>CM054188.1:28749270-29999270 GCA_028830015.1 Eucalyptus grandis x Eucalyptus urophylla | reverse complement strand
GTAACTGTTTGTCTGATAGGAGCAGAATCCGTTTTTGTTTTGGCTTTGTTGAAACATTTACCTTCTGGATTCTTGTGAGCGTTGTGATGGCTATCATAGCTTCGTATATCTTTCTCTAATTTTACATGGTGTCACTATTGACTCCTGCTTTTGAAACATTATGGATGTCCATGCCACAATGATTAGTTTCATCCAATCTTCTTTTAGCGGATTTACAAATTAGGTCCATAGCTCTTGATAGTGCAAAGTACTATCATCACGTGGATTGGCAACTAATACCCTATTCAAATTATCATAACTTAAGTTAGTTTAGTTGTCTACTGTTCAGTTGTTTTGCTTCAGTTCATAACATAGAGATACATAGATATTACTTTGCCTGCCTTGGTGACTTGATGATAAAAAATCAATTAACTTGATATCACCTGATTTGGTCATTGTATTATTGTGGAGGTATGACACTAAATATTGATGTTTAGTCATTCTTCTTCTTCTACTTCTACGTTTGACTATCTTGGACAAGAAGTGTAGGCCTCATTGAAAAGTGAATTTGTGTGATCTGCTGTTTTTGAATGTTAATTCTTGCCGATTTACTTTGGTGTAAACTAAGAAAAAAAATTTCTGCAGATTTGATGCCATTCTAATGTGCCTGTGTTTTTATCACAACAGTAGTTATTGCCTAGCTGATGTGAGAGTCTCTAATTTGCAACGAGTTGAAGTTAGAATATTGTCAAACCATCAAAGAGAGAGAAAAATGCCTTGGATCCAGTTTTATATAGAATACTTTCATAAAACACTCGCCCCAGCTTTCCGAGATTCTCGAATCATGGTGGCATCCTCATTTTACTCGATCCTCTCCCTTGGAGGTTGAGCAACATATCAGGAAAAAGAGAGAGATGTCCAAAATCCAATATACTGACAGGTAGAGTCCAAAATGGACATGTCAGAAAAGTAATCTAGTTGATTGAAGGTGATCTAGTTGCTTCATGATTCACCTATTTTAGATGCATTTACTGCAAAAGCAGATGATCTAAGGATCACTCAGGTGTAGAGCCTACTGCAATTACATGTGTTCATCGAAAGGTTAGTATGAATAAGAAAGGCTTACTTGCTAGTTGCTATCATCAAATAATGTTTCTGCTCTTTTCCTCTTGCTGTTGTTTTTGTTTTACTCATTGCTTTTTTGGTGCTTCATCCTCATAACTCTTTCCATATGCACCAATATGGACTATTCAATTGTTTTTTGATTGGATTAGGAAGTAATATTCTCTACTAGCTGAGAAAAAAATATCATTTGAGTCCGCAATCATGTGAGTTCTTAGGAATCTCTGACTATTCAATTGTTTCAAATGAGTTCATAAAATACATCAAATAGTTCACAAACTTTAAAGCACCATATTCTTTTCCATGACATGTTTGCACTTAAACTACTACTTATATCTAAACTAGTCAAATGTCCATCATTTAACATAATCAATGCAAGATTGCGCCGTAAAATGTTATTTACTCCTTGATCACATCATGAACGTGTCATTTTCCATGCACTTGGGTTCAGTGAAGTACAAAGGTAATCCGTCAAGATCTTGTCCAAAGCATCTTCTCTTTTCCATTTTCTGCAGATAGTCACAAAGAAAAGTCAGAATTTTATCCTGCGGCTTCTTAATAAGAATGTACTAGTGTTGAGAAACCTGGTTACTCACTGATTATCCATGATGAGAAATATGTTGCTTCCAGGAATGCTATTGAAATAATATTTCACTGTTCCCAGGTTGGAAAATAAAGATCTGTTTTCTAAAAGTGTAAACTGTCCAAAATCCCTCATCAAATGTCCTGTCTGATATTGTTCCTTGCCATATCTTTTGATTGCTTTATATCAAGCTCCAGTATCAATCTAGATTAGTTGAGTCTGGGGGTTCTCTTCAAATTTCCTTGAAGTCGTCATCATATTGTCACGCCCCAATCCTCGAGCGTGCGCCCATCCCTCACTGGTCGATAAATATTTGCGACTTCCTAGGATGAGTTGCCGACCCTTTCATTTTAATGCACATACGGAAGCGAAACAAATACCCCTGACAACAAACAACATGGGATAAGAAAGCAAGGCAACATTTCACAACAGCACACTCTTATAAAAAAACGGGGTTTAGATACAAAACGAGTCTGGTCAAAAGTCTACAAAAGATTGGCTCTCAAAAAGGAGCTGTCTTACGACATACTAGTCGAACACATACACCGATCATTCAGACTCCACCTCTACAGACTGTGGGGCTTTGGTCTTCAACGACCGCCATTTAAGGACCTAAAAATGGTTATACAATAACCAGTGAGATAATGTCTCAGCAAGTCCACCCCCTAAACTTCTATTAGGAAGAAAATACGCTTCAGGGCGCTCTAGCCACATAGCCACACAATTAGGACAGAGGACTTACCTCGTCTCGGTTCCCTTCTGCACGTCAGCACAGCTCATATCACAACTATATGCTTATAGCAATATCACACATCAATTGGAATATCTAAATCAATCACTGCTCACACGAGCAAGAATTACCGACATACATCGGTTCATCAAGTTCACTCAACATGCTTTCCAATTAATTATTACTACCCGCACGGGCAGTTTTACTCGACACACGCCAGTTCTCTATCCACCTACACACACTAGGGATAGGTAACGTCCACCGACACATACCGAGGATAGGTAATATCCACCGACACACGCCGAGGATAGGTCCTTTTAACCAGTGCACGATCATTCAATTTCGGCCAAGGATATCGTGCTTTGCACTCACATGCATCAATTAAGATAACGACATTGGCCTGTTTTCTTCTTATTAAAAACATTCGGTGAAAATATCGTGTGTGGGTACACAATCAAATCGAACCCAAAAAAATTAATATCTTTCTTTTTTAAAATCCCATTGTTTTATATATTATATAAAACCATTTTCGGTGTTAAAACCCGACACCTAGGGTTTTCTAATCAAATACCATAATTTCCACAATCATCACTCAATTGCACAATCCAACAAGCAATTGCATAAACTAACCACACCACTGCAATCAGTACGAAATTCTAACAAACGGCTCTCCTGTATAATTTTCAGAAAAATATTAATTAATAATAATTAAATAAATTTAAATAATAAATAATATAATTTAAGCAATATTTAATCAATTTTAATTTAAATAATTAATTTAAATAATTAATTAAAATAATTAATTAAAAGTCTAATCTTGCTTACACTAATACAATTGCATAATTAGACTAATTAATCCATCCCTTAATCTAATCATTCATCTAATCTAATTAATATTTAAATAAACTAATCTAATCACATAAACCATCATTAGCCTAATCTAAATACCCCTTAAGCATCATTAACTCCCTAAGCGAGATTAGTGAGTAAACTCACCGGTTTAGCGTTCCGATGAGTCCACGGCGACGGCAATGCCAAGGCGGGTGAAAATCCTCCTAGCGGTGACACCAAGCAAGGCCGGGAAGGGCTCGAAAACAGGCCACGAAGTCCCAAAGCCTTGCTGTCTTCGGTTTCTGTTCTTGAGTCGAGCATCTGGAACCGGCGACAATTTTGCGTGAAAACGGTGAGGGAAGCGAGTGGCTACGAGCAACGGTGGACCAGGCGAGGCTACAGTGGAGGTTGACACACCGGGACCTTAACCACAGCGATCCAAGACGGTCCCGAGGCTAAAACAGCAGCCACAAACTCGGACTCCCTCTGCAACTATGGAAAAATTGGACTGCTGAAGGAGAAATGGAGTTGAATGGGCTGATCGGAGCTCCAGCGAGGGGTTGGCTGGCGACCGGCAGCACTTAGAGGTCAAGGGGGACTTGCTGGTAGTTGGTATGGGTGAAGATAAGGTCGAAATGGGGAGAAAATGGCTGAAACGGGCGAAATCGTGGAGGTTGCCAGGCGGACCGACGGATCGGCGACTAGTTTCTTCTCGCCGACGTACGGGTCGGCCGGAGACTCTGTTCGGCGCGAGGCCGAGCTCCTCCGAACAGTCTGGATGTGCCGAAGATAATGGTGGGTGGCACGTGAGCTAATTCGCATGGAAAAACAACTTTTAACTTAGATGTTTGATGAAATGTTAGTTGGAGCAAAAACTGGAAGAAGAAAAAATAGAGGGGGAAAATGAGGCCGATGGGCATGTGACAATGGAGGGGCTACTGCTGCTCAATTTCCTGGTTCTCTTGAGCTCTCCAAGGACTTCAACAATGGATAAAGTGAGGCTTGGGAGGAAGAAAATAAGGCTGAAAGCTTGGAGGGGGCCACCAAACCTTCTAGATGGCTTTATTGTCCCCTGTGAGCTCAACCAACAAGCCACACTTGCTCAGTTATCATCCTCAGCCCTTATCCACTCCCAAGCTTCCTTAAGAAGTCTCCCAAATGGTCCAAAAGGTTGCTCCACCCATGGCATACGAATTTGTGACTTTTGTCCCTCAAATCGCTTCAATTCCATTCAATTCCTCTTCAATTCCATTCAACTGAAGTCCAAACAATCCAGCCATGGTGTCCACACTTAAACCATGATTTTTCCTCATCAATTGAACTAACTTAACGGCCATGGGTGTACTCAAAAACGGCCCCTCGAACTTTCCCAATCCAATTCCGTCAATTCTTGATTTTTCGCCGAAAATCTTGGTTTGCAGAAAAATCTTCGAAGGATGAGTCAACGTTCCTAAAATGATTTATGACATGACAAAACTTTCAATTTCTGAATTCGGGTTTCAATTCGCGGTTAATTTTAATCTGGCGTGATTCTTAGCGCGTCCTAATCTACCGGGTAGCTTTTAGGAAATTTTTGTGCAATTTACCCGTGGTCGATTATTTTCGAGCCACACGTACATTTTCGATACATTGGCGACTCTTGGTTGTCGTACAAATCTCGAAGTTTCAAATACGGACACAGGGTACCAAAACGATAGATAAATCAGTCTAGTGCCAATCGACAAGAATTGTGCAATTAGATTAAATCACCCACACTTAATCACATATCTTTGTCAAGTTGACCTATCTCCGGTCTCTAATCGACCTGTGCCGTAATGACCCTTGTAGATTAGTAGGGTTGAGTAGTCAATTTCTGGTCGAATTCTCAAGTCTATTGCGCTTAAATTCCTTAACGACTTTACCTGATAGGCTAGTTATCTCGTGAGTGGCCTACTCAAAGAAAAGAACTATAGAAGCATTGATGAAAGGCCCTACTCAATCAGTCGAAAGCAGAATCTAAAATTCAGGATGTCACACATATTGTCTAATATGTTCCTGGAGGCACTAGCGAATTGACATACTGTAAAACTTTTGGCCAGAGAATCCATTAGTCAAAGAGTGCTTTGACTACAATGCTAGCGGGAACCATGCACATGGAGGGTAAATATGCCTTTTCTCATGCGTTTTGTAGCACATGGGCTTTTTGTATGTTAATTTGCTTCTCGTTTAGTACAGTAAAATTCAGTATGTCCAAAGCAGACTTGGGAAAACTTAACAGAAAAAGAAACAAGGGAAAATTTTACTTTACCAGCTTCTCATCAAGGCTATGAAAAGGCATCTTTCATTCTTAAATAGTTTAGTACTCTTCATTCTGATGAACCCTTTGATCATTTTGGACAGGCATCTTGCAAAAGTTGTCAATAAAGGAGATGACCACATAGGTCCTAAAGAGTAGCATCACGTAAATTTCCACAATGAACATCTTGAATCTAACATACTACCACTATGGTTTGGCCAAAGACCTAAGTGTTGATTATAACATGCTAGATAAGTTCATGTAAATTTCCACAATAAACATCTTGAAGCTAACATACTACCGATCTTTTTTTGGTTAACATGCCAGATAGGTTAATTTCGACAACGCACTTAGAGCTCATCCTTCTCAATATTCACAATTTTTTTGCTCAGGATAGGGTGTCTAGTGTTGTCTTGCTGGGCCTCACCATCTCCCTTATCACTCGGCAAAAGAAAAATCATAAATGAAAAGGAATGGCCATGATCATAGACTCTCTCATAGCAATAACATTCGTGGTGCTGGTGATTACCATGGAGATCCCTTGCAAACCTTGTATTGATGGACCTCTCAATCCCGATTACAAACCTACCGCTGACGATGGCAAGCTCAATTCGTGCCCCTCTAATCGACGCCCACAACACCAGTTATGTATGAATTTCAAATGACTACCCAACCCACCACGCCACTAGTCCTAGCGCTTATTGTTAGCATCCAGATATGTCCAAGTCGCAATAGCATGGTCAATGGAAAAATAAATTGAAAAAGAAAATGAGGTGCAGTCTCTTTCCATTGCATGGCATCATGTCTAATATCTTCTTGTTGGTAGCCTAGTTTGCGACTTGAAAATAATAGGGTGATCTGGAACATTAGCATTTGATAGGAAAAAATTGTTTTTTACTCAATGCAGAATTCCTCAAACACTATAAAGCATGTAAATATTACATGAGTTGTCTCATAACATCTTCAAAATCATCATTTCAAAATTTGCTTATATTTCTTACTTCATTCTTTATATTCAAACCGATTGATATAAATAGTGGATGATTGGATCAATTGAATAAGTAGAATCACATCCTGGCCCGTACTCTGTTCAACCTTTGGTACCATTTTTGAAACATTGCCAGTAATCATACCCGAAATAGTTGACTAAAAGTCATCTTATTTCTTGAAAGGTGGGTATATAAAAATCTTTAATTAAAAGCCCTTACTTTGGGTTCATATATCAATTCATAATAATTCTTTAATGGATGAACTCGCTCGTAATTTATTAAAATATTATTCGAAGTAAAGTGCAAGTATATATGAATATTATAACAATAGGGAATTGGACATCGTTACTCTTAACCTGCTTCATCCTTTTACTAAGCAAAAGGATCCATCAAAAATATACATTTTAAACGTGTGGAAGGAGAGAGAGATAAGCAAGTCCTATGCAAACAAGCACTAACTGAACTTCCTCAATTTGATAACAAAAGAGTAAAAATGAAATTTACCATAATTTATGTAAAGAGCTATACTTTGGTACATCCCTAATTGTAGGAAACTTTATCGAACCATGCCCTTGATGCCCTTAGTCAATAGATTACAAATTATGGATCATCAGCATGCAAATAATGTATTTTGTTATGCTTAGCACATGAAATTGCACATGACCACATTATCTAACCAATTCCAGCCCAACTTGTGGCTTCATTTACCTCTCAATCTCTTGTAATAACTTATGATAGATCAGATCTTGAAAGTTATAGCTCAACTTGCGACTTGATTATTTTGTTTAATACATTTTGTCATCCTTATTAGATCAAGGCATCATCCTCAATATTCTGAATAAAGAGCACCAAGTATTTGGTTACTATTTAAAGCTTGAAAGAAAATAAACTAATTACTTCTTCATGAACAAGAGAATAAGTAAGCATTGTCAAGCCCTAGGGAAACTCATCCAAATCATAGCAAATCGTCGATAACCTTAGTCATCTCAATAAGTAGAACCAAGTCTATACTTGTTTTGTCCATCACAGAACAAGGGACATGAATGGTCACATACACATCTCCTATTTTTTTTTATTAATAAATTTTCTTAGCACACGTTCAAAATCAGGTACAAAATTAATGATATTTATCCAAGTGAGATTTGTAAAGTTATCTCCCAATGTTAATGGACATTTGAGAGAAAATTAAAGGGGATAATTTATCTTAACAAAAGACATCCAAAATTTTGATCAATGTTTATTAAAGCAAAAAATATATATAGAGCGCCAAGAGTCTCGCAACCTACCTTTTCCATCTAGATGGGAAAAGACTTAGGTTTAGGGATAGTGCATAAAGGACGAGCCTACGGTCCTTGTTTAGATGTGAGCTCTCCCAAATCCGTAACTTGCGTGATGTTAGGGCATTCAATTCTAGATTTAAATTGAAGCTATAATAATTTTTAAATAAAGAGTTGCCACTAGCCTATTGAAATCGGCTAGAAATCAAGTGAGATATGATAGTATATCTCACTTCTACGCGTTCAAAGAATCTAAGGTCATAACTTGATTATACTAATTAATCAACTAATGTCATTTTAGTACCTAATTTTATTCATTTTAATAGGATGTTTGTCAAGCATTCTAGATTGATTTTAAGCTTATTCACTAACATGTGAGGCGATCATGTAAGGGCGCAATCATAAAAATGACAATCACTAACCAAGGAAAGTATTAAATAAATTGCAAGACAAATTGAAGGTCTAACACTAAGAAATAATAAATAATACCATTTCTAACTAGGCCAAAGAGAAACCAAAATTAATAGGGAAAATTCCACATAAAGGCCTAAACTATTTTCGTTTTCTCAAATAAGAGCTTAAAATGGACTTTGTTTCAAATAAAGGTCTGAAATGGTCAAATCGTCTTAAACAAGAACTTGAAGTGAAATTTGTTTTAAATAAGAACTTGAAGTGGTCATATTAATTTTTTTTTTTTTTAAAAGGCTTAACCTCTCATATCAAAAGGCATTCTCGTCTTTTAACTTATTTTTTTTCTTTTTCTTTCTTTTTCTTTTTTCTTTTTCCCCTTTCCCTCCACTGGCCATGGCGGAGGTCGCTGAACTTAGCAAAGGGTAGCTTCCATTGCCAAATTTGGCAAGGGTAGCCCTCGCCCTCGTATGACCTTGCTAGCCTAGGCGAAGGTGACCTTTGCCCTCACTTGAGCTGGCGAGGGCAGCCCCTGCCAATGTCAGGCAAGGGTGTTCCTCGCCAAATCTAGTGAGGGGGAGGGTCACCCTTGCCAATGTCGAGCGAGGGCAACCCTTCCCAAATTCGGCAAGAGTGACTCTCGCCCTAACCCAATGTCGGGCAACCTCAGCTAACCATCAATGGCGATGGCTGGGGGAGAGGAGGAAAAAAGAAGAAAAAAAAATCAAAAGAAAAGGAAAGGAAAAGGAAATAAATTAAAAAATTAAAAATATATAGTTATAATTTTTTTGACCAAAATACCATTTCTTTGATAGTCAACGGTCAGCCAAAAGCCCTTATTTGAGATGATTTGGTTACTTCATGTTCTTATTTGAGACAATTTAATCACTTCAGGCTTTTATTTAAAATAAGATCTATTTCGAGCCTTTATTTAAATTTTCCCAAATTAACATATCAAATGTGCACAACCACATGATAGTCAAAATGAAAATGCACAAATAATGACTTAACATTTGTCTCTAATATTCGAATCTTATGGTAAAGCCCTAAAAGCTTGTTGAATTTTGAGCACAGTTTTTTATCATCAAATTTTGAAAGAAAACTATTAAAAAAACTTATTTTAAAGCTTTGTTCTTAAAAAATGATTTTTAATTAATTTTTTAATATAGAAAGTATGAACTCGGGCGGGGCCCAGGGTCCGGTCCAAATGTGGGCTGAGGTGGTCTCGGTTCTGGGCCATGGACATAAATGGGCCTATTCAAAACAAGCCCATTCAAATAGAAAATCACGAAGCCCATTTCCTTGGAATTAAAAACACTAAGCCCTTCTTGCTAAATGAACAGCCCAAGAACCTCTAAGACTAAGCCAGCCCGAACTACTAAAACCACTTAGGCCCAAGATTACTCAAACATCGAATCCCCAACATATTACTGACGTTTTCCTCCTCCTGCAAGTTCATTCCTAAAGCTAGACGTCAACTCCAAAACAAGCACGGCTCAACCATCAACGCTCTCAGACTTCAAATCGAGAATGTCTTAAACATCACCCTTGATAGCCTACGTATGCCACCACTGCCAGCATGTTAACGACATCGCCATCGCTTGCCATTGGACGAATATCCGCCCATGAGACATCATCAACCACATTACCCTCCTCGGGTCAATACCAATCACCGTTATCTTCCGATACACATGCCACATTCGCAATCGCAAGACAAAAGACTGAATAGAGCAGAGATCGGGAAAGCAAGCCAACGTGAATGACCCAAGAGATTGAGGTTTCGGCCCTAGACTTCAACCGATTCCTCACGCGCAAAATATAGAGTAATAAAAACGCAAAGAAACTCTTATGCTCCCACCTAATTCAACAATGGAAATAATGCTCAACGAGCGACAAGGAATTTGTGATGATGTGAAATTTCTCTATACGCACTTAAGAACGAATGGGATCGACGACGCATGTGCACGGGCTGACTTGGACCTATTATCAAACATGTGATGACCACGGATCGAGAAGAAGACACTGACCATCTTTAGAACTCAAACTCACGTCCGAACTTGAGAGAACCGATAAACAAAGTTCGAAAACGACGGATAACGGCTGGTTGAAAGCAAGGCCGCAGAAAAACTAGAAAATTTCAAGCCTCGGTTTCACGGGTTGGCCAAAACCGGGCAAGGCAGCAAAAGGTTCACGGGACGGGCGTACAATCGCGAGGGGCTCCCTACCCGGCTTGGAGACAGCAGTTAAAGGGTGCGCTCGACACAAATATGGCCATGGCAAACCGCCTCGACGCCTCCGAGCCTAGATCCTCGGGTGCGGGGTCTCGGAACCAGGAAAAGGGACTCGCCGGAAACACGTACGCCGGGGGGCGGTGGTCTTGGGGACGCCGTTCGGAGGTCGTCGGGGACGCGTAGTTGGATCGATGGGGGCGAGGCTGAGCGCGATTTCACTCTCGGCCTCCCTCTCTCTCGGATCTCTTAAGCTCTCCCCTCCGTCCCCTCTCAAACGAGCCAGCCTCCCCTTCGCTCGCTCTCCGCTCTCCCTTTTAAGCCGTTCGGCGCGCATGGCCTCCTGCGACGCCGGCTGCCACTGCCGGCATGGCCCCGACCACCAACTCCCGGTCGACGCTCTGACTCTGTCCTGTTCCCTCTCTGTTGTCCTTCTCCGTCCTCTTGCGTCCTCTTGTTCGGCCAGCGTGAGGGAAGAGCGGAAAGAGGGAAGAGGGAAGGAGACTGGGCCGGGGAAGAAGGAAAAGTGACGAGGCTGGGCGGGCCCAGGCGGAAAGAAAAGGAAGAAAAGACGGCCAGCCCGGCCCGGCCTTGTCTTTTTTTCTTTTTTAAATAATAATTTTATTATTATTATTATTATTATTATTATTATTATTATTATTATTATTATTATTATTATTATATCAATTTTTTCCTCTCCTTTAAAAAAAAGGTTTATATTAATACTAACGCAAATGCTCCTAATGTTTATATGTTGTGCCATTTAATGAAAATTATTTTTCCTAGGGATTAAAAATTAATCTTTAATATTTTATGCAATTAATGATTGATTAAAAAAGTTTATCAACAAAGAATAACTGAGATTGCTTCACGGTTACATACCTTGCTCCCAAAGTGCACAATGAGGGGATTCAACGGGGTGCAAATTAATTTGGAGCTAAGTGCATAGAAAAAAAACTACAAGAAAAATGTAAATTGCATTGATAGGATAAATTTCAAGGAAAATAAAATGGTTCCGTAAAAAGTAAATATAAACATAGATTATAGATTTGCTTGATTGTGGAAAGAGAGAGCTTTACAATCTCAAAACATTCATATTTATAAACCAAATACTAATAATAACCATTCGCTCCTATACGTATGAGAACAACCTGCATAACTCCAATTATTCCACCTCTTCTGCAACTTCCAACTTCAAAAATGAATGCTACCACGTGCAAACTCAATCATAAGCTCTTCCTTATTACTTCCCCCAACTTACTTGTACATCTGCCTTATTTGTTGTTTCCACTTTCTCTGCCATTTTCTTCCCTTCTCATAAATATTGGATTCGCATCTAATGCACCTATTTCGAAATTGTTAAATTCTCTCACCTAGTGCTTGTGATTTTTGTTTAATTTTCTAATAATTTTATCTTAGTCAACAAAAGAGTTGTAACTCATCTTTAGTTAATTCGATCAGCCTAAACATGGCAATATGTCGGCATCTTTGCAATTTTAATGAAAGATCTAACTTGATAAAAAAAAATATATAAAAATTAGATACCATATAGGCAAAAAAAAAAGAGTATATGAATAATATTGAACAAATAAATAAATAAAAAAAGAAGTAAAGGCACTGGCAATTCCATTATTCCTAAAATTTTCATACGAGTTTTATGAAAAGATTTTTCTAGAGTTTTATAAAATTTTCATATTGCTTTGGGTTCTTCTCTAATAATTGTGAGTAGTCGTAGACTTTCTAGTTTAAGAATTGGAAATCACTAGTTCAAATCCCAGTAACTACGGCGAGCTCATGGGAATCATTGCTGATTGGTCAAAATTTATTCTTATTAGATGGGGAGGGTTTTGAGGGAAACATCTCACCCACGCGGCTCACCATGATTGTTGCCTTCCTTTTGTTCTGGCTATGTCCGATGGTCGATCACAGCTATTTACCTGAACAACTTGGACAGAACAACGGTGATGAATTTGGTCCTCCCAATTTCTGAATATCCTTTAATTTGATGGGAGGCGGCCGCGTGGTCCGATCATAAAGAGAACTAAGAAAATGTCCTTGAAGTCCAGAGTGGGGTATTGAAGGGATTGTCTTTGCTGGTGTTGGACAAAAGGTGAGAGGGAAAACTGCCTCGTTAAAAGATTTCGTATATCTCTAAGTACATCCAGTTCATCCTCTAGCGCTGGAGGGGAAAGCTTGTTTTAAGTGCTCGAGAAGAGCCTCATCGGAGTTGACAACACCGCGACTATCCTGATATATCACTGAGATGCTCCTTGTGAAGCTAAAAAAACAAAGAAAGAGAGAGCATAAGAATGACATTGAACAATTTAAAAGATACTTGTATTGAGATTCTGTTATCCCTAAGCTTTTTGCACGAGTTTTATTAAGAGAGCTCATATGTTGGTAGTGTATCACTTTCCGTTGTTTTCATGCTATAACAAAGACAATAATACCTCTATAAAAATGATCCACATGCATTGAGTCTATTTCCATTTTCACCTTTGTTATCTTCTCTAACCTTTCCACAAATTGCTTCTTTCTTCATTGCCGCTAGTCATTGCCTTCAACCACCACAATCTTGTTGCCGATCGTTGCTCACACAGTAGAGAGAGATGCGCTCCACACAGATTGAGTTCGAAACATTTTTCAGAGCATTTTTGAGAGAGATTTCACCAAAAATTTCCCTTAATAAATCGATTTCTAGAGCTTTTTTTCTTGTTTTCGGCTCGTCGCCACGCCCAAGGCGACGTAGCCATAGCCAGACTGCTGCTTCCAAGAAGCTCCAGTTCAACTCTGTCTTGCGGCTGTGAAGATTGAAATGGCCAAAAGTCAGCTTGAAGCCCTTCTACTGGTCTTCGTTTTAGCTAACCACGATCACAAGAGCTCCCATAGTTGATTGGACTGCCTACTATGACTTAGCTTGACTTCATTGAAAAGGAAATCTCTGATTCTCTATCATGCTATGTTTTGGAAGACGGTGAAGTGAGTGTTAATCTCGTTTAACTTCAACCAGGCTTGGCCATATTAGAGTCTATATATTTGATAATGAACTTCACATGTTAATTTCATTTTAGTATGGTCACGAATACGAATTTGAAATCGCAAAGATCTGCTACTTAATTGATGGGCTGCAATATGTTCAGCGCAATGTCTATGACCTTTCAATGTGGATTAGTTTCGTCATTTTCTAAACCCGAAAGTATGTTGGCTTAGATTAAGTGAGATTAATTGATTTTCAAGTCATTCAAGCACGGCCTCTAATGTTTTCACAATGATCGAATACATTTCTGAATCATTATGCTCCTCTGTCCTATGTTCTATTTTCCTATAGTGATTGATGGCGATTACGGCCGAGAGATGTTCAAGAGAAGATGACGTATGTATTGATGTCTAGTGATTACTCATGTTGCTATAATGTTATGCCTCTATATACTAGTTAAACTTGTGCTCATGTGTGGCGGATGCTTAATGAATGATGGTGGTTGTGATCAAAAGCGAAGTTTTTCTTTCGGTGATGTTAGGGCTTGATGATTGACATCGAGATAATCAGAATTCTAAGAACGTTGGATTGGGCATATGGGGAAGACGATGGAAAATGATTGGATAAAGACAAAAAACAAAGAAAGACGAGATGACAATAGAAAATGGGCTCGATATTTGCTTTGACAAGAAATGGTTTAAGAGTGCTTTTAGTGTCGTGGGCTTCAGTTGGGTCTCAGAAGGTCTGGGCTTGACATAGTCTAGATAGGTTTGGGCTTGACTTAGTTTAAATAGTTGTGGGCTAAGTTTGATATCAGTGTCTGTGGACCGGGCCCGCGAATTTCAGTGTTGGCCCACATTCGGGCCCGGCCCTGACTTCCCATTTTCGGAATTTAAAAGTAAAAAAAAAAATTGAAAAAAATTAGAAAAATAGGTCTTGATTAGGTTATTAGATTTCAATATTAGCGTTAGTTCATTTTCATTTAATTAGTGCACATATGGTTTAGGAAATTCCATGGTCTTTTATAAGTTTTAGTTTAGATTTACAAAAAATTGGTTTCCTAGAAAAATTTGAATTTGATTTTGAGCGAAGCTCATAGGGCTTACTGTGCAGGGGCTTAATAACAAAGCGATGTTATATTCTTTGCCCCTTTTTTTATTGAATTACTTTACTACACTTTACTTTTTACACGTTCTTTCATTAATAACTTTGATGAATTAATTGTGATTCCTTTATATTGCTTTTTTTTTTTTTTGTGTTGTAATTTGCTTGTTTTAGATGAATGATTACGTTACATTTTGAGGATCCCAATAAACACAACAATATTGCATGGCCATTTAGCAGACAAAAACTTTAAGTTTCATAATTTGGTAAAAAGACTCTATGAACACTTTAGTTGACAAATAACCAAGTCGTAGTAGTGTCGAAAGGGTACTAGTTAAATAATTAGTGTAATTAAGTTCCTAACCTTAGATCTCTAATTGTGTAAACAGTGTGGTATTCTCTAATGTCTCACTTTGTTTTTAATTCCAATAGACTAATAGCGACTCCTCCATATAGAATTTTCATAGGTTAATCTAATGAAATTGAATTTTCCAATGTTGCGCAAGATAAGAATTTGAAGGAACCCACATAGATTGACGATTGTTGGTCCTCCACTCGACATTATCTTCAAAACCATATTTTCCTGCCCATCGAGAGGCTTGCGACCGTACAAAATATCACAATGACTTGTAAAAGTGGGTAAGTTATTTTAATTATTTCATATTTTTTTATATTCCTTTTTGAATTTTCACTAAAATAAAAAATTAATCATTCATTGTATCTTTGGTTCTTTTTGTCAAACTTTGAATTCTAAATTATCTCGAATTTAAGTTTAATTCGATCGGATTGTCCCGAGAAGATATGTCGATTAGGTAAATTGTCCTGAGAAGATATGTCGATCAAGTAATTCAAGTTAGCATTGAGTACTCTAGTGAGTTGAGTTTAATCACGAGATTAAGCTCTTAATTTACTAGTTTGAGGTCCAATTCAGGCTCGATGAAAAGATCTAGATGGCTAAGCCAATAGATAAGAATTTTTTTTTTTTTTTTTTTTTTGTGAAGTAACCAAGCTAAGCATAGAGCCATTTCTTGGAAAGAAAAACCGAAATTTAAATCTTGCTTGAGCCCATTCCGCATAGCTAGGCCTTATCTATCATTTTCTATTTAATTTAGGTTTCATTTGTTTCACAAAAAATTAATGACTTAGAAAATATTTTCCTAAAAGAGATTGTTTAAGTCGACTACAAAAATGAATTTAGACTAAAAAAAAAAAGAAGAAGACTACAAAAATAAATGAACAAAAATTTTCACATCATCCATGAAAATATGGAAACATAAATTACTCTCTATAATGAAAATATCTTTTACCAGCTAATTAATTGAAGTGATGCAACCGATCATTATTAGAAAAATGTTTGTCAAATCATTTATTTTTCGCAAAATAAATGCTAGCTTAATGTTCTTTTCTTGTCATGCTTGTGCTTGAATATTTAGGCCTACTAGGAGATCGATCTTGCCCATTGATCCAGTCTAAAATGAATGCTAAAATAAACTTCGAGGTTTCTTTTTTCTTTTCCTTTTTTTCTTGCAAGAGGTAATATCTTCGTCTATACTATACTACTTATTAAGGGAAAAGTGTGGAAGTTGGTCTCTCTTTTAACAGTTCCGGAGTCGTCTATGTGAGAATTTAAATTCCTCAGCTTACTCTGATCGCGTTCAGCTCGGTTGTAGCCCAAAGTTATCTTGTTTAATCATGGAACTGGTTGGAAGAATAGGTGCGCATGCCTGAGCCCCCGTTTGTTGATCCTAATTAGTTGTTCGCCGTTGTTTCTTCGTTGGGTTTGGTTGCAGATGCATGTCCTTGCGTTTGCTCGTTTAATTTTCAGTTTATTTTCTTTTCAACGTGCTCGCTAGAATCTCATAATTGAATCATTTTCTTGAAATCAATTGGTGCCGATTATTGTCTATGTTTCAAATAGCATTGGCATAACATAGTAGGGGAGTTTTGCATCGTGTAGTCCATTTTTTCGCACGGTTTGTACCACTATGCAGGCCAATCTATGGCTTGGACAAAGGAGCCATTATTCATTTTTTGACCCGATATTTGGTTTATGTTCCCATCATTCGCCCTAACAATTAAAATAATTTCACGTTTCTTTCGGTTAATCTACATTGATTTTTCGTCACATTGGTTCAGACTTAACACCTTTAATATGTGAGAATGTACTGAACAACACTATCTGATGCATGGATAGTAGGAATTTAGACATGTTTCGCCTACATGATACCTCACGAGCCTCTTCCAATGCATATGATCAAGGAAAAAATTATCCAAAAAATCTTAAAGTCATTGTACGACAATCAATTCAGTTTTAAACTTGATATAATCAATTAACTCAATATCATATAAGTTGGTCATTGTATTCTTGCAAAAAAAATTTTAACACTAACTATACAATATTGTTTAGCCACTCTTTTTGTTTTATTTTCTGAGTTTTGACTATCTTGGATAAGAAGGGAGCCATTCTTTCTTTTTCTTTTTCTTTTTTTCCTATTTTCTGAGTTCAACAATCTCGGAGAAGAAGAGTAAAGGCTCATAGAAAAATGAATTCGTCTGATCTAATGCTTCTATAATTTAGTTCTTGCCAATTTACTTTGGTGGGCACCAAGAAAAATGTTTTGCACAAATATTATGTCGTCTAATGTCCCTATGCGATTTTAGCATAATAGTAGTATCGGCCATGCCAATGTGTGCGTCTCCCTCCATTTCATTCAGTTCAAGTCAAAAAGCAGTCAAACCATCAAAGAGAGAAAAAGGCACTGGATCCAGTTTTCTTTATATTTCCTTTATAAATCTTCACCCAGCTTTCCGATATCTACCATCCAAAATTTACCAGATCCTCTCCCCTGGAGGATGAGTGACGTATCAAGGAAGTGAGCTTAGTAGATTGAAGATGATTTAGTCTAGGAAGCACGGACACGCTGTCCGTGCTTCGGTGTCGTGTCCGACACGTGTTGGAGCGTGTCGGACACGTCGACACGCTCGGACACGGTCGGACATGCGGTCAACGCGTGTCGGATTTTCCGACACGCGGTCAACTTTTCTCGACACGCGTGTCGACGCGTGTCCGGAAGACTGATGGAGGGTGGAGGCGAGGGAGGGCGAGGGAGCAGAGGCCGCGAGCGCCGGCGAGACGAAGCCGCGACGGCGAGAGACGGCTAGAGAAAGAGCCGAACAGAGAGAAAGAAGAGAGAAGGCAAACTCCCGCCGGCGAGACGAAGCCACGAACGGACCACTGCGACGGCGACAGACGGCCAGAGAGAGCGGCGAGGGCCACCACTGTTGCGATGGATCGACGACGAGAGGAAGAGGAGAGGAGGGAAGGGGGTCGTGCGGCGAGCGGCAAGGAGGAATAGGAAAAGGAGGGCTCGCAGCTCGCTAGGGTTTTCCATAAAGAAACCCAAAAAAATATAAGAAAGGCGTGAGGGGGAGGGGAAGTGACAGCTTACCTGTCACTGTCAAGTGGCGGGGGAGGGAAAAAAGTAAAATAAACTTGAGGTGGAGGGAAAAGGACGAACGGAAGGAGGGATGGATTTGAGGGATTGTTTTTTGAACTGGAAAATTAAATAAATGAAATTAAAAAATAATTTCGAAAAATAAAAGTATTGAATTTTGAATAATGATAAATTTTGATCACCGTAGAAAATCATGAATTTATTTAAATAAATTGATTCTAATTTCTTATTAATTATTAGTTTCATCGATAACTTTTGTTAAAATTAAAAAAATATTTCGCATTAACTATAAATATATCTTTCGAATTTCAAATGAATTGATTTGTTAATATTATTAGTGTAAATTTATTATAGGCTCTTTTTTAATTAATTATTTATTTATGAATTTGAATCAAATTAATTAAAAATAAAAATATTTATTTAATATACAACGTGTCGTAACGTGTCGGAATTCTCTATTTTTTGGAAATGACGTGTCGACGTGTCGTGTCGTATCGGACACTCGTGTCGTGTCACGTGTCGGTGCTACCTAGGATTTAGTTGCTTTGCGAATCACCCATTTTGGACGCATCTATTGCTAATAAACCTCGCAGATTGGGCTTGGCCTGAAAACTCATAGGCCTCAATCACAAACCCACTTATAATGATCGCATGGGTGGTGCTGGCAACCACCATCGAGCCCGCTTCAAGCCTTGAAGTGACAGCGGTGGGGAAGCCATCGACAGGTCTCTCACCCTCGATTATGACCTGACGATGACAGCGGGGGGCTCGCGCTTGTGTCCTTCTAATCAACCACCCTAGCCTTAATTTTGCATATTCTTATCCAAACCGCATCGACGGTAGCTGCTTTATGTCTTCTAAAATTACTTAATCAATGCTCTATATTGTAGGTATAGGATCTGATTGATAAATGTTTTTTTTCCTTGTATCATTCCTATTTTTCACTGTTATTTTGTGTATGTGTTTGTAATATCTAAAGAGAAAGAAGGAAAATGTGACATTCGGTTATGCTTCAAGATTATGTTACTTTGTTTTTCTTTTCTCTTTGATAAAGATCATTTTGTTTATGAGTTCGAAACAATTAATTTTATTTTTTAAGAAAATTAAATAAAGACGCCACGTCAAGTTATCAGGTAAGTGTCGTTTTCCATGTAGGCTCCTGGAGCAAGATTATAATGGCCAATTAAATTCTGTCGATCGAGGAAGAGTACGTCGGGGTGGGAGATAATTAAAAAGCGAGATCATTTTTTATCCTTTTGATTTGATAACAAGATTGTGTTTTTCTAGATTTAGCCACCAGTAATGTGAGAACTTCAGATGTTGCTTCCGCCCACCGTGATCGATGGGCCTCAACACTTTTCATTAAAAACTTGTAATGTCTAAGTCACAATTGTATGGTCAATGAAACAAAAGTTGCAAAAGAAGTGCCGTCTCTTTCCACGCTGTCGAGAATGAAAAAAGAAATACGTTGAGCCCATCGCCATGGACAGTTCGGAAACAACCAATTCTGTTTGGGTTTGGTTTAAAATGTCTTAGAAGATCGAGATAAATGGTGACATATTCGCCTCTTCGTTGTTTCCCTCCAATGTTACACACTACTTCTCAAGACGAATTTCTTAATTGCAAGTTGTGTGTCGATAAAGTTCTGATTTTTTGCTGCCTTGTTTTGTCTCTGTCCGATGGTCATTTGCAATTATTTAACCGGGCAAGTCGGACAGAACCACATGAAGAATTCTGTCGTCGTTATTCCCGCTAATATTATAAATTTCTGAACAATGAACGTGGGTAAGTGTGTTGCATGTGAGAGAGAGAGAGAGAGAGAGAGAGAGAGAGAGAGAGTTTGGAAAATGCCAAGGGATGGTTTCTTGAGAACAACACATCGATCTGTTGACTGCTAATGGTGTTTCTTGACATGTGAAGCAGCACATTGCTTGTGAAATTGTGTATGGCAACCTCGCTCAAGTAAAAAAGTGGAGTCAGTAGTGCTCATTATCAAAATGACCCTTCAAAAGATCGCCCTTTAGCCAACTTTTCTATTGATCTCACATTTACCGATATCCACATCGGAACGAGCACGAAGAGCAAAAGGTAAATAACTTTTATACGGCACTTCTAAAGATGGCTTATGTTTAAAATATCTGAAAATTTACTTAAAGGCAATCCATCACACACTTGGCGTGTGTAAAAATGAAGATCATAAGGAAGAGAGATGCTTAGCCGATTAATCCCGGTTCGAGCCACATGATGAAGATGATATGTATATCTAGAAAAATGTGATAGAGCCACATAATGATTCTGTCCTTATCATCTTCCTCTAAAATTCTTTTATCGACTAAACAATTTCTTAATTGCAAGCTGTTTTTGGATGAACCATGAATGTGGGCATTTGTGTCGCACGTGAGAGAGAGAGAGAGAGAGAAAGAGAGAGTTTGGACAATACCAAGGATGGTTTCTTGAGAACAACACATTGACCGGTTGACTTCTAGGGGGGATATTTGAAAGGTGAGATCATTTTCGTTTTTTTTTTTTTATTTGATTACATTATTTTTATTTTCTAGATTTTGCCCAAGAGCGATATGAGAACATGAGATGGTGCTCCAACCCACCATGGGCACTGGGCGTCAATGCTCTTTATTAACAACTGGCAATAGTATGGCCAATGAAAAATAAGTGCCTCCATACCATCGAGGATGAAGAAAGAAGGAACGACATTGAGGCTGTTGCCATCGACCAATCGAAAATGATCGATTCTACCTAGGCTTGGATTGACAATGTCTTCATTGGATCGAGATATCTGGCGTTCTCTCTCTCTCTCTCTCTCTCTCTCTCTCTCTCTCTCTCTCTCTTGGTTGTCTCAAAATCAATTTCTTAATCGCTAGTTTTTTTTTTCTTAATCGCTAGTTGCGTGCCGATAAAGTTGAAATTTCTTGTTGCCTTGTTTTGTGTGTCTTTGTCCGATAGTGATTTGCAAATATATATATATATATATATATATATATATATATATATATATATATATATATATATCTGGGAAAATGCGATATAGCCACATGATGATTCTGTCCTTATCATCTTTCATCTTCCTCTGTTGCACGAGAGAGAGAGAGAGAGAGAGAGAGAGAGAGAGAGAGAGAGAGAGTTTGGACAATACCAAGGGATGGTTTCTTGAGAACAACACATTGACCGGTTGACTTCTTGGGGGGGGGGGGGGGGGGGATATTTGAAAGGTGAGATCATTTTCGTTTTTTTGATTTGATTACATGATTTTTATTTTCTAGATTTTGCCCAAGAGCGATATGAGAACATGAGATGGTGCTCCAACCCGCCATGGGCATTGGGCGTCAATGCTCTTTATTAACAACTGGCAATAGTATGGCCAGTGAAAAATAAGTGCCTCCATACCATCGAGGATGAAGAAAGAAGGAACGACATTGAGGCTGTTGCCATCGACCAATCGAAAATGATCGATTCTATCTAGGCTTGGATTGACAATGTCTTCATTGGATTGAGATATCTGGTGTTCTCTCTCTCTCTCTTGGTTGGGGCTATTTCTCAAGATCAATTTCTTAATCGCTAGTTGCGTGCCGATAAAGTTGAAATTTCTTGTTGCCTTGTTTTGTGTGTCTTTGTCCGATAGTCATTTGCAAATATATATATCTGGGAAAATGGGATAGAGCCACATGATGATTCTGTCCTTATCATCTTCCTCTAAAATTCTTTTCTCGACTAAACAATTTATTAATTGCAAGCTGTTTTTGGATGAACCATGAATGTGGGCATTTGTGTGGCACGTGAGAGAGAGAGAGAGAGAGAGAGAGAGAGAGAGAGAGAGAGTTTGGACAATACCAAGGGATGGTTTCTTGAGAACAACACATTGACCGGTTGACTTCTAGTTGTGTTTCATGATGTGTAGCAGTACATGGCTTGGGAACTTGTGTATAGCTGCCAGTCCAATAAGCCGGGCTTAGTATTTGATCTAGGAGTAGCTTGAACTACCTAATTTAAGCTTGTCCTCTAGCAACCTCGCTCAAGTAAAAAAGTAGAGTTAGTAATGCTCATTACAAGAAGTTGATTTGCAAAGTGAATATATTTTGCAAGTATGCACATGCCCTAGACAAAGCGTTACTCTATTTGTAGAAAAGCAAACTCAACGAACCATTACTAACTCTTCAAACGGCTAGGTTTTTGACCGTCGAGAATTCTTGACATTCGTAGAATATGACCAGGCACTTGTTGGATGGGATAGGCAAATTCAAATTTGAACTACAGAGCTAGGTGTAGTACCAAACTTGGCTGGATGTCCAGCTAGCATGGTACTGGCCGGGTATCCAGACCTGTTTTGAGATAGGGTCAGGTATTCTTTAACCCTTAAAAACTTACAAAACTTGTAGAAAATGTATCAAAATAGTTCGTAACAATTATGAATGTATAAAAGTTGAGCTCTAGAATTATAAAATATTTAGGGTCACAAGTGACAACTTCTATGTAAAGATTGCAACTAAAGATCCTGTATTACTACTGAAAATGTAAATATTATTAAAGTAACATTTTGACAATCTAATTTATTACATGAATGGGAGAAAACAGAATCTAGATATTTAAATAACGAGCGACGGTTTTGAGGTTACTTGTGTGAGCTTCATCTTCACTTATAAGTAATGATACTGGGAAAAATGGACAAAAGAGCGACGATATGACTTTACTACAAAGTTTTGTTGGCAATATTAGCTTCTTCTTTTTTGAAAAAAAAAAAAAAACTTTTAGCTTCTGTTAATTCTTATGAATTAAAATGGTACGTGCCCATCTTTCTTAACATAGGAGATAGAAAGATCTCGAATTAGCCAATTAATATGATGCCATGCTTTTATTAAAATATGGAACATAATTATGAGGAATGGAAATTGATAATTCTATTTATTTAGGATGTCCTGATGCCATCCAATTTTATTTGGGGCACATGATCCAATCTTTTTTTGGTAGGTTTTCTTTCCTCCTAATAAACTTTTACCCTCTTTCGATAATTTACGTGCGAAAGAGTTAATATCAATTGCTTCAACCCTTTTTACTCCAAATACCTAGTGTAAGATTTTCTTTGTTTCCCATCTCACATTTGCACTAAATATACTCCCTCTTACATGTGAGTCTATTGAACCAGGGCCACCCGTTGCCAATTGATACATGAGCTCCTCCTTTGATAACGATCGAATACTTCTTTTTATCCCAAACGTAAGATGTAGCATTTTTTTCACCTTATATGCACACTCTCAATAAAGGAATGCTTCAAAATGTATTTACTTATGCAAAAAAAAAAAAAAAGCCAAATATTCAGCGGGCCATGAATTGTTTTGTATTGCCAACTTTCAACTTTCTAGAGCTTTTTTTTGGGGATCTAAGGGTAGTGATCAAACCAAGCATTCAGTGATTTGAGTAATCACACCAAGCACCCAATGACACTATCATTTTGTACAAGCTGTAGGTGCATCTTATTAGGTAAGTCCCAATTTTAGGAAATCATCACTAATGTCAATTATGGACCAAGTCAGAATTAATTAAGTACAATTCACGTACAAACCCGTTTCTTAAAATGCACTAAGTATTTAGAAACCTACTATTCCTTCTTGTCCAATTTTATTGTTGGAAAACACATGCATAAACCTTATTGATTTTTTGGCCCAAGTACATTGAGGTTAGTGGCGTATTTGTGGAGACCATATTTCTATCAATTGCAGAATCTTGACCATTAATTGATTTGAAAGTTTCCTTACGCCATCCAATTTGCCCTCCCACGAGTTTCAATTGCAAAGTTATTGTGATTATTTTACTTGCTTCATAACTCCTTTCTGAATGAAATGTTTCTCCAACCTGACGAGTACAGGTATTGCTTATGCTTTTAAATTGTTTCAAGAAACAAAGGTTTTTTTTCTTTTTCCTTGTTCGACCATCAATAGATTACACTGTGGATTTGTTCAACTTTCAGGAACCATAAACAAGTATTTTCCTATTTCTCTTCCTACAAAAAAGCTTTCAAAAAGTATATGATAATCCCGATGTACATAAATTTGGTGATTTACATTCATTCACGTGGATTAGTCTAACTTTAGAAGTTCAAGTATCCCATGTCTTTTGATAGGAAAATATCTGATGAGGAAAAATCAACATTTTCATTTTTTTTATTTAGGATGAGAAATATGATAAAAAAAATCAGGCTCCGTATAACCAATTAGATAACCCACTAATTACATTATAACTTCACAATTGACTCCAATCCACCGCGGCCACTAGGCCTCAATGCTCTTTGTCGCTAACTTGCTATCTCCAAGTCACGATAGTGTCACGGCCCGAAAGTTAGCATGTCCAAGAGGTTTCCATGGCACGGGCGTGACACGTGATGACCCTCGACCTATGTTCCCGAGATGTACAGTATTCTCCTAGGGGCGGGTGATACCGTATTTGTACGCATACGATATAAATGCGAGTAGCTGGTAGTTGGCTATAAATGCCGGTAGTTGGTAGATGGGGAGGTACAATCTCCACCGTTAGATCTAAGGGAGATCTACGGCTAGGGTTTGCCTTATACTTGTATATAAAGGGGTGTCCTCCCTCATTGTATTTCACTCACAACATATATGAAAATCCAGAGCTTCTCTCTCATCAAGTGTTTCTCTCTCTAGAAGTTCGTTGTGAGTCGAGTGTGAAAGGCTGCTTAGGGGTAAAACCTTAAGGCCGCACGGGTGAATCGAGAGTTGATCGGGAGTTGATCGATCGGCCCGTGACAAGTGGTATCAGAGCTGATTTGCGATCCAAGCGCAAGTGCAATGGCTGATCCACGATCTGATGAGGCGTTGGTCCTGGGTGATGACGGCGCTGATCGTAGGCGGAACGCCGAGAAGGGCGGTGTCCGAGGGAAGAAGACCCGTGGTGGTTCAAAGGAGCCTATGGGAGATCTTGCACAACGGATGGCGAAACTAGAGTTGTTCGTCTCCGATGTCCAAGGATCGGTCGATGACCTGACCCAGACCGTGGACGGAGTTGACGCCGGAAGGGAGGAGCTGTTTGCGGAAGTGCAAGAGCTTAAGACCGGCATGGGAGAACTTCGCCACGAGTTGCTGGGGACCCTACAGGAAGAACTCACACAAAGGTACGAACCCTTGGAGGCTGCAATGGCGGCCATGCGCGCGGAGATTGCTGAGCTTACGAGTAAGCTCGCCGAAGCACAAGCTGCACGCGTGAACGGTGTCATCACGGTGCAAGGTCCACGGGTGGACACGCCGAAGCCAAAGGAATTCCGAGGCTCGCGGGTGGCCAAGGACGTGGACAACTTTCTGTGGTACATGGAGCGATACTTCCAGGCCATGGGAATCAACGACGACCAAACACGGGTAAACACTGCATCTATGTACTTAGCGGATAGTGCTTTGTTGTGGTGGCGTCGTCGGTCGGATGATAGGTGCGAGAATCCTATCACGACCTGGGTTGGTTTCATCGAAGAGTTCCGACGGAACTACTTTCCCGCTTATGCGGAGGAGGGAGCTCGTGACGAGCTGAAGCGTCTCAAGCAGAACGGCGGTGTGCGCGACTACATCAAGCGGTTCTCGGAGTTGCTACTCCAAATCCCCTCAATGAATGAAGTCGAAACGTTTCACCAGTTCATGGGTGGACTCAAGCCATGGACGAAGCAAGAGTTAAAGCGGTACAACGTGGGAGACCTCACTACGGCCATGACCGTAGCCGAGTCGCTCGTGGAGTACAAGGCGTCGCCTTCCACATCCCGACCGGACAACCGTCCAAGGGACAAAGGCACTAGTGGGGGAGATCGGGGTAGATTCAACAATCGTCCGACTGGAGCTAGACCGCCGAATGGTCCTCACCCTCACTGGGCTAATGCGGGTCAAAACGGAGGTGGGCAAAGAAAGGTACGCTCGTACAGCTGTTTCTTTTGCGACGGTCCGCACATGGCGCGAGATTGCCCGAACAAAGCCAAGCTGGCTGCCCTTTGCAAAGAGGACGAGCCTAGGGAGGAGGCACGGTTGGGATCGCTGCGACTCCTTGGCACGATCAAGGCCAAGAAGGCGAAGGAGCCTAAGGGCTTGATGTTCGCGGACGTGAAGATCGGAGTGACCACGGTGAGTGCACTTGTGGACACGGGAGCATCCGACATCTTCATCTCGGAGGAGGCCGCGAAGAAGCTTAACTTACGGGTTGAGAAGGGAACCGGTTGGCTCAAGACCGTGAATTCGAAGGAAGTCCCTGCGATCGGGGTTGCAAGGGATGTGGAGCTACACTTCGGGTCATGGAGAGGCAAGGAAACTCTAGAGGTAATTCCACTTGACGACTATGATCTTGTCATTGGAATTAAGTTCCTAGATAGAATCCATGCTGCTGTTGTTCCCTTTGCGGAATGTATATGCGTGTTGGACAAGGGTAGCCAATGCGTGATTCCGGTCCATCGTGAGTCGGAGCGTGATCGAAAGATGATCTCGACCATCCGACTCACCAAAGGAGCAAGGAAGGGTGAGGTGACCTTCTTGGCGGCCTTGAAGATCGAGGACGGCAAGGGAGAAGGGGAGGAAGTCCCGACGGAAGCAACCCAAGTCCTCGACTCATTCAAGGATGTCATGCCTTCAGAGCTGCCAAAGAAGCTGCCACCCAAGAGAGAGGTGGATCACCGGATCGAGCTTGTGCCTGACGCTCGACCGCCTACCATGGCACCGTACCGCATGGCGCCACCCGAGTTAGAAGAATTGAGGAAGCAACTCAAGGAGCTGCTAGACGCGGGTTATATACGGCCATCAAAGGCCCCGTTCGGTGCGCCGGTCCTATTCCAGAAGAAGCACGATGGGTCACTCCGGATGTGCATCGACTACCGGGCGCTGAACAAACTGACGGTGAAGAACAAGTACCCGATCCCGCTCATTGTGGATCTCTTTGATCAACTTGGGGGAGCTCAATGGTTCACCAAGCTGGATCTCCGATCGGGCTACTACCAAGTTCGGATCGCCGAAGGGGATGAGCCGAAGACCGCCTGCGTGACGCGGTATGGATCCTACGAGTTCCTCGTGATGCCGTTCGGTTTGACCAATGCTCCGGCCACTTTCTGCACAATGATGAATAAGGTACTCCACCCTTTCCTAGATCGGTTTGTAGTGGTTTACCTGGATGATATTGTGGTCTATAGTCGGACGTTGGAAGAGCATGTCGAGCATTTGAGGCAAGTCTTCCAAGTCTTGCGCGAGAACGAGCTATTCGTCAAGCGTGAAAAGTGTGCCTTCGCACAAAAAGAAGTTCCGTTCTTGGGGCACATCGTGGGGAGCGGACGTGTGCGGATGGACAAGGCGAAGATTCAATCAATCGTCGAATGGGAGCCGCCGACGAAGGTACCTGCGTTGAGGTCATTCTTGGGCCTCACCAACTACTACCGACGGTTCGTGCGGAGCTACTCGAGCATCACCGTGCCACTCACGGACCTACTGAAGAAGGAAAGGGCGTGGGAGTGGACGGATCGGTGCCAAAGGGCCTTCGACCGATTGAAGACCACCATGACTGAGGAATCGGTGTTGGCATTGCCCGACCACACCAAGCCGTACGAAGTGGAGACCGATGCATCGGACTACGCCATAGGAGGTGTCCTTATGCAAGATGGCCATCCGGTGGCGTTCGAGTCCCGAAAGCTGAACGATACCGAGCGATGGTATACCGTTCAAGAGAAGGAGATGACCGCGGTGGTCCATTGCCTCCGGACGTGGAGACATTATCTCCTGGGATCAAAGTTCGTCGTGAAGATGGACAACGTGGCCACGAGCTACTTCCAGACCCAAAAGAAGTTGAGTCCGAAGCAAGCCCGATGGCAGGATTTTCTGGCAGAGTTCGACTACACGCTGGAGTATAAGCCAGGGAAGGCCAACTCTGTGGCAGACGCGTTGAGTCGAAGGATGGAGCTGATGAGCCACATGGTGAGTCGACCGAGCTGTCCTTGGGTCGACCGCATCAAAGAAGGGCTGGAACATGATCCAAGAGCCCAAGCTCTCATCGGGTATGCCAAGGAAGGTAAGACCCGACAGTTTTGGTGTGAGGACGAGCTCCTCTACACCAAGGGAAGGCGGCTTTACGTGCCCTTCCATGGGAAGCTGAGGAAGGAAATCTTGCGCGAGTGCCACGACTCGAAGTGGGCGAGTCATCCTGGGATCCACCGCACGTTGGCCCTCGTCGAAGATCAGTACTATTGGCCACAAATGCGCGACGACGTGGAGGCGTATGTGAAGACTTGTCTGGTTTGCCAACAAGACAAGCTGGAGCAACGGTCGTCACCGGGTTTGCTGGAGCCACTTCCCGTCCCAACTCGTCCATGGGAAAGCATTTCCATGGACTTCATCGTCAACCTACCGAAGTCCGAAGGGTGCCGGACTCTAATGGTGGTGGTCGATCGGTTTTCAAAGTATGCAACCTTTGTGCCTGCGACAAAGGATTGCCCGGCCGAGGAGGCGGCCAAACTGTTCATGAAGCACGTGGTGAAGTATTGGGGTGTGCCACGAACGATCGTGAGCGATCGGGACCCCCGCTTCACGGGACGTTTCTGGTCCGAGCTGTTCAGATTGCTGGGGTCGGAGCTGAACATGTCCACGAGCTTGCATCCCCAAACCGACGGTCAGACGGAGCGGGTCAATGCACTCTTGGAGATCTACCTCCGGCACTATGTGAGCACAACGCAAGTGAATTGGGCGAAGCTGATCGACGTAGCCCAGTTCTCCTACAACTTGCAACGGAGCGAGTCGACCGGCCAGAGTCCGTTCGAGGTTGCAACTGGACAACAACCGAACACCCCGAGCACTATTGCTTCGGGTTACCGGGGGAGTAGCCCGCCCGCGTACAAGTTCGCCAAAAACATGCAAGAAGAGGCGGACTTGGCCCGGCCATGTCTACACAAAGCCTCCAAACGCATGAAGAAATGGGCGGACAAGAAGCGACGGCACGTGGAGTTCCAAGTTGGAGATCAAGTGCTGGCCAAGCTGCACGTGGTTCTTCGATACAAAGACGTGCACAAGGGGTTGATCCGTCGCTACGAAGGGCCATTTCGAGTGCTACAACGGGTTGGAAGAGTCGCATACAAGCTGGAGCTACCACCAAAGCTCAAGGTGCATCCGGTGTTCCATGTAAGTATGCTCAAACCCTTCCAAATTGATGAGGAAGACCCGGATCGAGGGGAGTCACATCGAGCGCCGCTCGGGGCAAAGACCTCGTACGATCGAGAAGTCGAGAACATCTTGGCGGATCAAGTCATACGGAAGAGATATTGCCCGGCCAAGCGCGAGTATCTGATCCGCTGGAAAGGTCTTCCGGAGAGCGAAGCTAGTTGGGAGCCCGAGGAGAGTCTTTGGCAATTCAAGAAAGAGATAGAAGATTTCCATGCCGAAGACGCGACGAGGGCGTCGCCTGAATAGGTGGGGGAGAATGTCACGGCCCGAAAGTTAGCATGTCCAAGAGGTTTCCATGGCACGGGCGTGACACGTGATGACCCTCGACCTATGTTCCCGAGATGTACAGTATTCTCCTAGGGGCGGGTGATACCGTATTTGTACGCATACGATATAAATGCGAGTAGCTAGTAGTTGGCTATAAATGCCGGTAGTTGGTAGATGGGGAGGTACAATCTCCACCGTTAGATCTAAGGGAGATCTACGGCTAGGGTTTGCCTTATACTTGTATATAAAGGGGTGTCCTCCCTCATTGTATTTCATTCACAACATATATGAAAATCCAGAGCTTCTCTCTCATCAAGTGTTTCTCTCTCTAGAAGTTCGTTGTGAGTCGAGTGTGAAAGGCTGCTTAGAGGTAAAACCTTAAGGCCGCACGGGTGAATCGAGAGTTGATCGGGAGTTGATCGATCGGCCCGTGACAATAGCATGTTGTTACATCTTGACTGGCGTGCTACTATAGGAATGATTCGCATGCTCCCGATTCCCCAGCAAAGGTTGTTTCCGAACGTTGGATACTGTTGACTCAATTTTTAACTTTTGTGCATGTTTGAGTCAATTGACCGTCATTACATGTCATATACTTCAATTAAATTTAATCTGTTAGAAGCTTAAGATAGATGAGCTCATGAGGCATTCCATCGATAGGCCTCGTGGGTAAGTTCGTGATTCGAGTTGGATCCTTAGCTTCGTCACGTTTAGGCGTAAAGAAAGCATAAAAAAAGAAAAGGACAAAAGAAAAAGAATTGCTGCAATAACAAATCGGCTCGTAGCGATAAAATGAGTGGTGCTGGTTATCATTAGGATCGCTTGAGAGCCTTGCCACGATAGGGCCGAGGAAGCCATCAACTAATCTCTAAATCTCAAAGACAACAACAGACTTGCGATTGCGCCCCTCTAATCGCCCACCTTAACCCTAATTTTATAGATTCAAATCCGAAGTGCATCGAGGGTGGCTCCTTTGCATCTTCTAAAAAAATTTTGATCAGGGCTCTCTACATTGTAAGTGTACGTCTGATTCATAATTTTTGTTCCTTCAACCTTTACTCTTCTGCAGTGTCATTTTGTTTTAATGTATTTAATCTATCCACAAATTGAAAGGAAGAAAGAGAATAAAATGTGAGATTTGCTTTTGCTTCAAGATTATGTTCCTTTGTTTTTTCTTTTCTCTTCGATGAAAATTATTTCGTTTTGAGGTTAAAATCATTAATTTTATTTTTGTACTCTTTTAATAATAGAAACGCCATATTAGCTTGCCGGATAAGTGTTTTAGTCATATAGGCAGGTTGAAAAAGATACTAGTGGTCATTTTTGTCCGTTGAGGTAGAGTACACGCATTAGTTAGGATATATGGAGAGGGAGATCAATTTTGTACTTCTACTATATAAACATGATTTACTTCAAAGGACACGTCAACCCACCGTGGCCACTGGCCCAGGACCCTTGTTAATAATCCGTTATGTCCCAGTCATAGGAAAAGTATCATAAAATTTATAAACCTATTGCATTTATGCCAATTTAGTCATAAATCTTTTATTGGTACTAATTTAGTTATAAACTTTTTGACCTAATGCTTATTTAGTTATTCGAGCTAAATTTAGCCAAATATTATTGACGTGAACGCTAGTCGGTCTACATACCATGGGACAACTTCTAATAGTATTTTACTAATTTTTTGAATTTTTATTTACTTTCCTTTTTTTCTATTTTCTTTTCCTTCCCTTTCCTCCATCCTGTCGCCAGACCTTGACGACTGGCTAGAGGTGAGGGTTGACGAGGGTGAGCCATGCCATGGTTGTGCAATACACAACTTGCGGCCCCTAGTGAGGGTGGAGCCTCGCTGACCATGGGCAAGGCTCGAGCCCTCACCAAAGACCACAAGGGTGGCCTCACGTTGGGCTGGTGAGGGCGAGGCTTGCTTAGTTGTGGCCAATGAGATGCTCTAGCCAATTGCTACGTTCCGACAACTAGCTAGAGCAAGGTAAAGCATAAATAAAAAAATAAAAATAAATAAAATAAAAATTCAAAATTTTATTAAAATATTATTAAAAGTTGTTCGCATCAGCACCAACCGTATCACGTAGGCTGACATCCATGTTAGCACTATCTGACTAAAATTAGCTAGAAAGACTGAATTGACATTATGTCAAAAGATTTATGACTAACTTGACATCAATAAAGGTTTATTCTTAATTAGTATTAATGCAATAGATTTAAGATTTTTCTGACACTTGTCCCTTCTAATCACACAAGTAGGGTCAATGCAAAAACAAGAAAAATAAAAATAAGTGCCCATGCCATAGAGAATAAGGAAAGACAGAAAACACTGAGGTCGTTGCCATCCACAATTCTAAAATGACCGATTATATCTTAGCTTGGGCTAAGATGTATTATGAGAGATCGGGATGCCAGGTAATATGTTGTCTTTATTATTTTCGTAGGCTCCATTTATTTCGCCAAAAACAACTCTAAAAAAATGTCTTTTGAATTTTTGGGCGTTTGTTTCACGGAAAATGAATTATTTAAGAAAAAAATTTCACCAAGGGATAAAAGTCTTCTAAAATGGTGGCAAATGTTTCCTGCTTTTCTAATTGAGAAAAAATTTTCCTCACTTACTTTCTCTTATCTCACACTCTTGTTAACTTTTCCATATATATATATATATATATATATATAAAATCAACTCTCTCTCTCTCTCTCTCTCTCTCTCTCTCTCTCTCGCGCGCGCGCGCCTGCATTGTCTTGGTGGATCATTGGCCACATGACAACTGACGACCGGCCAGTGAGCTCAAGGCTCATGACCTTTAGCGATCTCACCACTCTCTCTCTCTCTCTCTCTCTCTCTCTCTCTCTCTCTCTCTCTCTCTCTCTCTCTCTCTCTCTCTCTCCCTCTCCCTCTGTCTCTCTCGGGTGCGCGCGCGCACACACATTGTCTTGGTGGATCATTGGCCACATGACAACTGACGACCGGCCAGTGAGCTCAAGGCTCATGACCTTTAGCGATCTCACCACTCTCTCTCTCTCTCTCTCAGGTGCGCGCACGCACACACATTGTCTTGGTGGATCATTGGCCACACGACAACTGACGACCGGCTAGTGAGCTCAAGGCTCATGACCTTTAGCGATCTCACCACTTGCCAGGTAGATGAACTCGAGGTTCATTTGATTAGTGGTGAGCTAGGCCTCAGCTCACCGCTCGCCAAATTGATGAGCATGAGCCTCTAACTCACTGATCTGGCGAGCAGCAAGCTCAAGCTTGCTTTACAATTGCCGACCTTAGAAGAAGGAGGAGAAAAAGAAAAAATGAAAGGAAAAAATAAAAAAGAAAAAGACAAAGGCAGAAAAATAAAAAATAAAAAATTTGATATTTTAAAATAATAAAATAATTATTAAAAATAGTGCATAGAGGACATTCAAATCAAATTTTTCGTACTGAATGGCAGAAAATATTTTCAAGTTTTAGCCGAACACCGAAAAAAATTTACATTTTATTGGAAAATGACTTTCTAGAAAACATTTTCCGGAAACGCCACATTTTTTGCAAAATGAACGGAGCTTGCTATACATTATTTCTCAATTAATCTATTTCTTAATTGCAAGTTGTGCAGATGAAGTTGTGATTATTTTGTTTCCATCCTTTGTTTATCTCCATTGGTGATTTGCAATCATTTACCTGGTCAAGTTGAAGGAACCGCGTGCTAACTTCTGTCCCCATCATTTCCCTCTAATACTATACATATCTCCACACATCAGTTTCTTCATCGCAGGCTGTTTGTTGATGAATAATTAACACGGGCATTTGCGTTGCATGTGAGAGAGAGAGAGAGAGAGAGAGAGAGAGAGAGAGAGAGAGAGAGAGAGAGAGAGAGAGAGAGAGAGAGAGAGAGAGTTTTTTGGACGGTGCCGAGGTAGGGTTTCTTGAGAACAACAGCCAACCACGTGCTTTCCCTTTAGACAAACCGTCTTAATATATTGTCGACTATTATGTGACTTCCCCTCTCTCTATCTCTCTCTGTCATCAGCCCATTGCAAGCACTCAGCAAAGAATCCCTTGATCCTCCGGTCGTTCCAAGTCGAAGCTCAAGGTATTGTAAAATCTTCCTCCATTACATTTTCTATTGAATGAATTTTCGATCCCAGCTGTTTTCTTCGCCCACAGTGTCCACTTATTTTTGCGTTACGCTGGTATGTCCGCTTATGTTCTGGTGTTATCAGAACTGGTTATGGCCGGCATTGCCCTTCATCCATCTTGCACACAAATTAGAAGTGAAGCCTAGAAATCTCAGTTCCTCAAGCGTTATAGTGAAGCCACTCCTAGTATGTGTGTCATTGTATATCTACCTTTCCTGTGCTATCAACGCTATGCTAATTTGTCCGTTATATTCTGGTGTTATCAAGACTGATTATGGCCTGCATTGCCCTTCATCCATCTTGCACACAAGTTGGAAGTGAAGCCTAGAAATCTCAGTCCCTCTTGCGTTACAGTGAAGCCACTCCTGGTATGTGTGTCATTGTATATCTACTTTTCTTGTGCTATCAGCGTTATGCTGATATGTCTGCTTTTATTTTGGTGTTATCAAGACTGGTTTTGGCCTGTATTGCCCTTCATCCATCATGCACACAAGTCAGAAGTGAAGCCAAGAAATCTCAATTCCTCTTGCCTTACAGTGAAGCCATTCCTAGTATGTGTGTCATTATATATCTCGTTTTCTCGTGCTATCAGCATTATGCTAATATGTAGCTTATATTTCAATGTTATCAGGATTGTTTTCGGTTTACATTGCCCTTCATCCATCTTGTACACAAGTCAGAAGTGAAGCTAAGACATCTCAGTTCCACTGGCATTACGGTGAAGCCACTCCTGGTATGTATCTCATCGTATATCTACTTTTAGCGTGATATCAGCGCTTGTTTCACTTTCAACCTCTTTGTTTGGTAATCTAGTTCTATTGATTGAACCCTAAAAAACATGAAAGAACAAAGAAAAAAAGGGAAGAAGAAACAAAAATGGGTGAGATAACTGCAATATAAACTCATTGCAGAGGCACCAATATGTCTCTCTTAACTTTATTTGTTTGTAAAATGCTAGTCGTATGACATCATGTTTAACCATCTTCTTGTTGCTATGTAATTTGCGACTTGTAAATAATAGGACGAACTTGGAAAAATAGCAAGTCTCTTCTCACAGGCATTCAAATAATCGAGCCTATTACAATTGATGGGGAAAATTGATATCTTGTAATCGTAGAACACCTAAAATCCTTTTAAGCATACAACTTTAACTTGTGAATTAACACATTAGATTTTCAAAAGGGAAAATGACATAAATAATCCCTGAACATTGATCCAATGTGCAATGTTATCATTGGAGTCTTAATTCATTCAATGTGGTCATTGAATTACTCCTAAATGTTCAAGATAGTGCCTTTATTTATTAATTTATTCAATCTAGTCCATCAACTTTCCAACAAAGACAAATCAATTTTTTTTATTACTCCTGATAAGTTTTCATAATTACACTATTATAAAAATTTTAGAATATTTTTTTTCTTTTTATGATAATTCCATTTAAGTAATAGCTTATGAACTTTATAATAGTAAAGTAAAACATTACCTATAATAAAAGATTGGAATGATTGACTAAAAGTCATCCGTTTTTCCTTAAAAAGTAAATATGTAGTAGTAACAACAACAACAACATTTAATGATTTCTTTAATTGACTAAAATTCCATATGCTTTTTTTGAAAATATATATATCCTTATGAGGAACTGGACATTGTTGCTTTACACCTGCTTCATCATTTTACTGAGCAGTAGGTTTTACAAAAAATAAACATTTTGAACACGTGGAAACGATTGATCCCGTCTAGGCTAGGGTTGTAAACATGCCTTCAGGGAGATCGAGATATATGGTGATATTTGTCCCTCTTCGTCATTTCCGTCTAATTTTACACATTATTTCTCAACTAACCAATTTCTTACTTGCGAGTTGTTGCGAGTTGTGTATTTTTTGTTGCTTTGCTTTGTTTATCTTTCTCCAATGGTCATTTACAAATATTTATTTGCGCAAGCTGGACATAACCACGTGATGATTTATTTCCTCATCACTTCCCCCCTACTATTATAAATACCTCCACTAATAATTTTCTTAATTGCAAGTTGTTTGTTGATGAACGATGAACCTAACTATCCATGTTGCATATGTGAGAGAGAGAGAGAGAGAGAGAGAGATGGCCACGCATTGTCCTATTACTATTAAGATTAATAAAATAGTTACACTAAAACAATTAACAATCTAAGCAAAGTACTATTTAGGACCAAACTTACAAACTTAAAAGTATTACAAAATTTAATTCATCATAATTAAAAATACAATGGGAGAAGCGTGATAGCGAGGACTGAATTTATGATTAGGTAACCATTAATTGATTTTCACACATAGAAGGATATTTTAGTCAATTAATAATAGACATAAAAGGTGAAGAGGAAAGATGAGAGAAAAAAGCTGGATGAACTAGTGATTGACCTTATTTCTAATCATAAATTGATATTTTGGTCAATTGATAATAATAAAAAAAAATGTGTATAAAATTAAAGAAGAGGCGGCAGAAATAACCCTGCTTTATTTTTTTATTTTTTGTTTAATACAAAGTCACAATATCTATACTCTTATTTGGTGCAATGTTATTCAATTTAGAATTTCCCACATTAAGAGGTAGCCAGTTTAGAAACATTCTCTTTTAATTATTAGGGGACATGGCATGTGCAGTCCCCTAAGAATTGATTGTAATCCTTCACGATGAAAATATTAAGTGGTCCTGGGCCTCCGCGTTAGCCACTTCTCCTCTCTCTGGAACGCTTAACCCAACCCAAGCCCATCGTCTTCATCAAGCATCAGCTATGGGGTGGGGAAGAGAAGAGACAAAACGCTGAATCACCCACTCCCACACCCTCTCCATCGTCGCCTTCCCACTTCTTCTCATCCTTCTCCTCCTCCAACTTCGAGTTCACCATCTCTCTCTCCTCCCGCTCCCCCTCCACCCCGTGCGTCGCCCACGAGCTTTTCTACAAGGAGCTGGCCCTTCTACAAGGAGATGACCCTCCAGCTTTCCACCCCGCCTCTCCATGGTCCGTACCCTCCTCGCCTCCTCCTCCTCCTCCTCCCACTCCGCCACCACCTCCTCCAGCGACTCCTCCGGCAGCTCCACCACCTCCTCCAACCAGATCTGGCCGAAGGACGCCGACGACGGCCATGGACGAGCGTCGGCGTCGCTCGCGAGCCGCTCATCCAGATCTGGATCTGGAGAACAGCCCGTCGCCGGGCTCAGCTGCCGGTTGGTGGGGCCGGGAACGGGTGGCGAAGGTCTCCGACTTCATCTTCGGTGGCTCTTGAGACCCGCAAATGGTCTCCCACCTGCATTGAAACCTGGAAAAATCGTTGCACGCCATTAATGGTGTTTCGAAATTAGATGTGAAATAAGCAGATGGGAGAGAAATCTGACAAATGAGCTCACCCGGACACGTGGCGAGGTCCTGGAGCACCCAATATTTAAAAAGTGGGCCCACTCAGAGAAGTGGTGAGGGTCAGGAGCGCCCACGATTTTTCTATTCAAATCCAGATGGTGGATGGGACAAACGTCCAACCATGTACCGGCTGTCAAATGTTATTTGTTCACTAAAATTTTAAAAAGGACTACTTGCTTTCCTGAAAAATCCTGTAAATGAAAGAAATGTTTTAAGCTTTAAAATATTAAGAAAAAGTTCTAAATAATTCTGACATACTCAAAAGAATCGATGATAATATCCATGTCATTTTTCTTCTCATGCTTTGGATTTAAATCGGAGCACACTTGGACTTCGTGTTCCGCCATCCCTCTCTCCCCCCGCTCCTCCTCCACCCTCTGCGTCGCCGACTAGTTCCCCTACAAGGCCCAGATCCTCTCCTCCGGCTCTCCCCGCCTTTCCATTGTCCATAACTCCTCGCCTCCTCCTCCACCTCCTCCCGCGACTCCTCCGACCAGATCTGGCCGAAGGACGCCGACGATGGCCATGGACGAGCGTCGGCGTCGCTCGTGAGCCGCTCGTCCAGATCTGGAGAGCAGCCCGTCGCCGGGCTTGGCTGCCGGTTGGTGGGGCCAGGACAGGTGGCGAAGGTCTCCGACTTCTCCATCTTCGGCGGCCCTCGAGACTGGCAACAACCTCCCAACCCTGTCAAAACATGAGAAAATCGTTCTTGGCCGTTAATGGAATTTCAGACACGCGGCGAGATCCAGGAGCTCCTGATATTTTCCATTCAAATCCAGACGGTGGATGGTACAAACATTTGCACCAGCTGTCAAATGTTATTTTGTTCACCAGTTTTAGAAAAGTACCACTTGCTTTCCTACAAAATCTTGAAAATGAAAGAAATATATATATTTTTTTGGTGGCTCAGGGAGCTCCGTGCGCCACTTCACGGCGGGATAAACCCTGGGGAGGCACGTGGTGAACCCACGCACCTCGGGTAAATCGCGCAATTGCGTCCCCCGGGAATCGAACCTCTCTCCTTGCATTAGGGGGAGAGGTCCGCCACCAGCAAGGCCACCGCACGGGTGGTATGAAAGAAATGTTTTGAGCTTTAAAATATTGAGAAGAAGTTTTAAATAATTCTAACCATCGATACTTTAAGGACGCGTTTGATAACCATTCTACTTCGGGAAAAAAATTTTAAGTAAAATAACGCGTTTGGTAACTTACTAAAATTTATATTTTCAGAATATAAATATATTTGGTAAAATTCTTAGATTTTTTTTAATTTTTTTTAATTCTTTTATTATTTTTTCTTTTTTTCTTTTTCCTTTTTTCTTTTTCTCTTTGTTCGGTCATCGGTCCAAGCGGCGAGAGGTTGGCCTTGCCCTAGCCTAGTGAGGCTCAGCCGTAGCCTCGCCATCGTTGCTTGAGGCTCGCCTAGCCACGGCGAAGCTCGAGCCGGTGAACGCTCCAACGAGGTTGCTAGCTCTCGTCTGGCTGGTTGTTGGCGCCGGCCATGGCCAAGGCTGGTGACTAGCCAAAAGGAAGAAGAAGAAGAAGAAAAAGATTAAGAAGAAAAAGAGAAGAAAAAAAAGAGAGAGAGACAAATAGATTTTAAAAATTGTTTCTGAGAATAAGAAGTTGTTTTTTTCTACTTCTTGTTTTTGTTCCAAATTTATTCTGGTAAATAAAAAAATAGATTTTTTATTTTCGGGAATAAAATTTTTACCAAACAGGTTTATATTCTTTTTTCGTTCTCCAAAACAAAATAACAAAAAATTTTGTTTCAAAAAACAGAAATAAATTTTATCAAACAGGTCCTAAAAGAAATTGACACCTTCAGGTGTGGGATTGTAATGGAAACCACAAAATTTGTTGGACCCTCGAAGACAATAAATTACTCCTTTTTCAAAAACAATAAATAAATAAAGCAGGAATAATGGGAAAAAGAGAAGAAGAAGAAGAAGAGGAGAAATTTAGCCTTCTATAGCACGTGGTAGTCCAGTCACGTACTGCTTGTCCACGTACGATCATCTGCAAATTGTCCACGTAAACTAGTAACGTGTTACTTTCTCGGGTGGAGAAAATATTAGGCACGATGGATTTGTCGAATCAGAGATAAAACACTCTATTTATTGATTGACACATGATAAGGCGATCCCACTTATCAATTACTCCTTCTCGTCTCTCACCGTTGCATTCTCTTGCCGACTCTCTCTCCCTCTCTATATTTCTCCTTTCTTCTTCTTCGTTCAGAAAAAGGAGACTCGCTTCTGTAGCCTCACAGGCCACTGCCATGCACCAACTAATTGCTAACTATCATGGAGGTGTAAATTGTAATGAAGCTCGCTTACATGGAGTTTGAGCTCTGAAATTGTAGTCGCAAAGACAGAGAGAGAAGCAAACGGAGAAGTAAATGAAGTAACGGGAGAGAAGAGAGATTTAAAAAAAATTCTAACAAACAAGACTCATTTAGACACGTGTCGTGCGCTGAATGATATGTCGTAAGTCTAACACTGGCAAATGTATTGTACTTAATATTTTCTCATTTAGGTCCACCTAGTGCCACAACTCTACATTTTTTTTTTTCATGCAATGTGCTTATCTCTCTCTCTCTCCTCTGGTTTGTTTGGTCGTTCACATCGTTTTATCACTTTGGTCTTCCTTTCTTTTCATACATCGTGAGTGATTAATTCTCTTTTCTGTTCAGTTTCCTTCCCACATTTGTTTAAGCAATTAAAGAAGAAATTATGGGCGAGGCATTTGCTACCTCTGTTGTATCGAATCTTGTATCGAAACTAGGTGAGTGCTTGTTTGCTCCCATTGGACGCCAATTTGGATACGTGTTGTGCTACAAGAGTTACGTCCAAGATCTCGAAAATGGAGTCAAGAAGCTGGAGATTGCGAGAGAAAGGGTGCAGCACTCCATCCAAGAAGCCGAGAATGATGGAAAGCGTATAGAAAAAGATATTAAGAAGTGGCTGGAGAGTGTGGAAAATGAGGCTACGCAAGCACAAAACCTGTTAAAACATTGTGAAAGTGCAAAAAATGCTTGCTTGTGTGGGTGGCTTCCCAACCCCATGGTGCGCCATCCAATCGGGAGGAAGGTGAAGAAAATGACTCAAGTCATTCAGGAACTCCATGACGAAAGCACAAAAAATATCTTTGAGAAGGTCTATTATGAGGATACTCCAACAGCAATTGTCAATCCTCCCACTTCCGCTACAATATCTGTTGACAAGAAGGAAGATGACCTGGAGTCGAGAGCTTTAATCACAGAGAATATAGTAAAAGCTATAGCTAATAACAAGGTTTGTGTGATTGGGGTGCATGGCCCGGGTGGGGTTGGCAAGTCCAAGCTTTTGGAATACATTGAAAGGAGAGTTAGAGAAGAAAAGTTGTTCGATGTGGTTGCCACAGCCAATGTATCACGCAAACCAGATTTAAAAAGAATTCAGGGAGAAATTGCTTATGCATTGGGTTTGAAACTAATGAATGAGGAAACTGCTCTTGGGAGAGCAGATCGCTTGTGTAAGAGGTTAGAGAGAGATCCTCATAAAAACATTCTCATAATTTTAGATAATTTGTGGGAGAAATTAGAGTTAAAAGAAGTTGGAATCCCTTGCGGAGATGATAACAAAGTAAGAGGCTGCAAGCTATTGCTAACGTCTAGGTATCGAGAAGTTCTGCACAATGACATGGCTTCTGACCGAGAATTCCGACTCGATGAGTTAGACGATGGAGAAGCAAGAACACTTTTTGAAAGGATAAGGGGGGGTGGAGTTTACGATCCTGAGATTAAACCCTTGGTAGATGGAGTGGTCAAGAATTGTGGAGGCTTGCCACTTTTTATAATTTCGTTGGCAAAAAGGTTGAGGAGCGCACAAGTGGCCGCATGGAGGATTGCTTTGACTATAGAAGGGTCTGATTTAAAATCAGAAGTGGAACTAAATTACAACCACTTAAAAGACGAGAGGATCAAATCATTGTTATTGATCTATGCTCTCTCCTATAGGAGAATTTCTCTAAGGGATGCCTTAGTCTATTGCTTGGGTTTGGGTTTATTTAACAATTTCAGCGAGACCATTGAACAAGCTAGAGATAGGCTGATCTTGGATCTAAATTGCCTGCAAGGCTCTTCTTTATTACTAGATAGTGATGTCATGGAAGAGATAAGAATGCATGACATAATTGCTGATGTGGCTATCTCTATTGCTTGCACTAAATGGAATGCCTTGGTCGGGAGGGAGGATTGTGGGTTTAAAAAATGGTCAAAGGATGAGCTCAAAGAATGCGCCGTGATATCCTTCCCTCACGTTGGCATTGATGAGCTCCCTAAAAAATTGGACTGCCCAAACTTGAGGATGCTTTTGTTGTATGAAAACAACCCGTCTCTCAAAATTCCCGAGCGATTTTTCGAATCTATGGAGAAGCTCCAAGTCTTGGACTTATCTTGCTTATCTATCACCTCTCTACCTTCATCGATTCAGTTCCTTAAGAACCTTAAGTCGCTATGTCTTGATTTCTGCCATCTGGAGGATGTGACTGATCTTGGAAAACTGAAAGCACTGCAGTTCTTAAGTCTCGTTGAATCTACAATTGCTCGGTTGCCCAAAGAAATAGGTGAACTAACAGAATTGAGATTTTTGGACTTGACAGGGTGCACTAGGCTCAAAGATATTGAACCTGGTGTTCTTGGAAGCTTGATTAACTTGGAAGAACTATATATGAAAGACAGTTTTGATGAGTGGGGGGCTGAGGATGAAGAATCGCGAAGCAACACCAGTCTAACTGAATTAAAAAACATGAACGAGTTGCGCACTTTGGACATTGCCATCCCTCATTCTTCCTATCTATCGAGAGACCTGCCATTTGGGAAATTGAACAAGTATAAAATCCAAATTGGGGGCATTTGGGATTGGTCTGGTGAATATAAAGAATCTAGAACTTTAAAGCTAAAGTTGGATTCGGGCAATCTTCTTCTTGAAGATTGGGTGCAGTGGTGTTTACAGAGAACGCAAGATCTCCACTTGGATGAATTGCAAGATGGCAACGACAGTATTCACAATCTATGTGTCAAAGGTTTTCAGCAATTGAAGAATCTTCATGTACAAAATAGCGCCTCACTTCAATGCATTCTTCCCTTCATAGATAATGTCCACTGCACTATATTTACGACATTGGAATCATTATTTCTCAAGAATCTACAGAACTTGGAGTATATTTTTCACGGCTATCTTGGCCGAAAATCTTTATACAAATTAAAGATTGTGAAAATAGATAACTGTAGTAAGGTCAAACATTTGTTCCCTGGGTCCATGATGAAAAAGTTCTTGCGGCTTGAAGAGATTGAAATAAGTAGATGCCACTTGATGAAGCATATTATCGTAGATGCCGAGGTAGATGAAGATGGAGATGAAAAAGATGATGATCCCAAAGTGAAGTTATGCAATTTGCATAGGCTGGCATTACGAAACTTGCCAGAGATTACTAGTTTTTGTAAAACCACGGACCATTCCGTTGATTTCTTTGACGGGCAACAGGTATGTGATATGTGAATAATATGTTTTGAGATCTTGTGCATGGATTTTATATGTGATAGTATAATAGGACGTAAAAAATTGGAAAAATAATTTTTTTTTGAGATTTTGTTTTCCAAAAAAATTAAGACAAACAATATCAAAAATTTTCAAATTGGAACTACTATGTCATATGTGAATACATAAAAACATTTATACATTTATTAATTGGATCTGATTTTATTTGTGTTATGTTATCAACATAGTTAAAGGAGCACTGTACGATGTATAGATTTTTTTTTTTTAAATAATCTAGAAGTTTATCATTGTTTAATGGTAAAATCGAATATGCATACACAAACATTTATGGATATATTCATGAGTTGAAGGGAGTATGTACGACCTATATAATTTTTATGACCTTAATTCAATAATATATGGACATAGGTTGAATTCTGTTATATCCGATTGATTAAAGTGAAAGAAAGAAAATTTCAGTAGGTGAATTTAACCACCTTGACTATGTGTCCCATAACATCCAAATCAATTAATTACAAATTTTCAATTTTAATCGTAAGTAAATCAACGTTAGAGGCGTTGAGATGATTAAGTTGCTTGTTCTTCCTGATTGTAAGGAGTTGGGCTAGGTGAATGGACCTTTGAGGAATTGTGGTTCAACACAAAGTTCCATTATACTCTTATATGTTAAATGACAGAACTTTTATGTGACTACAAATGAAAGATCAAATATGGTATTCAATAGGCCAAATTGTTATTGTAACCTTGGTGCATTAATGAGATGTTAGTGGGATAAGTATTTTTTTTTCTTGTTCTAATTCACATAAGCTATTGGACCTGTTGCGGTGATCAAATCTACCACAAATCTTTGTTCTACCCACTTTTGTAATATTACTAGTAGAATTTATGTGCGCTGCACATGTTTAAATTTCTTTTTTTTTGGATAAAATATTGCTTGAAAGTATTAATAAGAAAAACATCTAACATTCATTTGTGCGCTGTTGCTTTGATTTACGATTGCTTTAACTGTTTTGTCAGTACAGTATTAATAAGTGGAAACCCTTTTTTAAATTATTTTTAAAATTTTTGTTCATCACGTCAGTCAACCCGCAAAAGCATGATGCTTGATTAAAGTCATTTGCTCAATTAAGCAATTCATTTTCTTGGCTACATAAATAAAATTTTCCACATGAATTAGCTCTTTGATAAGGACGCACATCTTAGGTTCTTATATAGGTAAATTAATTCCTTTAATGAAGTTAACATTTAAGCCCATAAGGTGCTGTTGGGGTCAGTTTATGTTTCTTATGGCCAACCATGGATCTAACAGTGGTGAACCATTTTATTTTTTTTAACTTTCAGCCAATGTGACATATTCCGTATTACATCTTTGTTAGGAAATAACGGATCCTATAGTGCTATGCATGGGGACAACAAAATCTTCTGACTAATTTAGTATTTCTTTCATAAGTTACAATAACTTTTTACTTTCGATATTTTGATAACAGATGTATTTTTTTTTTTTAAATACTTTGGATAAAATGCCAAGCTCATATTACACCTACAAATCAATTAGAAGTATATAGTTTTCTCTGTTTGTCAATTTAGTTCATGACTATTCGGTAGAAAATAGTTCGTTTGAGGTATTATATAAAATCATAGTCAATGACTAAAACATGAATTCAGCCTATACCATGAATTGGGAAAATTTAGGTAGAAAGCACAAAATGTAAGGGTAAATTTAATAACCTCAATAATAGCTAAATGACAAGTAAGTGTAAAGTTGATAAATTTTAAAGAAGAATAAGTTAAAATTCAAAAATCACTGCCTCGCTTTTTCTTCAATTATATTTAAATATATAGTATGAGATTATTTCCTTTATTATATTTCACATGCAACTCGTATTTCTAGTTACAAACATTATTATGAGATAATGTGGATTTATTCACCTTTCGCAGCTAATAAAGCTACAGAGTTTGGAAGCCATCACCATTGAAAGATGTCAGTTAATCCAAGAATTATTCGACCTTGAAGGATTGACAACTAATGGGGAAGTTGAGATTCTATTGCAATTGAGAGAATTAACCTTGAGTGACTTACCAAGTTTGGGACGAATATGGAGCAAAAATCCAGGAAGAACGATGTGTTTCCAAAACTTGAGGGCACTGAAAGTGCAAAATTGTGAGAATTTGAGGTTTCTTTTTTCTTTTTCCATGGCTAAAGCACTCCGACAAATAAAAGAAATAGAAATAGCAAGTTGTAAATTAATGGAAGAAATTATTGATGTGCAAGAAGAAGAATTGGAGGAAGCTGCAACTAGTGACACTTTAGAGTTCCCTTTGTTAACCTCCTTGTCTCTTGACAAATTGCTAAATCTAAGGACATTCTCTTATGGAAAGTACTACATTCACTGTACATCCTTAACAAGACTAACGATATCTCAATGCCCCAAAATGATGACATTCTCTTCATTCAAAGGAAGGCAACAATTTACTACAGCTAATATAGATTTACAACAAGCATTTGGTTGCATCGACTTGGCCTCGTCCTTGCTTGGCTTTTTCAATGAAAAGGTAAGCATCTATGGTAATTTTTGTTAGTCATTCTTCTAGTTCTAGTCAAATAAGAAATTTAGTAGAAACTAGATCATTATTCTGTACCAAAAGTTTGGTAGTTCATGGTGGAAAAACTAACTAGCTGCTGGCCATTCCCAAAGTGGCCCTCGAATTTCGAAATATATCAAAATTTTTAGTCATTCTACTCATACAATGTTTCTACGCAGGTTCTTTTTCCAAGCTTGGAGGAATTAAAGCTTTCGTCCATGTGCCAATTAAAGAGAATATGGCATAATCAGCTCCACGAACAGTCCTTCTACAAACTTGCATCCCTCTCTGTTGAACTTTGCGAAAATATGTCACATGTTTTTCCATCATATTCAATGGATAGGTTGCAGAGCCTGAATAAAATTGAGGTGGTCGGATGTCGCTCCTTGGAAGCATTATTTGAATCGGTATGTCTCAACTCTGAGAAAAGGCAAAAGCCATTGGAACTCTCTACATTAAAAAAAATGAAGTTGTTGAATCTACCAAGGCTGACAGACATTTTGAAGAGTGACTGCAAAGTAACCTTGGCATTTCCTAGTCTGACAGAAGTGAACGTAAGGCGTTGTCATAGTTTGTCATATCTCTTCTCAAGTGCCACGGCCAAAACTCTTCATGAACTTGTGGCGCTTGATGTTTCCTGTTGCAATAATCTACGGGGCATAATTGCAATGAAAGAAGGAAAGGGGAAAACCATAGAGACATTCAAGTTCCATCATTTAACCAAACTCAAGCTTGGTGACCTTAAGAGTTTGATTTGTTTTAGTTTAGAGAGTTGTGATGGTGATGGGTTATATCCTCTATTTGATGAGAAGGTATCATACCTTGATTTGTCTGATCAATTATTTTTCTTTGTTTTTAGTGCTTTGGCCCTAAGCAATTTTGCATATATTTCGTTTATCTCTATATATTTGTAGCTTGCATTGCCGAAGTTAGAAGAGCTACATGTCGAGGGAGTTCAACACAAAGAACTATGGAACAATAAAATCCTTGCGGAATCCTTTTTCTATCTAAAGGTCCTCAAGGTGAAGCAGTGTCACAACCTAATGAATGTGATTCCATCATCCACGTGGAAGAGGCTACTTCACTGTATGGAGTCCTTGACAATTGAGGAGTGTCAATGTCTGAGAAACCTTTTTACAATGTCTATGGCAAAAAGTCTAAGGCGACTCCAATATCTAGGTCTCAGTGGTTGTGGAGAGATGAAGTACATTGTCGCTAAAGAAGAGGAGGAATCTAAAGAAGCAGCCAACAAAATTGTAATTCCTCAACTTGTCACTTTGTATCTTCACAACATGCCAAAACTCAGAAGTTTTTGCCAAGGGAAGCATATCTCAAAGTGGCCCTCCTTGAAAGAGTTTACTATTGAAGATTGTAAAGCTGTGAATATGATTCTAGGAGATGCCAGTTGTAGCGTTCCAAAACATCAACCGCTTTTACTCGTCGAAAAGGTTTGCACTCATTTTTCTCTAATGGTATATCTAGTTTGTTGTCCTGATGGTTTGAGCTAAGACAATGTAAGGGTATGTGGGGTCACTTATGATAACTTATAATTTCTTTGACAAATCTTTACCTCAAATAAGAAACATCTCAAAGCTACTTAATACAAACATACTAAAATGTTTATCAAAACTTTTTCGTAAGTTTCAAAAACTTAATATTTTTTTCTTTCCTTTTCAAGTCTTAGACTAAATTGTAGCCGAAGTACAAATATTTACAAGAGGCTAAGCATCCATTAACAACTTTTAATTAATCTAGAGTCTACACGATACTAAAGATGTCTGCTCAAATTTAGATATTGTTCAACGTAAGATCAAATTTTAATGACACTACGAGTTCTAAAGCTTGTGTTGGTTCAGCACTTAAGTTCTAAAATTTGCACAATTAATGCATTTCAAGACTTGTTAAGTCCCTCCCTTTTTTGTAGAGAAATTGTGCATTTTTATCATCCTTTTAGTCTTGCATGGTCGTTGACACAGTGATGGAGCTTTGTCAAGCACAAAGGGAGTTGTTTCACTACTGCCATATCGAAAGGTCGAAAAAAATTAAGGACATATTAAAGATTAAAAAAATCAGAACTAAAATGAAATTAGAAATAAAAGAAAGTCCCATGAGAGATCGCCAATCAAGGGGGGGAAGGGTTGCATAGGGAGCCGCGCTACTACTTCCCTTCTTGCTGACGAGGCTAGCCCTCACAATGAGCAAGCAATGGCCTATCACCACCCTTGCCAATTTGGGTGAGGGCAAGTGCGCTCACTCACGTGGTGGCAAGAGCCAAGTTTGGCAACTGCTGATGACCTGGCGAGGGTGTTTAGCGCCCTAGCCATGACCCAAGGCTGTTGCCCTAGCTAGGGCAAAAGGCCTGAGACCCCCCTTCTCCCATGTTGTTTTCTTATATGTACCTTTTAAATTTTTTGTCATCCTTTTTTTAATGTGGCATCACCACATTAGCACCACATTTTTACAATTAAAAAGGAAAATTCGATGAATAATGCCATATATACTTTCCGTCATTCGGAAACTAATTTGGGCAATGGAAAGACTCAAATGCTGAACCAAAACAAGTTTTACTAACAAAGGAACCAAAAAAGTTTAAGTTCTTAAACATGCCAAACCAGAATAAGCTTTAGGAGTCATTTTGTCGCTATTCTTGAAGTCAATTTTAAATATTGGGATGGGAAAATCGTTCCACAATTCCTAAAACGTATTTATGAAATGCAATCGAGTCATAAATTTTTTACTTGGTGCAATGAACTCTTAAACCTTTATCAAAAAGTGCAATCGAAACCTAAACCTTTTAGTGCAATCGAAACCTAAACCTTTTAGTTTATGTAATTAAGTCGAATTAATACAAACAAATGCAATTTGAGGTTGCCGCATAGGCAATCTAAGTTATTGTGTACTAAAAAAACTTGATTATGCTTTTTCAAAAACATTAAAAAATTGAGTAAACCAATTTGAAGGTTTAGGACTTAACTACATTTCAAATTTAAGATTTAGGACTTCCAACGCACCTTTATTTATTGATTATGACTAAAACTGCAAGTAGTTAACATAATACTTTTTGTTTTGGGGTCAAACCTAGTCAGCTTCATCAAATGCTAAACAAAGGAGCTTTGGGGAAAAATTGGAATCATGGGCTTAGCAACTCTATATGCGTGGCTCCACATGAGCCAATATTTTCTTTGCTAAGCAAGAGAGTGGCTCCTACATGCATTATATGTAAATAACTCAATTGCACTAACATGGAATCAATAATTCAATGCACTGTCATTCCCTAACACTAAAAATTTGAGGAGCTTTTTACTAGGTGTATGATACATAAGTTAGCAAATGATACTATAGAATGAAATTGCATAGCAAGGTTGGCTCAGAATCATAAAATCCAAAGGGAATCAGATAGCAATAAACTAAGGAAAAACTAGAGAGAGAGAGAGAGAGAGAGGGGACAAATTAGGTGAGGAAGAAGAAACAACAAATAAGCAAACTCATTAATCAATGGATTCATCCTCAAAACTGAAGAAAAAAAGTATCTTGGCTGATATCATAGGTAATTAAAACAAGAGTCCTTACCTCCCCCTCTCAAAAAAAAGAAAAAGAAAAAGAGTTCAAACTAAGCAAGCATAAATAAGACAAATAAACAGCAAGGTGGTTGAATAATCATGTCATATATCAATTTCCACAAAAGGGAGATTTGGATATGCACCTTGGAAGTATAAGGCTATACTAAGTATTTTAGTACAAATTTTAGCATCACGAATTTGCATTTCTATGAATGATCAATAGGACAAATTACGTTCCAGGTTTTACTAAATTTTAGAAGGTGTTTCTTTAAATTCATCAAGATTAGTTAGTGGAATTTTACTCAACTCACTTCACTATTTCCACAAGCAGAGTCCTTATTTAACTCTTCAAGACATTGAGAGCACTTATCCATGTTGTTTTGTTCAATAGCGAACTGATTTTGGACTGTTTTCTTGTCTTCCTTACGGTTTTTTATTGAATCTATTCAATTCTCACTAAAATTGTCGAAATATTCTCTTAGACCACCAAAATTTGTTTAACCTCTTCGAGATTGTTAAGGATTTATGATAACCACAATCACGGCAATAGTTGGATTACTCCTAACATTCAACATTATTAGAATAACATGATAATCATAATAATAATAATTGCCATACCAATCGACATAATAATCTTGGTAAGCCCTACCTTTTTCAAATTTCGATATACTAGAGTTAATAAATATTGCAACATCATCTAAAGAGAAAATATACCAAAAATAGAGTGGCTACGAATTAGCAAGCTTGGCGGTTGAAGTTTCAATAGGCATGATGCCATATATCTTCATGAGCATATTAGATCAGAAATGCAAGTGTAGCAACTAAAATAAGTACCATGGCGTTGGCCCTTGGTCTAGAATAGTTGCACGGTGATAATACTTATTTAAAGTGAAGTTATGATATTTTCAATTAATGTTGAAGAGATCTAGCTCAATGGCCAATTGATGAAGAACAGATCTAGATCCGTTAATAACTAATGTTGAACGAAAGCATGACGAAAGTTAGGTTTAGATTTGTCAAAAGTGGAGGAAAATCAGATAATAAGAAAAAACGGAGAAACTAAAGAGAGATGAAAGAGATAGAAAAGCCAATTCAAATTGGGAAAAAGATAAGTCAAATAGGCAAACCAAGTAACTGGTTTATATTTATAGGCAACTTAAATAAGAGAGATCTACTATTAACAGAGATAATGCAAGAGTAATATCCTAAGTCTTGATAATTTCAAGATAAAAAACTTATAAGAAACAAATCAACTAGTGATCGGAGAATCCCAGACAACATCAATTAAACAATACATGCCTACACTTACCATTTTTTGATTTAATTGTTGGATTTTTTTCTTCAGTATTTGTTGTGTTTTCTTTGAGTCTATACTTTGTCGGAGAACTTTTGAAGTACAAGATCTATGAAGCATTGGTTTGTGCAAATTGGTTTCTGTTTTGTCGTCTCCGCTTCAAAGAAATGGGAGAGTATATTAGCTATTGTGTTTTTCAGTGTTGTAATGAGCTGAATCTAAGATAGGCTAAATTTGAGGTTCATGGGAGACAAATTATGCATGAAATGAATATAGTTGTCTAACTAAGAAGGCTATGGTTGCTTAAATATAATGCTTGATATATATTAGAAAATTTATGCTTTCTACTTTAAAATTATATGACAGGAGAATGAATTTTAGGGGTGGCATTTGCTAAAAAGAAATAATGTACATTTAGTCTTCTTTTCCTTCTATTCTTTGATATTGTCCATCCTGTGATTTTCTTTATTCTTGAAATTAAAGTATTCTTTTTTTTAGGGAATAGAGAATCAGCTTTAATTAATTAAACTAAAAAATAACAGGTTGAGTTTCCTAGTATGGAGTCGATGAAGATCTTGCACATGGATGATATAGAGAAGATATGGCCTGATGATCTTGATTCAAATGCCTTTGGCAAACTCAAGACACTAGTCGTGGCGTACTGTGAGAAACTTTTATCCATATTTTCATCTTATAATATGCTCACAAGATTTCAAAACCTAGAGAAGATAACTGTGACTAATTGTGGATCCTTAGAAGTGGTATTTCAAGTCCCAGAGTTTCGATTTAGCGAAGTTTGTTCTACAAATACTTTTCAATTGAGAGAATTAGTTTTGAAGTGGCTGCCAAAAATGAAATACGTGTGGAGTGGACTTCCTCAAGGAGGTCTTATCTTTGGACACTTACAATGCATAGAGGTTGAAGGTTGTGATAGTCTCAAAAGTTTATTTCCAAGCTCGGTGGCAAAAAGTATGACACGGCTAGTAGAACTTTCAGTAAATTTTTGTGGGGTAGAGGAAATTATTGCGGAGGAAGACAGAGTAGAGATGAGTGCAAGTGATCTCTTCTTTCCGCAATTAACCAACCTAAATTTACTTCACTTGCGGAAACTGAGGAGTTTCTACCAGAATAGTCATACTTTAGCATGGCCACTCCTTAAGGAATTGCAAGTGAGACATTGCGACAATATGAGGTCATTCTCATTTGCTTGTGAATTCCAAAGCTGCCAGGGTACAACTACTAGTGAGAACCAACCTGCACTCTTTTGTTTTGAAAAGGTACTGTACCGTCCATATTCTAGCTCCCTGCCATTATTTTCATTGGTTTATAAGCATAGCTATCGGTGCTTTGTTATTTTTCTACAAGAAATTAAAATTGTCATGCTTCATGCTTGTTAATGCTCACTATAACACACTTGTGAATTATTTAGAAATTTGAAGATTGACTGTTGTTAACTATTTCTAGCTCATAGTCTTTGGTATATAATCTAGTGATCCCAACTTTTGCTTTGAAAAAAAAATATGGAATTAATTTGCATAGATAGTGAAGCTTCTAACGAGCCGCTCTTGTCTTATGGTTAGGATTTACCTATTTAATTTAATTTGAGCTGCCCATCTGCCAAAATTGAAAATTTTTTAGTATTATGTTCATTTGGAACAAAGTTCCATGCTCGAACATTGTGAACCCGGTTGATAACTATCAAATACAGTGGATAATTTGCTTATATAGGCTTTGAAAAGCACAAACCTTTTTTTTTTTCTTTTTTTCAAAACTACCAACTACTTTTATAATCTACCAACATTTATTCTTGAAGCTCACCAACGTATTTGAAATTACTAAGTTTATTGGAATATACTGAGCTTAATGTGATTGATGTAACATTTGTCACATTAAGATACAAACCGATTTTAGTTAATTGCCAACGTTTTATCTTGTTAGGTTTTGAAAAGTACCAATATTTCCAAAATTATAAACTACTTTAATAATCAACCAATATTTATTCTTGTGATATTTTAACGCCCTTTTTGTCAACAACGCCTTTCAAATCAATATCTTTAATTTGAAATTATGAATGTTAATTTGATTGTTTTAATAACAGTCATTAAATTAAGATACCAATTGATTTTTTTTTACCAAATTAATTTTAGTCACCAACCAACTTTTTATCCTGTGGATCTTGAAAAGTACTAATATTTTCTTGTATTTTCAAATTCACCAACTACTTTAATCTACTAACGTTTATTCTGATGGGTTACCAATGCTTTTAAAGCTACTAATGTTTAATCGAAATTGCCGCACTTAAATTGAGTGATATAGCAATGACGTACCAACACCGAATTGGGTTCCGTTTTTAAACATACGTAACATTAAAACATCTACTATTAGTTCTCAAAGTCTTAGAATGGTGAACCCATGCACTTCTTATGACCTATAGTAAAATAGATATGAGAACAACTGCTTAGAAAAGAATGCAATATATTAATACGTTATCTTATGATTGAAATGCATCTATTAAATATATAAATGACATGATTTGAAGTTTTGTTTTGAGTTTTTTTTTTTCTGTAAACTAGTTGAAATACACGTGTGTTTACTTTGCCATTTGGATTTAATTAGTTGACAATTGAAATAGCTGATCGTCAACTAATAACTTTATTTCATCCAAACTCATGAAACATGGTTTGATTGAATTGGGTGTATCACTAACAAAAAACGTCCTAGTTATACAACCCTTGTATAATGGTCATCAACTCTTGCTCGTTTGGCTCCAGATTTTTTTTTTTAAAGGATAAAACCAGCCAAAAGCCTACAGGTTCTCTTTCCTCTTTTCCCTAATAAATGGAAGGACAATTTAGTTATTGGACCATGGTTGTGCCCTGTTTTACTTTTGGTGGATGGTGGCATGATGGATTCCCACAGGTCATTCCTCACCTGGAACTATTGGAATTGACGAGGGAGGATGTTACGATGCTGCCACAACATTATATCTTTGGCAATCTCAGAAATCTGATTTTGGGGTGCTACCACAATGAAAATGTCGCTTTCCCCTCCGACTTCCTTCTCCAGGGATTCCCCAATCTAGAATGGCTCTTTGTGCGGTGTAGTTCCTTCGAGGAGATATTTCCAGAAGATGCTCTTGGACATGGGGGAGAGACTCTCTGTGGAGGATTAACAGACGCGGAAAAACGTCTCAAATCACTTGGAAATCTGAAGGCACTTTGGCTGGCGTTCCTGCGTAACCTAAAAGGAGTCTGGAAAGATGGCTCCTTGATGGCTGAAATCCTCAAACATATTGAAAATCTGTCCTTTAGGTGGTGCTTTAGTTTATCGATCATATTTCCATCTCCTGCCTCGTTACAGAGATTGACAAACTTAGAAGTAGAATGTTGCCATCGTTTAGTTCATATGGGGACTTGCTCGGCAGTGACAAGTCTGGTGCACCTTACTTGGCTAACCCTAAGATATTGTGGTGCAATGGAAGATGTGGTAACAGATGATGGAGATGGAGTAGAGGAGATCCCTTTCCCCAAGTTGGAAGAGCTAATACTTGGTGGTTTACCAAGACTTGAGAGCTTCTCCCCAACGAATTGCGCCTTCAGGTTCCCATCACTGCAGCGTATTGTCATCACGCAATGCCCCAAGATGAATGTATTCTGCAAGGGTGCCTTGAGGACACCAAACCTAGATAAAGTACTCCTATCCGAAGAGGATGGTGAAGGACGTTGGGAGGGTGACCTTAATACCACCGTCCAAACCTTATCGACTTGCAACGATTCACACTGAATTCAATCAGGTAGGTGAATCTGTTTGCTTAATTGTGTCTTGCCTGAACTCAGTGACAAATGGAAGAAACTTGTGTTCTTCTTCGAGTTCTATATTGGCTCATATGAAGTCGGTCTTTCATAAAATAAATAAAAAAGTTTGGCCGTGTTCTAACAGAATCGTTACATATTTCGAATATTGGGGGCTTTTGTGCAATTACTCACCAACGCATTCTAGCTGTTTGATAAATTGTTTAGCATAATTTCTGTCGATGCAGCTTCGAAAATTGTGAGGTTTTGTTATATGGGGCCATGTGCTTGCCCACTTCTCTGGTTAATTTTTAGGAGTATCTTATTGATATGTTTGTTTCTTTCAGGTGTCTTGCACCCTAGGATGAAAGTGGCTGTTTTGTTTTCTAGAAAGTGTCTCCTGGAGTAAGATATTGAAGCAATGTTTTTGCAACCTGTGCTCTAATAGTGTTCTAGTGCATGGTGTTAATGCCTGTCGACATGAAACCTTTGTGCCGACATGTGGTATTCACAATGGGTAGGTGCTTCATTGAATATCTCATTCTTTTTCAAGTTTGGGATGTCCTCTCTATGTCGTTTCCTTGATAATGGTACTGGTGTAGCATAATGTTTGAGCAAATAATCAATCGAATGGGGGATGCTCTATCCTATATCAAATTGTATAGGAATTTTGAATGAGTGTTGGCTTTTAGGCAGCCTCATTTAGGATCAAGAAGCTTCTTTGAAGTTTGGATGATGACAACAGCGGCTATACACTGACCAAAGGGAGAAAAAGTCCAAGAATCCAAATAAGCACGTGTCCTTCGGGCAGCAGACCATAGCCTACGTGGAGTCTTTCACGCTAGATGTTTTCATCTCCAAGCAATTTGTCTGGGCTTCACTCACTCACAGGGTCGCATGCAAGCAGGTTGCTATTGTGGATACCATTTCTGAGGTTGCTATTGTGGATACCATTTCTGAGGACATCAGAGCCTACTGAAGTCTCAGTTGGACATACTGGCATGTTTGGCCTTAGGCCAGATTTTGGCAGACCAGGTGGGGGAAGCTGATGTGTACACTGCTTCCTACACTCCAAGAGAGAGGGACAAGTTTGAAGGAAAAATCAAAGCAGTAGTTCAATCTCTAATTGACAGTGGTATTGATATTTAAGTTTATCTTGACTGATTTTCTCTCCTTGAGCATGATCTTGATTGTGTGCACAACTCCTAGCAGGAATATACTGACATCTTTGATATTGTTTTGAGAATACACAGGATGTAGTGTTGGTTCATTTGCTGGTTTAATATAGATAATAGTGACTGTTTGTTTGACAGGAGCAGAATTCGTCTTTGTTTTGGCTTTGTTGAAACATTTACCTTCTGGATTCTTGGATGAGCATTGTGATGGCTATCATAGCTTCGTATATCTTTCTCTAATTTTACATGGTTTCAATATTGACTCCTGCTTTTCAAACATTATGGATGTCCATACCACAATGATTAGTTTCATCCAATCTTCTTTTAGCGGACACTTATTTACATAATTAGGTCCATAGCTCTTGATAGTGCGAAGTACTATCATCACCTAGATTGGCAAGTAATATCCTACTCAAATTATCATAACTTAAGTTGGTTTAGTTGTCTACTTTTCAGTTGTTTTGCTTCAGTTCATAACATAGAGATAAATATTACTTTGCTTGCCTCAGTGATTTGATAATAAAAAATCAATTAACTTTGGTCATTGTATTCTTATGGAAGATGTGAAACTAAATATAAAAGTGGTGTTTACTCATTCTTTTTCTTCTGCTTCTAAGTTTGACTATCTTGGACAGGAAGAGTAGGCCTCATGGAAAAGTGAATTTGTGTGATCTGCTGCTTTTTGAATGTTAATTCTTGCCAATTTACTTTGGAGGAAACTAAGAAGAACTTTTTCTGCAGATTTGATGTCAATCTAATATACTTGTGTCTTTACCACAATAGTAGTTATTGCCTAGCTGATGTGAGAATCTCTATAATTTGCAATGAGTTTAAGTTAGAATATCGTCAAACCATCAAAGAGAGAGAAAACTACCTTGGATCCAGTTTTCTATAGAATACTTTTATAAAACACTCGCCTGAGCTTTCTGAGATTCTCGGATCATGGTGGCATCCTCATTTTGCTCGATCCTCTCCCTTGGAGGATGAGTAATATATGAGGAAAAAGAGAGATGTCCAAAATCCAATATACTCACGGGTAGAGTCCAATATTGACATGTCAGAAAAGTAATCTAGTTGATTGAAGGTGATCTATTGCTTCATGATTCACCTATTTTAGATGCATTTACTGCAAAAGCAGATGATCTAAGGATCACTCAGGTGTGGAGCCTACTGCAATTTCATGTGTTAAGCGGAAGGCTAGTATGAAGAAGAAAAACTCACTTGCCAGTTGCTATTATCAAATAATGTTTGAATTCTGCTCTTTTCCTCTTGTTGTAGTTTTAGTTGTATTCATTGCTTTTTTGGTGCTTCATCCTCATAGCTCTTTCCATATGCGCCAATATGAACTATTCAATTGTTTTTTTTAATGGATTAGGAAGTAATATTCTCTATTAGCTGTGAAAAAATATCATTTGAGTGCACGATCATATGAGTTCTTAGGAATTTGACTATTCAATTGTTTCAAATGAGTTTATGAAATACGTCAAATAGTTCACAAACTTAAAAGCACCATATTCATTTTCATGATATGTTTGCACTTATAGTACTTGCATATCTCTTAACTAGTCAAATGTCCAGAATTTAACTTAATCGATACAAGATTGCGCAGTAAAATGTTATTTACTCCTGGATCACACTATTAACGTGTCACTTTCCATGCATTTGGGTTCAGTGAAATAAAAGGGTAATCCATCAAGATCTTGTCCATAGCATCTTCTCCTTTCCATTTTCTGTAGATAGTCACAAAGAAAAGTCAAGAGTTTGACCGCCGCTTCTTAATAAGAATGCACAAGTAGGGTTGAGAAACCTGGTTACTCACTGATGATGAGGAATCTGTTGCTTCCAGGAATGCTATTGAAATAATATTTCACTGTTCCTAGTTTGGAAAACAAAGATCTGTTTTCTAAAAGTGTGAACTGTCCAAAATCTCTCATCAAATGTCCTATTTGATGTTGTTTCTTGCCATATCTTTTGATTACTTTATATCAAGTACTCAGTGTCAATCCAGAGTAGTTGAATCTGGGGTTTCTCTTTGTATTTCCTTGAAGTCGTCATCATGTTGTCTATTATGTTCCTGGAGACACTAGTGAATTGACATATTGCAAAACTCGTTGCCGGAGAACCCATTAGTCATTGAGTGCTCCAACTTTAATACTAGCGGGAACCATGCACATGGAGGGTAAATGCCTTTTCTCATGCATTTTGTAGAACATGGGCTTTTGCGTGTTATTTGCTTGTCGTTTATTACAGTAAAATTCAGTAAGTCCATAGCAGACTTGGGGAAACTTCACAGAGAAAGAAACAGGGAAAATTTTACTTGACCAGCTTCTCATCAAGGCTATGAAAAGGTGTCTGTCATTCCTAAATAGTTTAATACTCTTCTTTCTAGCAGGCCCTTTGATCATTTTGGACATACATCTTGCGAAAGTTGTCAGTAAAGGAGATGATTATATAGGTCCTAAAAAGTAGCATCATATAAATTTCCGCAATGAACATCTTGAATTTAACATACTACCGATATATTTTGGCCAAAGACCTAAGTGTTGATTATAACATGCTAGATAAGTTCATGTAAATTTCCACAATGAACATCTTCAAGATAACATACTATTGATCTTTTTTGGCCTTTTGGCCAAAGACCTAAGTGTTGATAATAACATGCCAGATAAATTAATTTTGACAACGCACTTAGAGCTCATCTTTATCATCTTTCTCAATATTCGCATGTTTTTTGCTCGGGATAGAGTGTCTGGTGTTGTCTTGCTCGGCCTCACCATCTCTCTTATCACTCGGCAAAAGAAAAATCATAAATGAAGAGGAATAGCCATAATCATGGACTCGCTCCCAATAAAATAAGCAGTCGTGGTGATCATCATCAAGATCCCTTGCAAGCCTTATCACGACGGAACTCTCAACCTCGATTACAAAGCTACCGTAGACGATTGCAAGCTCAACTCGTGCCCCTGTAATCGACCCCTACAACACCAGTCATGTATGAATTTCAATTGACTCCCCAACCCGCCATGGCCACTGGCCCAAACGCTCGTTGTTAGTATGCTATGTCTAAGTCGCAATAGCACGGTCAATGGAAAAATAAATTGAAAAAGAAAACGAGGCGCAGTCTCTTTCCATTGCATGACATCATGTCTAATATATTCTTGTTGGTACCCTAGTTTGCGACTTGAAAATAATAGGGTGATCTTGGAACATTAGCATGTGATTGGAAAAAATTGATTTTTACTCATTGCAAAACTCCTAAAATAGTATGAAGCATGCAAAATATTACATGAGCTCTCTCATTACATTTTCAAAATCATCATTTAAAAAATTGCTTATATTTCTCACTTCATTCTTTATATTCAAGACGATTGGTATAAATAGTTGGGTCAATCGAACAAGTAGAATCGCATACCGCCCATACTCCGGTTCAACCTCTAGTACCATTTTTGAAACATTGCCTCCAATCAAACCCGGAATAGCTGACTAAAAGTCATCTTGTCTCTTGAAAGGTGGGCATACAAAAATCTTTAATTTAAAGCCATCACCTTTGTTAGACCGAAAAAAGAAAAAAAAAAAAAAAAAAAGCCATCACCTTTTGTTCATATATCTATTCATCAAAATTCTTTAATGGATGACCCCATCCTTAATTTATTAAAATATTATTCGAAGTAAAGTGTAAGTATATATGAAGATTATAACAATGGAGAATTGGCATCGTTACTTTTAACCCACTTCATCCTTTCACTGAGCGAGAGGATCCATAAAAATATGCATTTTAAACAAGTGGAAGGAGAGAGATATAGGAGAGTCCTATGCAAACAAGCACTAACTGAACTTCCTCAATTTGATAACAAAAGAGTAAAAATAAAATTTACCATAATTTATGTAAAGGGCTAACTTTGGTACATCCCTAATTGTAGGAAACTTTATTGAACCATGCCTTTGGTCAATAGATTACAAATAATGGATCACCTACGTGCAAATAATGTATTTTGTTATGCTTAGCAAATGAAATTGCACATGACCACATTATCTAACCAATTCTGGCCTAAACTTATTGTGGTTCCATTTACCTCTCAACCTCTTGTAATATGATCAATAAGATGTTGAAAATTATAGCTCAACTTTCAGCTTGATTATTTTTGTTTAATACATTATGTCATCCTTTTCTAGATCAAGGCATCATCCTCTATATTATGAATAAAGAACACTAGGTACTAGGTTACTATTCAAAACTTGAGAGAAAATAAACTTCTTACTTCTTCATGAACAAGAGAATATAGTAAGCATTGTTGAGCTCTAGGGAAACTCATCCAGATCATAGCAAATCGTCGATAACCTCAGTTATCTCAATAAGTAACACCAAGTCTATACTTGTTTTGTCCATCACAGAACAAGGGATGTGAACGGTCACATACACTTCTCCCTTTTTTTAATTAATAAATTTTCTTAGCACACATTCAAAATCAGGTAGAAAATTAATGATATTTATCCAAGTGAGATTTGTAAAGTTATCTCCCAACATTGAAGGACATTTGAGAGAAAATTAATGGGGACAATTTATTTTAACAAAAGACATCCAAAATTTTGATCAATATTTATTAAAGCAAAAAAAAAAAATAGCACCAAGAGTGTCATGACATACATTTTCTGTCTAAAGGGGAAAAGACATAAATTTAGAGGTATTGCCTAAAGAGTGGGCCTACAGCCCTCGTTTAGGCATGAACTCTCTCAAATCCATACCTTGCGCGACATTGAAATATTTAATTCTAGTTTCAAATTAAAGCTATAATAATTTTTTAATGATGAGTTGCCACTAGCCTATTGAAAGCAACTAAAAACCAAGTGAGACATATGACCAAGTGAGACATAAGAGTATACCTACTTCCTATGCAACCAGAGAATTTAGGGTTATGGACTTGATTACACTAATTAATTAACTAGTGCCATTTTGATACTTACTCCTTCTCATTTCAATAGGATGTTTTTTAGGTAGTCTATATTGATTTTAAACTTATACACTAACATGTAAGACAATCATGCAATGGCGCAATCATAAAAATAACAATCAGCAACTATGAAAACATTAAATAAGTTGTAAGGCAAAGTGAAATTCCAATGCTAAGAAATAAGAAATAATACCATTTCTAACTAGGGAAACCAAAATTAACATATCAAAAGTGCGCAATAACATAATAGTCAAAATGAAAATGCGCAAATGATGACTTAGCATTTGTCTCTAAAAACACTCAAATCCTATGGTGAAGCTGTAAGAACTTGTTCAATTTTAAGCACAATTTTTTATCAAGAATTTTCGCACATTTTGAGAGAAAACTACTATAAAAAAAAAACTCAATTTTTAAAGCTTTTTCTTAAAAAATAAATATTTTGATTTTTTTAATTTTAATTAATTTTATAATATATGAAATAGGAACTTGGCGGGCCCCCGGGGCCTGGTCCGAATATGGGCTGACGTAGGCTCTCCTTTCTGGGCCATGGACATTAATCGGCCCATTCAAACAGAAAATCACCAAACCCATTTCGTCGGAATAAGCCCATTTATTTCTAGCCTAGTCTTCCCACTTCGAATCCCCAACATATTACTGACGTTTTTATCTGCTGCTGCAAAGTTCATTCCCAAAGCTAAACATCAACTCCAGAACAAGCGCGGCTCAACCATCAACGCTCTCAGACTTCAAATCGAGAATGACTTAAACATCACACTTGATAGCCTACGTATGCCAGCAGACCACGTTGTCGCCGCCACCATCATGCTAACGCCATTGCCAGCCACTGGACGCATATCCGCCAATGAGACATCATCAACCACATCACCCTCTTCGGGTCGCTACCAATCACCTTTATCTTCCAATACACATTCCACATTCATAATCGCAAGATTAAAAGACTGAATAGAGCAGAGATGAGGAAAGCAAGCCAACGCAAATGACCCAAGAGATTGACGTTTCGGCCGTAGACTTCAACCGATTCCTCACGCGCAAAACATGGAGTAATAAAAACGCAAAGAAACTCTCATTCTTCCACCTGGTTCAACGATGGAACTACTGCTCAACGAGCGACAAGGGGTTTGTGATGATGTGAAATCTGCCTATACGCACTTAAGAACGAATGGAAATCGGCAACGCATGTGCACGGGATGACTTGGACCTATCATCAAACATGTGGTGACCCCGGATCGAGAAGAAGACACTGACCATCTTTAGAACTCGAACTCACGTCCGAACTTGAGAGAACCGATAAACAAAGTTCGAAAACGACGGATAACGGCTGGTTGAAAGCAAATTCCGCAGATAAACTAGAAAATGTCAAGCCTCGGTTTCACGGGTTGGCCAAAACCGGGCAAGGCTGCAAAAGGTTCACGGGACGGGCGTACAATAGCGAGGGCCTCCCTACCCGGCTTGGAGACAGCGGTTAAAAGAGTGCGCTCGACACAAATATGGCCATGGCCGATCGCTTCGACGCCTCCGAGCCTAGATCCTCGGGTGTGGGGTCTCGGAACCAGGAAAAGGGACTCGCCGGAAACACGTACGCCGGGGATCGGTGGTCTTGGGGACGCCGTTCGGAGGTCGTCGGAAACGCGTAGTTGGATCGATGGGGGCGAGGCTGAGCGCCGCTCTCCGATTTCACTCTCGGCCTCCCTCTCTCTCGGATCTCTCGGGCTCTCCCCTCCGTCCCCTCTCAAACGAGCCAGCCTCCCCTTCGCTCGCTCTCCTCTCTCCCTTTTAAGCCGTTCGGCGCGCATGGCCTCCTGCGACGCCGGCTTCCACTGCCGGCTTGGCCCCGACCACCAACTCCCGGTCGACGCTCTGCCTCTGTCCTGTTCCCTCTCTGTTGTCCTTCTCCGTCCTCTTGCGTCCTCTTGTTCGGCCAGCGTGAGGGAAGAGCGGAAAGAAGGAAGAGGGAAGGAGACTGGGCCGGGGAAGAAAGAAAATTGAAGAGGCTGGGCTGGCCCAGGCGGAAAGAAAAGGAAGAAAAGATGGCCAGCCCGGCCCGGCCTTTCTTTTTTTTTCTTTTTTAAATAATAATAATATACTTTTTAAACCACCGGCCGCGGTGGCTCCACTGGATAAGACTCTGCTGATCCTCAACGAAGAGGTGAAGGGTTCAAAAACCCAGGGGAGGCCCTAGGTGTATTAAGTGTGACTCAGGGGTGGTGGGTCCTCCTGCTTAAGTGTCACTTGGGGGTTTACGGCGCGGCTGTCGGCTGCAAGCCGGTTCCTCCAATACCAACAAAAAAAAAAAAAAACAATATACTTTTTAATTAATTTTTTCCTCTCTTTAAAAAAAAATTTCTATTACACCAATGAAAATGCTTCTAATTTTCATATGCTGCGCAATTTAATGAAAATTATTTTTGCTAGGAATTAAAAATTAATCCTCAAATTTCTATGTAATTAATGACTTATTAAATCAGTCATTAATTTTGATTAAAAAAACCAGTCATTAAAATATAGGTGTTAACAAAGGGTAACCAAGATCCCTTCACAGTTACATACCTTTCTCCCAAAGTGCACAAAGAGGGGATTCAATGGGGTGAAAATTAATTTGGAGCTAAGCGCAGAGAAAAAAAATTGCAAGAAAATGTAAATTGCATTTTTTTTGGTCGAAATAAATTGCATTGAAAGGGTAAATTTCGAGGAAAATAAAATGGTGCAGTAAAAAGTAAATATAAACATAGATTATAGATTTTCTTGATGGTGGAAAGAGAGCTTTACAATCTCAAAACATTGGTATTTATAAACTAAATACTAATAATAACCGTTTCCTCCTATATGTGTGAGAACCATGCGCATAACTCCAGTTATTCCACCTCTTTGCAACTTCCAACTTCAAAGACAAATGCTACCACGTGCAAACTCAATCATGAGCTCTTCCTTGTTATTTACCCAACTTTCTTGTACATCTGCCTTACTTGTTATTTCCACTTCCTCCGCTTTTCTGTTCCCTTCTCATTAATATTGGATTAGCATCTAATGTGCCTATTTCGAAATTGTTAAATTCTCTCACTTAGTGTTTGTGATTTTTGTTTAGTTTTCTAATGACTTCGTCTTAGTTAACGAAAGAGTTGCATCTCATCTTTAGTCAATTTGATAAGCCTAAAAATGGCTCTAATGGATGGTACGTTAGCATCTTTGTCATTTTAATGAAAGGATTAACTTGATTAGAAAAAATATATATAAATTAGAGACCATATTGACCAACAATAAGAGGGGGGAGGGGGGGAGAGAGAGAGAGAATGAATAATATTGAACAAATTAAAAAAAAAAAAAAAAGGTAAAGGCACTGGTAGTTCCATTATTCTTAAATTTTTCATACAAGTTTTATGGAACAACTTTTCTAGAAGCTTTGCTGTACACTAGGGTGCATTGCTTGGGGTTCTTCTTCCATGATAATGAGTGGTTAGAGACTTTCCAGTTCAAGAATTGGAAATCACTAGTTCAAATCCCACCAACTACATACAAATGCATAATCTACCTTTCACCTGTCAAACATCTTTTCATCTTTACATTGAGCTCATTGGAATCCTTGCTGATTGATCAAAACTTGTCCTCATCAAATGGGAATGTTTTTGATCAAACATGTCATTTCACATAACCCACGCACCTCACCATGACCTTTGCCTTCATCTTGTTCTGGCTTTGTCTGACGGTCGAACGCAATTTACCCGAACAACTTGGATAGAATTACAGCAATCAATTCTATCCTCGCAATTTCTAAATATCATCATCTTTGATTTGAGGGGGCCACGTGGTACAATCATAAAGAGAACTAAGAAGAGCGTCCTTGAAGTCCAGAGAGGGGTTTTGAAGAAATAGTCTTGCTAGGGTTGGACAAGAAGCGAGAGAGTTAACGAGGTAAATTGCCTCATTAACGGATTTCGTGTATGTCCTAAAGCACATCTAGTTCATCCCATCCTCTAGGGCTAGAGAATAGGTAAATCCTATTTTAAGTGCCCGAGGAGAAGAGCCTCATCGGAGGTAGCGACAATCCCGATGAATTATTGAGATACTCCTTGTAAAGAAAAGAAAAAGAAAGAGAGAGAACGGGAATGATATTGAACAATTTAAAAGATACTTGCATTGACAACTCTCCTAAACTTTTTGCACGAATTTGATCAAGAGAGCTCATATATTGGGAGTGTATTACTTTCCGTTCTTCTCATACTATGACAGACAATAATATTTTTATAAAAATGATTTACATGTGTCAAAGTCTATTTCCGGTTTCACCTATATTATCTTCTCTAACCTTTCCATAAATTGCTTCTTTCTCCTTCGCAGCTAGTCATTGCCTTCGACCGCCACAACAATGTTGCCGATCGTTGCTCACACGGTAGAGAGACCCGCTCCACACAGATTGAGTTCAAAACATTCAAGAGAGCACATTTGAGAGAGATTTCACCAAAAATTTCCCTCAAGAAGTCGATTTCTAGAGCCTTCTTTCTCATCTTTGGCTCGTCACCACGCCCAAGGCAACAAAGCCATCGCCCAACTGCCGCTCTCGCGAAACCCCTATTTAACTCTGTTTTTCTGCTGTGAAGATTGAAGTGGCCAAGACTTAGCTTGAAGCTCTTCCACCGGTCTTCAATATAGCCAACGACGATCACAAAGAGCTCCCAAAGTTGATTGCACTGCCTCTTGCGACTTAGCTTGATTTCCTTCACAAGGAATTCTCTGATTCTCCACCATGCTATGATCTGGGGGACGGTGAAGTGAATGTAAATCTCGTTCAACTTCAATTAGGCTTGGCCATATCAGAGTCCATATATTTGATTCTGAAATTCACATGTTAGTTTCATTTGAGTATGATCGCCAATACGAATTTGAAATTGCAAAGATCTTCTACTTAATCGATTGACTATAATATATTTAATGCGATGTCTATGATGTTTCAATGCGAATTTGTTTTTGTCGTTTTCTAAACTCGAAATTATGTTGGCGTAGATTAAGTGATATTAATTGATTTTCAAGTCATTTAAGCATGAGCTCTAATGTTTTCACAATGGCCAAATACATTTCTGAATCAGTATGCTTATATGTCCTATGTTCTATGTTCCTATAGCGATTGATGGCGATTACGGGCAAGAGATGTCCAAGAGGAGATGACATATGTACTGATGTCCAGTGATTACTCCTGTCATTGTAATGTTATGCTTCTATATGCTTGTTAAACTTGTGCTAGTGTGGCAGATGCTTAACGAATGATGGTGGTTGTGATCAAAAGCGAAGTTTTTTTTTTTTTCAATTATGTAAGGGCTTGATGATTAACATCAAAATAATCAGAATTCTAAGAACATTGGATTGGGCATATGGGGAAGACGATGAAAATGACGATAAAAAAAAAAAAAGGCGAGGCCATAATTGAAAATGGGCTCGAAGTCGACATTAGTTTTGATGGAAAATGGTTTAGAGTGGTTTTAGTGCAGTGGGCTTCAGTTGGGTCTTATAAGGTCTGGGCTTGACATAGTTTAGATAAGTTTGGGCTTGACTTATTGAAATAGTTGTGGGATGAGATCGATATCTGTGTCTATGGACCGGACCCGCGAATTTCAGTGTTGGCCCACATTCGGACCGAGCCCTGGGCCCAGCCCCGACTTCCTTCGGAAAGTCAAAAAAATTGTAAAATAATTAGAAAAATAGGTCTTGATTAGGTTATTTGATTTCAATATTATATTTATTTTAGTTCATTTAATCAGTACACATATGGTTTAGGAAATTCCATGGTCTTTTATAAGTTCTAGTTTGGATTTAGGAAAATTAGTTTCTTAGAAAATTTGAATTTGATTCGAATTATGCTCATGAGGGTTATTGTCCTTGAGCTAAATAATCGAGCCATTTTATATTCTTTTCCCAACCTAGATCGAATTACTTTACTACTTTACTTTTTACTCGATCTATCATTACTATTTTTATTGAATCGATTGTAATTCTTTTTATATATATTGTGTGTTGTGATTTGCTTGTTTTAGATGTAAGGTTAGATTACATTTTAGAATCTTAATAAACACAAAAATATTGCATGGACACTTGGCAGGCGAAAACCTTAGGCTTGATAATTTGGTAAAAAGATTTTGCGAACACTTTAGTTGACAAATAACGAAGTCCAGGTATCAAAAAGGCACTAGTAAATTAAGTCCCTAACCCTATATCTTTGGTTGCATAGAAAGTGAGTTATTTTCGCATATTCACTTTATTTTTAGTCGACTTGAATAAGCTAGTGGCCACTCCCTCATATAGGATTTTCATAGATTAATCGAATTAAAATGAATTTTCCAACATTACGCAAGATAAAGAATTGGGGGAACCCACACCAATTGATGATCATTACTTTTAAATCTGTTTTTTCCCAGCCATCAAGAGGCTTGCCTCAACTTAATATACATAAAAGTGTGTCAATCATTTTTAATCATTTCATATCTTTTGATATTCATTTTTGGCTTTTCACTAAAACAAATTTTGATCATTCATTGTATCTTTGAGTCTCGAATTTAATTCGACCGGTTTGTCCCGAGAAGATATCTCAGTTTTATGGTTAAATGGTCCAAGTGCCCATTTCTCTTCTCGGGGAGGAGTAAAGGAAATTGAGTACTTCATTAGATAATTAATATTTAAAAGAGCATAGTAGCTTGGATCATTGACATGCCTCCATAATAAAGATATGGACTTCCCAACTTTCTGATTCACTTTCAACGATGGCTGGGGAAATATTATTGCCAATAACAATATCACAATGATGCCCGTGCTATGTACCACTCTAAAGAGGCATATTGAGCATGTTTAACAGAAAATTTTGCGATTGTGTTGGTGTGAGATGATAAAGTGAAGCAATCAACCAATTAAAAGTATCCATCACTAGAATAGGTACATTGACTATGGAGCAAAAGGTGCTCAATAACTTAGTAATGCTCAATAACTTAGCAATCCTGCACCAGCTTTGTTTAGCGCCATGAGAAGTACTCTCTCATCGGAAGAATTTAAGGTGTTTTGAAAAATCTTATAAATAGAAGAATTTAGGAAAAAATGCATACTCAAAGGACCAAATTAAATAAGGATTGAATTGATGAGTTAGAATTTTGAAAAATTCAGAGTTTAATAAAAGATTTTATTCTCTTTACCAAAAAAAAAGAGATTTTATTCTACTGTGTACGACTCGTAGCTTAGAAAAAGAAACGTTACTCTCTTTCCACACATTTTGTAAGAGAGGAAAAAGTCTTGGTCAATCGCAATTATTGATCCTAGACAGTTGGGACAGAACCACAGGGATGAGTTCCGTCCTTGAATATCCTCCACTTTAATTTGCGTAGTCACATCGGTCCAATTACAAAGAGGAAGGACTTGTTTGATGTGACCGTTGAAAGAGTAAATCGCCTCATTAAAGAGACGCAACCACCCCAAGATTTCATCTGTACGACTGTACAACGACATCTAGTTCGTCCTCCGGGACAAGAGAAAATGCAAAGCTTTGGTTCAAGTGCAAAAAGGCTTGTGCTTAAAGAGCGGAATTGCTTAAATCGTGAATAGTAGTTATTCTGTGTAGAAATCAATTTTTTCGTCAGAAATAGATTTTATCTTCGAATGAGTTTCCAAATAAAAATTACGAATTTAATAACGACATAAAATTTTCATTCTTAATATGAAAATTCGTTTGAGTGAGGGGCCAGCTAGCCGATGTCAGGCGGGCGACTAGTGGTGAGGTCGAGTAAGAAGAAAGTTTTTATTTTTTATTTTTGTTTCAAACTTATTTCTGTTAAAAAATTATTTTAAAAATAGAAAAATAAAATTATATTATCAAATAATTTTCTGTTTCAAATCTATTTTTGAAAATAAAAATAATAATTATCATCAATTGAAATTAGTTGATTCAAGTTGCTGCCTCGTTTCGTTTGCCTTGGTCTGAGGGTCACTCGCAATTATTTGTCTGGACAAGTTGGACAAGAATCAAGTGATGAGTTCTGTCCTCACAATTTGTACATAACCTCCACTTAGATTTGAGCGGCCACGTGGTCCAGTTATAAAAATATCCTTGAAGCCTAGGAGGAACCCCGGGGGTGGTTGGGTATCCTTGCAAAAATTTAGACGATGGAGTTGCTGAGCTTATAAAAAGATGGAATAAATAGAGGATAGTGAACAAATTAAAAAGGACAATCGCTAATGATCAGATTTTCTCTAAGTTTTTACTCATGAGTTTTATTTAAGAGAGCTTTCTAAACGAGTTTTTACACATTTACTCATGAGTTTTACTCATGTTCCCTACCTTTTGCAGGGCGTGGGAGTTGCAACCCACTCGCGAAACTTACGCGTCCCTACCCCCATCCCCCCGAGAAGGTCCCTACCCCCATCCCCCCCGAGAAGGTGGGGATTTGAACCTCTCACCTTTTCCCACACATTTTTAAGTGAGAAAGGGGCATCCTATGGAGAGCTAATGTAAATTATTGCTCATTAATAAAAAAAAGTGTCCTTATTAAATGGGATGGGTTTGCGGATAACGTCTTAGCTCACTAGACTACACCACCCCCATAATTTCCTGTGTGAATACATTGTCTCTAATGTACGTATCGATTCCTTTTTTGCCAAAGACCTAAGTGCCGAGTACAGCGTCATTTAGTGAAAGACCAAATATTAGACAACGTCTATTAGCGAAACAGCAATTTGAAAGCATACTTCTTTCGATTGCCGAAAGTTGACCATGGCATTACTCGGTTCGAAAGTTTCCTCACGCCTACTAGTTCCAATTGCAAAGAAACTGTGACTTTTTTTCCTTGGGCACGCTTCATAACTCCTTTCATGATGAAACGTTTCTCCAACCTAATGAAAACTAGTATTGCAGAATACTTTTAAACTGTTTAAAAAAATTAAGTTGATTTCGACATTCAACCCTCCATGTATTACGCTACATATCTGTTCATCTTTTAGGAACAATGAACACGAGTTTTCCTTATCTCTTCCAACAAAACGCTTTCAAGAAGTATTTGATAAGTCCCAGTGTACATCAATGCGGTATTTTACATTTATTCCTGTGGATTAGTTGACTTTAAAAATTTAGGAACCCCGTGATAAAATATTAGATAAGGACAAATCAAAATAATCATTTTCTTTATCTAGGACGAGGTTTCCTAGATGAAAATTCCGAATGGATAAAATTTTGTATAATATTAAAGGGGACAAAAATGATCCCCTTTTCATGTCTTCTAAAAAAGCACTTACTCTTAATATAGAGATGGAGATGGCCCCTGTTATCTTTTCCATCCAAATAAACCTACGTGGCAACCAATGTGATAAACACCGCTTGCATGTAAGCAGGATCGGTCGTTTTTTATCGCTAAAAAAATGAGAAAAAGAAAAATTATTCAAAATTTTTTTGAAAATATTATACCATCACTAATTAAGTTTTAAATCTTTTAATTTTATCAATTTAGTTATAAACTTTTTAACGATTTTTCAATGTAGTCCATCTAGTCAATTGTCGCTGAATATCATAAACATGAACGATTTTTATAAAATTTTATTTATTTATTTTTATTTATTTTCTTTATCGATTTTCCACCTAACAACCAGCGGAGAAAGAAATAAGAAAGAAAGGAAAAGGAAAGAAAAATGAAAACTTGAAAATTTTAAATAAAATTATCAAAATTATTTATGTCAGTGTTAATCTTATTATGTAAAACGGTCAACTTGGACTATCATGTTAGTGATTTTCGATTATAGAAATGACACAAGTGACGCTAGTTATCACCATCGAGACTGCTTGCAAGTCTTGCCTCAATCAATCTCTCAGCCTCGGTAACGACTCCTACGACAACAAAGGCAAGCTCGCGCTCGCTCCTCTTGAATCGCCCACCCTAACCCTCTCCTTGTATATTTAAATCGGCAGCGCATTGAGGGAAAATCTTCCACCATCTTCTGAAACTGTTTGACTAATGCTCTCTCTCGTAGGTATAACGTCCAATTTATAACGTTTTTTTCCCTTCAATCATCACTCTTGTTCGCTATATTTTGCTTTTGTGTTTGCATCTTTCTGCCAATCGAAAAGAAGAAAGAAGGAAACTGTGACATTTGGTTTTGCTTCAAGATCCTGTTACTCTTTTTCTTTTTGTTTCTCTTCGATAAAAATCATTTTGTTTTAAGTTCAAAATCATCTTCTTTTTGCCTTCTACAATAATAAAAAATCGTCAAGTCAGCTTACCACGTGAGTGCCATTTGCCCCGTAGGTTAGTTGGAAAAGATGATAGTGGCGATGTTCATTCACCAGGAAAAAAATACTTGCTTTCTTTTATGAAAATACATGTTTTTTTCTAGAGTTGGCCCGCCAGATATGTGAGAACTTTAAATGGCATTGCAACCCACCGAGGCCATTGAAACCCAGCCCTCTATGTTAACAACTTGCTCTTTCCAAGTCGCAATAGGATGATCGATTAAAAACATGAAAAAAGAAAAAGAAGTGTTGTCTCTTTCTGTACCATCAAGAATGAAGAAAGAAAGAAAAACATTAAGATGGTCACTATTGAGTAGTTGGAAACGATCGACTCCATCTAGACTGCGGTTGAAACATATTTTCAGGGAGATTGAGATATGGTGATATATGTCTCTCTCTGTCATTTTCTTATGATATTTCTCAACCAATCGATTTTTTTTTTGTATAGCAAGACACATGTTGATAAGTTGTGATTTTTTGTTGCCGTTGTTAAGAATGAAGAAAGAAAGAAAAACATTAAGATGGTCACTATTGAGTAGTTGGAAACGATCGACTCCATCTAGACTGCGGTTGAAACATATTTTCAGGGAGATTGAGATATGGTGATATATGTCTCTCTCTGTCATTTTCTTATGATATTTCTCAACCAATCGATTTTTTTTTTTTTTTTTGTATAGCAAGACACATGTTGATAAGTTGTGATTTTTTGTTGCCGTTGTTAAGAATGAAGAAAGAAAAAAAAACATTAAGATGGTCACTATTGAGTAGTTGGAAACGATCGACTCCATCTAGACTGCGGTTGAAACATATTTTCAGGGAGATTGAGATATGGTGATATATGTCTCTCTCTGTCATTTTCTTATGATATTTCTCAACCAATCGATTTTTTTTTTTTTTTGTATAGCAAGACACATGTTGATAAGTTGTGATTTTTTGTTGCCGTTGTTTTGCTTTGTCGTCGTTTGATGGTCATTTGCAATTATTTATCTAAGTAAGTTGGATAGAACCATATGATGGATTTTGTCCTTAGCATTTTCCCCTAAAATTATACATTTCTCAACTAATCAATTTCTTAATTGCAAGTTATTCGTTGATGAAAATGGAACATGAATATCTGAGTTGCATGAGAGAGAGAGAGAGAGAGAGAGAGAGAGAGAGAGAGAGAGAGAGAGTTTTTGAACATTGTAAAAATTACCTCAAGCCATCCTATTACTATAAGATGAATAGTTTAGTTACATTAAAAAATGAACAATCTAAGCAAATTAGTATTTATGGACTAAACTTACAAACTTAAAAGTATTACAAAATTTAATCCATCATAGTTTAAAAAGAATTGACGATTGACCTTGTTTTTTTTTTAATAATAAATTGATATTTTGGTCAATTGATAATAAAATGTGTGTATCAAGCTAAAGAAGAGGTGGAAATAGCCCTGCTTTTTATTTTATTTTTTAATATCAAGTAAAAATATATAGACTTTTATTCGATGCATTGTTCTTGTTTAATTTAGAATTTTCCACAATAAAAAGTAGTCTCTTTCAATTTATAGGGGACATGGCAGACGCCGTGTGCTTAGAATTGATTATAATCCTTCAAAATGTTAAGTGATCCCGAACCTCCACGTCAGCCACTTTTCAACTCTCTAAGAAGTTTTCCCCGACCCAAGCTCATCGTCTTCATCAACCAGTCAGCAAAATATTGGGTACCCTTGCTGCGCCCAGTCAGCAAAAAACAAATCCATTAGTTGATCGACAAGTGTCAATGGAGCTTGCATTTTAGATTTTTCAAAAATTCTTTTCTCAATCAGTTTTGTTTCTTCCACAAACGCCCTCCGTCTCTCTCCTTCGTCTCTCTCTCCGTCTCTTTTCTTCAGAAACAGAGGTGGCCTCCATAGACCGGCCAGCGACGAAGTTGTCGCAGGAGGCCGAGGTCTTTGTGCGGGAGAGAAAGGTCGCGGCGTGGTGGAGGTCAAGCATCTCGCCGCGGACCTTGTCGGGCTTTGCGTCTACGAGGGCTAGCTCGTCAGCGAGGTAGGTGAGGATGTTCTGGGCGACGGCCATGCCGACGTCGCCGACCCCAACGACGGCCATCTTGATGGGTCGCTTGTGGGGCGACGACTGCAGGGTGTTTTGGATCGTCTTGAAGAAGGCTTGGGGCAGGTCCAAATCGCCGGGGCTGAGGTAGGAAGAAGAAAGAGGATCGCAGATGAGTGTTTAAATTTGAGGGTCGGACAGCGATCTTGGTGTGGCGATTGGACAACGATCTTTGTGCATCTGCTGTTTTGAACTTGAGGGTTGAGAGAGAGGAGCGCGGATGAGTGAAGAAGGAGGAGAAGAAATAGGGAGGGGTGTTTATGGAAGTTAAAAGATTAGTGAAAAAGAGATTTTTCAAAAAACCGTAACGAGGTTTCATCGGACACTGGTCGATCAACTAATGGACTCACTTTTTGCTGATTGCCAATCAGCAAAATGCGAAACAAAAAGCCTCTTAAAGAAAATGCTCACGAGACCTTTGTTCAAGACTAAGCCGATTGTTTTAAGTCTTCATATATTAAAGAAACGTCATCATTTTAAGTTTTTCTCTGAAATCTTTTCAAAACTGTATATAACGATGAAGATGTTATTAATCGGGCTCTTCACTAATTACGTTATGAAAAAGAACGTTGGCCTCTTTCCAGATGAATCTTATGGCGAGCTCTTATGAATTGTTGCTTGTCAATCGAAACCCGACAATGGTTCGGGGGAAACGTCTTACTTAAAGGGACCTACGCCACACCATAATTGTTCGCTTTTTTTTTTTTTTTTTTTTGTCTTTGTCAAATGATCCCTTGCGACTTTTTTGTCTGCACACAGTACCGGACCACGTGATGAGTGCGGTCACATCATTCATCAGTCGTAAATGTCCTTTTCACTTCGATTTCCGTGGCCACGTGGTCTAATCACAAAGAGACCCAAGACGGATATTTTGATAGGAGAATAATTTTATCCCATTATGATACATAATTTTTAATTTTTTTTATGGATTTGGCCCGCATATTAAGTGAGAACTTCAAGTCACACTCCAACCCACCGTAGCCACTGACCAACACCTTCTGTTAACGACTTGTTGTGTCTAAGTCACAATTGTGGGGTCAATGAAAAAGAAGGAAAACAAGTGCCCGTGCCATCAAGAATGAGGAAAGACAAAGACGTTGTGGTCTTTGACGTTAACAAGTCTGAAACGACAGGTTACGTCTCAACTTGAGTTGAGAATGTCTTCAGGGGGGTTGAGATGACCGGTGATATCTGTTCCTCCTCCGTCATTTCCTTCAATATCACACACATTTCTCAACTAATCAATTTCTGAATTGCAAGTAGTATTGATGAGGATGCGATTTTTGGTTGCTTTGTTTTGTTTGTGCGTGTCCGTCAGTGATTTGCAATTATTTATATGGTCAAGTTGGAGAGAACCACATGTTATCTTCTGTCCGCATCATTTCCCTCTAATATTATACATTTCCCTCTAATATTATACATTTCTCCGCTAATCAATTTGTAAATCGCAAGTTTGTTGATGAACAATGAACATGAGTATTTGTGTTGCGCGCTCCCGTGTGAGAGAGAGAGTGAGTTTTTGGACATCGAAAATGTAGCGTTCTAGAACAACAAATTTACCTATTCGCCCCTAATTGTTTTTTTTTTATTTGCTTGGCAGCACTTGGCTTGTGAAATTGTGTATACGTGCCGGTCAAATAATTCAGGCTTAGGATTTGACTACCCAACGCCAGCTTGTCCTGAGTTAGAAGTGCCCATTATAAAAATGGCCAACCACGTGCTTGCTTTTCAGACGTATTGGTCTTAATATATTATCGGCAATTATATGTGTTTTCTTCTCTCTGTGTCATCGGCCCATTGCAAGGACTAAGCAAAGAATCCTTTCATCCTCCAGCCGTTCCAAGGCGAAGCTGAAGGTATCGAGACATCTTTCTACATTGCATTTTCTCTTCCCTGATTTTTCCGTTCCTCACCGTTTTCTTCCACCCCGGTGACCACTTGTTTTTGCGGTTGTGTTGATATGTCCGCTTATATCATAATATTATCAGGACTAGTTTAGCCTAGATTGCCCTTCATCCATCTTGCGGACAAGTCTGCACCCAAGAAATCTCCGCTCCCCTTGCATCCTTACGGTGAAGCCACTCCTTGTATGTGTGTCATTATAATTTATATCAACTTTTCATGTGCTATTAGCTCTTGTTTCACTTGAAAAAAATAAAAGAGAAACAAAAATGGGTGAGATAACTACAATATAAGCTCATTTCAGAGGCATTAATATTTATCTCCCTTAATATTTTATATTTCTCTAAAATGATGATTGTATGACGTCACGATTAACTGCCTTTTTGTTAGTTGCATTATTTGCGTCTTGAAAATAGCAGGGTGAACTTGGAAAATTAGCATGTCTCTATACTCACACACATTTAGACAATTCGGCCTATTACAATTGATGGGAAAAGTATCATTTCTAAATATTTACGACACTAAGACTTATAATTGCAAAAATAACATAAAAAAGGTAATAAGATAATAAAAAGGATGTCATTTTTTTTTTAATTTAGGAAAATGGGTGACATGAAAATATATTTGAAAATCTGGAAAATAGTGTAATTATGAAAACTTGTTAATAGTATTAAATGATCTATTGACTTTGTCGTGAAAATTTGAAACACTAAATTGAACAAATCGAAAATTTAGAGACTACATTGCATATTTAAGATTAGTTGAAGGACCATATTGAGCAAATTAAAAGTCCAAAAATAATATTGCACATTGGGCCAAAATTTAGGAAGTTTTAGTGTCAATTTCCCATATTCAAAATTATAATTACATATATTGGTTATTACTTTATTCTTTATACCGGTGTAAACAGTTGTGCCGGTTGAATTGGTGGAATCAAATACCGGCCCTCACTCCAGTTATGCTATTTTCAAAACATGGCTTATAATTAGAGACCAGAATTGTTGACTAAGGCTCCGTTCGTTTCGCGGAAAATAATTTCCGGAAAAATATTTTCCGAAATTTCCGGTGTTCGGATGGCGGAAAACACACGGTCAACGGAAAATATTTTTCGGTCAACAGAAAATTCCTCTTGAATGAGCGGAAAATGTTTTCCTCTTTTTGAAAAGAGGAAAACATTTTCCGCAGCTCTCACACGAGCTCTGGTGCTCCCGCTGCTCTTTCCTCCCTTCATGTTCTCGTTCTCTCTCTCTCTCTTTCTTGCTCTCCCTGCAGAGGAGGCTTCGACGACGTCCTTCCCGGGATCAGCCTTCGCCCTCCCCTGCCGCTCCTCCGCTCCTGCCCGCCTGCTCCAGCCGGGAAGCCACCGCCGCGCTCCGCTTCCCCCGGCGGCTCGAAGCCGCTCGGGAGGATCCGGCTCAAGAGGGAGCACCGCGGAGGCGCCGGGAGGCTCGCGGGGAGCCCGCCGTCCAAGCCGGCCGCTCGTCGTGCGGCCGCGAGCCGTGAGCTCGTCGGATCTGGCGGCGGAGCTCGCGGCTCGCCGGATCTAACGGCAAAGCTCGGGCTCCCGATCCGGGCGAGCTCGAGCTCTGTCGCCAGATCCGGCGCGCTCGGGTGAGATCGGCCGAGCCTCGAGCTCGCCGGATCTGGCGGCGCAGCTCGCGGCTCGCCGGATCCGGCGACAGAGCTCGAGTCGCCAGATCCGACGAGCTCGGGTGAGATCGGCCGAGCTCGATCTCACCCGAGCTCGCCGGATCTGGCCACCGGGTCTTGGTCGGCCGCTGGGAGGAAGGAGTTGGCGGCGGCGGAAGCCGCTTGGGAGGAAGGAGGTGGCGGCGGCGGAAGGAGGAGGAAGGAGGCCACGGCGGACGACGCCGCTCGGGAGGAATCGGGAGGAAGAAGGAGACGGAAGGAGGAAGGAAAAATAAAATAAAATAATAAATAATAAAAATTTCTATTTTTAAAAATATAAATAATTAAAAAATCATTTAAAAAATATATAAAATTTAATTTTTGATAATTTTTTCCAGGAAAATGTTTGAGCTAAAGAACAGTGGAAAATATTTTCCACTCAAATTTTAGATGTTGGTCGAACACCGGAAAATAGAGTCATTTTCCTGGAAAATGACTTCCAGGAAAATGTTTTCCATTGGGTTTTTCTTTAACGGTGGTAAGTACAAGTCTTTAATTAAGGGTCCTCACCTTTGGTTCATCTATACGTAAAATTCCTTTAACAGGCTCTTAACTTACTAAAATTTCATTTGCTTTATTCGAAGTAAAGCGCAAGTAGATTTGTAGATTATACATATGAAAAATTGGATATCGTAGCAAGTGTATGTGTCGATTATGGGTATTGGGTGTTGTTGCTTTAAACCTGCTTTGTCTTTTACTAAGTGGGAGGACTCACCCAAAAAAAAAAGTTTCGAACATGTGGGGATTTTTTTTTTTTGTTGGGGGGGGGGGGGAGGAGGAGGTGGGGTGGGGGGGGGGGGGTTAGAGAGAGTCTAATGCTAACACATGCTAACCAAACTTTCTAGATTTTATAACAAACGAGTGAACTATAAAATGTACCATATTTTATGTTATCCTGACTTGATGCTTGTATTTTATTATGCTTAGCACATGGAATTGCAGATAACTACATTATCTAACTTAAAAGGGGCCGAAAATGTTGAGACTCCATCTACCTCGCAACTTCACGTGATGCCTAATGATGGAACAAATAATTGATATTCAAATATGCTAAATATAACTTTTTGGCTGTCTTGATTAAGGTAAAAAAGAATACAGTATGTTAAAATAGCATATCAAGTAACAACTAAGGGTTATATAGTGGCGTGTGTGAAATTTATCTTCACTAATAAGTAATGATACTCAGAAAAACAGGATAGAAGAGTGAGGATACGACCATATTACATAAATTTGGAGAATGATGCCTTTTGGTTGAGTTGAGGAAAATAATTCAAAGCATGCTATTCAGCATCTTGCAAAAGTTGCCAGTAAAGGAGATGGTTACGTGGCCCTTGAAGAGTAGCATCATCTGAAAATCAATTTCTGCCGTGAGTTCCCTCACTCTGACAAACGTATTATTCTTTTTTGGCCCGAGTGTTGATTAAAACGTCTTTTAGCAAAAAGACCTATTATTTGAGAACGTCAATTAACAATAGACCAATTTGCAACTATAGCATTAATCTGCTTATAGATGAAGAGATCAATTAGACGTCGAGGTTTCAATAGCATGGTCAATGAAGAAAAATGAAATTAAAAAATAAGTGCCGTCTCTTTTCATGTCATCGAGAATGAAGAAAGGAAGTTGTTGAGATCGTCTACATCAACAAGTCGGAATTCTGTCTGGACTTTAGTTGAAAATGTCTCGGGGATCGAGATGCCTGGCCATCTCTGTACCTCTTCGTCATTTCGCTCTAATAGGCTACACTAGTTCTCAACTAATCAATTTCTTCATTGCAAGTCGTCTCGATAAAGTTGCGATTTTTTGTTGCCTTGTTTTGTTTGTCTTTGTCCGATGGGCATTTTGCAATTATTTATCTGGGCAAATGTGACAGAAGCACGTGATGATTCTGTCCTCATCAGGTCCCTCTAAAGCACAACTAAACAGTTTCTTAATCGCAAGTTGTTTTTTTGATGAACAATGAACGTGGGTATCTGTGCTGCACGTGGGAGGGAGGCAGGGAGGGAGGGAGAGAGAGAGGGAGAGAGAGCTTGGACAATACCAACGTCTGGTCTATAGAATACAACTCGATGACCTGTTGAGTGTTGACTGCTAATTGTGTTTCTTGATGTCTGTAGCAACACTCGGCCAGTCCAGTAAGTCGGCCTTAGTCTTTTTTCGCTAGAAGGTTGGGCTTAGTCTTTCCTGCAAGAACTCAGCAACGAATCCCCTCATCCTCTAGCCATTCAAAGTTGAAGCCGAAGGTATTGTAACATCTTCCTCGATTACAATTCTCTTCAATGAATTTTCAGTTCCGTGCTGTATTCTTCCCCCACAGTGTCCACTTGTTTTTGTTTCATGCTGATATGTCCACTCATATTATGTTATTTTGAGCACTGATTTTGGCCTGCCTTGCCCTTCATCCGTCCTGCAGACAAGTCAAGAGTGAAGCCAAGAATCTCAGTTCCCCTTGCATCCTCACAGTGAAGCCACTCCCGGTACGTGTCATTATTATATCTATCTTTTGTATGCTATCGGCTTTTGTTTCACATTCAACCTTTTGTTTGATAATTTGGTTGTATTAATTTTACCCTACAAAACCACAAAAGCAAAAAAAAAAAAAAAAAAAAAAGCAAGAAGAAATAAAATGGGCAAAATAATTGCAACACAAACCCATTTTAGAGGCAACAATATTTGTTGCTCTAAGAATTTTATACGTCACTGAATTTAGTTAAATCAAACTATGGTAATATTTATAAACACCAAAAAGGTAATAAAAAGATACTCTATCTTTTGTTAATTTAGCAAAGGGATTAAAATGAAAATATATTCTAAAATATGAGAAATAGTGTAATTATCAAAACTTGTGAATGCTATGGAAAAATCAATTTGACTTTATCATGCAAAGTTGAGAGACTAGATTAAACAACTTAAAAGTTTGTAACATGTAATATTAACAAATACTTTAAGGACTACATTAAATAAATTAGAAAGATGACATTACATATTGAGCCAAATTTTAGAGACTATTGGTGTCTATTTCCCTTTTCAGAACATTACATATATTGCTTATTACCTCACTTTTTATATTCAAACCAATCAGTATAAACAGTTAGACCGGTTGAAACAGTGAAATCATATATCGACTTTTACTCTGCTTATATTGGTTTCAAAATATTACCCATAATCAGAGGCCGAAATGATTGACTAAAAGTCATTTCTTCTTTTCTTGAAAGGTGGGTATGTGAAAACCTTTAATTAAGGGCCCTCACCTTCGGTTCATATATCTATACATAAATTTCTTCAACAGGCAACCTCACTCTTAACTTACTAAAACTCCATCTGCTTTATTCGTAGTAAAGTGTGAGTGTGTATGTAGGTTAAGTTTAAAACCTTCTTTATCTGTTTACTAATCGAAAGGATACAACACGGATAAACGTTTTCAAACATTTGGAGAGGGAGGGAGGGGGGAAGCCCCCCGCGGGGGTGGGGGGGTGTGGATGTGGAAGGCGAGGGGGGAGAGAGAGAGCTTTGTAAACACATTCTAACCAATATTACTCGATTTGATAACAAAAGAGTAAAATACAAATTGTAACATATTTTATGTCTCCCTCACTTGATGCTTGTATTTTATTATGCTTAGCACATGACTACATTATCTATTATCTAACAAAGAAAGGGCCTAACTTGTTGAGGCTCCATCTACCTCACAACCTATAAGCGATGAAAGAACAAATGATAAAAATTTAAAATATGATAAATGTAACCTTCTGACCTTCTATTCTATTGTATGAATTGGGAGAAACAGAATCTAATATGTTAAAATAACATATCAAGTAACAATTTAGGGTTTTGTGGTGGCTTGCGTGAGCTCATAAATCACTAATGAGTAATGATACTCAAAAGTAAAAGGATAGAAGAGCAAAGCTATGATCGTCCAACGAAAATTTGTTGATAAAATCTGAATTTTAGAACCTTTAGCTTTCGTTAAATCTAATGGATCAAAAACATACATGTCCCTTTTTCTTAACACGACCAATAATAAGATGTTGCATTTGCCCATTAATATAATGGATTAACTGAATTATAAAACATAGTTATGAGGGGTAGAGATTGATAACCCCGATTGTTTAGGATGTCACTATGCCATGTAATTTTGGCCAGTGAACATGATCCACTCATTTTTGTTAACTATCTTTCCTCCTAATTAATATGGACACTTTTATTAAATTTATAAGTTGAAAGTTCCAGACCACAAGCCGTCCATTAGCTATATATTTTCCAACACAGAGTAATTAATAAGTAAATTTATTGGATAGTGCGGAATAGTGTGAGAATGTGTAGGGCATTGAAGAAATTATTGCTTAGGTCCTCAAGATTATGTTTTGACTTGGTTATGCCTCATAGCTTCTTTCTTGACGAAAGGTTTCTCCAATCTAGCGAGTGCCGGTACAGCATATATTTTTAAAGTATTTCGCGAAATTGAGGATTTTTCCACGTATGATCCTTAATTGATCGAGCAGCAAATTTGTTCAACTTTGGAAACATGAACGTGAATTTTCTTATTTCTCTTCCTACAATAATGCTTCTAAAAAGAATTCGATAAGTCCCGAAGTACACCAATTCGGTAATGTACATGCATTCATGTGGATTAGTCAACTTTGAAAGTTCAAGTACTTCAAGTTTTGTAATATATATATATAAGGAAAAACCAACTTTTCAATTTTATTTTAATTAGGATGAGAAGATTCTTTAGATGAAAATTTTTAGTCCATAAAATACCTTATAGGATCATCGCAGAAGCATTGACATATATCATAGGGACACAAATAACTCAACTTTTCAAATGTCTCAAAAAAGGCATTTACTATCAAGGGATAAAGACAAAATGTGCCACCGTTGTTTTTTTCCGTCCAGGAGAACTACGTGGCAATTGTCGTAAACAAATGGCGCTTACATTACATATATGCCTGACGTGTCTTTTTTATCATAAAAAAATTTTAAAAAATTATTTTCATCAAAGAGAACATAAAAAACAAAAAGGTAGAAGCAGTGAGAAAATGCTTGCTTTTTTTTTTTTTTTTTTCTTTTGACATATTTAGAAAGTGAAATCAATTTGACCCCTTTGATGTCTATACATGATTTTTTTTTTTTTTTTTCTGGATTTGACCCACCATTTATGTGAGAACTCAAAATGGCACGCCATCCCACCGTAACCACTGGGCCCCAACTCTCCTCGTTAACAACTTCCTGTGTCCGAGTCATAGACAACCGACTTCGTCTCGGCTCAGGTTGAAAAATGTCTTTAGGGGATCAAGATATCTGGTGATATATGTTTATGAAATTTTGATAAGATCACTATCAATTATTCTAAAATTTTAAGTTATTAAATGAAAGTATAATTTAATATTTAATTATTCTAACATTTCCCTTCACACTTAATCTAGTCTTTTTGTCTTGCATTAAGCGTAGGCATGTATGTATATCAAAAAGACAAAAATGACCAAACTCTCAAATGTCCACAAAAGAATGTACTTACTCTTCCTCGAATGTCTGCCGTTATTTTTTTTTTTTATCCAAATGAACTTCGTGGCAAATCATGTGACAAACGGCTCTTAGACATAAGCCGACATGTCTTTTTTATTATTAAAAAATTAAATACTAATTGACTTTTTTCAGAGAGAAAATGAAAAAAAGAAAATGAAAACTAGAAGTGGAGAGAGTAGAAAGGGGTGCATTGGGGGGTTTGTCGAGTTAGGCATAACCGCAATCACTATTGCGTCAAAATCTCGGTGCTCTTTTCAACTCTAGTGGTTGACGCCTCAGTCAGTTTCCCAAGGGAACATAGTCTGCAAAGGCTACTGTGCAAATAATTAAATATTTAAGCTTTTTATATAATTCACAATAATCTTACAAAACCTCACTTAGTTGTCGCGATCTCTTCGAACCCTCCCATATGCACTTAATCCGATTATGTTCGCCATTAATCAATTCATAATTAATTGATTAGAAGCCTACTAAAATATTGAAAGAAATAGTCACTCCTACACAATCAAAGGACTTAGATTGAAAAATTAGTTACACCAGTTAATTAACTAATGCGATTTTGATACTTAATACTTTTTAAACATCATGGTTTGATTTTTTTTCCTTTTTCATGCATTTTCAAGAGAAAAACACTCAAAAGCCTTTTTAAAGCCTTTTGCTAATTTTTTAGAAAAAAATAAAATCTTCTGATTTTTTAGTAAAATATATATTTTTAATATTAAAATAATATTATAATATACAAAAAAAAAAACCCGTGTTGGAACCGACCCGAGTCGCCAACCAGCGGCTCCAGATGGGCCTGAAACGCGGGCCCAGTCTGGCTTAGAGAGAAAGGCCCAACCCTTTAAAAACAAAATGAACTAAGCCTGGCCCATTAAATCAGAATAAGCCCAATATGCCTAAATCATCCCAGCCCGAACACCAAACCCTAAAGACCTGACCCGGATCCACTCCGACCCGCATCCGACACGGTATCCAGGCAGACCCGACTTGCTCTCCTCCCCCTGCCTCTCACGGCGCTCTGTCGACCTCGCCCCGACGAGGGCGGCCGCGGCGAGTGCCACCGCTCGCATCGGGCTGGCCACGCACCCAGTCCGGCAACGTCTCGCCGTCGCCATCCGAGAACCAACTCGGCCTCCCCTACTTCGGCCGAGATCTGGCTCGGCCAGACATGGCCGGCGGAAGCCGCTCGACCCGAGGCCTCCCAACGCCGTCTCCCCTGTCTCGATCCATCCGCGTGACGCCCAAACGTCGAGTGGACGATCGATTGGAGCTCGGGAGACGGACTTTCTCAACACGAACTTTTAGATCTAGCTTAGGTATCTCGTCGAGCGGATGGCGCGCGAGGCGCTAGGAGATCAAGATACCTGGTGATATCTGTCCCTCTTCATCATTTTATTTCCCTCTAATATTACACACTAGTTCTTGACTAATTAATTTCTTAATACCAAGTTGTGTGTCAATAAAGTTATGATTTTATGTTGTCTTGCTTTTTTGTGTTTGTCTAATGGTCATTTGCAATTATTGATCTGGGCTAGTTGGACAGAACTGCAGTGATGATTTCTGTCCTATCATTTCCCCCTTGTATTATACAATTATCAACTCATTGATTTCTCAATTGCAAGTTTTTTATGGATGAACAATGAATTTGCATATTTGTGTTGTGGGCGTACATGCGACACAAAGAGTTAGGACGATGCAAACCTTGTTCACGTTGAAAAGTGGAGTTAGTAGTGCTCCATATAAAAATGACTCCGCGTTGTCCCGTTATGATTAAGTTGAATAGAGAAAAGCTACATTGAAGAATTAACTATCTAAGCAAAGAAATATTTTATGGACCAAAATTACAAACTTAATAATTTTACAAAATTTAATCCATCAGAAATTATGAAAAGCGTGGTTAATTGATGATTAACATGGAAGGATGTAGAGTCAATTTTAAATAAACAATAGGTGATTCAGCTTGTTTCCAAACATAGAAGGTTATTTTGACCAAATAAAATATTTGTCCCAAGCCAAAGAGGTGATAAAAATAGCCCCACCCTATTTATTTTATTTAAAATAAAGAAAGCATCAAAAATTTTACCTGGAGAAATGTTATACTTTAATTTAGAATTTCTCACATTTGGATGTGGCCATTTTAAAGAAATTATTTTTTAATTTATTGTTGACGTGGCATCTACTAAGCCCTAACAAGCACCAGCTATTAGAACATAGAAGGTTATTTCGATCAAATAAAATATTTTCCTAAGCCAAAGAGGGGATAAAAATAGCCCCACCCTATTTATTTTATTTAAAATAAAGCAAGCATCAAAATTTTTACTTGGAGCAATGTTATACTTTAATTTAGAATTTCTACGTTTGGATGTGCCCATTTTAAAGAAATTATCTTTTAATTTGTGGTTGACACAGCATTTGTTAAGCTCTAAGAAGCACATGTTGTCAAAATAAGTGATGGATGGTAGAAACATCAGAACAATTACTAGCTCTCTAAGAAGTACCCGAAATCTTTTGATTTGTAACCTCTACTTACTGCTTTCTTGTGAAATCATGAAAATGATGAGAAAAAGTACCAAATGATTCTGACTGTCAATATTCAAAAGAATCGACGACTGTTGAACTAGTATGAAAGAAAACATGGACAACAGGAACCAAAAATGAAAAAAAAAATTTAAGCTTCTAGTGCACATGGTAGACCAGTAACGTGTTGCTTTGTCCACTTGAGATCATCTGCAAGTTCTCCACGTAAACCAGTAACGTGTTGCTTGGTGTGCACCGAGTGCAGTGACCTATCGTGGAGCAACCAAGTATTTTCCCAAGTAACTCTACTTTCTAAGTTGCTCTTGCTGATATTCGTCAATCTCTATTTACATCGCTCTTGCTTCCGTACACTCCAAGCGCTCTCTCTCTCTCTCTCTCTCTCTCTCTCTCTGTGGTTTTGTTTCACTGTTCTAACTTATTGGTTTTGTTTCACTGTTCTAACTTATTAGTTCCGTTCTCTTGCCAGTTCCTTTGCACCCATTTGTTCAAGCGAATAATAAAAGAAGGCACCAAGAAGAGGGCCACAAAGAAAGGGAGGAGGGAGGGGGGTTAGGGAGATTCTAGAAATTGAAGAAGAAATTATGGCCGAGGCAGTTGTTACCTCCGTAGCGTCAAATCTAGTGTCGAAACTCGGCGAGTACCTCTTTGCTCCCATTGGACGTCAATTTGGGTATGTGTTGTGCTACAAGTGCTACATTGAAGATCTAGAAAATGGAGTCAAGAAGGTAGAGCATGCGAGGAAAAGGGTGCAGAGCTCCGTCGATGAAGCCATGTACGATGGAAAACTTATACACGCGGATGTTGAGGATTGGCTGGAGAGTGTGGAAAATAAGGCTAAGGAAGCAGAAAACCTGTTAAAACATGGCGCAAGTGCAAAAAATGATTGCTTCCGTGGGTGGCTTCCAAACCCCATGGTGCGCCATCCAATTGGCAAGAAGGTGAAGAAGATGACTCAAGTCATTTAGGAACTCCATGAGAAAAGTCAAAATAATAACTTCCTCAAGGTCTACTATGAGAATCCTCCCATAGGAATTGTCAACGCTATCACTCCCACTGCAAGATCCGTTGACAACAAACAAGATGTCCTAGAGTCCAGGGCCAAAATCACGGAGGAAGTAATAAAGGCTATAGTTGATGATAAGGTCTGCGTGCTTGGGGTGTGGGGAGTAGGTGGGGTTGGTAAGTCCAAGCTTTTGGAGGAGGTGGAAAGGCGAGTTAAGCATGAGAAGATGTTTAATGAAGTTGTCATGGCAAATGTATCACGCAATCTGGATCTAAAAAGAATCCAGGGAGAAATCGCTTATGCACTAGGTCTGAAACTAATGAACGAGGAAACTGCTCGTGGGAGAGCAGATCTTTTATGTAAAAGGATAGAGAGAGATCATAACAAAAGCATTCTCATAATTTTAGATAATTTGTGGAAGAAGTTAGATTTGAAAGAAGTTGGAATCCCCTGTGGAGATAATAATAAAGTAAAGTGCTGCAAGCTATTGGTAACATCTAGATATAGAGATGTTTTGCGCAATGACATGAGCTCTGACCGAGAAGTCCAACTCAATAAATTAGAGCATGGGGAAGCACGAAGACTTTTTGAAAGGACATTGGGGGACAGAGTTAATCATCCTGAATTTATAGATGGAGTGGTCAAGAATTGTGGGGGCTTGCCACTTTTGATTGTTTCATTGGCAAAAAGGTTGAAGCATGGAGATTTGGCTGCATGGAGGACTGCTTTGACCAATATAGATGCGTCGGATGTGGAATCATTGGTGGAACTAACCTACAATGACTTAAAAGATGAGAGGATCAAATCATTGTTCTTGATCTGTGCTCTAGTCTCTAGGAGGATTTGCTTGAAGGATTTTCTTATGTATTGCATGGGTTTGGGTTTATTTGAAAAATTCAGCAACACCATCGAAAATGCTAGAGATAGGTTGATTGTGGATCTACATAACTTGCAGGACTCTTCTTTGTTACTAGATAGTGATGACATGAAATGGTTCAGAATGCATGACATATTTGTTGACGCGGCCATTTCTATTTCTTCCACCCAATGGAACGCCTTGGTCGGGAGGAAGGATTTTGGGTTTAAAGAATGGTCAAACGATAACCTCAAAAAATGCACCGCGATATCCATCCTTTTTGTTGACATTGATGAGCTTCCTGAAAAATTGGACTGCCCAAACTTGAGGATGCTCCTGTTAGGTGTACACAACCCATCTCTCAAAGTTCCCGAGTTATTTTTTGAATCTATGACAAAGCTCCAAGTCTTGGATTTTACTGGCTTGTTTTTCACCTCTTTGCCTTCGTCGATTGAGTTCCTTGAAAACCTTAAGTCGCTGTATCTTTATAAGTGCCATCTGGAGGATGTGACTATTCTTGGAAGGCTAAAAGGATTGCAATTCCTAGATCTAGGGGGATCTACAATTGCTTTGCTGCCCGAAGAAATAGGTGAACTAACAAAATTAAGATTGTTGAACTTGGCATCGTGCGCCAAGCTTAAAGTTATTAAACCTGGCGTGCTTGGAAGCTTGGTTAATTTGGAAGAATTGTATATGGAAGGTGGTTTTGATCAATGGGAGGCTGAGGATGAAGCACCACGAAGCAACGCCAGCCTAGCTGAATTGAAGAACATGAAAAAATTGAGCATTCTGTCCATTGCCATTCCTTATTATACCAAACTCTCAAGAAACCTACCATTTGGAAAACTAAACAAACATAAAATCCATATTGGGGACGTTTGGGATTGGTGGGGGCGAATACAGAGAATCCAGAACTTTAAAGCTCAAGCTGGATTCAAGCAATCTTCTTATTGAAGAATGGATGTTGAGCTGCTTGCAGAAAACGCAAGATCTCCACTTGGATGGATTGCGACATGGCGTCGATAGCATTCGTGATTTGTGCATCGAAGGATTTCCAGAATTGAAGCATCTTCACATACAAAATAGCCCCTCACTTCAGAATGTCGTTTACTCCATCGGGAATGTGAAGTGCACTACATTTACTGGATTGGAATCTTTGTTTCTTAAGAATCTGAACAACTTGAAAAAGATTTGTCACGGTTGTCTTGCCCTAGAATCTTTCAGCAAATTAAAGATTTTGAAAGTAGATAACTGTGGTGAAATCAAACATTTGTTTCCTTTGTCTATAAAGAGAACAATATTGCAACTTGAAGAGATTGAAATAAGCCGTTGCCACTTGATGCAGCAAATTGTTGCAGATGCTGAGGCGGATGAAGATGGAGATGAAATATATGATGATGCCAAAGTGAAGTTATGCAATTTGCGTAGGTTGACATTACGAAACTTGCCGGAGATGATGAGCTTCTGTAAAACCGCGGACCATTCGATCGATTTCTTCAACGGGCAACAGGTATATAATTTGTTTTTGAGATTTTCGGCATGGATATGCGAGGGTATAATAGGACACAGAAAATTGGATAAATAATGTGTTTTTGAGATTTTGTTTTCCAGAATAAGTAAGACAAACAGTAATTTAATTTTGCAAAATGGAATTGCTATGTGGTATCTGAATATATAAAAACATTTATCATTAGTTAATTACATCTCAATTTATTTGTGTTATATTATCAACGTAGTTAAAGAAGCACCGTACGGTGCATATAGTTTTTAAAATAATCTAGAAGTTCATCCTTGTTTAATGTTAAAATCGTATATGTATACACAAACATCTATTAATATATTCATAAGTTGAAGGTAGTATATACGGCCTATATAATTTTTGTGACCTTTATTTAAAAATGAATGGACATATGTAGAATTCCGTTATATCCGATTGATTAAAGTGAAGGAAAGAACTAAAAGAAAATTGAATAGGTGAATTTAATTGTTAATATGCAATAGGTCAATTTGTTTTCCTTACCCCTGGTTGTAATATGGACCCTCTGTGGTGATTAAATCTCCCACAAATCTACATTCTAACCACTTTTCTAATATTACTAGTAGAATTTTTGTGCGCTGCACATGTTTAAATTTCTTTTTTTCTTTTTGGTAATAAAATATTCGTGAAAGTATTTATTAGAAATACATCCAGCATTCATTTGTTTACTATTGCTTGGATTTAACAGTTTCTGTAACTATCCCGTTAGTATAGAATAAAAATATGGGAATCCTTTTTTAAATTATCTTAAAATTATGTTTATAGAGTGACCAAACTGCAAAAGCATGATACTCGACTAAAAATCATTTATTAAATTAAGTAACTATTTTTCTTGGTTACATGAATAACTCTCCACATAAATTATCTTTTTATGACGAGAAAGGGTATCGTAGGTTCTTATATAGGTAGAATTAAACCCATTGCTGAAATTTACTTTGAGGCCCATGTGGTGCTGCTGCGACCAGTTCATGGATCTTATGGCCAACCATGGATCCTAAATTGATGAACCCCTTTTTGACTTTGGTTCGCTAAGTCATCCATTCCGCATTATGGGTATACTAGAATTTTAGCTCATGTTATGCACGGGGACAACAAATTTTTCTGACTACTTCATAAATTTATAATTACTTTTTACTTTCAATCTTTTGATAAGGCATGCTTTTTATTTTTTGGAATACTTTGAAGAAAAATGCCAGACTCAAATCACACATTCTAATCAATTAAAAGTATAATTTTAATCGGTTTATCAATTACTAGCCCTTTAAATAATGTTCACTATCATGTTTAATGTTGTTCTATGTCTTTCTTTAACTTAATATGTTGTTAGGTCATGACCTTTTGGTGTAAATAATTGAGATGTGTTTTTTTTTTTTTGCATAGTCATTTTAAATATTATATAAGACCACATTTAATGACTAACAAAAATTAATTGAGTCTATGCCATTAATTTGTAAAATTTAGAAAGCACAAAATGTGAGCGTAAATTCAATAACCTCAATAACTCAGGGATTATAACTTCCTCCTCTTGTCTTATATATAATAGAGCCCTAGTAGATAATAAGGTAAATGATAAGTGTAAAAGTTCATAAAATTTAAAGAAGTAAAAGGTAAAATTCAAAAATCACTACTCGGCCTTTTTTTCCGTCATCTTCAAATCTATTATGTGAGATTATTTCCTTTATTAATACTTCACATAAAGCGCCTGTTCATGGCTTTTAGTTATAAGCATTGTGAGATTATGTGGTGTTATTCACTCCTTGCTGTTAAAGAAAAATCGATGCATATGCCTTCATAACGTGATTCTCCTTTTTAAGGTTTCATTGCCCTGGTTGGAGTCTTTGACACTGTGTGAACTTCCCAAAATGAAAGAGATATGGAACTCTCAATTTCCTTCAGATGTCAGCACCCTAAAATTTTTGAAGGTAGAGGACTGTGCATTCCTCATGAGCATCTTCCCATCCAATTTGGTAATAAAGCTACAGGATTTGGAAGCCATCACCATTGAAAGATGTCAGTTTATACGAAAAGTATTCGACCTTGAAGGACCGACAACCAGTGGGGATGTCAAGATTCTAAGGCAATTGACCACATTAACCTTGAGTGACTTACCAAGGTTGGAACACATATGGAACAAGAATCCAAGAATAGCATTGTGTTTCCCAAAATTAAGGGTACTAAAGGTGCAAGGCTGTGAGAACATGAGGTTTATTTTTTCTTCTTCCATGGCTAAAGCACTGCAACAAATTGAAGAAATAAAAATAGCGAGATGTAAACTGTTGGAGAAAATTATGGATGTGCAAGAAGAAGAATCAAAGAAAGCTACATCTTTGTACACTTTAAAGTTCCCTCTATTATCCTCCTTATCTCTTGAGGAATTGCCAAATCTCAGAACATTCTCTCATGGAACACACTATATTCAATGTCCAACCTTAACAAGATTGAGGATATCTGGATGCCCTAAAATGATGACATTCTCTTCATTCGAAGGAAAGCAACAGATGATAACGGCTAACACAGGTTTACAACAAGCATTTGGTGGTGTCAACTCTAGCTTGTCCTTGCCTATACTCTTTGATCAAAATGTGGGTAAATCTCTATGGAATTTTCTATTATATGTTTATCATAGAAATTGTTCTTGGTAACTGTAGTCTGATCGCCGATGAAGCAATTGAAAACTCTGTTTGCATGTCCTTTAAAGTCTCTTGCTACTGCATGCATTTGTTGTTTTTCTATGACGATGGTAATCTCGAGCAACCAACTTCATTCTTGAGAATATATTATCAAGCATATTATCATGGGTAATCAACTTCATCCAGATCAGGATTTTTAGGAATTTGTGGTCGAGAAACTAACATATGGTCCTTTCATATAGGTTCTTTTGCCAAGGTTGGAGGAGTTGACCGTCGTGTCGTGTGGATTGATGAAGATATGCACAATGAACTTTCTGAAGAATCTTTCTGCAAACTAGCATCCATCACAATCCAAAATTGTGAAAATTTGTCTCATATTTTTCCATCAAATATAATAGAGGTGTTCCAGAGCCTAAAAAGGATTGTGGTGATCAACTGTACCTCTTTGGAATCACTAATGGAACGTATTGCCCTCAATACTAAGAAAAGGCCAAAAAGTTTGGTCTTCTCAAACTTAAACAAAGTGAAGTTGTGGGACCTGCCGAGGCTGGATGCATTAGTGACAAGTAGCTCCCAAGCAACATTGAGTCTTCCTAGTCTGACTACCGTTAACTTGCGCAATTGCCACAATTTGAGATATCTCTTCACATATGATACTTCCGGGACTCTTGTTAAACTTGAGATGCTAGATGTTTCTGATTGCAATAAAATGCAGGAAGTAGTTGCCATGGAAGAAAGTCAAGAGCAAAAGTTGAAGGCGGTGAAGTTTTCTTGTTTACGTACATTGAAGCTTTGCTCCCTTAAGAGCTTGATTAGTTTCAGCTCAACAAGTTGTGCATTTGAGTTTCCCTCCCTCACAAATCTCTCAATTCTGGAGTGCATTGAACTCAAGGCATTCATAGTGAGGCTGCCAATGCCAAGAGTGGAGACGACTAATGAGGGAACCCCCGGTTCTGATGAAAGTCCACCTTCTTTATTTGACGAGAAGGTTTTCCTCTTTCCTTTATCTCAGTTGTATCGTCATTCATGTGATTTGCTTTCTTCATTGTGTTGCTCTAGATAAATAAGCAACTTTGCTTCAATACCAGTCATTGTGACTTTAGCCAGGTGATGCCTTTGTAGATTGTATTCCCAAATTAGAAGAGCTATGTCTAACGTGAATTCAATCAAGAGATTTTGTATAGTTTTAACAAAGTAATATGCATTTATCAACCGAACGACGGAATTTATTAGTAACATTTGTATCGTTTAGTGTCTTGTGTTGAAAGGTATTAAGTTTACCCAAATTTGATTATTTAGATTTTAAATTATAAATACATTAAAGTTATCCTCAATTTTATCTTTTGTGGAAATGCGGCTCTAAACAAACTTCCGTTATATAATGACCTTTTTTAGGGTAATATCCGTAAGGGAGATGCTTTTATTCTCTTACGATATCTCTAGTTAGTCAGGACGCGCGTCCACCAGATAAGCATATAGTTGTCATCCTCAAGTTCAAGTCACTAGTGACTAATAGAATCAAACAGACAGAAGAAATTCTCCGCGGGCGGTTAACCGGATTATTTGGATTAAACATATATCACTCCTTCCTACCTCTGCTTGGAAACCTTAGCTTGACGCATTGGCACGAGACAACTAAACCTCTGGTAAAGGGCACAGAGACTAAAAGGGCACGGCTGGCTATATCCTACGCTAAAAGCACTTTCTTGAACTGTCTTGATCACACTCACCGTCTTCTCTAAGATCCTTGTGCTATCTGTACATTCCGCCGCTTGTGCATTAGCTACTAAGGAATGAAGGGGAAGACATAAGGACAGGGCGAAATTCTTTTATAAGGGAGCGGACACTAGACTGGGGCTTCTATTGCTTATCCATAGTCAACTACTTCATGGACTACATATTAAGTGGAGACTCTTATATGTTGATTGATGGATTATTATGTGACTCCGAAATGATAAAATAAATATAGTATTCAATAGGCCAATTTGTTCAGAGCCACATTTTTCTTCGATCTAAATGTGCATAAATATGTTTGGAATTTTCTATTTTATGTTTATCATAAAAATTAATTTCAATATATGTCTGCAATTTTCTATTTTTATGTTGATCCTAGAAATTATTCTTGGGAGCCGTAATCTTATTCCGATGAAGCTGTTGAAAAATCCGTTTGTCAGCATGTCCCTTAAAACACCTTGCTATTCCATGCATCTGTTGTTTTTCTATGAAAATGGTATAATCTCGGGTAGCCAACTTCATTCTCGATAATGAATTATAGAGCACGTATCATGGGTAAACCAACTTCATCCAGATCAGGATTTTTAGGAATTTGTGGTCGAGAAACTAACATATGGTCCTTTCATATAGGTTCTTTTGCCAAGGTTGGAGGAGTTGACCGTTGTGTCGTGTGGATTGATGAAGATATGGCACAATGAACTTTCTGAAGAATCTTTCTGCAAACTAGCATCCATCACAATCCAAAATTGTGAAAATTTGTCTCATATTTTTCCATCAAATATAATAGAGGCGTTCCAGAGCCTAAAAAGGATTGTGGTGATCAACTGTACCTCTTTGGAATCACTAATGGAACGTGTTGCCGTCAATACTAAGAAAAGGCCAAAAAGTCTAGTCTTCTCAAACTTGAACAAAGTGAAGTTGTGGGACCTGCCGAGGCTGGATGCGTTAGTGACAAGTAGCTCCCAAGCAACATTGAGTCTTCCTAGTCTGACTACCGTTAACTTGCGCAATTGCCACAATTTGAGATATCTCTTCACATATGATACTTCCGGGACTCTTGTTAAACTTGAGATGCTAGATGTTTCTGATTGCAATAAAATGCAGGAAGTAGTTGCCATGGAAGAAAGTCAAGAGCAAAAGTTGAAGGCGGTGAAGTTTTCTTGTTTACGTACATTGAAGCTTTGCTCCCTTAAGAGCTTGATTAGTTTCAGCTCAACAAGTTGTGCATTTGAGTTTCCCTCCCTCACAAATCTCTCAATTCTGGAGTGCATTGAACTCAAGGCATTCATAGAGAGGCTGCCAATGCCAAGAGTGGAGACGACTAATGAGGGAACCCCCGGTTCTGATGAAAGTCCACCTTCTTTATTTGACGAGAAGGTTTTCCTCTTTCCTTTATCTCAGCTGTATCGTCATTCATGTGATTTGCTTTCTTCATTGTGTTGCTCTAGATAAATAAGCAACTTTGCTTCAATACCAGTCATTGTGACTTTAGCCAGGTGATGCCTTTGTAGATTGTATTCCCAAATTAGAAGAGCTATGTCTAACGTGAATTCAATCAAGAGATTTTGTATAGTTTTAACAAAGTAATATGCATTTATCAACCGAACGACGGAATTTATTAGTAACATTTGTATCGTTTAGTGTCTTGTGTTGAAAGGTATTAAGTTTACCCAAATTTGATTATTTAGATTTTAAATTATAAATACATTAAAGTTATCCTCAATTTTATCTTTTGTGGAAATGCGGCTCTAAACAAACTTCCGTTATATAATGACCTTTTTTAGGGTAATATCCGTAAGGGAGATGCTTTTATTCTCTTACGATATCTCTAGTTAGTCAGGACGCGCGTCCACCAGATAAGCATATAGTTGTCATCCTCAAGTTCAAGTCACTAGTGACTAATAGAATCAAACAGACAGAAGAAATTCTCCGCGGGGGGTTAACCGGATTATTTGGATTAAACATATATCACTCCTTCCTACCTCTGCTTGGAAACCTTAGCTTGACGCATTGGCACGAGACAACTAAACCTCTGGTAAAGGGCACAGAGACTAAAAGGGCACGGCTGGCTATATCCTACGCTAAAAGCACTTTCTTGAACTGTCTTGATCACACTCACCGTCTTCTCTAAGATCCTTGCGCTATCTGTACATTCCGCCGCTTGTGCATTAGCTACTAAGGAATGAAGGGGAAGACATAAGGACAGGGCAAAATTCTCTTATAAGGGAGCGGACACTAGACTGGGGCTTCTATTGCTTATCCATAGTCAACTACTTCATGGACTACATATTAAGTGGAGACTCTTATATGTTGATTGATGGATTATTATGTGACTCCGAAATGAAAAACTAAATATAGTATTCAATAGGCCAATTTGTTTAGAGCCACATTTTTCTTCGATCTAAATGTGCATAAATATGTTTGGAATTTTCTATTTTATGTTTATCATGAAAATTAATTACAATATATTTCTGCAATTTTCTATTTTTATGTTGATCCTAGAAATTATTCTTGGGAGCCGTAATCTTATTCCGATGAAGCTGTTGAAAAATCCGTTTGTCAGCATGTCCCTTAAAACACCTTGCTATTCCATGCATCTGTTGTTTTTCTATGAAAATGGTATAATCTCGGGTAGCCAACTTCATTCTCGATAATGAATTATAGAGCACGTATCATGGGTAAACCAACTTCATCCAGATCAGGATTTTTAGGAATTTGTGGTCGAGAAACTAACATATGGTCCTTTCATATAGGTTCTTTTGCCAAGGTTGGAGGAGTTGACCGTTGTGTCGTGTGGATTGATGAAGATATGGCACAATGAACTTTCTGAAGAATCTTTCTGCAAACTAGCATCCATCACAATCCAAAATTGTGAAAATTTGTCTCATATTTTTCCATCAAATATAATAGAGGCGTTCCAGAGCCTAAAAAGGATTGTGGTGATCAACTGTACCTCTTTGGAATCACTAATGGAACGTGTTGCCGTCAATACTAAGAAAATGCCAAAAAGTCTAGTCTTCTCAAACTTAAACAAAGTGAAGTTGTGGGACCTGCCGAGGCTGGATGCGTTAGTGACAAGTAGCTCCCAAGCAACATTGAGTCTTCCTAGTCTGACTACCGTTAACTTGCGCAATTGCCACAATTTGAGATATCTCTTCACATATGATACTTCCGGGACTCTTGTTAAACTTGAGATGCTAGATGTTTCTGATTGCAATAAGATGCAGGAAGTAGTTGCCATGGAAGAAAGTCAAGAGCAAAAGTTGAAGGCGGTGAAGTTTTCTTGTTTACGTACATTGAAGCTTTGCTCCCTTAAGAGCTTGATTAGTTTCAGCTCAACAAGTTGTGCATTTGAGTTTCCCTCCCTCACAAATCTCTCAATTCTGGAGTGCATTGAACTCAAGGCATTCATAGTGAGGCTGCCAATGCCAAGAGTGGAGACGACTAATGAGGGAACCCCCGGTTCTGATGAAAGTCCACCTTCTTTATTTGACGAGAAGGTTTTCCTCTTTCCTTTATCTCAGCTGTATCGTCATTCATGTGATTTGCTTTCTTCATTGTGTTGCTCTAGATAAATAAGCAACTTTGCTTCAATACCAGTCATTGTGACTTTAGCCAGGTGATGCCTTTGTAGATTGTATTCCCAAATTAGAAGAGCTATGTCTAACGTGAATTCAATCAAGAGATTTTGTATAGTTTTAACAAAGTAATATGCATTTATCAACCGAACGACGGAATTTATTAGTAACATTTGTATCGTTTAGTGTCTTGTGTTGAAAGGTATTAAGTTTACCCAAATTTGATTATTTAGATTTTAAATTATAAATACATTAAAGTTATCCTCAATTTTATCTTTTGTGGAAATGCGGCTCTAAACAAACTTCCGTTATATAATGACCTTTTTTAGGGTAATATCCGTAAGGGAGATGCTTTTATTCTCTTACGATATCTCTAGTTAGTCAGGACGCGCGTCCACCAGATAAGCATATAGTTGTCATCCTCAAGTTCAAGTCACTAGTGACTAATAGAATCAAACAGACAGAAGAAATTCTCCGCGGGGGGTTAACCGGATTATTTGGATTAAACATATATCACTCCTTCCTACCTCTGCTTGGAAACCTTAGCTTGACGCATTGGCACGAGACAACTAAACCTCTGGTAAAGGGCACAGAGACTAAAAGGGCACGGCTGGCTATATCCTACGCTAAAAGCACTTTCTTGAACTGTCTTGATCACACTCACCGTCTTCTCTAAGATCCTTGCGCTATCTGTACATTCCGCCGCTTGTGCATTAGCTACTAAGGAATGAAGGGGAAGACATAAGGACAGGGCAAAATTCTCTTATAAGGGAGCGGACACTAGACTGGGGCTTCTATTGCTTATCCATAGTCAACTACTTCATGGACTACATATTAAGTGGAGACTCTTATATGTTGATTGATGGATTATTATGTGACTCCGAAATGAAAAACTAAATATAGTATTCAATAGGCCAATTTGTTTAGAGCCACATTTTTCTTCGATCTAAATGTGCATAAATATGTTTGGATTTTTCTATTTTATGTTTATCATGAAAATTAATTACAATATATTTCTGCAATTTTCTATTTTTATGTTGATCCTAGAAATTATTCTTGGGAGCCGTAATCTTATTCCGATGAAGCTGTTGAAAAATCCGTTTGTCAGCATGTCCTTTAAAACACCTTGCTATTCCATGCATCTGTTGTTTTTCTATGAAAATGGTATAATCTCGGGTAGCACACTTCATTCTCGATAATGAATTATAGAGCACGTATCATGGGTAAACCAACTTCATCCAGATCAGGATTTTTAGGAATTTGTGGTCGAGAAACTAACATATGGTCCTTTCATATAGGTTCTTTTGCCAAGGTTGGAGGAGTTGACCGTTGTGTCGTGTGGATTGATGAAGATATGGCACAATGAACTTTCTGAAGAATCTTTCTGCAAACTAGCATCCATCACAATCCAAAATTGTGAAAATTTGTCTCATATTTTTCCATCAAATATAATAGAGGCGTTCCAGAGCCTGAAAATGATTGAGGTGGTCAATTGTCCCTCTTTAGAATTTTTAATGGAACATGTTGCTGTCAATACTAAGAAAAGGCCAAAACGTCCGATCTTCTTAAACTTAAAAGAAGTGAAGTTGTGGGACTTGCCGAGGCTGGATGCGTTAGTAACAAGTAGCTCCCAAGGAACATTGAGTCTTCCTAATCTGACTACCGTTAGCTTGCGCAACTGCCACAGTCTGAGATATCTCTTCACATATGATACATTCGGGACTCTGAATAAACTTGAGAAGCTAGATGTTTCTGATTGCAATAAGATGCAGGAAGTAGTTGCCATGGAAGAAAGTGAAGAGCGAAAGTTGAAGGCAATGAAGTTCTCTCGTTTACAAACATTGAAGCTTTGTTCCCTTAAGAGCTTGATTAGTTTCAGCTCAGGAAATTGTGCTTATGAGTTTTCCTCTCTCAAGAATCTCTCAATTTTGGAGTGCACTGAACTCAAGGCATTCATATTGAGGCGGCCAATACCAAGTGTGGAGACAATGAATGAGGAATCTGTCAGTTTTGATGAAAGTCCACATTCTTTATTTGACGAGAAGGTTTTCCTCTTTCCTTTATCTCAGCTATATCTATGTTCATGTGATTTGCTTTCTTCTTAGTGATGCCCTGGATACATAAGCAACTTTGCTTCAATGTCAGCCATGTTGACTTTAGCCAGGTGATGCTTCTATAGGTTGTATTTCTCAAATTAGAAGAGCTACTTCTAATAGAAGCTCCATCAAGAGATTTTGTGTCATTTTAACAAAGTCATATGCATTTATCAACCAAATGACAACAATTGTTTAATAACATTTGTATCGTTGAATGTTTTGTGTTAAAAGGTATCGAATTTATTCGAATTTGATTATTTAGATATTTAGTTTATAAATACATTAAAGTTTTGATTTTAGAATTATCCTCAATTAATTTTTTGTGGAAATGTGGCTCTAAACAACCTTCCATTAAATAAATATATATGTATATGTATTCACTTTAAAAGTTAATTGATGGACTATTATGCGAGTACCAAATGAAATATCAAATGTAATATTCAATAGGCCAATTTGTTTAGATCCACGTTTTTCTTCAGTCAAAATGTATGTAAATATGTCTGGAATTTTCTATTTTCTATTTTTTTTGTAGAAATTATTCTCAATATGTCTGAAATTTTCTATTTATGTTGATCGTAGAAGTTATTCTTGGTAACTATAGTCTTATTGCCGATGAAGCAGTTGTAAACTCTGTTTGTTAACATGTCCTATAAAGTCTCTCGCTACTCCTTGCATCTATTTTTTTTCTATCACAATGGTATTATATTGGGAAACCAACTTAATTCTTGAGAGTACATTATAGAGCATATTATCATGGGTAACCAACTTCATCTAGATCAGGATTTTTAGGAGTTCATGGTCCAGTAACTAACATATGGTCCTTTCATACAGGCTCTTTTTTCGAGCTTGGAGGAGTTGACCCTGATGTCGTTGTGTGGGTTGATGAAGATATGGCACAATGAACTTTCTGAAGAAACATTCCCCAAACTAGCATTTATCAAGGTCGGAGATTGTGAAAATCTGTCTCATATTTTTCCATCAACTTCAATAGAGAGGCTCCGGAGCCTAAAAAGGATTGAGGTGGTCAATTGTACCTCTTTGGAAGCCTTCATTAAAATGGTTGCTGTCAATGCTAAGAAAAGGCCAAAAAGTCTGGTCTTCTCATTTTTAGAAATAGTGAAGTTGCGGGACTTGCTGATGCTGAATGCATTTGTGACAAGTAGCTCCCAAGCAACTTTGAGTCTTCCTAGTCTGACTACTATTAGCTTGCACCGTTGCCCCAGTTTGAGATATCTCTTCGCAAATGACACATCCGGGACTCTTGATAAACTTGAGATGCTAGATGTTTCTTATTGCAATAAGATGCAGGAAGTAGTTGCCATCGAAGAAAATGAAGAGCAAAAGTTGAAGGCAGTGAAGTTCTCTCATTTATGTACATTGAAGCTTTATTCCCTTAAGAGCTTGATTAGCTTCAGCTCTGGAAGTTGTGCATATGAGTTTCCTTCCCTTAGAAATCTATCGATTCTGAAATGCGCTGAACTCAAGGCATTCATACTGTGGCTGCCAGCACCAAGAGTGGAGACGATGAATGAGGGATCTTTCGGTTCTAATGAAAGTCCACATTCTTTATTTAACAAGAAGGTTTTCCTCTTTCCTTTATTTCAGCTTTATCGCTGCTTATGTGATTTGCTTTCTTCTTTGCGATGCTCTGCATTCATAAGAAACTTTGGTTCAATGCCGGTCATTGTGACTTTAGCCAGGTGATGCTTCTGCAGGTTGTATTTCCCAACTTAGAAGAGCTACATCTAACAGCAATTCAATCAAGAGTACTTTGGGAGAATGAGATGCCCAATGAGTCCATTTGCGAACTAAAGGTCCTTGAGGTGAAGCAGTGTCCCAACCTATTGAATGTCATTCCTTCATTCACGTGGAAGAGGTTGCTTCAAAGTATGAAGTCCTTGATAGTTGAAGAGTGCCCATGTGTGAGAAACCTTTTTACAATGTCTATGGCAAAAAGTCTGGTACAACTCAAGTATCTTGGTCTAGGTGGTTGTGGAGAGATGGAGTACATTGTTGCCAGAGAAGAGGAGAAGCTTGAAGAAGCTCCCGACATAATTGTAATTCCTCAACTTGTCACTCTGTATCTTCACAAAATGATAAAACTCAGAAGTTTCTGCCATGGAAAGCATATTTCAGAGTGGCCCTCCTTGAAAGAGTTTACCGTTGAAGATTGTACAGCTGTGGAGGTAATTCTAGGCGATGCTGATTGTAGAAGACTACAGGGTAGCATTCCAACGCAGCAACCGCTTTTGTTGGTCGAAAAGGTTTGTGCGCATTCTTCTCTAATGGCATATCTTGTTTCTTGTTCCTGACGCTTTGAGCTAGACAATGTAAGGTTCTGTGGTGTGATTTCTGCTAACTTATCATTTTCCTTTTACAAATTTTTTACTTTAAATTAATAACAAACAACTTAAAGCTACTTCTTTATAATAAACATATTGACACATATATCATAAGTTTCAAAAGCTTGATATATTTTTCTTTCGTATTCAAATTTTAGACTAACGTGATGTTTCATTAATACTGTAACTGAAATACAAATAATATTTAGAAGTTAAGCTTCAATTAAATATCTTTTAACTAATTTAGAGTCTGGACGAAGCTAAAGAGGTCAGCTCAAATTTAAATTTTATGCATGTAAGATCAAGGATATAACATCAAGAGTCCCAAAGCGATGTCAGTTCCGCACTTAAGTTCTCAATTTTTTTTTTACATGCATTCAAGTCTTAATAATTGCACTTTTTAGGACTTGTAAAGTCTTCTGTTTATTTGTAGATGGAAAATCTGCATTTTTATCATATTTGCGGTCATACGTGGCAATTAATGCAGTCATGGAGTTTCCTCCAGCACAGAAGTGTGTTGTTTCCCTATTGCCGCATTGGAAAAATTTACAAAAATTAACAGAAAAAAGACTAAAATAAAGAAGAAAATCTAACAGTAGAAAAACAGTGAATATGAAAACTAGATTAAAATAATCCTGCGAAACATCGCAAGTCGAGGGGTGAGGGGCTAAACAGGGAGCAGCCCCTCCCACCGTGAGAGCCTACAACCCTCCCCAGGTCATGGCAAGGGCGGTCGACCCTTGCAGGGCTACTGGAGAGGGCTATGGATGATCAACAGGAAAAATTACATTTCTAAATTTATTAAATTACAGAAGGTGTTTCAATAAATTCATCCATGTTAGTTAGTTCAATCTTCTCCCACTCGCTTCACTATTCTTCTCATCAGCAAGGGTCCTTATTTGACTCTTCAAGATATTGATAGTACTCATCCATGGCCTTTTGCACATTAGAGAATTAATTTTGGACCGTTTTCATGTCTTCCTTACAGTTTTTGATTGAATCTATGAAATTCTAACCGAAACTGTTGAAATCTTCTCTTAGATCCTTGAAAATAAGTTTAATCGCTTCAAGATTATTTAGGATTTATGATGATCATAATTGCGGCAATCGTCGTAATAATCTTGTCAAAACTATTAAAATAACATGAGAATCATAATAATAATAATCGTCATACCAATCAACGTAATAACCTTAAGAACCCCTTATTATTTTCAGATTTCAATATACCAGATTTAATAAATATTGAAACAATATTCAAAGAGTATTATACCAAACATGGAGCGGCTCCATATCAGCAAGCATGGGGGCTGAACTTTCAATGGGCATGAATTTTATTCATGAGCATGTTGGATCAGAAATGCAGGTGTAGCAACTAAAATTTGTACCATAGCATTGGCCTTTGGTCTAGAATCATCGCAAAATGATAAGATGCAGTCAGAGCAGAATTCTAATACCAGTTGATGTTGAAGAGATCTAGCTCAGATACCAATTGATGATGAAGAGATCTAGATCCGGTAACACCTTACGTCAAATGGAAGCATGTAGAAAGTCAGGTTTAGATTTGTGACAACTGGAGGAAAATCAGATAATTAGAAATGAAGAAGAAACTAGAGAGATATCGAATAACTAAACTAAATAAAGAAACAAACCAGCTAGTAGTTGAAGAATCCCGTCCTACCATACTCTTACCATCTTTTGATTTAATTGTTGGATTTTTTTCTTCGGTATCCGTTGTGTTTTCCTGGAGACTATAATTTGTGGGAGAAAATTTTGAAATGCAAGATCCATGGAGCTTTGGTTTATGCTATTTTTTTTTTCGTTAATACCTTACAACGCACAAGCTATACTTTTACATGGTTCGTAGAAATTGGAAAGTAAATTGGCTATTGTGTATGTGTGCTGTGATGAGTGAAATCTAAGACAGGCCAGATTGGAGGCTATGGGTTATGGTACTGCACAAATATAATGTTTGATATATATTAGGAAAAATGTATGCTTTCTACTCTAAAATAATATGACAAGATCCCTTTGGAAGAATGGATGCTAAGGGGTGGTATCTGCTTAAAAGAAAATAACGCGCATCTAGGATTTTTTTTTCTTTTGTTTTCCTTACTATTCTACTAACAATGTTACTCCTATGATTTTCCTTATCCTAGAAATTAAAGCTTTTTCTTTGACAGAGAGTTGATTTTAATGAATTAAAAAAAAAAAAAAACAGGTTGAGTTTCCTAGTATGGAGTCAATGAAGATCTCGCATATGGATAACATAGAGAAGATATGGCTTGATGAGCTTGCTTCAAATGCCTTTACCAAACTCAAGAAGCTAATTGTGGAGTATTGTGAGAAACTTTCATCCATTTTCTCATCGGATTCCATCCTTATGAGATTTCGAAACCTAGAGAAGTTAAAAGTGACCAATTGTGGTTCTTTAGAAGTGGTGTTTCAAATCCAAGAGTTAAATTTGGGTGGAACTCATTCCACAAGCACTTTTCAATTGAGAAAATTAAAATTGGAACAACTTCCAAAAATGAAGCATGTGTGGAGTGGACATCCTTGTGGGACTCTTACATTTGAACACTTACGATGCTTGGAGGCTAAAAACTGTGAGAGTCTCAAAAGCTTATTTCCAGTTTCAGTAGCAAAAAGTATGACACAGCTCGAAGGACTTTTGTTACAAGATTGTGGGTTGGAGGAAATTATCAGAGAGGAAGATGGAGTAGGGACGAGTGCAAGTGATCTCTTCTTTCCGCAATTAATTGACCTGACATTGGCTAAGTTGCCGAAATTGAGGAGCTTCTATAGGAATAGTCATACTTTAACATGGCCACTCTTGAAGGAATTGAGTATGATACACTGCAGCAAGATGAGGACATTCTCATTTGCCTGTGAATTCCAGAGCTGCCAAAGTACAACTACTATCGAGATTCAACCTGCACTCTTTTCTTTTGAAAAGGTACTGTCAATAATTCTAGCTCTCTACCATTATCTTCATTGGTTTATACACATGGCCATTGGTGCTTTTTTTATTTTCTACAAGAAATTAAAATTGTCAAACATTTCATGCTTATTAATACTCACCATAACACACTTGTGAATTGCTTAGAAATTTAAAGATTGACCGTTGTTAACTATTTCTAGCTCAAAGTATTTGGTATATAATCTAGTGATCCTCGCCTTTACTTTGAAAAAAAATATTATTGAATTAACTTGCATAGATAGTGATGCTTCTAATGAGCTGCTCTTGCCTTATAGTTAGGATTTACCTATTTAATTTAATTTGACCTACCTGTCTGCCAAGAGTGAAAAAAGTTTAGTATTATGTTCATTTGAAACAAAGTTCGATGCTCGAACATTGTGAACCTGGTTGATAACTGTCAAGTATAGCAGATAATATGTTTATATAGGCTTTGAAAATCACTAACCTTCTTTGTTCTTTTTTCAAAACTACCAACTACTTTAATAATCTACCAACATTTATTCTTGAGGCTCACCAATGTATTTGAAATTACTAACTTTATTTGAATATATTGAACTTAATGTGATTGGTTGATTAACATTTGTCACGTTAAAATAAAAAGTGATTTTAGTTAATTGCCAACGTTTTTATCTTGTTAGGTTTTGAAAAGTACCAACATTTCCAAAACTATGAACTACTTTAATAATCAACCGATATTTATTTGTGTGACATTTTAACGTCTTTTTTTTAGTCGACAATGCCTTTCAAATCACTATCTTTAATTTAAAATTACAAACGTTAATTTAATTGTGTTACCAACATTTATCAAATTAAGATTCCAATTGATTTTAGTCACTCACCAATTTTTTGACTTGTGGATCTTGAAAAGTACTAATATTTCTTTGTACTTTGAAGATCACCAACTACTTTAATAATCTACCAATGTTTATCTTGATGGGTCACCAACGCTTTTGAAGTTACTAACGTTTAATCAAAATTATCACACTTAATTTGATGTTATGTCAATGATATACCAACACGGACTTAGGTTCCATTTTTTAACGTACGTAATGCTAAAAACATCCATTTATTGGTTCAGTTTGAATGCGTTCTTTTCAGAGTCATAGAACGGTGAACCCATGTGCTACTTATGACATATAATAAAATAGATATGAGAACAATTGCTTAGAAAAGAGTACTACATATTAATACATCATCTTACTATTGAAATACATCTATTTAATATATAGATAACATAGATTTGTTTTGAGTTTTTTTACGAACTTGTTGAAATTCGTGTGTGTTTTACTTTGTCATTTGGATTTAATTAGTTGACAATCGAAATAGCTGAATATCATCAACTAATAACTTTATTTCATCCAAATTCACGAAACATGGTTTGATTGAATTGAGCACATCACTAATGAAAAACATCCCACTTATGCAACCCTTGTACAATGGTCATCAATTCTTGCTCGTCTAGCTCCAATTTTTTTATTTTATTTTTAAAGGATAAAACCGCCCAAAAGCCTATGGGTTCTTTTTCCTCTTTTCCCTAATAAATGGAAGGACAATTTAGTCATTGGATCGTGTTGTGCCTCGTATTTACTTCTGGTGGCCTAATTAAAGGGATTCCCACAGGTCATCCCAAACTTGGAGATATTGGCATTGAAGAGGGAGGATGTTGCAATGCTGCCGCAGCATTACATCTTTGCCAATCTCAAAAGCCTGATTTTGGGATGCTACCACGATGAAAATATCGCTTTCCCCTCCGCCTTCCTTCTCCAGGGATTCCCCAATCTAGAAGTGCTTGGTGTGCACTGTAGTTCCTTCGAGGAGATATTTCTAGAAGATGCTCTTGGACATGGGGTAATGACTCCCTGTGGAGGATTAACAGATGTGGAAAAACCTCTCAAGTCACTTGGAAATCTGAAGCAACTTGGGCTGATGAAGCTGTGTAACCTGAGGGGAGTCTGGAAAGATGGCTCCTTGATGGCTGATATCCTCAAACAGATTGAAGGTCTGTTCGTTTGGCAATGCCCAAGTTTGTCGATCGTATTTCCATCTCTTGCCTCATTCGAGAGATTGACGCAATTAGAAGTACACGAGTGCGCTGGTTTAGTTCATATGGGGACTTGCTCGGCAATGACAAGTCTGGTGCACCTTACTTGGCTAACCCTAAGAGATTGTGGTGCAATGGAAGATGTGGTAACAGATGATGGGGATGGAGCAGAGGAGATCCCTTTCCCCGAGCTGGAAGAGCTAATACTTGATCATTTACCAAGCCTTGAGAGCTTCTCCCCAACGAATTGTGCTTTCAAGTTCCCATTACTGAAGCGTGTTGTCATCACACAGTGCCCCAAGATGGATATATTTTGCAAGGGTGCCTTGAGGACACCAAAGGTAGATAAAGTACTCCTATCCGAAGAGGATGGTGAAGGATGTTGGGAGGGTGACCTTAATACCACCGTCCAAACCTTATCGACTTGGAACGATCCACACCGAATTCAATAAGGCAGGTGAATTTGTTTGCTTAATCGTGTCTGCTTGAACTTGGTGGCAAAAGGAAGAAACTTGCATTCTTCTTCAAGTTCTATATCAATTCATATGAAGTCGGTCTTTCTTAGAAAAAAATATGTTTGGCTGTGTTCTAACAGAATCGTTACATATTTCGAACATTGGGGGGCTTTTGTGCACATTGTCACCAATGCATTCTAGCTGTTTGATGAATTGCTTGGCATAATGTTTGTTGATGTAGCTTTGAAGATTGCGAGGTTTTGTTATATGGGGCTGTGCGCTCGCTCACTTCTCTGGTTAATTTTGGGGAGTGTCTTAACCCTACAATCAAAGTGGCTGCTTTTATTTGCTAGAAAGCGTCTCTTGTAGTAAGATGTTAAAGCAATCCTTTTGCAACCTGTGCTCTAATAGTGTTCTAGTGCATAGTGTTGATGCCTCTCAACATGGAGCCTTTGTGCCAGCATGTTGTATTAGTGAGTAGGTGCTTTACTGAATATCTCATTCTTTTTCTAGTTTGGCATGTCCTCTCTCTCATTTCCTTGATAATGGTACTAGTGTAGCATAATGTTTGAGCAAATAATCAATCGAATGAGGGGGGTGCTCTATATCGAATTGTATAGGGATTTTGAATGGGTGTTGGCTTTTGGGCAGCCTCATTTAGCATCAAGAAGTTTCTTTGGAGTTTGGATGATGACAACGGAGGCCATACACTGACCAAAGGGGGAAGAATTTCAAGAATCCAAATAAGCACGTGTCTTTCGGGCAGCGCACCATAGCCTACATGGAGCCATTCACGCTAGATGTTTTCATCTCCAAGCACTTTGTCTCGGCTTCACTCACTCTCAGGGTCGCATGCAAGCAGGTTGCCATTGCGTGTACCAATTCTGAGGACGTCAGAGCGTACTCAAGTCTCAATCGGACATACCGGCATGCTTGGCTGTAGGCCAAATTTTGGTAGACCAAGCAAGGGAAGCTGATGTGTACACTGCTTCCTATACTCCAAGAGAAAAGGGACTTGTTTGAAGGAAAAATCATAGCAGTAGTTCAGTCTTTAATTGACAGCGGTATTGATATTTAAGTTTATCTCGACTGATTTTCCCTCCTTGAGCATGATCTTGATTTTGTGCACAACTCCCAGTAGGAATATGCTGACATCTTTAATATTGTTTTGAGAATATGCAGGATGTAGTGTTCGCTCATTTGCTGGTTTAATATAGATAATAGTGACTGTTTGTTTGGCAGAAGCAGAATCCGTTTTTGTTTTGGCTTTATCGAAACATTTACCTTCTGGATTCTTGGATGAGCATTGCGATGGCTATCATAGCTTTGTATATCTCTCTCTAATTTTACATAGTGTCGATATTTACTCCTGCTTTTGAAACATTACGTATGTCCATGCCACAATGATTAGTTTTATCCAATCTTCTTTTAGCGGACACGTAATTATTTAGGTCCACAGCTCTTGATAGTCCGAAGTACTATCATCACGTGGATGGGCAAGTAATATCCTACTTTAAACTATCATACTTAAGTTAGTTTAGTTGTCTACTATTCAGTTGTTTTACTTGAGTTCATAACATAGAGATACATAGATATTACTTTGCCTGCCTTAGTGACTTGATGATAAAAAATCAATTAACTCGATATTACCTGATTTGATCATTGTATTCTTGTGGAAAATATGACACTAAATATAAAGTGTTGTTTAGTCCTTCTAAGTTTGACTATCTTGGACAAGAAGAGTAGTCCTCATTAAAACGTGAATTTATGTGATCTGCTGCTTTTTCAATGTTAATTCTTGCTGATTTACTTTGGTGGAAACTACGAAAAGCTTTTTCTGCATATTTGATACCATTCTAATATCCCTGTGTTTTTACAACAAAAGTAGTTATCGCCTATGCTGATATAAGAGTCTGTAAATTGTAATGAGTTCAAGCTAGAATATCGTCAGACCATCAAAGAAAGAGAAGAAGGCCTTGGATCTAGTTTTCTGTAGAATTCTTTCACAAAACACTCGCCCCCAGCTTGGTGAGATTCTCAGATCACAAAAGTATCCTCATTTGACTCGATCCCCTCCCTTGGAGGTGGAGCGACATATCAGGAAAAAAAGAGAGATGTCCAAAATCCAATATGCTCACTGGTAGAGTTCAATATTGCCATGTCAGGAAAGTAGGCTAGTTGATTGAAGGTGATCTAATTGCTACACGATTCACCTATTTTAGATGAATCCACAGCAAAAGCAGATGATCTAAGGATCACTCAGGTATGGAGCCTACTGCAATTTCATATGTTCATCGGAAGGCTAGTATGAAGAAGAAAGGCTCACTTGCTAGTTGCTATTATCAGATAATGTTTGAATTCTGCTCTTTTCCTTTTGTTGTAGTTTTAGTTGTGTTCATTGCTTTTTTGGTGCTTCATCCTCATAGCTCTTTCCAGAAGCGCCAATATGGATCATCAATTGTTTTTTAATTGGATTAGGAAGTAATACTCTCCTAGCTAGGGAAAAATGTCATCTGGGGTCCACACTCTTAAGACTTTTTAGTAATCTGACTCTTCGATTGTTTCAAACGAGTTCACAAAATACATCAAATAGCCCATGAACTTAAAGTACCATATTCATTTCCATGACACATTTGCACTTAAAGTGCTGCATATCTCTGTACTAGTCAAATGTCCACAATTTAACATAATCAATATATAATAAGATATTCCACAGCAAAACGTTATATATGGGTCCTAGGATAAGGTAGCTGTGTTTGGTCGGGGTATTTACTTTTGAATCATGTTATGAATGTGTCATTTTCCATGCACTTGGTTTCAATGAAGTACAAATGGAAGCCATCTAGATCTTGTCCGAAGCATCTTCTCCTTTGTATTTACTTTAGATAGTCACAAAGCAAAATAGGAGTTTGACCCTGTCACTTCTTCAAAATTTATAAGTAGGCTTGAGAAACGTGGTTACTCTGATTATCCATGCTGAAGAATCTGTTGGTTCTAGGACCGCTATTGGAATAATATTTCTCTGTTCCCAATCTAGAAAACAAATCTGTTTTATGAAAGCGTAGGCTGTCCAAAATCTCTGTTCAAATGTCCAGTTTGATATTTTTCTTTGCCATATCTTTTCATTGCTTTATCTCTCGTACTCCGGTTTATTAGGATTTTTTCCTAAAAATATCTAGAATAGAGTCGGGCTTATGACTATCGTTTAGGCATGGACTTTCTCAAGCTCATACCCCGTGCAACGTTAGGGTTATTAACACCTAATTTTCAGCTAAATATGTAGGATTTTTTTTTTGGGAGTTTAAGGCTAAATATTTAAGATAAAATTATATATAAAATTAGATACCAATTTGACCCTAACAAGAAAGAATTTTCGTATCATCTAGGTATTAATATTATTGGCATCTACTAAGTTTTATTGTTATTTTATTTTCCCTTATTTTTCCTTATTTTGGATAAATAAAAAATAATTTCGAAATTTGAAGAGAGAGAGAGAGACGCATGGGGGCCGGGCTTGGCCCCAGCCCCCCTTTTCCTCCTCGCACGAGCCCGGGCCTATTCTGATTATTCTTCTTACCCAGGCCCGGCCCCTCCTCCCTTTCCTCCATCCTTCTTCCCTCCTCTGTAACTCGCGCACGCGCGAAGGACAGGAGCAGCCTGGAGGCCGGCGAGAGACCTGGACGGATGGGATGCGACCTCAGTGCTTTGAGGAGCTTGAGGTGGTAGGCCTGGCCAAGGTAGAGAGGTCTGGACGGAGAAGACGGGATGGAATGCCGGTTCGGCCAAGAGGGAGGCCAGTCGGCGCGCCATGGACCACCGGCCTTAGCTCTCCGTCGACCGGCCTCCTCGACCTATAAATGGAGAGGCCAAGGAGAGAGAAATCAGGGGTGTTCTTGAGAGTGAGGCCGAGAGAATAGTAGAGATCCAAGGGCGGAGAGTGAGATCTGAGAGAGAGAACCGAGAGCGAGGCTGAGAGCGAGTGAGTGTTCTCCGGTGATAAATACACTTGAAACCCCGCCGACGATTCATCGACGTTACACCACTTCCCAAACCAAACCCACGGTAGGTTGTGTTTCAATTCTTTTAGTTGTCCCAACTCGGGGTTGGCTTCCCAAGGATCTCAGCTCGGGGGCGCGCGAGGCGGACGGACCTACCCCGATCTTCGGGCTCGTTCGCCGTCCGACGCCATGAGCCAGGTAGGGACCCTCGGCCGAACCTCCCCTGTTTCGTGCCCTGTTTTGCCCCGTCGCGAGTATCACTGTTTGTCCAGCGTGCATGATTTCCGCCCCCATTCGTGTGTATGCTACGGCTCTTGGGTTGTCGTTTGTCGATTGTTGTTAGCTTCGGCGTGAGTTGGGGCTCTCTTCTTTCGTTTTCCCCCTCTTTAGCTAATGCGACTTACCTGTTCGATGAAACACCAAACTGAGCAATTGTTCTTAGTACTTCGTCCACTTTGGGCGTTCGTGGTTGGTGAAATGCATTTTGATAGATTCACGCAGCTGTTCCTTCGCTTCTTACGTTCTTGTTTTGACGTTTCTTTTGCGCGTCGTGTTTCCATAAGCAACCGACTCTTGACCGACGAGATTGAAGGGTGGTGGCGACCCCAGTCACAGTGATGGCTGTGCTATGATTGAACACGACCGACAGCGGTACCCGAGCTTTGGTTGAGTTTTGAGTCCCCCTTAGCACTTGAATTCACTCGCGTTATTGGCCCGGTCATAAAGAAGGTGCTCGCGCATTTTTGGGGGTTGGGTTGTGGGGGAAGGAGGTGTGAAGAAACGTAAAATGAAAAGAAGAGAAATATGAAGATGAACGAAGAGTTTTGGATTCTCTCTTCTCTGTATTCAAAATGAACGTACGAAGAAAACATTCATCTGAGAGCATTGTTCTTGTTCTCTCTTCTTCTCATATTTATGCTACATGATCTAAACGAAAGAGAAAAAAAGAAAAAAAAAAGAACTAGAAAACAGAACTAACAGAAAGAACGATTTGTTGCTTATTCTGTTAATTCTGCAAAACAGAATAACGGTTCTTTAGTAATAAAGCTCCATTCGTAATTGGACATGTGGAGCTGGAAGTTGTGCCACCGACTCTATTCTTCCTCGTCGAACTAGTGACATCATGTACACGTGTGGCTACCATAGCTGACGACTCACTGCTCACTTCCTTTCTTCTAATCTTCATTGTAGCAGCAGTATCTTCCTTCCTTCCTTTTCTTTGATAAAACAACATCAATAGAGTGTGCTTGTGCAGACTCTGCTTCCACGAGCTTTGCTTCCACATGAGTCTTAACATCCCCCGCAAATTGGGAAGGGGTCGATAGCCCATATCCAATTTGGTTCTAAGAGTAGAGTGTGCTAAACGGGATAATGATTTAGTAAAGATATCAGCAAGCTGATGAGTACTAGGAACATAACGAACATCTAGAGAGCTTGAAGAAACTTTTTACAAAACAAAATGGAAGTCCACTTCAATATGTTTAGTTCGAGCATGGAGGATAGGATTGGCAGTAAGAGAAATAGTAGATTGATTGTCACAAAACAAAAGTGTTTGGGCAAACAGACATATACCACTGTCACGGAGAACAAAGCTGATCCATGTAAGATCAGTAGTAGTAGATGCAAGTGCTCGATAATCAGCTTCTGTGGAGGAACGAGACACAGTAGGTTGTCTCTTAGCTGACCAGGAAATGAGATTAGAACCAAGGTAAGTGCAGAAACTAGTCGTTGATCGCCTGGTGGCGACACATCCAGCCCAATCAGCATCAGAAAATCCATATAAGGACATTGAGCTGTTAAAATGAAGAAAAATACCAAGATTAACAGTTCCTTTAACATAGCGAAGAACCCTTTTTAGCCTATGAAGATCTCCAAGTGTTGGCTGCTGCATTTTCTGACATAGTAGATTTGTTGCATAAGCAAGATCAGGTCGAGTTAGTGTTAGTGTTAGATATTGGAGTCCACCAACTAGGCTTCTGTACTCAAGTGGGTTGGCCAAGAGGATGTCATCATTTGTCATGGTGGCTGATCTTAGAGACAGAGGAGTTGAGATAGGTTTACACTCTTTCATGTTAGCTCTGGTAAGAAGATCAATAGCATATTTGGTTTGACACACAGGAAAAGATCTTGAGAAGTGCGTTAGGCTTCAATACCTAAGATATGGTGAAGGCGTCCAAGGTCTTTCATGTGGAAGTGAAGATAGAGGGATTTGATTAGTTTAGCTAGTAGTTGATCTGAGCTGCCAGTCAACACAATATCATCTACATAGAGCAGCAAAAGCACCGTATCTAATCCATGATGAAGTACAAAAAGTGAAGGATCAGTTGTACTGCAGAAGAAACTGGTTTCAAGAAGAAAATTACTAAACTTGTCAAACCAAGCACGTGGTGCTTGACGAAGACCATATAAGGATTTCTTGAGAAGACACACATATTGGGATTTTTGAGAATGTGTAAAACCAAATGGCTACTCCATATACACTGTTTCATTTAATGTTCCATGTAGGAAGACATTTTTAACATCAAGTTGATGGATTGACCAATGCTTCATCATTGCCACAGAGAGTACTATGCGAATAATGGCATGTTTAACAATAGGACTGAATGTTTATGTGAAATCAACTCCATCTTCTTGATGAAACCCTTTAGCCACTAATCGAGCCTTTAATCTGTCAAGACTCCCATCAGGTGCTAGCTTAGTTTTAAACACCCATTTACAGCCTATGACATTCATTTGATTAGTTCGGGGAACTAATACCCAAGTCCGGTTTTTATACAAAGCATCAATTTCATCCTGCATTGCTTTATACCAGCCTTCATCTGCCAAAGCTGACTTAACTGATCGTGATTCAAGAGGAACCTTATATTCAGCCAAACATGCATATCTAGGATTTGGCTTTACAATCCCTGATTTTAGTTGTGTTTGCATAGGGTGACCAGAGAGTGTACCTTGTGTATTAGGTGGAGGATTTAGCTGTGTTTGGTTAGTAGTGATTTCAGCTGGTGTTTCAGCTAGTTGAATAAGATCTGCTTGTTCTCCAGAGGCTGAGTTAGACTGTGACTATAAGAGAGATGAATTTTGTGACATTATAACAGGATATGATGTATTGCTATGGGCAGCTTCCAAAATTCCACTATCATGTAAATGTCCTATATGTTCATTTGAGTGATACCTCACTTGTTTTGCACTTGGGGAGTCTAGAAGCTTGACTTCTTCTATCCATTGTTGATACAAAGCCATAAACTGACTGTACACTGTTGTTAGTTTATTAGTGAAAGGAAAGAAACTTTCATCAAACACCACATGTCGACTAATATATATATGACCATTAGTAGGCAGAAGACAATGATATCCTTTATGGCATTCACTGTATCCCAGAAATACACATGTGAGTGATCGTGGATCAAACTTATGTTGTGCATATGGTCTGAGACAAGAGTAACATGCACATCCAAAGACCATTAGATGTTCATAAGTTGGCTTCTGTTGATAAATTTTGTTGTAGGGCGAGTGCGTGTGTAACTTTGGTGTGGGAAGTGAATTGACAATGTAGTTGGCTATCATTAAAGCATCCACCCAGTACTTTAGTGGAACTCTAGCATGATAGAGCATAGCTAGGCCTAACTCAACCACATGGCGATGTTTCCTTTTAGAGATCTCATTCTGTTTTGGTGTATAGGGACATGAAACATATTGTTTGATGCCACACTACTATAAGTGACTCTGAAACTTATTGCTAGTGAATTCTCCTCCACCATCACATTGAAAAAATTTGATTCTACGATCAAACTGATTCTCTACTTGTTTCTGAAACATGACAAAGATGTCATAAAAGTTTGACTTCAATTTCATTGGATATATCCAACTATAACGAGAAAAGTTGTCCACAAATATGACATAGTATTTGAAATTCTGAAATGACTTAATTGGTGAAGGACCCCAGACATCACAGTGTATCTTTTCTAAAGGAATAGTAGATGTAGATTCTGATAAGGGAAATGGCAATGCAGAACTCTTCGCAATTTGACAGCTTCTTGTGGCATCCTAGAATTCCTTGCCAATCTTTAGGGGTGCTCTAATTCATGTTTTTGCATTGAGATTTTGGCCAAGTGGGTAATTATTTGATAGGAAAATTCTATTTTTGGCCATGTGGATTGTGGATTGGAATTTATTAAATTAGGTCACAAAGTTTTGTGATTTATAATCCCAATTAGGTGTTTATATAATTAAGGATTAGGTGGATTATTAGGATGAGGATGGGCTGGACATTTAAAGGCCCAAACTAGCCCATTGCCTCACCCCATTTTCGGCAGGCCCACGAAGCCCAAGGAGGAGAGCTGCCGTCGGCCCATGGCTGGCCCAAGCCTAGCCGAAAATGGAGGCCCATCTTGCATGAAGAAGGCCATGTGTTCCCTCCTAGCTGCCAAGTGTTCTCCATGCAAATGCTAATGATGGCTAATGATGGAGGGGAAGAAAAAAAAAATTAGGGGAAGATGATGCCGGTTTAAGCGAGAGAGAGAGAGAGAGAGAGAGAGAGAGAGAGAGAGAGAGAGAGAGGGAGTTCGTCCAAGAAAGAGAGAGAGGGGAGAAAGAGAAGGAAGAAAGGAAGAAAGGGGGAAAGGAAGAGAGGAAGGAGGAGGACCGCTCGTCGACCGTCTACCGTGTGTCCGTCGTCCGTCGCCGTGTCCCGTCACAGTTGTGCTCGTTGCTTGCTCGGTTTAGAGGCAAGTGGGATCCTTGATCTACTCTTGCATGTTGTGCCTAGTATGTGTGATTGAATGGTGATAAATTTCGGATGTTTAGGGTGTGAAAATTTGAAGTTTTAAGAGTGGTGTTTTAGGTTAGTAAACTGTTCTTGAGAAAACAGCTCGACCTTGGATGTTCTAGTGGCTTACATGTGATGTTCGAGTTGGATTTTGGCTTTGACTTCTAAATTAAAGTTGTTAAGGACTTCTTGGAGTATAACATAATAAAATTTGAGACAAAAAAAAACAAGTATAAGTAGGTGAAATCTTCATTCTTTGGAGAGACTAGATCTGGAATTTGTTGTGCTGACCTTCAGTGGTTTCGTGGTCTGTAAAGTAACCTTATTGTGAAAATATCACCTTGATCTCTAACAAAAGTTGTAAAGGACATCTTGAGGTTTAACATATCAAAAATTTAGAGAAAACTAACAAGAATAGGTAGGTGAAATCGTGATTTTTCGGAGGTAGTTGGATCTGGAAATTTCGGTACTGGGAACAGAAGTTTTAATCGCCTATATTTAATCACCTAAAACGAATATGACTTTGATTCCTTCATGAAAAATCTACCTTAGGGTCTTGACTACCACATAGTCGAATTTCATAATTTTTGAAGGTCATTTGGGTATTTAATCGGAAATGTTTTCTAAAACCGTGTAATCTGATGTGTTCAGACTTGGTCAGTTGCAATGCGTGGACTATATCGTTTTGTATGAGGTTCTTTCGGCAATGTGTTCTTCATGAAATATCTCTCTTTATGTCTTCCCTATAATATATTTAAATTTCGTAAATTGCGAAGTTTATTTTCCTATTTAACCAAAAATGTTTCAAAAACTGTGCAAGCTGAACCGTTAGAATAGTAGTGCTGTGATGCTTGGTCTCTACCGAATTTTATGAAGGTCTTTTGGTGTAGTGTTCTTCATGAAATACCTGCCTTTATGTCTTGACTATTACATATTTGAATTTCATAATTTTTTAAGGTCATTTGGGTATTTAATTAAAATATTTTCTAAAACTGTGCAAGCTGGATTGTGCGAATTTTAAAAGCTGTAATGCATGGACTATTTTGTTTTGTATGAGCCCCATGAATTATATTGTTTTAAGTGATTGAATCTTGCTGCACATGTGATGATATTTGGCATTACATATAAGATCAAAAGTCGAATTGACTTTGTTGCCATTACATCATGTGCCATGTTGATATTGAGACACAATTGTGAATATGAATTATGGGAAAAGAGGATATCGTCGGAGGTGTGAGCTGACAATGCCCTGGGAGTGTCAGGATGCCCGGAATGGGGGGTGCCAGATGCCCAGAATGTGGGGGTGCCGGATGTCCTCGGGAGTTTCGAGATGCCCAGGATGTGGGGGTGCCGGAAGCCTCGGGGGTGTGTGCTGAGGGGATACCTCGTGATGCCAGTTGGGATACGAGATGCCCGGAATGTGGGGGTGCCGGATGCCCGGTGGTGTGTGCCGGAGGTTCCTTGCGACGCCAGGTTGGGTGCGAGCGATAAAATGTGGGATGCAATTACTGGTCCCGGGAAAGAAAAAATATGGTGATCTAATTTGAAGGGAAAACTTTGAAATTGAATCATGCATGGTATGGTGACATGTATTCATGGCTGTATGATATGATATGTATGAGTGCATGGTGGTATGTGCACATAAGGCATGGGTATGCACAAATGCTTGATGACGAGTGCGTGGTTGTATATGCAGTTATGGCATGATGGTATATGCATGGATGTATGACGATGAGTGCATGATGGTGTATGCACATATGGTGTGATGACATATACATGGCTGCGAGGTAAGTTATGCTTGGATGCATGAATGATACGTGCTTGTTTATGATGCATTGATTTCTTTGTTTGATGCATTGAGTAGTTTAATGGATTTTACTTGCTGAGTGGCTGTACTCACCCCTTTGGGGACCAACATTTCAGAGTAGAAAGATGCCTCTCTCTCCGGTCATGCGGGGTACCTTTTACGGCCTTCATTCTGACGTGGAGGTCGAGTGTTCAGAGCTTGATTGTGTCACCATCTCTGGTCTGTTGTTTTTACGGGTTCGTGTGCTGGTGATGTATGATGTGGGCCTGGTTGGGGGCCCGGTCATCCAGGAGTTCTTGTCAGTCCATGTCCGCCGTGGCGGAGTGATTCGGGGGATGTTGCCGCCGCCACCGCCCGATGCACCAGGATGGGTGTGATGGCCCGCGTGAGGAGTGTGAGCTGACGTTTTTTTTTTTGGGATAGCCGACACTTGTAGATGGAGGATGACACGTGATCGATATATGGGGTCGAGATATCTTTTGAGCTGTGGCCAAGTTTAGTTAAAAGTCTTGGCTTTACTTTTTGGTTGTATCGACCCAAGATATCCATCTTAGAAATATAAATAAAAGTGGCTCGGCTTTATCTTTTCTTATGGTGCGTAGTTGGTGTGCATTGCATTATGGTTATGGAAGGGAGAAATGGTGAGACTTGTTATGCTTCCGCTAATAAGCTGCGTTGGGACCGTTTTAAAAGAAAAAAAATGCCTATTAACTAAGGTGCTTCTGCTAAGTGATGTAACTGGTATTCAATTAGTGGAACGATAGGTACCTGTGGCGGCCTTAGGTGTTTAGGGGTGCCACACTTCTACATATAGTTTGAGTTCTTATACTGTAATGAATTAAGTGCTGATTCTACAGATACTTCAAGGTTTTGAAGTTGGTGTGAGCTAACCGCTGGTGCCACACATCTTCTCCTACAGCTTTCTGTATTTGAGTGAAGAAGGCTTTTGTGGTTTGTGGATCCACTCGGTAGAGTCCTTTAACTTTCCTTCCGAGTCTCACTGTTGTATTGGTGCGATTGTCCTTTATATAGACCCCATGTTTATCAAAAACAAATGAGCAGGGATAATCATCTGTTGGTTTTGAAACTAAGAGAAGATTTTTCTTGATTTCAGGGACTATCAGCACATCATTAAGAGGTAAAGAATTGACTTCTGTATGTAATAAAGCATCACCAATATAAGCAATAGATAAGCATGAGCCATTTCCTATCATAACTGTATCAGTCCCATTGTACTTAAAATAGTTATGAAGAATACTTGAATCTGCAGTGATATGAGCTGTCGCACTAGTGTCTGGATATCATTCATTGCCTTGTGAATCCTCAAGATGCATTGCTGCTAATGCAGTTGGAATCTCTTCAGCCTGATATGAGTTATCGAAGTGATACTAGCAGTGAAGTGCATCATGTCGTAGACGCTTGCAGATTTGACACTCTAAAGGAATATTATTTGTGGTTTTCTTATCCTACACACATTTGTTAGATGTTAAGCTTTGGGATGGATATGATTTGGTAGCTTGGTACCTTTGGGAAGAACTTGCATATGGTCGAAATCCCTGTCCTGAGCTAGACCAATTGTTTGACTGCTTGAAATGCTGATCCTCTTGATTCTGATTCCAATTATTTAGCCTGTAATTTTGACTTCTTCCAGAATAACCATAACCATGATTCCTATCGTTCATTGCACATCCTCTGCCATAACCGCATCCCCCGCAACTACTATCTTTTTGACTTCCGAAACCAGAATTCTGCAGAACTTCAGACTTTCTTTGTCCATAGTAGGCTAGATTAGGATTGTATTGGCTTGAGGAATAGGTTTGCAACCTTGTTTCGAACCTTTCAAGTTGAGAGAGTACTTCATCATATTCTGGTTGAGGTTTTAAGCAATACATGGTAGTTCTGAAACTTTCATATTCTAATCCTAACCCCTCCAGAACACCAAACATCTTTGTTATCTCATCTATAGGTTTCCCAATCGCATTAAGATGATCACAAATTGATTTATATTCCCTGAGGTAAATAGATAATGTTCAATCTCGTTTCTGGCAAGCTTGTAACTTCCCTCTTAGTTCAAATTCTCTAGACATTGATTTTTGTGTGAAGCGATTAAGTAGCATTTGCCATACCTCATGTGAAGTTTCCAACCTGATGATCAGACTCAAAATGTTCTCAGATACGGCTCCACTGATCCATGATGATACAAGTTGATCAGTTCTTACCCAATATGTATAATTGGGATTCACAGTTTCAGCTACATGACCTTCAACCTCGATCTGCAATGTTTGAGTAGGTGGTGTTTCACCATTGATGAAGCCAAAGAGATCTTGACTTCGCAAGAATCTGTGGAGCTGTGCTTGCCAAAGAAGGAAGTTGTCTTTAGCTAACTTTATTGTGACAAAGTTGAAAATATTAACATGGATTGGGAAAGGGTACTTTTGTGTTCTTGCTGCCCTTTTGAGCTCTCAAGGCCTTGATGATGTGTGATTGCAGTCGGGATCACCTGTTGAACTTACAAGATGGAGTCCTGGGCCTGTCATCGATGATGATCGGGTTTGACAAAGAAGGATTAAGCGAGCGCAAGGCACTTCAAGATCTCTGAGCAACCAATAGAGTAGACCAGAGAGATGCGATCTGTGAAGCTCGGGAGCGGCTTCGATTTGCCGCGACTTCTGCATCTTCGATTGGATTTCACAAGCGATCGGTCGCTTAAATGGAACGTCTAGCAAGGATGATCTGTGCTCTCAGGTTGGCTCTGATACCATGTGAAGAAACGTAGAATGAACAGAAGAGAAAGATGAAGATGAATGAAGAGTTTTGGATTCTCTCTTCTTTGTATTCAAAATGAACGTACGAAGAAAACATTCATTTGAGAGCATTGTTCTCGTTCTCTCTTCTTCTCATATTTATGCTACATGATCAAACGAAAGAGAGAAAAAAAAAAACATAACTAGAAAACAGAACTAACAGAAAGAACAATCTGTTGCTTATTCTGTTAATTCTACAAAACTGAATAACAGTTCTTCAGTAATAAAGCTCCATTCGTAATTGGACATGTGGAGTTGGAAGTTGTGCCACCGACTCTATTCTTCCTCATCAAACCAGTGACATCACGTACACGTTTGGCTACCATAGCTGACGACTCACTGCTCACTTCCTTTCTTTTGATCTTCATTGTAGCAGCAGTATCTTCCTTCCTTTTCTTTGGTAAAACAACATCAACAGAGTGTGCTTGTGCAGACTCTACTTCCACGAGCTCTACTTCCACATGAGTCTTAACAAGAGGGGGGGTGGGGGGGGGTGAAGGGAAAGCGTGAAAGGAATAAAATGAAAAAGAAAAGAAAAGAAAACAGAAGGGGGGGGGGTGGCAACAATTTGATTAAATAAAAAAGTCTCCCTTTTGTCTCTGGCATCCAGAGACACGATCCGGGTTAGTTTTTCTTATATTGTTATTTTAATTTTTTATAAAAAAAATAATTAATTATTTTTTAAATTCGAAAAATTCTTAAATTAGGGAAAGGCCTAAAAATGTATTTTTTTGGAGTATTTTTTTTTTGTAATGCATGAAAAATTTGTCAAAAAAAGTCATACTTCAAACTTTAAATAAGATTAGGTATCAAAAGAGTATTAATTGATTAACTAGTGTAATCAAGTTCTCAATCCTAGTTTCTTTGATTGCGCAAGAATACAATATTTCTCTTAATATTTTATTTGGATTTCTAATCGACTCACTTCAAATCGATTAGTGGCGATTCTTAAATGAAAATGACTTGCAAGTTCAAAACTCGGACTATAAGTTGCGAATTGGTGAGCTTAAGAGAGCCCAAACTAAAAGCCTAGACTTAGCACTAGCCATTAGCTTCCGCGCCCGCAGTAGGGTTCCGAGCGATCGCAACACCATTTAGCTATTTTTGCATGCAAATGCAGGAGGAGCTTTGCACCCCAAGTTTGTCGTCAACTTATATTGCAGATGCATTTTTGGAAATATAATGGAATTTCTTTTCTTATTGGTCATATGATTCTTTTGTCATAATAGTATTAAATTGTGTACCTATACTCTGTTATTTTCCCCTTTCAGCTATGTGTGTTGTAAGGCTGACTTTTGAGTTAGATTGAACAGAACTCGACGGAGGCTAGGCTTTGACATCAGGTGGCAGTGAAATCATTCGAGTTGGTTTGTCTCAAATGCTAATTACTTTTGGTATTTAAGAGACTACATTGAACCCTTCCACTATGTTCCCCATTGCCATTGGTATACTTGTTTGTGGATTGTTCTTTAATGAAGAGAATCTTGGTGACTGTGAAGGAAGAATGTCCTAGATTGCATGGTCATTATCGTTTCCAACAAACTACCAATGTTGCCTTGGAGTAATCGATTTCCGATCCGGTCCAATCCCATCTAGGAATCGAGGATCTAATCGGGAGGACCAGTTCCTAGTATTTGGGACTGAGGACCAGACCGGACAATCTTGGGATTGGGAACTAGACCAAACGGATTGGACCGGTTGGTCCAATCCAATGGAATCTGCCACTTAGCACAATTTAAAAAAAAAAAACTATAGTTGTTACTATTTTAGGGTTTATTACTAAATATTTTAAGAAAAACAAAATCGATCTTGTCCAATTCTCCCCTGGCACTGGGAACAGGACCAAAAATCACCGATTTCATTTTTATGAAATCGGGAACCAGACCAACACGCTTGGGAACCGGACCAAACCGGCCTGTCCAAGTGGTTCCAGCTTCGACCAATCCAATATGCTCACCCCTAGTGTTGCCTAGTACATAGATTAGTTTCTATTAACTTGTGCTCTTGTAAGGAGTTGAGGGACACAATTATTCTCGGAATCATGAGTCAACTCAAAATGTTTCAACAAGAATTCATAGATCAATCAAACTGCCAACTATTAAAAAAATAGGACCACACTAAATCAAATCTGGATCCAACCATGAAATGATGTATCATAATTACTTTTAGTTGATTTGCAAATATTTATTGGATCTTTCAAGTTAAACACTCTTCTCGCTATGAGGAGAATTTTTGTGATTGCGAAGGAAAAATGTCCTTGAAAGAAGATGGAGTATTGAGAGAAGATCAAGAGAATTCTGGAGAAATTGTATTTCATTGTATTGTCTCAATGTACAATGTGATGTAAATATAATACAAGGTTGATGTAATAAAGGCAAGAAAAAGTTTGTAAAACAATTGACATCAATTCCTAACTAATTTATGCACAAATATAATCGAGCGTGATTCCTTCTAAGTATATCTTCGGAATCCATCCGATGCATATCTTTCAACACTCCCCCTCAAGTTGGTGGCTGGTAGATGTCCAAGACGCCAATGCTTAACAGATATGCATGTTGTCTCTGACATAGGGGTTTGGTAAAAATGTTGGCAGGCTGTTCTACCGTTCCAATCCCTCTTGTTTCAATTATCCCTTGCTGAATTTTTTCACGAGTGAAGTGACAATCCACTTCTATATGCTTTGTTCTCTTGTGAACTATGGGATTCGTTGCAAGTTTGAGTGCCGCATCATTGTCGCAAAACAATTTTGTTGGACCCTTCAATTTGACTCCTAGATCCCGAAGTAATCCTCGTATCCATACGATCTCACTAGTAGTTTTTGCCATAGCTCGATATTTTGCTTCAGCTGAAGATAAGGATACGGTTGCCTGCTTCTTGGTCTTCCAAGAAAGAAGTGATTCTCCAAGCTTAATGCAAAAGCCTGTGATGGATCTTCGGCTCATAGGACAAGTCGCATAGTCTGCATCGCAATATGCTGACATTTCCATTTTGCATTTCCTAGATAAGAGAATCCCCAGCCCTGGACAGCCTTTTAAGTACTTCACAACCTTCAAGGCAGCATTCATATGGGACAATTTTGGATTGTGCATAAATTGACTGAGAGTTTGTACTGCATATGAGATATCTGGTTCAGTCATTGTCAGGTATATGAGTTTCCCAACAAGCCTTTGATAACTCGAAGGATCCTTGAGAATAGGGTCATGATTCTCTGATATTCCTGCATCATAGTCTTTGGTGGTCAATTTTGTGTTTTGCTCAATTGGAATGACTGAAGGTTTGCATCCGGATAAACCTGCTTCAGAAATGATTTCCAACACAAATTTCCGTTGACTAAGAGAAATCCCCTAATCAGATCGAGCAATTTCAATTCCAAGGAAATATTTTGGTGCTCCTAGATATTTGATATGAAAAGTGGAATGTAGGTACTTCTTGAATATTTCTATTGCACTTTTATCATTGCCCATGATAAGGATATCATCCACATAAATCATCAGGTAGATTGATGACGTACCTTGGTTCCATGTGAATAGGGCATAATCATGTTTGGATTGTTTGAGTCCTGCAAATGTAAGAGCATTGGCAAATTTTGCGTACCACTGCCTGGAGGCCTATTTGAGATCATAGAGGGATTTGCGGAGATGACACACTCTATTCTCCCCCTGTCTCCGTAAGCCCTGAGGAATGTCCATGTATATCTCCTCATCCGTGAAGAAAAGCATTATGCACGTCCATTTGATGTAAAGGCCAATCATGGATAGCAGCAACAGAGAGAAATGATCTTATAGTGACATCCTTGGCTATTGGAGAGAAGGTCTCATGGTAATCGAAACCTTCCCGTTGAGTAAATCCTTTAGCCACCAACTGAGCTTTCTAGCGCTCTATGGAACCATCAGGTCGGTATTTGATTTTGTAGACCCATTTGCATCCAATCGGCTTTCGATTTGGAGGCAATTCGATGAAATCCCAGGTTTGATTTGTAATCAAAGCCTTCAATTCTGCTTCCATAGCTTCTTGCCATTTGAGATCAGTAGCTGCTTCTTCATAGCTGAATGGTTCTTTGTCCTCCGATATTCGACTAACGCAACATCTATGTTCCGGCGAAAGTCTATGAAACGAAACATAAGATGATAGTGGGTAATGAATACCTGGTGAGTTGAGGGCGGGGCAAACATAATCCTTTGTCCAGGCTGGTGGACGTACAGAACGTCCAGACCATCGAGGAAGATCCACTTGTATTTGGACAGGAGATGAAGATTCTTGAGTATCCGTTGGTGTTGCGACATGATATGGAGATGATGTATCGTCAATCACAACTTCTTCTTCTTCAGTTGGTGATTGATTCTCATGTACTGGATCTTCAGCATCTTCTAGTGTGGAACTCTCACATGAGTTGTGGATCATGACTGGAGGTTTTGTCAGAATAAATCCATCAGTTGAATCTTCTATGGAATGAGTTGGATGTCGTGAGATCTCTAATGTTTCCTTCAAGGGATCTTAGTCATGAAATGGAAATACATCCTCATGAAAAATGACATCTCTGCTAATAAAGAATTCCCAAGTCGTCTGATCCATAACACAATATCCTTTATGCAAATTTGGGTATCCCATGAAGATGTAGCGCCTGGCCTGGGGGCCCATTTTATCGCGGGGCAACAATACTGTTGCATAATACAGGCACCCGAAAATCCTCAGGTGTTGTAGTTCTGGTTGTCTCTTAAAAAGTAGCTCAAATGGAGTTTTTCCATTGAGTACTCGAGTGGGCATACAATTAATGAGATATGCCGCAGTGATGATACATTCACCCCAATAATTGTTTGGAATGGACGCTTGAAACTTTAATGCTCTTCCAACTTCTAGGAGATGGCGATGTTTGCGCTCCACTACCCCCATTTTGTTGTGGGGTATATACGCATGAACTTTCGTGGAGAATCCCATTGGACGAAAGAAGGGAGTTGTAATCATTGCTGAAGAATTCTTTTCCATTGTTTGTCCTCATGCGCTGAATAGATTTTCCAAATTGATTCTTGGACAAGGCAATAAATTTTTTCAAATTGGAGAAAACCTATCCCTTGGACTGCATCAAGAACACCCATGTGGCACGGGAATAGTCGTCCACAATTGTTAAGAAATATCGTGACCCATCATGATTCTGTGTATGGCCAGATATCGACATGGATCAATGAAAAAATATCAAGCGCACGATTTTGACTGGAAGGAAAAGGAATACGAGACTATTTTGCAAGGGGCATATTTGACATTTAGAGCAGGGAAAGGAAGCACTATGACCCAATCTTGAATGCATAAGAAATTCTTTATCATTGGTAGTTGTGTTAGACAATGACATTTTATTTAAAAAAGTAGATGACAAATCAAGATTACTTGGGAAATTTGTCCAAAGGAACAGTCCTTCAGAGAGACTACTAATGCCCATCATTTTGCCAGTCGAAAGGGCCTGAAAGAAGCAAGTGTCAGAATCAAATAGTATACAACAGGAATTTTCTTTACAGGCTTTGGAGATAGAGACAAGATTGAATCGAAATTCTGGGACATAAAGCACATTTTGGAGAGTGATTTGGGGACTGAGTTGGACTTTCCTTGTAATTGCAACATAAGTAATATTCCCATTGGGTAATTGCACAGAAATGGGAAAATCCAATTTCGCATTTATTTTAGAAAAAAATGCCTTCTCACAAACTATGTGATCACTTGCCCCAAAGTCAATTATCCAACTTTTTCTTGAGATATTATTGACTAGATAGTGAGAGATACCTGAAAAATTGCCTCCTTTGTTGGTAATGTCCAATTTGTGCAAAGCCTGCATCAGTTGTTGATATTGCTCATATGTTATGAATTTATCAACATTGGACCCACTAACTTGATTGGCTACAGAAAATTCCTTTTTTCTCCCATTTTCTCCAGGTTTGCCGTGTAACTTCCAACAATTCTCTATCGTATGGTGCGGGGGACGACAAAAATCGCAATATAATTTACCTTTGCCTTTAGAGAAATTTTTTGCGTATGCCGAAAAAACCCCACTGTTGGATCCTTTCCCGCTCGCCTCATCTCCACCGTCCGATCCAGTGAAGCGGATTGAACTCTTCTGGCTGTCAGATCGTCGCGAATGATCTGGACAGCCCATCCCTTCGTTTTTAAGGGCGCGTCCTTCGTCAATCTAGAACCCTAGCGCCTCTTACATCCCCCCTTTTTCATGCGCTAGGGTTTTGGCCCTTGGATCCCGCGGCGGATCTCACCGTTCTCCTCGGCTCGCGAGAGCGAAACTCCGTCCTCCCTTCGTTGGCTCCGAGGATGCGAGTCTCTAACTCTCTTCCTGGACGGCGGGTTGGAAGATTCGCCCGAGTGGTGGCGCGGGCTCCATGGCCAAGATTTGAGATCGAAAACATAGCTACAAATCATTTAGTATTAAGAGAAATCGGGTTGCCTTTTCCCTTTCTTTTATGGAATGGTATTGCGCGAGTGTCTCTTCTGGTCCCTCGAGCTTTTCTTCCGCGGCTTCGAGATCGTTCCATAAGGACGACAATTTGTTGTAACGGGCCGTCACGGTCATATTCCCTTGCTTTAAATCGCTGAGTTCCTGCAAAAAGGAAAAAATTCGTGCCCAATCTAATTTTCTGTACATCTGTTTGATGTTGTTCCACATGGTTTTCGAGTCTTCTGTTGGTGGAAGGCTAGCCCCGACCTTTGGAGAAATGCAATTGCCGATCCACGTCCTTACGAGTTGGTTGCATTTCCTCCAGAATCGGGCCAGCCGCTCATCGGCAGGAATCAGAATAGCCCCGTCGAGGAATCCATCTTTGTCCTTCGTCACAAAGGCACGCCGGAAGTCTCGGGCCCACCTGTTGTAATTCTCCGGTCCGGTTAACTGTAAGTTGATCAATTTCAGTTCAGGGCTGTCGGCCATTGAGACATGCAGGGGGTCACCCGGCTTTGGTCGCCCGGTGACGGCAGCGACGGGGAACGGCATGAATCCGGGTGCAAGGTTCGGGTAGGGATTTGTCCCTTGACCCGGTTCGCTCAATCCGAGTTGATAACCCGCATTTGAAAATCCCAGGTAGGGATTCGTTCCCATACCCGGTTCTCTAGACCCGCTTCCATACCCGCTTACCTACTCCATTCCGAGGTTCGAGTTTGCCCCATTCACGGTTGGTGGGCTCCCCTCAGACTGGACGTGGGCTCCTTGGTGACCCACATAAACAGGCGATGATGTATTCGAGCTTGGCCCGAGGTACCATGGGTAAGGTACCCACTGGAAAGGTTGGCCCGCAATGGGTTGCCCCAGACCGAACTGAGCCTGTGTCGGTCTCCATTGAATGGGCTGAGTCTGGAGTGCTTGCTGTTGCGTCACTGCAGGGGAACTTTGGATTTGCGACAGTGGTGAAACTTCTGCGGTGGACTGGTCATCAGCCATGGAGGGTAAGAAAACCAGAAGCTCTTATCTTCTTCTTCGAGAATGATTCCTATCCTAGATGGTAGATCTATTAAATTATTCAGATCTCCTTTGGCAGGCAATTAGGAGCGGAAGCGAGGAAAAAAGGTTAGAAGCCGAAGCTCTGATACCATGAAAGAAGATGGAGTATTGAGAGAAGATCAAGAGAATTTTGGAGAAATTGTATTTCATTGTATTGTCTCAATGTACAATGTGCTGTAAATATAACACAAGGTTGATGCAATAAAGGCAAGAAAAAGTTTGTAAAACGATTGACAACAATTTCTAACTAATTTATGCACAAATATAATTGAGCGTGATTCCTTCTAAGTATATCTTCGGAATCCATCCGATGCATATCTTTCAACAATCCTAAATTGCGTGGTCATTATCGTTTCCAACAAATTGCCATTGTTATCTAGTATACAGATTATTTTCAGTTAGCTTGTGCTCTTATAAAGAGCTGATGGACAAAATTATTCACGAAATCATTTGTCAACTCAAAATATCTTAATAATAATTTATGCATCAATCTAACTACCAACTATTACAAAATAGGACCAGACTAAATCAAATCCAAATCCAAATCCGATCATGAAATGATGTATCATAACCATTTTATTCTATTCGATTTGCAAATCTTTGTTGGATCTTTCAGGTTAAAAGACTTTTCTCGCTATGAAAAAATGCAAGTGCTAGATAAACTCCATACATATAGATTTAGTGACTGATTCTCTTATGATCTTGGGGACTCGACATAATGGGAATTAGTTTATTACGGTTATTATTTGCCGGGGGGGGGGGGGGGGGCTGGCTGACGAGGTCTTAAGAGCAATTCGTGTGCTTGGCTTGACTCTTGGGTTGACTTACGTGTACGTTGGTGTTTCGGATCAAATCCAAGGAGACGAAATGAGTCTTGGGGGCAAGTTCTTGGAAATTTACTGTGGAGAAGGACATATGCGGGAAGGAGTGAATGGGGATCATTATTATAATATCTCGATCAGGGGAATTTGGGAATTTCGACCCCGATAGACTAAATCAAATCCAAATCCAAATCCGATCATGAAATGATGTATTATAACCATTTTATTCTATTCGATTTGCAAATCTTTGTTGGATCTTTCAGGTTAAAAGACTTTTCTCGCTATGAAAAAATGCAAGTGCTAGATAAACTCCATACATATAGATTTAGTGGCTGATTCTCTTATGATCTTGGGGACTCGACATAATGGGAATTAGTTTATTATGGTTATTATTCGCCAGGGGGGGGGGGGGGCTGACGAGGTCTTAAGAGCAATTCGTGTGCTTGGCTCGACTCTTGGGTTGACTTACGTGTACGTTGGTGTTTCGGATCAAATCCAAGGAGACGAAATGAGTCTTGGGGGCAAGTTCTTGGAAATTTACTGTGGAGAAGGACATATGCGGGAAGGAGTGAATAGGGATCATTATTATAATATCTCGATCAGGGGAATTTGGGAATTTCGACCCCGATAGAGTAATTATGAGTTGGGAAAAAAATTAGAAAATCTTTGGGGACTTGAATAATTACAGCCCATTCTATATATAAATATATATTTTGGCAAAAAGTGTCGTATAAAAAAAGAGGGGTTATTTTAAATATAATTAATTTTAGAAACGGCTGATTATATGTTCAATTAGCAAATTTAATGTTTTGGAAATTTAATTAACCATGGGTATGCTTCTCTCTGTGGGGTTAATACCACTTCCACCAAAGGAGGGAGAGGGCACAGCCGGGCCTTTCAGCACCGGCCTCTTCCATCTCTGGCACCTCGGGAGTTAACCCGATGAGTAACCAGTTTCCTGACCCCTTTGCAGGGGCGAAGGTGTAACTCCACCTTCCAAAGAGCCCATTGATTGGACACCCCAGTTTGAGTCCGGGGATCCGGGGACCCGCTGGTACTGGGGTCTCTCACCCCTGGCAGGTTTTCCCTGCGGTACCAACGTTTAGCAGTTTTAGGACATGCTCGGGTCCAATTTAATACTTCATTTGGTTTCTTCGTAGTAGGTATCGTGAAATATTTATTAGTAAATTCTTGTAATGGAACCTTTAAATCAAAGAGAATGTATAATAAAGTCAAAAATTGCAAGGAGACAATCCACGGTGAAAGGGTATTGCCTTTTGGCATGATTGTCACCGCGGGGCGGGGGGGGGGGGGGGGGGGGGGGGGGGGGGGAGAAAGTGGCTTGCCTTTTGCCAAGTCGTGAATCATGAGTGCGCCATGAGTGCGCCTTAACAGATGATTGGAAGAGGCCATCTACTAGGAATTGTTTGAATCGGATTTCAAGATAATGCACCCGTCACATCTCAAATATGCAAACCATAATTACCAAAGGTTGCCTTAGTGGTCACTTAAGTAGTACCGACACCGACACGCGACACGCAACACGACACGACATGACACGACACGCCGACACCTCATTTCTAAAAAAAATAGATAATTTCGACACGTTGGGACACGTCGTATATTAATTATATATATATATATATACACACACACACACACATAATAAATTATCATTTTTATGACCATTTCAATCTAATTAATTTGAATCAAATTCATAAATAAATAAATAATTGAAAAAGCCTAGAATGAATATATACTAAAAACATTAGTCTGCCATTTATTAATATCATTTATTATTTCAATTTGAGAAATTTGACTCTATTTCAATAATTTATAAAATTTGGAGAAAAGACAAGCGATTCATATTCTGGACTTGCGTGTTAGATATGTTGGAAGAGGAGAAAAAAACTTAAGAGGTGACTTGTGTATCACGGAAAATGGGAGTCAGAAGAGAAGAGGAGACTAGTTTTTTCTTCTTTCTCCATTTATTATTTTTATTAATGTGTTTTATTTTTTCATATATATATTTTGACCTATAATTTATTGAATTTTTAAAATTGATCTCGATATCGGAATCATGTGTTAAAAACTCGTATGTCAGAGGAGAGTGTCAAGAAAGTTGACTAGGTGTCGAATTTTTCAATATGTGTTGATTGAGTGTCGGAGAGTATCGGAGAGTGTCGGACAGGTGTCGAAGTGTCCAACACGACACGAAGACTGTGGAGAGTGTTGGTGCTTCATAGGTGGTCATCCTTCCCGGGTGAAAAGGAGGAGGTGTGAAGTTCGATTTCTCACCTTATTGAGAGAGGCTAGAGATGGGGACGTTTAGTCAATTCCCACGCTCTACAAAAAGACAGTTCAAAAGTCTAAGACTAAGTTGAGAGTTAGAGTGAGATACACCAACAATAAAAAAATAATATATATGTATGTATGTATATATATATATATGCAAACCATGACTGGTGATTTCCCTCAGCGATATCTCTATGACTACAACCTTACAAAAGGTCTAACGAAAAGGAATATGCTTAGGACCATTAGCGCTAAAGAGCAAGCAAATTATCAAGAATTTCGTCAAATGGGTAATTTGAACTATTGTGGCTATGAGTAAACAATTCACTAACACACAACCTTAGGAGACCGTCGCTTTAGGTTGCATGACCTTAACCAAGAAAATCTAGTCACACATTATCAAGAGACCCAATTTCTCAAGTATATATTGTTTGCTTTTTTTCTTTAGAGAAACATGGTGTGAAAGTATTGAAGTGAATGCTCTCATTTTCTTGACCAAACACCAATTTATGCATTTGCATGCTGGCTCAAATAATTTTACCAATTTTACGTTTATTGTTAAGAATTTGTTTTAAAAACCAGCATTTGAGAGACCGACATGTCATTAATCTTTCATGGTCTAATAATGCTCTCCGGATAGATTAAGTCTAATTGCACATGATGGATGGGGGAAGGAAACCGAGGGGCCAATAATTTCATGAATAGATCATTTATTCATTAAATACTAGGTGTCAATCTATATCTGTATTATTATATGAAAAGGGAGATCATTCTTTTAAAGGTAATAATCTGTCTATTTGACTTATGCCTATCTTCAATGTAGACATAAAATTGTAATAATTTGAATGTGATAATTAAAATTTTGAGTAAGATGTTCGTAGTTACAAATCTAATAACTTAACAAATCCTTTACCCATTAAAATCTTTTTTTTTTTCACTTTTTTAATCACTTCGAATTTTTAATCGTGGGCACTGTCTCAGTTTTTTGTTTCACACACATCAGCTTGCGCCCTTTTTTTTTTCTACCATGAGATCAAATGATAATTCCGGCCATTTAAAAAAGCATTGGCATTACTAACTAATTATATCACGAGGCTATCTAGGGTGCGATAAATTAAAAATAAATATAAATAATACTTCAAAATCTCATCAAGGAATTTAAAAGCAAACTCGCCAGCTTGTGATTGGATCACCTATCATACTAGTAGCGCTCCATCCAATTATACAAGACAGATACAAAAAAGTAGAAAGCTTCAAAAGGGAGCGTGAACTCAACACACATGAAATATCATGCTCAATCCGTCGAGTAATCGCATGTTCCCGCACATGTTCAATTTGTAAAAGCCAGTACGAGCACCTAGATGGGGTGAATAGGTGTGAAAACAAATTTTCCAGAGTGAAGTGGATGATTTTATTTTTAAAGCAACTCTGTTCAGCAATAGATTATGAAAATAAAATTAGACTCTAATAATCAAATAGAATTACGATCAAAGTAAAAGAGCTTAGGGAAGAGAATAAAAACACAAGGTTTATAGTGGTTCAGCTTAATCCAAGCCTACGTCCACTCTTCCGCACTGACAGCCCACCGGCTGGATTTCACTATGAATCAAAAGAGTTGTTACAGTACAGCTCTTCCTTGATTCCACAGTGTAGAGACTCTGCTACACTTCCTCAAGGTCTCACAAAGATATAAACTCTCTTTTGAGTACAAGATTTCGCTCAACAATTGAATTGACTAAGAACAAGGAGCTTCAGACTTTGGAATTCTTCTATCGCGCACACACTCGAATAACTGGAACGTCTTCCTTATATACTCATTCATGCCATCACACCCGTTGACACTTACCAAAGGAGTTCTTCCAATCTACCCGTTGGACAGAATCAATTAGGGAGATTTCGAGTTATTTAAGGAATATGACGATAGCCCACCAATTCTGCTCGCCCATACAATCAGGATCTAGGTTTCCATAAGTAGAAACTTCCAAATATACTTTGCCAATCAACAGATCCAAAATTCCCGAATCAATTTCAATTTGAATAATTGATTCCGACATGCTATATCCAGTCAAGAGATGTTCTTCAGTCGATAGAATCAAATCCTTAACGAAATACTCAGTTCTAGATAAGCCTTCTTCGACGGTCTAGAAACTATCAATGAGGATAGACTTTGAGTCTTGAGTCTGGCAGTCCGGAGGTCTTCAGACTTTGATGAAAGAGTCTGCAAGTTTTCAGACTAGACTGATGGAAACGTTTTGTCAACTTCAAAACACTTAAAAGAAGTTTTCTCCAACACAATTATTAAACATTCAAAAGAAAGACCAAGAAACGATGATGTTGGATTGCTCTCCCCGCGCCCCCGCCCCCGCCCCCCCCCCCCCCCCCCCCCCAAAAAAAAAAAAAAAAACAGCGACTCAGAGAGTCAAGATCCGAAATTTGACCTTATCCATCAACTTATCAAAAGACCCACCACGCGTCAAGCCTCGGAAGTCGTCCAAGCTTTTTCCCAGAGACTTCTTCCTCCGACGTTTCAAACGCAGCACGACTTGAATACGTTTCTGGGTCAATCCATCATTTTCTCCATCATTCCCTCGTCTACCTTCCTTTCCTCTCCTCTGGTCTCTCTGCCCAACTTCCCCAACAAAGGTTTGATATACCCGATGCTGGTCATGGTCATCGTAAATGAATAACATAAGATGGAAGGTCCAACGGCCGAAATAACACCTAATCATGCGTTGAATCGCACTCCTATATCTATATATGGCAACAAACTTCGCCAAGAATCCAAGGAGACGAAATGAGTCTTGGGGGCAAGTTCTTGGAAGTTTACTGTGGTGAAGGACATATGCGGGAAGGAGTGAATAGGGATCATTATTATAATATCTCGATCAGGGGAATTTGGGAATTTCGACCGAGTAATTATGAGTTGGGAAAAAAATTAGAAAATCTTTGGGGACTCAAATAATTACAGCCCATTCTATATATATATTGGCAAAAAGTGTCGTATAAAAAAAGAGGGGTTATTTTAAATATAATTAATTTTAGAAACGGCTGATTATATGTTCAATTAGCAAATTTAATGTTTTGGAAATTTAATTCTTCATTTGGTTTCTTCGTAGTAGGTATCTTGAAATATTTATTAGTAAATTCTTGTCATGGAACCTTTAAATCAAAGAGAATGTATAATAAAGTCAAAAATTGCAAGGAGACAATCCACGGTGAAAGGGTATTGCCTTTTGGCATGATTGTGACCCGGGGGGGGGGGGGGGGGTGGAGAAGTGGCTTGCCTTTTGCCAAGTCGTGAATCATGAGTGCGCCTTAACAGATGATTGGAAGAGGCCATCTACTAGGAATTGTTTGAATCGGATTTCAAGAGATAATGCACCCGTCACATCTCAAATATGCAAACCATAACTACCAAAGGTTGCCTTAGTGATCACTTAAGTAGCACCGACACCGACACGTGACATGCAATACGACACGACACGACACAACACACCGACACCTTGTTTCTAAAGAAACATATAATTTCGACATGTTGAGACACATCGTATATTAAATATATATATATATATATAGACACACACACACACACATAATAAATTATCGTTTTTATGACCATTTCAATCTAATTAATTTGAATCAAATTCATAAATAAATAAATAATTGAAAAAGCCTAGAATGAATATATACTAAAAACATTAGTCCGCCATTTATTAATATAATTTATTATTTCAATTTGACAAATTTAACTCTATTTCAATAATTTATAAAACTTGGAGAAAAGACAAGCGATTCATATTCTGGACTTGCATGTTAGATATGTTGGAAGAGGAGAAAAAAAACTTAAGAGATGACTTGTGTATCACAGAAAATGGGAGTCAGAAGAGAAGAGGAGACTAGTTTTTTCTTCTTTCTCAATTTATTATTTTTATTAATGTGTTTTATTTTTTCATATATATATATATATATTTTTACCTATAATTTATTGAATTTTTAAAATTGATATTGATATCATAATCATGTGTTAAAAACTCGTATGTCAGAGGAGAGTGTCAAGAAAGTTGACTAGGTGTTGAATTTTTCAACATGTGTTGATTGAGTGTCGGAGAGTATCGGAGAGTGTCGGATATGTGTCGAAATGTCCAACACGACACGAAGGCTATTGGAGAGTGTTGGTGCTTCATAGGTCGTCATCCCTCCCGCGTGAAAAGGAGGAGGTGTGAAGTTCGATTTCTCATCTTCTCCAGAGAGGCTAGAGATGGGGACGTTTAGTCAATTCCCACGCTCTACAAAAAGGCGGTGCAAAAGTCTAAGACTAAGTTGAGAGTTAGAGTGAGATACACCAACACTAAAAAAATAATATATATGTATGTATGTATATATATATGCAAACCATGACTCTGGTGATTTCCCTCAACAATATCTCTATGACTACAACCTTACAAAAGGTCTAACGAAAAGGAATATGCTTAGGACCATTAGCGCTAAAGAGCAAGCAAATTATCAAGAATTTCGTCAAATGGGTAATTTGAACTATTGTGGCTATGAGTAAACAATTCACTAAAACACAACCTTAGGAGACCGCCGCTTGAGGTTGCATGACCTTAACCAAGAAAATCTAGTCACACATTATCAAGAGACCCAATTTCTCAAGTATATATTGTCTGCTTTTTTTCTTTAGAGAAACATGGTGTGAAAGTATTGAAGTGAATGCTCTCATTGTCTTGACCAAACACCAATTTATGCATTTGCATGCTGGCTCAAATAATTTTACCAATTTTACGTTTATTGTTAAGAATTTGTTTAAATAACCAGCATTTGAGAGACCGACATGTCATTAATCTTTCATGGTCTAATAATGCTCTCCGGATAGATTAAGTCTAATTGCACATGATGGATGGGGGAAGGAAACCGAGGGGCCAATAATTTCATGAATAGATCATTTATTCATTAAATACTAGGTGTCAATCTATATCTGTATTATTAAATGAAAAGGGAGATCCTTCTTTTAAAGGTAATAATCTGTCTATTTGACTTATGCCTATCTTCAATGTAGACATAAAATTGTAATAATTTGAATGTGATAATTAAAATTTTGAGTAAGATGTTCGTAGTTACAAATCTAATAACTTAACAAATCCTTTACCCATTAAAATCTTTTTTTTTTCACTTTTTTAATCACTTCGAATTTTTAGTCGTGGGCATTGTCTCAGTTTTTTGTTTCACACGCATGAGCTTGCGCCCTTTTTTTTTTCTACCATGAGATCAAATGATAATTCTGGCCATTTAAAAAAGCATTGGCATTACTAACTAACTATATCATGAGGCTATCTAGGGTGCGATAAATTAAAAATCAATATAAATAACACTTCAAAATCTTATCAAGGAATTTAAAAGCAAACTTGCCAGCTTGTGATTGGATCACCTATCATACTAGTAGCGCTCCATCCAATTATACAAGAGAGATACAAAAAAGTAGAAAGCTTCAAAAGGGAGCGTGAACTCAACACACATGAAATATCATGCTCAATCCGTCGAGGAATCGCACGTTCCCGCACATGTTCAATTATTAAACATTCAAAAGAAAGACCAAGGAACGATGATGTTGGATTGCTCTTCCCGCGCCACCCAAAAAAAAAAAAAAACAGCGACTCAGAGAGTCAAGATCCGAAATTTGACCTTATCCATCAACTTATCAAAAGACCCGCCACGCGTCAAGCCTCGGAGGTCGTCCAAGCTTTTTCCCAGAGACTTCTTCCTCCGACGTTTCAAACGCAGCACGACTTGAATACGTTTCTGGTCAATCCATCATTTTCTCTGTCATTCCCTCGTCTACCTTCCTTTCCTCTCCTCTGGTCTCTCTGCCCAACTTCCCCAACAAAGGTTTGATATACCTGATGCTGGTCATGGTCATCGTAAATGAATAACAACAGATGAAAGGTCCAACGGCCGAAATAACTCCTAATCACGCGTCGAATCGCACTCCTATATCTATATATGACAACAAACTTCACCAAGAATCCAAGGACACGCGCAAAGTTTAGTTGGAATTTTGTCAGTTTATTCAAAAAGGGCTGCTAAATTAAGACAAAAGTCTAACTAAGCCTTGGACTTATACGCAATTACATCTGTTCATTCCGCAGAAACAGTTTTTAACCATCTGAATTGGCCTTATTTAAATTTGGTGTTGCTGATTAAGCGTACCAGGGAGGGACAAAGCATATGAACTTTCCAACAACAAAACTTCTTGCATTGCATATGGTGTTCTACGTGAGTATCAATCTTGAAATATAGTGCCCACAGTTTGTGTGACGTGTTGAATTGTCTTTGCTGCAGTTATTCTTATTTGCTTCAAAATTACGTGATCTAGACATCATGTCAAAGGTGAGAAACTTCATTAACATTTTCAGCGGACTTGGGTATATACTGGAGATGAACCACATACTTATAATCACTGAAGAACCATCAAACCAATCAACAAATGGCAACAAAAGCATTCAAATTCATGCCTAAGAGAATTCACTGCAGCGTCCAGCTCATTAAGCTGGCAATATTTACAAATTACCCACTCCAATAATATCCAGACATGTCCCAACAACCAGCAAATCAAATATACATTGTCCCCTTATCATGGGTAATCAAAACCCCACTCAAATGAGTCTTAAACTAGCACACCTTGTGATTAACACAGCGAAGTCAGCAAAGTCCAGAACAAAATCAGAACATTAAAGGCCGAAATTCATGATTATTTAGTAAATAGTGGACTTGAAACATATCTTCCTCCAAGTGAACATGCGCTCACGTGATCAATATGAGAACTAATTGAAGTCAAGTGAAGATCATCAATGCTTGTACAACGGGCACATGTTCAATTTCAGCAAAGCATGACAGCATGATTATCTCCCTCGAAAATTAACATGGATTCCTCACCTCAACTAATATGACTAAGATAACATGTAGACAAGTCTTGGCGATTGTTGTTTGAACAACAAAAGAATATGGACAGCAGGCATGACCATGAATCCAGCAAATTTAAGTCACTGACAGCATTTATAACCATGACTATAGCATGCTATGAACATACACAGCATTCACAGCCAAGAAATCAACATATTTTTCATACAACACTCATAGCCAAGAAATCAACATATTTTTGAATATGTACAGCAAGAACAACAATGAATCCAGTAAATTTGAGCCATATACAATAAGAATAGACAGATTCAGCTAGCCTATGATGCGACAGGTGTACAAATTCAAAAAATAGCACATCTTGAAATGAATATTGTGCAAGCTAATGGTGACAACCGAAATAAACCACCACGTACTTGCATGTGCATCACAAGCATGACATAAACGATACTCGATTTGCTAGGCAAAACAGAGCAGTAGTTAGCATGCGAAAGAAAAACCACAACTCCAACATATGAACAACTTGTAGTTATAGATGATTTCTCTACATCAACACCTAGACGATTATGATACATGCGCTTGGAACACCTCAAGCTCAAAAATAAATCCAGAGGCTCTCAGTTTAGAGGACAATTCAACCACACTCCCAAAGCAGTATTTAATTCACCGAGAACAAAGTAAACGAAAGCACCAAGGGAAGGAGAACTCTAAGCCATCAAAGGATAAAGCATCGATTCGCAATATATGATCTGTACACTGAACAATAACGCACAAACCACTCCCATGCAATCTCAAATCGACCAATTAATTCATTGTTAACATCTCTGAGGCAAAACGTCGAATAGGTGGTGAGCTTGAAGGGGCGAGGTGTTACACAAATAGGAATTCCTATCAATTGGCGAGGAATATAACATGAGAGACCTAGCTAAAAATTGCTAGAGAGGAATCGACGAATCTGAGACCAAACAATAGACAACAACTGAGATAGCAAATTAAACCTTTCGACAAAGGGCAATACAGAACAATCGTATGATTTTCTTGGTCCGTGCATTGTGTTCTCGCTTCGCTCGGTTCCTCAGCCCTCGCGTGCACACCATGTTTTGGAGAGTGTATTGTGGTTGTTGTTGTTGTTGTTGCAAATTCTCCTGCAGAGCATGAAATCATCAGCTTAAAAGGAATCTCCAACGCATTGGACGAGAGAGAGAAAGAGCATGGGAGAGAAGTTCGATTGACGGTGGTGATGGGCGCCGATGCTCTGCTCCGTTACGTCCAAGGCTGCCGTGGCCTGCGAGAGAGACGCGATGGCGGCTGTTACTGATTGGGGATGGAAGACGATTATCACCACCACCAAGCTTTCTCTGGCAGCTATGTCAAAACGCACTCGGCGACCAAGGAAAATTTGTACAAAAGAGAGATTCTACCTGAGACTACCCGCACGCTATGTGGGCGACATCCAAGAAACCACTGAACATCTCTTCCTCCCGTGTCCCTGGACAAAACAAAATTTGGGAAAACCCATCAATCAATATCAGAATCAATCAATACCTTACCAAAATATATATATCAGAATCAACATTCACGGACCAACCGACCAGGTTCGAGGCATGGCTAGCGAATTTCAAACACGCATCGGTCTCGTTTGAACTCCTCTCATCGTTGCTCTGGCAGATCTGGAAAGCCCGCAAAAATTTTGTGCTCAGAGCTCAAAATCCGAACACGCTATTCATCATTGCCCCTGGCGATGAATCGAAACATTTGCCAGGTGGGTGGCGGTAACTTCGTCGAGGACTCAAAAGAAGAAGCGATTATACCCCTGGTTTGGACAGCGCCAGCTCCCGACGTGCTCAAAAATCAACGTCAATGGGTCGTTCGTCCCAGATACAGAGGAAGGCGCCATAGCTTTTGTGTGCCGCGACTGCCATGGGACACTGATCCGACGGTCGTGCCCGCTCCGTGACCGTCTCCTTGGCGATTCAAAGCTGAAGCAACGGGGATTCCAAAAGCCACGAAATACTTCGTGAGCCCTGGCGAAGTGAAGCTGCTACGTGAACTAAAGTGGGAACTCGAGACTGATCGATCTGATCTGGAAGCTGCAAATTTTTCTTACGGCTGCCAACATTCCCAGATGATCTTTCCAACCAAGGGATCGACTTCTTTGGGGATCTTGAGGCGGCGATTTTGAAAACCTACGTCACCTACAAGCTGCATCGGGTTCATCCCAGTCCAAGATACTCTCAACGCGGCAAGCTCTCAGAGAATGACTCCAAAAATAAAAATGTCACATCTGCACGACCCACGACACATCGAATAAAGTTTTGTCGCTCCTACCGCTTAAGCTTACGAAAAGGAAGTGCTGTGGTTAACTTTATCATCTTAAGCAGCACATATGATATCAGTACTTATATAGAGCGAATAACATCAGTTATATTGCTCTTATAAAACTGTTTTTCCCTGACAGTCACATCCAAGCAGAGTCTCTGATCAAATAAAGTTCCGTCTTCTCAATTTCACAAATTGAGTAACATCGAGAATGGTTTCTTTCAAATCCAAGTATAAAATAAATCTGGAAAACAAGACTTTCAGACTCTTAGGGCATTGTTTAGTAATGCTATGGCAAACTGTTTTCTAATTTCACAAATTGAAACACTATAAACTTGCTTGTCCGACTGTTTAAGATTGCATTAGAGAAGAAGTTTACTTCCAAAATGACCAAAAATGATGTTTCCAAGTTGTTTTCTCTTTGTTTTCTCTTTTGTTGCTAATTGTCCATTTAACTTCATTGAAAGCTATCAGTAGAAACCATCCATATGTCTTCCTATTTTAATATAGGTAGATATCTTTCTCTCTCCATCCTCGAAAACTCTTCAAGAATGATTTTCAAGAAAGCTTCCAAATTTACCATTCCAACAATTGACTTGGATGACAAGGAATTATTATGCTTCAAGCGTGACAACCCAAAATCACAAATCTGCACAACTATAAATTTTAGTGAGGATGCAAATGACATTTTACTGCAAACTTTGATCATTATTGACATCGAAATCACAGAGCACATTTTTTTATGGAAATTGCATTGCATCAACAAGTTTGGTAAATCAAGAATCATCCATATCAAGGTTCTACACATATAAGTTCATGTATGGCGGTGAAAAGAGAGAATGAGAAGTCAGAGCCTACAAGAAATAAAGTTCACATGTTATCCCAAAATAAGCTAATACTAGTCCTGTCATGAGCATTAATAACAAGGTTTCAGAAAATTTTACCCATACGGCTTGGGTTCTTTTTTTTTCCTGAACCTTTTATTTATTATTATGGTTAGTATTTATTATTGATTGCTTTTATTTTTTACTGCTCGAGCACTATGCGTTATCATCTTCCCATATTAGAGGATTTAGGAAAACAAAAATTGAAAATACTACTTGCAAATTTTTTTATGAAAGGTATCGAAAGGGTATTAAATTAATGTAGTGTACTCAAGTCCCAAGGCACGTGAATCTTTGGTTCCTACGCTCTCACATCTTACCCAACTTTCTAACTGGCTTCGAATAGGTTAGTAGTGATTCTTTAGCCTAATCTTGAATAAATGATTAATTAGAAAAATTAAGTTACGATTAGTATGACTTGTAAGGGTATGTGCTAGGCATAGGCCCCATCTACCAAGAGAAATCATTCTTCATTTAGCAATCCAGCAAATTTCCTTGGACATATTTAAGATCACCCTCAGGAAGGTTGCAACAATTTATACTTAAAAGTACAACTTAATTCTGTACTACCAAATGTTCATGTGTTACGTAAGAAAGAACTTCAAAATTCAATACAATCAATGTAAAGCAAGATTTGCAGTATAGTGTCATTAATACAAATTTCATAAAAAAAGAAAAGTTAGAAGCAAATGAACAGAAATGATGAGATGATAAATATCACGTGAGAACACCGAGGATTGCTACCACATATTGCCATTAAATAGTGCCTCATGGTCCTCTCTTGTTGCTACGACCGTGCATTGGCTACAACACCAAAATTTATTGATGAGATATATTTTGGCACGAAAAGCTTCTGTCAACACTTCTTTAAAAATACGAGATCAAAATATAATACAAGAACCTTAAATCTATTCCGCAAAATGAAGATAATCACCTGGCCCGCATGCCCTCACATCTCTAAAGCAACAATTTAAGCAAATTTTTAAAGTCGACAATACTTACGTCATTATTATTATTTAGGACAGTCCCAATGTTGCAGTTGAAATACAATTTAACTGAAGATGCGACAAGAAACAAACCTCAAAAGGAGATGAGAGGAAGTGAGCATGATGCTGATCAAACCGGTGCACTCTTCTACCACCTCTTGAGGAATTGCATAGCCAAATTTCCAAACACTGATAAAATTTCAATAGGAGATTTGCTAGTAGGCTCATATATATAACGAAAAGATTTTGTAGGTTTTCATTGTGATTTTCTTGTGCCTTTTTTTTTATGAGTACAGCCCATTGAAAAAGTTATCTAGTACACACTACTGATGCTTCAACTCTATTGTAATCCATGCTTTCTTCCCTTCTTGATTTAGATCTTGCCAAAAATTTAATGTCATTCCAATAAAGTTCTGGACTATTCTAAATATGGACTTACCAACTATCCACGCGAGTGGCCATGGACGCAAAACTATTTACACGTTTTTTGTTGTATTCGAATAGGTGACCTTTAATTTCTGATTCGGGAATCCCCTAATGTCCTGGCAAACTGCGTCAACTTTAACAGTTATCTTAAAAATAAAAGATGCATATAAGAGAGAAAAGGTTAATGAATTGAGCATTAACATTTTTTTTTTCATTTTCAAGGATCTATTTCACAATTAAGACTAGATTGAAAATCGTTGATAAATTGAATGAATAGAAGTGACAACCGCATGTAATCCTCCTTTGTCTCTCATCAAATACGGAGTTTAAAATTTACAAGTTGTGACTATGGGGCTCGGCACAAAAGCTACTAGGCCCACGAATTATGTTTCATTCTGATCCCAAATTAAGATTTTAGTACAAATAACTCATGGAACCGTAGAGGCCCAAAACAGAATTGGATGTACAGTAGTTCCATGTCCTACTATGTTTGAGATGGGGGAGGAAAATTATGGGAGAAAATTTTAAAATTTCACACGTATTATTTTTCTCAAAATTTTAAAAGTTTTCTAACATTTTCCACCCAAACTTTCTTTTTCTCCATTTCCTTCTTTTCCCAAACATTGAAGAGTAACAATACCATCCCAAATAAACCGAGGCCAATCTTTGCCAATTAAAACATGACCTCCTCTTTTAAGAATCATTGATTATTCTATTTATCATAAATGTCAAATATGGCACTTTTTCACTTAATATGTGCACTCAATAAAGAAATGAGGAGAAAGAAACAATATATTGCAATTGTATGAAGAAGAAGATGTATAATGTCATTCACATATCAAACATTAAGATCATGAACTAACACTATTAATATATATGTCATCTCTTTTGTTAATATCCTCAAGATTGTCTTGAGGATTATCTGAGACAATATCATCCAAGGCCCTCGAATGATAATTAGAGTCCCATCCACATATAACACTTGACAGCATTCGCATGAATCTCCTCAATTTTTAGAAAATAGAAACTCAATCCACTGCAACCGTTTGAAACATCGTAGAACTGTAAGTCTGTCTTTCGGCCTTTTAACACGCTTCTAGTATCAAATTGCTGATATCTATTGAAAGAGGCTTAGTTCGGGAAGTGCTGTTCATCGAACCCAACTTGTGGAGGACTCGACTAAACCTCTTCTTTTCTTTGTGTCTTTGATCCTGATTTGATGGATTCCCCTCTTCCTAGCTCTGTATTCGATCGAAATACTTCGAGGAAAGACAGGATTTAGGTGAGGTTTTGAGTGTTTAGGATGGAACATAATGGATTTAGGAGAAAGGTCGGATTTTGAGGAAGATCAAAGTGAAAGGGAAGTGAATTTTGCCTTTGATTCGGAGAAATTCGAAGTAAAATGGAGTGGATGATGAAGATGTGAGTGAATGAAGGTTCGACGTGAGTGAGATTCGTGGATTTAGAGAGACAAATCCTAGTTTTACAAATAATTATTAAAGAATATGCAGCAAATAAAAGTTAACCTGAAATCATTCAAAATTCATCATTTTTATTTTACCCAAGAGCTTAATAAAACGACCCGCTATTTAATTATTGGTGTCTGCAAACTCAACCACGAGATATCGTTATGCTTAGCGCGAGATTGTTGAATTGGATTTAAAGACAAGCTAGTAGCACTAGTGTTGTCAAACCTACTGGGAACATTTATTTTGGTTAACAGTTATCCCATAATCATACAGTTGATGTTTTATCCATGAAACTTGAGCACAATAACTACCTGTAGTAACCACTGCCTGCAGCGGTAGCGTTGGCTTCGGGCTCTCTCCCCCTTACGAAGGGGAGAAGTTCAAACCCTAATTTGTCGTTAGGAGTTTTTAAGCGTGAATCCGTGGTGGTGGGTCCTATGTTAGCGTCACTTGGAGTTTACGACGCGCCTGTCGGCTGACGGTAGCTCCTCCAGTCCCAAAAAAAAAAAAAAAACTACCTGTAGTAATAAATTTGGCTTCCGTAGTCAATATAATAATTGAAATTTGTTGAGATTTGTGCACTAAAAATCATAAATTTTTTAAGTATAACTGATTCTGAAATTCTCAAAAAGCATAATTAACTCGTAGAATTGGTTAAATTGATACAATCAAGTGTGAAGACCTGATTTTTGCTGGCAAATTACTTTTTTTTGTGAAAAAAAAAAGGAAGAAGAAGGGGATATAAAAATGAAATGAACAAAATAACAAATGAAAAAGAAAAAGAAAAGGTGCTCAAATTGCTCTTATCCACCATCATACCTCAAGTTCCACCAGACCAAGATCATTCAAGTTCGAATGTCAATTCAATTTCATGAGGAATTCGTCCGGCGAGCTTCTGAAAAGATCTGCTGCGGTTCAGATCATCTTTCTTGGCTGTTCTATTCCAGCGACCGATCGCTCCCGAAATCCAGTCGAAGCTACACCCCCCGCGCTCCAGGTCTATCACCATCACTGCCAGTCCACCAGTCCTTTTCGCCGGAGAGGAAGTCGAGCGAAAAAGAGATTTCTGCTCCCTCTCGGACCTTTCTTCACTGAAGCATCGAGACTCCAAGAACGAGAATACTCTTCTGGATACTCGATTGAACCTACAACGTCGACTCCAGTCCAATCTTCGGCCGCCACAAACATTCGAATCTCCGTCGACCGAGGCGCCTCCACCTCTGGTCGCTTTGAGCTCAGCCAGGTCGGAGAGATGAAACGAAGTATTGACAGAAAGATGCTGAAGTCACGGCCGATCGAAGCCGCTCCTCCCGAGCTTCACTGATTGCATCTCCCTGTTTTGCTCTGTTTGTTGTTCGGAGATCTCGAAGTGCCTTGCACTCAGCTTAATCCTCCTTTGTCAGGTCCGATCATCATCGGCGACATGCCCGGGACTCCTTTTTGTAAGTTCAACAGCTGATCGCGGCTGCAATCGCATATCATCAAGGTTAAATTGTTACCGTTTGTGTGAAAATCGGCCACAATTGAGGTTCTATTAAGGATTTAAGCTTGCTTCGATGTTGTTGTGATGATCTAAAAGTGAATCGTCGATTCATGTTCGTCTACAAACTCCTTGATCGAAATGCGTTTCACATGTTTGATGACATGCTCGAACCAGATTTCTTTCTATCAAATCATTGAGCCGAAAGTCGTAATGCATCAACTCAACCCAATCGACTTATTGAAACCTCAATGTGACCGATTTAGTTGGACTCCGATGCTCACTTGCTGTTGAATTGGTGTTATGATTCTCATGTTGGAAATTCCATCTTGATTTCTCTGGTTTGAGTCGAGCCCTTCTATACGAACGGAGTTGAGTGTTGGAATCGTTGCTTATATGCTCAGATTTTTCTATTATATCTCATTTTGTATAATCCATTTTCGGTATTACTCTGACGTGTCATCGCTGTGTATGTGGTGTGGCTGGCGAACGATGGCAACCTCAATCTTTGGACCAGTGATCGAGCGAGAGCTTGTCTCTCGAAATAGAAGCTCGGAGAAGCTTGGTGATTGTGCTTGACAAGGCCACAATTATAACTATGGACTCTTTATCCTTCTCTCTGCAATTCGTTGTCTTTATTGCCTGTGCTTCTTATTTGCTGTCCGTCATTCACATCTTTGGTTTAGGGGTGTGCAACGAAACTGCCTGAACCAGGAATCACCTGGACCAGACCGGACCGGTCGGTTCTGGGCGTTCCCTGAGAGGGCGGTCCAGTTTCCAATTCCCATTCTTGGAACTGGTGGCCGGTTGGTGCAGTTCCCAGTTCCAAGGTGGGAACCAGACCGACCGGACCGGTCGATATTGAAAAAAAAAAGAAGGTACTTTAGAAAAACCCTCTGCCCTTAGGTTTTGTTTTTCCCCTCCTTCTTCCTTCCTTTTTCTAATTTCTGTTAGTGCTTTACCTTCCCTTTTTGCTTTCCGCTTTACCTTCCTATCACTGAAAAAATCGAAGCTCAACCATAAGCTCAGCCGGACACAGCTTTTGTTTTCATTTCCATTTGTATTGAGCCCCAAGTCCCTCGCCAATGGTCCAGAATCTAAGATTCAAATTTCCTGTATTTTTTAATTTGATTATTACCTAATTTATCCGTGGAGAGATTCCTTTTCGCAATTTATTTTTGCCCCTGAACAAAACATTATCGATTCCACTAGACCGGACCGGACAGGATCAATTAGTCGGTCCAATTCCCGGTCCTGAAATTTGGGAACCGATCCTCTCGATCCAGTTCCCAGTTCCATCTCATAATCGGACCAAACCGGGAACCAATCAGCCCTACTTTGGTTATCGCTCTGTTTTGGGGCCCTGTGAGCACGGAGTCAAGGGTGTACGGTAGCAACTGGTGAAACTCTTGCTCTTTCCGCATCCGCATTGCTCTCAACTTGAAAAGTTCGAGTACGGGTATATTCATATAAATTTGGTAAGGAAAGATCAATTCGGTACAAGTGAATCCTACCTTGCCTATAATCTCTGTTTTTCGTTTTCCCTTGCTATCCTGATTATGGTGCGATCGTATTTGGAAAGCTTGAGGTCTTGAATATTTTAATTCCACAAAAAAAAAAAAATTGTAGTAGCTAGAGTTCTTTGGGGAATTATTGATTGCTTTAGGGGACTTGGGTGAGGAAAATTAAAATTATATTGCAGAGCTGGGTATTAAGCCAATCTTAGCCTATTATCTTGCAATTACTTGGACAGGGTTTCAAATAGGATCTGGTCTTTTATAATCCTTTCTAACTTGCACAAACTTACACATCCAAATGATTTGTAGTGATTACAAATATACAAAAGTGGGTTTTAGAATCATGATGCCAACAATCTCCCTTTTTTATGATAAGAAAATCACTTTTAAAACCTCAAGTTAAACCACGACCCTCAACATACTACAGGAAAAATAAATCAAGTGAATACATAGCATATAATATGAAAATTTTACCATTCTCCCCTTTTTGTCATAACATCAAAAATGGCTTAAGTTGGAATGTATCATCAAACACATAGTAACCATTTGTATATCAAAGACATTCATAAAACGTCAATTCAACACAAGGTCTACAACCATTAAGTGCAACATAAACATAGAGCAAGTTCAACATAAACATAAAGCACGTTCAACATAAATTACAAATAAATCTAAATACAAGTTTAAAACAGAGAAGGAAATAGCGGGGATTCTAAAGAAAGTATTGGGTGAATTGAGGGATTGATGCCCTATCAAAGTTGTTGAAAAACTTTTAGCATTTCATTTCTCATCATATGGATTTCTCCCCCAAAATGAACTTAGCGTAGTTAGAAAGTGCCTCAACTGATGACTAATCCTGTCCTCATCCTCATCTTCGTCAACTACAACAGCTTTTAGAACACTTCAATGGTGTCAATACCCTTTTGAATTAGGGTTGGCCGTCCCATCTACTTTCTCTCATCCGAACTTCTTATCACCTCCAGATATCCGGACTTTTTAGTGTGGACTCTCCAATGTATTGATCATTAGGTAAAGCCTTAGGAGTTTTCCCATCAAGATCGCCATCAAAAGCCTTGAAGGTATTAGTAAGAGCCATCCCATTCAGTAAGTCCTTTCCTTTCGAAACAATGCATTTAACCATAGTATCAAGTATTTAGTCACTCAGAGATACCTCAAACCCATTCTTAATCTTAAACATCAACATGAGTTTGTCCTCACATACATCAAATCGAAGATATAGGGAGCAAGCTATATATCACATCATGCGAAGATAAGATTAATGTAGCGTAATAAATTCTAGACTCGTGAATTTTTGGTTCGTAGGCCCTCACATCTTTCTCGGGTTTCTAACTAGCCCATAAAATGTTAGTGGCAACTCATTAGTCTAAGTTTAAATGAATAATTAATTGGAAAACTAAGTTGTAATTGGTAAGATTTAGGAGGATCCATGTTGGCGATGGGCCCCACCTACTAAAAGGAACTGCCCTTGGAAAGGTTGCAATAGTTTGCACTTAAAATACCATATGTTTTTGTACTAGTTTAAATGTCTGTGTGTAGAAAGAACTCCAAAATTTAACACAATCAATATATGACAAGATCTGATCCACCCAAAAAAAAAAAATGTATGATAAGATTTGTAGTAAGATGTTATTAATAAATTTTTCAAAAAGAAAAAATTGGGAGCAAATGAACACAAAATGATGAGATGATGTATCACCGGAGAATGCCGAGGATTGCTACCACACATTGCCATAATATAACTTCTAATGGTCCGTCTCTTGTTGCTACGACTGTGCATTGGCTATAACACTAAAATATATTGATGAAATTTATTCTGGCAATAAACATAGCTAATGAAAAGATAGTGATTGTGGAGCGTACATCATCTTCCTTGTTGGCCTAAAAATAAGAGATCAAAATTCAACGCAAATATCTTAATCCATTCCGCAAAATGAAGATAATCACCTTGACCTGCATGTCCTCGCGTCTCTAAAGCAACAATTTAAGCAATTTTTTCTTTTTTAAATCCACAATAGTTATATCATCATTATTATTTAGGACAATCCAAATGGTGTAGTAGAAATACAATTCAAATGAAGGTGTGACTGGAAACAAACCTCAAAAGGAGATAAGAGGAAGCGAGCCTACTGCCGATTACAATAGTTCCTAGCCTCTTGAGGAATTGTATAATCAAATTTCTGAACACTGCTAAAATTTCAAGGAGGAAATTTGCTAATAGGATTACTTATATTTTGTAGGTTTTTGATTGTGATTTTCTTGTGCCTTACATTGATTTGTATAGCTGACTTTCAAATGTTTCTTCTTTTATTTTGGATTTAAGGGGAGGGATCTAACCAGGCACCTAATGATTTAGTGAAATTCATTTGTCATGGAACCAAAATAGCTAACAAGCTTCGCATGAGTCTATATGGTCAAGTAGAATAGGCATGCTACCGATTACAATAGTTCCTAGCCACGAACCATCCATTAACTATATATATATAGTGTAATTAATCAATAAACTTATTCTCTTGTGCAGGCTAGTGTGAGCAAATGTAAATGGTGATGAAGAAACTATTTCTTAGGCCCTTACAATTATGTTTTGTCTTGCACGAGTCGAAGCTTACGAAAGGAAAATATAAGTCTCTTTCCACACATTTGTAAGCGAGAAGAGGGAAATCTTATGGTGCGCTCACGTAAATATTGCTCACTAATCAAAACCATTCCTTATTAGACGGGAAACGGACCTCGCGGCCACCCGGCTCACGCGAGCTCCGGCCACTGGCCGTCCCTCTTTACGCCATCATGCGTATTCTGGTTCGTCGATGGGAGCGCCGTCGCAGGTTCCGACCCTGTTAGGGCTAGGGATCTCTCGCTTCGGTAGCGCACTTAAGCCGTTCGACAAAATGCCACAATGAGATTTGGATTTTATTTCCTTGTTTTGGGCGGAGCTGAGTCGTCCATGCTTGTCATGCTCCCCGGTGGCCTTCCTGCGATGCCGGATTCCCTGAGTGTTGGCCGTTCATTTGTTCCGTTGCCTCCGTCGCTATTATTGTGTGTACGGCCGAGGATACCGGCGGCGAGAGCGCCGGTTGAGGAGGGGCAACTCGGGCAAAGACCAAGCCCGCGGCTTGGGCCACCCAAGGCGACGACCGAGTGGGCGTGCAGCAAGGCGAGCGGCACCGCTGTCTCAGCCGGCCAAACCGCAGAGAGCAGAGGGTGCCGCGAGGAGCGCGGAGAACGCCAGGGGGTGTCGGGTCGGATCTGAGTCAGGAACAGGATCCGATCGGATCTTTAGGGTTTGGTCTTTGGGCTGAGATGAATTACGGATGTTGGGCTTATTTTGTTTTCTTGGGCTAGATTTAGTTCATTTGCTTTTTAAGGGCTGCGGGGATCCATTTCTTTTCAGCTGGACTGGGCCCGCAAATCAGGTCCAGTCCGGCTGGGGGTCTCGCTACCCAGGTCACGGGCCCGGGCTGCCTTCGACCTCCCTTAATGTAATATTTTATTATCTATATATCAAAATATATTTTAAAAAATTGGAAAAAAAAATTCAAAAGATTCTGAGGTGAGGAAAGGCATTAAAATAACTGTTGCGTAATTTTCTCCAAAAAAATTTATGAAAAATAAAAAAAATCAAATCTAAAGGTTTAAATAAAATTAGGTACCGAAATGGCATTAATTAATTAATTGGTATAATGAAGTCCTTAATCCTAATTTCTCTTGTTGTACATGGGTAAAATGTTTTTTCTAATATTTTATTTGGATTTTTAATTGACCTACAATGAATTGATTAACGGCAACTCATAATGGAATGACTTGCAAGTTAAAAACTCGAACTATAAATCGCAAATTAGCAGGCTTAGGAGAGTCTGGACTAAGCTTGGACTTAGCCACCCATTAACCTTTACGCCCGCAGGAGTGTTCGAAGAGGTCGCAACATGTGCGTATCTCCTTTTATTTACCTCATATATGCACTCAACAAAGAAACACTTCAACATGTATTTAGTAATGCCAAAAAAAGAGCAAAGTTTTCAATGGGCCAAAGATCAATTTGTATTGTTGACTTTTGAGCACTTGTTAGGGAAGTGCTCACACGAAGCACTACGATTTAAGGGCCAAATTAACTAATGAAATATTCACATGAGTCCACATGATCAAATAAGATATGGTTGTTATCAATTACATTATGGAGGAAGTTCCTAAATACTAGCAATCCATTAGTTAGATATTATGAAAAAATAGAGTAAATTCTATTGTGCAGATAAGTGTGAGTCTGTGTCTGGTCCATAATGAAAGAAAAATAATGCAAATCACTGTGGCCAAAAGTAATGGCCGACAAAAATAAAAGCACCCTTTGAACAACACTATCAAATTTTCTAGAATCGTTTTTGAGGGATCAGCATCACCAAGCTTAGCCAACCACAGAATTAGCTTTACAAAGAAAAGGTGGAGGGCATTGCAGTCTTTTACATGCTTGATGATGCGATCACATTGGCATCTGCGCAATGCTTTCTTAGTAAATTGAAAGGAATAAAGGGGAGGAAAATGTGACAATTGCTTTTGCTTCAAGATTATGTTACTTTGTTCTTCTTCTTTTTTGTCTTTTCTCTTTGATAAAAAAAACATTTTATTTTGCGTTTAAAGTCATCAAGTTTTTTATGTTTTACTTTTTCAATGATAAAACGAGGCCACATCAGCTTATCATATAAGCGTTGTTTGCTGCGTAATCGATAAAGAGTTCATTTTATTGGTTAAAGTGAAATTATTTTTATTCCTTTCATATAGTTGTTGGAGAAATCTTCGTGAAGTGTTTTGAAGCTGACAAAACGTTTCCATCAGTCTAGTCTGAAGATTTGCAGACTCTGCTATTTAAAGTCTAAAGACTTCCGAACAGCCAGACTCAAGACTCAAAGTCTATCCTCATTGACAGTTTCTAATCCGTTGAAGAAAGGCTATCCAGAACTGGATGTTTCATTAAGGATGTAACCTTATCGACTGGAGAAGATCTCTTGGCTGGATATGACATAACATAATCCTTTATTTGATCATGATTGATTCGGAGATTAAGGATCCGATGACTGGCGAAATATACTTGGAATGTTCTACTTATGGAAACCGAGATCCTAATTGTATGGGCGAACATGATTGATGGGCTATCGACATGTTCCTTTAATAGCTCGAATGATCTTCCTAATTGATTCCGTCCAACGGGTAGATTGGAGGAATTCCTTTGGTAAGTGCCAACGGGTATGATGGCATAAAGGAGTATATAAGGAAAACGTTTTAGTTGTTCGAGGTGTGCACGATAGAAGAATTCCAAAGTCTGAAGCTCCTTGTTCTTAGTCAATTCATTTGAGCGAAATCTTGTACGCAAAAGAGAGTCTATATTTGTGAGAAACCTTGAGGAAGTGTAGTAGAATATCTACACTGTGGAATCAAGGGAAAGCTGTGCTGTAACATCTCTTTTGTTCATAATGAAATCCAGCCGGTGGGCTGTCAGTGCGGAAGAGTGGACGTAGGCTTGGAATAAGCCGAACCACTATAAACTTTGTGTTCAATTTTCTCTTCCCTACTCTCTGCTTTACTTTGATCATAATCTGTTTTGGAGATCTTCCTTTCTATCGTCTGCCTAGTATCACTTTCGTATCTCGAGAAATTGTTTTTGCACCTATTCACCCCCCTCTAGGTGCTTATACTAGCTATCTCAATTGGTATCAGAGCCTGTGTACTCACTTTGTTTGAAGTGTTTTACTTCAGAGTTAAAGATCCATGGCTAGTATGTTGGCTCCAGGGCTGGTAGAAGGGCAAAGCAATACCAGACCGCCTTACTTTGATGGAAAGGATTACAACATATGGAAAAACAAGATGAAGGCGTTCCTAAGATCAAATGATCCTCTAGAATGGGATGTTGTAGAAAAAGGAATCATTTCTAAAGCTGCACCTGTCTCAGAGAGAGGAAAAGATACTGTTGAGTCTAGTGAAATGACTCAGGAAGAGATAATCAAGAGACAAGCTCTTGATGCAAAAACAATTTATTCTTTATATTGTGCTTTATCACCTACTGAATATAACATAATATCTTCTTGTGTTACAGCTAAAGAAGTCTGGAATAGATTACATATTACCTATGAAGGAACCGATCGAGTAAAAGAGACTAGAATCAACATTCTCCTCGGTCAACACGAAGCCTTCAAAATGAAATCAGGAGAATCTATAATTGACATGTTTAGTCGTTTTACAGAAATCGTGAATAGTCTTGAAAATCAAGGTCAACCAATTTCTGATCCCATGAAGGTAAACAAGCTACTGCGTGGACTCTCCAAGGATTGGAATCACATAAAGACCTCAATCAGAGAGACCCAAAGAATCATGCCACTATCGGTTGATGAGTTGGTTGGAACTCTTCAGTCTTATGAAGTGGAACGAATCAATGAAGACGAAGACCCTAAAGGTAAGAAATCCATTGCATTAAAATCCAGTGATGATTCTGGTGTTACAGATTCTGAAGACGATATGGATGATGAGGAGCTTGCTCTCATGATAAGAAGATTCAGAAAGCTGAACAGAAAAGGAAGAAGATTCAATCCAAAGAAACAAAGTTTTCAAAAGCAACAGACTAAGTCTGTTGAGGATGATGAATCAAACAAAGATGTAGTCTGCTTTGAATGTAAGAAAAAGGGACATATCAGACTCAACTTTCCTCTTCTGAGGAAGAAGAAAGGAAAAGCTGAAAAGTATCGAAAGGCTCTTAAAGTAGAAACCTGGAGTGATACAGAGTGTGAAGAAAGTGATGACGATTATGCCAATATATGTCTGATGGCACAATCGGATTCAGATTCAAACTTCGAGGCAGACTCAGATTCAGACAGTGAATTTGAGGTAAGTAACTTCAAAATCCCTATTAAAGTTTCTAAATACAATGATGAGTTGTGTTTTAGTCTTAAGATTTCTCTTAAAAAGATTTCCGAACTCAAAAGAGAAAATTCTGCTCTAAAACAACAGAAAAATGTTTTGAAAGAAAAGGTGAAATGCTTAGACATGAATGTTTCTTCTCTTAGAGAAAGCGAAGATAATCTTTCAAAAGAAAATGCATTATTAAAAAATGATATCTCAAATGTTTCTAAAAAAATTTCTATAGGATCTGAGAAACTGGAAAAAATTCTTTATATTCAAAGACCTTATTTCAATAAATCTGATATGGGAATGACTGCTGAAACCATTCCTTTAATTGATTTTCCAAAAGTGAAAGAAAGAATTAAGCAAAGACCCACAAGAGACGCTTACAAAAATCATTTTAAAAGGATCTTTGTAAAACCAGTAGGTCGCAATGCTCTCAAATATTCAAAGTGCAATAGTGCAGATCATTTTGAAAAAGAATGTCCTATGGTTTGGAAACCTGTTAAGAAAGTATGGGCAAAAACCGCATATCATACTAACACCAATGGACCCAAGAAAGTATGGGTACCAAAGAAAGTTTGAGTTTCTTTTTTAAATGCAGGTCACTATCAAGAAAAAGGTAAAATGGTATCTGGATAGTGGATGCTCAAGACATATGACAGGAGATTCAAATTGCTTCATAAAGCTTGTTCAAGTGAATGGTGGAAAAGTTTCATTTGGAGGAAATAGCAAAGGAAGAATTGTGGGATTTGAAACTGTAAAGATTGGAAATCTCACAATAAGCAATGTTTCTTTAGTTGAAGGACTCAACTACAATCTACTCAGTGTCAGTCAGCTGTGTGATACCGGTTTCAAAATCTACTTTCAAGAGGGAATATGTTCAGGAACCAGTAAAGATTCTACTCAGTCATTCATGGGTCGAAGACATGGAAATATCTACCTCTTGGATGTGAAACCAGATGAATTGCAATGTCTAATCTCAATTCAAGAAGAAGCGAACTTATGGCACAGAAAGCTTGGGCACATCAATATGAAGCAGATAGCCAAAATTTCAGTAAAGAAGCTTATTCGTGGTCTACCCAATTTATCATACCAAAAGTATGATCTATGTACACCATGCGTATTGGGAAAGCATGTAAGAAATTCCTTTAAACCAATGAATCAAGTTTCCACTAACCGTGTACTGCAGTTTCTACATATGGATCTCTTTGGACCAACCAGAACACAGAGCATTGGAGGTAAGAAATATTGCCTAGTAATTGTGGATGACTACTCACGATTTACTTGGGTATATTTCATGGCAAGTAAGTCTGAAACTTTCTCTTACTTTGAAAAATTTGCTAAAAAGGTTCAAAATGAAAAATGGTATGTTATTTCAAGTATAAGAACAGACCATGGAGGTGAATTTGAAAATCAAGATTTTACAAAATTCTGTGATGAATCTGGTTTTCAGCATGTGTTCTCCTCTCCATATACTCCAGAGCAAAACAGAGTTGTGGAAAGAAAGAATAGATCGCTTCAAGAAATAGCTAGAACTCTTTTAATTGAAAGCAACATCTCTTCACGTTTTTGGGCTGAAGTAGTTTCTACAGCTTGTTATATTATTAATAGAGTTTTTCTAAGGCCTATTCTGGAAAAAACCCCCTATGAGTTATTCAAAGGAAAGAAGCCTATTATTTCATATTTTCATGTGTTCGGATGCAAATGTTTTATATTGAAAAATGCAAATGATTGAGTTGGTAAGTTTGAAGAAAAATCAGACGAAGGAATCTTCCTTGGATATTCTACCTCAAGCAAAGCCTACAGAGTCTATAACAAGAAGAGTCAATCTGTGGAGGAATCAATGAATGTCAAATTCCAGGATTCTATGCAAAATGAATCTATTCAGACTCATCTTGAAGAATCTGAACCTGCTCCAGACTCTACAAAGTCTAAATCTCATGAAGCAGCTCAGACTCTGAAAGACTAGCAACAAGTGGTTATTGAAGATTCAAATGAAGGAAGTAATCATCAACCTGACAAATCAACCAGTAACTGGAAGCATAAGTCCAGTCATCCCAAAGATCTCATTATTGGCGACATTAATGAAGGAATTCGCACAAGATCCAAAAGGCGCGAAGAGTCTAGTGCTGTGGCTCTTATTTCTGAAATAGAACCCAAAAGCATAGAAAAAGCTTTGTCTAATGAAAGTTGGATTGAAGCTATGCAAGAAGAACTCAGGCAATTCAGAATTAATGATGTCTGGGAGTTAACTCCTAAACCGAAAGGTAAATCTATTATTGGATTTAAATGGGTTTTCAGGAACAAGATGGACGAGAAAGGAAAGGTCATAAGAAACAAAGAAAGACTCGTGGCCAAGGGATATACGCAAGAATAATGGATAGACTATGACGAGACTTACGCACCAGTAGCAAGGTTAGAAGCAATTCAATTATTACTTGCTTTTACTTGTTATAAGAATTTCAGGTTATTCCAAATGGACGTCAAAAGTGCTTTCCTAAATGGATTTATCCATGAGGAAGTCTATGTGGAACAACCACCTGGGTTTGAAGACCCAAGGAAACCAGACTCAGTATTTAGACTCAAAAAGGCTTTATATGATCTAAAGCAAGCACCTCGAGCTTGGTACGACAGGCTGAGTAAGTTTTTGATTCAAAATGGCTTTGTCAAAGGTAAAGTAGACACTACTCTGTTTATTAAAAGAGAAAGCAAAAGTTTTCTACTTGTTCAAATATATGTTGATGATATTATTTTTGGATCCTCTAATGAAAGTTTGTGCAAGAAATTCTCTAAGACTATGCAGGATGAATTTGAAATGAGCATGATGGGTGAGTTAACCTTCTTTCTCGGGCTTCAAGTAAAACAACTGAAGGAAGGAACTTTTATTCATCAAGAAAAATATGCTAATGATCTTGTCAAAAAGTTTGGACTGGATAATTGCAAAAAGGCTGATATACCAATGTCAAGTTCCTTGAAGATAGACAAAGATGAAGGAAGAAAGAAAGTCGATCAAAAGTTATACAGGAGTATCATTGGCTCACTTCTTTATCTTACTGCTTCTAAACCTGACATTTTGTTTAGTGTTTACATTTGTGCCAGATTTCAAGCAGACCCTAAAGAATCTCATTTAAGTGCTGCAAAGCGTATTATCAAATACATTGCTTCAACTTCAAGTTTTGGTCTTTGGTATCCTAGAAAGGGAGACTTTACTCTTCTTGGATACTCAGACGCAGACCTAGCCGGATGCAGAGTTGATAGAAAGAGCACCTCGGGTACCTGTCAACTACTCGGAGGCAGGACAGTGTCTTGGTTTTTAAGGAAGCAAAGTACAGTAGCTCTCTCTACAGCAGAAGCAGAATATGTAGCTCTTGGAAGTTGTTGTTCACAAATTCTGTGGATAAAACAACAGCTAAGAGACTTTGGAATTGAAGATTCATGCACGGAGATTAAATGTGACAACACCAGCGCAATCAATCTCACTAAAAATCCAATTCTTCACTCAAGAGCAAAGCATATAGAGATTCGACATCACTTCATTAGAGATCATGTCCAAATTGAAGAATTTTCGATTCAGTTTGTTGACTCAAAGAACCAACTGGCAGATATATTCACAAAGCCTTTAATTTGAAGCTATTCGGTCCAGACTCAAAATCTTAAAGTCTGAGGATATTCAGACTCAGGATTGAAAGTCTAAAGATACTCAGTCTTAGACGATGAAGTTTTCTTTTAGTAAGTTATTTTATATCTCGAATCTCATCTTGAAAAGGTACGATCATCAACCATGTTTGATTATTGTTATCTCAATTGCTATCTTTAATTGACGTGATTATTGCAACGTTTCCTTTTCGAAAAATGAGTTATTTTGAAATGACTATTTTCTCGAAAAAGGCAGTTATCTTTAAAAAGGCATCTTTTTACTTTCTTTTATGACGTTCCGTATGCCTCTATTTAACTGTTTATGCACTGTTGTTTCTTCTTCGCTTTACTCACCAAAAACCCTAAGAAAGCACCGATCTTCCATTCCTGTTTTCTTCTCTTGTTTAATCTTCGAAAAAGTTGTCATCTTTCTTGGGAAAGTCAAGCAAGGAATCTTTCAAAGACTGAGAAAGATGTCGTCTTCAAGAAAGTCTTCGAGGATCGCAAGCAGGGGACCACGGTGAATGAGTGAGGGGCCTACTCACTTTGATCTCACCGAGGAAGAGGAGTCACCAAGTCAGCAGCAGAGCCCACAACATTCTCAGCAGCGACATTCTCCACCAACTAGTCCACAGGATGTTGGTCATCAACAAGAGGAAGAAATCGTTGAAGACGCAGATCCTGTAATAATTCAAAGGCCTTCTTTTATTTATAAGCTTTACCATGCTTTAAAGAGGACTGGTACTCCATTGAACTACATCGATGAGTTTCTCAAAGACAAGGGATATGGGAATGAGTACATCTTTTTGCGAAAAATGGAGTGTTTGGGAATTGCTCCTAAGGGGTTGGCAGAAGAAACCCTTGCAAATATCCCAAGTGATCCGCGTGTTGGGGGATTTAATCCGATAGATGGGAATGATGATGATAAGTTGTATAGTCAGTTTCAACCGAGAATGGGTGTTGCGGCAAAAATTCAGGGAAAAAGGACCGACTTGTTTCGTTCGGAGGAACAGAAGCATCTCTACTCTAAGTTGTTGAAGCGTGGGGTGATAAACCCTAGAAGTGTGGATTTTGATTTCCTTGATGCTGTTAACGTAAATTTGAGGAAAAAATTCAATCTTCTTCAACTTGAATAGTTTTGTTCTGACTCTACAGAAGCCTATGCTAAACTCACTGCTTATTTCTATTCGAATCTTAGTTTCTTGGATGCGAATATATTCTCTTTTAGTGTCCGAGATCATGACTATGTGGTGGATGTAGATATGTTGGCTGATGTCATTGGGGTTGAGAGAGGGAGATATCAACCGATCAATGTTTCTATTGCTTGTGCTACATTGGAACTTGTTAAGGATAGAAGAATAGAGGAAAAGATTTCCTACTTGAGGATGAGTGCGTTTAACATTCTGCTTCATAAGATTGTCATTAATTGCCTCAGACCCAAATCTACTTCAAAGACTGATGTTTCAAGTTCAGAGGCAAAGCTGATGTATGCCATCATTACTGGGAAAAAGTTTTCTCTTCCTCACACTATTATGTTCCATATGTATAGAGCAGTGGTGAAGGATAAAGGTCAACTTCCTTATTCAGGTCTTATGACAAAGTTATTCAGACATTTGAATGTTCAGCCTCCACGAATTCTCTGTACTCGATCTTGTGATCATATGGTGGTAGGACTGAAAATGGTGACTAAAATGCGTTTGAAGGAACTAAGCAAGGCGTTGCAGAAATTCAAGGAGAAGACCCCTGTCAAAACTCATCAAATCTCTTCTGCAGCAAAAAGAAAAGGGAAGGAGCCCATGGTTGCTCCATCCAAGAAAAGAAGAGCTCTCATCGTTGAGGATGAAGATGATGAGGAAAACATCACCATTTCTGCAATGGCATTGAAGAATCTGAGTCGTTTTGCTCCAGAGAAAGACTCAGAACAGAGGACTAGAGAAAGAGAAGAGAAAGAAGCAGAGGAGAAAGAAACAGAGGAGAGAGAAGCTGAAGAAAGAGATGCTGAGAAGGAAAGAGTTGAAAAAGAAGAAGAAGAGAAAAGAGATCAAGAGGAAGGAGAACATGAGGAACACTCTTCTCCACCTGAAGGCATGGAAACAGGGGGAGACCAAGAGAGAAGAGGAATGTCCTCATATCCTGCTACTAGTGAGGAAGTCAGTCGCTCTCCAGCAGATCTAGAGGACATTTATGCCTCTCAATTTCCTGAGGAATGACATGATGCTTCATCGCCAAATCTACGTGATTATGCTGATTTGCCATCGTCTGCCTTTACTCCATTAGATCGTGCCGAAGCCAGTACATAGACCGATAATTCAGCAGATTTTCGCAAAATTCTTGATGTTCTCTTGGAAATGTGAGGTCAGATATATGCTCTGGGATGCGAAGTTCAGAATTTGCAGAATGCAGGTCAAGCTTCTTCAGGTTTCTTGAATGATCAGATCCAAGCCCTTTCTCTTCAGATTCAGGCTAATGCTAAGGATGAGGATGTTGCACAACTGAAGGAAGATTTGAAAAGGCTGGAAGGCATCGTTCAGTCAGTGGGAGATTTCCAGCTTGTTCGTGTTCCCAAGCATTCTTGACTCTACTCCATTTTGATGCGAGATTTGAAAACTTTGAACCTTACAACTTTTGAACTTTTGGATTGTTTTGATATTTGAAGATTGTTTTGATGTTTGACTTTACTTTTGTGTCTGGATGTGGACTGAATTTGGATTTGGATTTGACTGCTTATATTAACTACTATTGATATCTTATGGATGGCTTTATCACATGCAAGACTAACCTATTTTCTGTGGTTGCAAATTCTAGTGTTATCATTCATTAAGCCATTTATCTTTATAAGATATCCATATTTGTTTGAGTAATGTTTTGTAGGTCAAAGTTATCCAAATCTGCAGGAAAGTTTTGTCATCATCAAAAAGGGGGAGATTGTTGGAGAAATCTTCGTGAAGTGTTTTGAAGCTGACAAAACATTTCCATCAGTCTAGTCTGAAGATTTGCAGACTCTGCTATTTAAAGTCTGAAGACCTCCGGACAGCCAGACTCAAGACTCAAAGTCTATCCTCATTGACAGTTTCTAATCCGTTGAAGAAAGGCTATCCAGAACTGGATGTTTCATTAAGGATGCAACCTTATTGACTGGAGAAGATCTCTTGGCTGGATATGACATAACAGAATCCTTTATTTGATCATGATTGATTCGGAGATTAAGGATCCGATGACTGGCGAAATATACTTGGAATGTTCTACTTATGGAAACCGAGATCCTGATTGTATGGGCGAACAGGATTGATGGGCTATCGACATGTTCCTTTAATAGCTCGAATGATCTTCCTAATTGATTCCGTCCAACGGGTAGATTGGAGGAATTCCTTTGGTAAGTGCCAATGGGTATGATGGCATAAAGGAGTATATAAGGAAGACGTTTAAGTTGTTCGAGGTGTGCACGATAGAAGAATTCCAAAGTCTGAAGCTCCTTGTTCTTAGTCAATTCATTTGAGCGAAATCTTGTACGCAAAAGAGAGTCTATATTTGTGAGAAACCTTGAGGAAGTGTAGTAGAATATCTACACTGTGGAATCAAGGGAAAGCTGTGCTGTAACATATTTTTTGTTCATAGTGAAATCCAGCCGGTGGGCTGTCAGTGCGGAAGAGTGGACGTAGGCTTGGAATAAGCCGAACCACTATAAACCTTGTGTTCAATTTTCTCTTCCCTACTCTCTGCTTTACTTTGAGCATAATCTGTTTTGGAGATCTTCCTTTCTATCGTCTGCCTAGTATCACTTTCGTATCTCGAGAAATTGTTTTTATACCTATTCACCCCCCTCTAGGTGCTTATACTAGCTATCTCAATAGCTACATGATTTTTTTATTGATTTGGCCTGAACTTCAAATGATATCTATCTACACCTTATGTGCTATTGGCATTTGAATCACGTTCAGCCACCCTCTTTATTAAAATATATACATGAAAAAGAAAATTAGGAAGAATAAACAAAAAATGGGTACAATAACTGCAACATAAACTCATTTTAGTGGCACCAATATTGGTCTCTCTAAGTTTTTATATATTTGATAAATGGTAATTGTATGACATCACGTTTAACTATCTTCTTGTTGGTACCCTAATATGCGACTTAAAAATATTTGGTAAACTTGGAAAATTGGCAAGTCTCTATGCACTTTTATTAAGACAATTCAGCCTATGACAATTGATAGGGAAAAAAAAAAGATTTCTACTCATTGGAGAATATCTACATGTGAATTCACACATAACATTTTCAAAATTATCATCACATATAGTGCTTATTTTTCTTTCTTCATTCTTTATTCAAACAGTGATTTTCAATGGTTGGACCAGTTGAACTGATGGAATTGTTTACTGACCCTCGCTCCTATTGAACCTCTGATATTGTTTTCAAAGCATTACCTCTAAATGGTGGACTAAAAATCATCAGTTTTTATTTATTTATTGAAAGATGGGCATGTGGAAATCTTTAATTAAGGGCCATCAACTTTGGTTTATACATCTATCTATAGAATTTCTTTAATGGACAACCTTATTCTTACTTTAATAAAATTCCATCTACTTTATTCGAAGAAAGTGCAAGTGAATATGGAGAATATATCCATGTGAAAATGGATATGGTTGCTTTAAACCTGATTCGTCCTTTTCCTAGAATTCCTTCTTCGTCCTTTTAAACATGGGGAGAGAGAGAGAGAGAGAGAGAGAGAGAGAGAGAGAGAGAGTCCCATACCAACACATGCTCACCAAACTTCCTTGATTCGATAAGATATCATATCAAATAAAATTTATTGTTGTAAAATATCGTGTTGCCAATATATAATAGAGAAGAGATTAAGAAGAGAAAGTAAGCGAACACTTAGAGATAGTAGAGAAAGCCAGATATTTCACTGTATTGTGATTGTTGTTCTGTTATGTGTTTTGTACATCAAAACTAAACTCATATTTATAGGAGAACAAGAATGTACTTATCATTAATATCAATGTATCGAATGATACATGTACTGGATAAGGGAGATGAACGTTCATTGTATAGGGAGATGTACTTATAATATATGATACAAATGTACCATAATAAGTACATTAGATAAGATGAATATAATGAATATTCATTCATGTATTTCATAACACTCCTCCTTGAATATTCATTGTATTCATTATGAATGTGCATCAAATGATACTGCCTCATTAAAAACCTTAGGCCGGAAAAACCCAGTGGGACAAAAACCGGACAAAAGGGAAAAATAGTGCAGAGCACAAATGTTATGATCTCTCCCTTTTATAAATGCATTAATTGCCTCGTTAAAAACTTTAAGCTGGAAAAACCCTGTGGGAAAAAACCGGACAAAAAGAAAAAAAGAGTGCAATGCATATATAGCCACTACTAGGGCTAATTAATCTTGCATTTTGTGAACTCGCCATATATCAATGCTACAATGTATAGTTCATAATAGATCTCCTCAATTGAGCCATGTAACCACTGCTAGGGCTAATCAATCTTGCATCTTGTGAACTCGCCGCATACCAATGCCATATACTAATTTCTCAAAAGTTTATGTTGGCAATGATTTGGTAAAAAGATCTGCAAGATTATTTATGGATTGAATCTGTTTAACATCAATTTGTTGACTTTCTTGGAGTTCATGAGTATAGAAAAATTTTGGCGAGATATGCTTGGTCCTATCACCTTTGATATATCCTCCCCTGACTTGTGCAACACAAGCAGCATTATCTTCGTAAATTATAGTGGGAGAATTTGTAACCGGTATTAAGCAACAAGAATTATGAATATGTGTTATAACGGATCTTAACCAAACACACTCTTTTCCAACTTCATATAAAGCAATAATCTCAGAGTGGTTAGAAGATGTAGCTACTAGCGATTGTTTCGTAGAACGCCAAGAAATAACGGTGCCATTATAACAAAATAAATATCCGGTTTGAGAGCGAGCCTTACGTGGATTAGATCTATATCCAGCATCAGCATATCCAACTAAACCAGAGTTAGTGGAATCCTTAGAATAATATAATCCCAAATCTATAGTTTATCGAAGATAAGAGAAAATATGTTTAACTCCATTCCAATGTCTCCGAGTTGGCTCAGAACTAAAACGTTCCAATAAATTTACCGCAAAAGCGATATCTGGTCTCGTATATTGTGCCAAGTACATCAAAACCCCAATTGCATTGAGATATGGTACTTCAGGACCAAGTATCTCTTCATTAGATTCTCTAGGACGAAATGGGTCCTTTTGGGATCTAGAGACCTTACAACCATAGGGGTGCTCAATGGGTGAGCTTTGTCCATGTTGAAATGTTTAAGCAATCTTTCAACGTATGCTGATTGATGGATAATTATTCTATTTGCTTTATGCTCAAGCTCTAGACTAAGACAAAGTTTGGTTTTACCCAAATCTTTAACTTCAAACTCCATTTTCAAATATTCAGCAGTTTCAGCTAACTCTTATGGAGTTCCAATTAAATTTATATCGTCGACATAAACTGCTACAATAGCAAATCCGGTTTTTGATTTCTTAATAAACACGCATGGACAGATAGGATCATTCTTGTACCTTTCCTTAATTAGGTACTCACTTAGGCGTTGATACCACATGCGACCACATTGCTTTAACCCATACAAGGATCTTTGCAATTTTATTGAGAATAAATTGCGGGGAGTGCATGCTTCAGGCATTTTGAATCACTCAGGAATTTTCATATAAATATCAGAGTCTAATGAGCCATATAAATATGCCGTCACAACGTCCATAAGATGATTTCCAATCTTTCAAAGATTGCTAAGCTAATGAGAAAACGAAATGTAATCATATCCATCACGGGTGAATATGTCTCATTATGATCAATCCCAGGTCTCTAGGAGAATCCTTGGGCAACGAGTTGGGCTTTATACCTAACAACCTCGTTTTTCTCATTTCATTTTCGGATAAATACCCATTTATATCCAACGGGCTTTACATTATCAGGGATACGAGTTATATGTCCAAAAACCTCTCGTTTAGTTAGGGAAGCTAATTCAGCTTTAATTGCTTCCTCCCACTTAGGCCAATCTTGCCTCTGACGACATTCAATAATAGATTACGGTTCACAATCATCATCCATAATTTTATGAGCAACTGAGAATGCAAAAGCATCATCAATGATGATTTCATTTCGATCCCAAATTTCATTACAATATGTAATGGAATTCTCGGTATTCCCAGGGCTAGTGTTCCTTTCATGGGTTTGCGCCTCTTCAGGGGCAATAAGCTCTTTGGGAGCAAGCACAACGCCAGGCTCTTCTGGAGCGGATTCCTGATTCTTTCCCCTTCGTTTTCGAGGAGCAGTATCTTTTGATCCTATCGGTCTACCACGCTTCAAGTGCAGGGGATTTTGATCCATTTTAGCCTGTTCTTCGGGAACAGCTATCCTAGCTGGAGCATTTGCAGCTGGAATATGAGACTTCTTTACTTTAGTAGCATCATTAAATACATCAGGAAGTTTATTGGCCATAGCCTGTAAATGGATTATGCGCCGCACCTCGTTTTCACATTCAGGGGTCCTTGGGTCTAATTGAGATAAATTTTTCTCATTCCAGGAGAAAACCTTAACTGGTTTTTGTTTTGCAGTCATGGAAGTTGTAGGTATCCTAATTGATGGAAACCTAGTCTCATCGAAATGACAATCTGCAAACCTGGCAGTAAAAAGATCACCAGTAATTGGTTCCAAGAACCTAATGATAGACGGTGAATTAAACCCAACATAAATGCCCAAATGGCGTTGGGACCCATTTTCATCCTTTTTGGCGGTGCTACAGGCACCTGTACTGCACAACCAAAGGTGCATAGATGTGAAATATCTGGTTCATAACCAATAACCATTTGAAGGGGAGATTGTAAAAGACTAGCAGTGGGGGCGTAATCTTATTAGAGCTGCCGCATGCAAAATTGCATGACCCCATGCTGTATTGTTGAGATTTGTTCTCAATAATAGAGTGCGGGCAATGATTTGGATACGTTTAATCAAGGATTCTGCCAATCCATTTTGAGTATGAACATATGCAACCGGGTGCTCAATCTCGATTCCGAGTGAAGCACAATATGTATCAAAACTCTTTGATGTAAATTCGCCAGCATTATCCATCCTTATGTTCTTAATTGGATAATCAGGGAATTGTGCCCAGAGCTTTATAATCTGCGCAAGTAAACATGCAAATGCGACATTGCTCGTAGATAATAGGCAAACATAAGACAATCTACAGAATGCGTCCACTAATACCATAAAATATTGAAATAGTCCACTTGGTGGTTGTATTGGTCCACAAATATTATCCTGAATTCTTTGCAAGAATAAAGGAGATTCAAGATTAACCTTTGTTATAGAAGGTTTGATAATGAGCTTTCCTTGTGAGCAAATCTCACAATTATAATCTTTGGACAACAATACTTTTATATCCTTTAAAGGATGCCCTTTTGTATTTTGAATTATCCTACGCATCATTGAAGTGCCAGGATGACCAAGGCGATCATGCCACAATCCAAACTGATAAGGGCTTACCAATCTCCAGAATGTGGTGGCGTAGGTTTCAACAGCCTTAATCATGACACAATACAAACCCATAGAAGAAGCTTCTAGCTTCTCATGGATGGTCTTCAAGCCCATCTTATAAGAGGAAATGTCAATATATTTCTTATCTTGTTCATAAACAGTCTCGATATGGTACCCATTACGGCGTACATCTTTGAAACTGAGCAAATTCATTTTAAATATAATGCTTAGAAATGCATTCTCAATATGCAAGATGGTGTCATTTGGCAAAATAATTGTGGCATTCCCAAAACCATCAATAATCGGAACAAGACCTGATATTGTATGGATTTATGCCTTACGCAATGTTATATTCGAGAAAAAGTGTCTACTACGAAATATAGTATGTATTGTTGCACTATCAAGCAAACAAACATCTTCCTTTTTCCCTGTATTTTCCATTTGCATTTATATTGAACACTTCAGGTGTCAAGTATCATAAAAGTTGCATATTAGTTATATAGTCGAATAAAATTTCTAAAAATAAATATTATATAAGGTTCATAAGCATTTCATAATCATATTAAAAAGCAATAAAAAGTAATACATTTAAAGCGAAACAACATAAAATTCGAAGTTCAAATTATCATCCACCACTCTGATGCCTTATCAAAGTAATCAGAGGTCCTCAAATAAATTAGAGACATCCAAGGACGCATTTGCAACTTCAGGAGCAAGATGAGTCCCACCAACAAGATATTGTTGGCATTAACAGTGGTTATGGCAGTAGGATTCATTTCAATGGCATGGGATCCACCACGCTTGCTCGTATTCTTTAAAGATGCCTAATATAGGTCAATAAAATGTTTTGGCGTACGACAGGTACGTGACTAGTGCCCAGTCATGCAACAGCGATAACAAATACTTTCATTAATCTCCTTTTTTGGCTTCTTTTCTTTGCCATGATTTAGGCGAAAGTTTGATTTCTTAGGGCGGTTAAATTTCTTGCCATCCCTTCTAAGATTATGTTCTTGCCTGCGCTTATAGCCCTTAAAATGGCCAGTATTTTCTCAAAGTTAGCATGTGCTTCAGGCAATGCTTTTGAGCCAGCAGGTCTAAGATCATGATTTTTGAGCAGCAATTCATTAGTTTGCTCGACAGTAAGAAGCACAGAAACAATATTTGAAGCATGGAATGTGGAGAAAGTTTTTTCTAACAATTCCGCATCAGCGAGTTTGATACCGCATAACTCAAGCCGAGAAACGATATCAAATAAAGCGGAATTATAATCAGACACTGATTTAAAATCTTACAGTTTGAGATTTTGCCGATCATATTGTGCTTGAGGGAGGATAACAATCTTGGTATGATCATATCTATCATTCAACCTCCTCCACAAGATATGAGGGTCTCGAACGGATAAATTTTGAGTCTGCAGGCTCTCATGTAAATGACGGCGAATAAAAATCAGCGCATTTGCTTTATCCCTTTCATTTGAGGTTCCATCCTCTGTAATTATATTAGCGAGACCTTGCCATTGGAGGTGCATTTCCATGTCAAGGCACCAGGATATATAATTCTTTCCCCTCACTTCCAGGATGTGAAATTTGGGTTTTTCAATATTTGCATAATCCTTGCAAAAAATAAATCCTTAAATTAATTAAAAGGATTTCCAAATATCCACCGCTACTTCAGGAGCAGAAGGATATTTTTAGATTTGAAATTTGGCTTCGGGCCAAGAAAAATAAAAATGAAGAATTGATAGAAGAAGATGAAGTATAAGTTGATTAATAAAAATAATACCCACCTTGCAAAAATTACTTACTCAGTCGGTAGATCCTCGTACTTGCAAAAATTACTTACTCAGTTAGTAGATTCTCGTGCTGATAACGTGTTGTAAAATATCGCGTTACGGATATATAATAGAGAAGAGATTAAGAAGAGAAAGTAAGTGAACACTTAGAGATAGTAGAGAAAGCCAGATATTTCACTGTATTGTGATTGTTGTTCTGTTGTGTGTTTTGTACATCAAAACTAAACTCCTATTTATAGGAGAATAAGAATGTACTTATCATTAATATCAATGTATCGAATGATACATGTACAGGATAGGGGAGATGAACGTTCATTGTATAGGGAGATGTACTTATAATATATGATACAAATGTACCATAATAAGTACATTAAATAAGATGAATATAATGAATATTCATTCATGTATTTCATTCATTCATGTATTTCATAACATTTATCATATTTTATGTAAAGGGTTGTATTTTTCTCAATCCTTAATTAAAAGCAACTTTCTCAAATCATAATTTTGATTGGTGGATTACAAATTATAGACATCACCCACATACAAAAATAAGTGTGGATGATGTACATGTTTAAAAAAACTCAATGATCATTACAAACTTGTTGAACTAAAAAAAATAAAAATAAAAATGCATATCTTCTTCTTGAACAAGAGATTTTAGTAAGCACCATTGAGCTCAAGGAAGTGTCATTTGAATCATAGCAAATCATTCATAGTATTAAGTTTTCTCGATAAGTAGCACATGTACTACATTTATGGTGGCAATCACAAAACAAGGGATGCCCATGGTCGCACATGCATCTCCTAACTTTTTACTAAGAAATCAATTTTCTTATCACAAGCACAAAATCAGGGACAAAAAAAAAAATGATATTTATCCAAGTAGGATTTCTAAATTTATCTTCCAAGTTGATGGACATTTGAGAGAAAAATCAAAAGGGACAATCTATTTTAACAAAAGGCAGATAAAAATTTGATCAGAATCTATTAATTCCTTCAAACCCCATGTACCAAAAACTCAAATTGCTACCAATCGCTCCAAGGTTCCATACCTCGCCTCACAAAGTGCACGAAGTGAAGGTTCAACATAGTGCGAACTTATGCGAAGCCAACTGCAGAGAAAAATAAAAGATGAATGATAGCAGGGCAACTCCTCATGAGATCTTCCTTCTAACTTCCCTAAACTTCCCTGCACATGTGCTTATCTGCCGTCCCACTTTCTCGGCTTTTTCGTTCTCTTCTCATAATATGAGATCAGCGGCTGGCCACATTTTGTGATGATAAACAAGCTTCTGAATGACTTTTTGCATGGGTTTTGGTGTTATATCTTAGAAATCCTTACAATAAAAATTCGACAAGTAAGACTTTGCTAGGCGGCTCCAATTTCCCGTTTACCCACAATGGAGGAGGCCCCTCCACCACCAATAAAAACACCAGAATAAGCGGGCAATCGTACGACCAAAAAAAGAAGAAGAAAAAAAGCGGGCAATCGCACCCCAGAATAAAATTGAATCCCGGCTACGAAGGAAGGTATGGTTTTAATTAGCACGTGTTTTACCAATTAATGAATACTAAGAAAATGATAATAATCAATAAAAAGTCAACGAAAAAGTTAGCCTATGAATTTTAAATATTTGTAAAACAAAAATATGCATCTTTAATTATTTCTTCACCAAGAAAAATGAGATGCCTACGTATTACATTAGCATCTAATATACCTAGCCACATTTAGTGACGACGTGGCACCGATGGCAGCCGCAATTACATTTCTATTTGCAATTTTAACGGAAGAACTGACTTGAGTAAAAAAGCATTTTAGGAAACACATTAATAAAAAAAAAGCACATAGACAACACTGAACTCATCGAAAAATTGCATCACTGATGTTTTCGTTATCTCTAAATTTTTGGCACAAATTTTATGAAGAGAGATTTTAAAGAAGTTCTGTTTTGTCGGTTTTCCGTTTATCTTTGGCAGATGGTCACTTGCAATCATGGATGTGCGCAAGTTGGACAAAATTAGAGTGATGAATTCTGTCCTCATCATTTCTAAATGTCCTCGACTTTGATTTTGCGCGGCCTCGATTCAGAGGAAGGGATTGATTTGCTGGTGTTGGGAGGTTTAAAGAAGCAAATTGACTCATCAAAGAAACGGAATCCATCACGAGTTCTGGTTTAAGTGCGAGAAGGCTTGGGCGGGACGAGAAGAAACGAGAAATAACGGAAAATTGTAATATTTCTTCCCCAAGAAAGATGAAATATATCAATATTGTATTAGCATTTAATGTACCTTAGCTACGTTTGGTGAAGAAAACTAAGGGTGAGTTTGTTTGTGTTTCTATTCAAAAACTGTTCCAGGGAACAGAAATAAAAAAAACTATTTCTGTTCCGGGGAATAATTTTTGACCAGAAAAACGCATTTGATAAACTTATTCCAGGAATAAAAAAAGAATAGAAACATGTTTGGTAAATTTGTGTTCTTTTTTTGTTTCTTTTAATTTTTTTAATTTTATTTTTCCTTTTTTTCTTTCTTTTTTCTTTTTTTCTTCTTTTGGCTGGTCACCTACCTCGGCCATGGCCGGCAATCGGCCGACGAGGGCCGGCGGCCTCGCCCAGCCACGGCGAGGCTCGTCGGCCTCACCTTGGCTAGGTGAGCTCGGGCTCGCCCAAATTCGGTGAGGCCAAGCCTCATCGATGGCTGGGCGAGCTCGGCCTCACTGGATCTGGGCGAGGTCGAGCTCGTCCAACCAAGGTGAGGCCGAGTGTCATCGGCGCGGGCGAGGCTCATCCTCGCCGGGCCACTGCCAGGTGACGCCGACCTGGCGGTGGCCCGGCGACGCTGAGCCTCACCGGTGGCTGGGCGAGCTCGGCCTCGCCGGATCTGGGCAAGCTCGAGCTCACCCAGCCAAAGCGAGGCCTAGCCTCGCCAGGGGCCGGCGACGCTTTAGCGAGGTTGCTGACCCTCGACAGCCGATCACCGGCCATGGCCGAGGCCGGCCATCGGCCAAAGAAAAAAGAAGAAGAAAAAAAGAGAGAAGAAAAGAAAGGAGAGAGAAAATTTGTTCTTAAAAATTATTCCAGAAACAAGTTTTTTTTGTTTCTTGTTTCTATTCCAATTTTGTACCCGGGAACAAAAAAACAGAAAATCTGTTCATGAACAAAAAATAAAAACACAACCATGCACGCCCTAAGTCTTCTATGTTGTTAAATTTTCATCACTGCTGTAGCTTCAGCCATTCTTCTATCTCTCACACACTAAGTGCTTGTGATATTTTTTTTTTTGTCAAATTTCTAATAATTTTATCTCAGTCAATAGAAAAATTTCCATCTTTTCTCTAATTTATCTTATCAGCATTGAGACGTTATTGAAGGCAAACATGTCAACATCTCGGTTTGCAATATATATAGGGACCACATTGGTTAAAAAAAAAGTACATGGACGACATCAAACAAATTAAAAAAGCACAGATACTAGAGATTTCATTTTTTTTCTAAACATTACGCGTAAACTTTATTAATAGATTTTTATGGATGCTTTAATCTTCTCCCACCATAGTGGGGCCGCAAGGGTAATAACACTTTTAAGAAAGTCATCTACAAGTCTCAAATTCTATTCCCCTCTCCACATGTATCATCTTTTCTAACGTTGCATAAGTCTCAAAGAGCAGCATGTCGAAAGTTAATTTCCACTATCGACACCTTGACACTAACGCAAGTATCAATTCTTTCCACTATTGTGGAGGGAAGCCAATACGTCAGCCATCTTCACTTTGATTTGCGTGGCCATCCGATCCTATTCCAATGACAACTACCAAAATATCTCTGTAGTTTACCATAGGGGTGGTATTCTTCCCAATTTAGAGGAAAGGGTTGTTTTGGTGGTTTTGGACATGGTAGAGGGAAGGATTTTTTTGGCGGTTTGGAAGGATTGTTTTGGTGGTTTTGGACATAGTGGAGGGCTAAAGAAGTGAATTGCCTCTTTAAAGATTGCGTGGATTCCAAGCACACGTGGATCATTCTTTGGGGCAAGAGAAAAGGCAAAAGCTTGTTAAAGTGCCAAGGGCTTGTGCTTTAAGAGGAGAAACACATCGGTAAGAACACCATCGCCAATCACCAAAAATCACCGAGAGGCTCCTTTTATGTTCTGAGATATTTGGTTTGATAGCTCGAAGTTGAGCTTGAAGATAATCCTTCGATTGCACCATCTTTCGGGACTCGAACACAACTTGATTTGTTTCAAGGTAATTTATTCTCAAACACAAACATTTGATTATTACTCGTTGCAGATCATATAATATCATTTAAAGCATAAAAATGTTAGGTGCGAAATTCACATGTGACTTTTTTGCAATTTTCATTACACATATTACTCATTCTTCTTACCATTTTCTTTTTATTAAAACTGGTTGGTATAAATTGTTGGATTGGTTGACCCTGGTGAAATAGCATACCGGCCCTCACTCCACGATTCTATGCCTCGCACACAAAGTGCATGAAGTGAGGATCCGACTGGGTCCAAATTTATGTGAAACTGAATATTGAGAAAAATAAATGATTATAAAAAAATATATAATTGTATGGCAAAAATATAATGTGCGATAGGTAAATTGATGTAGTTAAGAATAGAGATAAACATAGATTATAGATTTGTTTGATTGTCAAAAGAGAGAGCTTACAATCCTAAAACACTGGTATTTATAAACCTAATATTAGTAATAAGCGTTCCCTATATGGACAACAATCGCCCACACAACTCCATTCTTCATTCCTCCTCTTTCGTAACTTCCAGCTTCAAGGGCGAATGCAACTCATCGTGGGCTCCTCTCAGTTACTCCTATTATCGTGGCCAAGTTCTCCGAACTTCTTACAATTCGGCCTAGCTTGGGCGAATTGCATATTCAGCTTAGCTAGAACGAGGGACCACCATTCTATTAAAATTTCTTCTTTTCAAGAAACACTTTTCAATGGGTGTAACTAACTACGACTTAAGTATTTCTTTAACCAATTTTTTTTTTTTGGGCGATTTTTCAACGATAAACCTAGTCAACGATGGTGTTTTTTCAACTGCTAAATAGTTAGCACGGTTTATTTCTTTTTCGAAACTTAGATAATAATTTAGCTCATCATAAAAAATATGTTGCTCTTATGAGTCAAGCGAGACTTGCCCTCGAGCATTAGGCCGAGCCATTGACAACAATGTCAGATTACTCATTTTGAATAAATATTCATCATGATCCTCCATTTTTTCTAAGGTTAAATTGACATTATTCACTTAATTTCAGGTCATGAAAGCATTTTGACTAAAAAAATCCAGTATGGTAAATCAATACATAGACCATTTTCATCCATGCAAAAGTTTCAAGCCAATTTTTCGTACACATGATTTTCCAATGGGAAAGATTTTCATAATTCTCTCAAAACATTAAGGTGCTTGACCGAGTTAACCACCGAAAAGATTTTCCCACAAACAATATATGAAATGCTAGGCATGAATAAATTTAAAGAAGTTAGGGAAGACTGATGGTTAACCGATTTACAATGGTTTGACCCAAATCAGCACCTACTTCACTTCTCAAGACCATTCGGTATTTATGGCCATCCCACTATTTTTGAAGTCTTATATAAAGGTTGGTTTATAATGGAGCCAACGCTCCTCTGCAAGCAAGGTGAAGTCATTTACTAGGGGTGGAAAATGGGTGGGTTGGGTCGAAAATGGTTCAACCCATATTTGACCCATTTAATCCGTTTTGACCAATATTCTTATAGTGTAAATCTAGTGACCAATACTCGACCCGACCCGTACCCGTACCCGTACCCGACCCATACCCGACCTGACCCGTATTGCTAAATTCTAGGAAAACCCACTTTTACTATATGCTAATTGGATTAAAACTTCAAATTAAATTAAAAATAGCAAATAAAAAAAATTAAAAAAAAACCTATAAATTGAATGGAAAATTTTTACAATTATTTCTATAATATTTTTTAAAAAATCGAATTTTTAATTTTTTAAAATATTATTTTTAAATATTTTTATTTTTTTAAAAATATAATTTTAATTATTTTATTTTTAAAAATATCATTTTTAATTATTAAAATATAATTTTTAATTTGTAAATGACATTTACAAACAATTTCCCTCACAAGAAGTTGATTTGCATGGTGAATACAAGAGAGATTTTGCAAGTATTTTCATGTACACACATGCCCAAGACAATGGCTGCCTTATTTTAAGGAATACAAACTCTCACGTCTAATTTACATTGGTGGTAAAAATCAGCTGAGATTGGGCGAACGAAATTCAAATTTAAATTGTCGAGCCGTGTATTGGGCCAACTCTGGCCGGCTATCCCGCCATTACTTAGCCAGGTACCTAGATATGCTTTTAGACAAGCCCACTATTCTTTAACCCTTTCCAACTTGCACAAACTTGCAGAAAACATTTCCATTGTGACGATTATAAACATACAAAAAAGAGTTTTGGAATCATCAAAATTGATTTAGGATCAATAGTGGCAACTTATAAATAAAAGGTGCAGCTTAAAATTATGTTTGACTGCCAAAAATTTAAATATGATAAATGTAACATTTTGACAGTTTAATCTATTGCATGAATAGGAGAAAAAATAATCTAGTATGTTAAAATAACATATCAGGTAATGATTAGGGTTTTTGTGATGGGCTATTTGCACTTCATCTTCACTAATGAGTAATGGTACAAAGAAAAAATTATAGAATTGCGAGGTTATGACTATCTACAAAAATTTAAGTATTTTAAATCAGTTTTAAGAACCTTTAGCTTCGGCTAAATTATATGAATAAAAAAGGTATTTGTCCATTTTTCTTAACACGATTGATAGTAAAATCTCGAATTAGCCCATTAATTCGATGCATTTACTTAAATGTAGAATATAATTATGAGGAGCATATGTTGATAACCCTCTTATTTAGGATGTCATCAGGTCGTTTGGTCGGCGAGGGTGTATAGCCCTCACCTTGGCACTAGCGACCTGTTGGCCTTCGTCGCTACCCCACCAACAATGGGGCAGCAGCCACAGGTGAGAGGGATTAATGTATTTTCCTTTTGTTAAGTTTTTTTTTTTTTAAAAAAGAAAGACAAAGGAAAAATTTTAAAATTTTAAAGACGAAATTGCCCTTCATAGACAATGAGTTCAAGCTATTCTTTGAGATTGATATGGGCACTCAAAACCTTATTTAAAATAAGATTTACTTCGTATCATTATTAGAGAAAATTAGAGCACTTTGAGCCATTATTTGAAATAATACCTGTTTCAAATCCTTATTTAAGAAAATGATGGCACTTCAGGTTTTTATTCGAAAATTTTCTAATGACTTGTTTACACTAGTTAATCAACTAATGTCATTTCAATATCTAATCTTATTTAAACATCAATGTTTTATTTTTATTTTTTTTTTGGATTTTTCATGCACTTTCAAGAGAAAAATACTCAAAAGCCATTTTTAAGCATTTTCCTAATTTTTTAGAAAAAAATAAAATTCTTTTGATTTTTTAATAAAATATTTTTAAATATTATAATAATATTATAATATACAAAAAAGAACCCGGGTTGGAACCCTTGGTGGGAGCCGACCCGGGTCGCCTACCAGGGGCCCGTCTGGGCCTGAAATGCGGGCCTAGTCTAGCAAACAAAATGAACTAACCCTGGCCCATTAAAGCAGAATAAGCCCAATATTCCTAAATCATCCCAGCCAGAATACCATGCCCTAAAGACCTGACCCGGATCCGAGACGGTACCCAAACTCGACTTGCTCTCCTGCCCCTGCCTCTCGCGGCGCTCTGTCGACCTCGCCCCGACGAGAGCGGCCGCGGCGAGTGCGGCCGCTCGCCTCGGGCTGGCCACGCACCCAGTTCGGCAACGTCACAGCCAGCCCAATCGAAGGGCCACTTCTCGGCCGACCACCGTCGCCAGCCAAGTACCAGCTCGGCCTCCCCTACTTCGGCCGAGATTTGGCTCGGCCAGGCATGGCCGGTGGAAGCCACTCGACCCAAGGCCTCCCCAAGGCCGTCTCCCCTGTCTCGACCCTCCGCGTGACACCCAGACGGCGAGTAGACAATCGATCGGAGCTCGGGGAACGGACTTTCTCAACACGAACTTTTAGATCTAGCTTAGGCATCTCGTCGAGCGGATGGCGCGCGATGCGTTAGGGGGATCAAGATACCTGATGATGTCTGTTGCCCTTCATCATTTTGTTTCCCTCTGATATTACACACTAGTTCTCAACTAATTAATTTCTTAATACCAAGTTGTGTGTCAATAAAGTTGTGATTTTATGTTGTCTTGTTTTTTCGTGTTTGTCTAATGGTCATTTGCAATTATTCATCTGGGCTAGTTGGACAGAACCGCTGTGATGATTTCTGTCCTCATCATTTGCCCCTTGTATTATACAATTATCAACTAATCAATTTCTCAATTACAAGTTTTTTTTTTATTGATGAACGATGAATTTGTGTATTTGTGTTGTGCGCGTACATGCGACGGAGAGAGTAAGGACAATGCGAACTTTGTTCAAGTCGAAAAGCATCGTCCCGTTATGATTAAGTTGAATAGAAAAAGCTACATTGTAGAATTAACTATCTAAGGAAAGATATATTTTATGGACCAAAATTACAAACTTAATAATTTTACAAAATTTAATCCATCAGAAATTATGACAAGCATGGTTAATTGATGAGGAATTGATTTTCAAACATGGAAGGATATAGAGTCAATTTTAAATAAACATAGAAGGTGAAGAGGAGATGAGAGAGAAAAAAAAAGTAGGGTGAAATGGTGATTCAGCTTGTTTCCAAACATAGAAGGTTATTTTGATCAGATAAAATATTTGTCCCAAGCCAAAGAGGGGATAAAAATAGCCCCACCCTATTTATTTTATTTAAAATAAAGAAAGCATCAAAATTTTTACTTGGAGCAACATTATACTTTAATTTAGAGTTTCTCACATTTGGATGTGGCCATTTTAAAGAAATTATCTTTTAATCTATGGTCAACACGACATCTGCTAAGCTCTAAGAAGCACCGGCTATCAAAACAAATGGTGGATGGTAGAAACATCAAAACAATTACTAGCTCTCTAACAAGTACCCGGCATCTTTTAATTTGTAACCTCTACTTATTGCTTTCTTGTGAAATCATGAAAATGAAAAGAAACGTTTTAAGCTTTGAAATACTGAGAAAAAGTTCAAAATGATTATGCCTGTCAATTTTCAAAAGAAACGACAACTGTTGAACTAGTATGAAAGATAACATGGAGCAGCAACGTGTTGCCTCGTCCACGTGAGATCATTCGCAAGTTCTCCGTGTAAACCAGTAACGTGTTACTTGGGTGCATCGAGCGCGGTGAGCCATCATTGAGCGACCAAGTGTTTTTCTAAATAACTCCGCGTTCTATGTTGCTGACATTCCTCAGTCTCTGTTTATTTACATCGCTCCTTCTTCCGTACACTCCAGTCTCTCTCTCTCTCTCTGGTTTTGTTTCACAATTCTAACCGATTAGTTCTGTTCTCACCTCAGTTTTCTCCGTACCCATTTGTTTAAGCGACCAATAAAAGGAGGCAACAAGAAGAGGAAAAAAAGAAGGGGGAAAAAAGAAATTTGAAAAATTAAAGAAGAGATTATGGCCGAGGCAATTGTTTACCCTGTTGCGTCGAATCTTTTGTCGAAACTCGGCGAGTGCCTCTTTGCTCCCATTGGACGCCAATTTGAGTACGTGTTGTGCTACAAGAGCTATGTCGAAGAACTCAAAAATGGAGTCAAAGAACTAGAGACTGCGAGGCAAAGGGTGCAAAGCCCCGTTGATGAAGCCATGTATGACGGAAAACTTATACACGTGGATGTTGAGAATTGGTTGAAGAGTGTGAAGGACGAGACCGAGAAGGCAGATGACCTGTTAAAACGTAATGAAAGTGCAAAAGATGCTTGCTTCCGTGGGTGGCTTCCCAACCCCATGGTGCGCCATCCTATTGGTAGGAAGGTGAAAAAGATGACTCAAGTCATCCAAGGACTCCATAAGGAAAGCAAAAATAGTATCTTCCAAAAGGTCTATTATGAGAATACTCCCATAGGAATCGTCACCACTACCACTATTGCTGCAAGATCTGTTGACAGGAAGGAAGATGTCCTGAAGTCGAGGGCTTCAATCATAGAGGTTGTAATTAAGGCTATAACTGATGACAAGGTCTGTGTGATTGGGGTGTATGGACCGGGTGGGGTTGGCAAGACGAAGCTTATGGAGGACGTAGAAAGGCAAGTTAAGGAAGAGCAGCTATTCGACGTGGTTGCCACGGCAAATGTATCACGCGATTTAGATCTAAAAAGAATCAAAGGAGAACTTTCTGATGCACTAGGTCTAAAGCTAGTGAATGAGGAAACTGTTCGTGGGAGAGCACATTGTTTATGCAAGATGTTACAGAAATATTCTGAGAAAAAGGTTCTCATAATTTTAGATAATTTGTGGACGAAGTTAGAGTTGAAGGAAGTCGGAATCCCTTGCGGATATGATAATAAAGCAAGAGGCTGCAAACTATTGCTAACGTCTAGATATCGAGATGTTTTGTACATTGAGATGAGCTCTGACCGAGAATTTCATCTCAATGTGTTAAAGCATGGAGAAGCACGAATCCTTTTTGAAAGGATAGTGGGGAACACAATTAACGACCCTAAATTTGAGAGCTTGGTGGATGGAGTGGTCAAGAACTGTGGAGGCTTGCCTCTTTTGATTGTCTCGGTGGCAAAAAGGTTGAAGCGTGGAGATATGCCTGAATGGAGGAATGCTTTGACCAATGCAGAAGGGACAACTGTAAAATCAATAGTGGAACAAAATTACAACGACCTACAAGATGAGAGGATCAAATCATTGTTCTTGGTTTGTGCTCTAGACTCTGGGAGACCGGACATAAGTTATACCCTTGTCTACTGCATGGGTTTGGGTTTATATGAAAAATTCAGCCAGACCATCAAAAACGCTAGAAATAGGTTGATTATGGATCTACATCACTTGCTTGACTCTTCTTTGTTGCTAGGTAGTGATGACCTGGAACAGTTGAGCATGCATGACTTATTTATTGACGTGGCCGTCTCTATGGGCGACAAATTTATTGACATGGAATGGAACGCCTTGGTCGGGAGAAAGGATTTTGGGTTTAAAGAGTGGTCGAAGAATGATCTCAGAAAATGCACCGCAATGGCCTTCAATTATGTTGGCATTGATGAACTTCCTAAAAAATTGGACTGCCCAAACATGAGGATTCTTCTATTATTAGAACACAACCGATTTCTCAAAATGCCCGAGTCGATTTCTCAAAATGCCCGAGTCATTTTTCGAATCTATGGAGGAGCTCCAAGTTTTGGACTTGACTGGCTTATCTTTTACCTCCCTACCTTCATCGATGGAGTTACTTAAAAACCTCACGTCACTATGTCTTGATTCATGCCGTTTGGAGGATGTGACTACTCTTGGAAAGCTAAAAGGATTGCAGTTCCACAGTTTTTTAAACTCTACAATTGCTCGGCTGCCCAAAGAAATGGGTGAACTAACTGAATTGAGATTTTTGGACTTGCGAAGTTGCACCGAGCTCAGAGTTATTGAACCTAGCATGCTCGAAAGCTTGGTTAATTTAGAAGAATTGTATATGCAATATAGTTTTGATCAGTGGGAAGCCGAGGATGAAACCCCGCGAAGCAATGCTAGCCTGGCTGAGTTCAAGAGCATGAATAAGTTGAGTACTTTATACATTGCCATTCCTCGTTTAGCCAGTCTCTCAAGAGACTTACCATTTGGGAAACTAAATAAGCATAAAATCCTAATTGGGGACATTTGGGATTGGTCAGATGAATACGAAGAATCCAGAACTTTAAAACTCAAGCTAGAATCGGGCAATCTTCTTCGTGAAGCGTGGGTGCGGAGATGTTTGCAAAGAACACAATATCTCAACTTGGCGGGATTGCAAGATAATCACAGCATGCACAATTTGTGCTTCGGAGGTTTTCAGGAATTGAAGCATCTTCACATACAAAATAGCCCCTCACTTCAGTACGTTGTTCACTCCACAGAGGACATCCAGTGCACTGCATTTACGAGATTGGAATCGTTGTTTCTCGAGAATCTAAACAACTTGGAGAAGATTTGTTGCGGTCGCCTTGCCTTAGAATCCTTCAGCATATTAAAGATTTTGAAAATGAATAGCTGTGGTGGAATCAAATATTTGTTTCCTTCCTCCGTGATAGGAAACTTCTTGCAGCTAGAAGAGATTGAAATAAGTAAATGTCACTTGATAAAGCAAATTGTCGCAAATGCCGAGGCAGACGAAGACGGAGATGAAATAGATGTTGATCCCAAAGTGAAGTCATGCAATTTGCGTAGGTTAACATTACGAAACTTGCCAGAGATGACAAGCTTTTGTAAAACTATGGACCATTCGGTCGTACTCTTCGACAAACAACAGGTAAATTTCATATTTTCTAAAATGGTCATATTATCCACCATCCATGCCATCCTAATTGGAGAATACTTTCTCTATCTAGTCTTGAGATCCATGAGTTTTTTTTTTTTTGGTCAGAAATAAAGGTATTTCATTACGAGAAGGTAGCAGTACATAGGAAACGCATATTACAACTATAAGCTATAGCCTCGGCAGCTACCAGACTTTGCAACATAAAGGGAGGAAATATATTCCAATTGTGGGGCAAATCAGATCGCCCATGGGCTTTGGCGGCCCAATCAGCAACTCCGTTTGCCTCTCTTCGGCAGTGCTGAAGACGCAAATTAGGGCACAGAGAGAGGAAGCTGTCGATTTCCGCAAAGAGGACTCGTTCTTCCCACGGCGGCGTTCGTTTCTGGTGAAGGATGTCGATCAAGGTCAAGCAATCGCTCTCTATAATGATGTTCTCCTTGTTGATGCCCTGATGCAGCAGACGTTGCAGAGCGAGGGTAAGTGACTGAACCTCTACCTGAAATGCTGAAGCTGCTGTGATTTCTTGTGTATAGACATCGGTAAGAATTCCTTGGTGATTTCTGCTGATACAGGCCACAGTGCCATGAGAAGTACCTGGAAAGTGAGATGCATCGATGTTACATTTGAGGACTCCACGTTGTGGAGGTGTCCAGATTGGTAGTGACGGGTGTGCGGAGAAGTCCCCTGTTCTGGAATGGTCAGTTCGCTGGTCGTGTTGTGAGGAAAGGTTCTGGATTGTCGCCTGTGCTAGAGCATCATTGACAGCACGCACTGGGTCGGGACAAATGCGGCGGAAGATATAGTTGTTACGGGAGCACCAAATCTTCCACAGAACATGGGCGATCTGCTGCAATCCAGGTACGGCTTTCGACTCTGTTGCTCTTGCTGTGATCCACGCATCTAGGCGAGTAATAGTTTGAGGAGAGATTGTGATGTTGAGCTGCGAGTGATTCCAGACCCCGATTGTCCATGAACAAAAGAAAAATAAGTGCTCCACCGTTTCAGGTAAGTTCTGTTTGCAAATTTCACATATGGGATCAGGGGTAATATGCCGAGAGTAGAGCTGAGCTTTGGTAGGAAGAGCGTTGTGACATGCTAACCACAGGAATTGACGGATCTTCGGAGTTGTGTTAAGTGTCCAAAGTTTACGCCAAAGAATGGTGGGTGGTTGATATGATGTTGATGCTTGGTGGTGTCTCTGCTTCGTTTTGCTGCTTGCTAGAGTCTGATAATTGCTTTTGACTGTATACTGTCCATTCTTGGTGGCTGTCTAGACTAATTGATCAGTGGCATGTAATGGTCTGATTGGGATTTTAAGAATTTCAGTCATAGTGCTGCGATCAAATAGTTCTGAAATAAGGGGAACATTCCAGGTGTGGTGTACTTGGTCAATAAGACTTCCCACCAACTCTGGTTCCTGTCTTCTAGCTGGGCCGCCTATGGTGCCTATTGGCAGCCAGCGATGATTGCGTATGTGAATATTTCTGCCATCCCCCACCGTCCATCTTACTTTAGGTAAGATGGCATCCCTTCCACAGAGAAGACTCCGCCAGCCCCAAGAGGGTCTTGTACCATTCTCAGCAAACAAAAATTCCTTGGTTTGGAAATAAAGACCCTTGAACAGCCGACACCATAATAATTGAGGTTGTTGAAGAATGCGCCAAGCCTGCTTACCAAGCAGAGCTTCATTGAAAGCGATCAAATCACGAAAACCTAATCCACCATTCAGCTTACTGGTTTTTAGTAAGTCCCAGTTTTGCCAATGAACACCAGCCTTTCTTGTAGCATTCCGCCACCAAAAATTGGAGATTTTCTGTTCAATCTTACGACATAAGGATATAGGAAGCTTAAACATTGACATAGCGTAGTGCGGAATAGCCTATATAACCGACTTGAGTTCCCACGCGTTGGGCCGACTTAAAAAAGTATTGACTTGTTGAAATATTTACTTTGGAGATATAATGTAAGGACTTTTGTGTAATTTGATAAAGTAATATGCATTTATCAACTATACGAAAAATTTATTTACCGACAGTTGAATCGATTAGCATTTTGTGCTAAAAACTATTGATTTTATTCGACTGTGATTACTTAAACATTTGATTTATAAACACATTGAACTATTGACTTCAGAGTCATCTCAATTTGATATGTGGGTGAGTACTGGTGTGACACGTTTTGCATTTTATAGTAAATGAAATTTTATGCATGGGTATTTTAGAGGAGCCTACTAGCACATAGAGAAATTGGAAATATATACAGATTCTTTCAATTAAGACAAAATAATGATTTAATTTTTCAAAATGTAATTGCTATGTGATATGTGAATGCATAAAAACATTCATATTGGTTAATTACATCCCATTTTATATGAGTTATGTTATCAACATAGTTAAAGAAGCACCATGTGATGTATCAATTTTTTAAATAGTCTAAAAGTTTTTTTTGTTTTTGTTTTTTTTTTTGGTGACCCAGGGAACCTCGCACGGCCGGCAGCCGGAGAGTAAACCCTGGGGAGGCACGCAGGAAACCACCACCCACGCACCCCGAGCAAGGCACCACACAGCGCTTCAGCCTCCCTGCTTTGCAGGGGCTTCGAACCTGGTTCTCCTCGGTGGAGAACACAAGCTCTACCCTCTACGCTGCAACGGTGGGTGGTTAAATAGTCTAAAAGTTTATCACTGCTTTATGGTAAAGTATATACACATACATACATTATGGATATAATTGTAACATAAAGAAGGTATATACGACGTATATAATTTGTATGACCTTCATTTAGTAATTATGGAAAATCGTAAGATTCTATTACATCCACGTGATTAAAGGGGAAAAACCAGAACTAAAAAAAAAAAATCCCTGTGAATTGAACTTAGTGATTATGTGGGAAGAGACATCCAGATCAATTGATTACATTAAATTATTTTGCAATTTTCATCTTAAGTACATCAATGCTAAGGCAATTGAGACGATTAAGTTGTTCCCATAATTGTAAAAAGTTTGGGTAGGTGAACGGACCTTAGTGGAAATGTGGTTCTACAATGTTCCATCATATAAAAATTTTCTTTACTCTTTTATGTTAGTTGATGGAACTATTATGTGACGAAGGAATGAAAATTCAAATATAATAAGGCCAATTTGCGTTTGTTACTCTTGGTACTTTATTGAGATGTTAGTGGAACAATTAATTTTTTTTTTCTAATTTATGTGAGCTGTGGACCTTTTTGTAGTGAACAAATTTACCACAAATCTTCATTCTGGCAGCTTTTCCAATATTCCTAGTAGAATTTATGTGTGTGGCACATGTTTAAATTTATTTTTCCTGTAATAGAATGTCGCCTTGAAAGTATTAACTAGAAACACATCTAGCATTCATTTGTGCACTATTGTTTGGAATCATCAAATTTTATATCTATTCTGTTAGTATAAAATAAAAAATTGGAAACCCTTTTCTAATTTTTTTTATAATAATGTTTATCACGTGACCCAAACCACAAAAGCGTTATTCTCGGTTAAAATTATTATCAAATTAATCAATTCTTTTTCTCGGCCACGTGACTAAAACTTTCTACATTTTACATAAAGTAAGCAACTTTTTTATGACGAGGAAGCATATCTTGGGTCCTCATATTTTAAAACTAAATGCTTTGATGAAATTAACTTTGATGACCATATGGCGCTGTTATGACCAATTCGTGGATATTATAGCCACCAATGGATCTTATGGAGATGAACCCTTTTTCTAACATTTGGTCGATGTGGCATCTATTCCACTTTACATCAATACCAGAAAATAATGGATCTTTTAGTGCTATGCATGGGCACAGTAAAATCTTAGGACTACTTTAGTATTTCTCTCATAAATTTATAATAACTTTTTACTTTTACTCTCTCGATAAGAGATTTTTTTTTTTGGAAATAGTTTGGAAAAAAAAAATGCCAAGCTCAACTGACACGTGCTAATCAATTAAAAGTATTTTTTTAATCAATTTATCAACTTAGTTTATAACAATTCCAGAGAAAATAATTAAGATTGTTTTTTGCATTGTCGTTTGAGATATTGTATCGGACTACAGTCACTGATCAAAAAATCAATTGAGCCTATGCCATGAATTTCTAAAATTTAGGCAGATTGCATAAAATGTGAGGGTAAATTCAATAACCTCAATAATTCATTCTTGTTAATGTATGTATAATAAAGTCCAAATACATAATAGGTAAATGATCAGTAAGTGTAAAGTAGATAATTTTAAAGAAGAATAAGGGAAAATTCAAAATCACTACCCCGCTTCATCTTCCATTATCCTTAGATCTGTCATGAGAGATTATTTCTTCTGTTATTATTTCACATGCAACCCGTATTCACAGTTTCTAGTTAACAACATTGTTTTGAGTGTGGTGTTATTCACCCCTTGCAGGTAATAAAGCTACAAAATTTGGAGGCTATAACCGTTGAAAAATGTCAATTAATACGAGAAGTATTCGACCTTGAGGAACTGACAATTATGGGGGATGTTGAGATTCTATGTCGATTGACTAGATTGACCTTGAGCGGCTTACCAAATTTGGAACACATATGGACCAAGGATCCAAGCAGAGCATTGTGCTTTCGAAACTTAAAGGCACTGAAGGTGCAAAATTGTGAGAACTTGAGGTTTCTTTTTTCTTCTTCCATGGCTAAAGCACTCGTGCAGATAAAAGAAATCAAAATAGCGAATTGTGTACTGATGGAAGAAGTTATGTATTCGCAAGAAGAAGAATTAGTGGAAGCTACAACCACTGACACTTTTGAGTTTCCTTCGTTAACCTCCTTGTCTCTTGTGGAATTGCCAAATCTCAAGACATTCTCTTATGGAAAGTACTGTATTCACTTTTTATCCTTAACAAGACTGACAATTTCCGAATGCATCAAAATGATGACATTTTCTTCATTCGAAGGAAGGCAACGGTTGATGACAAATGATACAGGTTTACAACAAGCATTTGGTCATATCAACTCTGGCTTGTCCTTGCCTGGCTTCTTCAATGAAAAGGTAAGCATCTATAGTATTTTTCTATTGATCATTCTTCTATTCTAGTCAGTGAAGCAAATTAGTAGAAATTTGATCATTATTCTGTACCAAAAGATTGGCACTTCACAGTGGAAAAACAAACTCATTGCTGGTCATTCCCAAAGTTTGCCCTTGCCCCCGAGTTTCAGCATAATAAAATTATATACCAAAAATTTCAGCCATTTTACATATACAATGTTTTTACATAGGTTCTTTTTCCAAGTTTGGAGGAATTGAAGCTTTCTTCCATGTGCCAATTAAAGAGGATATGGCACAGTCAGCTCCACGGACAGTCCTTCTACAAACTCGCATCCCTCACTGTTGAACTTTGTGAAAATTTGTCACATGTTTTTTCGTCAAATTCAATGGATATGTTGCAGAGCCTGAATAAAATTAAGGCTGTCGGGTGTCCCTCCTTGGAAGCATTATTTGAACCCATAAATCTTAGAGCTGAGAAAAGGCAAAAGCCGTTGGTCCTCCCTGCATTAAGAGAATTGACGTTGTTGAATCTATCAAGGCTGAGAGACATTTTGGAGAGTGATTGCAAAGTCACCTTGGCATTTCCTAGTTTGATGGAAGTGAATGTGAGGGGTTGTCACAGTTTGCCATATCTCTTCTCAAGTGCCATGGCTGAAATTCTCGATAAACTTGCGGTGCTTGATGTTTCCTGTTGCAACAACCTACGGGGCATAATTGCGATGGAAGAAGGAAAATGGAAAACCTTAGAGACTTTGAAGTTCCATCAGTTAAGCACACTCAAGCTTGGTGACCTTGAGAATTTGATCAGTTTCTGCTCAGTGAGTTGTGCTAGTGATGGGTTACAACCTCTATTTGATGAGAAGGTATCATCTCCCGATTTATCTTATATGTTATTTTACTTTGTTTTTAGTGCTTTGTCCTTAAACCATATTGCATATTTTTTGGTGGCTTGCATTTCCAAAGTTAGAAGAGCTACACATCACGGAAATTGAAGGGAAATCAGGTAGCCAAAATAGGGGGTAGAGAGAGAGAGAGAGAGAGAGAGAGAGAGAGAGAGAGAGAGAGAGAGATGCCAATGCAGATGAGGAAGAAGAAATGCGACGTAGGGAAACTCATTAGTGAATTAATTCATCCTCAAAACTGAAGAAAACAAGTATCTAGGTCAATATTTACAAGTAAACAAGAGTTCAAACTAAGTAAGCATATCTAAAATAAGAGAAATAAATCAAGATAAGTATCTTAAATTATTAATAGTATCAAATTTAATAAACTAATTGAAGATACAAATCAGCAAAGTGGTTGGAGAATCATGTCATACATCAATCTTTCCCACCGAAATGAAGTCAAATCCTTTCTCCGGTGGCTCTTCCTATGAGTAAGAGATAATACCACAACTTTTGCCCTACAAAAAATCTTCACGACATGCAGAACGCCTGATTTGGATATGCACCTAGGGAGTATAAGGCTATACGAAGTATTATAGAACAAATTTTAGCATCATGAATTTTTCTCTTCTGTGAATCATCAATAGGAGAAATTACGTTTATGAATTTATTAAATATCAAAAGGTGCTTCAATAAATTCATCCAGATTATCTGTAGAATTTTACTACTCACTTCACTATTCTCAAAAGCAGAGATCCTTATTCAATTCTTCAAGACATTGAGAATATTTTTCCATGTCATTTAGCTCATTGGCAAATGATTTTGGTCCGTTTTCATGTCTCCCTTACAATTGTTGATTGAATCTATTCAATTCTCATCAAAATTGTTGAAATTTTCTCTCATATCATTAAACAAATTTTTAATCTCTTCAGGATTATTAAGGATTTATAATAATCATAAGGATGGTAATAATCGTATTAATCCTGACGATCAACACTATTAGAATAACATTGTAATCCTTGTAATCGTAATCACATGAAGTAATAATAGCAATAACCTCTACTCTTTTCAAATTTCAGAATAACAGATTTAATAAATATTGCAAAATTTTTCATAGAGATAATTAGACCAAGCATAGAGTGGCTCCAAACCAGTTAAAATGGCGACTGAAGTTTCAATAGACATCAATGCCATATATCTTCATGAGCATATCAGATCAAAATTGCAACCGTAGCAACGAAAATGAAAACCAAAGTGTTGGCCTTTGGTCTAGTATCATCGCATGACAATACCACATGCACGAAGCAATGTTTTGATACCAATTAAATGTTGAAGAGATCCAGCTCAGATACCAATTGATGAAGAACATATCTAAATCCATTACCAACTAGTGCTAAATGAAAGCATGAAGAATGTTAGGTTTAGATTTGTAGAAAATGGAGGAAAATAAGATAATAAGGGGAAAAAAGAGATAAACTAGAGAGAGATGAAAGAGATAGAAGGGCCAATCTAGGCCGGCAAAAAGTCACGTCATATAGGCAAACTTAGTAATCAAATCAATCTATTTATTTTGTAGGCACCTATTAAGAGAAATAATCAAGATAAATTTCCTTAATCTTCGCTAATATCAAATAACTAAAATAAATAAAGAAACAAATCAGCTAGTGGTGGAGCATCTTGTCCAACATCAAAATTGAACAGTACATACCAGCACCCTACCATCTTTTGATTTAATTGTTGGATTTCTTTCTTTAGTTTATGTCATGTTTTTTTTTTTGTTGGTATGTCGTGTTTTCTTGAAGTCTATACTTTGTTGAAGAAAATTTTGAAGTGCAAGATTCATGAAGCATTGATTTGTGCTAATTGGTTTTTATTTTGTGGGCATCGACACCCTACAATGCACAAGCTATATTTTTTAAATGGTTCAAAGAAATGGGAGAGTACATTTGAGGAATCTAAAGATAGGCTAAATTTGATATTTGCGGGAAACATCCGACGTGTGACATGATTATGCTTGTCTAACTTATGTGGTTATGGATTATGCTACATTTCAAACATAATGCTTGATATCTATTAGATGAATATATGCTTTCTACTAAAAAATAATATGACAGGAGAATGGATTTTAGGGGGTGGCATCTACTGAAAAATCGTGCGTCTAGTCTTTCTTTTTTTGTTCTATCCTATCGATTATGCTTGTTTAGTGATTTTCCTTCTTCTTGAAATTACAGTTCCCCCCCCCCTCTTTTTATGGGAATAGAGAATCGGCTCTAATAATTTAATTGAAAAATAATAGGTTAAGTTTCCTAATATAGAGTCGATGGAGATCTCGCACATGAATAACTTGGAGAAGATATGGCTTGATTATCTTGCTTCAAATGCCTTTAACAAACTCAAGACACTAGTAGTGAAGTATTGTGAGAAACTTTCATCCATATTTTTATCTTATACTATGCTCACAAGATTTCAAAACCTAGAGAAGATAAGTGTAACCGATTGTGGGTCCCTAGAAGTGGTATTTCACGTCCAAGAGTTCAATTTTAGCGAAGCTCGTCCTACAAGCACTTTTCAATTGAGAGAATTAGTTCTAATGCGGCTCCCAAAAATGAAGCACGTGTGGAGTGGACATCCTCAAGGAGGTCTTACCTTTGGATGCTTACGATGCATGAAGATTGTTGAGTGTGAGATGCTCAAAATTTTATCCCAAACTCGGTGGCAAAAAGTATGACACAACTCGAAGAACTTTTAGTACGGGAGTGTGGGGTGCAAGAAATTATTGTGGAGGAAGACGGAGTAGAGATGAATGCAAGGGATCTCTTCTTTCCGCGATTAACCGATGTCAAATTACTTGAGTTGCCGGATTTAAGGAGCTTCTATAGGAATAGTCATACTTCAACACAGCCACACTTGAAGAAATTGCGAGTAAGACATTGTGGCAAGATGAGGTCATTCTCATTTACTTGTGAATACCAAAGCTGTCGAGGTACAAGTACCAGTGAGAATCAACCTGCACTCTTTTCTTTTGAAAAGGTACGGTCCTCAATTCTAGCTCTCTGCAATTGCCTTTGTTGGTTCTGTTATTCTCTATTGGAAATTCGAATTGTCAAAAATTTCATGCTTACAAATACTTACCGAGCCAAACCTACGAATTTCTTCGAAATTTAAAGATCATTTGCGGTTAATTATTTCTGGCTCATATTCTTCGAAATCATCCCAGCTTTTACTTTGAAAAAAGAAATTATTGAATTAACTTGCATAGATAATCGTGCTTCTAATAGCGACTTGTGCCTTATGGCTGGGTTATACCTACTTAATTTAATTTTATCGACATCGTCCCCTAAAATTTAATATATATATATATATATATATATATATTATGTTCATGTGGCATATTGCTAGCTTAGCTATGGAGCAAAGTTCCATTCTTAAACATTGTGAAAATGATTGGTAACAGTCAAGTGCCGCAAATAACTTGCTTATCTAGTCACATGTTAGTAATTTATTAGTAGGCCTTGAACAACACAAACATTTTTTGCTCAAAAAAAAAAAAAACAGCACCAACTTTTTTCTACTCTGTAAATTACCAACTACTTTAATAATCTAGCAACATTATTCTTGTGGATCACCAATGTATTTGAAATTACTAACTTTATTTGAATTTACCGAACTTAATTTGATTGGTGTACCAACATCCGTAATATAAAAACTGATTTTAATTACTTGCCAACTTTTTATCTTATAAGATTTTGAAAAGTACCAACTTTCCAAAATTATGAATCACTTTAATAATCAACCAATAATATTCTTGTGACAAAACAATGACTTTTGAATAACTTACTTTAAGTTTAAATTACAAATGTTAAATTGATTGATGTACCAACATATTTCAAATCAAGATACCTATGGATTTTAGTCACTGAGAAACCTTTTATATTATAGATCTTGAAAAGTACTTATATGTCTTTATACTTTCATGATCACCAACTACTTTAATAATCTACTGACATTTATTCTGATGGCTTGCCAACACTTTTGAAGTTAATAACGTTTAATCGAAATAATCAACCTTAATTTGAGTATTATAATAGTGATATAACAACCCATAATTAAGTTTCATTTCAAACTGCACGGAATGCTCAAACCGTCCTTGCATTTGGGCGTCGCGTATTTTTGGTTTGTTTCTTAGCTTATAAAATGTTTTATTGCCGATAATTTGTTCAGTTTTAATGCATTCTTCTCGGAGGGGGAAAAAAAGGTTAAGCCACGCTCTACTCATGATCTATAATAAAATAGATATTAGAACAGTAGCTTAAAAAATAGAGTGCAACATATTAATACAATTTCTTACTATTGAAACACATCTACTTACTATAGATGTGACATCATTTGCAAAAATAAATAAGTTTTTTTTTTTTAAACTTTTTTGCTACGAACTTGTTGAAATTCATGTTTTTTAACTTTTGGATTGAATTAGTTGACTATTGAAATAGCTGGAGTATGATTGAGAAATAACTGTCTTTATTTAAATTAGCGAAACTTATTTTGATTGAATTGGGCAAACCCTTAACAAACATCCCTTCTATTGGCTCTTGGATTCTTTTTCCTCTTTTCCCTAAAATAAAAGGATACTTTAGTTATTGCGCCGTGGCTATGCCCCGTATTTACTTCCAGTAGCCTAATTAAAAGAAATTCCCATAGGTCATACCAAACTTGAAGGGATTGACATTGATGAGCGGGGATGTTATAATGATGACACTGCAGCATCATTACGTCTTTCGCAATCCCATAGAGCTGGACTTGGCATGCTACCATGATGAGAATGTCGCTTTCCCCTCCAACTTCCTCCTCCACGGATTCCTCAATCTAGAAGTGCTTTCTCTGTCCTGTAGTTCCTTTGAGGAGATATTTCCAGAAGATGCGTGTGGACATGGGGGAGCAACTTTCTACGGAGAGTCAATTGACATGGAAACACCTCTCAAGCTACTAAAAAATTTGTGGCGACTTGAGCTGAATAAGTTGTGTAGACTCCATCGAGTCTGGAAAGATGGCTCCTTGATGGCTGAAATCCTTAAACAGATTGAAACTCTGCTCGTTTCGGAGTGCTCAAGTTTATCAATCGTACTTCCATCCCCGACTGCGTTCCAGAGATTGGTGGGATTAGAAGTAGGGGATTGCGCTAGTTTAGTTCATATGGGGACTTACTCAGCAATGACAAGTCTGGTGCACCTTATTTGGCTAACGCTAAGAAATTGCGATGCGATGGAAGACGTGGTAATAGATGATGGAAATGGAGTAGAGGAGATCTCTTTCCCCAAGCTGCAGCTGTTGACACTTGATGGTTTACCAAGCCTTGAGAGCTTCTCCCCCACTAATTGCACCATCATGTTCCCGTCATTGTGGCATATTATTGTGAAGCAGTGCCCAAAGATGAATATATTCTACAATGGTGCCTTGAGTACACCAATATTACATAAAGTATGCCTCTTCGACGAGGATTATGAAGGACGTTGGGAGGGGGATCTTAATACCACAATCCAATTCTTATCGACATGAAACAATCCACACTGAATTCACTGAGTCAGGTAAAATCTAGGTGCCTAATCATGTCTCCCTGAATCCAGTGTCAAACGGAAGAAACTGGTGTTATTCTTTGAGTTCTATATTAGCTGATATGAAGTCGCTCTTTCTTTAAAAATGTTTGACTGTTTTTAACGGGATCGTAACATAATTGGAGTTGTCGGGTCTTTTGGGCACTTATCCACCAATGCATTGTAGCTGTTTGATGAATTGCTTAGCATAACCTCTGTCAATGTAGCTGCAAAGACTGGGGTTTTGTTATATGGGGTTGTGTGCTGGCCCACTTATTCAGTTACCCTTGAGGAATGTCAGTAGTTAGACACGTCTTACTGACAATGTTTGTCTCTTTTAGGTGTCATGCTCGCTATGCTACGATCAAAGTGGCCGCTTTTATTTGCTAAAAACTGTCTTTGTAGTAAGACGTTGAAGCAAGTATTCTGCAGCCTGTGCACTAATAATGTTCCAGCATAAGGTGTTGTTGCCTCTCGATATGGCGTCCATGTGCTGACAAGTGGTGTTCACAGTGGGCAGGTGCTTCATTGAATATCTCATTCCTTTTCTAGTTTGGGATGTCCGCTCATTTCCTTGATAATGGTACAAATGTAGCAGAATGGTTGAGCAAATAATCAATTGAATGTGGGGGTACTCAATCTTCCATTGAATTGTATAGAGATTTTGTATGAGTGTTGGCTTTTAGGCAGCCTCATTTAGCATCAAGAGTTTCTTTGGAGTTGGCCCATTTGGATGATGACAATAGTGGCCATACACTGACCAGAAGGGGAAGAAATCCAAGAATCCAATTAAGCACGTCCTTCAAGAAGCGCACCAGAGCCTACATGGAGCCATTCACACTAGATGTTTTCATCTCCTAGCGCTTCGTCTCAGCTTCACTCGCTCACTTATAGGGTCACGTGCAAGCAGGTCGCTGTTGCGGGTACTAATAGGACATTAGAGCCGTGCTCAAGTCTCAATCGAACACACCAGCATGTTTGGCCACAGGCCGGGCTTTGGCAGACTGGGGGAGAGAAGCTGATGAGTGCACTGCTTCCCATACTGCAACAGCAAGGGACAAGTTTGAAGGAAAAATCCGAACGGTAGTTCAGTCTCTGATTGACATTGGCATCGATTTATCTTGAGTGATTTTCCCTGCTTGAGCATGATCTTGCTTATGTGCACAGCTCGTTATAGGAATGTACAGACATCTTTGACATTGTTTTGAGATACACAAGATGTAGTGTTGGTTCATTTGCTGGTTAAATATAGATAATAGTGACTGTTTGTTTGACAAGAGTAGAATTCGACTGTTTTGGCTTTGTTAAAACATTTACCTTCTGGATTCTTGGATGAGCATAGTGATGGCTATCATAGCTTTGTACGTTTTTCTCTCATTTTACATGGTGTCTATGTTGACTCCGCTTTTGAAACCTTAGATGTCCATGCCACGATGATTAGTTTCGTCCAGTTTTCTTTTAGCAAAGACTTATTGCAAGGTTAGGTTCAAAGCTCTTGAGAGTCTGTAGTACTATCATAGCATGGATTGGCAGGTAATATCCTACTCAATTATCATAACTTATGTTAGTTGTCTCTTGTTCAATTGTTTTACTTGAGTTCATGATATAGAGATACATAGGTATTACTTTGCCTGCCTTCATGACTTGATGATAAGAAATCAATTAATGCAATATCATAGGATTTGGTCATTGTATTCTTGTGGAAAATATGACGCTAAATATAAAGTGTTGTTAGTCATTCTTTTTCTTCTGTTTCTAAGTTTGACCATCTTGGACAAGAAGGGTAGACCCAACTAAAAGGTGAATTGATCTGATCTGTTGCTTTTTGAATGTTGAGCGACATATCATGAAGAGAGATGTCCAAAATTCAATATGCTCACGGGTAGTCCAGTATCTCCTGTAAAAATAGTGGTGACATGTCTGGAAAATGAGCTAGGTGATTGAAGGTGATCTAATTGCTTTGTCAATCACCTACTTTAGATGCTTATACTACAAAAGCATATGGTCTAACCATCACTCAGCTACTTAGCCTATTGCAATTTCATTTGTTCATTGAAGGGCTGGTATGAAGAAGAAAGGTTCACTTGCTAATTGCTATTATCAGATAATGTTTGAATTCTGCTATTTTCGTCTTGTTGTAGTTTTAGTTGTACTCATAACTTCTTTGGCGCTTCATCATCATAGCTCTTTCCATATGCGCCAATATGGACTATTCAATTGTTTTTATTTATTTATTTATTGGATTAGGAAGTAATATTCTCTACTAGCTGTGAAAAAATATCATTTGAGTCCACAATCACAAGAGTTCTTAGTAATCTGACTACTCAATTGTTTCAAATGAGTCCACAAAATACATCAAATAGTTCACAAACTTAAAGCACCATATTCATTTCCATGACATAATCAATACAAGATTGCACAGTAAAATGTTATTTACTCCTGGATCACATTATGAACGTGGCATTTTCCATGCACTTGGGTTCAGTGAAGTACAAGGGTAATCCATCAAGATCGTGTCGAAAGCATCTTTTCCTTTCTGTTTTCTGCAGATAATCACAAAGACAAGTCAGAGTTTGACCCTACTGCTTCTTAATAAAAATGTACAAGTAGGCTTGAGAAACCTGGTTACTCACTGACTATCCATGTTGAGGAATCTGTTTCTTCCAGGATTGCTATTGAAATAATATTTCACCGTACCCAGTTTCAAAAACAAAGATGTGTTTTCTAAAAGTGTAAGCTGTCCAAAATTTCTCATCAGTTCCTTGCCATATCTTTTCATTGCTTTCTATCAAGTAATCCGGCGTTACCTTTTCTTAAGATCCTTTCCTGAGAATATCCAGAGTAGCTGAGTCTAGGGGTTCTCTTCTGTTCTCTTGAAGTTGTCATCAAATTGTCTAATATGTTCCTGGAGGCACTAGTGAATTGACATACTGTAAAACTTGTTGCCGGAGAATCCATTAGTCATTGAGTGCTTCGACTTAAATACTAGTGGGAACCATGCACTTGGAGGGTAAATAACTTTTCTCATGCATTTTGTAGCACATGGGCTCTTTTGTATGTTAATTTGCTTCTCGTTTATTCCAGTAATCTTCAGTAAGTCCATAGCAGACTTGGGGAAACTTCACAGAGAAAGCAACAGGGAAAATTTTACTTTACCATCTTCTCATCTAGGCTATGAAAAGGTGCTTGTCATTCTTAAATAATTTAATTCTCTTCATTTTGATAAGCCCTTTGATCATTTTCGACATGCATCTTGCAAAAGTTCCCAATAAGGGAGATGATTACGTACGTCCTAAAGAGTAGCATCATGTAAATTTGCATGATGAATGTCTTGAATCTAACATACTACTGATATGTTTTGGCCAAAGACCTAAGTGTTGATTATAACGTGTTAGATAAGTGCATGTAAATTTCCACAATGAACATCTTAAATCTAACATGCTACCAATCTTTTTTGGCCAAAGACCTAAGTGTTGATAATAACGTGCTAGATAATTTCGACAATATACTTAGGTTGTGTTTGGCAGTTAAGATAAAATTTATCCTATCTTGCGTTTGGTACACGATCAAGATAGGATAATGTCAGATATAGATGGAATATACACTGGATAAAATTATCCCATTGTGGAGTTAGGATAAATGTGGATAGGATTGGATATAATAAGAAAGTTTTTTTTTTTTTCAAATAACAAAATTTTAAAATTAACAAATTAAAATTATATTTCAATATAAATAATAATTGAATTATAATATAAGAAATTCAAAATAACAAAAATAAAATTTTAGTTTTCAATTTAATCTTATTTTTATTTATATATTCGAATTTAATTTTATCTTATAATATACATTCAATATATAAATATATATTTATTACATATTTTAGGTGTTTTAGTAGTTTAGGTATATTAGTATAATTTCTATTTAATAAAATTTTATTAGAGAATGATGGAAGGGGAAGAAAGAAATAAAAAAGGAATTAATTAAAAAGAGGAGAAAATAAAATAAAAAGAAAATAAAAATAAGGAAGACAAGAGTGTTACGAGAGATTTTTACTATATATGTTTAAATCAAACAAAATATATAATATGATGTGAAAATATCCAATTTTATTATTGCAATCATTAAACAATAGATAAGATATAAAAAAATCTGCTAGATTTCATATCTTATCCTATTCAGTTTTATCTTAATTAGAAATCTAGACGACCAAACGTAACTTTAGAGCTCATCTTTCTCAATATTCACATGTTTTCTTTGCTAGGGACAGGTTGTCTTGCTTAGCCTCACTACCTCTCTTATACCTCAACAAAAGAAAAATCATAAATGAAAAGGAATTGCAATAATCAAAAACCCGCTCATAGCAATCGCATGAGCAGTGGTGGTGATTACCATTGAGATCGTTTGCAAGCCTTATCTCGACGGATCTCTCAACCCTGATTATGGCCGAACTGATGACAACCGTAAGCTCTTGCTCACGTCCTTGTAATCAACCCCAGCAACACCAGCTATGTGTGAATTTCAAATGACTTCCCAATCCACCATGGCCACTGGTCCAGCATTCATTGTTAGCATCCGGCTATGTCGAAGTCACAATAGCCTGGTCAATGGAAAAAAATTGAAAAATAAAACAAAGTGTCATCTCTTTCCATTGCATGACATCATGTCTTATATCTTCTTGTCAGTAGCCTAGTTGGTGACTTGAAAATATTAGGGTGATCTCAGAAAATTAGCATGTGATAGGAAAAAATTGATTTTTACTCATTGTAGAACTCCTAAAATACTATAAAGCATGAAAATATTACATGATTTCTCTCATAACATTTTCGAAATCATCATTGCAAATATTGCTTATTTTTCTTACTTCATTCTTTATATTCAAACAGATTGGTACAAATGGTTGGATCGGTGAACTAGAGGAATCGCATATCAGCCTATACTCCGGTTCAATATTCGGTATCATTTTCAAAACATTGCCTACAATTAGGCCTGAAATAATTGACTAAAAGTCATCCATTCTTTCTTGAAAGGTGGGTATATGAAAATCTTTAACTAGGAGCTCTCGCCTTTGGTTCGTATATTCATTGATTTTCTTTAATGGATGACCTCACTCATAATTTATTAAAGGGATAAGTGCATTGAAAGTCCTAAAACTTATAAACAAAGTGTAATTCAGTCATAAAAAAGTGCAATTAAATCCTCTAATTTGTCATGAAAGTGTAATCGCGTCGTAAAACTTTTAAAAAGTATAATCAAGTTCTTAAACTTGTCAAGTTAGTTAAATTAAGTCCTTTCATTGATAGCACTCTTTGAAAAATTTTAGGTCTCAATTGTACTTTTATGACAAGTTTTAGAACATGATTGCCCATTGTAACAAATTTTAAGGCTTAATTGCATTTTTTGAAAATTTTAGAATTTAATTACAATTTCATAACAAATTTTAGGACTTTTAGTGTACTTATCCCTTTATTAAAACATCATTCTAAAAAAAGTGTGAGTATATATGGTGATTATAACAATGGGAAATTGGACATCGTTACTTTGAACCTACTTCGTCCTTCTACTAATTGAGAGGATCCGACAAGAATATACATTTCAAACATGTGGAAGGAGAGATAGAGTCCTATGCAAACACGCACTAACCGAACTACTTCAATTTGATAACAAAAGAGTGAAAATGAAATTTACCATACTTTATGTGAACAGCTGTATTTCCGTACATCCTTGATTATAGGAAACTTTATCGAAACATGCCTTTCATCTGTGGAATACAAATTATGGATCATCTACATGCAAATAAAAATATGAGTGGTCCATGTTATCTTAACTTAATACTTATATTTTATTATGCTTAACACGTGAAATTGCACATGGCTATATTATCTAACCAAATTCGGCCCAACTTATAGTGGCTCCATTTACCTCTCAACCTCATTTAATAATTAATGATAGATCAGATGTTAGAAATTATAATTCAACTTTCGGCTTCATTATTTTGTTTAATACATTTTGTCATCCTTTCCTAGATCAAGGCATCATCCTCTGTATTCTAAATAAAGATTACTGAGTATGTGATTACAGTTAAAAACTTGAAAGAAAATAACCTTCTTACTTATCCATGAACAAGAGAATATAGTAAGCATAGGTGAGCTCTAGGGAAACTCAATCGGATAGTAGCAAATCATCAATAACCTCAATTATCTCGATAACTAGCACCAAGTCTATACTTGTTGGGTCCATCATGGGACACAGGATGTGACTGGGCACACACACATCTCCTAATTTTTATTTTTCAATTAATAAAGTTTCTTAGCAAATGCTCAAAGTCAGGTACAAAATTAATGATATTTATCCAAGTGAGATTTGTAAATTTATCTTGCAATATTAATGGACATTTAAGAGAAAATTAAAGGGGATAATTTATTTTTACAAAAGATATCGAAAATTTTGATCAATATTTATTAAAGCCAAAAAAAAAAAAAAAGCACCAAGAGCAACCGAGATCGCTGCACGGTTACATACCTCGCTTCTAAAGGCCACAAAGGGGTTGCGCATTAACGTGGAGCTAAGTGTGGAGAAAGATTAAAAAAAAGTTGCTAGAAAAATGTAAATTGCATTGAAATGGTGAAATTCGAGGAAAATAAAATGGTGTAGTAAAAAGAAAATATAAACATAGATTATAGATTTGCTTGGTTATGGAAAGAGAGAGCTTTACAATCCCAAAACACTGGTATTCATAAAAAAAAAATTAAAAAAAAAAACTAAGAATAACAAGTCCCTCCTATACGTAAAAGAACCACCCGCATAACTCCAATTATTCCACCTCTTTTGCTGCTTCAACTTCAAAGACGAAATGCTACAACGTGCAACTCAATCATGAACTCTTCCTAGTTACATCTGGCTTATTATCAACACATCCCAAGCACGATTTAAAACTCAGTTATTAAAATCATCAAGCATGAAACAGAAATCTTCAGTTACGAATGATTTCATGCTAATTACGGAGGTAAAATGTAAACTCACGGTCCTACCTATTGCTTAGCTCTTCCCTATCCCACAGTGACGGGGAGTCAAATCAGACATTGACCTTACCGATGCTTTTTCCCAGAGATTTAGACAAAAATTTCAAACATGGCAAAACTTAAATAAATTTCTTAATTAATCCATTATCTTTGAAGCATATTACTCAGGCCCTGTTTGGTAACCATCCGAACAGGGCCAAATTCTGATTTTTTGTTCCCAGAATCAGTTTGGGTCTAGAATCGCGTTTGGTAAAATTTTTGATCCCGGGAACAGATTAGGAGTAGAATCAAGAATTAAAAAAAAAAATGTGATTCTTATTTCAGAATCAGAATTGAGAATCAAAACTCTTCTTCTTCATTGACCGCCATCCCGCGATCACCATCCGTCGCCGCCAGTTGTCGCCGTCCACCGCCGCTGGTCGCCGGCAACCGGTCCAACAAGTTCGCCGGAGGCTCACCAGGCCAAGGTGAGGTCCGGTGAGCTCGCCGGAGGCAAGCTCAGCCACCAATGAGGCCCGCCTAGCCTCGGTGAGGCTCACCCAACCCCGCCGGTGGTCAAGCGAGCCTCGGCCTCACCGGTGGCTGGGCGAGCCTCGTGACGCCCACCCCCGCTGGTGGCCAAGCAGGCCTCGCCCAGTTGTGAGCAAGGCTCGGCCGACAAGGGCCGGCCTTGTCGAGGGCCGGCGATGCTCTAGTGAGGTCACTGACCCTCGTCTGGCCTATCACCGGTTCGGCAACCGGCCTTAAGAAGAAGAAGTTTAGGAGAAAAAAGAAAAAAAGTAAAGTAAAAAAAGGAAAATAAAAGAAAAGAGAAAAGGAAAAAATTATAAAATTTATTTAAAAATTAAAATAAATTGATTTGGAACCGAATCAATGAACACGGTACCAAACACAATTCTATTCCAGAATCGGAAATTTTGTACAGTTGCCAAATGCGTTCTTTTACTCAAAATTAGTTCTTGGGAACAGAATAAAAAATAATAATTTCTGATCATAATTTGTTTCCGGGAACAGAATCGTTACCAAACACGCTCTTAACATCTCGTGAAAGTTACTAGTAAAGCATAAGATTATGAGGCTCTTAAAGAGTACTATCATCTAAAAATCAATAGCCGCTATGAACACTTTGACTCCCACATAAGTTTCATAATACAATTCTTTTTTAGCCAAAAGGTCCCTTAGCAAAAGACCCGTTATTTGGGAAGGTGTACAGGCAAAAAATTAATTAGTAACCATATATCTTTCAATCAAACTTTCTGATTGCATGTTATGGTGTGTCAACAAAGTTGTGGTTTTTGGATACCTTGTTTGGTTTGTCTTTGTATCATCTGTAATTATTAATCCGCGCAAGCCTTAGACAAAATCTAAGTCATGAATTCCGTCCTCATCAAGTTGGACACAAAATGTTTTCGCTTTGATTTGTGTGGCCACGTGATCCAATTAATATCCTCAAAGTCTACTAGGTGGGGGCATTCTTACCATCTCGTGTCAAAAAGCGCAGGGTAGCACTATGTGATAGCAATTCTCCACGAGTTGGTCACTTTTTAACAAGCACGAATGATTTTGCAGAGGATTATTATGGCAAATGCAGAAACCCTTGCGGCAAATATCATAGGGAGAGGAGAAACACAAATCCACTATAGAAATCAAGTATTACAAAAGATGGCTCTGAAAAGCTTAAACTCTTTCTGTCTTAACTTCATGCAAAATTTTTTAGTAGTATCTCTTACTAAAATATCACTCTTCTAGACCAAAATTAGATTTTTAGGTCATCATATCCACTTATGTACCATAATTCCAATAGAAAGGTCAATCTCATTTATTGATAAGTTCCCAAATGAGATCAAAGACAAAACTTAATTACAAATATTCTTGGGTAATCTCAATAATATTCTAAATTTCTTCCCCAATATTAATATACTTTGTAAACCTTTAAACCAAAGGCTACAAAAGGATCCTCCACCACAGACTTCAATCCACACAACTATTGTCAAACAAATAAAGACCTATGTTAAAGAAATACTATGCTTACATCTAATTGATCCATCCACTTTTAAAATAGTTGAAATAGATGCCTCAGAAATAGGATATGATAGTATTCTTTAACAAATCAAAAATAGTAAAGAATAGGTTGTCCAGTCTGTCTCAAAATATTGAAACTCAACCCAACAAAACTACTCAATAATCAAAAAAGAAATACTCACTATTGTTCTATCCATATCAAAATTCCAAGGAGATTTATTAAACCAAAAATTTCTCTTGAGAATTGATTGCAAATCAGCCAAAGATATTGTACAAAATGATGTCTTAAATATTGCTTCAGAACAAATTTTACCAAATGACAAGCCATACTTTTAGTGTTCGATTTTAATATTGAATTTATAAATGGTTTTTCGAATTCAATACCAGTTTTCTTAAAGATAATTTTTACAAGGAATACAATCATGTCACCAAAATCCAAAAAAGACAAAGACAAAGGCAAAGCCATTGCCGAAACCTCCAATACACCACCTAAGCCAAAAGGCTTGGACCAATGAATATTAATGATCTCCAAAGGGAAAAACAAAAATAGAAGATCAAAATGATACTTCCAATACCTTTGATCTAAACTTCTTAAGGTTATTGACGGAAATAACCTCTAGAAAATGGATAATTAATGTAACGATAAAAATCAATAATGAATTCATCATTGAAACAACGGCACTCTTTGATATAAGAGCATATCTCAATTGTGTTAAAGAATGTCTTGTTCCAACAATATACTTTGACAAAACATCATAATCATTAAAATCAGCTTGAGGAGATAAGTTGAATATCAAATATAAATTACCATAAGCTTTACTAATAAAAAATCACATGTCTTTTAAAACTTCCTTTTTTTTAGTCAAGAATATAAGGCAAAACAGTTGAATACGATAGAATCAACGATTCAGAATCCCACCCAACAAATCATATCATTAGTAGAAACATTCAAAAATCCTATTTTTAAGACAATTGAATTCCCAAAAAATCTTAGCCTAGAGTTTGCCAAAGCCACAGAACAACCCCAAAAATTATATTATAGTAGAGCTACCCCATCGAACATTGCTTTAGAAGAATCATTGCAAAACATACAAAATAAATACTCTCCAGATGCCATTTATGAATGGAATATAGATGGTGTAGCTGAAAGTAATATAATGAATATTTTAAACAATGTGGTAATATTAGCTAATGCCTACAAAACAGAGCAAGATGTTTCTAATCATGCTATTTCTCATCTTTTAGTAGTCGGTTTCACAGGATAACTAAAAGAATTGTGGGATAATTATTTAACAGATGAACAAAAAATATAAATTTTAACTATCTATAAAATAGATGACTTTGGACAACGCATGGATAATAAACAAGAACATCTCATCCAAGATACGGTGAATACATTCATTTACTCTATTTTACAACACTTCATAGAAGACCCATCACATATTAGAGATAGAAACCAAGACTTCCGGTCCAATATGAGATGTATTCTTCTTCTTTTGTTAGCATATTTATTTCAAGGGTAGTTATTGAACAAAACAACTATACAAATTAACATTTAGTAACCATAGAAAAACCATTCAATAGGATAGAATTAGCAAAAAGTAATTCTAAAAACACCTTTCAAACAATTGATTCAACCTTTTACAGTAACAAATGAAGGAATTGAAACTCGAGGTTTAAATAGAAAAATCACTTTCGATTTTATAACAAAACCACAAAAGAGAAGCCTAAATATTTTACAAGAATACTCAATTTCAGAAATAAATTATCTTATTAAAGATAAAGAAAACCAACTTGAGTTTTTAAAGAAGACTTAGAATTCAAAAGAATAGAAGAAGATCTCATAAAAACAAATATCAAAGATAAAATAGCATCCCTACAAAAATACATAGAAAAAACTATATGTTTCATCTTACCCAATGCACTTTGGGGAGCGCATACGACGGTGATTTCCTTAAGGCTAGGTTCTCAATTCTCTCAGCCATCACCATGAGACTAGCATTCTCTTTTAGCACAATTCCCTTAGTGGCTTTTGCATGTAGATGCAGGAGGAGCTCTGCACCTCGAGTTTGTCATCGACTTGTATTGCAGGCACATTTTGCAAACACAGTAGAACTTCTTTTCTTTTCGGCCATTTGGTCCTTTTGTTAGGATCATACTAAATCGGGTACCCATACTCTATTATTTTCCCCTCCTAGATATGTGTGCTGTACGACCAACTGTTTGTCTCGAATGCTTACTGCTTTCAGTATTCAAGAGACTGCATTGAACCCTCCCATTGTGTTCTCCATCGCCATCAGTATGCCTGTTGTGTGATTGCTCTTTTATGAGAAGAACTTTAATGATTGCAAAGGAAGAATGTCTTGAATTGCGTAATCATTATCGTTTCTAGCAAACTACTAGCGTTGCCTTGTACACAGATTACTTTTTGTTAGCTTGTGCTTTTGTAAAAAGTTGAGGGACAAAATCATTCATAGAAATATTTGTCAACTCATAATGTTTAACAAAAATTCACGCATCAATCAAACCACCGACCATTACAATGCTTGTTGCAAAAACGAAATAGGACCAGACTGGATCAAATCCAGATTCGACCGTGAAACAATGGATCAAGTTGAACAAATAAAATAATATATGAGAAATAGGAATATAGAATTTCTCTATACTATGATGTAATATAATGAAGATTACATTAGCCTATTTATAAGATGTCTGGGATGGTTATCTAAAGTAACAAGATAAACATAATATCAAATATAATCAATCAAGGATATGCTATATCAAAGGAGAAATGCGGCATCAAGTAAATATCTTAGTATTGCAAACATATCATAAATCAATATGTGCACTATACTCCAATTGAGTTAGATACAAAGTGTGCTTTGAAGAAACTTGGAGAAGCTCAGGCCTTGATATCATGTGGAAGCAAGATCTTTCGGGGTAGTTTGTTTCGAATGCTTATGCTTTCGGAATTAAAGAGACCACATTGAACCCTCCTATTGAAATCCCCATCACCATCTGTGTGATTGTGCTTTTACGAGGAGATTTTTGGTGATTGGTGAGGAAGAATGTCCTAGATTTAATAGTCCTTACGATTTTCAGCAAATCACCAGTGTTGCCTAGTACATAGATTATTTTTTGGTTAGTTTGTGCTCTTTAAAGAGCTCAGGGATAAAATTATTCAGAAAATGATCAGTCAGCTAATAATGTTCGTACTTCAACAGAAATTCACGAGTCAATCAAACCCCGGATTAAAGCAACAAGCAAAATACGACCAAAACACTATCCGTATCAAATCCGGATCCACCAATCAAAAGATGGAACATAACCGCAATATCAGAGTAAACACCTTCCCATAGTATCAGTTTAACTATATCCCTGAATCTCCTAGCAGTATAACCAATAAGCAAATGCCAATATTCATTTGAATAGCCGAAATTACCATTCGATTTTATGGAAAAAAACTGGCACAAGCTCTAAAAGTTCAATAAGTAGACGTTCAAATAAAGATAGACGACAATGATTTCCGATCGATCTTGTAGCGATAGAGTCAACTCCAATGCATCAAGCGTCAGAGACTCAAAAGGCCATCCAAGCCTTTTCCCCGGAGGTTTTCTACAAAATTTCAAGCACAGCATGACTTTAATAAATTTCCCGGCCAATCCCTCATTTTCTATCTCCTTCCCTCGGCTACTTTCCTCTCCTCTAAATCCCTTGATTCCTCAGCGGAGGTGAATCCACATATTGGTCATGGTCATCATATTATGATATGTCGAATGGGGTGAATCAACACCTGATCACCTGTCGAATCGGACTCTTATCTCCTTATATAGCAATGAGCTTCACCATGATTCCTAGAACACATGCAAAGCTTCGAGCTTGATTCAATTCTGACACTATTCGTAGCCCTCCAAAAGGAAACCAAATTTACATCCCGTGGCTGTGCGCACGGATCGCTCGACCCACGGATAAGACCATGGTAGTTTCAATCGAGGCGTGACAACCGACCCGATGCGCTAAAGGTAGAGAGTGCAAGAGGGAGGGGAGGGGGGGGGGGAGAGAGAGAGAGAGAGAGAGAGAGAGAGAGAGAGAGAGAGAGAGAATGGGGGGTTGCTTTTGGGATGTGAGAGGAGGTCAACAAGCGGTAGGGGGACACGACAAAGGCCCATGGGAGGAGTATAATCATGCATTTCATATTCTTTATTGCATTTAAGCATTTGAAACATGTAGGTTTAGACTAATGCATTAGCATGAGGCCGATTGTGAACTCCTTTCGAATCGACTCGATAGACTGCCCTACATTCACACAAAGTCTAGGCCCATTCCCTCATTTAAAGTTGAGCCCACAAGTTCGGTCCCCCCCCCCTCTCTCTCTATTCATGTACTTTCCGTTCCCTCTAATGTCATTCGATCATGCCAAATAAATATGACTCCATTTCTTGTGGCACCCCTCGAACGGCCCCCGATCCGTTGGGGTCGCCACAGTGCGCTTACCTTTCTTTTGTCCTGACAATATATTACTCTGATACCATAGAATCATAATAGGCCCATAACTCCTAAGGGTTTATATCTTTTAGATCGGTCCCTGCGTAGAAATATGGCGGAAGCGTATCCAACAACTCCCTTCCCTATATTCAGAAAACGATGCACACCAACTAAACATTTATAGGTAAAAGCCGAACACTTTTATTTACTTAAACCAGATGAACATCATTCATCGGTACATCAAAATGCCGTAGTCTTCTATACTCAGTTATACTTCAAAAGATGACCGACATATTTTCCAACAGTTGTATACTTAAAGTCCATCGATCAGTGTCGACGTCCAAAAGTTCCTTCCTTTACTATCCTCCTCCTCGCGGTCATATCCAACCACTCGGTCCATTGGTTGGTGGCGGTGATAGTAGAGGCATTTTATCTAGTCTGAAATGTTAGTCCTCAAAAGGGATGAGTACAACCACTCAGCAGTAAAAGATTCATTAAGCTATATCATGCAGTACCATCAATATCTAGATTCATGCAAGATAGACAAGATAGGCAGTCAATGAATGAGTATGCATCCAAACCATATAACTCTTCAATGCAATGACCAATGCATTTCCAACCAATAAGATCCATCATGTTCAGTCACACAAGTCCCGATCATAAGGCCAAACTATAATGACATGTCCCATTCCATGCTATACAATTTAGTCCTATAACCAAACCACACGCACACTTAGTGGAACCATCAGTTTTAACATTCAAAAGGTTTCACCCCCCAGAGGACCAATGTTCGCGTCCTTCTAGGCATTCGCACCCAATCCTGGCATCGCGAAGTCCTCCGGCACACACCTCCGGGCATCTCGCATCCCACCTGGCATCACGAGGAATTGTCGGGGCTCGCCATGAAAATGGTTACCCCTGCCTTTCGGAATTACGTACCGACATACCACCGGGTCTCTCCCGGAATTACGTACCGATACACCACCGGGCATCCCGACACTCCCGGGGAAAAACCTCCGGCATTTAGCCACTTAGGGCCACCGGGCATCCACAAGGCATCGACTCATTCAATCCTTTGGGCATCCCGACTCCCGGGGTATCGTTGACCCGAGGGTCCAACGGCAACAATTTACATCTTAATTTCAGAAAAACACTTTTCAATGCAATGACAAAATATCTCTCGAGTCTCATCACATCTCAATATTGCATGATATGCCAATGCCAGTATCATCATGTCACATAGCCACTCAAGATGCATTCACTTTTGAAATCAGTTGAGCAAAGTCGGAGTAAAACAGCTTAAAAACCAAAATGTGCAGCTTTAATGAAAATTTTGAAATAACCCCTAAATGAACTCAGAAAATTCTGAAATTTGGATATGTTGTAAACAAGACTTAAATAAAATTTTTTTATGAAGAACACTAAGTCATATTCATTGTATATCAAGAGAAATAATTTCGATATTCCTTACTGACACTTTGTAATAATTTCCAGATTTAACATTTACAAGAAAAATCATTTCATTGACCAAAAATTGTCCATTTATTCTCAAATTTTGATATATTATTCCTAAGTATATTTCCTACAACTTTCATTAAGGATTCAAAGTTCAACTCTATCTAGATAAATACAGAAAATTCGTGGAATCATCAAAGGTAAGGCTGTTTTTCTACGGAACAGTTTTTCTGTTTTAAAATGAATTGCTTCTATCTACATGTTCTTGTATTCATATAGCTATGACTATGAGTTAAACTCAATCTAATGGATCTTATCTTAAGTCAAATGGTTCTATTCCTCATCTTCATCTCTAGAAATTAAAGCGACACAATATAACCGACTTTCTATCCATGTTCCTCTAAGACAGAAAACATCTAATGCTTTTCTCTTCATTTCCAGTTCAATCAAATCGTTTGTTTTACTACAAATTCATCATGTAGCATCTCAACACACTTACACAGCATCTAGGAGTAGTCATAGTACATTTTCACTCACCTAGAATCCTTCACAACTCGGTACAAAGCACATACTCACATCTCGGCTCATGTAACTCAACATGCATCACCTTTTCTTCACTCGGCACACACCATTACACCTCACTCAACAATCACAGCTCACTCACAATTAGATTTCGAGACATGCAAGCCTCAAATGCAACATGCAATGACTTATAGCCTCAATCTAGAACTTATCTAGCTCAATCCAACACAAAACGGCAACTTCACATTCAATCCTCCACAAATTGGCATTCAGTTTTCATCTCGACCCTTCCTCAAGTCTATTGCACTACATTAGACAGCAACAACACTACATCACATAGATTGATGAACTTCTACTTGCCTCTAATTCCTTAGCTTGACAGCAAGCAAAACTGAAAGCTCGGGCTTGGCTCAACGGTGACGAAGACCGGCAGCGACGACGGTGGCAGCTCGAGCATAGGCATGGGCGGTCTCTTCTTCCTCACACCGTGCACTCACTCTCTGCTCGCATCTCTCTCTCTCTCTCTCTCACTTGCTCACTCGCTCGTTCGTTCTCTCTCTCTCTGCTTAAAATTCTATTTGGTTCACTCTCTTTCTTCACCATCAAAACCGAGCTAATAATTCCCTCAAAATTAATTAGACTAATGATGATATTTGCATGTAGGGGTTTCGGTGGATGCAGCAGAAATGGACAGGTGGGGGAGACGTGGCAATTTTCTTTGGCCACTTGTAGACACGAACGAAGCAGGTGTTCCGAGCTCCTCCTTCGCTGGCCACCGAAATGGAGAGCAACGTGGCTGTTGCTGGGTGCCCCTCGGTCAACCACCCACCTTGGTTGACTCCTCAACGTTCGTATGGGCTGCATGGGCGTGGGCTCTGGGCTCTTCATTCTGGTGTGAATATGGGCTGAGAACGTGGGCCTTCACCAAGAATTTTTTTTTGCCATCAATTCCCACTTCCCATAAACAAACGTGACCCTATCTGTTGCATGGTCAGCCATCCTTTCTATTGTTTGACCGGCCAAATGGATGTGAATATAGTCATGCAAATTGATAGTCTTCCAGTCTTCATGAAGGAAAATAGAGAGACACGGCTGCGTGGCCGAAGAACGTGGCCGTTGGCGAGGCCGTTCGCATGGTCGTCTAAGGAGAAAAATCGTGCATGAAGTTGTGAACGTGGACCTTCGGTTGCTTCATTCTTGCATGGAGAAAATGTTGCAGACGTATGTATGGCCGTTGCATGCTACGGGCCTTCAGCTCGGTTGATTTGCGAGGCCGCTTGGGACTAATATCGGACGTGTGCTTGGCCGTGCATGAGAAATTTCTCTCCGAAAGTTGATGTTTCGGAACGACAAATGGTGATGAAACGATGGCCTAATGCTATACCGATGATGACGAAGACGAAATAGTGTCCGTAAATGGTGCCAATGACGCAGACACTCCCATCAACCCGTGACGAGCCGTTACTTATTCGTGGTTTGACGAAAATCCGGATGCCACATTTCTTGTCACCTTAGACCATTTTAAGCAAAGCAGCAATCAAGGCATTTGAGATGATGGGCATGTTGAAATTGACTAGGAAAATATTAAATTTCGTGCAATTAAAAGGGGAAAGAATGAATAAGAGTATGACTGAAATTAGAAGAGGAGTGCTGGAGATCTTGGGCGGAAAGCAAAAGTAACAAGGCCCTCACTTTTTTTTTTTTTTTAATCCTGCATCATCACTAAACAAATGTCGATCTCCTCACTACTGTGACCTCTTCGAATCCTCCTGCGGATGCAAAAGGCTAATGACTTACTAAGGTTAGGCTTAGCTTGGATCTCTTAAGCCCACCAATTCACTACTTATGATTTAAGTTTTTAACTTACAAATCATTTCATTTACGAGGTACTACTAATCAATTTGTGATGAGTCGATTACAAACCAAATTAAACTGTTGGGAGAATTATTTTACTTCTATGCAACACACAAAATTAGGATTAGGGACTTGATTACACCTGTTAATCAATTAATGCATTTTCGATACCTAATCTTATTTATACATTAAGTAAAGCAGTTATGCCAATTACAAGTCCTAAGATTTAATTCCTAATCAAGTTGAGGAAATAGCAATCCATGCATCATAAAGGGTGTCATTGGAATAAAGGAAATGTACAAATAGCAATCTCACATTTGCTTCCAAGAATTTAAGCACAATCTTTTTTTTTTTAAAAAGGATTTTCACATATTTTAAGGAAAAAAAACCACTCAAAAACCATTTTTAAAGCTTTGTCCTCATTTTTAGAGAAAACATAATTTTTCAATTTTTTATTTTTTTATTTTTATACTTTTAAAAATATATTTTTAATAATTTTTATTCAAAAATTGGGACCCGGGCTCGGCCTTCGAGCCCAGTGCGAATATGGGCTGGGCTGCCATTGGTCTTCGGAGTTCGGGCCCAGTACCTAAAGGCAAAAGAAGGAACGGGCTCAATGAACTTATACCCAATTAGGCCACTACAGGACAAAATCCAAGCCCACTCAACCAAGAGCACAAACCCAAACAAGCCAAATTAGGCCCAAACCTCACTAGCCTTGTAGTAAAAACGAAGCCGAAATTCACCCAAAAAACACTCATGCCTCTCGTGCTATTTTTAGTGAAAATAAAGCCCATTTTCCCTATTTTTGTTTCCTTCTCTCTTTCCCTAAGCCTTTCAACGTCTTCTCCCCTATCCCATGACAAACCCAGAACGCCCCAACATGCAAGACCTCAGCCCACGTTTGTTATCTTCCCCTTCTCTTGCCAATCTCTCCTCTCACCTTCGCGACTTATCTGAAGCGTTCATCACGTGCTTCACTTTTTTTCCCAAAGGACCGGGAACATTGGCGGATGCAAACCACTGAAAGGACTCAAGCTTTGACCAAAATGGTTCGGGCACAGCCCAAGCCACGTCCAGCCACCACGCCGCTGTCATTCGTCGCCACAAACACCATCACCCTTCAACTCCGCCGCCAAGAACCGGTCACCTGGAAACACGACGCGCACACAAAAAAGCGTTGAAACAATAACATACAAAGCGAAGGGTACTAGCGGGGCTCTATCAAAACTCTTTTAGCAAGCCACGAGCACCCACGACGGACAGAAAACTAAGATCATCCTCACGAATCTCACTCGGGCGTTTCATCAAACACACGGAGTACACTGGCTAAAAAGAGAGAAATCGAACCAATTGAGAGACTCGAGATCGCGTCGGGACTCATAGCAATCAACAAGCAACGCCCAACAATTGCAGCACACACACGAACGGCGTCGGGAAGTCGCATGAGACGGACAAAACAGTCCGGTCCGGCGAGCCCGATACAGGGTGCAAACAGGCGGATGGCCGAGGGTCCCTACCGGGCTCGGCGACGTTGGACAGTGGACTAGCTCGATAGATCGGGCTACGTCCGTTCGCCTTGCGCGTCTCCGAGCGGGGATGCTCGGGAAAACGACCCCCAAATCGGAACAATCGAGAAAAAAGAAACAGAAAAAGAAAGGGGGGAGGTGTTACGGCGGTGAGTCACCGGCCTTATTCGTGGCCGGAGGACGCTCGCTCGCTCGCTCGCTCCCAGTTTCTCACTCTGCTGTCCCTCACAGCTCACCCTCTCTCACTCGATTTTTTTCCCTCCCAAGGTCCCCTTTTTCACTCTCCCGATCGCCCCGAGAAGGCCGGTAGGCGAAGGCGCTTCGGCCGCCGGTCCTTGGCGCCCCGACTGGCCCCTCTTGGTCGAACCGGCGTGACATCGCCCGTCACTTCCGTCGCCGTCCGCCTGCTCCTCTGTCCCTGCTCTGCGCTGCTCCTCTGCTCTGCGGCATCCTTGTTGGCGTGAGCAAGAGGAGGAAGAAAGGGGGGAGACGCCAATCCAGCATCGTGAAGAAGGACCGAAAGAGGAAAAGGTAAAGGATGGGAAAGGAAATGGACTTGGTGGCTCGGCAGATCGTGGTAAAAAGGACGAGAAGAATGTGGGAAGTTCGCGGGGAAGGGGCTGGAAGAATCGGTAGAGGTGCACATTCACGCTTTCATATCAATTCTCTCGATCTTGCACATTAGAAGCGGAGGATACTCGGGCTAGCAGGAGCAGCGCTTCCACCGTCCTCTGTTGTCCCCGGAGTCGTCCATGTGAGAATTTAAATTCCTCAGCTTACTCTGATCGCGTTCAGCTCGGTTGTAGCCCAGAGTCATCTTGTTTAATCAGGGAACTGATTGGAAGAATATGTGCGCATGCCTGAGCCCCCCCGTTTGTTGATCCTAATCAGTTGTTCGCCGTTGTTTCTTCGTTGGGTTTGGTTGCCGATGCATGTCCTTTCGTTTGCTCGTTTAATTTTCAGTTTATTTTCTTTTCAACGTGTTTGCTAGAATCTCGTAATTGAATCATTTTCTTGAAATCAATCGGTGCCGATTGTTGTCTATGTTTCAAATAGCATTGGCATAACATAGTAAGGGAGTTCTGCATCGTGTAGTCCATTTTTTTTGCACGGTTCGTACCACTATGCAGGCCAATCCATGGCCTAGATAAGGAGCCGTCATTCATTTTTTGACCTGATATTTGGTTTCTGTTCCCAACATTTGCCCTAACAATTAAATAATTTCACGTTTCTTTCGATTAATCCATATTGATTTTTCGTCACATTGGTTCAAACTTAACGCCTTAATATGTGAGAATGTACTTAACAACACTGTCTAATCCATGGATAGTGTGAATTCAAACATGTTCCACCTACATGATACCTCACGAGCCTCTTCCAACACATATGGTCAAGGAAAAAATTATCCAAAAAAAAATCTTAAAACCATTATACCACAATCAATACAGTTTTAAACTTGATATAATCAATTAACTCAATATCATATGAGTTGGTCATTGTATTCTCGCGGAAAATTTTTTGACACTAAATATACAATGTTGTTTAGCCACTCTTTTTGTTCTATTTTCTGAAATTTGAATATCTTGGATAAGAAGGGCAGCCATTCTTTCTTTTTCTTTTTCTTTTTCCTATTTTCTGAGTTCAACAATCTCGGAGAAGAAGAGTAAAGGCTTATAGAAAAATGAATTCGTCTGATCTAATGCTTTTATAATTTAGTTCTTGCCAATTTACTTTGGTGGACACCAAGAAAAACGTTTTGCACAAATATTATGCCGTCTAATGTCCCTATGCGATATTAGTATCGGCCATGCCAATGTGTGCGTCTCCCTCCATTGCATTCAGTTCAAGTCAAAAAACAGTCTAACCATCAAAGAGGGAGAAAAAGGCACTGGATCCAGTTTTCTTTATATTTCCTTTATAAATCTTGCCCCAGCTTTCCAATATCTACCATCCAAAATTTACTAGATCCTCTCCCCTGGAGGATGAGTGATGTATCAAGGAAGTGAGCTTAGTTGATTGAAGATGATTTAGTTGCTTTGCGAGTCACCCATTTTAGACTCATCTACTACTGATAAACCTCGCAAGATTGGGCTTGGCCTGAAAACTCATAGGCCTCAATCACAAACCCACTCATAACGATCGCATGGGTGGTGCTGGCTGTTTGTGCCTTGCTTTGCCCCTTTTTGGGCTCGCTGGACTGGACTTCTTTGTTGTTCGGTTCTCGCAAGCATCAGCCCCATTCGTCCGTGCACCGCTACTTTGGGCCACTACTTGTTGATTATTGTGAGTCCCAACACAAGTTGGTCGGTTTTTCCCTCATTTAGCCAGTGCGTTTCAAACTACGATGAAATATCTGAACCAAATCTATTCGGTTGAATCTGGACTTTTGAATTGTTGAAGGAGCCCGTGAACATGTGTGATGCATTGTAGCCTCTCTTGTGATTAGCAAGTACATTTTCGGTCATGTTTCATTTCTACCGAATTTTTTTGGGTTGCTTTGCTTCGTGCCTTGGTATAGCCCTGCGGTTGTCCTTGGTGTTCGGGGTGTGGCTGCAAACGGGAGCCTCCAGTGATTAGCGATGGAGACAAGTGATTGCTTGGTGGCTGAAAGTCGCTTGCTGTGAAGATGCAGGGATGTGGTCACGTCGTTGACGATGAGAATAATTTCTTCACGTTATGGTTTGGGGAGAGTCTCGGTTGTGGATGTGTGGGTTTATTCAATGATTGAGTAATTTTGGGCTTGAGTGGTTTTAATGAATTCAGGTTGGCTTCATTTTTGGAAGTGCTTGGGCTGAGTTCTTTTTAGTAATATGGGCTTAGTGCACTTAGTTACAAAGGAATGAGCTTGATGGAGCTTTGGTGGAGGCTCACTTGGGAGTTTTTTCCCAATTAGCCTTGGAAAGGGTAGAAATGGAGTGAGCTTGAGGATAAGATCAATCGTCCCCTCTAGTTTGAACTGTGAGTCCAAGTTCATCCATGTTCTGGCTAGGTCCCTATTTTTAGACTACTTATTAATTGAATAAAAAAATTAATTTTATAAAAGTTAATTAAAAAGTCCGAAAAAAAAAATATTTTTCCTTAAGTCAGAAAATGCTTTAAAATACTCTTTCAAGGTAGCCTTCTCTTAAAGTTATGGGAAAATCATTGATAAGAAAATTGTGTTAAAAAATTAAACAAGCCCTTATGACTTTATCATAGGGTTCCGATTGTCATTAAAACAAATACCCTTAATTACACATTTTCCATATGTTGATTATGATTTCCCTTTAGCTTAGTCTAAGATGACAAGCTCCTTATTTGATATTGCTAGATTCTTGCTCTTCCGATTCAATATATTCGATGCTACTTTAGTTGCTAATTGTCATGTTAATGATTGGGCATTCACATGATCACCTTATGTATTAGTGAATAGGTCTAAAATCAACACAGACTGTCTCATGGAAAATATTTTTGAAATGAACAAGATTAGGTATCGAAATTGCATTAATTATTTAATTAGTGTAATCAAGTCTCCAATCTTAGATTATTTGATTACGTAGGAAATGAGGTATACTCCCATACCTTATTTGATTTATAGCCGATCCTAATAAACTAGTAGCGACTCATTTGAAAATTTTTATGAACACTAAACATCACGGGAGGTGTGAACTTAGAAGAGCATACGTCTAATCATGGGCCATAGGGACGTCTTTTAGGCAATACTCCTAAACCTATTTCCTTTTATATCGAGGGGTAGGTCGAGACAAGTAAATATCGATCTTGCACTCTTCATTAGTCAGATGAGTACATATACATAGATTTATTCAGTGCTACTCTAGACTTAAAAATTTGATCATTGGTAATCTATCTTTATACACATAGAAGTGGATATTACTCGTGTGAGAGTGACCCACGTGGTAGCACATGTGCTTCTTCATCTAATCTAATTTTTATGGTAATTTTAACATATTTTTATTAGTTTATTTAAATTAACGATTGTTGTGAGTTTTCAAAAATGTTTAACAATATAGGGATACATATTATGCTATGATATTCATTTGACCTTAAATCGAGGACTATGAGGTTTTCGTTAAAAGATTTTTCGCAATATTGAGATCCAATTTATGACATGATAGCCCATATTTGGTAGATGATATTAGCGAATCAATAAAAGAAAATCCATTGCTACCAGAAAATTTCATCACAAAAAATTAATAATATGTATATTACAAATAAATGAATATAAGAAAATGATGAAAATAATTATTAGCAAAAGAGTAGATAGAGTAATCCACCATTAAGAAAAATTTAACTTAGAAAAAAAGCATTAGATGACATGATTGCACATAATTTCGGATACAAATATGATAGCTCTTGGTATTATATGCATAATCGTTATCACTAAAATCAAGCCATGCCCTAACACTTTCAACCGTTGAAGAATTTAGCTATTACAAATCAATTACCAAACCTCCACCTATTAGCATAGATATTTTCCAATGCAAGCCGGCCTTTGCAAAGACGGTGGAAATTCCTAACCACAAGCCATCTATTATCATAATTATTTTCAAATACGGAGTAATTAATAGATAAATTTTGTTATGTTAAACGGACATGATGGCAAGGAAATTATTATGTAAGCCCTTTTGATTATGCTTTGTCTTTGTAGGAACCATAGCCTAGAAGAAGAACGCTAGTCGCTTTTCCACGCATTATGTAAGAGAGAAAGGGGAATCTTATGGCGAGCTCATGTGAAGAGTTGCTTATCAATCAAGACCTGACCTTTTTAGATGGGAAGGGACTGAAGATAACATCTCAATTTCCAGGACCTACACCATCCATAGTCGTTGCCTTTGTTTTATTTTGTCTTCTGTGTCTGATTGCCGCTCGCAATTATTGATCTGGACAAGTTGGACGGACCCAAGAAAATAAAGAAAGAATTGACTCATGTGTATCATCCTTTGTGGGGCAAGAGAAAAGGCAAAGATCTTTTTTCGTGGGGTCAAAGAAAATTTTATTGAAATTGCGAACATGGTTGAAAGAGTCCCAAGCGGGGAATCTAAACAATGGAGAGAACAATTGGCTTATGGAGGAATAGAAAGGCAATTTTGTGGAAGAGAGCCAATCCATCGAGTCTTCGCAACTTAATTTACAAAGCCCGCATCAGTAAGAACAAAAAGTGTAATAATCTGTATCTATATCACAAAATGGAAAAGGAGATCTATTTTAACGGAAATAATCTATCAAAAAGTGTCAAAAATCCATAATTCCACAGACAAGTTAGTAGAATTTTTGGGGGGGGGGGGGGAGTGATTTCCATGTGGATCGAGGCAAAATTTAAACCTTAGGAACCAACACATCACTAGCCCCCCTCTCACAACGGTGCATGAGAGTCAAATTTGCGATTTGCCAATATATTTTAGATGTTACTAACGAGAATATGAAATTTACAGTTCCCATGAGTGGTGCAAACGGTCAAGATATCAAAGAATTTCCAATTTAAAAATTGGAAGTCACACGCGTAAATCTCATAAGATACGTAATAAAGTATTTTGGGTTATGGTCACCTGCACATGCAAATTGATATCTTTAAATCATGAATTAAGAAATTTTAATTACTAATGCTTTCATGCTAACGTGAATGTAGGCAAGAATGTAAAAACCTCTTGCTCTTGTGATAGCTCTTCGTGTCTCCTCTGCAAAATTCAAGAAAGAAATCAGCCAAGATCAAGTTGACGGAAGCTGCCTCCACGGATTATTACCAAAAAAATGAGGTGGCATAAGAGAGGCACCCGATGTTTTCTTAGCTGTTCCCTCTCTATGGCAAGAAACGTCATGGGTCATCACAGCTCTTAAAGGTGCGAATGGCAACGTTTCTATTCTGGGGAACTATTTATTTTCAGAAATAGTTTTTTTTTAATTTTTTTTATTTCTACTACGAGAACAATTTCTGAGTAAAATAAGGTGTTTGGTAATTATACAAAATTTTTATTCTTGGAATAGAAAAAGAATAGAAATGCATTTGGAAAGAATTTACAAATTTTCGTATTTATTTGTTTTTTCTTCTTAGTCACGGACCACCGACTGCCGCCCGCCACCACACGACCACCGCACAAATGCCACATGACCGCCACACGACCGCCGACCATCATCATCACTGTAGGATTGACGCCTGCAACCCACTGGCCGCAGGAGGGGGCGGCAGCCGTTGGGCTGTGGGTGGTAGTCCTACGGCGGCGGTCGTGTGGCAATCGTGTGGCGGTTGGCGACGGCAGGCTACCGATAGACGGTGGCTCTGATCGAGAATTCCAACTCAATGAGTTAAAGCATGGAGAAGCACGTATACTTTTTTAAAGGACAGTGGGGGACAAAGTTAATGACCCTGAATTTAAGATCCTCATAGATAGAGTGGTCGAGAATTGTGGAGGCTTGCCTCTTTTGATTCTCTCAGTGGCTAAAAGGTTGAAGCGTGGAGATTTGCCTAAATGGAGGGATGCTTTGACCTATAAAGAAGGGTCCGATGTAAAATCAATAGTAGACCTTAGTTACAATGAACTAAAAGATGAGAGGATCAAAGCACTATTCTTGGTTCATCCTCTAGTCTCTTGGGGACTTGGCATAAGGGATGCCCTTACCTACTACATGGGCTTGGGTTTATATAAAAAATTTAGCAAGACTATCGAAGACACTAGAGATAGGTTGATTATGGATTGACGTCGCCTCCTTAACTCTTCTTTGTTGCTAAGCAGTGATGGCCAAGCCCAATTGAGCATGCATGACCTAATTATTGATGTGGCCATCTCTATGCATGACAAATTTACTGACATGGAATGGAACGCCTTGGTCGGGAGAAAGGACTGTGGGTTTAAAGAATGGTTACAGTATGATCTCAGAAAATGCACCGTAATGGTCTTCTACTATATTGACATTGATGAATTTCCTGAAAAATTGGACTGCCCGAACATGAGGATTATTCTGTTATTAGAAGAAAACTTTCTCAAAATGCCCGACCCTTTTTTCAAATCTATGGAGAAGCTCCAAGTATTGGACTTGACTGGCTTATCTTTTATCTCCCTCCCTTCGTCGATAGAGTCACTTAAAAGCCTCACATCACTATGTCTTGATGGATGCCATCCGGAGAATGTGACTGCTCTTGGAAAGCTGAAAGGATTGCTGTTCCTAAGTTTCTTCAATTCTAGAATTGCTCGGCTGCCCAAAGAAATGAGTGAACTAACAAAATTGAGATTTTTGGACCTGAGATTGTGTTCCATGCTTGAAGTTATTAAAAGCTTGGTTAATTTAGAACAATTGTCTATGGAAGAGAATTTTGATCAATGGGAGGCCGAGGATAAAACCCCGCGAAACAACGCTAGCCTGGCTAAGTTTAAGAACATGGATAAGTTGAGCACTTTATACATTGCCATTCCTCGTTCAACCAATCTCTCAAGAGACCTACCATTTGGGAAACTAAGCGTGCGCATGACAAGGTTTCTATTCTGGCGAACTATTTCCTTTCAGAAATAGTTTTTTTATTTTATTTCTACTCCGGGAACAATTTCTGAGTAAAATCAGGTACTTGGTAATTATACAAAATTTATATTCTTGGAATAAAAAAAGAATAGAAATGCGTTTGGTAAAAATTTATAAATTTTTATATTTATTTGTTTTTTCTTCTTACTCACGGACCGCCGCCCGCCGCCACCTGCTGCCGCATGACTGCCACACGACCGTCGACCGTCACTGTCGACCGCCACCGCAGGATTGTTGCCCACAGCCCATCGACCGCGGGAGGGGACGATGGCTGTCGGTAGTGACGGTCGGCGGTCGTGCGGCGGCAGGCAACGGTCGTTCGGCGGTCGTGTGGTGGTTGGCGACGGCAGGCTACCGGCGGATGGTGGCTCTGATCTAGAATTCCAACTCAATGAGTTAAAGCATGGAGAAGCACATATACTTTTTGAAAGGATAATGGAGGATAGAATTAATGACCCTAAATTTAAGATCCTCGTGGATAGAGTTGTCGAGAATTGTGGAGGCTTACCTTTTTTGATTCCCTCAGTGGCTAAAAGGCTGAAGCGTGGAGATTTTCCTGAATGGAGGGATGCTTCAACCTATAAAGAAGGGTCCAATGTAAAATCAATAGTGGAACTTAGTTGCAATGACCTAAAAGATGAGAGGATCAAAGCGTTGTTCTTGGTTCATGCTCTAGTCTCTCGGGGACTTGGCATAAGTGATGCCCTTATCTACTCCATGGGCTGGGTTTATATAAAAAATTCAGCAAGACCATCGAAGACACTAGAGATAGGTTGATTATGGATTGACGTCGTCTCCTTGACTCTTCTTTGTTGCTAGGCAGTGATGGCCGGGCCTAGTTGAGCATGCATGACCTAATTATTGACGTGACCATCTTTATGCATGAAAAATTTACTGACATGGAATGGAATGCCTTGGTCGAGAGAAAGGATTTTGGGTTTAAAGAATGGTCACAGTATGATTTCGGAAAATGCACCGCGATGGCCTTCTACTATGTTAACATTGATGAATTTCTTGAAAAATTGAACTGCCCGAACATGAGGATTCTTCTGTTATTAGAAGAAAACTTTCTCAAAATGCCCGACCCATTTTTCGAATCTATGAAGAAGCTCCAAGTATTGGACTTCACTGGCTTATCGTTTACCTGCCTCCCCTCGTCGATGGAGTTACTTAAAATCCTCACATCACTATGTCTTGATGGATGCCATCTGAAGAATGTGACTGCTCTTGGAAAGCTGAAAGGATTGCAGTTCCTAAGTTTCTTCAATTCTAGAATTGCTAAGCTGCCTAAAGAAATGGGCGACGTAACATAATTGAGATTTTTGGACCTGAGATTGTGTTTCATGCTTGAAGTTATTAAAAGCTTGGTTTAGAAGAATTATCTATGGAAGAGAATTTTGATCAGTGGGAGGCCGAGGATAAAACCCCGCGAAACAACGCTAGCCTGGTTGAGTTCAAGAACATGAATAAGTTGAGCACTTTATACATTGCCATTCCTCGTTCAGCCAATCTCTCAAGAGACCTACCATTTGAGAAACTAAGGGTGTGCACGGCAACGTTTCTATTCCAAGAAACTATTTCTTTTTAGAAATAGTTTTTTTTTTAAATTTCTACTCCGAAAACAATTTATGAGTAAATTTTTAACAAAAAAAAACAATTTCTGAGTAAAATAAGGTGTTTAGTAACTATACAAAATTTATATTCTTGGAATAGAAAAAGAATAGAAATACGTTCGGTAAAAATTTATAAATTTTTATATTTATTTCTTTTTTCTTCTTACTCATGGACCTTTGACTGCTGCCCGTTGCCGCACGACCGCCGCATGACCACCGCATGACTGTCAATTGTAACTGCCGACCGTCGCTGCAAGATTGCTGCTCGCCGACCATCGACCGCGGGAGGGGGAGACGGCTGGTGGGCTATGTGTGGCAGTCGGCAGTGACGGTTAGCAGTTGTGCAGCGGCAAGTGGCGGTCGTGCGGCGAACGTGCGGTGGCAAGTAGCATTCGTGCGGCGGTCGTGTGGCGATTAGCGACGGCAAGCTCTCGGTGGATGGTGGCTCTGGTCCAAAATTCCAGCTCAGTGAGTTAAAGCATGGAGAAGCACAAATACTTTTTTAAAGGATAGTGGGGGGGACAGAGTTAACGACCCTGAATTTAAGATCCTCGTGGATAGAGTGGTTGAGAATTGTGGAGGCTTGCCTCTTTTGATTCTCTCAGTGGCTAAAAGGTTAAAGTGTGGAGATTTGCCTGAATGGAGGGATGCTTCAACCTATAAAGAAGGGTCAACCTATAAAGAAGGGTCCGATGTAAAATCAATAGTGGACCTTAGTTATAATGACCTCAAAGATGAGAGGATCAAAGCGCTGTTCTTGGTTAATATTCTAGTCTCTCGGGGGCTTGGCATAAGGGATGCCATTATCTGCTGCATGGGCTTGGGTTTATGTAAAAAATTCAGCAAGACCATCGAAGACACTAGAAAGAGGTTGATTATGGATGGACGTCGCCTCCTTGAATCTTCTTTGTTGCTAGGCAGTGATGGTCGAGCCCAGTTAACCATGCATGACCTAATTATTGACGTGGCCATCTCTATGCATGACAAATTTATTGACACGGAATGGAACACCTCGGTCGGGAGAAAGGATTTTGGGTTTAAAGAATGGTCACAGTATGATCTCAGAAAATGCACCGCAATGGCCTTCTACTATGTTGACATTGATGAATTTCTTGGAAAATTGGACTGTCCGAACATGAGGATTCTTCAGTCATTAGAAGAAAACTTTCTCAAAATGCTTGACTCATTTTACGAATTTATGGAAAAACTCAAAGTCTTGGACTTGACTGGCTTATCTTTTACCTCCCTCCTTTTGTCAATGAAGTTACTTAAAAACCTCACAGCTATGTCTTGATGGATGCCATCTGGAGAATGTGACTGCTCTTGAAAAGCTGAAAGGATTGCAATTCCTAAGTTTCTTCAATTCTAGAATTGCTCGGTTGCCCAAAGAAATTGGTGAACTAACAGAATTGAGATTTTTGGACCTGAGATTGTGTTCCATGCTTGAAGTTATTGAAAGCTTAGTTAATTTAGAAGAATTGTCTATAGAAGAGAGTCTTGATCAATGGGAGGCCGAGGATAAAACCCCGCGAAACAAAACTAGCCTGGCTGAGTTCAAGTACATGAATAAGTTGACCACTTTATATGTTGTCATTCCTCGTTCAGCTAATCTCTCAAGAAACCTACCATTTTTGAAACTAAGGGTACGCATGGCAACGCTTCTGTTACAGGAATTTTTTTTTTCAAAAATAGTTTTTTTTTTGTTTTATTTGTACTCCAAGAAAAATTTATGAGTAAAATAAGGTATTTAGTAATTATACAAAATTTCTATTCTTGGAATAGAAAAAGAATAGAAATGCGTTTAGTAAATATTTATAAATTTTTATATTTGTTTGTTCTTTCTTCTTACTCACGGACTGTCGACCGCCGACCACTGCCGTACGACCGCCGCACGAACGCCACATGACCATCGCACGACCAGCGCACGACCGTCAACTGTCACCACCGATCGCCGCTGCACGATTGCCACTTGCAGCCCAATGACTGCTATTGGGCGTGGCAGCTAATAGGTTGTCTGCGGTGGTCTTGCAGCGGTCGTCGGCAGCGATGGTCGATGGTCGTGCAGCGGTAAGCGGTGATTGTGTGGCGATTGGCAACAACAAGCTGCCGGCGGACGATGGCTTTGATCCATAATTCCAACTCAGTGAGTTAAAGCATGGAGAAGCACGTATACTTTTTTAAAGGATAGTGGGGGACAGAGTTATCGACTCTGACTTTAAGATCCTCGTGGATAGAGTGGTCGAGAATTGTGGAGGCTTGCCTCTTATGATTCTCTCAGTGGCTAAAAGGTTGAAGTGTGGAGATTTGCCTGAATGGAGGGAGGCTTCGACCTATAAAGAAGGGTCCAATGTAAAATCAATAGTGGACCTTAGTTACAATGACCTCAAAGATGAGAGGATCAAAGCGCTGTTCTTGGTTCATGCTCTAATCTCTCGGGGACTTGGCATAAGGGATGCCCTTATCTACTGCATGGGCTTGGGTTTATAAAAAAAAAATCAGCAAGACTATCGAAGACACTAGAAAGAGGTTGATTATGGATTGACGTCGCCTCCTTGACTCTTCTTTATTGCTAGGCAGTGATGGCTGAGCCCAGTTGAGCATGCATGACCTAATTATTGGTGTGGCCATCTCTACGCATGAAAAATTTATTGACACGGAATGGAACGCCTTGGTCGGGAGTAAGGATTTTGGGTTTAAAGAATGGTCATAGTATGATCTCAAAAAATGCACCGCAATGGCCTTCTACTATGTTGACATTGATGAATTTCCTGAAAAATTGGACAGTCCGAACATGAGGATTCTTCAGTCATTAGAAGAAAACTTTCTCAAAATGCTCTACACATTTTTCGAATCTATGGAGAAGCTCCAAATCTTGGACTTGACTAGCCTATCTTTTACCTCCCTCATTTTGTCGATGAAGTTACTTAAAAACCTCATCTTGATGGATGCCATCTGGAGAATGTGACTACTCTTGGAAAGCTGAATGGATTGCAAATCCTAAGTTTCTTCAATTCTAGAATTGCTCGGCTGCCCAAAGAATTTGGTTAACTAACATAATTGAGATTTTTGGACCTGCCATTGTGTTCCATGCTTGAAGTTATTGAAAGCTTGGTTAATTTAGAAGAATTGTCTATGGAAGAGAGTTTTGATCAGTGGGAGGTCGAGGATAAAACCCCACGAAACAACACTAGCCTAGCTAAGTTCAAGTACATGAATAAGTTGACAACATTATACATTGTCATTCCTCGTTCAGCCAATCTCTTAAGAAACCTATCATTTGCGAAACTAAGGGTGCACATGGCAACATTTCTATTACAGGGAACTATTTTTTTTTTAGAAACAGTTTTTTTTTCTATTTCTAATCCAAGAACAATTTCTGAGTAAAATAAGGTATTTGGTAATTATACAAAATTTCTATTCTTGGAATAGAAAAAGAATAGAATTGTGTTTAGTAAAAATTTATAAATTTTTATATTTGTTTGTTCTTTCCTCTTACTTGTGGACCGTCGACCGCCGACCGCCGCCGTACAACCGCCGCACGAACGCCGCACGACCGTCGCACTACCGTCGCACGACCGTTGCACGACCATCGCACGACCGTCGACTGTCACCACCAATCGAAGCGCAAGATTGTCGCTTGCAGCCCACTGACTACGGTTGGGGGCGACGGCTAATGGGTTTTGTGCGGCGGTCTTGCGGCCGCCATCGACGCTACGGTCGAAAGTCGTGCAGCGGTAGGCGGCGGTCGTGTGGCGGTAGGCGACAACAGGCTGTCGGTAGACGGTGGCTCTAATCCATAATTCAAACTCAATGAGTTAAAGCATGGACAAGCACATATACTTTTTTAAAGGACAGTGGGGGACAGAGTTATCGACCCTGAATTTAAGATCCTCGTGGATTGAGTGGTCGAGAATTGTGGAGGCTTGCCTCTTATGATTCTCTCAATGGCTAAAAGGTTGAACTGTGGAGATTTGCCTGAATGGAGGGATGCTTCGACCTATAAAGAAGGGTCCGATGTAAAATCAATAGTGGACCTTAGTTACAATGACCTAAAAGATGAGAGGATCAAAGCGTTGTTCTTGGTTCATGCTCTAGTCTCTCGGGGACTTGGCATATGGGTTGCCCTTATCTACTGCGTGGGCTTGGGTTTATATAAAAAAATCAGCAAGACCATCGAAGACACTAGAAAGAGGTTGATTATGGATTGACGTCACCTCTTAACTCTTCTTTGTTGCTAGGCAGTGATGGCCAGGCCCAGTTAACCATGCATGACCTAATTATTGACATGGCCATCTCTATGCATGACAAATTTATTGACACGGAATGGAACGCCTTGGTTGGGTAAAAGGATTTTGGGTTTAAAGAATGGTCACAATATGATCTCAGAAAATGCACCGCAATGGCCTTCTACTATGTTGACATTGATGAATTTCCTGAAAAATTAGACTGTCCAAACATGAGGATTCTTCAGTCATTAGAAGAAATCTTTCTCAAAATGCTCTACTCATTTTTCAAATCTATGGAGAAGCTCCAAGTCTTGGACTTGATTGGCTTAGGCTGCCCAAAGAAATTGGTGAACTAACAGAATTGAGATTTTTGGACCTGAGATTGTGTTCCATGCTTGAAGCTATTGAAAGCTTGGTTAATTTAGAAGAATTGTCTATGGAAGAGAGTTTTCATCAGTGGAAGGCCAAGGATAAAACCCCGCGAAACAACGCTAGCCTGGCTGAGTTCAAGTACATGAATAAGTTGACCACTTTATACATTGTGATTCCCCGTTCAACGAATCCCTCAAGAAACCTACCATTTGTCGATGAAGTTACTTAAAAACCTCATCTTGATGGATGCCACCTGGAGAACGTGACTGCTCTTGGAAAGCTGAATGGATTGCAATTCCTAAGTTTCTTCAATTCTAGAATTGCTCGGCTGCCCAAAGAAATTGGTGAACTAACAGAATTGAGATTTTTGGACCTGAGATTGTGTTCCATGCTTGAAGTTATTGAAAGCTTGGTTAATTTAGAAGAATTGTCTATGGAAGAGAGTTTATATCAGTGGGAGGCCGAGGATAAAACCCCGCGAAACAACGCTAACCTGGCTGAGTTCAAGTACATGAATAAGTTGACCACTTTATACATTGTCATTCCTTGTTCAGCCAATCTCTCAAGAACCTTACCATTTGTGAAACTAAGGGTGCGCATGACAATGTTTTTATTCCAGGGAACTTTTTTTTTTATTTTTGAAATTGTTTTTTTTATTCTATTTCTACTCCAAGAACAATTTCTGAGTAAAATAAGGTATATGGTAATTATAGAAAATTTCTATTCGTGGAATAGAAAAAGAATAGAAATGTGTTTAGTAAAGATTTATAAATTTTTATATTTGTTTGTTCCTTTTTCTTACTCACGGACCGTCGACCGCCGACCGCTGCCGTACGACCTGGGCGCACGAACGCCGCACGTCCGTCGCACGACCGCCACACGACCGTCACACGACTAGCGTATGACCGTCGATTGTCACCACCGATCGCCGCTGCAGGATTGCCGCTTGCAGCCCATTGACTGCGGTTGGGGGCGGCGGCTAATGGGCTGTGTGTGGCGGTCTTGTGGCGACTGTCGGTAGCAACAGTCGGCGTTCGTGCAACGGTAGGCGGCGGTCGTGTGGCAATTGGCAACAACAGGCTGCCGGCGGACGGTGGCACTGATCCATAATTCCAACTCGGTGAGTTAAAGCATGGAAAAGCAGGTATACTTTTTTAAAGGATAGTGGGAGACAGAGTTATCGACCCTGAATTTAAGATCCTCGTGGATAGAGTGGTCGAGATTTGTGGAGGCTTGCCTCTTATGATTCTCTAAGTGGCTAAAAGGTTGAAGTGTGGAGACTTGCCTGAATGGAGGGATGCTTCGACCTATAAAGAAGGGTCCAATGTAAAATCAATAGTGGACCTTAGTTACAATGACCTAAAATATGAGAGGATCAAAGCGCCGTTCTCGGTTCATGCTTTAGTCTCTCGGGGACTTGGCATATGGGTTGCCCTTATCTACTGCCTGGGCTTGGGTTTATATAAAAAAATTCAGCAAGACCATCGAAGACACTAGAAAGAGGTTGATTATGGATTGACGTCGCCTCCTTGACTCTTCTTTGTTGCTAGGCAGTGATGGCCGGGCCCAGTTGAGCATGCATGACCTAATTATTGATGTGGCAATCTCTATGCGTGACAAATTTATGGACACAGAATGGAACGCCTTGATCGGGAGAAAGGATTTTGGGTTTAAAGAATGGTCACAATATGATCTCAGAAAATGCACCACAATGGCCTTCTACTATGTTGACATTGATGAATTTCCTGAAAAATTGGACTGTCCGAACATGAGGATTCTTCAGTCTTTAGAAGAAAACTTTCTCAAAATGCTCTACTCATTTTTCGAATCTATGGAGAAGCTCCAAATCTTGGACTTGACTGGCCTATCTTTTACCTCCCTCATTTTGTAGAAGAAGTTACTTAAAAACCTCATCTTGATGGATGCCATCTGGAGAACGTGACTGCTCTTGGAAAGCTGAATGGATTGCAATTCCTAAGTTTCTTCAATTCTAGAATTGCTCGGCTGCCCAAAGAAATTGGTGAACTAACATAATTGAGATTTTTGGACCTGAGATTGTGTTCCATGCTTGAAGTTATTGAAAGCTTGGTTAATTTATAAGAATTGTCTATGGAAGAGAGTTTTGATCAGTGGGAGGCCGAGGATAAAACCCCGCAAAACAACGCTAACCTGGCTGAGTTCAAGTACATGAATAAGTTGACCACTTTATACATTGTCATTCCTTGTTCAGCCAATCTCTCAAGAAACCTACCATTTGTGAAACTAAGGGTGCGCATGGCAACGTTTTTATTCCAGGGAACTATTTTTTTTTTTTATTCTATTTCTACTCCAAGAACAATTTCTGAGTAAAATAAGGTATTTGGTAATTATAGAAAATTTCTATTCTTGGAATAGAAAAAGAATAGAAATGTGTTTAGTAAGATTTATAAATTTTTATATTTGTTTGTTCTTTCTTCTTACTCACGGACCGTCAACCGCCGACCGCCGCCATTCGACCGGGGCGCACGAACGCCGCACGTCCGTCGCACGACCGCCGCACGACCGTCGCACGACCGGCGCACGACTGTCGACTGTCACCACCGATCGCCGCTGCAGGATTGCCGCTTGCGGCCACTGACTGCGGTTGAGGGCGGCAGCTAATGGGCTGTGTGTGGCGGTCTTGTGGCGACCGTCGGTAGCAACGGTCGGCGGTCGTGCAACGGTAGGCGGCGGTTGAGTGGCAATTGGCAACAACAGGCTGCCGGCGGACGGTGGCACTGATCCATAATTCCAACTCGTTGAGTTAAAGCATGGAAAAGCACGTATATTTTTTTAAAGAATATTGGGAGACAGAGTTATCGACCTTGAATTTAAGATCCTCGTGGATAGAGTGGTCGAGAATTGTGGAGGCTTGCCTCTTATGATTCTCTCAGTGGCTAAAAGGTTGAAGTGTGGAGACTTGCCTGAATGGAGGGATGCTTCGACCTATAAAGAAGGGTCCGATGTAAAATCAATAGTGGACCTTAGTTACAATGACCTAAAAGATGAGAGGATCAAAGCGCTGTTCTCGGTTCATGCTCTAGTCTCTCGGGGACTTGGCATATGGGTTGCCCTTATCTACTGCATGGTTTTGGGTTTATATAAAAAATTCAGCAAGACCATCGAAGACACTAGAAAGAGGTTGATTATGGATTGACGTCGCCTCCTTGACTCTTCTTTGTTGCTAGGCAGTGATGGCCGGGCCCAGTTGAGCATGCATGACCTAATTATTGATGTGGCAATCTCTATGCATGACAAATTTATTGACACAGAATGGAACGCCTTGATCGGGAGAAAGGATTTTGGGTTTAAAGAATGGTCACAATATGATCTCAGAAAATGCACCGCAATGGCCTTCTACTATGTTGACATTGATGAATTTCCTGAAAAATTGGACTGTCCGAACATGAGGATTCTTCAGTCTTTAGAAGAAAACTTTCTCAAAATGCTCTACTCATTTTTCGAATCTATGGAGAAGCTCCAAATCTTGGACTTGACTGGCCTATCCTTTACCTCCCTCATTTTGTTGATGAAGTTACTTAAAAACCTCATCTTGATGGATGCCATCTGGAGAATGTGACTGCTCTTGGAAAGCTGAATGGATTGCAATTCCTAAGTTTCTTCAATTCTAGAATTGATCGGCTGCCCAAAGAAATTGGTGAACTAACAATTTTGGACCTGAGATTGTGTTCCATGCTTAAAGTTATTGAAAGCCTGGTTAATTTAGAAGAATTGTCTGTGGAAGAGAGTTTTGATCAGTGGGACGCCGAGGATAAAACCCCGCGAAACAACGCTAACCTGGCTGAGTTCAAGTACATGAATAAGTTGGCCACTTTATACATTGTCATTCCTTGTTCAGCCAATCTCTCAAGAAACCTACCATTTGTGAAATTAAGGGTGCGCATCGCAACATTTTTATTCCGGGGAACTATTTTTTTTTTTGAAATTGTTTTTTTTATTATATTTCTACTCCAAGAACAATTTCTAAGTAAAATAAGGTATTTGGTAATTATAGAAAATTTCTATTCTTGGAATAGAAAAAGAATAGAAATGTGTTTAGTAAAAATTCATAAATTTTTATATTTGTTTGTTCTTTCTTCTTACTCATGGACCGTCGACCGCCGATCGCCGCCGTACGACCGGGGCGCACGAACGCCGCACGTCCGTCGCACGGCCGCCACACGACCGTCGCACGACCGGCGCACGACCGTCGACTGTCACCACTGATCGCCGTTGCAGGATTGCCGCTTGCAGCCCACTAACTGCAGTTGGGGGCGGCGGCTAATGGGTTGTGTGTGGCGGTCTTATGGGCACCGTCGGTAGCAACAGTCGGCGGTCGTGCAACAGTAGGCGGCAGTCGTGTGGCAATTGGCAACAATAGGTTGCCGGCGGACGGTGGAACTGATCCATAATTCCAACTCGGTGAGTTAAAGCATGGAAAAGCACGTATACTTTTTTAAAGGATAGTGGGAGACAGAGTTATCGACCCTGAATTTAAGATCCTCGTGGATAGAGTGGTCGAGAATTGTGGAGGCTCTCCTCTTATGATTCTCTCAGTTAAAAGGTTGAAGTGTGGAGATTTGCCTGAATGGAGGGATGCCCTTATCTACTGCATGGGCTTGGGTTTATATAAAAAATTCAGCAAGACCATCGAAGACACTAGGAAGAGGTTGATTATGGATTGACGTCGCCTCCTTGACTATTCTTTGTTGCTAGGCAATGATGGCCGGGCCCAGTTGAGCATGCATGACATAATTATTGACGTGGCCATCTCTATGCATGACAAATTTATTGACACGGAATAGAACGCCTTGGTTAGGAGAAAGGATTTTATGTTTAAAGAATGGTTACCGTATGATCTCAAAAAATGAACCGCAATTGCCTTATACTATTTTTTTTTTCTTACTATGTTGACATTAATGAATTTCCTAAAAAATTGGACCGCCCGAACATGAGGATGCTTCTGTCATTAGAAGATAACTTTCTCAAAATGGTCGACTCATTTTTCGAATCTTTGGAGAAGCTCCAAGTGTTTGACTTGACTGGCTTATCTTTTACCTCCCTCCCTTCGTCGATGGAGTTACTTAAGAACCTCACAACTATGTCTTGATGGATGCCATCTGGAAAATGTGACTGCTCTTGAAAAGCTGAAAGGATTGCAGTTTCTAAGTTTCTTCAATTCTAGAATTGCTCGGTTGCCCAAAGAAATTGGTGAACTAACAGAATTGAGATTTTTGGACCTGAGATTGTTTTCCATGCTTGAAGTTATTCAAAGCTTGGTTAATTTAGAAGAATTGTCTATGGAAGAGAGTTTTGATCAGTGGGACGCCGAGGATAAAACCCTGCAAAACAATGCTAGCCTGGCTGAGTTCAAGAACATGAATAAGTTGATCATTTTATACATTACCATTCCTCGTTCAGCCAATCTCTCAAGAAACCTACAATTTGCGAAAGGTGCGCATGGCAACATTTTTATTCTAGGGAACTTTTTTTTTTTGAAATTGTTTTTTTTTCTATTTCTACTTCAAGAACAATTTTTGAGTAAAATAAGGTAGTTGGTAATTATAGAAAATTTCTATTCTTGGAATAGAAAAAGAATAGAAATGTGTTTAGTAAAAATTTATAAATTTTTATATTTGTTTGTTCTTTCTTCTTATTCACGGACCGTCGACTGCCGCCATACAACCGGCGCACGAACACCGCACGTCCATCGCACGACCGCCGCACGACCGTCGACTGTCACCACCGATTGTCGCTATAGGATTGCCGCTTGCAGCTTACTGACTGCGGTTGGGGACGGCGGCTAATGGGCTGTGTGCGGCGGTCTTGTGGCGGTCGTCGGTAGCGACAGTCGGTGGTCGTGCAGCGGTAGGCGGCGGTCGTGTGGCAATTGGCAACAACAGGCTACCGGCAGACGGTGGCACTGATCCATAATTCCAACTCGATGAGTTAAAGCATGGAAAAGCACGTATACTTTTTTAAAGGATAGTGGGAGACAGAGTTATCGACCCTGAATTTAAGATCCTCGTGGATAGAGTGGTTGAGAATTGTGGAGGCTTGCCTCTTATGATTCTCTCAGTGGCTAAAAGGTTGAAGTGTGGAGATTTGCCTGAATGGAGGGATGCCCTTATCTACTGCATGGGCTTGGGTTTATATAAAAAATTCAGCAAGACCATCGAACACACTAGGAAGAGGTTGATTATGGATTGACGTCGCCTCCTTGACTCTTCTTTGTTACTAGGCAATGATGGCCGGGCCTAGTTGAGCATGCATGACATAATTATTGACGTGGTCATCTCTATGCATGACAAATTTATTGACACGAAATAGAACGCCTTGGTCGGGAGAAAGGATTTTATGTTTAAAGAATGGTCACAGTATGATCTCAAAAAATGAACCGCAATGGCCTTATACTATGTTTTTTTTTTTAGCTATGTTGACATTAATGAATTTCCTAAAAAATTGGACTGCCCGAACATGAGGATGCTTCTGTCATTAGAAGAAAACTTTCTCAAAATGCCCGACTCATTTTTCGAATCTATGGAGAAGCTCTAAGTCTTGGACTTGACTGGCTTATCTTTTATCTCCCTCCCTTCCTCGATGGAGTTACTTAAGAACCTCACAACTATGTCTTGATGGATGCCATCTGGAGAATGTGACTGCTCTTGAAAAGCTGAAAGGATTGCAGTTCCTAAGTTTCTTCAATTCTAGAATTGCTCGGTTGCCCAAAGAATAGAAATTTATAAATTTTTGTATTTATTTGTTTTTTCTTCTGAGTCATGGACCGCCGCCCGCCACCGCACGACCACTGATTGTCACCGCCGACTGTCGTCACTGGATTGCCGTCTATAGCCCTCCGGCCGCGGGAGGATGCGATGGCCGGTGGGTTGTGGGCGGCGGTCCTGCAGCAACGGTCAGCGGTCGTGTGGCGGCAGGCTGCTGACGGACAGTGGCAATAGTCGGTTGGTGGGCTGTGGGCGATGGTTGGTGGGCTACAAGTGCTGATAACTGTCACCAGTGGTCAGCTGCCAACGATGGCCACGAGCGGCAGGAGGTAGCCGACGGTTGGTAGGCGGTCGGCGATGGCCGCAACAAGGAAGAAGCACAAAAGAAAAATAGAAAAGAAAAAATGTACTTATTTTTAGAAATTGTTCCCGAGAACAATGAGTTACTTTTTTTATGTTTCTTGTTTCCATTCCAAATCTATTTTCTGGTTACTTTTCTATTCCGGTAAAATGTTAGTTACAAATATTTCAAATATAAATTGAAAAAAAAATGCAAGCAAATGAACACGAATGTTGCGATGATAAATCACCTGAGCTCGCTTGAATTGCTGCCACACATTGCCCTTAATAAAGAGAGCGATTGCTGAGCTTATCATCATCTTCCTCGTTGGCTTAAAGATAGGAGACCTGAATTCAATAGGAAAACCTTAATTTAATCTGAAAAATGAAGATTAATCACCCAGTATGCATGTTCCAGTGTCTCTAAAGCAACAATTAAAGCAATTTTTAAAATCTACTATAGTCATCCAATTGGTGAAGTAGAAAGAAAATTCAAAAGGAGCAGATTTGGTACCAATCAAATTATAAATGTACAACCAAATTTTTGAACACTAATAAGATATCAAGCAAGAGAGTTGCCGATTGAAAAAATAAATAAAGAAAAGATTGTTGACATTCGAATTTTTCTTTTAACAATAAAAAGTTAAAAATATCAACAAGAAAATTAAAACATATATAAAAAAAGAAAATGAAAAATGAATGATAATATAATAATAACAATGAAATTCAGGTAGGCCATTTATGCCTGGCCCGGTTCCTTTAGTAAGATTCCTGGCCCACTCAGTCTTAATCCCTGAATTAGCCCAATTTCCCTCTTATCTTTCTTATTTTTAATCCAGCCCAACCCTTTTCTTCGGCTTTCTCCTTTTCGCAGCCCATTTTGTTGTTTCCAAAGCCCGGCCCTTTTGCCTTTCTCCTCCCTGGCGCACACGCGCCCCTGTGAGCAAGAACGAGACGAGCGGCGAAGGGAGGAACGGTCCAACGAGAATGTCCGTGAGACTCACAGGCAGGTGAGGCGAGCGAATCCACTGTTCTAGAAGGTTGCTAGCCGGCGTATGGGGAGTCGGGCTTAACGGTAAAAGATTCCGTTCGAGCGAGAGAAGGAAAAACGGCCGAGAGAAAGCAAGCTTTGGAGAGAGAGAGAGAGAGAGAGAGAGAGTTTCAGATTTTCAAGCTCCGTTCTGGTCGATATCTTTGATTCGAGCTCCGCTGCATTTTCCTGAGGCTTCGAGCGAGCCGAGCCATGGCCGAGTTGAGCGACTCAGTGTCCACGTCGACGTCGACGCCGTACCTTTCGAAGGGAAGGAGCGTGTGGTGAAGACGAGCGAAGATTCGGTTTCCGTGTTCGTCTGCGGCGATCGGGAGAAGCCCGCTCTGATGACGCCTCCCGTCGTCGCTCTTAATTATACGTCGTGTTTCTAAGTGTCGATGACCTTGCAGACCAGGTCGTTGAAGTGCTCGACTTCTCTGGGCTGAAGGAAGTTCTGTGCTTAGGTGTAACGGCCAGTGCTTACATCCTGACTTTCTTTTGCGCACAAGTATGAAGAGAGGATTCTTGGTCTAATCTTTGTTTCCCCAGTTTGCAAGGCACCTTCATGGACTGAATGGCTTTATAACAAGGTGTTGCTGAACCTCATGAAGGAGTTTCTTCTCCAGCGGTACCTCAGTAAGGAAATTCGCTGCAGCATGCAGTGCACGGTTCAAAATCTGACGTCGTTCAAACTTGTCGAAAGTTGCTGGATGAAAGATAAAGTTTGAATGTCGTGCGCTTTCTTGAGGCCATGAATAGGAGGCATGATCTGACAGACAACTTGAAGAATTTGCACTGCAAAACTCATTTTTTTGGGCGAGAGCAGTCCATTCCATGCTGAATCAATGTACATGAGTGCCAAAATGGACAGGAAAGTCTGCGCTCTTGTTGAGGGGGGGGATCGTCGGCACGAAGGAGCTCAGCTGAAGAGAGCTTCGCTGGAAAAAAAAGAAAGGAGAAAAAAAAAAATAGAGAGAAGACGAGAGAGAAGACAGTGACTCCATTTCTGAAGCAGGTAAGCTCCTCGCTCCGAACGCTCTACTTTGCCCTGTTTTTGTTGAAGCTGAGATACAATATTCATTCATGAATTCGTGAGCGAATTGTATAAAACTCGGGTCGATTTGCAATGAATAATGCCGAATGAAAGTTTTATTTACTACGTATAGGTCGAGAGGTGCATTTCAATCGAATCTGGAGTTTATTTATATTTGAAAATGCCTTCTATCTGTTTGATGATTTGCCAGAACGAGATAGTAAACTAAGGATTGTGTAATCGATGTTTGGAAACTCAGATTGACACTCGAATCCTTCCACGATTACTGAAATGTTTCCTCTTTGTGCTTTTTCGGTGATTTTTCTCGATGTCATTGCATATGCTTCAACTTTCGGCATCGGCCATGGATGAGTGCTTGCGTTGGAGATACCGTTTCCTTACAGGTGTTGCCCACGGTTAAAGGCCATCACCGTCAGTTCTCTGTATTTTTCTCTCTATTGTGTGTGTGCGTATTCCTTATGTCGCTTGAGAGTTGTTAATGCTGTTTTGGCCGGATATCAACGGCCATTCGAAATCGAGTTTGCCTTGGCCATTGCTGGCGGTGTAGTCCTACATCGGCGTCGGTGCCTCTGCCGACGTCGGCTCGATTCGAGTTCAACGGCTGCAAGCATCGGTGATGGTTCGGCGAAGAAGAAGTTGCAGGCGAAGAGGATATCGTTGAAGAAGTTGCAGTCATTGAGAAAATTTAAATTTACAAGTTGTATCTATCGGCCTCGGCCCAAACTCTCACGACTAATCCCCATCAAGGCCGGTAGTCCCCGAGCCATTATTAACACTTCAATGACTGTTTTTTTTTTTTTTAAATAATAATAACCAATGAAGCCTCCAAGTGTCCATTCAAAAAATGGCCCAGCACCCATTGGGTTGGGTGAGCAAAATTAAAATCTCAACTGCAAAGCTGGGTTTTCGGCCAATCTTAGCTGATTATCTTGTAATCACTTGGCGAGGAACCTGGATATGTTTTTAGACTTGGATCCAGCCTTCCTTCATGCTTTCCAACCTGCACAAACTTACAAAAACACATCCAAATGATTAGCAACGATTACAAATATACAAAAGTGAATTTTAGAATCATTAAAATTAATTTAAGGTCAACCATCTCCCCTTTTTCTGTGAAGACAAAATCACTTTTAAAAACCTCAACCAAAACTCCCCCTAAACATACTACAAGGGAAATAAATCAAGTGAATCATCACATATAATGTAAACATTATACCATTCTCCCTCTTTTGTCATAACATCAAAAAGGGCTTAAGGTGGAATGTATCATCAAGCACACAATGACCATTTTTATCTCAAAGATATTCATAAAATGTCAATTCAATAGAAGGTCTACGACTATTAAGTGCAGCATAAACATAACGCAAGTTCAATATAAACATAAAGCACATTCCTCATGAAACAACTTCAACACAAATTACAAATTAATATAAATATGGGTTTCAAACGGAGGATGAGAAAAAGAGAGGCTATTGGGGAAATTGTGGATAAGGTGGGCTTAGTATTTGATCTAAGAACAGTTTCGACTACTTAATGCAAGCTTGCCTTTTAGCAACTTTGCTCGAGTCAAAAAGATAGAGTCAGTAGTGCTCATTATAAAAATGGCCAACCAACTACTGGCCCTTTAGCCACTAGTACCTTTTCTATTGATTTTAAAATCATCAAAATTCACATCCATATAAGCATGAAGGGAAAAAGATTAATTCCTTAATACCACGCTCCTAATGATGGTGTATCTTAAAAATATCTTAAGTATGTTTAACGGCAATCAATATATCAATCACTTGGCAAGTGTAGATATAAAGACAGGGAAGGGGAGAGAGATGCTCAACCAATTTTATACTAGTTCGGCCCAAATCGGCACCTTCTCCACTCTCGAGACCATAGGGTAGTATTGCCCAATCCACTATACTTGAAGCCTCATACAAATGTTGGTTTATAGTATAGATGATAGTCCTCTATGAAGAAGATGCAGTCTTTCAAAAAGAACTTGTCCCGCAAGTTTAATCTCACAAGAAGTTGAATCAAAAGTATATACAAGAGAGATTTTTGTAAGTAATATTCATGTATGCATGCCTAAGACAATGGTTTACCCTATCTATAGGAAAACATACTCAATTAGCGTTACTTACACTTCAAAGAGCTAGTTTTTCGACCGTTGAGGATTTCAGCATTTAAAAGAATTGGCCGGGCACTCAGCTGGATTGAGCAGGCGAGATTCAAATTTGAACTCAACACAAACAAGTATACAAATAGAGTTATTTTCACACCAGTTCAGGCCTTCTTTAACTCTTGCTAGCCTACACAAAATTGTAGAAAACATGTTCAAACAACTTGTAACAATTACAAATATACAAAGTGTGTTTTAGAATCATCAAAATTAATTAAGGTCAATAGTGACAACTTGTAAAAAAAAGGTGCAACGAAAGATTAGGTATGACTATGAAAAAATTAAATATGATAAATGTAACTTTTCAATGCTTTAATCCATTATAATAATTGGGTGAAAAATAATATGGTATGTTACTATAATATTTCAGGTAACGACTAAGGTTTTTGTGGTGGTTTGTGTGAACTTTATCTTCACTAAGGAGTAATGATACTAGGCAAAAATGATAGATGAGGGAGCATATGATTATCCTACATAATTTTGTTGACAAAATCAAGTTTTGAAACAAAATCAAGTTTTGGAACCTTTAGTTTTCGTTAAATCTTATGAATAAGAAAGATACATGTCCATTTTTTTTTACACGATTAATATTAGGATCTTGTAACCAATTGATATGATGCATATATTGAAATATATAACATGATTACGAGGAGTAGATATACCTCTGATTATTTAGGATGTCATTATCCCATCGAATTTTAATTGGACTCCAAATATCTAGCGTGAGATTTTTTTTCTTTTTTATTTCCCACATCTCACATGTGCTCTAGACATTCTCCCTCTCACATGCGAGTTTATTCTAGGGCCAATCATTGCCAATTGATACATGACCTTCTTTTTCGAGAATCACTGAATACTTATTTTTATCCAAAATGTCACATGTCGTATTCTTTGGCCTCATATGTGCACTCAATAAAGGAATGCTTCAAAATGTATTTATATTGCACAAAAAAAAAAAAAATCTTCAGTGGGCCATAAAATTGGTTTGTATAGGCAACTTCAAAGCGTTTTTTTTCCCTTTATTATTATTTTTTTTCTGGAAGGGAAGTGATCTCACGAAGCACTCAACTTATTTAAATTCATTTGTTGTGAAGAGGGCCCAATTAACTAAGAGAAGTTTTCGCATTAGTCCATACAGTCAAATAAAATAGGCTCGTCATCAATTATGACAATAGTGCAAGTTCCTAGCTACACCATTACCTAGATATTTTCAAAGATAAGAGTAATTAATTAATAAACTATGGTGATGAAGAAATTTTTACTTAGGACCTTAAGATTATGTTTTGTCTTGTACTAGCTTAAACAAAAGAATATTAGTCTCTTTCCACACATTTGTAAGCGAGAAAGGGGAATCTTATGGTGTGCTCATTTGAATTACTGCTTGTTAATCAAAACTTGTCCTTATTAGATGGGAAGGGTTTGAAAAAAATGTCTTAGTTTATGGGACCACACCCACCATAATTTCCACAAAGCAAGGTCAATAGCGAACAATTTCTTTTAATTGAGTTGAAGAAAATAATTTGAAGCATACTGTTCAATAGCTTCCAAAAGTTGCTAGTAAAGAAGATGATTACTTGGCTCTAAGGGAATAGCATCATTTAAATATTAATTTCTAGTACGAACACCTTGATTCTAACATTGGTATCGACTCTTTTTTGGCCAAAGACAAAGGGTTGATTAAAACGTCTTTTAGCAGCAAGATCAATTATATGAGAGCGTCTATTAGCAAAAGACCAATTTAAGACCATGTTTCTTTGATCACTGAAGGTTGGCCATAGCATTAATTGGTTCGAAAGTTTGTTTATGCAATCCCATTTGCCCTCCTACGAGTTCCAATTGCACATATTGTGATTCTTGAACTTAGTCATGCTCCATAACTCTCTTTCTTGATAAAACATTTCTCCAACCTAACAAGTACTAGTATGCATATACTTTCAAAGTGTTTCGAGAAATGAAGGTTTTGTTCATATTCGATTCCTAATAGATTACCCTGCAGATTTATTGAAATATTAGAAAATATGAACATGGATTTTCCTATTTCTCTTCATACATAAAAGCTTTGAGAAAGTATTTGGTAAGTTTCACATAAATTCGGTTATTGCAAGTCATATAGGTTAATCAACTTTAAAAATTCAACTACCCAATAAAAAAAATTGAGATAAATGCACTGAAAGTCTTAAAACTTGTCAAGAAAATGCAATTAAGTATTAAAACTTTTTAAAAGTACAATCGAGTTTTAAAACTTGTCACCAAAATGCAATCACTTGATTGCATTTTCTGAAAATTGTAAGACTCAATTGCACTTCGTGATAAGCTTTATGACTTAATTAAAAATTTTGAAAGTTTTAAAACTCAAATATACTTTTGTGAGAAGTTTTAAATTTTCAATATACTTATACCAAAAAACATTTGACGAAGAAAAGTCAGAATTTTCATTTTTGTATTTAGGACAAGAAAGATTTCCACATAGTGCAAAATATATTGCATTAACATCATAAAGAAAGGAAAGTATGTGTATACTTTGGAAGGTCAAAAATGTCCCTACATTTTGAATGTCCTCAAAAGAGCACGTGCTCTTAATTGAGGGACAAAGTGGCGACCATCATTTCTTAAGTCTAAATGAGCCTGCGTGGCAATAGGGTAAACTAATGTGTTGTTTTTATTATTAGAAAAGCAAAAAATTTCAAATTAAAATTTTAAACTCAAACAAAATGATTTTTATCAAAGAGAGAAGGGGGGGGGGGGGGGAACAAAATCTAGAACCAGAAAGAGAGTGGGGAAGGGGGAGCGTTCGATGGTGGTGGCCACGCCACTATCAAGGTCACCATGGCCGCAGCTGCTGTGGTGTTGCCCTTAGTGCTCTTTTCGAATTTGATGCCCTACTTCATTAGCAGTTTCTTCGTGGAACATACTCACAAAAGTTTAGGGGTGAGCATCGGTCTAAGGTCAATCCTATACCGGCCCAACCCTACTGGTCCTAGTCTGTCCCAAGAAGACTGGGTCAATTTTTAGTCTTGGGATTGGTTCTCAATCCTAAGAGTTTAGAGTCGGTCCAACTTGGACCGACCCTAATTGTGTGTGTGTGTGTGTCTATATATATATATATATATATATATATATATATATATATATATATATTATATCTAATATATTATCTATAGTTTTATATATAGAGAAAATCCTAAAACAAATAGTGTCAATAATATTAAACAACTCTTTAGTAAAGAGTCCAAGTAATTTCATATTTTTTTCTTTAATAACTCAGATTTTTAATGTCTTTTATGGCGTTAACAATCATAATTTACAAATAAGGAAAATATTTTTGTAAGGAATCCAAAAGAGTATAAACAGTTCATCACAACATCCTCCTCTAGTATTCATTCTTTTCTTTTCCATCTTCCTATAATTTGCTTAAATCGAAAGAAACAACTTCTCCGCTCGCTACTCAACACTCGCCTCGTTTGCTTTTGGTCACTCATACCGCTTGCCACTCAATGTTGGCCCTACTTGTTGCTCGATGCTTGCCCTACTCGACGCTTGATGCTCGCCCCACTTGACGCTTGTCACTCACCTCTCTTAGCTGACCTCGCTCATCACCGGACCCATTGGGTTAGACAACAAAATTTAATCGATGGTGGGGGTCATAGAATTTGTCTTATGGCACCAAAAGTAACTTGAGCAAAAAAAGATAAGGGAACATACTCGACAGGTGCAAGATTAATAGGATTCGCCTGCATCTAAGTTGAGTGGCTCAATGTTCTTGGCTTGGTCATGACCTCATGAAGGACATTGATGTTCATTGGCTAGACCACATCGAGTATGTGTTCATGGTAGCCAACATCACAGGATTTGGCTCCAACTGCTTTCTCTCCTCATCGATAAGTTATCTTAGGCTGTTGACATCTTCACCTTGCTCCTGTTCTACCACCGATCGAACAGTCGATGACTCAAAACGTCATGTCTTGTCATTACCAAGTTGTGGTGGTGATGAGTGACTACCACAAGCATTGTCAAAATTGAGTAAATTCCTTATTATCACCATCGTAGCTCCTCAAATCAACCACACTAGTCCCATTAGATGTGCCAAAAAGATGTTTTGCACGAATTGGACACCACAACAAAAAAAATATTTTTAATCGAAAATCATTTTTTGGTTTTTTTATTAAAGGAGACGAATTCTGTAATAGTTATGAATAGGAAATATCCTAGTTAGATGAGGAAATCGGCAACTTTACTTCAAACAGAGGCATACGTACACAAATGATATCTAAATTTAATTGACGACAAAACTTGGAAATACGATCATTTCAACAGAAAAAACTGAATTTACTATGCCTGAGTTTAATTGATGACCAAAATTAAGAATGCAAAGATGCAACGCTGAAATTTAATCAACGAAATGACACACATGATAACCATACACATTGCAATTTAATTGACGACACAACCGTGGAAACTATAGCTGAGATATAGTGTAGGAAAGTAAAGATAACTAAAAAATAGTAAATTTTTTGTTGATGCAAGTGCATGCGTATGTTCGGGTGGTGGGGGGGGGGGGGGGGGTTGGGGGCGCATCTCCAGTACACTAATGATAGTATTTATAGTGATTGTGCCATAGCCATCTCTAAGTAGTTCTCCTACGAGTGTAGCCATGTTCCCTCATGTCCGAAAATCTAGTGTCCATGATCTCACGATGTGATGATCTTGACCCCAAGCGATTGCTTCTTTACAATCGTGTTTCAATTACTCTATGACTTCTCCCATGGTTGTAGCCATATTCCCTCATCTCTGAAAATCTTGTGTCCATGTTCTCATGATGCCATGATCTTGTCCCAAGTGATTGCATCTTTAGGATTGATACATTGTCGATTGTTAACCATGTGTCTTTGTATAACGACGACTGATCAATGGTCATCGATGTACTTTAGTACAATAATAATTTCTATAGTAGTCAACAATGGTTCACCTGCTTAACAATGACATTTAGTCTAGTCACGTGCCTACTCAACTCAACGACCTGGCCAAATTTTGTTGCAAATGAAGCCGCAACATGGACTATAAAACTGTCTTCTAATTGGATTTGGAAAAAATATCCTCTACTAGCTAGAGCAAAATATCATTTGGGGTCCACAATCTCAATTGTTTTACGCAATCTGATCTTCAATTTTTTCAAATTAGTTAATACATAAGCGTACAAAATTAAAGAACTCTATTTATTTCTATTACTCGTTTGCACCTAAAGTATTGTGTATTTCTATTCTAGATGTCCGTGTGTTGTGTGGAAAGAACTCGATAGTTTAACGAATATATGACAAGATTACGCAATAAAATGGTATTTATAAATGTTTCCATAAATCTGAAAAATTGGAAGCAAATGGACACAAAGGATGAGATGTCAATTCATCTGAGTACCATGACCAAAAGCCAAAAAAAATCACCTGAGTACGCGTGGGTTTCTGCCACATGTTGCCATTATATAGAAGGTGCGAATGGAAACAAACCTCAAAAGGAGATGAGAGGAAGAGAGTATGCTACCAATCAAGCCGATACACTCTTCTACCAACTCTTTAGGAATTATGTAACCAGCTAATTAAACTTCAATTAGGAGACTTGCTAATAGGCTTTGGGTGGAGTCTATATAAATAAAGAATAGATATTGTAGATTTTATTGTACCTTTTTTTCGAGTACAACCCATTAAAAAAGTTATCTACTACAGATGATCTATGCTTCAAGTCTATTATAATCAATACTTTTTTCATTCATGATTTAATTTCATTCTAATAGCACTATGAACTATTCTAAATATAAACTTATCAACTATTTATGTCTTTTGCCTATGCATGGGTGGCTGTGACATAAAAGAGATTGCATGCTATTGGCAATATTCGATAAGTGCCTCCAATTACGCTAGCCTTAACAGTTATATTAAAAAAAAGAAGATGGAGCCAAGAGAGTAAAGGTTAATGAATCGAGTATAAACATTTTTTTTTCATTTTCAAGGTTCTTTTTCACAATTGACAGAAAACTTAAAAGATTGAAATTAATAAAATCATTCAAGACTAGATTGAAATTATTAAAATCATTGACTTCGTTGACCATTCAAGACTAGATTGAAATTAATAAAAGATTGCTGACCAAATTGAATCTTTTTCCCCATGTGCCACGAACAGAAGTGACAATCTGAGAAAACCCTAGACCCAAAAACAGAATTGTGCTTAATATTTACAGTAGTTCCATTTCTTGCTGCGTTTGAGATAACGGGATGAGGGATATTACAAGAGAATTTCAATTTCACCCTTTTCTTTCTCAACAAAATTTTAACTTCTTCTGCATTTCCCACCCAACCATTCATTTTCTCCATTTCCCTTAATTTTCCATACGTTAAAAAGAGTAACTGTACCGTCACTAGATTTATGGTGAATATGAAAAATGATGAAGTCATACCTGAAAATTAAGTCGGAAGTAGAGTAGATCTAGGATAGATTGGTGTATCCATGTTACTTATGTTAGGCACTTCTGCTAGTCATAATCCAGCATGTTTCTTTTCATATATAATCACTAACACATTAAAACAACATAATCCAAAAAATTTATCATGCGGATGTTGTCCTTGTCGCGACCTCTTTTTTTTCGGTGCCCACGTCAGGGGCAGTGCCTAAGGAGGCTAATGGCTCGACTGGAATTAGTTATGCCCGGACTCTCCCAAGTCCACCAATTCACGACTTTAATAGTCTAAATTTTTAACCTGTAAATTAATTTTAAAACGGAGTCGCCACTAATCGGTTTGGGGTGGGTCGATTAGAAACCCAAGCCAACTATCGGGAGAAATACTCGCTCCTACGCAACCAGAGAAATTAGGATCGGGGACTTGATTACACTAGTTAATCACTAATGCCCTTTCGGTACCTAATCTTGTTTAAACCCAGAGGTTTTTTAGATGTTCGAGGGATTTTCCATGCATTTTTGGGAGGAAAAACATTTTTTGAGTCTTTTTCTAATTTTTTGGACACAAAAGGGATTTTTTGGGATTTTTTTGGTATTTTTGGAAAAATACAAGTCTTTTTGGCTTTTTCTGAATTTTTTGGCTTTTTCATGAATTTTTGGCTTTTTTGGATTTTTGGCATTTTTTGGAATATTTTTGATTTTTTGGAAAATAAAATATTTTTTGGATATTTTTGATATTTTTTTGGAAAATAAAACACTTTTTAACATTTTAAAACATTTTTTGGTTTTCTGGAAATTAAAATATTTTTTAATATTTTTTGAGAATAAATTATTTTTTATTTTTCTTTTTTTAATTAAAATATTACATAAAATAATAAAAAGCCGACCCGGGTCGGATCCGCGGGTTGGGTCCGACCCAGGCCAGCCCCAAAACGCAGACAGGCCCGCTACGCGGGCCCGACTTTTTTTTTTTTTTTTATAAATGAAACGGCGTCGTGGCCGGGCGTTCGGGGACGCCCGGCCCGGCCCGACGACCCGGACCAGACAACCCAGCTTTTCGGCGAAAACCCTACCTGGATTCGACCCGGATCGCGACCCGGCCTTCCGCCGCTCCAAATTGCGCAAAACCCTACCCGGCTCTCGACCCGGGTCCAACCCGACGACCCAGGGGCGCGACTCGAAAAAATCAGGAACCCTAGGGTTCCCGATTTGCGGCGCTGGTGAAGGGACCGGGGCGGCAGCTCGCATCGTCGACGACGGCTACGCAGAGGACGGCGGTGGTTGGTCGTTCGTCAGAATGAAGAGCACGACTCAACAACGGCGGCCGATCTATTTGGCCAGTCGGGACCGAGAGATTAGGGTTTCACAGTCAAGGGGGGGCGATGGCAGTGACACGGTAGACAGAGGCGGCGACCAGATCTCGAACGGGAAAGCAGCGGCGAGTGGTGGCGAGCGGCGGTAGATACCTGGCTGCAGCAACGGAGCAACGAGGTGGCGGTGGCGGTGACAGAAGGTAGCGACGGCAGCCCCCTCAGTTCCCAGATCTGGCTTGGTGTTGGCAGATCGGTCACGGCAGAGGGGGACGGCAACAAGCCTTCGAGGCAACTACGTCGGGACTCGATCGAGGCGACGGTGTGGGGACGGCGGTACAGCTCGATGCAGCGTCCGGTGTCAGCGGCAGCAGCAGCAAGAACCCATATTTGGACATTGATCGACCCTCTCCCTCCGGCCGATCTCCCTCAGATCTCGCTTCTCTCTCACTCCGGCCAGATCCGAGCCTCCATCGGCCAGATCTGACCTCCTCGGACTCGCTCGCCGACGGCCTCCCTCGAAGTCTCTCAGTGGGAGGTCGGCTGAGCTCGCGACGACCCGATTTCTCTCTTGCTCGCTCTTCGATTCCTCCCCCGAAGTCTCTCAGTGGGAAGATCTCAGAGCTCGCTCGTGCCGTTCTTCGACGAAGGTGGTGCCCTTTTATAGGCGAGGGAATTCGGTCGACGGAGCTTCGACTGCCGGTCCTCTTCGCGCGTCGAGCGGTTCTCCTCGGCTGAACCGACGTCCCATCCGAGCTCATCCAGCGAAGCGTGCTTGGCATTGATGGCGCTCGAGATCTTATCTTCTCCGGCTGACGTCGGCCTACTCCCCTCAACCATAGGCCATCCTTCGCTCGCGTCGTCGTCTTCTGTGCGCGTGAGTTGCAGAGGCGTAGGGGGAAGAAGAGGGAAGAAGGAAGAAGGAAGAAGAAGAAAAGAAGGGGGCTGGGCTGGCTTTTGTTTTTCTTTTGGTTTTTTTCCTGTTTTTATTTGTTTTTTGTTGTTTTATCTTTTTATTATCTATTTATCCGAAAAGACAAAATTTAAAACTTAATTAATAAAATAAAATAGGCCTAAAATTAAGGCGTCAACAGCTGCCCCTCTTTGAAGGTGAGCTCGCAGAGGTTGCATTCAAAGACAAACTGATGCCTAAATTTTATCCATGCATGCGTAGCAGATTGTATTTTATTTGGTATCTATTATTCTATGCAGAAAAAGAGCAATATTAAGACAGATATGAAGATACCTGTAGTTACTTACCGAGAGTGAGTGAAATAGGGTGTGAACCCCGAGTTTTGACATGTATCAAGGCGTCATCTTACCTGGTGATGTGAGGAGGTTGCTTTTCTCAGGACTCGAACCATTCTTCGGTCGCCTGTTAAAACAATCAATAATTTGTCTAGGACTCGAACTTTTCTTCGGTCACCTTGACAGGAAATTGCCTTTCCAGGACCCGAACCATTCTTCGGTCGCCTGTTAGAGCAATAAGTGATTTGCCTCGGACCCGAACCTTTCTTCGGTCGCCGTGACGGTAAAATGCTTTTCCAGGGCCCGAACCATTCTTTGGTCGCCTGTTAGAGCAGTAAGTGGTTTGTCTCGGACTCGAACCTTTCTTCGGTCGCCATGACAGGAGATACACCGACCTTTCTCAAGGCATCTATTTGTGGGTGCCTGATCTGTATCGAGGACACCACTTGGTACCCGACCTTTCTCGGGAGATACGCCGACCTTTCTCAGGGCATCATATTTGTTGAGGTGTCTGACTTCTGTCAAAGACACTAGTTGGAACCCGACCTTTCTCGGGAGGATGCACCGACCTTTCTCAGGGCATCGATTTGTGAGGTGTCTGACTTCTGTCAAAGACACTAGTTGGAACCCGACCTTTCTCGGGAGGATGCACCGACCTTTCTCAGGGCATCGATTTGCGGGGTGTCTGACTTCTGTCGAAAACACCAGTTGGAACCCGACCTTTCTCGGGAGGATACACTGACCTTTCTCAGGGCATCGATTTATGGGGTGTCTGACTTCTGTCGAAGACACCAGCTGGAACCCGACCTTTCTCGGGAGGATGCACCGACCTTTCTCAGGGCATCGATTTGGGAGATACTTGGACATTCACAGGCATATTAAAGAGCACCTGGATATTCACAAGTACTAACATGAAGGATATTTGGGCCCTTGCAGGCGTCGAAATGGGTATTTGGCTGACCATAGGCATTGAAGGGGTACTTGGATGATCACAATTATGAATTCTTGGGGAATACTCGGACATTCACAAGTATCGAAGGGGTACTTGATAATTAGAAATATTGAGAACATACCTTGGATATTTGTGAAGGTGTCCCACCTCCTGGCAATCGGGAAATATCGAGGGTGTACTTGGGATATTTGTGAAGGTCTCTCACCTCCTGGTAGTGGGAATATCGGGGACGTACCTGGGATATTCGTGAAGGTCTCTCACCTCCTGGTAAAGGGGAATATCGAGGACGTACCTGGGATATTCGTGAAGGTCTCTCACCTCCTGGTAATTGGGAATATCGAGGACGTACCTGAGATATTCGTGAAGGTCTCTCACCTCCTGGTAATTGGGAATATCGAGGGCGTACCTGGGATTTTCGTGAAGGTCTCTCACCTCCTGGTAATGGGAATATCGAGGGCGTGCCTCGCATATTCATGAAGGTCTCTCACCTCTTGGTAAAGGGGAATATTGAGGACGTACCTAGGATATTCGTGAAGGTTTCTCACCTCCTGGTAATTGGGAATATCTAGGGCATGCCTCGCATATTCATGAAGGTCTCTCACCTCCTGGTAAAGGGGAATATCGAGGGCGTGCCTCGCATATTCATGAAGGTCTCTCACCTCCTGATAAAGGGGAATATCGAGGACGTACCTGGGATATTCGTGAAGGTATCTCACCTCTTGGTAATTGGGAATATCGAGGACGTACCTGAGATATTCATGAAGGTCTCTCACCTCCTGGTATGGGGAATATCGAGGACGTGCCCCGAATATTCGTGAAGGTCTCTCACCTCCTGGTAAAGGGAATATTGAGGGCGTGCCCCGCATATTCATGAAGGTCTCTCACCTCCTGGTAGTTGGAATATCGAGGACGTACCTTGGATATTCGTGAAGATCTCTCACCTCCTGGTATGGGGATATCGAGGACGTGCCTCGAATATTCGTGAAGGTCTCTCACCTTCTGGTAAAGGGAATTTGAATGTAGCACAAGGCTTACCTGGATTGCCGCAGGCACTTAAAAGGGGTGGAACACCTGGATAGCCACAGGTGTACAAAGTACTGGGATACTTGGATGAACACAAGTATTTAATGATACGACCTGGGACCACTCAGCTGGTCCAATTGTAAGGAAGCATACCTGGGCGGCGGTGCCAAGCAAAGTAATGGAATGCTTGAACAGCTGCTATATTATTTGGGGACAACTCGGGTAGGTTGAGTGTCATGAAAAGGAAGTACCTGGACAACGGTGGTATTTGATGATATGGGGATACCTAGACAGCAGTAGGTATTCAACAATAAAGGGATACTTGGTCAGTCACAAGTATCAATACTCTGGGGACAACTTGAACAAGTCGAGTGTCAGGAAAAGGGAGTATCCGAACGGTGGTCGGTACTCAAAGACAATGGGGATACCTAGACGGCAGCAGGTATTCAAGGATAAAGGGATACTTGGTCAGTCACAAGTATCAATACTCTGGGGACAACTCGAACAGGTCGAGTGTCAGAAAAAGGGAGTATCCGAACGGTGGCCGGTACTCAAAGACAATGGGGATACCTAGACAGCAGCAGGTATTCAACGATAAAGGGATACTTGGTCAGTCACAAGTATCAATACTCTGGGGACAACTCGAATAGGTCGAGTGTTAGGAAAGGGGAGTATCCGAACGGTGGCCGGTACTCAAAGACAATGGGGATACCTAGACAACAGTAAGCACCCAAACTCAAAGGACGACTCAAATAGGTTGAGTGTCAATAAGAGAGTACCTGGACAGTGATAGGTACCTTAAGACAAATGGGGATAGAGATATGCTTACATGGCAATATCTCTGATCTCTAAGAGTATGTTTGCTATTTGCACAATATGCACACATGATTGTATACGCTGTAAATTCATGAGTTCAAATGAGATTCATGCATGATAACTTTGTCAATTTTGTATCATCTGATTTCCACTGGGGAAGATTTTGAAAGACAACCTTCATTTAGAATATAAATGTCTTGAGCATGCCAGATGAGGGACTTTCAGTCTGAAAGGACTTTTCGCTCACTGTCATGGAAAAGGCTATCCTGACCATTGATGCAGGATTTATAAGGACCACACTATCCACTGTCATCATGTCAGCAGGGGTCCGAGTATTCTCGCAAATGGTACGACTTTACCAATGTGAGAGGTCTTTGTTGAAACTGTGATGAAGTCTTGGTCAGTGGCTCATCGAAGGGGACCATCAAGGTCAAGGCTTATGAATGGAGTGCTGCACGATCGTCTCTGGGTTTGCAAGTCAAGAGTCCTGCGAAAAGAGATAGAGTAATCTTGCTCGTACTTCTTCGAGCGATGTTTATAGACATATGAAATCCTACGTTAATTGAAGTGCCCTAGTCTGAAGAGATTTTTACAATGGGATGTAACGTAGACTTGGCTCACATGTAAGAGGGTGAGAGTTGGTGACTGTCTTGGCATTTGTCACTAGTCTTCCTTGTCAGATGGAGATTTTATGGACCACAACAACAACTTTTTCTTGGCTGTATTTTGACTGGGGGGCATTGGCCTTGCTTTTACCAGGCACACTGCTTTTTTATGCCCATATTTTTTATTTCAGTTTTTTATTCATGGGCATTGACCTTGCTTTTACCAGGTACACTGCTTTTTTATGCCCTGCTTTTTCTTGTTGTCGGAGGAACTGACCTAGGCAAGTTTAATCGAAGCACCGTTATTAGACTCTTGAGTCTTCATCTTCAACCGGCGCTCAAGCTATGGCAATAACTTCTGCTTTGTCTCAATGTGAGGGTAAAATTACAGACTCACTTGGGTTGTACGATGAATATAAGTGCGTAGAGAAAGAATTGCTCTTCGTCATTCTATGGCACTTAAATTAACGCGAGTGTTCATATGCAATAAAAACACTCAAAGATTGATGCAAGTGCGAGCAAGAGAATTCCTATCCCTTTTCTCACCTCGTGATGTTGACTTGCCTTCGACTTGCCCCAGTGTAGGGTGGTTCTTTGACGAGGGTAGGGTAGAAATTTGTCAGTGTATGGGGCTCAAAGTGAGCGATGGAATGCCTCTCACTGCTTTGGTCATTGTACCATTCGCGAGAGAACTCTTTACCCTGTAGTCATGGAATTTTCTGCACTCATCTCACAAGTGTATAGATGGGGGACTGTGTGTAGGATATGGCTTGCCTATCATCATTCTGACGCGCCTCATCCAGCACGCTCAATCAATCTTGTATTCTTCAATTAGCTGTCCATTCTAATAATCCTCAATGAAATCAGTGATTTAGACAGACAAAATCATCATGCAGAATTCACCTGGAAAAAGGCATGCAGTGTATGATGTGATAGAGTTCGTGCTCTCAAAATAAATGAATGATTTTGGCTCAAAAAGACCTTGTTGGTAGCTTTAAGGGTCAACAGAATAGTATTGTTAAATTTTGAACATCAAAAGGGTCATTCACAAAGGGGTGTCGATGGTTGTCCCTATTGATTAGGGATATGACACATGAATGATCAGCCAAGGATTAGGAATTTGATCAGGCATCTCTGTTTTTGCCCCTGTAGAAGAGAAGATGTACAAGTAGATCAATTAGTCTGGCCAAAATCAAATGTGAGTTGAGGCCTGAAGATTTTCTGTCATTTGCTTTGGCGATTACTCAAGACGCCATTTCGTTTAGGAGAGTTTGTCATGCCTCTCATTGATTTGTTATCCTTATTTTTGACAGTCAAGTGATCCTGCAACAAGACATGCTTCTCATTGATTTGTTATCCTTGCTTTTGACAGTCAGGTGATCCTGCAACAAACAAGAGGGAATGTGTTAGTTATGAACTCTTTCAAGAGTCGAATAACTGGAATCGATACAACTTTACCCTTCACTGGTTTGCAGATGATTGGGTGAACCTGAAGTGAGAGAGGGACACGAAGTCCTATGTCCCTTGCTTCGTTAGGTCAATTATTCTCTAAATTGGCTCCTGGATGACATGTCTTTTTACACGAAGCCAGGTGAATTCGATGCGAGTCTTTTCCATGTACTAGCTTGGCCAATATTGATTTGCCAAACCTAACCATCAAGTTTGGTTCTTGAATCCCAATGCTTCCTGTCAGTAGGGAAAATATGTCAAAAGTGAGTTCAGATACTGGGAGTATTGGAAACGATACCAAATTACCCTTCCTTAGAGTTTGTATTTGCTGACTCCTAGGGATATTTGAATATTAATGACAGCCTTTTCGTCTCGGCACAGTTTGACATTTCTTCCGATTGGCCTTCTTCACTCATGGCCATGTATGCACGATTGATGGTTGTTGATTTATCTTCAATGCCTTCCTTCTGTGGAATTTTCTTATGTCTTTGACTATATGACCATTAGCAGCATTGAGCAAAGTCACGTACTTCAAGCTTCTATGGAATCTGAGATGGACAATCAAAACCTCCAATTCTCTGATGGCAATTACTTCTTGGGAGAGCATGCGTCTGGAACACGAAGTGAGGTTTCTAGGCCCTAAGTCATCATTTGAGATAAGGGGCTAGAGACTGCCTCAACTGACTAGATTTTCTCCCTGTTGACAGTAGCCAATTCAAGAGAAGAAATTCCTTTTCTGTGCTTCTTGGCTTGTCAAAGCTGGAAATCCCATTGATGAAATCGCAACGTCTAGTTGCTCGGGCCCGTTGTGGGAAAAAGATATTGCTTCGGCTTGAGAAGGAGTTGGGCAGGAGCGAGGTGGAGTGCACAGAGCTCCTAGGGACGGCTTGATTTCAACCGTATGCCTGTACCCTTTTTTTTTGAAGTGGGATGATCCTTTTTTATTTGCCCCACTGTCTTCTTGGAAGAGTGTCTTTGAATTTGGCGAGTTCACATGATGCGCCAGCTTCAAATGCCCCCTATCACACTAAGTCAAGAGGGATGGGAATGATATTCTGAGACACGAAGTGAGTGAGTCAGAAAGACAAATATGATTAAATTTAACATCTTGTTTTGACGAAAGCTTTTGGTAATGAAACATTTTTTGTTTTCAAAAGTATATATCTTCGGGGGAAAGAAAGCATGAGGAAGCCCAGCCTTCAGTATTCTCCTTGGATGATATATTTTTGTTTCATGGTTGGATAGCATCACCGAGCTGGTTTGGGATACCGCCTCATGTTCTCAAAATATTTTCAACTTTATTTAATAGGTGGATTTACATTTTGGAAAAGTGTTTTCAAAAGTTAGTTCCTCAAGCGGAACTGATGTTGAAAATAAAAACAAGCCAGACTTAAGAAAGATGTACAAGTTCCCACGTAGGGGAATATGAAAGGAAGTTAAAAAGGGTTCTACTCGAGCGGGCCTGCACCCATTTCCCCTTACGGTCCTTCATTGATGGTGTCCATGAAAAGGTCTCCAAACATGGTGGTCATGTCATCTGGCCCTTCTTTCTCTATTGCTAAGGGTGGCACTTCATTGCCTGAATAATACCCAGCCTTCACCAGCCCTTGATGAATGTTAGCGGTATGTGCTTCGACATTTCTTCTCTGACTGTCTTCAAAACTGAATACTGCATTTACTTTGTCGGTGTGATCAGGGAGCGAATTGCTCTGGAATGAGAAAGCTTTAGTGTCTAATAGGTTTTGGATTCGACTCTTGAGGGTGAAGCACTCATCAGTCGAGTGCCCCACTTCTCCCATGTGATAGTCACATATTTTTGATGGATCATAGTTGGAAAAACTTTCAGCGTTGGGTCGTTTTGGCTCAATCGAAAGGAGGTTCTTTTTCCGGAGGACTGTCAGTACCTGTGACGGAGATCCAGGAAGAGGAGTAAATTGTCTCTTGTTGTTGTAACGCTGAGATGGCTGACAGCTGGTGGTCTGTTGCTGTCTTGCACTTGTCTAAATTGTTGGAGAATGATTGTAGGTCGCATTGACATCTGCTAGGGGTTCTTCATCTTTCTTCATGCTGAACCTGCCCGTGGATGCAGGTTCAGTGAACCAACCATCCCTCAACCCTATCTCGATTTGCTCCCCTACTGGAATGATTTGATTAAATGATTCGGCGATCGTGGTTACCATTCGATTGCGGTACTCGTAAGGGAGGGTTTTGATAAACATCTTTCTCAGCTCGAAATCGGTTGGTTCAGGACTGATTTGGGCGGCCAGATTCCTCCATCGGATAGTATATTCTTTGAATGATTCGTGCTTTTTCTTTTCGGTACGCTCAAGATCCTCACGAGAAGGGGTAATGTCCATTATGAACTTATACTGCTTGAGGAATGCCTCACTCACTTCGCTCCATGTTTCGAGGAGATTCATGTTCTTTGTAATGTACCACCTCAGGGCAGGGCCTATTAGACTTGATTGGAACAACTGGATCATTAATGGTGCATTATTAACGTATTTGGTCATTCGAACCAAGTACATTTGCAAATGAGCCCTAAGGCAAGTCGTGCCATTGTACTTCTCAAACTCAGGCATTTTGAATTTTTCTGGCATTTTGACACTGGAATAAATGGAGAGGTCCGTCAAAGTAGGATCTTGGAGGCCTTGCAGTTGTTTCAGCTTCTCCTCAAGCTTTTCGAGGCGTTTGTCATGCTCAGTTTTAGACAAACTGTCTGGCCTAGCTTTCTCGATCATGGTTGGGTGCGGATCATCCTCCAATTCGGGCATGTTATCGTCGGTATCTCCACCTTGATCACCCCTAGTAGATGATTGTGGCAACAATACCTCGATTGAGGCCGGGGCGGGAGTGAGTTTGCCTTGGATGGAGTCTATTTGCTTTGAAAGTTGTTGAAGCACATTGAAGACTTGCTTCATTTCACTTTCCATGATCGCAATACGGCTTGGTACATTTTCTTCGGCCATTCTTGCTCTTGCTTTTGAACGAGTCTGGATCGGCGAACATTGACGTTCTATGATTACTTAGTCATGAATAAACAAGCGTGTGTGAATACAAGGCGTAAATAGGGAGTCAGTCCATGATGACAACCTAACCCTACTCATTTCGTTTATTTATGAAAAGGTAGACGATTTCCTAAGCATGGATTGAAAAAAGGGCATGTGAGATGTTAACATGAGCTAAAAAGATATTCAATTTGAAAGGCGAAGAAAGCATGAGTTGTAACAAATTTTGAAAAAAAAATTTATTCCCTTTTTTGAGGCAAATGAAAATTCTTGCGGAAAAGAATTTTGTAACATGCTTGAGAATAAAAATATCAACTGAAAGTAATTTTTTTGCAATTTTTTTTTAAAAACTCTTTAAAAAAACTTTATGACAATTACTTCCAAATTTAGATGACCGTGATATTAAATCCTACACTAATCATGGACTACTCAATATATACAGGAAGGTAAGTAAATTGCAAAGTACATGAAATAAAAACTTACTTCACACGAGAAAATTGATGGCAATCACATAGACATGCGCATGATATGTGCGGCTTGATTTCTAACTGAGAAGGTTTGTTGAAATTAAAAGGGTATCCGCCCATCGCAGTCTCGCATTAGCAGCATACCCCCTTCACCTCGGCTAAGAAATTCGGGGAAAAGAAAGGCAACCTCTACATCGCAGTCTCGCGTTCGAGGTCGTATCTTTCTTAACACCATCCTAGAAATCCTATGGCGGCCCAAGTCCGGCGGCCGGGTTGTGTGTGCCATGTGTAGTGTTTAAAACCGTAAAGCATGCACAACAGTTTATAATCACAAGATTATCTATTTTAAGCAAAATTAAAATAAACTTCTAAGCTACTGACCTACATAAAAAAACAAAAATAAGTCAGTAAAGTGTTTAAACAAGATAGAATGGCCTAAGTCCTCAAATGTCCCCAGCGGAGTCGCCAAGCTGTCGCGACCTCTTTTTTTCTCGGCGCCCACGTCAGGGGCGAGCGCCTAAGGAGGCTAATGGCTCGGCTGAAATTAGTTATGCCCGGACTCTCCCAAGTCCACCAATTCACGACTTTAATAGTCTAAATTTTTAACCTGTAAATTAATTTTAAAATGGAGTCGCCACTAATCGGTTTGGGGTGGGTCGATTAGAAACCCAAGCGAACTATCGGGAGAAATACTCGCTCCTACGCAACCAGAGAAATTAGGATCGGTGACTTGATTACACTAGTTAATCACTAATGCCCTTTTGGTACCTAATCTTGTTTAAACCCCGAGGTTTTTTAGATGTTCGAGGGATTTTACATGCATTTTTGGGAGGAAAAACATTTTTTGAGTCTTTTTCTAATTTTTTGGACACAAAAGGGATTTTTTGGGATTTTTTTGGTATTTTTGGAAAAATACAAGTCTTTTTGGCTTTTTCTGAATTTTTTGGCTTTTTCATGAATGTTTGGCTTTTTTGGATTTTTGGCATTTTTTGGAATATTTTTGTTTTTTTTTTGGAAAATAAAATATTTTTTGGATATTTTTGATATTTTTTTTGGAAAATAAAACATTTTCTAACATTTTAAAACATTTTTTGGTTTTCTGGAAATTAAAATATTTTTTAATATTTTTTTGAAAATAAATTATTTTTGATTTTTTTAATTAAAATATTACATAAAATAATAAAAAGCCGACCTGGGTCGGATCCGCGGGTTGGGTCCGACCCGGGCCAACCCCAAAACGCAGACGGGCCCGCTACACGGGCCCGACTTTTCTTTTTTTTTTTTTTAAAATGAAACGGCGCCGTGGCCGGGCGTTCGGGGACGCCCGGCCCGGCCTGACGACCTGGACCAGACAACCCAGCTTTTCGGCGAAAACCCTACCCGGCTCTCGGCCCGAGTCCGACCCGACGACCCAGGGGCGCGACTAAAAAAAATCAGGAACCCTAGGGTTCCCGATTCGCAGCGCTGGTGAAGGGACCGGGGCGGCAGCTCGCATCGTCGACGACGGCTACGCAGAGGACGGCGGTGGTCGGTCGTTCGTCGGAATGAAGAGCACGACTCGACAACGGCGGCCGATCTATTTGGCCGGTCGGGACCGAGAGATTAGGGTTTCACGGTCAAGGGGGGGCGATGGCAGTGACGCGGTAGACAGAGGCGGCGACTAGATCTTGAACGGGAAAGCAGCGGCGAGTGGTGGCGAGCGGCGGTAGATACCTGGCTGCAGCAACGGAGCGACGAGGTGGCGGTGACAGAAGGTAGCGACGGCAGCCCCCTCAGTTCCCAAATCTGGCTTGGCGTTGGCAGATCGGTCACGGCTCAGCAGAGGCGGACGACAACGAGCCTTCGAGGCGACTACGTCGGGACTCGATCGAGGCGACGGCGGTACGGCTCGACGCAGCGTTCGGTGTTAGTGGCAGCAGCAACAAGAACCCAGATCTGGACATTGACCGACCCTCTCCCTCCGGCCGATCTCCCTCAGATCTCGCTTCTCTCTCACTCCGGCCAGATCCGAGCCTCCACCGGCCAGATCTGACCTCCTCGGACTCGCTCGTCGGCGGCCTCCCCCGAAGTCTCTCAGTGGGAGGTCGGCCGAGCTCGTGACGACCCGATTTCTCTCTCGCTCGCTCTGAGATCTTCCCACTGATCTCTTCGATTCCTCCCCTGAAGTCTCTCAGTGGGAAGATCTCAGAGCTCGCTCGTGCCGTTCTTCGACGAAGGTGGTGCCCTTTTATAGGCGAGGGAATCCGGTCGACGAAGCTTCGACCGCCGGTCCCTTTCGCGCGCCGAGCGGTTCTCCTCGGCTGAACCGGCGTCCCATTCGAACTCATCCAGCGAAGCGTGCTCGGCATTGATGGCGCTCGAGATCTTATCTTCTCCGGCCAACGTCGGCCTACTCCCCTCAACCGTAGGCCGTCCTTCGCGCGCGTCGTCGTCTTCTGTGCGCGTGAGTTGCAGAGGCGTAGGGGGAAGAAGAGGGAAGAAGGAAGAAGGAAGAAGAAGAAAAGAAGGGGGCTGGGCTGGCTTTTGTTTTTCTTTTGGTTTTTTTTCCTGTTTTTATTTGTTTTTTGTTGTTTTATCTTTTTATTATCTATCTATCCGAAAAGACAAAATTAAAAACTTAATTAATAAAATAAAATAGGCCTAAAATTAAGGCGTCAACAGTCCTAGAAATTCAATTTATTCAAAAATATATTGAATATGTAATAGATTTCATACAAGCAATATAGGAAGGACTCGGTGTCTGTAGATATAAAAATGAGTATGGCAGAAAGATGCTCAACCGATTTATAATGGTTCGGCACAAATCAATGCCTAGTCCACTCCTTGAGACTATTTGAGAGTCACACCCATTCTGCTATTATTTGAAGTATGGTATAAAGGTTGGTTTATAATGAAGACAACACTCCTAGGCAAATACGGTAAAATCCTTTTACCAACAATCTCTCACAAGAAATTCATTTGCAAAGTGAATACAAGAGAGATTTTGCAAGTATTTTTTGGTACACACATTCCCAATACAACGAGCAACCTTTCTTATAGGAAGACAAACTCTTTCGACTAATCCTCATCGTTTGTAGTAGTCTCCATGCCATCCCTAACGCATCATACAACTTGGTTTTTAACCATCGAGGCTTCTGTGCCTCCAAAAAGTGGCCTACAAACCTGACGAGTTGGGCAATTGAAATTCAAATTTAAACCGCACAGCCATGTACTCGGCCAAACCTAGCTAGGATTGGCTTGTATAGCAAACCTTCAACTTTTTTTTTGAAGTGATCAGCAAGCGCTCAAAATGATTTGAGTGATATACATTCCAAGTGAAAATTGCCAAATTAACTAGCAGAAGCTTCACGAGTCCATGTGGTCAAATAAATTAGGTTTGTTATCAATTACGACAACAGTGGAAGTTCCTAACTACGACCCACCCGTTAGCTATATATTTTCAAAAATAGAATACTTAATAAATATACTTATCTCCATCCTGCAGACTAGTGTGAGAAATGGTTTATGTCGATGAAGAAACTATTACGTAAGCCCTTACGATAACATTTTTGTCCTTTACTGATCATAGCTTAAAAAAAGAACTATTAGTTAAGAGAAAAAGGGAATCTTATGGCGAGCTCGTACTTAGTTATTGCTTATTAATCAAATCTTGTCCTTATTAGATTGGAAGGGTTCGCGGAAACCGTGTCAGTTTGCGGGACCACGCAAAGCCAGGTAATGAGAGAATAACACGTTTTGGTTGGGTTTAAGAAAAAATGCTTCGAAGCATGCAATTCAACATCTTGCAAAAGTTGCCAGTAAAGGAGATGATTACGTGGCTCTTACAGAATTGCATCATGTAAGAATTTATTACAATGAAGTCCTTGACTAAAATTTCAACCAAAAAAGGGAAAAAAAAAAAGAAAAAGAAAAGAAAGATCTTGAGTAACATAAGCATTGAATTTTTTTGGCCAAGACCTGAGTGTTGATTAAAACTTCTTTTGGCAAAGGACCATTTATCTGAGAACGTCTATCAGGAAAGGACCAATTTGAGACCATATATCTTTCGATCCCTCAAGATTGACCAAAGCATTAATTGGTTCGAAAGTTTGCTTATGCTATCCAATTTGCCCTCCTACGAGTTCCAATTGCAAAAATGTTGTGATTATCGCTTCGTAACTCCTTTCTTAAAGAAACGCTTCTCCAACCTAACTAGTACTGGTATTAAATACACTTTCAAAGTGTTTGAGAAATTAAGATCTTTTCCCACATTCAACCCTCAGTGGATGACCCCGTTGATTTATTCAACTTCTAAGAACCATAAACTTGAATTTTCCTATTCTACTCCGACAATTCAAAAAGCATTTGATAAGTCCCGACTGACATAAATTTGGTAATTTACATGTACTAATGTGGATTAGTCTGACTCTGAAAGTTCAAGTGCCCCATGTTTTTGAATTAAAAAAAAATTGATATGGAAAAATCAAATGTTTCTTTTTTTCTTATTTAAGACGAGAAAAATTCCCAAGATCAAAAATCAGAGTCCGTAAAATACTGTAAAATACTGTATTAACATCGCCAATTAGGGGACCAACCAGTTATATGATAATTTTATGAGTGACACTCCAACCCACCATGGCCATTTGGGCCCAGCGCTCTTAGTCGCTAACTAATGGTATCACGTGAACTTTTGCAAGGTTGTGTAGTTAGACATTCGATTGTTTCAATTAGTAACTAAACTCCAGATGATTGATGGCCTATTAAATCGTTAATTTTGATTCAGATCAAAAGTAAATGAGGCAAGTACAATACAAGTGTCAAAACTTTCGTACGGCGTTCATTTTGGTACTAAAACTTTTTCTTCGCTCTCTTGAGTGCCATATCGAAAAGAAATCAATCACTTGAGTGCTAATTTTGGCCAAATATGTCATGTGAAATTTTTTTTCGTTTTACTTTTTTTGAATTTTTTTTATTTCCATCTGTATTTTTTCTTTTTCTTTTAACTCCGACGAGGGTTGTAACCCTCATCAGCCGCAGTCACCTTGCCCTCGGCCGTGAGGGCCCTTGTTGGTTGCTGGGCGGCCGTGGGTGACACCGCCCAGAGCAAAGCAATGGCCTTGCCGACCGCTGGCGAGGCCGCAACAACCCTCTTCCGCTCAAGGCAATGTCAGCCGCAGCCACACAAAGCTGGACACTACCTAGAGTGGCCTCGACAGCCTTGCCCAAGGCCTTCACAGCCAAGGGCAAGGCTGCCCTCGCCAAATCTGGGCGAGGCGGCCATAGCCAGCAAGGGTCACCAGTGTCCCTCACCAACCCTAAAGAAAAAAAGAAAAAGAAAAGCAAAAAAAAAAATTCAAAAAATAACAATAAAAAAACTAAAATATTAAAATAATATTTTCCAGCAGCCACATCCACGTTAGCTTTTCTAATGGGCTAAATCAGAAGTGGCACTTAAGTAAGTGAAAAAATGTTTTGGTACCAAAGTGAGTGCTGTACGAAAATTTTAGCACTTGTAGTTTACTTACCCAAAAGTAAATAGATTTTAATATGCTTTGAAACCTTACGGACTGCAAAATTCAAATAATTATTGATGGGTAAACAGTAAAATGGAAACAACAAAAGAATTACTTGAAATTCTTTGGAAAAAGAGCATATGGTTTACATTCTTGGAGGTAATGCTTGCTCGATGATCGAAACAAAACATGAACTGCCGATGGAGATGACCAGAATGCATAGGAAAAGTTTAAATTTTTTTATAAAATATGGTGGGAATGCTTTTATAAATAAAGAAAAATATTAGAAATAAAAAACCTAATCTAGTTCGAAATTCAAATCCATCTAATCCAATCTACTCTGCTATGAATAATCTTCTCATTCTCGTAGCTTTAGAGTCATTTTGAAGTGTTGCTACGGATTTGTAATGCCCCTCATTGATTCGTGTCGTGTCTTTAAATTGATACTTCCATTATACATTTCAATCTTTCGTTAGAATCCCTAAATATCTTGACTTGTGTGCTACGCTAAGAATGATTCGCAAGTACTCCTGATTTCTTAGCGGTGATTGTTCCCGGTCGATGGATTTTCCTTAACTCAGTCTCTAACGTCTATGCATGCTTTGAGTCAATCGATTGTTGCCACGTGTCATGTACTTACTGAAAGTTCATAATTAATGAGCTCATCTGACATTCCGTGGATGGGCCTTGTGGGTCTAGTTTATCATCATAACTTGGGCAATTAGGTTCTTCGCATTTAGATCCAAAGACCAAAAAAAAAAAAAGGATAAAAGGAAAAGATTTAAAAGAAAAGAAAGGTGGCAATCACAAATCCGTTCAAGGTGATCACATAAGTGGTGCTGGTGATCACCATCGAGACCACTTGTAAGCCTTGCCTCAACTAGGGCAGGGAAGCCATTGACCTCTCTCTCAACTCCGATTACGACCCAAGGACAACGACGACAGCAAACTTGCGCTTACGCCTCTCTAATTGCCAACGCTAACCATAATCTTGTAGCATCAAATCCAAAGTGGGTCTCATCTAAAACCGTCATGCTCTCTGTTGTAGGTATACACGAAATTCATAATTTGCTTCCTCTTCAGTCGTTACCTCTTTTTCGCTGTGATTTTGTTTTATGTTTGCGATCTCTCTACAATTTGAAAGGAAGAAAGAGAAGGAAAATAAGACGTTTGCTTTATATTCTGTTAATTTCTCTTTCGTCTTTAACAAAAATAATTTTAATTTGAGTTTAAAATTATTAAATTTGTTCTTTCTTACTTTTTTTAATAATAAAAAGTGCCATATCAACTTACTACATAAGTGCCATCTGACACATAAACTTGTTTAGATGGAAAAATAATAGCGGCCATTTTTGTCCATAAAAAAAGAGTGCGTGCTTTTCTTGAAATGACATCATTTTGATAATCTAACATAACTACATTATATTTTTTCCGAGATTTGGCCCACCGGTTATATGAGTACTTCAAATGACATTCCAACCCACCGTGGTCACTGGCCCAGCACTCTTTAGCAACTTGTTAGGTTCATGTCGTAATAGCACATGCTCAAGGAAAACAAAAGGTAAAGGACAAGAAATACCGTGTTTTTCCACCCCACCAAGAATGAAGAAAGATTGACGTTGAGGTCGTTGTCTTGTTTCGTTTGTCATTTTCCGATGGTCTTTTGCAATTGTTTTATCTAGGCAAGTTGGCAGAATTACAGTGATGAATTCTGTGCTCGTCATTTCCCAACTAATCATTTTCTTAATGGCAAGCTGTTTGTAGTTCTCAAGTCAAAAAGTAGAGTCAGTAGTGCTCATTATAAAATTGGCCAACCAAGCGCTTGCCCTCTAGATGTATTTGGTTCAAATATATTCTCGGCAATTATATGTGTGATTCTGTCCTCATCATTTCCCAACTAATCATTTTCTTAATGGCAAGCTATTTGTAGTTCTCAAGTCAAAAAGTAGAGTCAGTAGTGCTCATTATAAAAATCGCCAACCAAGCGCTTGCCCTCTAGACGTATTTGGTTCAAATATATTCTCGGCAATTATATGTGTCGTTCTGTCCTCATCATTTCCCAACTAATCATTTTCTTAATGGCAAGCTGTTTGTAGTTCTCAAGTTAAAAAGTAGAGTCAGTAGTGCTCATTATAAAAATGACCAACCAAGCGCTTGCCCTCTAGACGTATTTGGTTCAAATATATTCTAGGCAATTATATGTGTCGTTGGTCCATTGCAAGAACTGAGCAAAGAATCCCTTCATCCTCTAGTCATTCCAAGTCGAAGCTGAAGGTACGGTAACATCTCTCCCCCCCCCCCCCCCCCCCCCAAAGAGTGTCCACTTGTTTTTGCGTTGTGCTGATATTTCCACTTACATTCTGGCGTGCGGTCCTCTTCATCCATCTTCACAGACAAGCTAGCAGCCAAGAAATCTCAGTTTCTCTTGCATCCTTATGTTGAAGCCACTCCTGGTATGTGCTATCAGCACTTGTTTCACTTTCGCCCTCTTTGTTTAGTTATCTGGTTCTATTGATTAAACCCAATAAACCTAAAAGCACCAAAAAAAAAAAAAAAAAAAGGAAGGGGAAACAAATGGCCAAAAGAAGTGCAACTGATCAAACCCTAATAAACATAAGGCATCCGTTTTTTTTTTTTAAAGGTGGTTTTGTGAAAATATTTAATTAAGGGCCTACCTTTAGTTCATATATATATCGATAAGATTTGGTTGATGGACTACGTCGCTCTCAATTTAGTTAAATTCCATCTGCTTTATATTTGAAGAAATTATTGCTTAGGCTCTTGCAATTATGTTGTCTTATACGAATCATAGCTTGAAAAAAGATATATTAGTCTCTTTCCACATATTGTAAGTGAGAAAGGGGAATCTAATGTCAAGCTCAAGTGAATTATTGCTTATTAATCAAAACACGTCCTTATTACATGGGAAGGGTTTGAGGAAATTGTCTTAGATAATGATATCTTTTGGTTGAGTTAAAAGAAATTAATTTGAAGCAAGCTATTCAAGATCTTGCCAAAATTGCCAGTACAGGCAATGGCTACAGGGCTCTCTAGAAAAGTATCGATTCTTTTTTAGACAAAGACCTAAGTGTTGATAAAACATCTTTTAGCAAAAGACCAATCATTTGAGAATGTCTATTAGCATGAGACCATATTTCTTCTAGTAGCTGAAAGGTTGATCATAGCATTAATTGGTAGTTTCCTTATGATATCCAATTTGCCATCCCGCAAGTTCCAATTGCAACAATATGGTGATATTTATTGTTTGGTCATGCCTCAAAACTTCTTTCTCGAGGAAAGCTTTCTCCAATCTAACGAGTGCTGGTGCCGCAGCTATTATTGAAGCGTTTCGTGAAATCATGGTTTTTTCCACATTCGATCCTGAATAGATTACGCAGAATATTTGTTCAACCTTTAGGAAACTTTAACTCGAATTTTCCTTTTTCTTCTTCCTATAAAAATGTTTATAAAAAGTATTTTATAAATCCCGATGTGCATCTCTATGATTTACGTGCATTTACGTGAATTAGTTGGCTTTAAAAAGTTCAGCCACTCCATGCTTTTATTTAATAAAAGAAAAACAATATTTCATAAGCAAAAATCAACTATTTCATTTTCTTTTATTTAGGACAAGAAAATTCCTAATATGAAAATTCTTAGTTCGTAAAATAATATGTGTATATACATGCATATATTTATGTATGTCAAAAAGACAAAAATGACCAAACTCTCAAATGTCTCCAAAAAAAAGTACTTACTCTCAATCGAATGTCTACCATTATTTTTTCCATCCAAATTAACTTCATGGCAAATCACGTGACAAACGGCTCTTGGATGTATGCTGACTTGTCTTTTTCATTATTAAAAAAGTAAAATAATAATTTTATACTCAAAATAAATTGACCTTTATCAAAGGGAAAAGGGAAAAAAAGAAAAAAGAAAAATTAGAAGTAGAGAGAAGAGAAAGGGGTGCATCGAGTGGTTTGTCGAGTTAAGCATGGCCGCAACCACCGCTGCGTCAATCTTGATGCTCTTTTCGACTCCAGTGGTTGATGCCTTAGTCAGTTTTTCAAAGGAACGTAGTTTGCAAAGGCTACTGTAAGAGTAATTAAACAGTTTAAGCTTGGTCTACAAAAGTTGAATAGTCCCACAAAATCTCATTTAATTGTCTCGACCTTTTCAAATTAAGCTTAGTCCAAGTGTGTTCACCATTAATCTATTTGTAGTGGATCGATTAAAAATCCATCAAAAATATCGGGAGAAATATTTTTCTCCTGCGCAACCAAAGAAATTATAATCAAGGACTTGATTATATCTGTTAATCAACTAAAGCCATTTTGGTACCTAAACTTATTTAAACATCAATGTTTGATTTTTATTTTTTTTTTGGATTTTTCATGCATTTTCAAGAGAAAAACACTCAAAAACCATTATTAAGCATTTTACTAATTTAAAAAAAAATTATTCTATTTTTTAATATTAAAATAATAATATAATATAAAAAAGACCCGGGTTGGAACCGACCCGGGTCGCCAACCAACGGCCCATCTGGGCCTAAGCACTGGCCCAGTCTGGCTTAAAGAGAAAGAAGGCCCAACCTTTTAAAAACTAGATGAACTAAGCCTGGCCCATTAAAGCAGAATAAACCAAATATGCCTAAATCATCCCAGCCCGAATACCCAACCCTAAAGACCTGACCCGTATGCATATCGACCCGGATCCGACTTGGTACCCAGGCAGACCCGACTTGCTCTCCTCCCCCTGCCTCTCGCGGCGCTCTGTCGACCTCGCCCCCAACAGAGGCGGCCGCGGCGAGTGCCACCGCTCGCCTCGGGTTGCCCACGCACCCAGTCCGGCGACGTCTCGGCCAGCCCATGCCGAGGGCCAGTTCTCGGCCGACCACCGTCGCCAGCGGAGAACCAGCTGGGCTTCCCCTACTTCGGCCGAGATTTGGCTCGGCCAGGCATGGCCGTGGCCGGCGGAAGCCGCTCGACCCGAGGCCTCCCCAACGCCGTCTCACCTGTCTCGACCCTCCGCGCGACACCCGCACGGCGAGTAGACGATCGATCGGAGCTCGGGAACGGACTTTCTCAACACGAACTTTTAGATCTAGCTTAGGCATCTCGTCGAGCGGATGGCGAGCGACGCGTTCGGGGGATCAAGATACCTGGTGATATCTGTTCCTCTTCGTCATTTTGTTTCCCTCTAATATTACACACTAGTTCTCAACTAATTAATTTCTTAATACCAAGTTGTGTGTCAATAAAGTTGTGATTTTATGTTGTCTTGTTTTTTGTGTTTGTCTAATGGTCATTTGCAATTATTGATCTGGGTTAGTTGGACAGAACCGCAGTGATGATTTCTGTCCTCATCATTTCCCCCTTATATTATACAATTATCAACTAATCAATTTCTCAATTGCAAGTTTTTTTTTTATTTTATTTTATTGATGAACGATGAATTAGCATGTTTGTGTTGTGGGCATACAAGCGACAAAGAGAGTTAGGACAATGCAAATTTTTTTCAAGTCGACAAGCGTGGTCCCATTATAATTAAGTTGAATAGAAAAAGCTACATTGAAGAATTAGCTATCTAAGGAAAGAAATATTTTATGGGCCAAAATTACAAACTTAATAATTTTACAAAATTTAATCCATCAGAAATTATGAAAAGCATGGTTAATTGATGATTAATTGATTTTCAAACATGGAAGGATATAGAGTCAATTTTAAATAAACATAGAAGGTGAAGAGGAGATGAGAGAGAAAAAAAAAGTAGGGTGAAATGGTGATTCAGCTTGTTTCCAAACATAGAAGGTTATTTTGATCCAATAAAATATTTGTCCAAAGCCAAAGAGGGGATAAAAATAGCCCCACCCTATTTATTTTATTTAAAATAAAGAAAGCATCAAAATTTTTACTTGGAGCAATGTTATACTTTAATTTAGAATTTCTCACATTTGGATGTGACCATTTTAAAGAAATTATCTTTTAATCTATAGCTGACACGGCATGTGCTAAGCTCTAAGAAGCACTGGCTATCAAAACAAGTGGTGGATGGTAAAAATATCAAAACAATTACTAGCTCTCTAACAAGTACCCGGCATCTTTTGATTTGTAACCTCTACTTAATGCTTTCTTGTGAAATCATGAGAATGAAAAGAAACATTTTAAGCTTTGAGATATTGAGAAAAAGTTCAAAATAATTCTGACTGTCAATTTTCAAAAGAAACGACAACTGTTGAACTAGTATGAAAGATAACATGGACAACAGGAACAAAAAATGAAATATAAAAATAAAAATTAGGCTTCTAGTACACATGGTGGAGCAGCAACGTGTTGCCTCGTCCATGTGAGATCACTCGCAAGTTCTCCATGTAAACCAGTAACGTGTTACTTGGGCGCACCAAGCGCAGTGAGCCATCATCGAGCGACCAAGTGTTTTTTCTAAATAACTCTGCGTTCTGGGTTGCCGACATTCCTCAGTCTCTGTTTATTTACATCGCTCCTTCTTCCGTACACTCTCTCTCTCTCTCTCTCTGGTTTTGTTTCGCAATTCTAACTGATTAGCTCTGTTCTCACCTCAGTTTTCTCCGCACCCATTTGTTTAAGCGACCAATAAAGGGAGGCAACAAGCAGAGGAAAAAAAAAGAAGGGGGAAAAAGGAAATTTGAAAAATTAAAGAAGAGATTATGGCCGAGGCAATTGTTTACCCCGTTGCGTCGGGTCTTTTGTCGAAACTCGGCGAGTGCCTCTTTGCTCCCATTGAACGCCAATTTGAGTACGTGCTGTGCTACGAGAGCTATGTCGAAGAACTCAAAAATGGAGTCATAGGACTAGAGACTGCGAGGCAAAGGGTGCAAAGCTCCGTTGATGAAGCCGTGTATGACGGAAAACTTATACACGTGGAGGTTGAGAATTGGTTGAAGAGTGTGAAGGAGGAGACCGAGAAGGCAAATGACCTGTTAAAACGTAACGAAAGTGCAAAAGATGTTTGCTTCTGTGGATGGCTTCCCAACCCCATGGTGCGTCATCCAATTGGTAGGAAAGTGAAGAAGATGACTCAAGTCATCCAAGGACTCCATAAGGAAAGCAAAGATAGTATCTTCCAGAAGGTCTATTATGAGGATACTCCCATAGGAATCGTCACCACTACCACTTTCGCTGCAAGATCTGCTGACAGGAAGGAAGATGTCCTGGAGTCGATCGCTGCAAGATCTGCTGACAAGAAGGAAGATGTCCTGGAGTCGAGGGCTTCAATCATAGAGGTTGTAATTAAGGCTATAACTAATGATGAGGTCTGTGTGATTGGGGTGTATGGAACGGGTGGGGTTGGCAAGACCAAGCTTATGGAGGACGTAGAAAGGCGAGTTAAGGAAGAGCAGCTATTCAATGTGGTTGCCACGGCAAACATATCACGCAATGTAGATCTAAAAAGAATTCAGGGAGAAATTGCTGATGCACTGGGTCTGAAGCTAGTGAATGAGGAAACTGTTCGTGGGAGAGCACGTCTTTTATGCAAGATGTTACAGAAATATTCTAAGAAAAAGGTTCTCATAATTTTAGATAATTTGTGGACGAAGTTAGAGTTGAAGGAAGTCGGAATCCCTTGCGGATATGATAATAAAGCAAGAGGCTGCAAACTATTGCTAACGTCTAGATATCGAAATGTTTTGTACATTGACATGAGCTCTGACCGAGAATTTCAGCTCAACATGTTAAAGCATGGAGAAGCACGAATCCTTTTTGAAAGGACAGTGGGAAACAAAGTTAACGACCCTAAATTTGAGAGCTTGGTGGATGGAGTGGTCAAGAACTGTGGAGGCTTGCCTCTTTTGATTGTCTCGATGGCAAAAAGGTTGAAGCGTGGAGATTTGCCTGAATGGAGGAATGCTTTGACCAATACAGGAGAGACAACTGTAAAATCAATAGTGGAACAAAATTACAATGACCTACAAGATGAGAGGATCAAATCATTGTTCTTGGTTTGTGCTCTAGACTCTGGGAGACCGAGCATAAGGGATACCCTTATCTACTGCATGGGTTTGGGTTTATATGAAAAATTCAGCCAGACCATCGAAAATGCTAGAGATAGGTTGATTATGGATCTACGTCGATTGCTTGACTCTTCTTTGTTGCTAGGTAGTGATGATGACCTGGAAGTGTTGAACATGCATGACACATTTATTGACGTAGCCATCTCTATGCGCGACAAATTTATTGACACGGAATGGAACGCCTTGGTCGGGAGAAAGGATTTTGGGTTTAAAGAGTGGTCGAAGAATGATCTCAGAAAATGCACCGCAATGGCCTTCAACTATGTTGGCATTGATGAACTTCCTGAAAAATTGGACTGCCCGAACATGAGGATTCTTCTGTTATTAGAACGCAACTTTCTCAAAATGCCCGAGTCATTTTTCGAATCTATGGAGAAGCTCCAAGTCTTGGACTTGACTGGCTTATCTTTTACCTCCCTACCTTCGTCGATGGAGTTACTTAAAAACCTCACGTCACTATGTCTTGATTCATGCCATTTAGACGATGTGACTGCTCTTGGAAAGCTAAAAGGATTACAGTTCCTAGGTTTCTTCAATTCTAGAATTGCTCGGCTGCCCAAAGAAATGGGTGCACTAACAGAATTGAGATTTTTGGACTTGGAACGTTCCACGCTTGGAGCTATTGAACCTGGCGCGCTTGAAAGCTTGGTTAATTTAGAAGAATTGTATATGAAAGACAGTTTTGACCAGTGGGAGGCCGATGATAAAACCCCGCGAAAAAATGCTAGCCTGGCTGAGTTCAAGAACATGAATAAGTTGAGCACTTTGTACATTGCCATTCCTCGTTCAGCCAATCTCTCAAGAGACCTACCATTTGGAAAACTAAATAAGCATAAAATCCTAATTGGAGATATTTGGGATTGGGACTGGTCAGATGAATACGAAGAATCCAGGACTTTAAAACTCGAGCTAGATTCGGGCAATCTTCTTCGTGAAGAGTGGGTGCGGAGATGTTTGCAAAGAACACAATATCTCAACTTGGCGGGATTGCAAGATAATCACAGCATACACAATTTGTGCTTTGAAGATTTTCAGGAATTGAAGCATCTTCACATACAAAATAGCCCCTCATTTCAGTACGTTGTTCACTCCACAGAGAACATCCAGTGCACCGCATTTACGAGATTGGAATCGTTGTTTCTCGAGAATCTAAACAACTTGGAGAAGATTTGTTGCGGTCGCCTTGCCCGAGAATCCTTCAGCAAATTAAAGATTTTGAAAATGGATAGCTGTGGTGGAATCAAATATTTGTTTCCTTCCTCCATGATAAGAAACTTCTTGCAGCTAGAAGAGGTTGAAATAAGTAAATGTCACTTGATAAAGCAAATTGTCGCAAATGCCGAGGCAGACGAAGACGGAGATGAAATAGAAGTTGATCCCAAAGTGAAGTCATGCAATTTACGTAGGTTAACATTACGAAACTTGCCAGAGATGACAAGCTTTTTTAAAACCGTGGACCATTCGGTCGTGCTCTTCAACAAACAACAGGTAAATTTCATGTTTTCTAAAATGGTAATATTTTCCTCCATCCATGCCATCCTAATTGGAGAATACTTTCTCTAGCTAGTCTTGAGATCCATGAGTTACAAATATGAACATTGCCTTCAATTAATTTAGTTCCCACGCGTTGTGCGGACTTAAAAAAGTATTGACTTGTTGAAATATTTACTTTGGAGATATAATGTAAGGACTTTTGTGTAATTTGATAAAGTAATACGCATTTATCAACTAGACGAAAAATTTATTTTACCAACAGTTGAATCGATTAGTATTTTGTGCTAAAAACTATTGATTTTATTCGAGTGCGATTACTTAAACATTTAATTTATAAACACATTGAAATATTGACTTCAGAGTTATCTCAATTTGATATGTGGGTGAGTACTGGTGTGATACGTTTTGCATTTTATAGTAAATGAAATTATATGCATGGGTATTTTAGAGGAGTCTAATGGCACATAGAGAAATTGGAAATATATACAGATTCTTTCAATTAAGACAAAATAATGATTTAATTTTTCAAAATGTAATTGCTACGTGATATGTGAATGCGTAAAAACATCCATATTAGTTAATTACATCCCATTTTATATGTGTTATGTTATCAACATAGTTAAAGAAGCACCATGTCATGTATCAATTTTTTAAATAGTCTAAAAGTTTGTCATTGCTTTATGGTAAAGTATATACACGTACATTTTATGGATATAATTGTAACTTAAAGAAGGTATATAAGACCTATATAATTTGTATGACCTTCATTTAGTAATTATGGAAAATTGTAAGATTCTATTACATCCACTTGATTAAAGGGGAAAAACCAGAACTAAAAAAAAAAAAAAAAATCCCTGTGAATTGAACTTAGTGACTATGTGGGAAGAAACATCCAGATCAATTGATTTCATTAAATTATTTTGCAATTTTCATCTTAAGTACATCAATGCTAAGGCAATCGAGACGATTAAGTTGTTGTTCCACTAATTGTAAAAAGTTTGGGTAGAATTTATGTGTGTGGCACATGTTTAAATTTATTTTTTCTGTAATAGAATGTCGCTTGAAAGTATTAACTAGAAACACATCTAGCATTTGGGCACTATTGTTTGGAATCATCAAATTTTATATCTATTCTGTTAGTATAAAATAAAAAATTGGCAACCCTTTTCTAATTACTTTTTATAATTATGTTTATCAAGTGACTTAAACCACAAAAGCGTTATACTCGATTAAATCATTATCAAATTAATCAATTCTTTGTCTTGGCCACATGACTAAAACTTTCTACTTTCTACATAAAGTAAGCAACTTTTTTATGACAAGGAAGCATATCTTGGGTCTTCATATTTTAAAACTAAATGCTTTGATGAAATTGACTTTGATGACCATATGGCGCTGTTATGACCAATTCATGGACTTTACAGCCACCAATGGATCTTATGGAGATGAACCCTTTTTCTAACATTTGGTCGATGTGGCATCTATTCCGCTTTACATCAATACCAGAAAATAACGGATCTTTTAGTGCTATGCATGCGTACAGTAAAATCTTAGGACTACTTTAGTATTTCTCTCATAAATTTATAATAACTTTTTACTTTTACTATCTCGATAAGAGAATTTTTATTTTTATTTTTTTGGAAATAGTTTGGAGAAAAAGGCCAGGCTCAACTTACACGTGCTAATCAATTAAAAGTATATTTTTTTTATCAGTTTATCAATTTAGTTTTTAACTATTCCAGAGAAAATAATTAAGATTGTTTTTTGCACTTTCATTTGAGATATTATATCAAACTATAGTCAATGATCAAAAAAATCAATTGGGCCTATGCCATGAATTTCTAAAATTTAGGCAGATTCCACAAAATATGAGGGTAAATTCAATAACTTTAATTATTCATTCTTGTTAATATATGTATAATAAAGTCCAAATACATGAGAGGTAAATGATAAGTAAATGTAAAATAGATAATTTTAAAGAATAATAAGGGAAAATTCAAAATCACTACCCGGCTTTATCTTCCATTATCTTTAGATCTATTATGAGAGATTATTCTTCTGGTAGTATTTCACATGCAACTCGTATTCACACTTTCTAGTTAACAGCATTGTTATGAGATTATGTGGTGTTATTTACCCCTTGCAGCTAATAAAGCTACAAAATTTGGAAGCTATAACTGTTGAAAAATGTCAGTTAATACGAGAAGTATTCAACCTTGAAGAATTGACAACTAGTGGGGATGTTGAGATTCTATGTCAATTGACTAGATTGACTTTGAGCGGCTTACCAAATTTGGAACGCATATGGACCAAGAATCCAAGAAGAGCATTGTATTTCCCAAACTTGAAGGCACTGGAGGTGCAAAATTGTGAGAACTTGAGGTTTCTTTTTTCTTATTCCATGGCTAAAGCACTCGTGCAGATAAAAAATATCAAAATAGCGAGTTGTGTACTAATGGAGGAAATTATGTATGTGCAAGAAGAAGAATTAGTGGATGCTACAACTAGTGACACTTTAGAGTTTTCTCTATTGACCTCCTTGTCTCTTGTGGAATTGCCAAATCTCAAGACATTTTCCTATGGAAAGTATTGTATTCACTGTCCATCTTTAACAAGATTAACAATATCCGAATGCCCCAAAATGATGACATTTTCTTCATTCGAAGGAAGGCAACAATTTATGACAAATGAGACAAGTTCACAACAAGCATTTGGTCCTATCAACTCTGGCTTGTCCTTGCCTTGCTTCTTTAATGAAAAGGTAAGCATCTATAGTATTCTTTTGTTGATCATTCTTCTAGTACTAGTCAATGAAGCAATCTAGTAGAATTTGGGTCATTATTTTGTACCAAAAGATTGGCACTTCTTGGTGGAAAAACAAACTCGTTGCTAGTCATTCCCAAAGTTGCCCCTTGCCCCGAGTTTCGGCATAATAAAATTTTATACCAAAAATTTCAGCCATTTTACATATACAATGTTTTTATGTAGGTTCTTTTTCCAAGCTTGGAGGAATTGAAGCTTTCATCCATGTGCCAATTAAAGAGGATATGGCACAATCAGCTCCACAAACAATCCTTCTTCAAACTTGCATCCCTCACTGTTGAACTTTGTGAAAATTTGTCACATGTTTTTCCGTCAAATTCAATGGATATGTTGCAGAGCCTGAATACAATTAAGGTAGTTGGGTGTCCCTCCTTGGAAGCATTATTTGAACCAATAAGTCTTGATGCTGAGAAAAGGCAAAAGCCATTGGTCCTCCCTTCATTAAGAGAATTGACGTTGTTGAATCTATCAAGGCTGAGAGACATTTTGGAGAGTGACTGCAAAGTCACCTCAGCATTTCCTAGTCTAATGGAAGTGAACGTGAGGGGTTGTCATAGTTTGCCATATCTCTTCTCAAGTGCCACAGCCGAAATTCTCGATAAACTTGCGGTGCTTGATGTTTCCTATTGCAATAACCTGCGGGGCATAATTGCAATGGAAGAAGGAAAATGGAAAACCTTAGAGACTTTGAAGTTCCGTCAATTAAGCACACTCAAGCTTGGTGACCTTGAGAATTTGATTAGTTTCTGCTCAGTGAGTTGTGCTAGTGATGGGTTACATCCTCTATTTGATGAGAAGGTATCATCTCCCGATTTATCTTATATGTTATTTTACTTTGTTTTTAGTGCTTTGTCCTCGAACAATTTTGCATATTTTATGGTGGCTTGCATTTCCAAAGTTAAAAGAGCTACACATCACAGAAATTGAAGGGAAATCGGGTAGCAAGATATTTGGGGGGGGGGGAGAGAGAGAGAGAGAGAGAGAGAGAGAGAGAGAGAGAGAGAGATGCCAATGTAGATGAGGAAGAAGAAATGCGACGTAGGGAAACTCATTAGTCAATGAATTCATCCTCAAAATAGAAGAAATTGAGGTTCTAGGCCAATATTTACAATACAAGTAAACAAGAGTTCAAACTAAGTAAGCATATCTAAAATAAGAGAAATAAATCAAGATAAGTATTTAAATTATTAATAGTATCAAATTTAATAAACTAATTGAAGATACAAATCAGCAAAGTGGTTGGAGAATCATGTCATACATCAATCTCCCCCACTGAAATGAAGTCAAGTCCTTTCTCCGGTGGCTCTTCCTGTGAGTAAGAGATAATACCACAACTTTTGCCCTACAAAGAATCTTCGCTACTTGCAAAGCGCCTGATTTGGATATGCACCTAGGGAGTATAAGGCTATACGAAGTATTATGGAACAAATTTTAGCATCATAAATTGTTCTCTTCTATGAATCATCAATAGGAGAAATTACGTTTATGAATTTATTAAATTTCAAAAGGTGCTTCAATAAATTCATCCAGATTATTTGTTGAATTTTACTCCACTCACTTCACTATTCTCAAAAGCAAAGATCGTTATTCAATTCTTCAAGACGTTGAGAATATTTTTCGATGTCATTTAGCTCATTGGCAAATGATTTTGGACCGTTTTCATGTCTCCCTTACAATTGTTGATTGAATCTATCCAATTCTCATCAAAATTGTTGAAATTTTTTCCCATATCTTTAAACAAATTTTTAATCTCTTTAGGATTATTAAGGATTTATAATAATCATAAGGATGGTAATAATCGTATTACTCCTGACAATCAACACTATTAGAATAACATTGTAATCCTTATAATCATAATCACATGAAGTAATAATAACGATAACCCCCACTCTTTTCAAATTTCAGAATAACAGATTTAATAAATATTGCAAGATTTTTCAAAGAGATGATTAGACCAAGCATAGAGTGGCTCCAACCCAGTAAAAATGGCAGCTGAAGTTTCAATAGACATCAATGCCATATATCTTCATGAGCATATCATATTAAAATTGCAACTGTACCAATGAAAATGAAAACCAAAGCGTTGGCCTTTGGTCTAGTATTATCAGACGACAATACCACATGCACGAAGCAATCTTTTGATACCAATTAAATGTTGAAGAGATCCAGCTCAGATACCAATTGGTGAAGAACATATCTAAATCCATTACCAACTAGTGCTGAATGAAAGCATGAAGAATGTTAGGTGTAGATTTGTAGAAAATGGAGGAAAATAAGATAATAAGGAAAAAAAGAAGAAGAAGAAGAAGAGAGAGAGAAACTAGAGAGAGATGAAAGAGAGAGAAGGGCCAATCCAAGCCGGCAAAAAGACACGTCATATAGGCAAACTTAGTAATCAAATCAATTTATTTATTTTGTAGGCACCTATTAAGAGAAATAATCAAGATTAATTTCCTTAATCTTCGATAATATCAAATAACTAAAATAAATAAATAAAAAACATATCAGCTAGTGGTGAAGCATCCCGTCCAACATCAAAATTGAACAGTACATACCTGCACCCGACCATCTTTTGATTTAATTGTTGGATTTCTTTCTTTGGTTTATGTCATGTTTTTTTTTTTTTTGGGTCAGTATGTCGTGTTTTCTTGAAGTCTGTATTTTGTCGAAGAAAATTTTGAAGTGCAAGATTCATGAAGCACTGATTTGTGCTAATTGGTTTTTATTTTGTGGGTATCAACACCCTACAATGCACAAGCTATATTTTTTAAATGGTTCAAAGAAATGGGAGAGTACATTTGAGGAATCTAAGATAGGCTAAATTTGAGATTTGTGGGAAACATCCCACGAGTGAAATGATTATGCTTGTCTAACTTAGGTGGTTATGGATTATGCTACAGTTCAAACATAATGCTTGATATCTATTAGATGAATATATGCTTTCTACTAAAAAATATATGACAGGAGAATGGATTTTAGGGGGTGGTATCTACTAAAAAATCGTGCGTCTAGTCTTTTCATTTTTTTTTCTATCCTATCGATTATGCTTGTTTAGTGATTTCCTTGTTCTTGAAATTACAGTTTTCCTTTTATTTTATTTTATTTATTTTATGGGAATAGAGAATCAGTTCTAATAATTTAATTGAAAAATAACAGGTTAAGTTTCCTAATATAGAGTTGATGGAGATCTCGCACATGAATAATTTGGAGAAGATATGGCTTGATGATCTTGCTTCAAATGCCTTTAGCAAACTCAAGACACTAGTAGTGAAGTATTGTGAGAAACTTTCATCCATATTTTCATCTTATACTATGCTCACAAAATTTCAAAACCTAGAGAAGATAAGTGTAACTGATTGTGGGTCCCTAGAAGTGGCATTTCACATCCAAGAGTTGGATTTTAGCGAAGCTTGTCCTACAAGCACTCTTCAATTGAGAGAATTAGTTCTGACGCGGCTCCCAAAAATGAAGCACGTGTGGAGTGGACATCCTCAAGGAGGTTTTACCTTTGGACACTTACGATGCATGAAAATTGTTGAGTGTGAGAAGCTCAAAAGTTTATTCCCAAGCTCAGTGGCAAAAAGTATGACACAACTCGAAGAACTTTTAGTACGAGAGTGTGGGGTGCAAGAAATTATTGTGGAGGAAGACAGAGTAGAGATGAATGCAAGGGATCTCTTCTTTCCGCGATTAACCAATCTGAAATTACTTGAGTTGTCGGATTTGAGAAGCTTCTACAGGAATAGTCATACTTCAACATGGCCACTCTTGAAGAAATTGCGAGTAAGACACTGCGGCAAAATGAGGTCATTCTCATTTGCTTGTGAATACCAAAGCTGTCAAGGTACAAGTACTAGTGAGAATCAACTTGCACTCTTTTCTTTTGAAAAGGTATAGTCCTCAATTCTAGCTCTCTGCAATTGCCTTTGTTGGTTATGTTATTTTCTATTGGAAATTGGAATTGTCAAACATTTCATGCTTACAAATACTTACCGAGCCAAACCTATGAATTTCTTAGAAATTTAACGATCGTTTGCGGTTAAGTATTTCTAGCTCATATTCTTTGAAATCATTCCAGCTTTTACTTTGAAAAAACGAATTATTGAACTAACTTGCATAGATAATCATGCTTCTAATAGCCTTTTGTGCCTTATGGCCGGGTTATACCTAGTTATTTTAATTTGATCGACATTGTCCCCTAAAATTAAAAAAAAAATAGTATTATGTTCATGTGGCATATTGCTAGCTTAGCTATGGAGCAAAGTTCCATGCTTAAACATTGTGAACATGATTGGTAACTGTCAAGTGCCGCAAATAACTTGCTTATCTAGTCAGGTGTTAGTAATTTATTAATAGGCCTTGAACAGCACAAACTTTTTTCTACTCTGTAAATTACCAACTACTTTAATAATCTAGCAACATTATTCTTGTGGATCACCAACGTATTACTAAACTTTATTTGAATTTACCAAACTTAATTTCATTGGTGTACCAACATCCGTGATATAAAAACTGATTTTAATTACTTGCCAACTTTTTATCTTATTAGATTTTGAAAAATACCAACTTTCCAAAATTACAAATTACTTTAATAATCAACCAATAATATTCTTGTGACAAAACAATGACTTTTGAATAACTTACTTTAAGTTTAAATTACAAACGTTAATTTGATTGATGTACCAACATATTTCAAATCAAGATACCTACAGATTTTAGTCACTGAGAAACCTTTTATATTATAGATCTTGAAAAGTACTTATATGTCTTTATACTTTCATGATCACCGACTACTTTAATAATCTACCGACATTTATTCCGATGGCTTGCCAATACTTTGGAAGTTAATAATGTTTAATTGAAATAATCAACCTTAATTTGAGTGTTATAATAGTGATATGCCAACCCATAATTAAGTTCCATTTCCAACCGCACAGAATGCTCAAACAGTCCTTGCATTTGGGGTCGCGTATTTTTGGTTTGTTTCTTAGCTTATGAAATGTTTTATTGCCAATAATTTGTTCAGTTTTAATGCATTCTTCTTAGAGGGGGAAAAAAAAGGTTAAGCCACGCGCTACTGGTGATCTATAATAAAATAGATATTAGAACAGCAGCTTAGAAAATAAAGTGCAACATATTAATACAATTTCTTACTATTGAAACACATCTTCTTACTATAAATGTGATATGATTTGGAAAAATAAATAAGCTTTTAAAAAAAAAAATTTGCTACGAACTTGTTGAAATTCATGTATTTTAACTTTTGGATTGAATTAGTTGACTATTGAAATAGCTGGAGTATCATTGACAAATAACTGTCTTTATTTAAATTAGCGAAACTTATTTTGATTGAACTAGGCAAACCCTTAACAAACATCCATTCTATTGGCTCTTGGGTTCTTTTTCCTCTTTTCCCTAAAATAAAAGGATACTTTAGTCATTGCGCCGTGGCTATGCCCCATATTTACTTCCGGTAGCCTAATTAAAAGAAATTCCCATAGGTCATACCAAACTTGAAGGGATTGACATTGATGAGCGAGGATGTTATAATGATGACGCAGCAGCACCATTACATCTTTCGTGATCTCACAGAGCTGGACTTGGCATGCTACCATGATGAGAATGTCACTTTCCCCTCCGACTTCCTCCTCCACAGATTCCCCTATCTAGAAGTGCTTTCTCTGTCCTATAGTTCCTTGGAGGAGATATTTCCAGAGGATGCGTGTGGACATGGGGGAGCAACTTCCTACGGAGAATTAACTGACATGGAAACACCTCTCAAGGCACTCAAAAATCTTCGGCGACTTGAGCTGAATAAGCTGTGTAAACTCAAGCGAGTCTGGAAGGATGGCTCCTTGATGGCTGAAATCCTTAAACAGATTGAAACTCTGCTCGTTTCGGAGTGCTCAAGTTTATCAATCGTACTTCCATCCCCAACTGCATTCCAGAGATTGACGGAATTGGAAGTAAAGGATTGTGCTGGTTTAGTTCATATGGGGACTTGCTCAGCAGCGACAAGTCTAGTGCACCTTACTTCGCTAACCCTAAGAAATTGCAGTGCGATGGAAGACGTGATAACACATGATGGAAATGGAGTAGAGGAGATCTCTTTCCCCAAGCTGTGGCAGTTGATACTTGATGGTTTACCGAGCCTTGAGAGCTTCTCCTCCGTGAATTGCACATTCATGTTCCCATCATTGTGGCGTATTATTGTGAAGCAGTGCCCAAAGATGAATATATTCTGCAATGGTGCCTTGAGTACACCAATATTACGTCGAGTATGCCTCTCCGATAAGAATTATAAAGGACGTTGGGAGGGGGATCTTAATACCACAATCCAATTCTTATTGACATGAAACAATCCACGCTGAATTCACTGAGTCAGGTAAATCTAGGTGCCTAATCATGTCTCCCTGAACCCGGTGTCAAAAGGAAGAAACTAGCGTTATTCTTCGAGTTCTATATTAGCTGATATGAAGTCGCTCTTTCTTTAAAAATGTTTGACTGTTTTTAACGGGATCGTGACATAACTGGAGTTGTTGGGTCTTTTGGGCACTTATCCACCAATGCATTGTAGCTGTTTGATGAATTGCTTAGCATAACCTCTGTCAATGTAGCTGCAAAGACTGGGGTTTTGTTATATGGCGTTGTGTGCTGGCCCACTTATTCAGTTACCCTTGAGGAATGTCAGTATTTAGACAAGTCTTACTGACAATGTTTGTCTCTTTTAGGTGTCATGCTCGCTATGCTACGATCAAAGTGGCTGCTTTTAATTGCTAGAAACTATCTTTGTAGTAAGATGTTGAAGCAAGTGTTCTGCAGCCTGTGCACTAATAATGTTCCAATGCAAGGTGTTGTTGCCTCTCGATATGGCGTCCTTGTGCTGACAAGTGGTGTTCACAGTGGGCAGGTGCTTCATTGAATATCTCATTCCTTTTCTAGTTTGGGATGTCCACTCATTTCCTTGATAATGATACAATTGTAGCAGAATGGTTGAGCAAATAATCAATTGAATGTGGGGGTACTCAATCTTCCATTGAATTGTATAGAGATTTTGTATGAGTGTTGGCTTTTAGGCAGCCTCATTTAGCATCAAGAGTTTCTTTGGAGTTGGCCCATTTGGATGATGACAACAGTGGCCATACACTGACGAGAAGGGGAAGAAATCCAAGAATCCAATTAAGCACATGTCCTTCAAGCAGCGCACCAGAGCCAACATGGAGCCATTCACACTAGATGTTTTCATCTCCTAGCGCTTCGTCTCACAGCTTCACTCACTCACTTATAGGGTCACGTGCAAGCAGGTCGCTGTTGCGGGTACTAATAGGACATTAGAGCCGTGCTCAAGTCTCAATCGGACACACCAGCATGTTTGGCCACAGACCGGACTTTGGCAGACTGGGGGAGAGAAGCTGATGAGTGCACTGCTTCCTGTACCGCAACAGCAAGGGACAAGTTTGAAGGAAAAATCAGAACGGTAGTTCAGTCTCTGATTGACATTGGCATCGATTTATCTTGAGTGATTTTCCTCCTTGAGCACGATCTTGCTTATGTGCACAGCTCGTTATAGGAATATACAGACATCTTTGACATTGTTTTGAGATACACAAGATGTAGTGTTGGTTCATTTGCTGGTTAAATATAGATAATAGTGACTGTTTGTTTGACAAGAGTAGAATTCGACTGTTTTGGCTTTGTTAAAACATTTACCTTCTAGATTCTTGGATGAGCATAGTGATGGCTATCATAGCTTTGTACGTTTTTCTCTCATGTTACATGGTGTCTATGTCGACTCCACTTTTGAAACCTTAGATGTCCATGCCACGATGATTAGTTTCATCTAGTCTTCTTTTAGCAGAGACTTATTGCAAGGTTAGGTTCAAAGCTCTTGAGAGTCCGAAGTACTATCATAGCATGGATTGGCAGGTAATATCCTACTCAATTATCATAACTTATGTTAGTTAAGTTGTCTCTTGTTCAATTGTTTTACTTGAGTTCATGATATAGAGATACATAGGTATTACTTTGCCTGCCTTCATGACTTGATGATAAAAAATCAATTAACGTAATATCACAGGATTTGGTCATTGTATTCTTGTGGAGAATATGACGCTAAATATAAAGTGTTGTTAGTCATTCTTTTTCTTCTGTTTCTAAGTTTGACCATCTTGGACAAGAAGGGTAGACCCAACTAAAAAGTGAATTGATCTGATCTGTTGCTTTTTGAATGTTAATTCTTGCTTATTTGACTTGGTGGAAATTAAGAAAAACATTTTGTACAAATTTGATGCCCTAATATCCGTGTTTTTACTACAATAGCAGCATCACCCATGCTGATTTGAGAGTCTCTCTAAATTGCAATGAGTCCGAGCTAGAATATCGTCAAACCATCAAAGAGAGAGAAAAAGGCCTAGGATCCAGTTTTCTATAGATTTCTTTCATAAACCACTCACCCCAGCTTTCCAAGATTCACAGATCACGATAGTATTCGCATTTTACTTGATACTCTCCCCTGGATGTTGAGCAACATATCATGAAGAGTGATGTCCAAAATTCAATATGCTCACGGGTAGAGTCCAGTATCTCCTGTAAAAGTAGTGGTGACATGTCAGGAAAATGAGCTAGGTGATTGAAGGTGATCTAATTGCTTTGCCAATCACCTACTTTAGATGCTTATACTGCAAAAGCATATGGTCTAACTATCACTCAGCTACTTAGCCTACTGCAATTTCATTTGTTCATCGAAGGGCTGGTATGAAGAAGAAAGGTTCACTTGCTAATTGCTATTATCAGATAATGTTTGAATTCTGCTCTTTTCGTCTTGTTGTAGTTTTAGTTGTACTCATAACTTCTTTGGCGCTTCATCATCATAGCTCTTTCCATATGCGCCAATATGGACTATTCAATTGTTTTTTTTTTTGGATTAGGAAGTAATATTCTCTAGTAGCTGTGAAAAAATATCATTTGAGTCCACAAATCACAAGAGTTCCTAGTAATCTGACTACTCAATTGTTTTAAATGAGTCCATAAAATACATCAAATAGTTCACAAACTTAAAGCACCATATTCATTTCCATGACATAATCAATACAAGATTGCACAGTAAAATGTTATTTACTCCTGGATCACATTATGAACGTGTCATTTTCCATGCACTTGGGTTCAGTGAAGTACAAGGGTAATCCATCAAGATCGTGTCGAAAGCATCTTTTCCTTTCTGTTTTCTGCAGATAGTCACAAAGACAAGTCAGAGTTTGACCCTACTGCTTCTTAATAAAAATGTACAAGTAGGCTTGAGAAACCTGGTTACTCACTGACTATCCATGTTGAGGAATCTGTTTCTTCCTGGATTGCTATTGAAATAATATTTCACTGTACCCAGTTTCAAAAACAAAGATCTGTTTTCTAAAAGTGTAAGCTGTCCAAAATTTCTCATCAGTTCCTTGCCATATCTTTTCATTGCTTTCTATCAAGTAATCCGGTGTTACCTTTTCTTAAGATCCTTTCCTGAGAATATCCAGAGTAGCTGAGTCTGGGGGTTCTCTTCTGTTCTCTTGAAGCTGTCATCAAATTGTCTAATATGTTCCTGGAGGCATTAGTGAATTGACATACTGTAAAACTTGTTGCCGGAGAATCCATTAGTCATTGAGTGCTTCGACTTAAATACTAGTGGGAACCATGCACTTGGAGGGTAAATAACTTTTCTCATGCATTTTGTAGCACATGGGCTTTTTCGTATGTTAATTTGCTTCTCGTTTATTCCAGTAATCTTCAGTAAGTCCATAGCAGACTTGGGGAAACTTCACAGAGAAAGAAACAGGGAAAATTTTACTTTACCATCTTCTCATCTAGGCTATGAAAAGGTGCTTGTCATTCTTAAATAATTTAATTCTCTTCATTCTGATGAGTCCTTTGATCATTTTCGACATGCATCTTGCAAAAGTTGCCAATAAGGGAGATGATTACGTACATCCTAAAGAGTAGCATCATGTAAATTTGCATGATGAATGTCTTGAATCTAACATACTACTTATATGTTTTGGCCAAAGACCTAAGTGTTCATTATAACGTGTTAGATAAGTTATGTAAATTTCCACAATGAACATCTTAAATCTAACATGCTACCAATCTTTTTTGGCCAAAGACCTAAGTGTTGATAATAACGTGCTAGATAATTTCGACAATACACTTGGGCTGTGTTTGGCAGTTAGGATAAAATTTATCCTATCTTGCGTTTGGTGCACGCTCAAGATAGGATAATGTCAAATATAAATGAAATATACACTTAATAAAATTATCCCATGGTGGAGGTAGGATAAAGGTGGATAGGATTTCTGATATCTATAATATAAAAGTTTTTTTTTTCAAATAACAAATTTTTAAAATTAACAAATTAAAATTATATTTCAATATAAATAATAATTGAATTATAATATAAGAAATTCAAAATAACAAAAAATACAAATTTAGTTTTTCAATTTAAGCTTATTTTTATTTATATATTCGAATTTAATTCTATCTTATAATATACATTCAATATATAAATATATATTTATTACATATTTTAGGTGTTTTAGTATTTTAGGTATATTAGTACAATTTCTATTTAATAAAATTTTATTAGAGAATGATGGAAGGGGAAGAAAGAAATAAAAAAAGGAATTAATTAAAACTAGGAGAAAATAAAATAAAAATAAGGAAGACAAGAGTGTTACAAGAGATTTTTATCATATCCATTTATAAATCAAACAAAATATATAATATGATATGAATATATCCAATTTTATTATTGCAATCATTAAACAGTAGATAAGATATAGAAAATTCCCTAGATTTCATATCTTATCCTATCCAGTTTTATCTTAATTAGAAATCTGGACGACTAAACATAACTTTAGAGCTCATCTTTCTCAATATTCACATGTTTTTTGCTCGGGACAGGTTGTCTTGCTTAGCCTCACTACCTCTCTTGTACCTCAGCAAAAGAAAAATCATAAATGAAAAGGAATTGCAATAATCAAAAAGCCGCTCATAGCAATCACATGAGCAGTGCTGGTGATTACCATTGAGATCGTTTGCAAGCCTTATCTTAACGGATCTCTCTACCCTAATTACGGCCGAACTGATGACAACCGTAAGCTCTCGCTCACGTCCTTGTAATCGACCCCAGCAACACCAGCTATGTGTGAATTTCAAATGACTTCCCAACCCACCATGGCCACTGGCCCAGCACTCATTGTTAGCATCCGGCTATGTCGAAGTCACAATAGCCCGGTCAATGGAAAAAAATTGAAAAATAAAACGAAGTGCCATCTCTTTCCATTGCATGACATCATGTCTAATATCTTCTTGTCGGTAGCCTAGTTGGTGACTTAAAAATATTAGAATGATCTCAAAAAATTAGCATGTGATAGTAAAAAATTGATTTTTACTCATTGTAGAACTCCTAAAATACTATAAAGCATGAAAATATTACATGATTTCTCTCATAAAATTTTTGAAATCATCATTGCAAATATTGCTTATTTTTCTTACTTCATTCATTATATTCAAACCAATTGGTACAAATGGTTGGATCAGTTGAACTAGAGGAATCGCATATCAGCCCATACTCCGGTTCAAGCTTCGGTATCATTTTCAAAACATTGCCTATAGTTAGACCCGAAATAATTGACTAAAGGTCATCCATTCTTTCTTGAAAGGTGGGTATATGAAAATCTTTAATTAGGAGCCCTCGCCTTTGCTTCGTATATCTATTCATTGATTTTCTTTAATGGATGACCTCACTCGTAATTTATTAAAAGGATAAGCGCATTGGAAGTCCTAAAACTTGTTAACAAAGTGTAATTTAGTCATAAAAAAGTGCAATTAAATCCTCTAATTTGTCATAAAAGTGTAATCGCGTCGTAAAACTTTTAAAATAATCAAATTCTTAAACTTGTCAAGTTAGTCAAATTAAGTCCTTTCATTGATAGCATTCTTTGAAAAATTTTAAGTTTCAATTGTATTTTTATGACAAATGTTAGAACTTAATTGCACATTGTAACAAATTTTAGGACTTAATTGCATTTTTTGAAAATTTTAGGATTTAATTTCAATTCCATAACAAATTTTATGACTTCTCGTATACTTATCCCTTTTATTAAAACATCATTCTAAAAAAAGTGCGAGTATATATGGTGATTATAACAATGGGGAATTGGACATCGTTACTTTGAACCTACTTCATCCTTCTACTAATTGAGAGGATCCAACAAGAGTATACATTTCAAACATGTGGAAGGAGAGATAGATTCCTATGCAAACATGCACTAACTGAACTCCTTCAATTTGATAACAAAAGAGTGAAAATGAAATTTACCATACTTTCCGTATATCCTTGATTATAGGAAACTTTATCGAAACATGCCTTTCGTCTGTGGAATACAAATTATGGATCATCTACATGCAAATAAAAATATGAGTGGTCCATGTTATCTTAACTTAATACTTGTATTTTATTATGCTTAACACGTGAAATTGCACATGACCATATTATCTAACCAAATTCGGCCCAACTTATAGTGGCTCCATTTACCTCTCAACCTCATTTAATAATTTATGATAGATCAGATGTTAGAAATTATAATTCAACTTTCGGCTTCATTATTTTGTTTTATACATTGTCATCCTTTCCTAGATCAAGGCATCATCCTCTATATTCTAAATAAAGATCACTGAGTATGTGATTACAGTTAAAAACTTGAAAGAAAATAACCTTCTTACTTATCCATGAGCAAGAGAATACAGTAAGCATAGCTGAGCTCTAGTGAAACTCATTCGGATAGTAGCAAATCATCAATAACCTCAATTATCTCGATAGTAGCACCAAGTCTATACTTGTTGGATCCATCATGGGACACAGGATGTGACTGGGCGCACGCACATCTCCTAATTTTTATTTTTCAATTAATAAAGTTTCTTAGCAAACGTTCAAAATCAGGTACAAAATTCATGATATTTATCCAAGTGAGATTTGTAAATTTATCTTGCAATATTAATGGACATTTGGGAAAAAATTAAAGTGGACAATTTATTTTAACAAAAGATATCCAAAATTTTGATCAATATTTATTAAAGCCAAAAAAAAGGCACCAAGAGCAACCGAGATCGCTGCACGGTTACATACCTCACTTCTAAAGAGCACAAAGGGGTTGCGCATTAACGTGGAGCTAAGTGTGGAGAAAGATTAAAAAAAAAAATTGCTAGAAAAATGTAAATTGCATTGAAATGGTGAAATTCGAGGAAAATAAAATGGTGTAGTAAAAAGAAAAAATAAATATAGATTATAGATTTGCTTGATTGTGGAAAGAGAGAGCTTTACAATCCCAAAACACTGGTATTCATAAAAAAAAAAAAAAATACTAAGAATAACAAGTCCCTCCTATACGTACAAGAACCATCCGCATAACTCTAATTATTCCACCTCTTTTGCAACTTCAACTTCAAAGACGAAATGCTACAACATGCAACTCAATCACGAGCTCTTCCTAGTTACATCTGGCTTATTATCAACACATCCCAAGCACGATTTAAAACTCAGTTATTAAAATCATCAAACACGAAACAGAAATCTTCAGTTACGAATGATTTCATGCTAATTACGGAGGTAAAATGTAAACTCACGGTCCTACCTATTGCTTAGCTCTTCCCTATCCACAGTGACGGGGAGTCAAATCAGACATTGACCTTACCGATGCTTTTTCCCAGAGATTTAGACAAAAATTTCAAACACCGCAAAACTTTAATAAATTTCTTAATTAATCCATTATCTTTGAAGCATATTACTTAACATCTCGTGAAAGTTACTAGTAAAGCAGAATATTACGAGGCTCTTAAAGAGTACTATCATCTAAAAATCAATTGCCGCTATGAACACTTTGACTCCCACATAAGTTTCATAATACGATTCTTTTTTAGCCAAAAGGTCCCTTAGCAAAAGACCCGTTATTTGGGAAGGTCTACAGGCAAAAAATTAATTAGTAACCATATCTTTTTCAATCAAACTTTTTGATTGCATGTTATGGTGTGTCGACAAAGTTGCGGTTTTTGGATACCTAGATTGGTTTGTCTTTGTATGATCTGTAATTATTAATCCGCGCAAGCCTTAGACAAAATCGAAGTCATGAATTCCGTCCTCATCAAGTTGGACACAAAATGTTTTCACTTTGATTTGTGTGGCCACGTGATCCAATTAAGATCCTCTAAGGGCGCGTTTGGTAACAATTCTGTTCTCGGGAGTAGATTCTGATCAGAAATGATTCTTTTTTATTCTGTTCCCGGGAACTGATTCTAAGTATTTTAAGTCGTTTGGTAACTGTCCAAAATTTCTGATTCTGAAATAGAATTACGTTTGGTACCGTACTCATTAATTATGTTCCAAATCAATTTATTTTAATTTTTAAATAATTTTTTTTTTTCTTTTTTCCTTTTTTTTGTTTTCTTTTCTTTTTTCCTTTTTTCTTTTCTTTTTTTCCTTTTTCTCTTATTCTTATTCTTCTTCTTGTGACCGGCGACCTGACCGGAGCGTCGCAGTCCCTCGACGAGGCCAGCTCTCGTCGACCGAGCCTCGCCGGTGGCCAGGCCGACCTCGCCGGGGCTAGGCGAGGCTTGCCTGGCCATCGGCGGGGCTGGGCGAGCCCTGACGGGGCTAGGCGTTGTGAGGCTTGCCCAGCCCCGACGAGGCTCGGCCTCACCAGTGGCTGGGCTTGCCTCCGGCGAGTTCACCGGACCGGCGGATGGCGACCGGCGACGGCGGCAACCGGCGGCCGATGGCGGCAAACGATGGCGGGCGGTGGTGGACGGCGGTCGCGAGATGGCCGAAGGGAAGAAGAAGAGTTGTTGGTTTTGATTCTCAATTCTGATTATGGAACAAGAATCAACTTTTTTTTTTTTTATTATTGATTCCACTCTCAATCTGTTCCCAGGAACAAAAATTTTACCAAACACGATTCTGAGCCCCAAACTGATTCTGGGAACAAAAAATCAGAATTTGGCCCTGTTTGGATGGTTACCAAACAGGGCCAAAGTCTACTAGGTGGGGGCATTCTTGTACCACCTCGTGTCAAAAAGCGCAGGGTAGCACTATGATAGCAGTTCTCCACGAGTTGGTCACTTTTTAACAAGCACGAGTGATTTTGCAGAGGATTATTATGGCAAATGCAGAAACCCTTGCGGCAAATATCATAGGGAGAGGAGAAACACAAATCCACTATAGAAATCAAGTATTACAAAAGGTGGCTCGGAAAAACATAAACTTTTTCTGTCTTAACTTCATGCAAAATGTTTTAGTAGTATCTCCTACTAAAATATCACTCTTCTAAACCAAAATTAGATTTTTAGGTCATCATATCCACTTATGTACCATAATTCCAATAGAAAGGTCAATCTCATTTATTGATAAGTTCCCGGATGAGATCAAAGAAAAAACTTAATTACAAATATTCTTGGGTAGTCTCAATTATATTCTAAATTTCTTCCCCAATATTAATATACTTTGTAAATCTTTACACCAAAGGCTACAAAAGGATCCTCCACCGCAAACTTCAATCCACACAAATATTATCAAACAAATAAATACCTATGTTAAAGAAATACCATGCTTACGTCTAATTGATCCATCCACTTTTAAAATAGTTGAAACATATGCCTGAGAAATAGGATATGATAGTATTCTTTAACAGGTCAAAAATAGTAAAGAACAGGTTGTCCAGTTTGTCTCAAAATATTGAAACTCAACACAACAAAACTACTCAATAATCAAAAAAGAAATACTTGCTATTGTTTTATCCATATCAAAATTCCAAGGAGATTTATTAAACCAAAAATTTCTCTTGAGAATTGATTGCAAATCAGCCAAAGATATTGTACAAAATGACGTCTTAAATATTGCTTCAAAACAGATTTTTGCCAAATGGCAAACCATACTTTTAGTGTTCGATTTTGATATTGAATTTATAAATGGTTCTTCGAATTCATTACCGGTTTTCTCACAAGATAATTTTTACAGGGAATACAATCATGTCACCAAAATCCAAAAAAAGACAAAGACAAAGGCAAAGCCATTGCCGAAACCTCCAATACACCACCTAAGCCAAAAGGCTTAGACCAATGAATATTAATGATCTCCAAAGGGAAAAACAAAACTAGAAGATCAAAATGATACTTCCAATACCTTTGATCTAAACTTCTTAAGGTTATTGACGGAAATAACCTCTAGAAAATGGATAATTAATGTAACGATAAAAATCAATAATGAATTCACCATTGAAACAACGGCACTCTTTGATATAAGAGCAAATCTCAATTGTGTTAAAGAATGTCTTGTTCCAACAAGATACTTAAAACATCAGAATCATTAAAATCAACCTTAGGAGATAAGTTGAATATCAAATATAAATTACCATAAGCTTTAATAATAAAAAAATCACATGTCTTTTAAAACTTCCGTTTTTTTAGTCAAGAATATAAGGCAAAACAGTTGAATAGGATAGAATCAACGATTCAGAATTCTACCCAACAAATCATATCATAAGTAGAAACATTCAAAAATCCTATTTTTAAGACAATTGAATTCCCAAAAAATCATAGCCCAGAGTTTGCCAAAGCCACAGATTAACCCCAAAAATTATATCATAGTAGAGCTACCCCACCGAACATTGCTTTAGAAGAATCATTGCAAAACATACAAAATAAATACTCTCCAAACACCATTTATGAATGGAATATAGATGGTGTTGCTGAAAGTAATATAATGAATATTTTAAACAATATGGTAATATTAGCTAATGCCTACAAAACATAGCAAGATGTTTCTAATCATGTTATTGCTCATCTTTTAGTAGTCGATTTCACAGAACAACTAAAAGGATGGTGGGATAATTATTTAACAGATGAAAAAAAATATAAATTTTAACTGTCTATAAAATAGATGACTTTGAACAACGCATGGATGATGAACAAGGACATCTCATCCAAGATGCAGTGAATACATTTATTTACTCCATTTCACAACACTTCATAGGAGACTCATCACATATTAGAGATATAAACCAAGACTTCCTGCCCAATATGAGATGTATTCTTCTTCTTTTGTTAGCATACTTATTTCAAGGGTAGTTATTGAACAAAATAGCTATACAAACTAACATTTAGTAACCATAGAAAAACAATTGAATAGGATAGAATCAGCAAAAAATAATTCTAAAAACACCTTTCAAACGATTGATTCAACCTTTTACAGTAACAAATGAAGGAATTGAAACTCGGGCTTTAAATAGAAAAATCACTTTCGTTTTTGTTATAAAACCACAAAAGAGAAGCCTAAATATCTTACAAGAACACTCAATTTTAGAAATAAATTATCTTATTAAAGATAAAGAAAACCAACTTGAGTTTTTAAAGAAGACTTACAATTCAAAAGAATAGAAGAAGATCTCATAAAAACAAACATCAAAGATAAAATAGCATCCCTACAAAAATACATAGAGAAAACTATATGTTCCACCTTACCCAACGCACTTTGGGGAGTGCATACACGACAGTGATTTCCTTAAGGCTAGGTTCTCAATTCTCTCGGCCATCACCATGAGACTAGCATTCTCTTTTAGCACAATCCCCTTAGTGGTTTTTGCATGTAGATGCAGGAGGAGTCTGCACCCCAAGTTTGTCATCGACTTGTATTGCAGGCACATTTTGCAAACACAGTAGAACTTCTTTTCTTTTCGGTCATTTGGTCCTTTTGTTAGGATCGTACTAAATCGGCTACCTATACTCTATTATTTTCCCCTTCTAGATATGTGTGTTGTATGACCAACTTTTTGAGCTAGAGTGTGCTTTGGTGGAACTTGGCAAAGGTCAAGCCTTGATATCATTTGGCAGCAAAATCGTCCGGCTTAGTTTGTCTCGAATGCTTACTGCTTTGAGTTAGATACAAAGTGTGCTTTGAAGAAACTTGGTGAAGCTCAGGCCTTGATATCATGTGGCAATGAGATCTTTCGGGGTAGTTTGTTTCGAATGCTTATGCTTTCGGAATTAAGGAGAGCACATTGAACCCTCCTATTGAAATCCCCATCACCATCTGTGTGATTGTGCTTTTACGAGGAGATTTTTGGCGATTGGTGAGGAAGAATGTCCTAGATTTAATAGTCCTTACAGTTTTCAGCAAATCACCAGTGTTGCCTAGTACACAGATTATTTTTTGGTTAGTTTGTGCTCTTTAAAGAGTTCAGGGACAAAATTATTCAGAAAATGATCAGTCGGCTAATAATGTTCGTACTTCAATAGAAATTCACGAGTCAATCAAACCCCGGATTAAAGCAACAAGCAAAATACGACCAGAACACTATCCGTATCAAATCCGGATCCACCAATCAAAAGATGGAACATAACCGCAGTATCAGATTAAACATCTTCCTTAGTATCAGGTTAACTATATCCCTAAATCGCCTTGCAGTATAACCAGTTAGCAAATGCCAATATTCATTTGAATAGCCGAAATTACCATTCGATTTTATGGAAAAAAACTGGCACAAGCTTTAAAAGTTCAATATGTAGACGTTCAAATAAAGACAGGCGACAATGATTTCCAATCAATCTTGTAGCGATAGAGTCAACTCCCATGCATCAAGCGTCGGAGACTCAAAAGGCCATCCAAGCCTTTTCCTCGGAGGTTTTCTACAAAATTTCAACCACAGCATGACTTTAATAAATTTCTCGGCCAATCCCTCATTTTCTATCTCCTTCCCTCAGCTGCTTTCCTCTCCTCTGAATCCCCTGCTTCCTCAGCAGAGGTGAATCCACATACTGGTCATGGTCATCATATTATGAAATGTTGAATGGGGTGAATCAACACCTGTTCACCTGTCGAATCGGACTCTTATCTCCTTATATAGCAACGAGCTTCACCATGATTCCTAAAACACACGCAAAGCTTCGAGCTTGATTCAATTCCTACACTATTCGTAGCCCTCCAAGAGGAGACCAAATTTTCGTCCCGTGGCTGTGCGCACGGATCGCTCGACGCACGGATAAGACCATGGTAGTTTCAATCGAGGCGTGACAACCAACCCGATGCACTAAAGGCAGGGAGTGCGAGAGAGAGAGAGAGAGAGAGAGAGAGAGAGAGAGAGTGAGAATGGGGGGTTGCTTTGGGATGTGAGAGGAGGTCAACGAGCGGTGGGGGGGGGGGGGGGACACGACAGAGGCCCATGGGAGGAGTATAATCATGCATTTCATATTCTTTATTGCATTTAAGCATTTAAAACATGTAGGTTTAGACTAATGCATTTGCATCAAGTGAAGCGTGAGGCTGATTATGAACTCTTTTCGAATCGATCCGATAGACAGCCCTACCTCTCTCTCTCTCTCTCTATTCATGTACTTTATGTTCCCTCTAATGTCATTCGATCATGCCAAATAAATATTACTCCATTTCTTGTCACCTTAGACCGTTTTAAGCAAAGCAGCGATCAAGGCATTTGAGATGATGGGCATGCTGAAATTGACTAGGAAAGGATTAAATTTCGTGCAATTAAAAGGGGAAAGAATGAATAAGAGTTTGACTGAAATTAGAAGAGGAGTGCTAAAGATCTTGGGCAGAAAGCAAAAGGAACAAGGCCCTCACTTTTTTTTCTTTTTCTTTTTAATCATGCATCATCACTAAACAAATGTGGATCTCCTCACCATCGTGACCTCTTCAAACCCTCCTACGGACGTAAAGGCTAATGGCTTGTTAAGGCTAGGCTTAGCTCGGATCTCTTAAGCCCACCAATTCACTACTTATTATTCGAGTTTTTAACTCACAAATCATTTCATTTATGAGTTGCTACTAATCAATTTGTAATGAGCCGATTATAAACCCAAATTAAAATGTTGAGAGAATTATTTTACTCCTGCGCAACACATGAAATTAGGAGTGGGGACTTGATTACATCAGTTAATCAATTAATGCTCTTCCGATACCTAATCTTATTTAAACATTAAGTAAAACATTTATGCCAATTATGAGTCCTAAGATTCAATTCATAATCAAGTTGAGGAAATAACAATCCATGCATCATAAAGGGCATCATTGGAATAAAGGAAATGTACAAACAGTAGTCTCACATTTGCTTCGAAGAATTTAAGCACGATCTTTTTTACTTTAAAGGACTTTCACATATTTTAAGGGAAAACCACTCAAAAACCATTTTTAAAGCTTTGTCCTCATTTTTAGAGAAAACATAATTTTTCAAAATTTTTTTATTTTTTATTTTTATACTTTTTAAAAAAATATTTTTTTAATAATTTTTTATTCCAAAATTGGGACCCGGGATGGGCCTTCGAGCCCAGTCCGAATATGAGCTGGGCTGCCACTGGTCTTCGGAGTTCGGGCCCAGTACCTAAAGGCAAAGAAAGGAACGGGCTCAATGAACTTATAACCCAATTCGGCCACTACAGGACAAAATCCAGCCCACTCAACCAAGAGCACAAACCCAAACAAGCCAACTTAGGCCCAAACCTCACTAGCCTTGTAGTAAAAACGAAGCCGAAATTCACCCAAAACACACTCATGCCTCTCGTGCTATTTTTAGTGAAAATAAAGCCCATTTTCCCTATTTTTGTTTCCTTCTCTCTTTCCCTAAGCCTTTCAACGTCTTCTCCCCTATCCCATGACAAACCCAGAACGCCCCAACATGCAAAACAACTGCACGAGGGCTTCAGCAATCAAAGCTCAGCCCACGTTTGTTATCTTCCCCGTCTCTTGCCAATCTCTCCGCTCACCTTCGCGACTTATCTGAATCGTTCATCACGTGCTTCACTTTTTTTCCCAAAGGACCGAGAACATTGGCGGATGCAAACCACTAAAACGACTCAAGCTTTGACCAAAATGGTTCAGGCACAGCCCAAGCCACGTCCAGCCACCACGCGGCTGCATTCGTCGCCACAAACACCACCACCCTTCAACTCCGCCGGCCAAGAACCGGTCACCTGGAAACACGACGCGCACACAAAAAAGCGTCGAAACAATGACATAAAAATCGAAGGGTACTAGCGGGGCTCTATCAAAACTCTTTTAGCAAGCCACGAGCACCCACGACGAACAGAAAACTAAGAGCATCCTCACGAATCTCACTCGGGCGTTTCATTGAACACACGGAGTACGCTGGCTACAAAGAGAGAAATCAAACCAACCGAGACTCGAGATCGCGTCGGGACTCATAGCAATCAACAAGCAATGTTCAACAATTGCAGCACACACACGAACGGGGTCGGGAACTCGCATGAGACGGACAAAACAGTCCGGTCCGGCGAGCCCGATACAGGGTGCAAACAGGCGGATGGCCGAGGGTCTCTACCGGGCTCGACGACGTTGGACAGTGGATGAGATCAATAGATCGGGCTACGTCCGTTCGCCTTGCGCGTCTCCGAGCGGGGATGCTCGGGAAAACGACCCCCAACTCGGAACAATCGAGGAAAAAGAAACAGAAAAGAAAAAGGGTGGGGGGGGGGGGGGGGTTACGGCGGTGAGTCACCGGCCTTATTCGTCGCCGGAGGACGCTCGCTCACTCCCAGTTTCTCACTCGGCTGTCCCTCACAGCTCCCCCTCTCTCACTCGATTTTTCCCTCCCAAGGTCCCCCATTTCACTCTCCCGATCGCCCCGAGAAGGCCGGTCGACGAAGGCGCTTCGGCTGCCGGTCCTTGGCGCCCTGACTGGCCCCTCTTGGTCGAAGCGGCCTGACATCGCCCGTCACCTCCGTCGCCGTCCGCCTGCTCCTCTGTCCCTGCTCTGCGCCGCTCCTCTGCTCTGCGGCATCCTTGTTGGCGTGAGCAAGAGGAGGAAGAAAGGGGGGAGACGCCAATCTAGCGTCGTGAAGAAGGACCGAAAGAGGAAAAGGTAAAGGATGGGAAAGGAAATGGACTTGGTGGCTCAGCAGATCGTGGTAAAAAGGACGAGAAGAATGTGGGAAGTTCGTGGGGAAGGGGCTGGAAGAATCGGTAGAGGTGCACATTCACGCTTTCATATCAATTCTCTAAAATCTTGCACATCAGAAGTGGAGGATACTCGGGCTAGAAGGAGCAGCGCTTCCACCGTCCTCTGCTGTCCCCGGAGTCGTCTATGTGAGAATTTGAATTCCTCAGCTTACTCTGATCGCGTTCAGCTCTGTTGTAGCCCAAAGTTATCTTGTTTAATCACGAAACTGATTGGAAGAATAGGTGCGCATGCCTGAGCCCCCCCGTTTGTTGATCCTAATTAGTTGTTCGCCGTTGTTCTTCGTTGGGTTTGGTTGCCGATGCATGTCCTTGCGTTTGCTCGTTTAATTTTCCGTTTATTTTCTTTTCAACGTGTTCGCTAGAATCTCATAATTGAATCATTTTCTTTAAATCAGTCGGTGCCGATTGTTGCCTGTGTTTCAAATAGTGTTGGCATAACATAGTAAGGGAGTTCTGCATCGTGTGGTCCATGTTTTTGCACGGTTCGTACCACTATGTAGGCCAATCCATGGCCTGACAAGGAGCCGTCATTTATTTTTTGACCCAATATTTGGTTTCTGTTCCCAACATTTGCCCTAACAATAAAATAATTTCACGTTTCTTTCGGTTAATCCACATTGATTTTTCGTCATATTGGTTCAGACTTAACGCCTTAATATGTGAGAATGTACTTAACAACACTGTCTAATCCATGGATAGTGTGAATTCAAACATGTTTCGCCTACATGATACCTCACGAGCCTCTTCCAACACATATGGTCAAGGAAAAATTATCTAAAAAAAATCTTAAAACCATTATACCACAATCAATACAATTTTAAACTTGATATAATCAATTAACTCGATATCATAAGAGTTGGTCATTGTATTCTCGCGGAAATTTTTTTTAACAAGGGTCCGTTCGTTTCGCAGAAAATGACTTCCGGGAAAATATTTTTCGGATTTTCTAGTATTCGTTTCACGGAAAATGAACTAGTCAAGGAAAATGTTTTCCGTCATTAGAAAAAACAACCTTGAAAGTGAGGAAAACGTTTTCCACTTTTCAAAAGTGGAAAACGTTTTTCATGACTTCTTCCCTCTTATTTCTTTGGGAAAAAACCACCAAAAACCCTAAACTTTGCCAAAAGTGACAAATTTACCCTAAACTTTTTTCTGTGATATGAAAAACCCTGAAGTTTGCTAACCGTGACACATTTACCCCGAACTTTCATTTGTGACACAAAAAACCCTGAACTTTCATTTTTGTGACACATTTACCCTAAATCATAGGGACATTTTTGTCTTTTTACTTTTAAAAACTTTTTTTCTTTTTCTTCTTTCTTCCCTCCGCCGGCGTCTGGCGGAGGGAGGCTGGCGTCCAGCGAGGGCCGCCCTCGCCGGCGTAGGGCGAGGGTGACCCTCGCCAGGGAGGCCCTCGCCCGATGCCGACGAGGGCCGCCCTTGCCTGTGTCGGGCGAGGTCACCCCTCATCGGCGTCGGCCCAGGCGAGGGCGACCCTCGCCAAGGAGGCCCTTGCCCGACGCCGACGAGGGCCGCCCTCGCCTGCGTCGGGTGAGGGCACCCCTCGCCGGCGTCGGCCCAGGTGAGGGCGACCCTCGCCAGGGAGGCCCTCGCCGACTTCCCTTCGCCGGGGCGGCGGAGAGAAGAAGAAAAAAATAAAAAAAAGAAATAAAAGAAAAAACATAAAGAATAAGACGAAAATGCCCTTAATGGGGTAAATGTGTCACAGTTTGCAAAGTTTGGGGTTTTTCGTGTCATAAAAAAAAGTTTGGGGTAAATCTGTCACTTTAGGCAAAGTTTGGGGTTTTTGGTGGTCTTTTCCCTATTTCTTTTTATCAATACATTTTCATTTTATTTTTATGCTTTTTTTTAAATCGAGTTTTTAATTTCTTTTCTTTTTTTCTTTTCTTTCTTTCCTTTTCATCTTATTCTTTGGCGGTAGCCAGCGACCGGCCATGGCGGCATCCAGCGACCTCGCCGGCCTGGGTGGAGCTCGCGGCTCGCCAAATCCGACGAGCTGGGCGAGGCTCGGGCCTCGCCCGAGCTCGCCGCAAGCTCATCGGATCTGGCGATCCAAGTGAGCCCGAGCTCCGCTACCAAATCCGGCGAGATCGGCCGAGCCTCGAGCTCACCGGATTTGGCCACCAGGTCTTGGTCGGCCGCCGGGCAGCTGGCCATCGTCAGGCAGGAAGGAGGCGGCGGTGGGGCGAAAGGAGGAGGAAGAAGGAGGAGGAAGGAGGCGGCGGTAGAGGAAGGAGGAGGAAGAAGGAGGAGGAAGGAGGAAGGAGGAAGGAAAAGAAAAAGAAAAAAAGAAAAAGAAAAAGAAAGAAAAAATAAAAATAATAAAAATTTTGATTTTTTAAAAATATAAATAATTAAAAAATTATTTTTAAAAAAATATAAAAAAATAAAATTAATTTTTGGTCAATTAAAAATATTAAAATTTAATTTTTGATAATTTTTTTCCAAACAATTAAATGAGCTAACGAACGGTAGAAAATATTTTCCACTCAAAATTTAAATTTTGGTCGAATATCGAAAAATAGAGTAATTTTCCTGGAAAATAACTTCCAGGAAAATGTTTTCCGGAAACATGATATTTACCGTGAAACGAACGGACCCTAAATATACAATGTTGTTTAGCCACTCTTTTTGTTCTATTTTCTGAAATTTGACTATCTTGGATAAGAAGGGCAGCCATTCTTTCTTTTTATTTTTATTTTTCTTTTTCCTATTTTCTGAGTTCAACAATCTCGGAGAAGAAGAGTAAACGCTCATAGAAAAATGAATTCGTCTGATCTAATGTTTTTATAATTTAGTTCTTGCCAATTTACTTTGGTGGGCACCAAGAAAAACGTTTTGCACAAATATTATGCCGTCTAATGTCCCTATGCGATTTTAGCATAATAGTAGTATCGGCCATGCCAATGTGTGCATCTCCCTCCATTGCATTCAGCTCAAGTCAAAAAACAGTCGAACCATCAAAGAGAGAGAAAAAGGCACTGGATCCAGTTTTCTTTATATTTCCTTTATAAATCTTCCCCTAGCTTTCCGATATCTACCATCCAAAATTTACTGGATCCTCTCCCCTGGAGGATGAGTGACGCATCAAGGAAGTGAGCTTAATTGATTGAAGATGATTTAGTTGCTTTGCGAGTCACCCATTTTAGACTCATCTACTGCTGATAAACCTCGCAAGATTGGGCTTGGCCTGAAAACTCATAGGCCTCAATCACAAACCCACTCATAACAATCTCACGGGTGGTGCTGGCTGTTTGTGCCTTGCTTTGCCCCTTTTTGGGCTCGCCGGACTGGGCTTCTTCGTTGTCCGGTTCTCGCGAGCATTGGCCCCGTTTGTTTGTGCGCCGCTACTTTGGGTCACTACTTGTTGATTATTGCGAGTCTCAGCACAAGTTGGTCGATTTTTCCCTCATTTAGCCAGTGCACTTCAAACTTCGATGAAATATTTGAACCAAATCCAATCGGTTGAATCTCGACTTTTGAATTGTTGAAAGGAGCCCATGAACATGTGTGATGCATTGTAGCCTCTCTTGTGACTAGCAAGTACGTTTTCGGTCATGTTTCATTTCTATCAAATTTTTTTGGGTTGCTTTGCTTCATGCGTTTGTTATTTATTTTTGTGATCCCACATTTTAGACCCACATTTTCTCTTAAAGTTGTGACTGTTCGACATAAAGTTTTTTCCACGCTTCGTACCCTTTCGTGACAACCGCCCATATGGTAATCGTCTTGATGGGAGACGGGATATAAAAGGGAACGTACGTTCATTTCTGACTGGTGATGACAAGGTCTAACACAAACTCTCATATTACGAATACACCATCAGTACGTGAGGGAATTGGGTTAGTAGCGTGTCCCCAATCTTCTTTAATTTCAGGTTTTCTGGCGAACGTGAACAAGAACAATGGTTCGAGGTTTGTCTTTTATTGATTCTGGCTTCCGCATCATGAATTTTTATGTCTAACATTTGGTATTAGAGCAAGTTTAGTGCCTCTGCCTTGTTTTGTTGTATTTTTGGTGTATTTTCGGGCATTTTTGAGGATGAACAGTAACTCGAAGTTTTGAGGCCAAGAGAGATTTGCCGATTCCGGGCAAAATCCGGCAACCCACCCCTCGAATTCGGACCCGTACGGTCGCACCGCCATGAGGAATTTTAGCCATGAGTTATTTCGGCATATCGGTGTTCGTTGGAGGCTAATTGGCCGGCGGAAGTCGCGGTAGTTGAGGATTTGTGTTTTTGGGTAATTTTCATATGATTTGGGGCTTATTTCTTCGTCATTTTTGCCGAAACTTGAACCCATGTGGTCGTGCCAGCATGCTCTTTAAAACCCATCATTTATTTCGGTCTTAGATGGGTTGCCGGAAAAGAAACGGCCGGCAAAATCGCAGTGGAACGGCGAAAAATGGCGAAGAAATTCGCTCTGGGCACGAGGAAGAAGGCGCGTGGAGCCCAAGCACGCGCTGTGGTTGCAGGCACGTGGAGCCCACGCGCCACGCGCTCTCACACGCGCTCAACCGCTGCGCGCGTGGGATCCACGCGCCTGCGCGTTGAACCGCGCACATGCGGGGCACGCACTCGCGCGGATTCTGGCGCGTGCTCGGCACACGCTTGTCGTCTCCCTCCCGCGGCTGTTTTTACACTTTTGGCCCAAATTTTTCATGTTTTTACAATCTTGCCCTTGGCCAATTTATTTATTTACTGTTCTGCCCTTGATGTATTTATTTATTATGTCATTTCATGCATTTTTATGAGTATTTTATGCATGAAATAAAATGTCCAATGGTCCTAATATTTAATTAATTAAAATTATATATTAAAAGCCTCCGGATCATATTTAGAAATGGACATTGATTGTAATTAATTATATTAATATGATGAATTTTATCCCACAGGAATTTCATTATATTAATATGATTAATTAGGATGAAATATCATATTATTTTTCTTAATTTACCCACAGGGATTAAGAAAAGGCATATAATATGGTAGTTTCTTCATGAAGTAATTATGAATATATTTAAATTAAAAACTTAGCCCACAGGTAGTTTTTATGTTATGTGATTCATATTGTGACATGTTTACATTGGTAAAACATGATTTATTTATATTTGTCTCAAATTTTGTGACATAAGCATGATTATTTGATATGCAGTTTCGCAACCTGTGAATTTCTCTGAATTTAAGTTTGATGTTCCAATACTGAATGGTGAGAACTATAAAGTTTGGAAGGAGTCAGTTCTTCTTCAATTGGGGTGGATGGACATTGATTATGCTATAAGGAAAGACGAACCACCTACTCCTACTGATTCGAGCACTTCAGCTGAGATAGCTCTTTATAACCAATGGGAGCAGTCCAACCGCATTTGTGCGATGTTTATAAGAGCTAAAATATCTCCTAGTATTCGTGGTTCGGTTGCTCAACATAGCAATGTTAAGGCTTTATTGGAGGCCATAGATGCGCAGTTTGAGAGTTCTGAGAAGGCGCATGTTATGACTCTGATTATGAAGTTTTCATCATTAAAGCTCACTAGTGTTAGAGGTATGCGTTGGCACATCATGCAAATGAGGGACATTGCAGCTCAGCTTAAGAAACTTGAGGTTGAGATATCTGAATCTTTTCTTGTGTATTATATTTTGAACACTCTCCCACAACAGTATGCACCTTTCAAGATCTCTTATAACACACATAAGAATAAATGACCAATTAATGAACTCATGACCATGTGTGTTCAAGAGGAACAAAGACTGATTATGGAATTGGGAGAAAGTGCTCATTTGGTAACACAAGGAAAGGATAAGGGTTATGGCAAGCATAAGGGAAAAGGTAAAATACCTCCCCAAGCTGACATTAAGAAAGAATCCAAATGTTTCTTCTGTAAACAGAAGGGGCATATAAGGAATGATTGTGTCAAATTTAAGGCTTGGCTCGAGAAGAAAGGTAATCCAATCTCTTGTGTTTGTTATGAATCTAATATGACTGATGTAAGTCACAACACTTGGTGGATTGATTATGGATCTACAATCCATATTTCAAATTCCTTGCAGGGTTTTCAAAACCACAGGAAACCAGTGGGAAGTGAACAAAGCATCTATTCAGGAAACAAGATGCGCTCACATGTGGAAGCTATTGGGATATATAGACTAGTTCTCAATAGTGGTTTTGTTTTGAATTTGGAAAAGACCTTTTATGTTTCTAATTTTTTAGAAACTTAATTTCAGTTTCAAGACTTGTACCTTTGGGATGCTCCTTTAACTTTTCAGATTCAAACTTCTGCTTATCATTTAAATCTGAAATTGTCGAGAGTGGTATTTTGTCTGATGGTCTTTTTCGAATTAATTTACAAGACAATGCCTATTATGATGCAATGCATGTTCATGATAAAGCTGATATGAAACGATGTGTTGTGAAAGAACATTCCTGTATGTTGTGGCACCAGAGATTGGGACATATCTCCATAGAAAAAATTAAGCGATTAGTAAACGATGGAGTACTCGGTACTTTAAATTTTACTGATTGTGATACTTGTGTAGACTGCATAAAGGGAAAGCAAACTAACAAAACAAAGAAAGGTGCCAAGAGAAGTACAGAAATATTAGAAATCATACACACGGATATTTGTAATTCGGATATGGACTCATGTGGTAAAAAATACTTCATCTCTTTCATAGATGATTACTCACGTTACATGTATCTCTATTTGATTCATAATAAGTATGAAGCATTAGATGCCTTTAAGGTATTTAAGGCGGAAGTAGAGAAACAATGCGATAAGCAAATTAAGATCGTGAGATCAGATAAAAGTAGAGAATTCTATGGTAGATACACTGAAGATGGACAAGCACCTGGTCCATTTGCAAGGTTTCTTCAAGAGCATGGGATAGTTGCCCAATATACTATGCCTGGTTCTCCGAACCAAAATGGCGTAGCAGAAAGAAGAAACCGGACCTTATTGGACATGGTGCGTAGTATGCTTAGCAGCTCCAAACTTCCTAAATCCTTGTGGACTGAAGCACTTAAGACGACAGTGTACATATTAAACCGAGTTCCGACAAAGGCTGTCCCAAAGACACATTTTGAGTTATTTAAGGGTTGGAAACCAAGTTTACATCATGTGCGCGTTTGGGGATGCCCGTCTGAAATGAAAGTTTACAATCCACAAGAAAAGAAGTTGGACCCAAGGACCATAAGTGGATATTTCATTGGATATACCGAAAGGTCTAAGGGATACAGGTTTTATTGTCCATCTCATACCACTAGGATTGTGGAATCAAGAAACGCTAAATTTCTTGAAAATGACTTGATTAGTGTGAGCGATCAATCGAAGGACCTTGTTCTTAAGAAAGATCATTCAGACACTCAACCTTCCACCTCAAGTTTAAGGTTAGTTGTTGCTTATAATGCCCCTTCAGTTCAGCCGGCTATTGAACAACCAAACGTTGAAGTTCCACAACCTGCTGATATTGATCTAGTGGATCCAATTGTTCAGCAATTATCAAAAACTGTTGAACAACCGGTTGAGCAACACGCTCCTCAAGAGAATGTTGATGCAACATTGAGAAGATCTGCTAGAATAAAGAAATCGGCTATACCTAGTGATTATATTGTGTATTTACAAGAGTCTGACTACAATATTGGAGCTGAGAATGATCCTGAAACGTTTTCACAAGCCATGGCTAGTGATAAATCCAATTTGTGGTACAATGCCATGTAGGAAGAGATGAGTTCTATGGCATCGAACAAAGTCTGGGATTTGGTTGAGTTACCTAATGGTGCGAAGGCCATTGGTTGTAAATGGGTCTTTAAAACTAAGGAGGATTCATTGGGTAACATTGAAAGATATAAAATTAGACTTGTTGTCAAAGGATTCACTCAAAAGGAAGGAATCGATTACACGGAGACTTTTTCTCCTGTATCTAAGAAAGATTCTCTTCGTATTGTTTTGGCTTTGGTTGCCCATTTTGATATGGAATTACATCAGATGGATGTGAAAACGGCGTTCCTCAATGGAGAACTAGAGGAGGAGGTTTACATGAAACAACCTGAAGGATTCTCCTCTAGTAAAGGTGAGCATTTGGTGTGCAAGCTTAAGAAATCTATATATGGCTTGAAACAAACATCCCGCCAATGGTACTTAAGGTTTCATGATGTCATCTCTTCATTTGGTTTTATAGAGAATGTCGTGGATCAATGTATATACCAGAAGGTCAGTGGGAGCAAAATTTGTTTCCTTGTGCTGTATGTGGATGATATACTACTTGCAACCAATGATAAGGGGTTGCTACATGAGGCGAAACAATTCCTCTCTAAGAGTTTTGACATGAAGGATATGGGTGAGGCATCTTATGTCATTGGCATTAAGATCCATAGAGATAGACCTCGAGGAATTTTAGGACTATCTCAAGAAACCTATATCAATAAGGTCCTAGAGAGATTTCGGATGAAAGATTGTTCACCAAGTATAGCACCCATTGTGAAGGGTGACAGGTTCAATTTGAACCAATGCCCGAAGAATGATCTAGAAAGGGAACAAATGTACAACATTCCATATGCTTCTGCTGTTGGAAGCTTGATGTATGCTCAGGTTTACACTCGACCTGACATTGCTTTTGCTGTGGGAATGTTGGGTAGATATCAGAGTAATCCAGGTTTAGACCACTGGAGAGCTACAAAGAAAGTGATAAGATACCTACAAGGTACCAAAGACTATATGCTTATGTATAGACGGACTGACAACCTGGAAGTGGTCGGTTATCCGGATGCGGACTTCGCGGGTTGCGTTGATTCACAAAAATCAACATCTGGATACATTTTTATGTTAGCTGGCGGAGCCGTGTCATGGAGAAGTGCCAAGTAGACTTTGACTGCTACTTTCACTATGGAGGCTGAGTTCGTTTCTTATTTTGAGGCTACCTCGCATGGTGTATGGTTGAAGAGTTTCATTGCTGGGCTTAGAATTGTTGATTCAATTTCTAAGCCATTAAGAATATATTGTGACAATTCAGCTGCAGTTTTTATGGCTAAAAATGCCAAAAGTGGCAGTCGAAGTAAGCATATCGACATTAAGTATTTAGCCATAAGAGAACGTGTTAAGGAGAATAAAGTGGTCATTGAACACGTTAGCATTGAATTGATGATAGCCAATCCTTTAACTAAAGGCATGCCACCAATGAAGTATAAGGATCATGTAACTAGTATGGGAATAAGTCCCATCATGTAATTTGTCGTCATATGAACGATTTTTGATGTACGAAACTCTTATTCAGTTGTAATATTGATTCTCAATTTTGGTGTACACATTTTGTTGTTTATGAGAATAACATTTATTCTTGGTTTTGGAATAAACATGGGGTTTATTCATTAAGATTTGTTGTCACATATAGGCTGACATTAAAGAAATAAGGTGTATTGTGATACATGGAAGATATTACTCACTCTTAGAGGACATGTCGCCATGATCCATGTGTTTTGTTTCTTTTTTTTAAGCATAAAGCTTTTGTGGAATTAGTTGAATAATCTGTATGATGAAAATGATGGGATCAAGTGGGAGAATGTTATTTATTTTTGTGATCCCACATTTTAGACCCACATTTTCTCTTAAAGTTGTGACAGTTCGACATAAAGTTTTTTCCACGCTTCGTACCCTTTCGTGACAACCGCCCATTTGGTAACCGTCTTGATAGGAGATGGGATATAAAAGAGAACGTACTTTCATTTCTGACGGGTGATGACAAGGTCTAACACAAACTCTCATATTACGAATACACCATCAGTACGTGAGGGAATTGGGTTAGTAGCGTGTCCCCAATCTTCTTTAATTTCAGGTTTTCTGACGAACGTGAACAAAAACAATGGCTGGAGGTTTGTCTTTTATTGATTCTGGATTCCGCATCATGAATTTTTACGTCTAACAGCCTTGGTATATTCCTACGGTTGTCCTTGGTGTTTGGGGTGTGGTTGCGAAGGGGAGCCTCCAATGATTAGCGATGGAGACAAGTGATTGCTTGGTGGCTGAAAGTCGCTTGCTGTGAAGATGCGAGGTTATGGTCATGTCGTTGACGATGAGAATAATTTTTTAGCGTTATGGTTTGGGGAGAGTCTTAGTTGTGGATGTGTGGAGGCTCTCCTCTTAGTTTTTACCGAGCAAGAGCAGCTAGATGACTAGGGGAAACCGTTGGTGGTGGCCCCGTAGCTTGATCGTTGAGTACGTACGGTTACTGTCTTGATGGTTTGGTGCGTAGAGCTTCTTTTTTTTTTTCTTTTTCCTTTTCTTTTTTTTTTTCAGAGAACTAAAAAAAAAAGGACAAAATAGAGAAGGAGACAACAATAGCAGCTTATGTTGCGTTTGGTCAAATCTGGGCTTATTCAATGATTGAGTAATTTTGGGCTTGAGTGGTTTTAATGAATTCGGGTTGGCTTCATTTTTGGAAGTGCTTGGGCTGAGTTCTTTTTAGTAATATGGGGTTAGTGCACTCAGTTACAAAGGAATGGGCTTGGTGTAGCTTTGGTGGAAGAGTTGGCTCACTTGGAAGTTTTTCCCAATTAGGCTTAGAAAGGGTAGAAATCGAGTGAGCTTGAGGATAAGATCAATCGGGCCCTCTAGTCTGAACTGTGAGTCATCCATGTTCTGGTCAGGTCCTTATTTTCAGACTACTCATTAATTGAATAAAAATTAATTTTATAAAAATTAATTAAAAATTCCGAAAAAAAATTATTTTTCCTAAAGTCAGAAAATGCTTAAAAGTCTTTCAGGGTAGCCTTCTCTTAAAGTTATGGGAAAATCATTGATAAAAAATTGCGTTAAAAAAATTAAACAAGCCCTTATGGCTTTATCATAGGGTTACGATTGTCATTAAAACAAATATCCTTAATTACACATTTTCCATATGTTGATTATGATTTCCCTTTAGCTTAAATTAAGATGGCAGGCTCCTTATTTGATACTGCTAGATTCTTGCTCTTCCGATTCAATTTATTTGATGCCACTTTGGTTGCTAAGTGTCATGTTAATGATTGGGCATTCGCATGGTTACCTTATGTATTAGTGAATAGGTCTAAAATCAACACAAACTGCCTCATAGAAATATTTTTAAAATGAACAATATTAGGTATCGAAATAGCACTAATTATTTAATTAGTGCAATCAAGTTTCCGACCATAGACTTTTTGATTACTTTCTTTTTGATTATATAGGAAGTGAGATATACTTCCATACCTCATTTGATTTCTAGCCAACTCTAATAAACTAATAACGACTCCTTATTTGAAAATTTTTATGAACACTTCAACATCGCGGGAGGTATAGACTTGCAAGAGACTGCACCTAATCATGGGCATAGGGACATCTTTACCTATTTCCCTCCATATTGAGGGGTAAGTCGAGACAAGTAAATATTGATCTTGCACTCTTCATCAGTTGGATGAGTACATATACATAGATTTATTTAGTGCTACTCTAGACTTAAAAATTGGATCATTGGCAATCTATCTTTATACACATAGAAGTGGATACTACTCGTGTGAAAGTGACCCACATGGCAGCACATGCTCTTCTTCATCTGATCTAATTTTTATGTTAATTTTAGCATATTTTTATTAGTTTATTTAAATTGACGATTGTTGTCAGTTTTCAAAAAAGTTTAACAATATAGGGATACATATTATGCTAAAATATACATTTGACCTTAAATCGAGGACTATGAGGTTTTCTTTAAAAGATTTTTCACAATATTGAGATCCAAATTATGACATGATAGCCCATATTTGGTAGATGATATTAGTGAATCAATAATAAATAACTAAATAAAATCCATTGCAACCAGAAAATTTCATCACAAAAAATTAATTTCATGTATATTGCAAATAAGTGAATATAAGAAAATGATGAAAATAATTATTAGCAAAAGAGTAGATAGAGTAACCCACCATTAAGAAAATTTTAAATAAGAAAAAAAAAAGCATTAGATGACATGATTGCACATAATTTCGTATACAAATATGATAGCTCTTGGGATTAAATACATAATCGTTATCACTAAAATCAAGCCATGCCCTAACACTTTCAACCGTTGAAGAATTTAGCTATTACAAAAGAATTACCAAACCTCCACCTATTAGCATAGATATTTTCAAATGCAAGCCGGCCATTGCAATGGCGATGGAAATTCCTAACCTCGAGCCATCTATTATCATAGTTATTTTCAAATACGGAGTAATTAATAGATAAATTTTGTTCTGTTTAACAAACATGGTGGCAAGGAAATTATTACATAAGCCCTTTCGATTATGCTTTGTCTTCGTAGGAACCGTAGCCTAGAAAAAGAAACACTAGTCACTTTTCCACGCATTATGTAAGAGAGAAAGGGGAATCTTATGGTGAGCTCATGTGAAAAGTTGCTTATCAATCAAAACCTGTCCTTTTTAAATGGGAAGGGACTGAAGGTAACATCACAGTTTCCAGGACCCACACCATCCATAGTCGTTGTCTTTGTTTTGTTTTGTCTTCTGTGTCCGATTGTCGCTCGCAATTATTGATCTGGACAAGTTGGACATACCCAAGAAAGTAAAGGCGAAAATCTTTTTTTGTGGGGTCAAAGAAAATTTTATTGAAATTGTGAACATGGTCGAAAGAGTCCCAAGCCATGGGAGTCTAAACAATGGAGAGAACAAAGGACTTATGGAGGAATAGAAAGGCAGTTTTGTGGAAGAGAGCCAATCCGTCGAGTCTTCGCAACTTAATTTATAAGCCCGCATTAGTAAAAACAAAATGTGTCATAATCTATATCTATATCACCAAATGAAAGGGGAGATCATGTTTTAAAGGAAATAATCTATCAAAAAGTGTCAAAAATCCACAATTCCAACAGACAAGTTAGTAGAATTTGAGGAGTGATTTTCATGTGAATCGAGGCAAAGTTTAAACCTTTGGAACCAACACATCACTAGCCCCCCTCTCTCAATGGTGCATGAGAGTCAAATTTGCAATTTTTATATATATTTGAGATGTTACTAATGAGAATATGAAATTTATGATTCTTATAAGTGGCGCAAACGGTCAAGATATCAAAGAATTTCCAATTTGGGAATTGGAAGTCACATGTATAATGGGTTATGGTCATTTGCACATGCAAAATGAAATCTTTAAATCACGAATTAAGAAATTTTAATTACTAATGGTTTCATGCTAACGTGAATGTAGGCAAGAATGTAAAAACCTCATGCTCTTGTGATAGCTCTTCGTGTCTCCTCTGCATAATTCAAGAAAGGAATCAGCCAAGAACAAGTCGACGGAAGCCGCCCCCACGGATTATTACCAAAAAAATGAGGTGGCATAAGAGATGCACCTGATGTTTTCTCAGCTGTTCCCTCTCTACGGCAATGAAGCGTCACAGGTCATCACGGGCTTAACTATCCTCTCTACTCGATCCCCTGCAGCCTCAACAAAGGTGATACAGCATCCTGGTCATGGTCGTCATATTACGGAATGTCGTCGAATGAGGGAAATCAACACCTAGTCGCATGTCGAACCGAGCTCTTATCTCTCTATATGGCAACGAACTTCTCCAAGAATCCCAGAGCAGACGCAAAGCCTCGAGCTTGATTCGCTTCCGACACCATTCGCAGCCCTCCAAAAGGAAACCAATTTCAGGTATCGTCGCTGTGCGCGCGGATCGTTCGACATAGATTCGGATAAGACCGTCGTAGTTTCGATCGAGACGTGACAACCGCCCCCCACGCGCTGAAGGTAGAGAGAGAGAGTGGGCGTGACAATTTCCACCAGGAGCAGTCTCTGTGAAATTTGGGCTTTTTAGGAGGGATTTGTGGGAGTGAATCGAATCGGCGAAGGGGTTAAAGTTGGAGTTTTTTTTTTTTTTGGGTCGGTCCTACTCTAACCCTACTCTAACACTCACTCTCAGACTTTTGCCCTTGCCTCTTTGTAGGGCGTGGGAGTCGAAACCCACTCCTGAAATGAAATTGTCCCCACCCCAATCCCCCCTGAGAAGGTGGAGATTTGAACTCCTAATCTCCCCCTTCCAAGTTGGAAGGGTGGCCACTAGGGCAAAACCCCAGTGGTTGTTAAAGTTGGAGTTTGATCGAGAAACGGAGAGAAGGAGGGAGAGAGGAGAGAGAAAATGGGGTATTGCTTTTTTCGGGCGTGAGAGGAGGTCAACGAAGAAGCGGTCATCGGAGGGACCCAACAGAGGCCCATATGAGGAGGAGGCAATAGTGGCGGGCACAACGACGCCGTCAACCACTTCTTCCGAGCTTGCGGTCGACCTGCTCTCTTCTCTCAAATTGAGGTTTGCACTTTTTTCAATGTGAAATAGTATCATGCATCCATTCATTGTTGTTGTTGTGATATATTATGGCGATCACTTCGTTTTCTTCAGACCTGAGTCAATGTTGTCAGTGTTTTATTCTTGCTTTTCTGGGTGAAACGATGATTTTGCCAGAAGAAACCAGTCTATCAGAGGATTGTTTGCAGAAAAACTGAAAAGTATTCTTCACAATGTGGATTCTCCTCAAATCTCTCTACTGAACTAATTGATGTTATATAATGTGAAGAACTTCTGATTATGTGTTCCCAGCATACTTGTGACACGGGCCAATCGATTGGGATCGTGACCGCGCGGCGACTCGGGCACTTTAGGATCGGATTGGATCGTCGAAGCACCTAAGCCAAGCCTTGCTCGATCGAACGCTCACTCGCTCGCCTTACCCGGATCGTAGAGAGAGAAAGAATCTAGAGAGAAGAGCTCTGGAAAGAAGCTTTGCTTTGTATTGCGGAAGTAGTAGATGATTACAAATGAAGGAGGACACCCCCTTTTATAGTTGAGGGCCTCGAATTACATCCATTGATCTAGAATTCTACCGGCAGACGAGATCGCACCACCTCAACTACCGACATAAATACTCAACTACCATCTACCGACATAAGTAACGGAACAGACTTCTAGAATATGACTCGATGACGGTTTCGCCCGCCCTTGGAACTTTCGAGGAGAAGGCTTGGTGGGAATCCGAGTGAGAGCAGGAGGTCCACGGGTGAGTCGCGATCGCCCTCCAGGAACCTCTTGGGTCGACTCTCTTTAGGCCTGTGACATTCTCCCCCACTCAATCGAGTGACGTCCTCGTCGCTCTCAGCTTGACGGGTAGCCTTACGGGCTTTGGCAAGAGCTTTCTTGTTCTTGTTTTGCTTCGCTCGGACGCTCATGAACGAAGGACCACAACCTTCGATGATGAACTCGGACTTGGCACGCGACTCGGTCTTCGGCTTGGACGGAGCAAGTGGCGCGCACTCAACCTCGGGGAAAAGCGCTTGGATTGGCATGGCGTGTGTTGGGGTAGGATCCAAACTTGACCTTTGGCTTCACCTCGGACAGCTTGTTGATGCGCATCACGGCCTTCAAGCTCTTGTCAAGGTGTCAGATCGACGCGATGGTCTTGGTGTCGACCACCCCTTGATCATGGGGATCATCGACGGGCACTTTTGGTCGAGGATCATCATGCACTTGGTCCTCATGTCGATCATTGCTCCCACACTATGAAAAATTGCATCCCAAGGATGAGATCATAGTCGTCAAGAGGGATTACCTCAAATGTCATTTTGCCCTTCCATCTGCCAATCTTGACATCCACGTCAGGTGTTGCTCCTATGCCATGAAAGTCGCCCGAATTGATGGGCTTGTACAACTTCTCGGATGGTTCCACGTGAAGTCCCAAGGCCTTTGTAACCTCAGTCGACATGAACATGTTGAATGCGCCGGTGTCAACCAAAGCGTAAAGCGTTCGGCTGCACACTTCGACCTCCACGAAGAACATGTCTGTATTTGGAGCGATTCCTTCTTCTTTGGTCGGCGATCGGGCTTGGACCGAGTTGATCATCCTCACAGCTCCAATCCGGATCTGCCTCTTATCTTCTTTGGGCACCTCCTTCTCTTCCTCGATGGCAAGGAGGGCGTTGATGCGACCCCTCTTCGGGCACTTTTGGGTCCACTGCGGACCTTTGCAAATAAAGCAAGGAGAGAACAGAGGTTGATCGAACTTACTCACATAGTCCGTCTGCGGACGACCTCTTTGGAAGGACGGTTTGGAAGACCCTTCTCCCCACGTCTTGGCTCAGCCGCCTTGATCAGGCGTGCCTCGGGGAATGTTTCTTCCTTTGTCGTCGGGTCGATCCGACCTCTAATCTCTTGCTCGGTTGTTTCTTGGCTCAACCTTGGCGAGGTTGACGAGAGACTTAGCCATGCTCAGCACCCTCGCAAGGCTACTCACGTCTCAACGCTTCAGCTCAACTTGTGCCCATGGCTTTAGTCCATCCATGAACGCTCCGAAAGCCTCCTCTTCGCTTAGGTTGCGAATTTGGAGTTTGAGCTCCGTGAACTTCTTCACGTACGCTCGGATCACGCCTCTTTGCTCGAGGCAATGGAGCATGCTTCAGGCTTCTTGTTGAGCGAACTCGGGGAAGAAATAGTCCCGGAACTCTCTCACGAAGTCGTCTGACGTGTTCACGGGATCGGCCTCACGCCTAATCTCATTGCACCTATTGCGCCACCACAGTATCGCCGTATCAGTAAGGAACATGGAAGCGGTTCATACCTTGATCGACTCGTCTCAAATGTTGACGGCGCCGAAGTATTGCTCCATGCTCCACACGAAGTTGTCCACCTCTTGGATGGATTGGTTGCCTTTGAACTCCTTTGGTTTCGGCACCTCAATTTTGGGCACCGCTTGAGTAAGCACTGCACCGTTTGTGATGCTTAGCTTGCATAGGGCGAGCTCGGTCTTGAGCTCTTGGATCTCTGCCTTCATGGCTTCAACCTCGTTCCTACACGGGCTTACCTCCTCGATTATTTGGACGCACTCGTTCAAACCATCAATCGATGCTTCGAGAGCTTCGTCCTTGTCGAACAATGGAGCCGTGGCTTGGTTGATGCCGGTCGTGAAGTCTTCACGGAGCGAGCCCTCAATCTCCATGATCCGGTCTCGCACGTCGTCAAGACCTTCCATGAGTTCGAGCACGGCACTCCGGACCTTCCCGATCTTCTCATCGAACGTGGCCGCAACATCCACCGAGGCATCTCTCTTCTTTGCTTTGCTGCGCGTGTCCTTGACTGGCACATCCTCTCCAACTATAGCCGCTTCTTGGCTTGACATTCTCTTGAACAGTTGGCGCTCTTCAATCTCTTGGAAATGGATCTCTCTTTAGCTCTGATACCACTTGTCACGACCCGATCGATTGGGATTGTGACCGCGCGGCGACTCAGGCACTTTAGGATCGGATTGGATCGCCGAAGCACTAAGCCAAGCCTTGCTCGATCGAGCGCTCACTCGCTCACCTTACCCGGATCGTAGAGAGAGAAAGAATCTAAAGAGAAGAGCTCTGGAAAGAAGCTTTGCTTTGTATTGCGGAAGTAGTGGATGATTACAAATGAAAGAGGACACCCCTTTTTATAGTTGAGGGCCTCGGATTACATTCATTGATCTAGAATTCTACCGGCGGACGAGATCGCACCGCCTTAACTACTGACTTAAATATTCAACTATCATTTACCGACATAAGTAACGGAATAGACTTCTAGAATATGACTCAATGACGGTTTCGCCCGCCCTTGGAACTTTCGGGGAGAAGGCTTGGTGGGAATCCGAGTGAGAGCAGGAGGTCCACGGGTGAGTCGCGATCGCCCTCCAGGAACCTCTTGGGTCGACTCTCTTTAGGCCCGTGACACTTGTCTAATCGAAGTTTTTCTCTTGTTTTCCTCATTAGACTTGACTTGAGGAGATTTCTTTTATTTCCTTCAAACCAAAATATTAGTCTGCCTCGTGTGCTGTGACCTTTTGGAACTCCTGCAAATGACAAGAATTACATGCCGCTGCAAATTTAGTGGGAATGCTTTGCATTAGTTTGTTCAAAAGGGCTGCTAGTTTAGATAGAGTCTAACTAAGCCTTGCACTTGTACGCCATTACACTGTTCATTTTACCAAAACAGAGTTACTATCTGAATTATGCGTCGCCTTTCAAAATCTAAACTTGGTGTTGCTGATTCAGCAAAGATATGAATAGGATATCCGGGTAAAAGCTAGTACTAATTAAGCACATCATACTTTTCAACAACAAACTTCTTGCATTGCATATGGTGTTATCATGAGCATCAATCTTGAAATTCAATGCCCATAGTTTGTAAGATGTGCTTTATCGTCTATGCTGCAGTTATCCTTGTCTACTTCAAAATTACGTGATTGTGACGTCATTTCAAATGCGAGAAACTTCATTGGCATTTTCTGTGGATTTCTTGTATATCTTGCTGCCAGTATCTAGTTTCATTTTTGTCTGCATCTTGCTTTCATATTCACCTGGGATATTCTTGGTTTTTTTTTTTTATTTGGTTTTCACAGAAGGGTATAACTTCTTCTTCTTCTTCTTTTAGAGTAAAATGTCAATAACATATACTAATACTTGATTTTCTGTCTTCTTATACTTGCAAAAAATTTAGGAACATCACAGCACATGATGTATGCATTTCTGGTTCATGCCTGTAAATTGTGTCTTCATTACTCATGCGTTGCTGAATTAACTTATGACTGGAAGACTAATTGGTGCTGCAGAAAACTCTTCTAGGAGAGTCTTTGCACGTGTATGTTATGCTAATTTCTTTTTTAGTTGTGTGCTTCACATGAAGCAAAGCTCATCCAACAAAATTTCTGCCGTAGCACTTCAGCTAATGTCAAAACTTGCATATATTCTCTTGATCTAGTTTCAAGCTATGTGAGAAACCTGAACTGAAATAGTTAAGTAGCTCATAATGACAGTATATGACTAATTCCAGGAGATTTCTGCATGTTTGTGTTTCCTCCTCTTTTTTTTCCCCAAATTCGAGCTTGCTTAAAGGTTTCTGACCTTTGATCAGTGGACTCTTGCAGAGTGATTTAATGGCAATTGTGTACTTGAGAAAAAGAGGTGAGATGCTTCAGGAACTTGGGAGGACAGAATTTTATATCAATTAGCTTGGATATGGCATGGATTGAAATGATTTCTTAGGCTTATCACTTCGAGACTATTCAACATTTGGCGTGAGTTTTCCAACTATAGCAAAGTATAACTTATCAGTCTCTACTTTGTCTTGACTGCATTATGTAAATCCATTTCTTCGTTTGTTCTTATCCCTCTTCAGCTTTCATGTATATGATGTCAATACAAAGTGTCACAACATACCTGTAAAGGCGTGTCTGTCATTTTAATCATTTCATATCTTTTGATATTCTCTTCTTTGGATGTTAACTAATGTTATTTCTTTTTGCCATCTTTGGTTCTTTTTGGGTTTTTCCCGTCTGAATTTACGTGCGAAGCCATATGCTGTGCAGGGCCTTTCCTTGTTATACATTAACAGTGTCTCCAACCGCAAGTCACATTTTAGTCATTCTTCCTAGAGGTCTAACTCAAAATTATATGAAAATGGAGACTATTTGGAGTAATATAGGGAGTGGTCTTAGATCGATTACCGAGTTTCTCCAACTTATATAATAGCTACTTTTACTATGGTTATGGATCAACTAAATTTTTGGTTTTGTCCTGAAGTAAGGAATATATTAAAGACAGATGCTCATCTCTTTTCTTCCCTTTGATGTTCAAGTGGGGTAGGACGACACTTTTCCGGGTTGATTGGCTTTAGCTTTCTTGGATGCTACATATTGAAATGCCCATGGAATTTGGGAAAAGCAAAGTGGATGCATCGGACGATCTTCTGTTTGCGTAGGAATTTGACTGTTAAGCGGTAATTCAGTAATTGCAATCATGCTTATTTGGGCAATATATAGTAGTCCATTCAAATTACTTGGGTTTCTATTTGCCTTTTGCCTTTCAACGTAAGGAAAAAGAAATCTAAATGGTGTCTATTAGTCATGAAGTTTGCTGGCAGACGTTAAAGCTATAGGGCCAAGAGTTTCTAGCAAAAGTTAGCTGTGTGCTGTCTACAACCTTTATCTTCATCTTATGAATAAAAAAAGGTACATGTCCATTTTTTTTTTTGTAACATGACTGATAGTAAGATCTCGAATTACCCAACTAGTATGATGCATTTATGGGAATATAGAACATAATAATTAGAAGTGGAGGTTAATAACTCCCGATTATTTAAGATGCCATGATGCCATCCAATTTAGCCAATGCACACGATGTAATCTTTTGTTTTTTTAATAACCTTTTTCCTTTTTTGGATTTGCCTAGGTTAAAACCAGGACTTTTGCGTCCGCACCCCTCCCTTCCTTGCCACCAAGCCGAGTGCCTCTGTGGTTTTTGGTAGACCCTCTTTCTTCCTCATAAGCATCTAACTCTTTTTGAAAATTTATTGACTAATAAGGTATTATCAATTTGCTTTGATCCTTTTCACTCCAAATATTAAATGTGAGATTTTCTTTATACGTGCTCTAGATTTTTCCCTCTCACGTGTAAGTCTATTAAACTAGTACCGACCATTGCCAATTAATACATGACCTCCTCTTTTGAGAAGCATTGGATACTTCTATCTATCCCAAATGTCAGACGTGGCATTTTTTTTTCCCACCTTATATGTGCACTTAATAAGGGAACACTTTAAAATGCATTTATAAATGCCAAAAAGAAAAAGCAAAGTCTTCAGTAGGTCATAGATTGGTTAGTATTGCCGACTTCAAGCGTCTTTTTGTTTGTTTTTGGATATAAAGGACGTGATCACACCAAGCACTTGTTGACACCTAAATTTTGGCGATCTATTTAGTCATTTATTGCATAAAAATTAGGGATTAATTTTTATCCCTGAAAAAAAATATTAATTGCATAGCTACATTTAGTTAGCATATTTTTTATTTATTTATTGGACCGGTGGCGGATGGGTCGAATTGGTGGTTTTGAATTTTAAATTAATAGGCCGGGCTAGGCCCATGAAAGGATAAAATTAACCAAAGCCCGTCGTTATTTTTAATTGATTATCTTGCGAAAAATTAAGATTTGATGCGATATTATGGTCTTTGAAAATTAAAAAAATCGCATTGTAATCTTATTTTTTTTATCAATAGATAATGAAATTGGGGAGAATATTTTTGAGATAAGGATTTGGGTGATTGGGAGGTTATAAATTATCTTCGTGCATATTGAAAAAAACGAGATAAAATATTCTACGAAGATTACCTAATTTTACCTATAAAAGCAATCGGGTACGGAGAGAAAAAGGGGGGGCTTCTGGAAAAAAATTCAGAAAAGAAAAGAGAAAGAGAAGAAAAAGCTTCTGCAGATAGTACGAAGGGAGTGCGGCTGCAGAGAAAGAGAAGGGAAAAGGCAGAAGGAAAAGGGGTGATTTGACCCCTACTGTTCATCGTCTTCCCAACCTGCTGCCCACGTTGCTGCTCCAACGTACCCCGACGCCGGAGCTCCGACGAAGCCCGCCGCTCTTGACCTTGCCGAGCGCCACCTGTCACTGCACCACCGCCGCTCCTGACCTTGCCGAGCGCCACCTGTCACTGCACCACCGCCGCTCTTGACCTCGCTCCGCCCGCGACGCCACCTGTCAAGCTCCGCCGCGCCGCTGCAACACCCCCTGCTCTGCCCGCGACGCCGCCTGACACCAGAAGCCACGACGACCCGAGCAACGCCCCTGCTCTGTTCGTGGTCTGCTCAGTGGAGTGTCCAACGTCTCCGCCTCGCCGCGACACCACCACAGTCCAGATCTCGCGATCCCGGCGGCCTGCTGCCACCCAAGTCCTTACGACGACCCACGACGCCTGTAGCAGCCCTCCGCCGAGTCGGTCTCCGCCCCTGCACGCCGTTCCGAGCTTGCTCCCTGTCCGAGCGACGCCGCTGTAGCACCCGTGACCAGCTGCTGCAGCTGTGTCCACCAGCCACCGAGTCCCTTCGCCGGAGCTCCGACCACCGTGACTTCCTTTGACGGTGACCCACTACACAGCCACTGCCTTTGCTGGAGTTTCCCCTGCCGGACCTCCGATCCTCTGCTTTGGTGACTTGCCACGAACACGAAGCTTGGAAGGAAAAGGGAAAATTAGGTAGTTTTTATTTATTTATTTACTTACTGTTTTCCTTTTTATTTTATTCTTTTAGTGAAATTGTTCTCTTTAAATATGTGATTGAGATCCCAATATGAAAGTGCCCCTCAAGCTAGGGATTGACAGTCCGATTTTCGCGTCCGAAATTCGACTTGCAATCCCTTATAAAAATCGACAATCCAATCTCAAGCCCGAGATTTGATTTGCGATTTAATTTAAAATTGGCCAACCCGATCTCATGCACGAGATATGGTTCGTCAATTTTTAGATATCAATCTTATCTTATTTGATTCGCTGTTGGTTGAGTCAGTCTTATTTTCATAAAAGAAAAATCCAAAAAAATACTTGAGTTAGGATTAGATTTGCTGTTTTAGGGTTAAAATTGCAATCTTATCTCGAGTTTTAAATAAAAAAAATCAAAAAAATGTTGAATTAAGATTAGGTTTGGTTATTATCTTTTATATTTAAAATAAGAATTTTATTTTAAATCATGGAAAAGAAAACCAAAAGAAAAAGCACATTCATTTAGGATGTTAGTTTTTATCATTATTTGAATTGCATGTGAAAATTTTAATTTCGAAATTAATAAAAAAAAAACACAAAAAAAATCATCATGCATATATCATGTTGAATTAAGGCATTCTTTGCACGTCATTGCATGTTAGGGTTGCATGTTTATCAATTATAGGTAGATAATCTCTCCTAGATAAATTGCATGTTTTGTTAGGAAAATAAAAATGCCCATGTCATATAGAATTAGGTCCATGAAATGCACGTCATTTAGTGATTATTGTTAGGTTTATTTCTAATTAGAAATTGACCGTCATCAGATTAGGTCATTTAATAAATGTCGCGTGACATATTGTTCGCATATTAAATTGCAATGTCGCATGTCATTTTAGATGAAATAATTTTGTACGTCATTGCATTGCATTGCACGTCATTAGAATTAAGTCATTTTGGTTAATTTGCATTGCATATTTAACAATTGCATGCTCATTAAGAGATCATAAAATTTTTATGTTATATAGTCTAGGTTATGTCGCCATGCTATATCATTTCAAGTTAAATTAATAGCATTGCATTGCATATTGACTATATTTTCACTTAATAAGTGAAAACAAAAAGAAAGAAATTGCGTGTTAATTAGAAACCATATCTAGGATTGTTGATGTGGATTTTAATTTAACACTGCAGATGCTTTCGTTGCTTTGAGGTAAGTTCTACATGATTTAATTGCTTTCTTGGGTGTTAAATTGGTGGTTTGCGCACCTGTATGAACACCTCACATGTTAGGGAGATAGTTTAAAATCAATTCAAGCTGCCTGCCAAACATTTTTCAAAATAAAAAGAAAGGTACCAAAAGGGCGTTAGAGAAATCTAACGTAACCAAGTCCCCGTACCCTTAGTCTCTGGTTCGTAGGAGTAAAGTAAATCTCCCATTACTTTACTAGGGTTTCTAATCGACCCACCAAAAATAGATTAGTGGCGACTCCTAATTAAAAAATTGCATGTTAACAATTCAAACCTAAGTCGCGAATTGGTATGGGCTTGGGAGAGCCCAAGTTAAGTCTAGGCTTAACAATCCATTAGCCAAACCCTAGGTGGTTCATACCCTCGAAAAATTGGTCGCGACAGCTTGGCGACTCCGCTGGGGACTTGAGTTGAAACTCTTAGTGGACTTAGGCCAATTTTCTTTTTTTGAAAAATATTTTTGTTTGGCAGCAAGGATCCCAGGTACGTCCCTAACATTTAGGTGTTAAATGTTCTTGCAGATTGGGAGGTATAAGGAGAAGTGATTGCTAACCCTTGCCTTGCAGGGAGGTGTAAGAAATGTATGGTTTATTTTTATATTGAAGTGTTGTTTGATTTAAATAGCTATGCATGCTTTGCATAAATCACTACACTTTGCACACACAACCTGCCGCCGGACCTGGGCCGCACAGGATCATTTAGGATGGTATTGAGATGGATACCACTTCGACCGCATGCTCGCGGTACGAGTCGCCCATCTCAATCTCGAAGTTTCTTTCATGGTGTCAAGAGTACCCACCTCGGTCCGCATGCCCGCGACCCAGGTCAGCTCTTCGACCAAGCCGAAGTCATGAGGACCCGACATAGTCCACAAGCCCGTGGCTAGTCTGATCATCCTTGTGGCTCCACCTTGATAAGCCTTATAGATTAGAAATCGAGCCACTTACCATGCGCATGTCTATGTGATTGCCGTCGAATTTTCTTGGTAAAGTAAGTTTTCTATCCCTATACCATGCAATTTATTTTGTCATGCTTTTGGTCTGTCCATGAAAATCTAAGATAGTCATTTGATCTAATTCCTTTCAATAATGAAATGAGGAAATTGTCATGCAATAAATCATTTGGAAAATAAAAAAAACTTTGGAGAATTTGTTTTCAATTCATGTCTAGGAAATTTGATTTTACTAGGATGTCTATTTTTCTAGCTCTCTTTAGGAAATTCCCTCCTTGTAAGAGTTTTTTATGAAAAAAAAATGATGGAAAAAAAGTTGATAGACCATTGTCATGGATTGATTCTTTATTTGCACCTCATACTTATATATTTTTCATTTGAATTAGGTGATAACGAATCCTCCGCGTATTACGCGATCGAGAGCTAGAATGGCCGACCAAACCGAAATGCGTGATCGTATCTCCGCTATGGAAGACCAACTCCGACAGTTGCTCACCTCTATGCAATTCATGACAGCTCAAATCCAATCCCTCCAAACGGATTTGACTCTTGCACCTACTCTCCCTGAGACAGTAGTCCTGAAGCAGTCAGGTAAGACCCAAATGGGCAATGGTGACATGCCTGACCTGGAAGATGACCCACTGTTGGTCACTGCTGAAAAACCTAAACCTAACAATGTCCCTAAGATGGGGCAGGATGAAGTGGAAGTGATAGACACTCTAGGGCAGCCTAGTGGCAAGTTTGATTACTTAGTAAAGTATTCGGCTCCTCCCAGCTTTTACTTTGACTCCCGCAACATAGTTCCAAGTGGATGGGATGACATGGACGATCCGACGTCTCCAAAGACAGAGAACTCTGATGATGCCCTGGAAGGAATCACAAGTCTGTTCGATGACCTCTTCATAGGAACCAATGACGAAGGACCTTCGGAAGACATGGACGTTAGCCTGCAAGAGTAACTTGTTACTGTTGCACATTCCCTTGCGCGGGAATTTTTATCGCTTTCTAGGAATGTTTATCACTTTTTAGGATTGGTTTCCGCTTTTTAGGAATCATTTTCGATGTTTTCTCTTTTTAGGGGTTAGGAATCACAATTTCCATTCTAATAATGTAATTCATTTGATTCTATTCAATGAAATTACAATTTTATTTCCAATTTTGAGGACATGATGGGGTACTCCAAACCAGTCCAATGTCGATATCCAACCATGAAAAAGAAAAATATCATCCACGGAGAAATCCTGAGGGCTGGACTCTTTCATGATTCTTCCCAAAAACTTTTTCAAAAACAAAAGCATTTCACTGCTAAAAAAAATTCCCAAAACTTGTAGCAGATTAAACCTGTTTGTTTATCTGACTCATTTGCTTCTTGTCTCAGAGCATAATTCTATAACTTGTTATGACAAGGGACATCTGAGAATAGCGTATCAAGTTTCAATGATCATATACTTGACTTGTGATCAACAGATTTAGAGCGCACTTGCAATGAAAAAAGATTTGGGGCAAGTAAATGAGAACCATCATTCTTCGGTGGAAGATCCTGGGGGCAAGTTTGCTCCAAATTACAGCCTATATGTGGTAAGGAAGGTACTTTCAAGAGGTGCCATCCTAGCAAAAATGGATGGTCGTGAGTTTTCAAACTCCAGTAAATTCTAATGCTTTCAAGAAATATTATCCTTGATAGAATTTGCCATGTCATGATTTGAGCTGCAAGCATTTCTACGATGAGTAAATTTCCTCAGTGAATTGAATTGTTCAAATTTGCTGCAAATCTTACATTTTTCTTCCTTGTTGAATTGTGTGAGATGGATTGAATGTGTGAAATGGGATACTTTGGAATGATGAAAGGCAAACCCATTCCATACACAGACCCCCAGTGAGTTGTGTGAAAAATTCCATGCCTATGAGGAAAAGGGTGATCTCGCAAAGGGTACGTCAACCAAGGTGATGAGAGGCAGTTTCTTCTGCTACCCGAAACATTACAAATATATCCATTGTTCAGCCCTTTGTGCCCACACACATGAAGAACTTTTTAAATTATCCCTGTCAAGAATCGTCTCATACTGGGACAAGATTTGAAATGAATGATAGGAATTTTCTTACTCGTACTTGCATCAATCTTTGAGTATTGCTTTTACAATGTGACTTGTACGATAATTTAAAGTGCCTTAGGACGACGAAGAGCAGTTCTTTCTCTATCCTATACACTTTATCCATTGCATAGCCCTATTGAGCCTATGAATTCATTTCACATTAAGCCCAGTTGGTGATCATCCCCCACACTGGGGCAAGGAAAGAAAAATCAAACCACTCAAGCTAGCATGATTTACAATGCTGATAAAAATGAAGACTTTGTCAAAAAAAAATGGGGCATGAAAAAGCAGTGTGCCTGGTAAAAGCAAGGCCAATGCCCAAAGAAAAAATCAAACACTTGATGAAGTGAGCCGTATCCCCAACAAAGTGGTACTCAAAAAAAAAAAAAAGAGACAAACTCAAATGATGTTGCAATCGGTGGAGTCGTGATGTGAAGAAAATCTTCGACGATAGGGAGGAAAATTGTCGGAAATATCAAGATGATCACCAACTTTAACCCCGTAAACACTTTTTGAGCCAAATGATCCTTTCGTTTCTCAACCCATGAACCCAACCTACGTTACGTCCTTTACAAAGTCTTTTCAGATTAGGGCACTTGAATTAACGTAAAAGTTCATATGTTTGGAAGGATCGCTTGAAGAAGTGCGAGTAAGATAATTTCTGCTTCATTTCTCATGTTTCTTGGCTTGTAAACCCCAAGATGATTGTGAAATATCACTCATTTTTCAATAGCCTTGACTCAAAGAGTCTCCTTTGCTAAGCCGTTGACCAAGCCTGCATTACAGTCCCTGTTAAAGACCTCTCAGATTGGTAAGTTCGTACCACTTGCGAGATTACTCGGACCTTTGTTTGGCATGATGACAGTGAGATAGAGTGACTGTTAAAAATCCTGCATCAAAGGTCAGGATGAAATGGCCATTTTAATCGGGGAGTGAAAAGTCCTTTCTGATCGAAAGATCTCTCATTTGACACATCCATGACACTCGTGTATTCACATTGGAATATTCTTTTGAAATGTCTCTAATGGAAATTTGAGTGATGCAAATGTCATTATGCATGAACCCCAATTGAATTGATAAAAACTTCAGTAGATTTTGAAGTGTGCATTCCAGAATAGCCGTAATTGCTTATTTATTTGGTAAATGCATTTTGGCTCTAAATCGTGTCTCAAAGACCCAAGAGCTCTTGACATTCAGGCTCCTTTCAATAAGAGAAACCATCACGAATATTCAAGGTGCATCCTTGATTTATTTCTATTGAGGGGTGAGAGACTTCCACAAGATATATGAATTCCAGAAGACATATCCCCAAGAATCAGAGATATCATCAGGTGAGTATATCTCTACCCATTATCGACACTTGACTCGGTCAAGCTGTCTCTCTATATTGACCTGGAGTGCTTTCGTCGCCCAGAGTCCTTCTCATCGACCCGGTGTGCTTCAGTAGCCCGGTGTCCTTTATATGGACCTGGCGTGCTTTTGTAGCCCAGAGTCCCTTTCATTGACCCGGCGTGCTTTCATAGCCCGGTGTCCTTTATATTGACCTGGTGTGCTTTCGTAGCCCAGAGTCCCATTTATTGACCCGGCGTGCTTCCGTAGCCCGGAGTTCCTGACCTGGCGTGCTTTCGTAGCCCAGATTCCCTCTTTATTGATTCGGCGTGCTTTCATAGCCCGATGTCAATTTATACCAAATCGACGTGCTTCCGTAGCCCGGATTTCTTTTATCGACCTGGCGTGCTTTTGTAGCCCAGAGTCCCTTTTAATCGACACTCGACTGAGTTGTCCCCCAAAGATTTTCCTCCAGAGCCAATCTGATTAAGGCGACCGAAGAACGGTTCGGGTCCTGGTCAGTTGATCTCTTTTGCAAGGCTGGGCGACCGAAGAATGGTTCGAGTCCTAGCTAAGCAAAACCTCAGTCTAGGTGACCGTAGAATAGAACGGGTCCTAGACAAAACCTATTTCCCTATTCAGGCGACCGTAGAATGGTACGGGTCCTGGAAGGTAAACCCCCGTTTAGGTGACCGTAGAATAGAACGGGTCCTAAACAACATCTATTTCCCTATTCAAGCGACCGTAGAATGGTACGGGTCCTAGAAGGTAAACCCCCGTTTAGGTGACCGTAGAATAGAACGGGTCCTAGACAAAACCTATTTCCCTATTCAGGTGACCGTAGAATGGTACGGGTCCTGAAAGGTAAACCCTCGTTTAGGTGACCGTAGAATAGAACGGGTCCTAGACAAAACCTATTTCCCTATTCAGGCGACCGTAGAATGGTACGGGTCTTGAAAGGTAAATCCCCGTTTAGGCGACCGTAGAATGATACGGGTCCTAGACACAACCAAACACTGTCATACTAGGCGACCGTAGAATGGTACGGGTCCTAGGAAAGCAGGGTCTTTGCAAAGTCATGTTACTATTTAGGCGACCGTAGAATGGTACGGGTCCTGGACATGTAACACCATCTTGAATCACTCTACCCTTCTTGAAGGTAAGATATTCCAGGTAAGTTCTTTTTACCATTTTCAAAAAAATTAGACATCTTAGTCTGGATCTGGATGTCTCAATTTTTTCTGTCCAACATTTCACTTTGGATGTGAATGTTCTTGCCTGTTACGCTTTTCAAGGAACCTGAGTGAGAGTTGGGTACTTGTAGAGTAAACAGGGACTTATCATGTACCTCAAGATGCTTTACCGCACTGACTGGTAAGTAATTGTAGGTATGCTCTTTCCTTTTACATCATGCATTTGCATTAGCATTTACATGCATCATATGAGTTGCATTTTAAAAAAATGGGATACATTTCCCGACAAAAAAATAAGTCATTCAATGCATGTGCATGGTCAAAATTTAGGTTTCAATTTGTCTTTGAATGCAACCTCTTCGAGCTCACCTTCAAAGAGGGGCAGCTGTTGACACCTAAATTTTGGCGATCTATTTAGTCATTTATTGCATAAAAATTAGGGATTAATTTTTATCCCTGAAAAAAAATATTAATTGCATAGCTACATTTAGTTAGCATATTTTTTATTTATTTATTGGACCGGTGGCGGATGGGTCGAATTGGTGGTTTTGAATTTTAAATTAATAGGCCGGGCTAGGCCCATGAAAGGATAAAATTAACCAAAGCCCGTCGTTATTTTTAATTGATTATCTTGCGAAAAATTAAGATTTGATGCGATATTATGGTCTTTGAAAATTAAAAAAATCGCATTGTAATCTTATTTTTTTATCAATAGATAATGAAATTGGGGAGAATATTTTTGAGATAAGGATTTGGGTGATTGGGAGGTTATAAATTATCTTCGTGCATATTGAAAAAAACGAGATAAAATATTCTACGAAGATTACCTAATTTTACCTATAAAAGCAATCGGGTACGGAGAGAAAAAGGGGGGGCTTCTGGAAAAAAATTCAGAAAAGAAAAGAGAAAGAGAAGAAAAAGCTTCTGCAGATAGTACGAAGGGAGTGCGGCTGCAGAGAAAGAGAAGGGAAAAGGCAGAAGGAAAAGGGGTGATTTGACCCCTGCTGTTCATCGTCTTCCCAACCTGCTGCCCACGTTGCTGCTCCAACGTACCCCGACGCCGGAGCTCCGACGAAGCCCGCCGCTCCTGACCTTGCCGAGCGCCACCTGTCACTGCACCACCGCCGCTCCTGACCTTGCCGAGCGCCACCTGTCACTGCACCACCGCCGCTCTTGACCTCGCTCCGCCCGCGACGCCACCTGTCAAGCTCCGCCGCGCCGCTGCAACACCCCCCGCTCCGCCCGCGACGCCGCCTGACACCAGAAGCCACGACGACCCGAGCAACGCCCCTGCTCTGTTCGTGGTCTGCTCAGTGGAGTGTCCAACGTCTCCGCCTCGCCGCGACACCACCACAGTCCAGATCTCGCGATCCCGGCGGCCTGCTGCCACCCAAGTCCTTACGACGACCCACGACGCCTGTAGCAGCCCTCCGCCGAGTCGGTCTCCGCCCCTGCACGCCGTTCCGAGCTTGCTCCCTGTCCGAGCGACGCCGCTGTAGCACCCGTGACCGGCTGCTGCAGCTGTGTCCACCAGCCACCGAGTCCCTTCGCCGGAGCTCCGACCACCGTGACTTCCTTTGACGGTGACCCACCACACAGCCACTGCCTTTGCTGGAGTTTCCCCTGCCGGACCTCCGATCCTCTGCTTTGGTGACTTGCCACGAACACGAAGCTTGGAAGGAAAAGGGAAAATTAGGTAGTTTTTATTTATTTATTTACTTACTGTTTTCCTTTTTATTTTATTCTTTTAGTGAAATTGTTCTCTTTAAATATGTGATTGAGATCCCAATATGAAAGTGCCCCTCAAGCTAGGGATTGACAGTCCGATTTTCGCGTCCGAAATCCGACTCGCAATCCCTTATAAAAATCGACAATCCAATCTCAAGCCCGAGATTTGATTTGCGATTTAATTTAAAATTGGCCAACCCGATCTCATGCGCGAGATATGGTTCGTCAATTTTTAGATATCAATCTTATCTTATTTGATTCGCTGTTGGTTGAGTCAGTCTTATTTTCATAAAAGAAAAATCCAAAAAAATACTTGAGTTAGGATTAGATTTGCTGTTTTAGGGTTAAAATTGCAATCTTATCTCGAGTTTTAAATAAAAAAAATCAAAAAAATGTTGAATTAAGATTAGGTTTGGTTATTATCTTTTATATTTAAAATAAGAATTTTATTTTAAATCATGGAAAAGAAAACCAAAAGAAAAAGCACATTCATTTAGGATGTTAGTTTTTATCATTATTTGAATTGCATGTGAAAATTTTAATTTCGAAATTAATAAAAAAAACACAAAAAAAATCATCATGCATATATCATGTTGAATTAAGGCATTCTTTGCACGTCATTGCATGTTAGGGTTGCATGTTTATCAATTATAGGTAGATAATCTCTCCTAGATAAATTGCATGTTTTGTTAGGAAAATAAAAATGCCCATGTCATATAGAATTAGGTCCATGAAATGCACGTCATTTAGTGATTATTGTTAGGTTTATTTCTAATTAGAAATTGACCGTCATCAGATTAGGTCATTTAATAAATGTCGCGTGACATATTGTTCGCATATTAAATTGCAATGTCGCATGTCATTTTAGATGAAATAATTTTGTACGTCATTGCATTGCATTGCACATCATTAGAATTAAGTCATTTTGGTTAATTTGCATTGCATATTTAACAATTGCATGCTCATTAAGAGATCATAAAATTTTTATGTTATATAGTCTAGGTTATGTCGCCATGCTATATCATTTCATGTTAAATTAATAGCATTGCATTGCATATTGACTATATTTTCACTTAATAAGTGAAAACAAAAAGAAAGAAATTGCGTGTTAATTAGAAACCATATCTAGGATTGTTGATGTGGATTTTAATTTAACACTGCAGATGCTTTCGTTGCTTTGAGGTAAGTTCTACATGATTTAATTGCTTTCTTGGGTGTTAAATTGGTGGTTTGCGCACCTGTATGAACACCTCACATGTTAGGGAGATAGTTTAAAATCAATTCAAGCTGCCTGCCAAACATTTTTCAAAATAACAAGAAAGGTACCAAAAGGGCGTTAGAGAAATCTAACGTAACCAAGTCCCCGTACCCTTAGTCTCTGGTTCGTAGGAGTAAAGTAAATCTCCCATTACTTTACTAGGGTTTCTAATCGACCCACCAAAAATAGATTAGTGGCGACTCCTAATTAAAAAATTGCATGTTAACAATTCAAACCTAAGTCGCGAATTGGTATGGGCTTGGGAGAGCCCAAGTTAAGTCTAGGCTTAACAATCCATTAGCCAAACCCTAGGTGGTTCATACCCTCGAAAAATTGGTCGCGACAGCACTTAATATTTAAGGGAAATTCATTTCTCGTGAAACTGGCCAAATTAACTTATAGAAGCTCCACATGAGTTCATACGGTCAAATAAAAGGGGCTTGTCGTCTGTTACCATATAGCTAAACAATTTGAACCATAGGGTAACTAATTAGTAAGTTTATTGTATTTTTGCAAACTAGTGTGAGAAAATGTACATGGCGAGGAAGAATTTGCTACTAGACCCTTACGATCTATCATGTTGCGGCTTGTATGACTTGAAGCTTCAAAAGAAAAATTAGGTGCTTTTGATCCACAAAATTTTTTATGTCAGAAAACATTTTTTATTTTCAAATTTTCGGCGTTTGGATCACTTAGGAAAGCAACTCAACGGAAAATCATTTTATAGTCAACTAAACACCTATGCTTAAATTCAATAAATAATTTCATCTTTTAAAGATAAAAAATTATTTTTGAAAATATGACTAGAGCTTAGCTCTTGGACTTGAGACCTCAAAGAGATGACCTCAATGCTTGTGCTCAAGACTTGCGATGGTGCTCAAGTCTTGAGGCTAGGCTCGAGATTCCAATGCTTGTGTCTGGTTCCCTAGTGGTCATACCTAGGTACCCGGCTCTTCTGCCTTAGTCACTAGCGCCCAAACTCAAGTTCAGTGACCGGGTCCAATTTCTTGGGCAGTGGCTAATTGTTAATTGACGCTAACACAACTCTCGCTTAGTTGGAAAAAAGGGGAAAATTATCAAAAAAAAGTCTTAAATATATTGTAATTATGTTGATTTAGTTCTAAACTTTTTTTTTTTGCCAATTAAGTTGTAAACCTTTTGCAATTGCACCAATAGCCCTTTTGGCCAAATTGACTAGCCATCATTGACGTAGATGTCGATCGACATGGGCGACCAATTTTTTAATTTTTTTTTGAATTTTTTATCTTTTCTTCTTTTTTTCCTTTTTTCTTTAGCATTTGTTTTTTTTTTTTTGCCTTTCTTCCTCCCCCTCCTTCCTCCTCCTTTCGAAGACCAGCCAAAGGGGAGGGCTGATCTCCGAACCGAGGCGGCCTGCGACCGGCCAATGGCGAGCTCGTCTTACCAGACCATCGCCAAGCAAGGTCGAGGTTGCCCAACCATCGATGAGTCGAGCCCTTGCAGGATCTGGCAAGGGCAAGCATTGCCAATAGATCGGCGAGCTTGACTTCATCAGATCTGGGCAAGGGCGAGCTTGCCCAACCACTGGTGAGGCTCATCCTTGCTGGATTTTGCTAAGGCTCCCTTCACCAGTGGCTAGGTTGACCGTCGCTAGGCAATATGTGAAGAAGACAAAAAAGGAGCAAGATGCTTGATTGTGCAATTCAAGTCGACAAGCATTCTTCGCTAAGCTAAACAAGGAACTGACCAAGGAGTTTGCCCAATGACACCCTCACTCAAATTACACCCAGCCATTGGCTAGGCAGCTGGCCAATGGCGAGCTAGTGAGAGCTCGCCTCACCAGTGGTTGGGTGAGCTCATCCTTGACCAAATTCAGCGAGGTCGAGCTCGCCAATCCACCAGTAACGATCTAGCAAGGGCTCACCTCACTGGTGGCTAAGCAAGCTTGCCCTTACATAGTGACAGTGAGGCGAGCTCATCACTGGCCGATTGCCTCAGTCTGGTGATCGGTCGAACCAGCCCTCCCCTCTGGATGATCACTAGAAGAAGGAGGAAGGAGATAAAAAAAATTTAAAAAAAAGGAGAAAGAAAAAAGGGAAAAGAAGAAGAAGAAGAAGAAAAGATATAAATTAATTCAAAAAATTCAAAAAAAAATTAAAAATTGTTTGTTGGCATTGGTCAGTATCCATGTTAGCGCTAGCCAGCTAAATTGGTTGGATAGATTAAATTGACATAATTACAAAAGGTTTATGACTCAATTGCCAAAAAAATAAGTTTAGGACTCGATCAGTATAATTGCATGAGATTTAGGATTTTTTTGATGATTTTTTGTTGGGAAAAGAAAAGGTTACAAAATTGTGCCTCGATTTCCTAGAAAAATGATCCAACAATAAGCTATGAAGCACGGACATGTTGCCGAGCTTTTCGTGTCGTGTCCGACACATGTCGACGTGTCCGACACGCTCGGACACGCTCGGACATGTTTGGACACGCGGTCAATGCATGTCGAGAAATCTGACACGTAGTCAACTTTTCTCGACATGCTTCGACACACGTGTCCGACATAGATTGTTGAAGAAGATGATGGTGGGTAGAGGTGAGGTCGAGGAAGAGGCTGAGGAAGCGGAGGTGAGGCCGCGACGGCGAGAGGAAGAGCATAAAATGAGGCGATGCTATGATGGAGGGCCGGCGGCGAGGTTGCAGTTGCTGCGAAGGAGGAAGAGCGGAGGCGACATCGATGAGGCAACCGAAAGAGCTAAGAAGATCGTGAGGAAGAAACTGAGGGGGTGGGGAGAAGGTGGTGGCGTGGGGGAGGGTAGGGGGGAGAGAGAGCAGGGGAAGAACAGGGATAGAGGGGATTGATGGGGGGCGCAGCCTCGCAGGGGAGCAGGTGGTGGCGTGGGGGGAAAAGGGAGGGGGAGGGGGAGAGAAGAGAGGAGAGAAGGGGAAGAAACCGAGGGGGATGGGGGCGCGATTGATGGGGAAGCAGGTGATGGGGGTGCGGAGAGCGGGTGATGGCGTAGGGGGAAAGGGAGGGGGAGAGAGAGAGAGAGAGGAGAGAAGGGGAAGAAACCGAGGGGGCTGGGGGTGATTGATGGGGAGCGCAGGGAGCAAGTGGGAGTGTAGGAGGAAGGGGAGGGGGAGAGAGAGAATGGGGGCAGATCTGCAGAAATTGAAGGGGTAAAATTTGGGGTGGTGGCGTGGGAAAAGAGGGGGAGAGAGAAACGAGGAGAGAGGATTTGAGGGGAATAATTTTTGTTAAAATAAAAAATATATTTTTAAATATGCACACCTATTAATTATGAATATGTTTTTTTAAATTTTTTATGAATAGATTTATTAATATTATTAGTGTAAATTTATTGTAAGTTCTTATTTATTTATTTATTTGTGAATTTGAATCAAATTAATTAAAAATAAAAATATTTATTTAATATATAACGTGTCGGAACATATTGTAATTCTTCACTTTTTAAGAAATGACGTGTCGCGTGTCGCGTGTCGGTGCTACATAGATAATTAGTCATAAAGTGTTAAACTTGAGTTTGGTCTGCGATAGACAGATATCAAATACACATGTTGAAATTATTCGGTGGTGAGCACTGAGCAAATATATGTATGCATAGACACACATAACCCTATTTAACCATGCAAAATTTTCCTTTATTCGTATATATAGTGATATGTGGGACATGTGTTGGTAACTTTCAGTTGCAATATATTTGTCTTTCCCCGCGAAATTCATGCAAAATTTCTTCGTCTCGTTGCAACTTGGGTCGTTGAAGAATTCAAGACAAGAGTCTACATCTTACGTTATTAATGGTACCAGTGAATATAAGCTCGAATCTTGGTTGGAAATTTAATTTGATAAAATTTTGTTTAAAATTTCATGATATACTATGTGTATCCATTATATCACGCAAATAATGCATGTCTTTTTGAGAAGATTAAATCAAGATTTTTATTCCAAATGATGGAAAATAATTTCCTTTTTAATTTCAAATTTCAGCCAAATATCAGAAAATATTTTAATTTTCTTGGAAAATGACTTTGAAAAAATATTTTCTTGAAATGTCACATGATCCACAAAAAGAAAGGAGCATTAGTATTTTTCCACACGTTTGTTAGCGAGACAAGGATCGTCATGGGGAACCTTATGGGGAGCTCATGTGAATGATTGCTTGTAAATCAAACTTGTTCTCATCAAATATAATGCCTTTCAGTTAAGTTGAAGAGAATACTTGGGAGCATACTATTAAACATGCATCTTGCCACAGTTGTCAGTAAAGAATATGATGAGGTGGCTCTTAAGAAAAGCATCATTTAATAGTTAATTCCAACTATGAACACCTTGACTCTAACGTAAGCATCGATTCTTTCTTTGCCAATAAGTAGGGCTTAGTATTTGATCCAGGAACTGTTCTGGTGATCACTATAAAAATGAGAGTTTGTCCTTTAGCAACTTTTTCAAGTTATTAAAAAAAAAAAAGTTGAGTAAGCAGTGCTCCTTATAAAAATGGCCAATCTCGGCAATTATGTGTTTTCCTGTCTCTCTGTCATTGGCCTTTGTAAGAACTCAGCAAAGAGACCCTTCATCCTCTAAGTCCTTCCAAGTCGAAGCTGAAGGTATTGAAGCATCTTCCTCGACCACATTTTCTCCACGATGAATTTTCAGTTCCCTGCTGTTCTCTTCCCCCACAGTGTCCCCTTGTTTTTGCGTTTGGCTGATATGTCCACTTATACTCTGTATTGTCAGGGCTGGTTTAGGCCTGCATTCCTCTTCTTTTATCGTGCAGACAAGTCAGCAAATATCAGTTCCTCTCGCATCCTTATAGAGAAGCCACTTCCAGTATGTGTCAATATACATTTACTTTTTGTGTGCTATCAGGGCCTGTTTCACGTTCACTCTCTTTGTTGGTAATCCGTTTCTATTGATTAAATCCTGAATAATATAAAAGTAATGTAAAAAAAGGAAGAAGAAACAAAAATGGATGAAATAATTGCAACATAAACTCATTTGGGAGGTACTATATGTGTCTCTCTAAGCTTTTTTATGTCTAAAATTGCACGACATCATCCTTAAACGTCTTCTTGTTGGTTGCATAATTTACGACTTGAATATGATAGGGTGAACTGGGAAAATTAACAAGTCTGTGCTCTAAGACATTTAGAAAATTTAGTCTATTAAAATTGATAGGAGAGACATTGAATTTTTCTCAATGCAAAACGCCAAAAAAAATTTAAAGCATACAAATATTACATGTGTATCCACACAACATTTTCAAAGTTATTAGTACGTATATTGCTTATTACTTCATTCTTTATAATCAAACCGGTTAGTAAAAATGATTGGACCGGATTTTCACCAAAAAAAAAAAAATTTGATTGGACCAGTTGAATTGGTGGAATCACATACCAGCCCTTACTCCGGTTCGATCTCAGCTACCATTTTCAAAACATTGCCGGCAATCAGAGATCGGAACTGCCAACCCAAAGTGATCCCTTTTTCTCTTGAAAGGTGGGTTATTAAAATCTTTAATCAAGAGACCTCACTTTTGGTTCATATATCTACCCATAAAATTTCTCTAATGGATGAACTCGTTCTTAATTTATTAAAGTTACATCTACTTTATTCGAATTAAAGTGCAAGCGTAAATGTAAATTATACCTATAGGGAATCGGACATTGTTGCTTTAGTGGAGAGCAAACCTAATGAGAATTGGACATTGTTGCTTTAAACCTGCTTATTAGTGGAGAGAGAGAGAGAGAGAGAGAGAGAGTCCCGATGGGAACACATGCTAACCAAACTTCCTTGATTTGATAACAGATGATTAAAAAACAAAATGTACTCTATTTTATATTATCCAGACTTAATGCTTGTAATTTATTATGCTTAGCACATGAAATTGCACATGACTACTTTATCTACGAAAACAGAGCCCAGTTTGTTGAGGATCCAACTATCTAGCAACCTCATGTGATAAGGGATGATGGGATTATGTTAAAAATCTACATATGATAAACGTAGCTTTGTAACGGTCGAATCTATTTTATCAATTGGGGAAAAGAATCTAGTCTGTTGAAATTACAAATCAAGGTACGATTGAGGGTTCTGTGGTGGCTTGTATAAGCTTCATCTTCATTAATGAGTAATGATATTAGTGAAAAAGGATAAAAGAGGGAGGACATGACTATATTACAAAAAATTGTGGATAAAATCAGGCTTTGGAACCTTTAGCTTCTGGCAAGTCCGATGCATAAAAGGGTTATGTATCCATTCTTCTTGACATGGTTGATAGTAGTTCTTGAATTAGCTAATTAATATGATGCATTTGTTGAAATATAGAACATGGTCGTGAGGAGAGGAGGTTGACTCTTGATCATCTAGGATGTCATCATACCATCCAGCTTTTATATGCATATATGAACACTTTTTCCTCCTATTGAACGGGCACCTCTTTTTGAAAATTTGTGGGCTAATAAGGTATTGTAAATTTCTAAAATCCTCTTCAATATAAACATCTAGTGTGAGATTTTATTTTATTTCCTACTTCACCCGTGCACTAGATATTCTCCGTCTCACGTAAGAGTCTATTAGACTAGGGCCAACCATATCCAATTGATAGAAGACCTACTCTTTGAGAATCATTAAATATGTGTTTTTATCCCAAACATCAGATGGGCACTTATTTTTTTGCCTTTATGCACTCAATAAAAGGAATGTTGCAAATGTATTTATTAATGCCAAAATAAAAAACAAACTCTTCAATGGACCATAGATTGCTTTGCATTGCCGACTTTCCAAAACTTCTTCTTTTTCTTTTTTAAGATTTAAGGGAAGTGATTACATCAAGCACTCATGTGATTTAAGTGAAATTTTCATTTGTTGCGAAAGGGCCAGATTAACCAATAGAAGTTTCGTGTGAGTCAACACGGTCAAACGAGTATCAATTCTGTTTTGGCCAACGAACCAAGTGTTGATATTAAAGTCTATTAGCAAAAGACCAATTGGAGATCTATTTCTTTCAACCGATGAAGGTTGATCATTGCATTAAATGGTTCAAAAGTTCCATTATGCTATCCAATTTGCCCCGTATGATTTCAATTTGCAAAACAATATTCCTCTCTCCATGAAACGTTATCCAATCTAACAAGAATTGGTATTACAAATACTTTCCGAGTGTTTCAAGAAATTAAGGCTTTTTCCACATCTGATTTGTTCAACTATTAGGAAGCATAAACACGAAATTTCCTCTTTTTCTTTCTACAAGAACGCTTTTAAAAGGAATTTGACAAGTGCCGCTGCATTCGAATGGTTTAGTCTAACTTTAAAAGTTCAAATACCCCATGTTTTTTAATAAAGAATACTTGATGAGAAAGAACATGCCTTTTTTTCTTTTTTTTCTTGGTATATATTTAGGACGAGAAGGTTCCTTAGATGAAATTTTGGCGTCCGTAGAATATTGCATGACATCATCGAAAAAGCAGATTCTTCCATATATATTAAAAGGTCAACAATGACTCTTCTTTTCAAATGTCTCCAACAAAGCAGGTACTTTTAATTTGAGAAATTAAAATGGCCACCGTTATCCAAAATTATTAAGCCACGACTGACCTGACAAATGGTGCTCACATGTAACTGACGTGTCTTTTTAATTATTTAAAAAAGAAATTATCCAAATAGAATGAGATTAAGAGAAAGTGGAATAAAAACTAGAAGCTGTGAGATGGGAAGGGGGGTAAAGCATGGCCACAACCGCTGCCACGTCGCTCTTGGTGCTCTTCTCGACGTTGGTGGCCGATGCATGATCAGCTTCTCCAGGGATCATAGGCCGCAAAGGCGATCACGGAGAAAGCGTCGTTGGCATCATTCCTCGGGAAAGGTTGCTAGTCTTGTATTGCTCGGCTTCACCATCTTTCTCACCACTGGCAAAAGAAAAAAAAAATACATATAAAAGAAAATGAATATTCGCAATCACAACTCCGCTCATAGAGATCACATAAGTGGTTCTGGTGATCACCATTGAGACCGCTTTGCCAGCCTCGCCTCCACCGATTTCACTGTATTTTGCTTTAGCGTTTGTATCTTTCTGCAAATTTGAAAGGAAGAAATAGAAGGAAAATGTGACATTTACTTTTGCTTCAAGATTCTGTTTCCGTTTTTGTTTCTATTTGATAAAGAGCATCTTATTCTAAGTTTAAAATCATCAATTTTATGTTTCTTTTACTTTTTCACTAATAAGAAGTATCACGTCAGCCAACCATATAATTCAGAAATGGGCCCCCAACTATGTTTGTTAACAACTTGCAATGTCCAAGACAAAATAGCATGGTCAATGAAAAAAGAGTGAAAAAAAACAGAGAAGTGTCGTCTCTTTTCCGTCATTGAGAATGGAGAAAGAAAGACGTTAAGGTTGTGGCCGTTGACAAGTCGGAAATGGCCAGTGGGCTGGGGTTGAACTTGTGTTTATAGGGATCAAGACACCCGGTCATATCTGTTCCTCTTCATCATTTTTGTATCTTTCTAATATTATACACTATTTCTCAACTAATCATTCCTAAATGGCGAGTTCCGTTTTGATAAGGTTGTGATCTTTTATTGCCTTATTTTGTTTGTCTTTGTCCGACAGTCATTTGCAATGATTTATCTAGGCAGGTTGGACAGAACCACGTGATGAATTCTGTCCTCATCATTCCCTTCTAGTATTATCCATCTCTTAAATAATAAATGTCTTAATTTTAAGTTGTTTGTTGATGAATAACGAGCATGCGTATTTGAGTTGAGAGAGAGACAATGCGAACTTCGCTCCAGTCAAAGAGTAGAGTTAGTAATGCTTAGTATAAAAATGCCTAGCGCCATCCTGTTACAATTAAGATGAATACAAAAGTTGTAGTAAATAATTAACACTCCAAGCAAAGTAGTATTTCATGGAGCAAAATTACAAACTTAACAATTTCACAAAATTTAATCTATCATAATCTACATTAATGTTCAATTGATTTTGCAAACATAGAAGGATTTAATAGTCAAATAACAATAAACTTAGAAGATGAAGAGAAAATATGACAATGAGAGAGAGAGAGAGAGAGAGAGAGAGAGAGAGAGAGAGAGAGAGAGAGAGAGAATTGTTGAGTGTGATAATAGCCCCGCCTTTCTTTTATGTTGTCATAAGATATGAACTTTACTTGGTACAATTAGGGGTGAGCATAGTTTTAGGGTATAATCTAGAGTCAAAGAATCAAACTGGTGGGAACCAATCCGATTCTAGATTTTAGGGTTTGCAGTGTAGATTTTAAGTTCCAAAAAATGAGAAACTTATTCCAATGGATGGTTTTAAGTTTCAGGTGAAATGTAAGCAAAACTTAGAATTGCTCACCCCTATTTACAAGTACCCTTTTGCTACTTAAATCTAATTGATTTGTTGAAGCCAAAGCCACGCTATGGATAGCCATTGAGTCCTCTTTTGGTTGTGGCGCATTTAAAAAGTCGAGAAAACTAGGTAACTCAATCCTTTTTTCGTGTCAGAATCAAGAAAAACAAATGACAAATTAGGCTTAACAAAAAATGAAACAAACAAAAAAGGATTTAACTAGTTTCCGAGTAGACTTTGGAACTTATGACAAGGAAGGTTTCAAATTCCAAGATTTGTAAAATAGATTCTAGATTTTAAAAATTGAGAAACTTATTTCAATGGGCAGGTTCCAAATTCTAGATGGAACCTTGATGAAACTGAAATTGCTCACTTCTAAGTGCAATATTATTTTTTAATTTAGAATTTCTCACATTTATATGTCGCCATTTTAAGAAATTCTCTTTTAATAAAGTAATAGGATCTGCTACGCTCTAAGAATTGTTTGTAACCTCTCCCATACTCAAATCCAAGTAATGGATGGTACAAACATCACAACAAGTACCAGCTATTAAATGATTTTTAAAAAGTACTCATTGATTTCTTGCAAAATCATGAAAATGCAGAGAAATGGTTTAAGATTTAAAATATTGGGAAAAAGTTATAAATGTAAAGTTCTAAATTTGAACACACTTAAACTTTCTCTCGAGCAGTCATCGCCATTTTCAAGAAATATTAAGTAAAGAAAACTGGGACAACAGAAAATGGAAAAGAAAAGAATTTACTCTCTCTCTCTCTCCCCGACAGATTTGTTTAAGCAATAGGAGACAACAACAAAGGGAACAAAAGAAGGGGGGAAGGAATTTCTCGACATTAAAGAAGAAATTATGGCGCAATTAGCTATCTCCATTGCAGTGAATCTTGTGTCGAAACTAGGTGAGTGCCTGTTTGCTCCCATTGGACGCCAATTTGCGTATGTGCTGCTCTATAAGAGCTATGTCAAAGATCTCAAAAGTGGAGTTGAGAAGCTCGAGACCGCAAGGGAAAGGGTGCAGCACTCCGTCCAAGAAGCCAAGAATAATGGAAAATTGATAGAAAATGATATCCAGAAGTGGCTGGAGAGTGTGGAGAATGAGGCTACGCTAGCACGAGACTCGTTAAAACATGGCGAAAGTGCAAAAAATGCTTGCTTCTATGGGTGGCTTCCCAACCCCAAGGTGCGCCATCCAATTGGTAGGAAAGTGAAGAAGATGACTCAAGTCATTCGAGGACTCCATGACGAAAGCACAAAAAACATCTTCCAAAAGGTCTACTATGAGCATACTCCGATAGGAATTGTCCCTGCTCCCACTTCCACTGCAAGATCTGTTGAAAAGAAAGAAGAGATCCTGCAGTCCAGGGCCAAAATCCTGGAGGAAGTAATTAGGGCTATAGTTGATGACAAGGTCTGTGTGATTGGGGTGTATGGACCAGGTGGGGTTGGCAAATCCAAACTTTTGAAGGATATCGAAAGGGAAGTTAGAGAAGAGAGTCTGTTCCATGAGGTTGCTATGGCAAATATATCATGCAATCCAGATCTAAAAAGAAATCCAGGGAGAAATTGCTTATGCAATAGGTCTAAAGCTAATAAATGAGGAAACTGCTCTGGGGAGAGCAGATCTTTTGTGCAAGAGGTTGGAAAGTGATCCTAATAAAAACATTCTCATAATTTTGGATGATTTGTGGAACAAACTAGAGTTGAAAGACATTGGAATTCCTTGTGGAGATGGCAATAAAGTAAGAGGTTGTAAGTTATTACTAACATCTAGGAACATAAATGTTTTGCGCACTAGCATGGGATCCGATCGAGAATTCCAACTCAATGTGTTAGAGCATGAAGAAGCCCGAAGACTTTTTGAAAGGATGGCTGGGGATAGAGTTAACAGTCCTGAGTTTGAACCCTGGGTAGATGGAGCAATCAAGAATTGCGGAGGCCTACCCCTTTTGATTGTTTCATTGGGAAAAAGGTTGAAGCACAAAGATTTGGCTACATGGAGGAATGCTTCGACCAATAGAGACCTATCGAATGTAAAATCGCTAGTGGAACTGAGTTACAATGACTTGAAAGATGAAAGGATCAAATCATTGTTCTTGATTTGTGCTCTAACCTCTGGGAGAATTTCCACAAGGGATTTCCTTGTCTATTGCATGGGTTTGGGTTTATTTAAACCATTCAGCAAGACCATCCAAAACGCTAGAGATAGGTTGATTGATGATCTACATAGCCTGTAGGACTCTTCTTTGTTACTAGAGAGTGATGACACGGAACTATTCAAAATGCATGACATATTTGTTGACGTGGCCATCTCTATGCATGATGAATTTATGGACATGAAATGGAATGCCTTGGTCGAGAAAAAAGATTATGGGTTTAAAGAGTGGTCAGAGGATGACCTTCGAAAATGCACTGCAATATCCTTCTCTTATGTTGGCATGGATGAACTTCCTGAAAAATTGGACTGCCCGAACTTGAGGATGCTTTTGTTATTTGAAAACAACACATCTCTCATAATTCCCGAGTCATTTTTTAAATCTATGAAGAAACTCCAAGTCTTGCACTTTGCTGGCTTCTCTTTCACCTCTCTAACTTCATCGGTTCAGTTCCCCGAATACCTCAAGTCACTATCTCTTGATTTCTGCCATTTGGAGGATGTGACTCTTCTTGGAAAGCTTAAAGGATTGCAGTTCCTAAGTTTTACCAGATCTACAATTGCTCGACTGCCCAAAGAGATAGGTGAACTAACACAATTGAGATGTCTAGACTTGACATGGTGCTTCAGGCTCGAAATTATTGAACCCGGCATGCTTGGAAGCTTGATTAATTTAGAAGAACTGTATATCGACAGTTTTCATCAATGGGAGGCCGAGGATGCAGCAGCACGAAGCAATGCCAGCCTGGCTGAGTTAAAGAACATGAAAAAGTTGAGAACTTTGTACATTGCCATTCCTGATTCTACCAATCTCTCAAGCGATCTGCCATTTCGGAATTTGAACGAGCATAAAATCCAAATTGGAGGCATTGAGCATTGGTGGGGTGAAAACAAAGAATCCAGAACTTTAAAACTCAAGCTGGATTCCAGCAATCTTCTCCATGAAGTGTGGATGCAGGATTGTTTGGGGAGAACGCAAGATCTCTGCTTGGATGGATTGCAAGATGGCAGAGATAGCACTCACGACTTGTGCACCAAAGGTTTTCAGGACTTGAAGCATCTTCACGTAAAAAATAACCTCTCATTTCATTACGTTGTTGACTCCACACAGTGCCCCACATTTACGAGATTGGAATCGTTGTTTCTCGAGAGTTTGAGTAACTTGGAGAAGATTTGCTGCGATTTTCTTGCCCCCAAATCCTTCGTCAAACTAAAGACTTTGAAAGTAGAAAACTGTGGTGAAATCAAACATTTGTTTCCTTCGTCCATGACGAGAATATTCTTGCAGCTGAAAGAGATTGAAATAACCAAATGCCAATTGATGCAGCAAATCGTCGCAGGTGCCGAGGCGAATGAACACATGGATGAAATAGATGATGATGCCAATCTGACTCCATGCAAGTTGCGTAGGTTGACGTTACAAAACTTGCCAGAGATGACAAGTTTCTATAAAACCAAGGACCATTCCGTCGTATTCTTGGATGGGCAACAGGTAAATTTCATGCTTTCTGAAAGAGTCATGTTCCCATTCATCTGGACCATCCTAGTTGGAGGAAACCTTCTCCGACTAGTCTTCTGATGCATAAGTTAAAACATGGATATTGCCTTCAATTGAATATGTTAATCATAGAAATACTTGTCTAAGCATGAGTTAATTCATTGCTCAATTCGTGATATTATCGATAACGAAATCCGAGGAAAGATAGACAAAATAACGTAAATAAAGTTTCCCACTTTTATAGCTTTCTCCAATATACCTTTCAAAAATATCAGTTGTAGCCCTAGAAATTTTGTAGTCTTTAAGAAAATTGACTTATTGAAATATTCACTTTGGAGATATAACGTAATATGCATTTAGCAACCAAACGACCACAATTTTTTAGTAGTATTTGTATCATTTAGTGTTTTGTGTTAAAACGCAGAGTTTATTCAAATTTGATTGTTTAGATACTTGATTTATAAACATACTAAAGTATTGACTTTAGAATTATCCTCAGTTTATATTTTGTGTAAATGTGGCTCTAAAAAAATTCCAATATATAAATTTTAATACTCTTATAAGTTAAGTGATGGACTATTATGTGACTACAAAATGAAAAATAAATTATAATATTCAATTGGCCAATGTTGCCCCTGGTTGTAATGTGGACCTTTTGCGGTGATCAAATCTTCCACAAATCTTCCTTCTAACCACTTTGTGTAATATTACATGTTTAAATTTCCTTTTCTTGTAATAAAATATTGTTGAAAGTATTTATTAGAAATATATCTAGCATTCATTTGTTCACTATTGCTCGGATTTACAGTTCCAGTGACTATTCTTTTAGTACAGAACAAAAATATGGCAGCCCTTTTAAGAATTATGTTTATTGCGTAACCCGAACTGCGAAAACATGATACTCGACTAAAATCATTTATCAAATTAAGTAACTCTTTTTCTTGGCTACATGACTAACTCTTCACATAAATTAACTTTTTTTGATGACGACAAAGGGTATATCAGGTTATTACATAGGTAAAATTAAATCCATTGTCGAAATTGACTTTTATGCCCATATGGTACTGTTGCGACTAGTTCATGGATCTTATGGCCAACCACGGATCTTAAATTGATGAACCCATTTTTGAATTTGGTTCGATAAGTCATCTATTCCGCATTAAATATATCCTAGAAGTTTAGCCCATGTTATGCACGGGGACAGTAATTTTTTCTGATTACTTCATAAATTTATAATTAATTTTTAGTTTCAATCTTTTGGTAAGGAATTTTTTTTTTGTGATATTTTTTGAAGAAAAATGCCAGACTCAAATTACACCTGTTAATCAATTAAAAGTATAGTTTTTTTTATCGGTTTATCAATTACAAGCCTTTTAAAAACTGTTCGTTGTTATGAATGTTGTTCTATGTCTATTTTTAACTTCATCTGTTGTTAGTTCATGACCATTTGGGAGAAAAAAATTGAGATGGTATTTTTACACTGTTGTTTGAGATATTATAATGACTAAAAAGAATTAATTGAGTCTATGCCATGAATTTGTAAAAATTAGAAAGAACAAAATGTGAGAGTAAATTCAATAACCTCAATAACTCAGGGATTACAAATTCCTCCTCTTATTATACACACACACACACACACACACACACACACATATGATAGATAAATGATAAGCAAGACCAAATTCTAAGAAGAACAAGGTAAAATTCAAAAATCACTATTCAGATTTTTCTTCCATTATCTTCAAATCCATTATTTGATCTTATTTCCTTTGTTGAGCAAAGCGTGTTCATAATATTTTGTCACAAGCACTGTTAATATTTTGTCACAAGCATTGTTATGAGATTATGTTGGGTTATTCACCCCTCGTAACTAAACAAAAATTTATGCATATCCCTTTATAATGTGATTCTCTTGACTTTTGAAGGTTTCATTACCCTGGTTGGAGTCCTTGACACTATCTGAACTTCCCAAATTAAAAGAGATATGAAACTCTCAATTTCCCTTGGATGTGAGCAATCTAAAATTTTTGAAAATAGAAGATTGCGCGATCCTCTTGAGCATCATCCCATCAAATTTGCTAATAAAGCTACATAACTTGGAAGCCATAACTGTTAAAAGATGTCAGTTAGTACGTGAAGTATTCAACCTTGGAGGATTAACATCTAGCAAGGATGTCAAGATTCTTTCGGGGTTGACCAAATTAACCTTGGGTGACTTACCAAGGTTGGAACACTTATTGAACAAGAATAAGAAGAGCATTGTGTTTCCGAAACTTAAGTGCACTAAAAGTGCAAAATTGTGAGCACTTGAAGTTTCTTTTTTCTTCTTCCATGGCTAAAGCTTTCCAACAAATAAAAGAAATAGAAATAGTGAGTTGTAAACTGTTGGAAGAAATTATGGATATACAAGAAGAAGAATCAAGGGAAGCTACATACACCGACACCATAGAGTTCCCTCTATTAACTTCCTTGTCTCTTAAAGAATTGCCAAATCTCAAGAGATTCTCTTATGGGACATACCTTATTCACTGTCCAACTTTATCAAGACTGAGGATATTTGGGTGCCCCAAGATGATGACATTCTCTTCACTCGAAGGAAAGCAACAATTGATGATAGCTGATACATATTTACAACAAGTTTTTGGTTGTACCAACTCTAGCTTGTTCTTGCCTGCATTCTTCAATCAAAATGTGCGTAAATATATATGGAATTTTCTATTTTATGTTTATTGTAGAAATTATTCTCAGTAATTGTAGTTGGTGATGAAGTAGTCAAAAACTATGTTTGTCAGCATGTCCTAAGAGGCCTCTGGCTACTCCATGCATTTGTTGTTTTTCTATGACAATGGTAACCAATTTCATTCTTGTGAATACATTATAGAGCATATTATCTAGGGTAAAAAACTTCATTCTTGTGAATACATTATAGAGCATATTATCATGGGTAACCAACCTCATCCAAATCAGGATTTTTAGGAGTTCACTATCAAGAAACTAACATATTGTCCTTTCATACAGGTTCTTTTTCCAAGCTTGGAGAAGTTGACCCTCGTTTCGTTGTGTGCATTGATGAGGATATGGCACAATGAACTTTCTGAAGAATCATTTTGCAAACTGGCATCCATCACAGTCCAAGATTGTGAAAATTTGTCTCATATTTTTCCATCAACTTTAATAGAGAAATTCCAGAGCTTGAGAATGATTGAGGTGGTCAAGTGCACCTCTTTGAAAGCATTAATAGAACCTGTTGCTGTCAATACTAAGAAAAGGCAAAAATCTCTAGTCTTCTCACACTTAAAAGAAGTCAAGTTGTGGGACCTGCCGAGGCTGAATGCATTTGTGACAAGCAACACTGAAGCAATGTTCGGTCTTCCTAGTCTGACTAATGTTAGCTTGCACTGTTGCCACAATTTGAGATATCTCTTCACAAATGACACATCCAAGACTCTTGGTAAACTTGAGATGCTAAATGTTTTTGGTTGCAATAACATGCAAGAAGTAGTTGCCACAAAAGAAAGTGAAAAGCAAAAGCTGAAGACAGTGAAGTTCTCTCATTTACGCATATTGAAGCTTTGTTCCCTTAAGGGCTTGATTAGTTTCAGCTCTGGAAGTTGTGCATATGAGTTTCCTTCTCTTATAAAGCTCTCAATTTTTGAGTGCACTAGACTCAAGGCATTCATATTGAGGCCGCCAGCACCAAGAGTGGAGATGATGAATGAGGGATCCACCGGTTTTGATGAAATTCCAAACTCTTTATTTGACGAGAAGGTTTTCCTCTTTCCTTTGTCTTAGTTGGATTACTGCTCTAGATACATAAGCAATTGCTTCAATGCTAGCCATTGTAATGCCAGCCATTGTGACTTTAGCTGGGTGATGCTTTTATAGGTTATATTTCGCAAATTAGAAGAGTTACGTCTTCAGCAATTCAATCAAGAGTGCTTTGGGAGAATGAGATGCCCAATGAGTCCATTTGCCAACTAAAGGTCCTTAGGGTGAAGCAATGTCCCAACCTGTTGAATGTCATTCCTTCATTCATGTGGAAGAGGTTGCTTCACCATATGAGGTCCTTGTCAGTTGAAGAGTGCCCGCGTCTAAGAAACCTTTTACAATGTCTATGGCAAAAAGTTCGGCACAACTCAAGTATCTTGGTCTAGGTGGTTGTGGAGAGATGGAGTACATTGTTGCTAGAGAAGAGAAGAAGCTTGAAGAAGCTGCTGACATAATTGTATTTCCTCAACTTTTCACTCTGCATCTTCACAACATGATAAAACTCAGAAGTTTTTGCCATGGGAAGCACACTTTAAAGTGGCCCTCCTTGAAACAGTTTACCATTGAAGATTGTAAAGCCGTGGAGATAATTCTAGGAGATGCTAGTTGTAGAAGACTAGAAGGCAACGTTCCAATGCACCAACCACTTTTGCTAGTCGATAAGGTTGGCATGCATTCTTCTTTAATAGCATATCTTGTTTCTTGCCCTTGATGCTTTAGGCTAGACAATGTAATCTGTTGTGGGGTGACTTTTGCTAACTTATCATTTTCTTTTACAAATTTTTGACTTTAAATTAATAACAAACATCTTAAAGCTACTTTTTAAAAATAAACATATAAGCACGTATATCAAAACATTTTCATAAGTTTCCACAACTTGATATATTTTTCTTTCATTTGGAAATTTTAGACTAGTGTAATGTTTCATTAATACTGTAACTAAAATACAAATATTACTTAGAGGATAAGCTCCAATTAACAACTTTTAACTACTCTAGAGTCTAGGCGAAGCTAAAGAAATCAACTCAAATTTAAGGGATAATGACATCACAAGTCCTAAAACTTGCTAAAAAAAATTTTACATGCATTTAAATAGTAATAATTTCACTCTTTATGTACTTTTTAGGACTTGTTAAGTCTTCTGTCTTTTGTAGATGGAAAATCTGCAATTTTATCACATTTGCAGTGCTACGTGGCAATTAGTGCAGTGATGGAGCTTCCTCAAGCGCCAAAAGGGTGTTGTTTCCTTATTGCCACATTGAAAAAAATTTACAAAAACAATAGAAAAGGACTACAAAATAGAAGAAAATCAAACAGTATAGAAACAGCGAATAAGAAAACTGGATTAAAACAAACCTGAGACATCGCAAGTCAAGTGGAGAGTGGCTATATAGGGAGCAACACTTCCCACCATCTGGAGCTATGGATCATCAATTGGAAAAATTACATTCCTGAATTTATTAAATTATATAAAGTGATTCAATAAATTCATCCAAATTAGTTAGTTCAGTCCCACTCACTTCACTATTCTCATCAGCAAGAGTCCTTATTTGACTCTTCAAGTTATTGAGAGTACTGATCCATGCCCTTTTGCACGTTAGAGAATTGATTTTGGACCGTTTTCATGTACAGTTTTTTATTTAAACTATTAAATTCTTACCAAAACTGTTGGAATCTTCTCTTAGATCCTTAAAAATAAGTTCCATCGCTTTAAGATTAGTCAGGATTTATGATGATCATAATTATTGCAATCCTCGTAATAATCCTGTGAAAACTATGAAAATAATACGAGAATCATAATAGTTTTAATCGTCATACCGATCAGCATAATAATCTTAATAATTCATTATTCTTTTTAAGTTTCAATATACCAGATTTAATAAATATTGAAACAATATTCAAAAATAATATTATACCAAACATGGAGTGGCTCCAAATCAGCAAGCATCACTGCTGAACTTTCAATGGGCATGAATTCTATTCATGAGCATATCGTATCAGAAATGCAAGTGTAGCAACTAAAAAAGTACCATAGCATTGGCCTTTGGTCTAGAACCAACACACAATGATAAGATGAAATTGAAGCAAAATTCTGATACCAATTGATGTTGAAGAGATCTAGCTCAGATACCAACTGAAGACGAACAGATCTAGATCGGGAAACAACTTATGTCAAACGAAAGCCTGTAGAAAGTTAGGTTTGGATCTGTGAAAACTGGAGGAAAATCAGATAATTAGAAATGAAGGAGAAACTAGCAAACATCGGATAACTAAACTAAATAAAGATATAAACCGGCTAGTGGTTGAAGAATCCTATCTTACCGTACACTACCATATTTGATTTAATTGTTGGATTTTTTTTGTCTCTTCAGTATTTGTCATGTTTTCCTGGAATCTATAATTTGTTGGAGAAAAAATTGAAGTGGGAGATCCATGAAGCATTGTTTTGTGCTAATTGTTTTTATTTTTTTATTTTTCCATCAACACCTTACCATGCACATGCTATATTTTGAGATGGGACAGTATATTGCCTATTGTGAATGTGTGTGCTGCTGTAATCGGCAAAATCCAGGACAGGCCAGACAGGAGGCTATGGGTTGTGGTACTTCTCAAATATAATGTTTGGTATATATATTAGAAAAATTTTATGCTTTCTACTTTAAAATAATACGACAAGATCCATTTAGGGGAAGGGATGTTGAGGGAACGTAAATCTAGTCTTCTTTTCTTATTATTTTACTAAAAATGTTTCTCCTATGTTTATTCTTATTCTTGAAATTAAAGTAATTTTCTCTTTGAGGGGGACAGAGAGTTGACTTTAATGAATTAAAATGAAAAATTACAGGTTGAGTTTCCTAGTATGGAGTCGATGAAGATCTTGCACATGAATAATGTGGAGAAGATATGGCATGATGAACTTGCTTCAAAGTGAAGTATTGTGATAAACTTTTATCCATATTTCCATCTTATACCATCCTCACAAAATTTCAAAACCTAGAGAAAATAATTGTAACCGATTGTGGGTCCTTAGAAGTAATTTTTCACGTCCAAGACTTCAATTTTAGTGAAGACTGTTCTACAAGAACTTTTCAATTGAGAGAATTAATTTTGAGACAACTCCCGAAAATGAAGCATGTGTGGAGAGAATTCCTCAAGGAGGTCTTACCTTTGGAGAATTACTATGCATGAAGGTTGTCAAGTGTGAGAGTCTCAAAAGTTTATTTCCAAGCTTGGTGGCAAAAAGTATGACACAGCTTGAAGTGCTTATAATACGAGATTGTATGGTGGAGGAAATTATCTCGAAGGAAGATGGAGTAGGGATGTGTGCAGGTCATCACTTGTTTTAAAGATTGATCGACCTGAAGTTACTTGAGTTGCCAGAATTGAGGAGCTTCTATATGAATAGTCATACTTCAACATGGCCACTCCTGAAGCAATTGCGAGTGAGACACTGTGGCAAAATAAGATCATTCTCATTTGTTTGTGAAATCCAAAGCTAGCAAGGTACTACTGCCTATGCGAACCAACCTGCGCTCCTTTCTTTCGAAAAGGTACCATACTTAATGCTTTAAAAGTTAGTAGCTTTTATTCGAAATTACTAACCTTAATTCAATTGATGGAACGACATTCATCACATTAAGATATAAACTAATTTTAGTTAATTACCAAATTTTTATAATTTGTTACTGTGACTACCAACCCTATTGAAGTACTAATTTCTATTTGAAATCACCAATCCTAATATGACCGATACACCAATTTCGTCACATTAACATATCTGCTAACTTGTTACTTGCAAATTTTTTATCTTGCTATTTTTTGAATTATTTTATATTTTCAAAATTACCAACTTCTTTACTAATCTACCAACATTTATTCTTATGGCTCACCAATATACTTGAAATTACTAAATTCATTTTAATTTGCTGAACTTAATTTGATTTGTGTACTGACCCTTGTCACATTACTTCTGACCTTTTTACCTTGTTAGGCTTTGGAAAGTACAATGTTTCTGAAATTATAAACTACTTTAATAATCAATCGATATTTATTCTAGTGACCAACCGACGCTTATGAAATTATTCACTTTTATTTGAAATCACGAACCTTAATTTAATTGATGTAACAACATTCTTCAAATCAAGATACCAACCGATTTTAGTCGCTGACCAACTTTGTATATTGCAATTTGAAAAGTACTAATATTTCTTTATGCTTTCAAAATCAACGATAAATTTATTAATCTAGCAATGTTTATCCCAATGGCTTACCAATGCCTTTGAAGTTACTAGCATTTATTTGAAATTACCAACCATAACTTGAGTGGTATATTAGCAATATACCAACACCCCGGCATGCTACAAACCTCCGTTTATTTGGGATTATGTACTTTTTGGTTTGTTTCTTAGCTTATTTGATGTTTCATTTTCCTAATGTGAGAATGGACAAATAGTCTCAATTATTTAACTCTTTTTCCATCAAAATTTTGAAGTATAATCTCTATGTTGGTTTATCGCTTTCTTGCCCCCCGTCAAATCTTTTTTTTTTTTTCTTTTTTGCCAATCATTAGTTCAGTTCGAATGCATTCTCCATGGAAGGGTGAAGTCATGCGCTACTCATAATCTTTAGTAAAAAATTGAAGTGAGAACTGCAGCTTAAAAAGCAGAGTGCAAAATGAACTCTCTCTCGCATGAGAGCTCTCTCTACCTGCGATGGTAGCCATCCCCAAACCCTAAAAAATCCCTAAGACCGAAATTCCCTAAATCAGATAACCATGCGAGCTTCTGCGGGTCAGATTCATCTCGTTTTCTTCTGGGGCCGCTGGGTTTTGACTCCTCGCTAGAGCCTGGTAAGGAATCGCCCAGACCCACTCTTGTTCTGCCCTCTCTGTCGCGGGAGCCAATGGAGCTCTGATGATTCCGGAGGTTTAGTAAATGTGGTGGCAGATTGTGCTCATCTCTTGGATCAGCTGAAGATGATAATGCGTTACCCCATTTCCATGTAAGTCTTCGTTTGGGACCGATCTGGCGTATCCTTAGTCTGAGATAATAGAGTTTAATTAGAGTCATCCGAAGGTAAATTTTGCAAGGGAAGGAAGTTAACAAATGGGTATTACCTGAATTTGTTCTCTGGCTTTTCTGGAGTTTTATTCACTGCTGCTCTTTCGGAATGCGCTATGGACGAATCGGGGGAAAAAGACTATCGCCTAGCCTTACTGTGTAAGAGGTTAGGGAATCTGAAAACCGAGGTGGATGCACCGCCTCGAGAAAGTGTCATTTCAGCAGAAACACTTGAGGAATGCAAGCGTACGGTATTCGGGAAGTTGTATTCGGGAGGAAATATAAATTACCAGAGTTTTATCTCTACTATGAAGTGGGCTTGGAAGGTTGATTCCCTGAATTTTGCACAACGAGAATCTGATATCTTATCCTTCACATTTGAATCTGAAAGGGAGAAAAACATAATATTAGCCAATAGCCCATGGTCTTTCTCGAGTAATTTACTGATATTAAAACCGTGGGTACCAAACAAACCAGCACAATGCTACAAGTTTACAAGCTATGAATTTTGGGTTCAAGTACATGGCCTCCCAATTGAATGGTGCAATGAAGAGATAGTGTCCCTTGTTGCCCAACAACTAGGTGGGGTGAAGGAAGTAAAAGTGGAGAAAAAAGGAGTGGCTTTTCACAACGTGGGAAGAGCTAGAGTCGTTCTGGAGCTGGAAAAACCCTTAAAACCAGGTACCTTATTTAATCTGGGAGAGGAGAAGGTCTGATTAGACTTTAAATACGAGAGGCTACCTAGATTCTGTTATTCATGTGGACGGATTGGGCACTATACAACCACTTGCGAAGAAATCCCGTATGATGTAGCCAAGATTGAAGATAGAAAAAACAACATGTTTGGCATTTGGCTAAAAGCTGAGGTAAAAGAACACAGTCCCTTTTGGGAGTTATTTTATGATGAAAAGGTGACTGAACAAGAGGTGGAACCACAGGAGGACAGTGTCATATCTTCTCATGATACCCAAATTGTCCTATTTACAGGAGAGCCAACTGAAGTAAACAACTCAGAAATATCACACTCCCAAAGCAAAACACAAATGGATGTAATATTACTTGACATCCAACTGGATCAGCAAAAGGAGAAAGGAAAAGGCATTGTGAATGCTGCTGAACCAGCAATGCAGCTGCAACAAGCTGAATTCTCCTCTTCATGGAAAAAAAACACAGTTTCAAAGAAGGAAAGTCGGATTGTGAAAAACTCTCCAGCAAAAAAGTTAAAGAGATATACTCCTTACCACTCTTTAGCTGTTGATCTGGCATGCTTGGATGAAACAACTTTGCAGGATACTCCTATAAGTCTCTCTGAAGATACCAGGGGTAGGGCTTTGGTGGCTAGCCCAAATAAGCCACCGGTTCACAAATGAGAGCTATATGTTGAAACTGTCAGGGGTTGGGCACACCACTGACAGTTCAGAATTTGAGAGCCATGGTGGCTCAGGAAAGGCCCAACTTAATCCTGCTTATGGAAACAAAAAACAAAAAATCAGTAGTAGATCGTATTAAAAGAAATCTGAATTTTCAAAACAGTCATATAGAGGATCCGAAAGGCATTGCGGGGGGAATGGCGGTGCTTTGGAATACGGAAATGGAGGTGGAAGTGGAATTCAGCTCTCAAGAAATGATCAATATGATATGTTTTGATTATGAAAGCAACATAAAGATGCGGCTTAGCTTCATACATGCCCCAAACATTTATGGGGAGAGACAGCAACTATGGGAGAAGTTGAGACAACTTGCATCATCTAATACACTCCCATGGGTGTGTATGGGAGATTTTAATGAAATTCTCTATTACTGGGAGAAAAGAGACAGAAGAATGGCAAATAATTCTAGAATGCAGGCATTTCAAAATTGCATCCATGACTGTTCGTTAATGGAAATTGACTGTAAAGGATGTGCATTTACCTGGTCCAACAACATAGAAGGGGCTGATCTGGTTCAGGAGAAATTAGACAGAGTATTCTACTCAATGGATTGGAGAGTAATGCTTCCAGAGGCTGAAGCTTATGCCCTTCCAGCTGTGGGCTCTGATCATAGCCCACTCCTCGTGGTTAGCAGTGCCAGACCTGTAAAGAAACAAAAAGAATTCAATTTCAAAGCATTTTGGGCTGAAGACAATGAATGTAAAGAGATAGTAAAACACACATGGCAGTCTCAATCTTGTATCCAGGGAGGTTTGGGAGATAAATTACGCATCACCAGCAAAGCTTTAATCACATGGAGCAAACAAACATTCCCCAATAATAATGTTCGCATTATTGCCTTAAAGAAGGAGCTCCAATCCATTACAAACAGCCATCGAAGTTGTCAAGACAAGAGCAGAATCAAGCGTATCAAAGAAGAGATGGAAACTTTATGGCGAAGAGAAGAAATGTTTTGGGATTTGAAATCCCGGATTAATTGGCTTCGTTGGGGAGACAAAAATACGAAATACTTCCATGCAACCACGATACAAAGGAGACAAAAGAACAGAATCCATATGCTGAAAAATGCAGAAAATCAATGGATCAGGGGAAAACAGCAAATCTAGCACCTCATTCTATCCTTTTTCAAGGAGCTATACACCTCGGAAGGCCCACGCAACTACATTCCAGTACTAGATCAGCAGCCTACACTAGTTGGGAATGATATGAATGAATGTTTAGTGGCGGAAGTGTCTATGAAAGAAATTCATGAAGCTGTTTTCCAACTAGGAGCTCAGAAAGCCCCGGGCCCAGACGGTTTAAATGGACTTTTCTATCACCATAATTGGGAGACAATCAACTCTGATATCTTAAAGGAAGTCCGAGATTTTTTTCAACATGGGGTCCTAGATCCAGCCCTGAACAAAACGCATATCACGTTAGTTCCAAAAGTTCCCCATCCGGAGACCCTAGACCAATTTCACCCGATCAGTTTGTGTAACTTTGCCTACAAGATCATTGCAAAAATATTGGCAAACAGACTGAAACGATGGCTCCCTTCACTGATCTCAGAAGAGCAAAGCGCTTTCATTAGCGGAAGACAGATTCAAGACAACATCTATGTTGTACAAGAAGTATTGCACCAATTGAGGAAGCGTAAAAGAAAGAAGCATTTTCAGGCGATACTTAAACTTGACATGAAAAAAGCTTATGATAGGATTGGATGTGATTATTTAGAAGGCTGCTTGCTGAAGTTAGGATTCTATGCTCAATGGGTTCACTGGATTATGCAATGCGTTACCACAGTCACATTTAATATAAAGCTAAATGGGGAAACACTTTCGGCTTTTGCTCCATCTAGAGGGATACGACAAGGAGATCCTCTCTCACCCTACCTATTTATCCTGGTAGCAAACAGTTTATCCATGTTGATGAAGAATGCGCTACAAGAAGGAAACATAAAGGGAATCAAACTGAATAGATACTGTCCTACTTTAACTCATCTGTTCTTTGCAGATGACTCAGTCTTTTTCTTAGATGGATCTATTCAGGAATGCCAGCATGTTGCAGCTGTCATCAACCAATACTGCTATGCCTCAGGACAAGCTGTGAACTTGAACAAATCAGGTATCCTTTTCAGCAAAGACTGTCCAGCTTTATTGAAAGATAATATGAAGAGTGAACTTCGGGTATCGGAGCTAGAAAGATCAGGAAGGTACTTGGGTCTTCCATCTGATTGGGGGGCATCTAAGAGGCAAGTTTTTGGGTGGATTTTGAACCGGATCAATATAAAGTTAGAGGGATGGAAGGAGCAACTCATATCAAAAGCTGGCAAAGAAACTCTCCTAAAATCAGTAGTGCAGGCGATACCACAATATGCTATGTCAGTTTTTAAAATACCAGTTTCAATATGCAAAGCTATAGAGAAAAAAATAGCAAATTTCTGGTGGAAAAACAGTGACTCAAGGGCTGGTTTGCATTGGAAACAATGGGAAATTATGAAGATGAGAAAAGATAGAGGGGGAATGGGCTTTAAAGATTTGATCACTATGAATAAAGCCTTATTAGGAAAGCAAGCCTGGCGGATGATCAAAAACCCAAATGCTTTATGGAGTAAACTATTGAAAGGATTGTATTTCAATCGAACAGACCTCTTGCATGCTGAAACTGGTTGTAATCCTTCATGGGGTTGGAAAAGCTTACTTACTGGAAGAGAAGCCCTTGCGGAATCAATCAGATGGTCAATCGGATCTGGAGAATCGGTTCAAATAAGAACAGATAGATGGCTGAAATGTGGTTACCTAGGAGGACCAGCAAATAAGGATGATCCCCATAAAGTTTCAGAGCTAATATTACTGAGCACCCAGAGCTGGAATGAAACATTGTTAAGAGATCTCTTTGATGAGCAGCTAACATAGGAGATCCTTGCTACACCAATCAACTATCCATTTTTCAGAGATGAGTTATTATGGACGGGCACAAAACACGGTTCATTCACAGTCAAAAACGGATACAACTTGCTACGAGACGCAACTACAGAAAAAAGACAAAAAGAGCTCCCTTCATCCTCACATCAAACCCCTACAGCTTTATGGAATGCAATTTGGCGCATGAAAACCAACCCCAAAGTCAAGCTATTTGTATAGTAGGTTTGTCAAAATGCCCTACCAACCAAGGAAAATTTATGGAAACGAAAGATCCTACCTGATCCGATGTGTAACCTCTGTCAAACCAAGGTAGAAACGGCTGAGCACACCCTCCTCCTCTGTCTTTGGGTCACGGGAGTGTGGAGTTGTCAGGACACTGACCTGCGAATTGATGAACATGAAGTTACAAGACTGGATGAGTGGTTGCTCAGATTTACAAACAGAAAGTCACGCTTACCCTCCTTGGAAACCATCGGCTACCTCCTGTGGCAGGTTTGGAAGGAGCGCAACAACTTTATTTTCCGAGGAGCCCAGAGGTCTGCAGAGCTATAGATCTAGCAAGATCCCAGCAAATTAGCTACCAAAGATGGGGTTTTAGGGAAGATCCAGCTGAATCAGAACCGAAACAGACAAATCCACCTATCTGGAAAGCACCGAAGACCGGCTGCCTTAAGCTGAACGTTGATGGGTCGCTGGGGAAAGACTCGCTGGAGGGAGCAGTGGCTTGCATCGTCCGGGACTCCTCCGGCGTCCTCTTAGACGGATTTACCAAGTCGGTTTGGGCAGAATCAGTTCTTCAGGTTGAAACCCTCGAAGTCCTTGAAGCCCTAAAATTTCTACAGGGAAAAGAAAGTGTCGAAACCGTGGTTGAAACAGATGCCCAGCTTGTGGTCGACTACTTACTTTCTTAACAACACACGGAGTCAACTGCACGTGGAGGTTTGAAGGAAAGTAAACGGCTGCTCCAGACGTTGTCGCACGTGAAGATGGCCCACTGTCCACGCTCTGCAAATGCGGTGGCCGACTGGGCCGCTACCCATCACCGTAAGAAGTCCCTCCCTTTGAACTGGCGGGCCTCGCCTCCCTCTGCCCTTTGGGCTTTACTTTGTATAGATGCCCCGGAAGCGGGCCTCCATGGCTCCCGCCTATGATATAAATAAAAATTCCACCTTTCGACAAAAAAAAAAAAAAAGCAGAGTGCAACATGTTAATACATCTTACTATTGAAACACATGAACTTAGTATAAAAGCAGCACGATATGGCGAAACAAATAAGTTTTGTTTTAAGTTTCTTATCTATGAACTTGTTGAAATTCACGTGTGCTTATTTTGCCTTTTGGATTTAATTAGTTGACAATTGAAATAGCTTAAACATCATTAATTAATAACGCTGTTCATCCAAATTCCCGAAACATATTGCGATTGAACTTGGCACACCACTAACAACAATCATCCATCACTAACATACATCCCTTGTGAACGGATTCCTACCATAGGCCATTCCTCACTTGGAGGGATTGACGTTGAGGAGGGAGGATGTTGCGATGATGCCACAGCATTACATCTTTGACAATCTCAGATATCTGTCTTTGGCTTGCTTCCACGATGAGAATGTCGCTTTTCCCTCCGACTTCCTTCTTTAGAGATTCCCTAATCTAGAAGAGCTTGATGTGACCTGTAGTTCCTTCGATGGGATATTTTCAGAAGATGCATTCGGACATGGGGGAGTGAGTCTGAAGGCACTTGGAAATCTGAAGCGACTTCGGCTGAATAACTTATGTAACCTGAGACAAGTCTGGAAAGACAGCTCCTTGATGGATGAAATCCTCAAACAGATTGAATTTTTGTCCCTTTGGCGGTGCCCTAGTTTATCGATTGTATTCCCATCTCCAGCCTCATTCCAGAGATTGACGGAATTACAAGTTGAGGATTGCCCTGGTTTAGTTCATATGGGGACTTGCTCAGCAGTGACCAATCTAGTGCACCTTACTTCGCTTACCCTAACAAATTGTGATGCAATTGAAGGCGTGGTAATAGATGATGGAAATGTAGCAAAGGAGATCTCTTTCCCCAAACTGCAACAATTGATCCTTGATGGTTTATCGAGCTTTGAGAGCTTCTCCACCATAGATTGCACTTTTAGGTTCCCATCATTGGTGAGAATTATTGTGAAGCAGTGTCCCAAGATGAATATATTCTGCAAGGGTGCCTTGAGGACACCACAACTAGATAAAGTACTTGTCTCCTTTCAAGATAATGAAGGGCATTGGGAAGGCGACCTTAATATCACCATCCAGACCTTGTCGACATGAAATGATCCACACCAAATTTGGTAAGTCAGGTAAAGCCGTGTGTAATTGCGTCTGTCTGAAGCCGGTGTCAAAAGGAAGAAACTTGCATCCTTCTTCGAGTCTATATTGGCTTATATGAAGTTGATCTTTCTAGAAAAATGCTTGACCGGGTTTTAATGGAATCGTAACATGATTTGAATGTTAGCGGCTTTCTTGCACTTACTCACTAATGCATTCGAGTTGTTTGATGAATTTCTTAGCATAACCTTTGTCAATGTAGGATTGAAGATTGTGAGGTTTTGTTATATAGGGCTATGTGCTTGCCTACTTCTCTGGTTAATCTTGAGGAGTGTCGGCAGTTAGACATGTCTAATTGAAAATGTGTGTTTCTTTTAGGTGTCATGCTCCCTCCGATCAAAGTGGCTGCTGCTTTTATATACTAAAAAGTGTCTCTTGGAGTAAGACATCGAAGCAAGCTTTTTGCAACCTGTGCATTGATAGTGTTCTAGTACCAACGTGTTGATGCCTCTTGACATGGCTTCTTTGTGTAGGCATGTAGCATTCACAGTGGGCAGATGCTTTTTCCTTGATAATGGTATTAGTGCAGCATAATGGTTGAGCAAATTATCAATTGAATGTGGGGATGCTCTATTGTTTATTGAACTGTATAGGGATTTTGTATTGAATTTTGGCTATAGGCTAGTAAGTTTTTTATTTTTTTTTTGGTAAGGTATTAGATGCACTATCTCCCAGGTCTTTCATATACTAAGATTGTACTAGCTGATAAGCTTGACACTTGTTTCATTTGTCTGAAAAGCCTAATTTAGCACCAAGAAGTTTCTTTGGAGTTGAAGACCATTTCAACGATGACAATAGCCGGCCATACATTTAACAAAAGGGGAAGAAGTCTAAGAATCCAAATAAGCACGTGTCCTTGAAGTTTCCGCCATTGTGCTCATTCAAACACACCTGCTTGTTTGGCCATTGGCTGGCTTTTGGCGAACCTGGCAAGGGAACCTCATGTGTACACTGCTTCCCGTGCTCCAAGAGAGAGGGACAAGTTTGAGGGGAAAATCCGAGCAGTAGTCCAGTCTTTGATTGACAGTGGCATCAATGTTTATCTTGACTGGTTTTCCCTCCTTGAGCATGGTCTTGTTTATGTGCACAACTTCTAATAGGAGTATAGTGACATCTTTGACATTATTTTAAGAATGTGCAGGACTTAGTGTTGGATCTTTTGCTGGTTACATATAGACACTAGTCATTGTTGGTCTGACAGTAGCGGAATCAGATTTTGTTTTCGCTTTATCAAAGCATTTGCCTCCTAGATTCTTGAATGAGCATTGTGATGGCTATCACAGCTTTATATATATTTCTCAAAGTATACATGGTGTTGACATTGACTCCAGCTTTTGAAACATTATGGATGTCCTAGCCAAGATAGTACGCTCCATCCATCTTCTTTCATCGGACAAATGTTTCCAAGGTTAGGTCCACAGCTGTTGACAGTCCAAAATGTGGATTGGCAGGTAATAATTTACCGTATCTTAACTTTAAGGTAGTTCTATTGTCTAGTCTATTTGGTCATTATTTTTTTTAATCTATTTTCTGACTATCTTGGACAAGAAGAGTAAGGCACACTAAAAAATGAATTCATCTGATCTGCTACTTTTTGATTGTTAATTCTTAACAATTTACTTTTGTGGAAACTAGAGCTAACAAAAAGGATGAAAACCCTATTTTATAACTCATTTGACATTCTAAAGACTATAGCAAAACCTAACTCATAATATAGCTCAAAATTGGGCAAAGTACACTACAAGTGCCAAAATTTGACATTGATAGACATGTAAGCGTCAAAAGTTCTAAAAGTAAACTGAAGTGTCACCTTTTTTTTTTTTTTTTAAATTGGAATTTGCAAGTGCCAATTCTAGTGAGGGTAGCTGGAAATGTGACATGGCATTATTTTAAGAATAAATTGGCCTACATGGCTCGCTGGAGTTGCTTACGTAACAATAATGTGCAAAATAACATCATTTTGCCCCAAATTTGATTTTTAATATAAATATTAATTGGATTAAACTTAAGAAATAGATTAAAAAAAGGAGGAATGGCAGCAAATTAGCGAGGGCCTACTAGCGGTTAGCCAAGGTCACTAGTCACTAGTTGGGGCCTAGCGACCCTAGTTGACCCTCACCCCACTGTCACTAGTCCTTTTTGGCAATGGTGGGGCGGCAACAAGAAGGGCTATGGAGGCCTTCGCTAAAGCTATGGCTACCTCTCTTTTTTTTTCCAAATTTAGTTCTTTAATTTATTTTAATTAACGTTTATATTAAAAATTACTTTTGGGGGCTTATAGAACCGCTTGGATAGTCTTTTTTTAAAAAAAAAATTGTCACGTGGATAATTTTTTAAAAAGAATTGCCATGTCATTAAAAAAAGTTGTTAGAAAATGTCATATCAGCACTTTGGTCGAAATTTCTCACCTCGCCTTTTATAGGCAATAAGAGGTTACGCATAAACAAGGACCAAGCTCATGGGTCTAGGAACAAATAGAGGCGACCAAAAATCTCAGTAGGGAATTATTCGCATGGTATGAACAGTGAACAGTGAACAGTAATTTCACTAGCCTACTGATACAGTAAAAGTGAACAGTAACTTGCTATAGTGAAATTGTACGGACAGTGGTTTTATTCAATGATCTCGTTCGTCACGAGCATTATAATCATAGTCCGAGTCATCTGAGCTGTGCGCGGTTGCTAGAACATGTTCATCATATTTTTGTTCAAATGCTTCAAGGTTTTCTAGTGAAAGGATCTGGTTCAGCTGATATGATGCGGATGCGGATGCTTCCTCTTGTGCCCAATCTGTATTGTCGGCTTCTGTAGTGTTTGTAGGAATGCTTGGCTGAGGCTAATTGGATGGTTGTACGTCGAAAGATGTGTTGATGCCCTGAGATAAGGACAAAGGTCCTTGGTCATAGGGGTCTTGGGAAAGAGGACCTCCTCATTTAGCATAAGGGTCTTGTGAGGACTGTGCAATGTCATTTGTGTTTGCCATTTTATGCTCTTGTGATGACGCAGCTTGTCTGAATTGTTCGAGTGCTTCCTTGACTTCTGATACTAGATCATAATAATCCTTTATAGTGAGTACATTATAATTACATGCATCTTCAGGAATGGTTTTATTTTCCTGGCATAAGATTCTCTGAATGTGACATCCAGTTTTTCGGGTTTTAATTTGACTGGATAAATAAGATCCCGTCTCATCGCTCGTCAATTTATTGACGGGTCCGAAATTTCAATAAAGAAATTATCGGAAGAAAAATTTGAAGCTCGAAAAGAAATAGAAAGGGAAAGAGAAAAGAAAAGAAAATTAAGGCTATTGTTTTATTTCTTTTCTCTCTCTCCCTCTCTTTTCCTTTCTTTTCTTTCTTTTTCTTTCTTTTCTCTCTCTTCTCTCTCCTCTCCCCTTCCCTTCGTGCGGACGCCCACCCCCACCGAACACTTTCCCTAGCCAATTTAAAATTGGCTTCTCCTCTTTCCTTTTTCCTTCTTTTTGACTAGTCAAAGTTCTTCTCTCTCTCTCTCTCTCTCTCTCTTTCTTTCTTCTTCTTCTTCTTCCTCCCCACGCATCCGAAGAAGCGAACCAGAGGAGGAAGTTCGAGCAGGAGCCGCATGATCGCAGCTCCCCGCTCGCCGCTCATCTCGCCGTCGCACCGCCGCACCGCCGCGCCGCGCCCGCGCGCTCGCCACCGTCCGGCCACCCGTTCATGCGCCCCCAAGCCGCGCGACCAGCTCGGTTCCTCCCCGACCAGCTCCCGTCCGGCCACCGTGGGCCACCACCTAGCCCCGCCGGACCTCCCCCTCGTCCCCCTCACCCTCCGCCGGCTTCCCCTCGCCGCCCTAGCCGTCGGAGCAACCCCGATCTGCTCCGTTCAGCCGCGACCAGCAAACCCACGGAGTGGGTATCCAGCTGGTTCGAGCTCGTTTTGGGCCGTTTCCCGGCCCCGAACCCGAGGCCCGCTTTGGGAAGAATTGTCCCTCGCGTCGCCGCCGTCGGATTGATCCGATTTGCGTGCGATTTGGTGAGTAATCTCACTAATCTTGGATTAGTTGGCTAATTATGCTTAAGGTTGGTTTAGATTTAATTAATTATGTTTAGGTTGTTAGATTAGAATTAATTAGCAATTATTAGTTAATTGTGATGTGATTTAGATAAATTGATTGTGCAATTAGCAAGTAGACGTGGTCTACTAATTATTGGAAGTGCCTCGGGAATTTTCCCGACCCTTAGTGGGCTCCAATTAGGCTTTTCGGGCCTAAGTGGATATTTTTAGTATTTAAATATTAATTTTCAGAATTAAATTAAATAATTATTTATTTTCCGAAAATTCAAGGGAGATGGTTCGGAACCGGAATATTGTGCTGATGACCGTGGTGAAGTCCGTTTATTTAATCGGGCTTTAATTTGAGTTAAATGGGATTTTTAATATTAATTATTTAATATTCGAAATTAATTAAATAATTATTTATTTTCCGAAAATTCAACTGAGATGGTCTGGGACCGGAATATTTTGCTGATGACCGTGGTGAAGTCCGTTTACTTAATCGGGCTTTATTTTGAGCTAAATTGAATTTTTAATAATAATTATTTAATTTTCGAAATTAATAAATAAATTAATTATTTTTCGGAAATTAAGATTTTGATGGCCGACGACCGAAATTTCGTGCTGATCGTCGTGGCGTAGTCCGTTTATTTATTTGAGCTCCACGTTGTATGGAATTAAATGAATTGTGGTATTTTAGGGATTTACCCTAAATTGATTGGAATTGATTGAGATTGAATTGTTGATTGGTAAATGGCCAATATGTTATTCAGCATTTATAATGCTTTGTTGAGTTGATTTAATTATTTGATTGAGAAATCGTTGGGCATTGGTTGTCGGTATTAAAAGTAGATTGGTAACCATGTGAAAGAGGCACGTGGGGTGACAGAGGCTGGCATCTAAAAGGGCACGTGGGCTCGGCGACTTGATGCATCGCTTTGGTGAAATGCACCTGAGAGAATGCACGTGGGCCCGGGCATCTAAAAGGGCACGTGGGCTCGGCGACTTGATGCATCGCTTTGGTGAAATGCACCTGAGAGAATGCACGTGGGCCCGGGCATCTAAAAGGGCACGTGGGCTCGGCGACTTGATGCATCGCTTTGGTGAAATGCACCTGAGAGAATGCACGTGGGCCCGGGCATCTAAAAGGGCACGTGGGCTCGGTGACTTGATGCATCACTTTGGCGAAAAGGGTCGCCTGAGAGAATGCACGTGGGCCCAAGGTTCGAGGCACGTGGACTCGGAGACTTGGAAGGTCATCCTGGGGAATACACGTGGCCTAGCTTTTAAATATCCAACAGTGGGGATTGATTTGTTTGACATGTAATCGACTAGGTCGATGCTTTGATTTGATGTTGTGAATTGATTGACTGAATGGAAATGACCGTGAGTGGTCTTGTTGGAATATAATCGACTAGGTCGATTTGATCGATGCTTTGATCGGTGATATGATTGCTTAGGTGCCTATTATGGATTGTACTGACTTGCAGGTGGGATCTGAGGCCAAGGTAAGTCCTCTGCCCTGTGCGTGTTTAGGCAGCCTTTAGTATAGTAGTTTTACTAATCGGGCTTAGTGGGGTAGAACTCGCTGAGACGTAGTCTCATCCCAGTTTGGGGAAAAACATTTCAGGACCCGATAAGGAGCTGAGGAGGAGAAGTCTGGGAAGGAGATCTTGGAGGTGAAACTTGAAGGGAAGGATTTTGAAAGAAGAAGATAATACCGAGATGGGCCTTGAGTATGGCATGGATGGATTGAGATCCTACCTTCTTTTGAGATCTCTTTTTGATGTGAATAGTTATGAAGTGGTTTGTGTTTTGTATAAAAGTTTGGTTATAAATTTCAATATGAAAAATATGGCCCTGCTTTTCTATCCCATTATTTTATTGTCTGGGGATTTTAATTGCTTCCGCATGTGCTTAATAACTGAAAGGGTCGGCGATACTAGTCCTGGGATATCGCATATTAAAATCGACCAAGGTAGAAGGATGTGCACGTGCCCGAGGATTGGGGCGTGACACCCTGTTTAAGTGGTATCAGAGCGAAGTTGAAGATTGGAGTGATAAGGAGCGTTGACCATGGGATAGTTAGTAGGAAAAGCCTTTAAATTAATGCTGGTGCATGTCTGTGCTAGCTGGATGCTAGAATTGATTGTCATGTGAGGATCGCTCATCTTCTAATCCAGTGTGGATGTGGAAGATGGGTTTCAGTGTAAAGACTGAACCATGAGCGAGCAGGAGTTGAGAACTCCTAGTAAAAGGACAATGTCCTCTGTGACTCGGGATAAAGCACTGACAAATGTCGGTACCCGAGGTGGTTGTGGCAGAGTGTTGGCTCTGGCCAGCTCGAGTGTAAAAGTACCACCGCAGGTTGGTACTAGTGTAGTAGCGTTGAATGATCCTAAGTTCGATAGGATCGTTTTGATGCTAGTGTTCCTCGGGAACTGGATGAGCCAGTAAGCTCAGGATCAAGCCGTTGTCGTTGTCGCTATCTCTACTGCCGTTAGTGTTGCAAGCGCCTTTGTTGCTACACCTGTTGAGATCCAGAGTGGGGATATGATCTGGAATCGAGCCATCACTTCCAAGTCAAGGTACAGATCCAGTTCAGGCAGAAATGGAAATCGGTTAGGGAAAAGATCGAAGTCGAGAGCAGTTCTAGCAGACCGATGGGACAACCAGAAAGAGTGTGTGCTGTCACTTGGCAGGAGATAGAAGACTCACCTGATGAGTGCTGAAAGTATGGAAGGAATGCATGGATTAATCCTGTGTTCGAGAATGACTAGAACATGCTTTGATGGTAGTGAGCACGGCCATCAAGTGAAGGACTATCGGTTGGGGTTTAAGAAGAACACTAACACTGTTACTACTATTAGAATGCTAGCAAGATGGCAAAAGGAACAGGAACGGAACCGACTATGCCTTATTCAATGAAAGAATATTTTGAGGTGATTTTATCAGAATAGTGCCAGATAATGTTGGGATTGTAAGTGTGGAATTTCAGTTGTTGGTTAAGGCTGTAGGAAAAGAACCATTGATTAGAGTTATACTTGATTGGCTGTTAGTGTATGACTTATTTGTCAAGTGTGGAAAGAATTGGTTCTTGAGCATTATATGGTGATGAATTGTTATGGTAGAGTAACCCAGCTTATTCCAGGAGCATGTAGAAGTACCGAGTTTTACTGAGACTTGAGAAGGATCCTTGACTTCTTTGATCTCGTCACTTGAGGTAACCTGATTGTCAGACAGAAGTTATCGAGATTAGTGAGCAATGATCTGAGATAAGACAGATTGAAGAATTAAAAAAAAAAAAAAAATCGAGAACTTCTCAGTAGTCCAAGAATTATTGGAAGTGTTGCCAGAAAAGTGGTCAGACCGTTGCCAGAGAAAGAGATAGAATTACGATCGAGTTAACATTTGGAACAGAACCATTCTTTAAAAAGTTCTTACCGGTTGTTGTTGTTTGAATTGATAGAACCAATGGTGTAGATGTGAGGATTGATGAATGAGGAATTCATGCATATCAGTGCATCACTTGAGGGATCATTAGTTTTGTGGAAAGAGAAATGAAGATGGTTTATTGCAATCATGCATCAACTATAGTCGACCCAATCAAGTGACAATCAAGGATAAGTGTTCATTGTCAAAGATCGACGAATTGGGCGACTTGTTATAAAGAGTGTGGATGTCTTCAAGGATCGACTTGAGGACAGGTTATTATCAGTTGAGAACCAGGAAGGAGGTTATACTGGAAACGGCATTTCGCACTTGATTTTGTCCTTGTGAGAATAATGTAAAGCCATTTGATTTGAGGAACGCTCTAGCCGCTGTCATAGATTTGACAAATCGAGTGTTCAAAGAATATCTAGATCAATGGTGATCGTGCGGTGTAGCGACATTATAGGGTGTTTATTAAGTGTTGAGAATCATGAGATGCCCCTAAGAATGGTTGTGTGGTTACAGGCAAAGGAATCTTCATGGACCCAGCCAAGATCGAATCAGTTGTTAATGGACCGAGACTGACATCAATGTCAGAGATCAGAAGTTGTGGGGATTGGACAGATTAGTACAGAAGGTTTGTGAAAGAATTTTCAGCATCGGTATCATCATGGGCTTGACCTCTTGAGAAAGAAGAGAAATTCATTAGCATAGACAAGTACGAGGATAGTTTCCAGAGCTTTAGTAAGATCAGGCTACCGTACTTGAGCTAAACTTTTCATTTGGCTCTGGAAAGCATGAAATCTTTAGTGATGTGTCTTGCCAACGACTGGGTATGTATTGATACAACATGAGAAGATTGTTGTATAACCGTCCCGCCAGTTGAGACCCAACAAGTTGAACATGAATCAGTGTCGTGAATCAGAATTTTGGCAGAACTATAATGATGTTATATGGTATTATCTTGGGAGAATGAACGAAGTAATTTGTGTGTTGAGCCGAGAGTCTTCGATTATACATAGGCTGGCTAAAGTATAAACTTTACTGAAAAAGAGTTCGAAATTTGGTTTTCAAATTTGAGGTAGGCTACCTTTTAAATTTTATAGCCGTTCCCAAAATTGAACCAAATGTTCAAGTTAGAATCGGCGCCTAGTTGACAGATAGAGATGTTCAGAAGATCTTATAAGAGAATACTGGCAAGAAAGAATCTAACTTTAAAACTTCGGAGGATGGAACGTTTAGGTTCCATGAGGAATTGAGTGCACTTGACAGTGTAGCACTCAGGGAAAAGATTTTGTCAGAAGTTCGCTATAGTATTGTAGCTTTGTCCAGATGGTGCAAGTAAATCAGAATCGACATGAGCTAGATTAGTAAGCTGATATGAAGATAAATACAGCGAAGCAGGTTGAAAGCGTCAGAAGTGTCAGTAAGTGGAATGCGAATCGGGAGAATTTTACCATCACTCGGAAATCCCAAGTGGAAATGGAAATATATCATTGTGATAGGCTTGCTAAAGATTCAGGGGATTACTGATACCATTTGAGAATAGTGGTTGATCGATAGATGGAGTTGGTCTACTTTGGTACAGTATGAGTAGATCTTGTTTTGAGTGTGTGATCCAGATTTCGACTCTGATTTCGATTAGATAAATTGGGCATTTCATCGATGCGATTACAGTGTTTTTCTCTGAGTTGGCCACTCATGAGATAACTAGACTAGCTGTGTGAGTTATTAAGGACCTTAAGGCAAATAGACTTGAGCATTCGACCAATGATCGACTTCTTGACCGTGCTTATCTTTAGAGATCATTACGGCACAGTATAAAACCCGATTTGAAATCAAAGATAGATCGGTTCGACTGAGATGAATGACCGATCGTGGGTGACTCCACTAAATTGGAAAATTTTCATCGGCCGACACTAATTTGATGTTTCTATCGTTTTGGCGCCCTGTGTCCGTATTTGAATCTTTGAGATTTTCACGACAATCGAGAGTCGCCAATGGGTCGAATGGGTTTATTGTGGCTCGAAGAAAATCGACCACGGGTCATTTGTCCTAAAAAGCTCTGAACACTACCCAGTAGCCTAGGTCACACTAAAAGCGTGTCGGAGTGAAATTAACCGCCAATCTAAGTTCGATTTCAGAAATTAAAGATTCTGTCTTGTCACAGAGTGGGTATACTGAAGTGTGTGTGCATCAGATAATTCGTCGGCATGGAGTGCCGTGGATGGATTATATTTCGAATCTAATTTAGAGATTATAAATTTGGCAGAGTTTTCAGAGGGTTATTTCTTAAGCAGTGTATAGCAGAGGGTACAGAATTTCAGTGGTGAAAAGAAAGTGAAGAAAGATGTCAGCTCAGTAATTATTATTTGCAGTTGTCAGATTGGTGTCAGAGTAAAGATTGCTCAGAATTGTCAGAAATTTTGAATCGTTGAGGTTCGAAGGTTTATTAGGAAGTCGAGAAACAGAGATCAGATGTGGATGACAGAGTGTCTTATGTGAGAAGCTCAGTTCAGTAGTTGGTTCAGAAAGAGCATATTTTGTGTACAAAGATGACCTCCTTGGTCAAAGTGGTCAGACAACGCCACGAGACCGAATGATCAGCGTGGAAAAGTGAGACTCGATGAGACGGCAATACCCCCACCTTTCGTTTATGGATTGGTAAAGGTTTAAATTTCGAGGACGAAATTTTTATAAGAGGGGAAGAGTTGTGACATCCAGTTTTTCGGGTTTTAATTTGACTGGATAAATAAGATCCCGTCTCATCGCTCGTCAATTTATTGACGGGTCCGAAATTTCAATAAAGAAATTATCGGAAGAAAAATTTGAAGCTCGAAAAGAAATAGAAAGGGAAAGAGAAAAGAAAAGAAAATTAAGGCTATTGTTTTATTTCTTTTCTCTCTCTCCCTCTCTTTTCCTTTCTTTTCTTTCTTTTTCTTTCTTTTCTCTCTCTTCTCTCTCCTCTCCCCTTCCCTTCGTGCGGACGCCCACCCCCACCGAACACTTTCCCTAGCCAATTTAAAATTGGCTTCTCCTCTTTCCTTTTTCCTTCTTTTTGACTAGTCAAAGTTCTTCTCTCTCTCTCTCTCTCTCTCTTTCTTTCTTCTTCTTCTTCTTCCTCCCCACGCATCCGAAGAAGCGAACCAGAGGAGGAAGTTCGAGCAGGAGCCGCATGATCGCAGCTCCCCGCTCGCCGCTCATCTCGCCGTCGCACCGCCGCACCGCCGCGCCGCGCCCGCGCGCTCGCCACCGTCCGGCCACCCGTTCATGCGCCCCCAAGCCGCGCGACCAGCTCGGTTCCTCCCCGACCAGCTCCCGTCCGGCCACCGTGGGCCACCACCTAGCCCCGCCGGACCTCCCCCTCGTCCCCCTCACCCTCCGCCGGCTTCCCCTCGCCGCCCTAGCCGTCGGAGCAACCCCGATCTGCTCCGTTCAGCCGCGACCAGCAAACCCACGGAGTGGGTATCCAGCTGGTTCGAGCTCGTTTTGGGCCGTTTCCCGGCCCCGAACCCGAGGCCCGCTTTGGGAAGAATTGTCCCTCGCGTCGCCGCCGTCGGATTGATCCGATTTGCGTGCGATTTGGTGAGTAATCTCACTAATCTTGGATTAGTTGGCTAATTATGCTTAAGGTTGGTTTAGATTTAATTAATTATGTTTAGGTTGTTAGATTAGAATTAATTAGCAATTATTAGTTAATTGTGATGTGATTTAGATAAATTGATTGTGCAATTAGCAAGTAGACGTGGTCTACTAATTATTGGAAGTGCCTCGGGAATTTTCCCGACCCTTAGTGGGCTCCAATTAGGCTTTTCGGGCCTAAGTGGATATTTTTAGTATTTAAATATTAATTTTCAGAATTAAATTAAATAATTATTTATTTTCCGAAAATTCAAGGGAGATGGTTCGGAACCGGAATATTGTGCTGATGACCGTGGTGAAGTCCGTTTATTTAATCGGGCTTTAATTTGAGTTAAATGGGATTTTTAATATTAATTATTTAATATTCGAAATTAATTAAATAATTATTTATTTTCCGAAAATTCAACTGAGATGGTCTGGGACCGGAATATTTTGCTGATGACCGTGGTGAAGTCCGTTTACTTAATCGGGCTTTATTTTGAGCTAAATTGAATTTTTAATAATAATTATTTAATTTTCGAAATTAATAAATAAATTAATTATTTTTCGGAAATTAAGATTTTGATGGCCGACGACCGAAATTTCGTGCTGATCGTCGTGGCGTAGTCCGTTTATTTATTTGAGCTCCACGTTGTATGGAATTAAATGAATTGTGGTATTTTAGGGATTTACCCTAAATTGATTGGAATTGATTGAGATTGAATTGTTGATTGGTAAATGGCCAATATGTTATTCAGCATTTATAATGCTTTGTTGAGTTGATTTAATTATTTGATTGAGAAATCGTTGGGCATTGGTTGTCGGTATTAAAAGTAGATTGGTAACCATGTGAAAGAGGCACGTGGGGTGACAGAGGCTGGCATCTAAAAGGGCACGTGGGCTCGGCGACTTGATGCATCGCTTTGGTGAAATGCACCTAAGAGAATGCACGTGGGCCCGGGCATCTAAAAGGGCACGTGGGCTCGGCGACTTGATGCATCGCTTTGGTGAAATGCACCTGAGAGAATGCACGTGGGCCCGGGCATCTAAAAGGGCACGTGGGCTCGGCGACTTGATGCATCGCTTTGGTGAAATGCACATGAGAGAATGCACGTGGGCCCGGGCATCTAAAAGGGCACGTGGGCTCGGTGACTTGATGCATCACTTTGGCGAAAAGGGTCGCCTGAGAGAATGCACGTGGGCCCAAGGTTCGAGGCACGTGGACTCGGAGACTTGGAAGGTCATCCTGGGGAATACACGTGGCCTAGCTTTTAAATATCCAACAGTGGGGATTGATTTGTTTGACATGTAATCGACTAGGTCGATGCTTTGATTTGATGTTGTGAATTGATTGACTGAATGGAAATGACCGTGAGTGGTCTTGTTGGAATATAATCGACTAGGTCGATTTGATCGATGCTTTGATCGGTGATATGATTGCTTAGGTGCCTATTATGGATTGTACTGACTTGCAGGTGGGATCTGAGGCCAAGGTAAGTCCTCTGCCCTGTGCGTGTTTAGGCAGCCTTTAGTATAGTAGTTTTACTAATCGGGCTTAGTGGGGTAGAACTCGCTGAGACGTAGTCTCATCCCAGTTTGGGGAAAAACATTTCAGGACCCGATAAGGAGCTGAGGAGGAGAAGTCTGGGAAGGAGATCTTGGAGGTGAAACTTGAAGGGAAGGATTTTGAAAGAAGAAGATAATACCGAGATGGGCCTTGAGTATGGCATGGATGGATTGAGATCCTACCTTCTTTTGAGATCTCTTTTTGATGTGAATAGTTATGAAGTGGTTTGTGTTTTGTATAAAAGTTTGGTTATAAATTTCAATATGAAAAATATGGCCCTGCTTTTCTATCCCATTATTTTATTGTCTGGGGATTTTAATTGCTTCCGCATGTGCTTAATAACTGAAAGGGTCGGCGATACTAGTCCTGGGATATCGCATATTAAAATCGACCAAGGTAGAAGGATGTGCACGTGCCCGAGGATTGGGGCGTGACACTGAAGTTCTCAATATTAGTGTTCACAGCAACCAACAGGTCTTGGATAAGATTTGTGAATTCAAGCCTTGCACTTTGTTGAACAGGTTTAAAGGATGAGGTACCTATACTCAGGGGGGCATTGATGATGTTGCCATTATTTGTAAAGAAATTTAATGGACGTCGGAAAAACATAATAGTATGGATTTCAGGGTTTGGCTATGTGGTTCTCAGTTCCTTTTGCAAGAGTCATTTCCGATGAGTTGGAGAATAAAACAAATTAAGAAAATCTAAAAGATTTTTGTCATTTTCATTTTCAATGTTACCTCTGCCGAGTTCGAATATCCTGGTGAGGTTGGCAATGAATCTTCTGGTTGGAATTTCAATAGCTATTAAGTACTTATTGATTAAGTACCATAATAACCATCGAAGTTAATTAGAGAAATCTTCTTCTTTCCAGATTAGAGAATGTATGAATGGATAATCTACATTTAATCCGCAAGGGTAAAGAATCAAACCTCCATTAAGTCTGAATAGATCTGTGTGGCATTGCCACATGAGTTTATCCAGATTTTTAGTAAGACTCTCCTTATGGATTTGCTCAATAATCTCCTGGGGGTATCGCCAGCTTGGCCAATCTTTGATCTTCTCAATTTTATTCTTCTCATTGTGATGGGAAGTATGGAAAGCATGCCTCATGATATACATGTTGATTTCTGCCGGTACTTTTGGTCTTGATAGGAAATCAGCAAGCACATTCTTCTTCCCGGGAATGTGTTTGGTTTCAAAAGAATACTTTGAAAACCATTTAGCCCATCGAAGCAGTTGAGAATTTGGAACCTGCTTCTGTTTGAATTTGGTCATCTGAGGGAATATGCCATATCCAATTCTACTAGGAAGTGGTGGCCAATGAGATGGAATTCAAACTTTTTTATTCTATTTTTGACCGCCAAGATTTCTTTGAAAGTGGAATGATAATGCATTTCAGCTTAATAAAACTTTCCACTTTTACAGGCACATAGATGTCTATTACCATCAATTTCTTCTAACAAAATGGCTACCCAATATTCATCACTAGCGTCAGTCTGGAGAATTCTCTTCCCGGTTGATGGGATTTGTAACGGAGGAAGAGACTACATGATTTCCTTAAGTTGAGCAACTACTTTAGTTTGAGTTTTTCCCTAAGGTGGGAGATTCTTCTTTAGCATTGTTTGCAAGGGAATCAATAGTTTTGCAAGATTTGGAACGAAATCTCTGAGATAATTGATTATCTCAAAAAATTGCTGAACTTGCTTTGTTGTGAAGTTTTCCTCAGGAAATTTCAGCAATTCCTGAGCAATGTGTGACCCTGAATAGTATGTCTATTTGTTGAGGTGCATATCAAGAAATTCAATTTCTATCTGGGCGATATTCATCTTTCTTTGGGAAAGCATGATCCCATGTTCTTTCACTATTTCTGCAAACTACTCAAGAAGTTGGCAGTACGAGTGCTCATCAGGACTGTAAAGCAAGATGTCGTTAATATATACTGCTGCACTTGACAGTATTTGTTGGAAAATTCGACACATGACCTTTTGGAATAGAGATAATGCCACTTTTAGACCAAAAAGAATGACTTCCATTGAAAATGCTGGTTTGGGATATAGAACCCCGTCTTGGGTTTGTCTTCAGGATAAATGCCCAATTGCTAAAATCCAGCTTTGAGATCAAATTTGTAATAGATCTGGGCTTTGGATAATCTAGCAAAAAGAGAGCTTCTAGAAGGTAGAGGGAATTTATCATCTTGGAGGAAAAGGTTAAGAGGCTGGTAGTTAATTACCAATCTCATCTTTCCTCGATTTTGCTCAGCACGCTTGTTGACATAGAAGGCTTCACAAGCCCATTGAGAATGAGAGACCTCAATAAGGCCTTGTTACAGTAATTTTGAGCATTCTCTTTGAGCCAAAACTAAGTGTTATGGATTCATTCCCATATGACTTGCCTTGGTTGGATTGACATCTTCATTTTTTTTTAAAAGGAGGCAAACAAAGAACTCTGGGTTTTTCCATAAATGGTGAGAATATTTTTGGGCGAACTCAGAATGAAATTCTAAACAGGATTCCAACAACTTTTGCATGATCGGATTTAACAAACTCATTTGAATGGAAAAAAGTCTTTGAATATTGACAAATTCGGAGAATTGATCCTTATACTTAAGACATTTTTCCAGGAATGATACACAATTGAGAAAAAAGTCTTTGGATATTGGCACGTAAGTGTTCCATTCTTTTCCAATTTTGGCACTTAAATATACATTTTGGAACTTTTGGCATTTAAAGTTTCATCCTCTACCAAGTTTTGGTACTTGCGGTGTCCGCACCCTGCCCAAAACCCAAATCACCAATAAACTTTATGGTTATAATAGGCCCATTTACTTCTAATTTATGCCCAGAATCTATATGCTCCGATAATGTTAGTATGGGCCTTTTTTTGGAACGTTCTTGGATATGGACCTCCCAATTTATTGGAGAAAAAGTAATCGATTCAGTTTACTCCCTTCAAAAGTATTCCCCAAAACAAAAACTTAACCAGATGATGATGCGTTGTGATCTCAAGATGATATAATGAATCAGTTAATCGAGAAGACCCAAATTTCGAACAAACGCTCACTTTAATCAACTGAATTTACGATTTAATGATCATTAGCATCTGTGGAGCTAGGAGAAGACAGCTTCAAATGAACTCAAAATCAGAACTGTCTCTGTCTGATATTTATCTATACCCATCTATTTATCAGATTTTTCTATCTTTTTAAATGGAGGAAGACTCCGACCCACAATATCGGGCAAGAATCATGACTTGGAAACTCAAGAACAAGAAAGAGGATCCCTTGTCTCCGAGCAACTAAACCCTTCAGGGAAAAAGGGATATATGTGTGTATATATTTATTTATTGGGCCACCTTACTTTAATTAGAAACCACTCTATTTTGCTACAATATTTTTCTTTCGCTAGGCATAATTCAAGTCCAAACTCATCAATACATTTAATTAGACTGCATTAATTTAAAATTTTCAAACAATAAGTATCGACAACAAGCAACCGCAACTGGTGAAGATAAACCTAGGAGTCAGGACCTCAAATCCAACGTCATGAGAGAGATAGAGAGAGCATAGGCGAGTGGCGGCCACGTTCGGCGGCTCAATGGCGGTATTATTGGGCTCAAACTGAGGCAAGACTACATTAACTGAATCGGGCCAAGTAACACAAGTGACAAATTTTAATTATGTTTATTTACTATTTATATTTGATGTAAACTTTTATAGATGAAACATATTCACATGAAAGTTTAAAGTGGGCCAAATGGTAGATAGAACTCTTAATAATTTAGTTGGACATGAATGCGTTTTAATAATACGGATTGGATCTAGGTAGGATTGGGTATAGAGTCATTATAATTGTATCATATCAAAGTGGATAAAATGGTAATTTGGATTAGACTATTTTCAACCTGAATGCGTTGTGATCTCAAGATGATATAATGAATCAGTTAATCGAGAAGACCCAAATTTCGAACAAACGCTCACTTTAATCAACTGAATTTACGATTTAATGATCATTAGCATCTGTGGAGCTAGGAGAAGACAGCTTCAAATGAACTCAAAATCAGAACTGTCTCTGTCTGATATTTATCTATACCCATCTATTTATCAGATTTTTCTATCTTTTTAAATGGAGGAAGACTCCGACCCACATACCTATCCTTCAACCTCCTCCACAAGATCTAAGGGTCTCGAACGGATAAATATTGAGTCTGCAGGCTCTCATGCAAATGACAGCAAATAAAAATCAATGCATTTACTTTATCTTTTGCATTTGAGGTTCCATCATCTATAATTGCATTAGCGAGACCTTGCCCTTGGAGGTGTATTTCCATGTCAAGGCACCGGGATAGATAATTCTTTCCACTCACTTCCAGGATGTGGAATTTGGGCTTTTCAATATGTGCCATAATCCTTGCAAAATTAAATCCTTAAATTAATTAAAAGGATTTTCAAATATCTACCACCATTTCAGGAGCATAAGGATACTTTTAAATTTGAAATGGCTTCGGGCCAAGAAAAATAAAAATGAATAATTGATAGACGAAGATGAAGTATAAGTTGATTAATAAAAAGAACACCCACCTTGCAAAAATTACTTACTCAATCGGTAGATATTTGTGCTGATAACGTGTTGTAAAATATTGCGTTGCAAATATGTAATAGAGAAAATAAAGAGATTGAGAAGAGAAAGTAGGCAAACACCAAAGATAATAGAGAAAGTCAGAGGAGAAGATTTTATTTCCATTATATCACTATTATTGTTTACAACAAAAACTAAGCTCCTATTTATAGGAAAACAAGATTATACTTATCATTAACATCAATGTATCGAATAATACATGTATTGAATAGGAAGATGAACATTCATTGTATAGGGAGATATATTTAGAATGTATGATACAAATGTACCATAATAAGTACATTAGATAAGATGAATATAATGAATATCCATTCATGTATTTCATAATAGTTAGAGTATTATTGCCTATTTAGAGCCCAAAAGATTTTGCTTTACTTTTGGCATGGGTGATTAATTAATTCAATTGAGAAAGAAGATGGGACTATAGCACAGACATAATAGGAGTGTATCTTTGATTAAGAGAATGATTAATAAAATATTCTTCCTAAAAATAATCATTTGTATTGCTTATAAAATAAACGAACTAAAAATATTTTCACTTTTTATGAAAATATTTAAATATAAATTATATAGATAATAAAAATATTTATTATTAAATAATTATTTTGAGAGCTATAAACAATCATTTTTAGGAAAATATTTATTAAATTATTTACTTTTCGTGAAATAAACAAAAAATAAATTACCAGATTGGTTCAGAAATTCTATTCTTAGGCTGGGGTCATAGTGGAATTCCATGTTGATCTTTGCTCATCAAATGAAGCCCATCTCTTGACATAATAATCATGTTGTACATGTGAGAAATGGAATGCGTCTCCAGTCAACATATACAAAGCGAATAATGGAAAACTAGGGATAGAAACAGAATGAAGGACCACATAAGATCCCTAGACATTTTCCCGACTATTGTCCTCTTTGATTTTACAGTTTGGGATTCCTTTCATGATTCCATGACCATTAACCAAACATGACTTTAAGTGTTTTGAGGTGTCAGCGTGGTTCCAAGTACTTATATACCTTGATTTGCTATGCTCTAGGTGATCTGTAGATTCTAACTTGGTGGGATGAAACATGACCGAACGAACCCTTTCCCTCTTCAGCCTAGCAAAATGTCAGTATTTCAAAGCCGTGCATAATAGAAAGCCACTTTTGCGGGGAATTTGTTTTCTCTTTAAAATTTTCAAGGTTGAAAATGAATTTGAAAATCGCTGATCCTGGTTGAACTCTTTTATGTTTACCCCATGCAAGTGGTGGATACTGTTGGGGACGCGCTCGACTTTTTATTGAGAAAGGAGTGCGGTTCTTGACATTGTCTAGACGAAAGATGCCTTTTCTTTCTGTGATTACTGAACAATCACCAATTCTTTGGAAGCTGGCACGATCTTTCCATTGTGTGTTTTCCTTATCTTAAAAAGTAACTTCCATTCGCTAGTCTTCACTTGATTTTGCTTATCGTGTTTCATGTGTGACTTTCCCTTAAGGCAGTCCGCATCCCATCTGAACTAGAGGGATCACATGAACAATTTATGGTTCATCTTGCTCTTTTCTCAACACATGCAATCTTGCTTACATGATTTTTGGTAAGTATCCCAATGTTCCTTCTTACATGTATATGAGAATTGTAATTGGCAAAATTTGAAAACTTTCCGTACCCTTCCAATACCATAATGGGCCGATGTTTGGATCTCTAAATTGAGCAGACGGACCTCATGTTTTAGCATAGCACAAGATTAGTTTTAGATTGGAAGGCATGATGCAAACACAGAAAAAAGATGCATAACTTATGAAAATAACAATAACAATAACAATAACAATAACAATAACTATAACAATAACAATAACTATAACAATAACTATAACTATAACTATAACAATAACAATAACAATAACAATAACTATAACTATAACAATAACAATAACTATAACAATAACTATAACAATAACTATAACAACAATAACTATAACAATAACAATAACAATAACTATAACAATAACCATAACAATAACCATAACCATAACGATAACCATAACGATAACCATAACTATAACGATAACCATAACCATAACCATAACCATAACCATAACCATAACTATAACGATAATGATAACGATAACCATAATGATAATGATAACGATAACGATAATCATAACGATAACAATAACCATAACCATAACCATAACTATAACCATAACTATAACCATAATTATAAGGAACTAGAAGGAACCAGCTCCGTCCTGCAGTTTTGGAGAAATGTATATTGTGACATCTTGATTTTTGGGTTATGTTTTCAACTAAATAAGCTGGGCTTTTTAAGGGATTTTAACGCAATAGACTTGAGAATTTGACCAGAAATCGATTGTTCGACCGTGCTAATCTGCAAGGGTCATTACAGCACTGTCAAAATTGATCAGAGATTAGAGATAGGTCAATTTGACTGAGATATGTGATCAAAGTGTGGGTGATTCCACCTGATTGCAAAATTAGCAATAAATCAACTTTTCTGTCTTTTTGGGTACCATGTGTTCGTATTTGAAACCTTGATATTTTCACGACAACCGAGAGTTGCTAATGAGTCGAAAATGCACAATGTGATTCGAAAATAAGCGACCATGGGTCAATTGCACTAAAAATTCCTAAAAGCTACACGGTAGATTAGGTCACGCTAAAATCGCGTCCGGTTAAAATTAACCACGAATTTAAACCCGATTTCAGAAATTGAAAGTTTTGTCATGTCACGATTCATTTTAGGAACGTCGACTCATCCTCCGAAGATTTTTCTGCAAATCGAGATTTTTTACAAAAATTCAATATAGGGCTGTTTTTGACTGGGAAAATTATAGGGCCGTTTTTGGTCGCTTTTTGGGATTCAAGTTGTGTGGCACCCCCCAAACGGCCCCTGATCCATTAGGGTTGCCACAATTCGATTTCCTTTCAGTTGTCCTAGATAATATATCACTTTGATACCATAGAATTATAATAGATCCATAAGTCCTGGGGGTTTATATCATTTAGATCGGTCCCTGCGCAATTTATATGGCGGAAGCGTATTCAACAACTCCCTTCCCTATATTAGAAAACGGTGCACACCAACTAAACATTTTTATAGGTAAAAGCCGAATACTTTTGTTTACTTAAACCAGATGGACATCATTCGTTGGTATACCAAAATGCCGTAGTCTTCTATACTCTGCTATATTTCAAAAGATGACCGACATATTTTCCAACAGCCGTATACTTAAAGTCCATCGATCAGTGTCGGCGTCCAAAAGTTCCTTCCTCTGCCGTCCTCCTCCTCACGGCCATATCCAACCACGTGGTCCATTTGCTGGTGGCGGTGGCAGCAGAGATATCTTGTTTAGTCTGAAATGTTAGTTCCCAAACGGGGTGAGTACAACCACTCAGCAGTAAAAGATTCATTAAGCTATATCACGCAGTACCATCAATATCTAGATTCATGCAAGATAGACAAGATACGCAATCAATGAATGAGTATGCATTCAAACCATATAACTCTTCAATGCAATGACCAATGTATTTCCAAAGCTAAGATGCACCGTTTCCAGTCACACAAGTCCCGATCATGAGGCCAAACTGTTATGGCACGTCCCATTCCATGCCATACAATTTAGTCCCATAACTAGACCACACGCACACTTAGTAGAACCATCAGTTTTAACGTTCAAAATGGTTTATCCCCCCAGAGGACCAATGTTTGCGTCCTTTTGGGATTCTGCACCCAACCTGGCACCGCGGAAGCCTCCGGGCATGTATTCAAAATACAACCAGGCATCCAAAGGGCATCAACTCATTCGAACCTCTGGGCATCTCGCACCCCACCTGGCATCACGAGGAATCATTAGGGACCATAAACATGGTTACCCCTAACCTCCGGGCATGCATCATAATACAACCCCTCACCCTCCGGGCATGTATCATAATACAACCGGGCATCCCGACACTCCCGGGGAAAAACCTCTAGACATGTATTCATAATACAACCAGGCATCCAAAGGGCATCGACTCATTCGAACCTCTGGGCATCCCGACTCCCGGGGCATCATCAACCCGAGGGTCCAACGGTATCAATTAACATCTTAATTTCCAAAAACACTTTTCAATACAATGACAAAATGTCTCTTAAGTCTCATTACATCTCAATATTGCATGATATGCCAATGCTAGTATCATCATATCACATAACAACCCAAGATGCATTCACTTTTGAAATTAGTTGAGCAAAGTCGGAGTAAAACAGCTTAAAAACTAGAATGTGCAGTTTTAATGAAAATTTCGGAATAACCCCTAAATAAATTCAGAAAATTATGAAATTTGGATATGTTATAAACAAGACCTAAAGGAAAAAGTTTTGTGAAGAACACTAAGTTAGATTCGTTGTGTATAAAGAGTAACAAATTGTGCAACTCGGTTCCAGATTTTCTATAATATAGGGTAGTTCGTATTTTAAAAACTCCAAAATTCTGCAACACCAAAATTCGGAATTATAGTATAAACCAAGTGCAAAAAAAACTTTGAAGGCACGTCAAATCCACATCAGCAGAAACATTTCGTAAAACCGAAAGTTTAAGCACCGAATTGACCATAATCAAATTCACCATATTTCGCAAATGTCACAGAGATAATAAAAATCTATACGATTTCAAAAGAACACGTATCACCAAGCATCGACAGGATTCACATAGCATATGTCCGTAGACGTCTACTCGCACTACACTAGACAATCACAGCATGCACAACATAGATTGATGAACTTCTACTTGCCTCAACTCCTAGCTTGATCGGCCAACAAAAACGGAAACTTGGGACTTTGAACGCAGCTCAATCGGTGGTGAAGATTAGCGGCATCTACGGTGGCAGCTCGAGCACAACCATGGATGGACGAGCACGGGCGGAGGGGCAACCTTCTCCCTCCTCACGCCGCTCACACTCACACTCACGCTCAAACTCTCTCTCTCTCACTCGCTCGCGCGGTCCTTCTCTCTATCTGAAATTTTTGCTCGGTTAATCTCTCTCTCTTCCCCTCTGTGTACGAGGGTTTCGTTTCCTTTGCTTGTTGACTTTGAGAGTCAATAAACGTGAAGCTCGGTGGCCGCACGCACACGGGGCAGCTGTTGGAGACGTGGCTTCTTGCATGCCGGTTTCTCTCCTTGCCGAGACAGCATGATTTTTCATGCCGGACGTGTCGACTTGCTGGTCAAGATTTCAGTCCTATTGACCGGTGGAAGAGGGAGGAGGACGTGGCCGATCGTTCTTCATCCCCGTTCTCTCTCGTTGGCAGTTTGAAAGAAAGACAACGTGGCTACCATTCGGTTCCTTCGGGTCAACAATTCTTCATTTGTTGACCATCGTGGACGTGGCTGCATGGCCGAATTTCCTTCATTCGGCTCATTAAAAATCAGTCTATTAAAGTCCAAATCCCCTTTTTATTTCACATACACTTAAGTGGATAGTTGTGTAGTGTCATTGGAACAAGTATGCACGGATTTGCGGGGTCGAATGTGGTGTCGACAATGAAGTCCGATAATAACTTTGTCAATCCACAATGTGTCGTCATTTTACTAAGGTCGGAAAAATATGGTTGAGGTTGATCTCACCAATGACCGACCCAATACTAAGCGTGACGTATCGGTCCATGATAAAATAAAACGGTGTCCGTACATGATACCGATGACATAGTCCCACGATACTTCCGTTGACCCAACACAGACCGTCGCATATTCGAGGGTCGTCAAAAATTCTGGATGCCACAAGTTGGTTCAATTAATGAGGAAAAATTATGAGAGGGACGATGGCACATTGGCTGAATTTATAGGCTTTGATTTGAGCTCAATGGGAGAAGAATTAAATTAAATTGAATGCCAAATGTACAAAATTCATAGGCCAAGGGGGTAGCAACCTTTTGGACCATTTGGGAGACTTTTTGAGGAAGCTTGGGAGTGGATAATGGCTAAGGATGATGGCTGAGCAAGTGGGGCATGTGTGATGAGTGAAATAGATAGGGTTGTGGACTTTGGAGGCCAAATGGTGGTCCCCCTTCAGCTGAGCAGCCATCTTCTTCCTCCTTGCCCCGCCCCTCACTTTATCCATTGTTGAGGCATTTGAGAGCTTAAGATAATCAGAGAAACCAGCCCTCACATCTCTCTCTCTCTCTCTCCCCTTTAGCCCCAAGCAAATTCGTAGCCTTTTCTCCACTGTTTTCCTCTTCTTCCTATTTTTGCCCCAGCTGATCTTCTTGAGAAAAGCTAAGTTGATTGTTGCATTTCTGTGATAATCAACCTTCGTGCCATCCACCATCGCGCTCAAAAGGCCTAAACTGTTCAAGAGGACCCGGTTGCTCGCCGAACGGAGCCGCCAGCGGGTCAGCCGGCCAGTCGAAAGCAGCCGCTCGCCGGTCCATCGGTCCGCTTGCCCGACTGCACTACTTCGCCTGTTTCTCCCATTTCAGCCATTTTCCTCCCATTTCGACCTAGCCTCCACCCATCCCAACCACCAACGGGTCCCCCTTGACCCCTAGGTGTCGCCGGTCACGGGCCAACTCCTCGCCGGAGCTCCGATCAGCCCGTTCAACTTCATTTCTCCTCCAGCAGTCCAGTTTTCCAAAGTTGTAGAGAGTCTGAGTTTGTGGCCATTGTTTCAGCCTTGTGACCACCTTGGATCATCGTGGTTGAAGTCCCCGTGCATAGCCTCCATGTTGTCATCACCGTGGACTCACCGGCCTACTAAACCGGTGAGTTTATTCACTAAACCTTGCTTAGAAGGTTAATTATGCTTAAGGGTTGATTAGATTAGCCTTAAGATAGATTAGTGCTAATCTAGAATGGTTATATTAGTCTTAGAATATATTAGTGTTAATCTAATTAGTGAGATTAGCCCCATTGAGGATGGATTAGTCCAAATTAGTGGACTTTCTGCAGTTCGGATTTCTGGACCCTCGTTGTTTTCCATTTTTGTAGATCAACATGGGTTGCGAATTTGAGGTTGCTTCCTTCTTGAGAAATGTTTTAGACATCTTCAAATATAATATATATATTTCTCAATATTTTTAGGGATTTAAAAGAAGGAGATATTAGCTTGGTCATTTGCAAACAGAACCTCGGACTGTGCTGGAATTTATGACCTTTCGGGATTCTAGGGGTTTTTATCAATTCGTAGGGTTCGAATTTCAAAATGGTTTCTTCACAAAAGTTATTTACCACATCTTCTATTTTAACATAGTCATATTTCAGATCAAATAAACAAGTTTTGCATCTTGAATCAAACTGATTTCGGAAAATAGACTTTCTGGAAACAGACCCAGTTTTTCTACTGAATTGAGTGATTTACTAAGCTTAATCTAAAAGAATCTAGGTTAAGGTGTCTCATGAAAAATGTTTTTTTATGTGTCCTTTATGACATATTAAAATTTGGGAATTTTTCAAACTCGATTGATTAGATTTTTGGATTTAAACTCGGAGATGTGCTAGTGGACCGTTTCTGCCGGTAAGACCAGTAGTAGTTCGTGATTGTTCTTAATGCTTTGCTTGCTAGAAATTTCATATTTGGTGATGTGATTGATCTGTGATATGCTTGGAACTTATGAGTAATGAGATGTGAATGGTTGTGCTATGGTAATAGTTTCTAGTCATGGCAAAAGATGGCTATTGATGGGGGATGTGTGATATTGGTTGATAATTTATGCAATTGAGTGCCGTTGAGTGATTAATCGCCGAACTTCGAGTAGGCCGTGCCCATTGGGCCGTGATTAATCGCCAAACTTCTAGTAGGCCGTGCCCACTGGGCCGTGATTAACCGCCAAACTTCTAGTAGGCCGTGCCCATTGGGCTGTGATTAAACCATTGAACATCGAGTAGGCCGTGCCCATTGGACCGTGATTAAAATTTGAACGTGTGATTGATTGAGTTAGACGTGCCGGATAATGGGACAAAATTGTGTGGCACGGTATGGGACGTGTTATAACGATTTGGCCTTATAATCAGGACCCTTGTGTTTGATTGAGATTGTGTGAGACGTTACAATTGATGTGTGTATTTATTATATGCATTTGTGATATGAACTGTGCTAACGTGCAATGAAGAACTGAGGTGGGGTGAGTATCATTGATTGTGTGGTTAGGACGTCTCTAGGCATATTACCCTCCTAATCGGGGTTTAGAGTGTGAACTCACTGAGATTTATATCTCATCCCGTGGTGGGCTCAATTCTTTTTAGGGCCGTAGAGTGGAGGATCTAGAGCTGAGCTGAGGTAATCTGAGGTGTAGGTCAGATAGGACAACTTCTTTTGAGAGTTGGTCTTTTTAAGTTTTTTTATTGTAGACTTTTGTACATGACTTAGTGTGTATATAAAAGCATGTTTTGTTTGTGAATCTGTTGTCCTACTTTTCTATCTCAAGATGGTTACTGGCAAGGGATTTGTTATTCGCTTCCGCATGTACAATAAAATGAAAGGGTCAGCAACTCGTCCTGAGAAGTTAGAAATTTTATCGACCAACGAGGGATGGGCACGCACTCGAGGTTCGGGGCATGACACATATGCATCCACAATCGAGACACACTATCTTGATGATATATACTACGGGATATTACTATAAAGATATGGAGACCTAAATATAGCAATTTGAGTAGAGGTTACCTAAGACGTACTTGTATTTTAACTTCCCATCACGCACTAGTTCCAGCAAGTGATCTATCATTCTTCTGCACTCTGTCACATCATTGTTAGACTAAATATAACCTAAAACCTGACGATTCCGATTTATCAATCACGGATAAATTCGTACAAAATTTGGGATCGGTTTGCGGAAACGTAAAGATCAATATACCTCCAGCCATTGATGAAATTTGCAAAAGCGGACCCCAAAACCTTGAATGGATCCACGTAGCATGATCGATCTACAATATAGGAACACTAGATATGTACATCCTGTTCTACTAGCCAATACCCCTCAAACCTGATGGTGTGTTTTCTGTAGTGATAGGGTTTGAACTAGACGACCTGACATTTTATTCCGTTTATTATGTTACCGATATCTTCCATCAAGACCGTTATGGTAACATATTAACGGGCAAATATCATGTAATACACGTGGGTAATAAATTGGGCAATAAATTGGAATTTATTGGGAATACAATATTTGGATCATATTTAGAATAATAAAAATATATTACATATAATAACAATCATTTGAACTCATCCAATTATGCCAGCCAAAATCCCCTCAAAGAAAGATCCTGCAAACCATAACAACCATTATCGTACACTCCAAATGTGCTTTATGATTTAGGAATTAATTCCAAAAGTCAGCAGTATTGACTGTACAATTGAACATGAGATATCATAGTGAAATCGAGAAGCATACAATAATAGAATCGTTGTTTCTATGCCTTCTTTGCTCTAGATCTTTTACTAAAACGCCTCCTATGGGTACAATTGAACTTTAGCATGAGATATCACAATGAAATCAAGAAGGAGACAATAGTAGAACCATTGTTTCTATGCCTTCTTCTTTGCTCTAGATCTTTTATTAGAATGCCTCCTATGGGTACAAGTTTCTCTTCCGATATTCAGCACCTACTGTTGGCTTAAAAATGCCTGAGCTATGCCACAATTATTACTTTCGGTTAAGGGATCAAGTGATATTGATTCTTTGGCCCTAAGAAATCCATATGGATAATCTCTTGATCTCACGCGCAAGTGATATCATGACATTCTAGATTTTCAGTTCTAGTTTCTACTGAATAAATCGGGCATTTCATTAACGCACATATAGAGCTGTTCTCAAAGCTGATCACTCTCGAGATAACTAAACTATCTGAGGAAACCATTAAAATTTTTTAAGGCAAATAGACTTGAGAATTCGACCAGGAATCGGCTTCTCCACTGTGTCTATCTTTAGAGGTCATTATGGTACAGATATAAATCGATTCGAGATCAAAAATAGGTCGGTTCGACTGAGATGTGTGGCTAATCGTGGGTGACACCACTAAATTGGAAAATTCTCGTCGACCGGCACTAGATTGATTTTCTTATTGTTTTGATACCATGTGTCCGTATTTAAATCATCGAGATTTTCATGATAACCGAGAGTCGCCAATGTGTCGAGTGGGTTCATTGTGGCTCGAAAAAAATCGACCACGAGTCATTTGTACTAAAAATTTCTAAAAGTTACCCAATAGCCTAGGTCATGCTAAAAACGCGTTGAATGGAAATTAACCGTGAATTCGAACTCGATTTCAAAAATTGAAAGTTTTGTCATGTCACGTCACGAATTATTTTAGGAATGTCGACTCACCCTTCGAAGAATTTTCGGAGATTCTGAGATTTTTACGAAAAATCGATTCGGACGTCGCGGAAATTTGGATTGACCAAATTGAATGGAATTTTGACTTCTAAGTGAGCTATTTGACGTTGGGAACTTATAGAAATTTTTTGGACATTCTCTTCAATGAAATTGGACTTCGAATTGGAGAATTTGAGGAGGAAAGTGAAGCCAAAGATGAGTGCCAAAGTGTGAAATTCGGAATTACGGCATGGGGCTACAATAAGGACATTTAAATTGGCTCATTTATTAATTAATTTCCAAGAAAAAATTACGATGGGAAATGCCATCAATGGAAAGGATAATGTTGTGGACTTTTGCCCCTCTTCTTTTTGTTCCAATCTTCTTAGTTGATCGACGCTAGCTGCTTCCACATTTCTTTTCTTTTCATCCCTTGAAGAGACGTGCGACTCCTTCAGTCTCTTCCGCCCTCACCTTTGTTTGCCATCTCCCTCCACCAACCAGCCACGAAGCAGCCCGGTCTGCGTTATTCTCCAGCTGCCAGCGAAGTGTGAAGTCACCGAAGCCGCTGCCTCACCCACTTCCTCTCCACGCGTCCTCAGTAGCATCTTTGGAGTCAACTAGCAATGTCACTTGAAGAAGCCACGTCTTCACCGAGTCAAGATTCCCCTGCTAGCTTCAGTTGTTGACTGCCTGGCCCCGCACGAAGCCACCCATCTCCACGTTGACGCTGTAGCTCCACTTCGGCTTGTCTTCAAGGTCAACAAACCACCCCCTCATCTCCATTGAATTCTCCGTTGCATGCCACGTTACCCTGCAGCCCAACATCACTGAAGCAACCCAGCAGCTTCCTTCTATCGCCAGCCGCACCAAGTTGACGACCGAAGCAGCTTCGGCCTTGCTGCTTCTTCGATCGGTCCATCTCCTCCGAAGCCCAGCAGCCTTCAGTTTCACGGGCCCAGGAGTTCCGCGAACTTCAATCGACAACCCAAGCCAGCAAATTGCTCAGCCCATCTTCAAACCAGAAAAACCCAAGCATTAGCTCAGCCCAACAAGTTGTTATTTGCTTAGTTCAGCCCATCTTGGGCCCATGAAGCTAACCCAAGCCTGTGACCAGCAGCCCATCTCAATTGAAGCCCAAAGTTCTGTAGTTCAGTCCATTGGAGTTCGGCCCAAGCCCAACTTTTGTTGTGGGCTTATGAGGCTTTTGAACCCCGCCCTAGTGCCTATCGACGTTGTTGAAAATTCAGATTTCAACTGCTGTCACGCCGCCTTCGTAGTGATCCGGTCTCCGCTTTCAATCAAGTGAGTTTTCCTGACTAATGCTTTCTTAGTTTGCTAATTATACTTAAGGGTTGATTAGATTTAATTAAATGTAATTATGTGGTTAGATTAGAGTAGATTAGTAATTATTAATTAAATGTGATGAATGTTAGGTGGTTAGACATAGTCATTAGTAAGTAGAAACGTGTTATTATTTATTGAATGCATCACGGGATTTTTTCTGACCCTTATTGGGCTTCAATTAGGCATTACGGGCCTAAATTGGATTTTTAGTATTTAATTATTAATTTTCAAAATTATTTATTTATTTATTTATTTTTCGGAAATTAGGCAGGGATAGCCGACGACTGGAATTTTATGCCGATTGTTGTGGCGCAGTCCATTTATTTAGTTGAGCTTTATTTCGTGTATAATTGAATTATTTGTGAAAGTGAGAATTATTCTTTAATTGGATAATCGTTGGTTATTGATTGAAAAATAACCGGGCATCGATTAATAATGCCAAAAATATTTGAGTGGAATACAGAAAATAGTGGGATTTGTGGAAGGAAATGATAGCATTTTGGCTAAGGCCGACTCTGTTCCCACACACGGCTGTTTATACTGGGTATTTTATCATGAGGGAATTGGGTCAAGACATAATTCTTAAATAAGGAATATGATTGTGGAAAAAAAAGTCTTTGGCCATAGATAAATAATTGGGTGAAGTTATGACATTGATTGAGATTGACCACCTAATAAAGGTAGTGCCTATTTGGACCGTAATTAACCACCGACGTAGGGTTGTGCCTACAAGGTCGTAATTTAGTGTTACCACCGAATTTGGAATCGGTGGTGTTAGCTGAGCCGTAATTCAACATTACCACCTGATCTAGGTTGTGCTCGCTGAGCCGCACTTCAGCATTACCACCAAAGTATAGTTGTGTCCATTGGACCGTAATCTACCACCGACCTTGGAATTGGTTGTGCTCGCTGAGCCGTAATTCAGTATTACCGCCTAAGTTTTAGTAGGTCGTGCTCGCTGAGTCGTAATTCAACATTACCGCCAAAGTTTTAGTAGGCCGTGCTTGCTGAGCCGTAATTCAGCATTGGGATTGAGTATTCGAGATAACTATGTACGCCGTGCTCATTGAGCTGTAATTCAGCATTAAATTTGAGTAAATGAGATGAGCCGACCAAGAAAGGGTCGAGATGACATGTAATCGACTAAGTCGATTGGTCAAGATATCGATCTGTGATGTGATTGCTTGGATGCCTATTGAACTGTGCTAATATGCAGGTGGAATCTGAGGTTAAGGCAAGTCCTCTGACCCGTGCGTGCATAGGTAGCCCGGTTAGCGTATTAGTTTACTAATCGAGTCTTAGGGGGTAGAACTTGCTGAGACGTGGTCTTAATGGTTATTGTATAACCATTTCAGGCCCGTAGATGAGCCTGAGGAGGAGGAACCAGAAGAGGATGATGAGCTAGAAAAGGATGAAGAGCTTGAAGGAAACGAACTTAATGAAGAAGAATCTGAGGAGAATTAGGATGATCCTGAGTTCGACCCAGATGAGGACTAAGATCCCATCCTGTCTTGTCAGACCTGGTTTTTATGTGGATAAGTGTTAGATAAGACCTCTGTGAATAGTAGTGTATTATATACTATGAGGTGCTTGTATAAAAGTGTGATTGTGAATTTTCAGTATGAAAAATATGGCCCTGCTTTTCTATCCCATTGTTTTATTGTCTGGGGATTTATAACTGCTTCCGCATGTGCTATCGAAAATGAAAGGGTCGGCGATACATAGTCCTGGGATATCGCATTTTAAAATCGACCAAGGTAAGGGATGTGTGCGTGCCTAAGGATTGAGGCATGACAGATACTGATTCTTTGGCCTTCCATGTGGATAATCTCTTGATCTCACACGCATGATTTTCTCACCCATCCATAGTTTGCTTCATTTCTTAACAGGTAATTACATTGCCTCCCTCACCCCTTCCCCCCCTCCCCCGAAAAAAAAAAAAAAAAAAAAAAAAAAACTCCCCGCACGATTGAATATATAGAAGCATTGGTTTAAACATTCCTCTTAGACTTGACTATAGGAACTCTAGGAATAATTTTTTTTGCTCAAATTTGGTTGCATCAAATACTGAAAGTGAGATTTTGGGCCAAGTTTAGACAAAAAATAAACCATAGGGCATTGACCAAGACCGAGACCAAGACAGACAAGTCAATAAATTGTAAGGCTTGACTGAAATAACCTCATAATTGTAGGTGGAAAAATTAGTTTGCTGCTTCTTAATTTACCTTGAAGATGAAAGATGAAGTTGAAACCATAAGTGGTTTCTTAGACATCCCACCATATGTCACCATGGTTCCTCCCCGCCTGAGAACAAAACAAAATCAGCTCTCTTCAGAAAGATATGGGAAGCACTCAACACTACTTTAACACTTGTCGCACCTCAAAAATTTCATCACCAAGGAAGCAACATTGCCACCAACACAGTTAATCAAAGGGCAGGTTCTTTAAGATCACCCTAGTAGCAAGTCAATTAGATGTAAATAAAAACTCAAGTGCAAATGGCTAAACATGGGTGTGTGTCCATGCATGAGAATATGGCAGAATGGGTTAAGGGATGCATGATACCAGTAGACTCTTAACATTCTTTACTTCTAATTGGCTCTTAGTGAACACTTATCCAGCACCGAGTTTCTTCAATGCCTCTTTTGCTTCATCAAAGCCAGCTCTGTCATGGAAAAAAAGGGTCATGAAAGCCCAATAAAAACCAAATTTAGTTACTGAAATGTAATGCTAACTGCTAAGTTGAAAAAGAAATTACGAATTCTACTAAATTTGTCCTAGATGTCACATAGGAACTAATGAGCTGGCTAACGAGAGCTCTACTAAATTAATGTGTCAAGCACCGCAAAATGTTTTCTAACCTTTTTTGTGTCATCACAAAATTAAAAAAAAAAAATCACTACAGGAAGTTGCAAGGCAAGAGAGGTCTTAGATATACTAAAAGTAATTTTCCACCAACAATCACAAAAGATGGAATTACCAATGCCCCAGTAGTATGATGATCTAAACATACCAACGATCAACATCTAGAACACATGATGACTGCAAAACTAGTAGAAGCAGCATCAATAGTAAGAAGTCACTTCTGATGAGCAATGCAAAAACATATCTTTTCCCTTCACACTACAATTGACTGCCTTTGTCTTCAATAGATTCAAAAAACAAGTCCTTCTAATCTTTCCTATACATGTTACCTCATAAAAAAAACCTCATCTTTATATTGGCAGATTGAAGGATGTTAGTTGATGTACCAAAATACTGCCCTTCTTTCTTTGATAAGTTCAACATAATCAGTTTCTCAAAATGCCCTCATAACAGAACCATTCTTGCATGCCAATGCATGAACTATTGCTAAGTTAGCCCCATAGATTCCTACCCATTGTAGCACCTAGCCAGAGATTATAATTTCCTTGAATCAATGATCACACTCTGTGTTACTTTTAAGTTTAAGAGCGTCAGCTACAGTAACACAAGCTCAAGATCCACTTCTCCTTGTTATTCGATGCAAGAAATCTCTATCAATCACACCATCTTCCATAAAAACCTGAGATACGAGAATGCTGAATATTTTGGCACATTTTCAATTAGTAAATTGATATACCACTGCCACAACCAAACATAATCAACATATTTGTGCATCTGGCAATTGTTCATAACTTTTAGTCCACCAGCAAGGTTCATAATTAGAACAAGAAAAGACAAAGTTGCCACAAGTAATTCAGTCCCCAAAGAGTTCCAACGTGTCATCACAGAGCTTGAATTTCAGATGGAATTCAGGCTGTCTAACCATCCAAAGTTACTTTAGAAGCTAAGTAGACAAGAGCTCAATGCTTTCCCACAAGGGGCAAAAAAAAAAGGCTTGCTAGCAATGGTTAAGGCAAATCACTGAAAAGAGAAATAAAAGCAAACCTACACATACCCTTGCTATCCAAAGTCTATACAAAATTTTTAAATAGCAATAGTTTGACAAAAGTTATATGGTGTCAAGGTTACTGAAAGCTTTCAAAAGAGCACCTGTCCCTAATTATATTGATGCTATGGATGCCGCGGGATTTTGTAATTTGGATGAGGCATCGACCCACCATATTTGTAGCCCCATTTTGCACAATAGAATCCCCTAATTATCACAACTGATTAGGACAACTTACAAAAATTGCTTATGGTAAAAGTTAGGGGACAACTAAGAGGACTTTTGTATTGTCTATATACCTAGATCCAAACAAGTGAAGTCTTCAAGCATTCTGAAAGCGATTGGAGGATTAATTGAAATTGTTGCAGCATATTCAATAGGAGAATTCTTATCAATTTTTTGCCACACACTATGGTCTTTCACAATATAAGTCTGCCATGTCCCTGAGCACAAAAACTATTTCACCTTTCAACACACTCAAATTTACAATGGGTAAGTGCTAGACATGGATGTTCTGCATAACAAAACAAGTCAGTACTTATGGAATGCAAAAGTATCTTTTATTTATGAAGACGAATACTAAAGTGTGTATAAAAATTTTGATTTTCTTTTGGTTGATATTCCACTCGTTTCTCTTCTGCATCTAATCAAATTTTTGTTGGAAAAATATGGCTTCGAATTGGGTAGAACAATGAAGTCGGATCTTTAAAGTATTCAAATCGGACTTTAAGGCGTGATATCACTTTCTTTAAGGATTTATTTTCCCCACAATGTTGCTAATGATCACCGGCCATTGTGTCTAATTGTTTATAGGTGAAGTATTTACAAACTACCAACAATCCCCCACTTTTGTTTATAAAACAAAAACAAAAAATAAAACGTTAAAATATATACAGTCAAAATTTCCGTGAGATTAATATATATACATAAAATTCTCTTTCGAGTTAAACCTTTACTTAGTGCAAGTATCTCAAAGCTCTATCAAAGTGACAAGTAGCTCGACTTTAAACTTATACTTTTATATAATAAAACCGGATATACCGCACATACACTAACCTCTTGTCTTAGCGAGAAGTTCTATATTACTCCGCACTATTATGGCCTTGTGCTTGATCCTGTTTCATGAGCTCTTTAGAAAGCAACCCTAGCTTTCGTAAGAAGCAGAACCACTTTTAAGCTCATATAGGTGAAGTATTTACAATGTGCTTCTGTTACTATTAAAGGGTTTTAGCCCCATTTCTTATGAGGTCATTATTACCATGTCTCTTGGTAAAGTCTTTGTTAAGGGATCGACTAGATTATTACTTGACCTCACATAGACAATTATTATGGTACAATCTTTAATCAATTGTCTCACATATTCATGTCTTAGACTAATATGTCTAGACTTACTATTATATGTGCTATTATAGGCTCTTACCAAAGTTGCCTAACTGTCACAGTGGATATAAATAAGAGGCATATGACTAGGTCATAATTTGATATCCAACGACAAATTCCTAATCCATCAACCTTTTTCCCACTTGCTACTAAACAATGATTCAAATTTCATAGTTGAGTGAACTATGCACATTTGTTTCTTGCTCGCCCAAGAAACAACACACTCACGTGATGTGAAAATCCATCCAGAAGTTTCATCTCCCACACTTGTAATCCAAGTAGCATTGGCGTATCCTTCTAATATAGCCAGATTATTATAGAACAATAAGATAATTCTCACATGTTCTATATTTGGATTATTAGTATTTACTCAACTGACATATACAAAAAGTAATATCAGGTCTAGTATAATGTATCGCATACATTAAAGACCAATATCACTCACATTAAAAACTCTCCACTAGGAATCAAATGGAGTACTCATATATTTGAAAACAAGATGTTTAAATTTATACAACATCTTCTTCATGTAATCACTTTGGCTCAAAGAATAACCCCCACTATTTTCTTAATATTAATACTTAAGATAGTATTTATTTCACTCAAATCTTTCATTTTGAAAATGAAAGTCAGATACTTCTCAATCTCAATTATTCCAGTTATATTAGTTCCAAAATCTTGATCATGTATGGCACTTCCAACTATGAAACAAGTGAATACCGGACATACATAGCTCTTTTAACCATGATGCCAACAAATCCCAAAATACTACAACATTATTAATATGAATTTCCTCTTTTGACTCCCAATACAAAAGTGTATGCTAACGTGATCAAAGCAGCATCAAACTTGCGTGAAACTTATGCCGCGTAATGATCCCCAAGTCACAACTAGAAAAGTCAGGCTCATTCTAAGCAACTTATGGGCACATCAACTTGGAGCATTATGTCCAAATTTAACATGAATTGACCATAACACTTTCCTATGTCGCATGCGTATCATTTTCTTTGTTATGGAAGTCTTAAACAGGGGCATATATCGCATCTCTTCAATTCTATCATTATCCCACATATGGAATTGAACACACATGTCAAAAGATGACTAAAGACCAAGAGCCTGTATGAAACCATTAATGACAAATAATGTAATGGTTTACGTGCTAAACATGGAGATTAAAAACATTGCATACCTTAGCGTATAAGTAAATAAGCAAAAAGCAATACCTCAATACATTCTCAAGTAATCCTCCAAAACGTCCATGAATGACCCAACATTTGCCTTCTGGAAGAAACTCCCGACTCTCTGGACTTGACCTCTTTGTGACCAATGCTCTATTCTCCAGTATCATTTCTTCATCATTGGATGCATAGATAAGACTCGGTGAATCACTATCAAATGCCCATCGTGACTTCGAGATGGTCCTCTCGTGAACAAATTCTCCATCCTCGACCATACTGTCATCTGGATCACCAGCCTCACTTTCCTCCTGATGCAATGCCTGGGCCTTGCATACAGATGCACTGAGAGATATAGATTGATCAGCCACAGAAAGATCATATCCATGTATCGGATCCAATGAGATAGAGGAGTTCAAAACACAGCCACCAGACTCATCATTCGATGACATTGTAGATGGAGCCATAGGACTTAAAATAGTGGTGGCCGAAAGCACTCGGTTCTTGGATGATATCCTAATTTCCCTGTCCTCCACATCCCATAACATCGGGGAGAACTTCCTCTTCTTCTTAGGGGGATGCTGCACACCATCTTATTATTGTACTCTGTACGAACCGACCACATCAAGCCCCTGCTCGACCAAGTCCATAGAGCGGCACAGAGACGAGTAATTCCCAGTTTGCGGAAAGGTACGAGGAGAGGGGAGAGAAAACTGCTTAAACCATCACATAACCCTCATGCAGAGCAAGGAATCGCCAAGATTAATTCTCCGGCGGATCCGAAAGCCGCTCGAATGTTTGAACAAGGTGGAAACAGGGAGATCCAGAACACTCATCGAACATCAATTGTGAAAGCTCGAGCTCCGAAGATGATTTCAGGAACAAAGCAGCAGAAGAAAACCGCGTCTCAACTGTATCGCTTCCACGAGAAAAAAAAAATCATCGGATCCCAGCGATCGAGCCCCAAAAGCAGAGAAAGCATTCGACAATCAGCGTGAAGATCGAAAACCGTCGCCAAAATCGAAACATGTAGAAGATGAGAGACTAACAAGAAAATTCTGAGCATTTTCCGCGCCTGAAAAATGCGAACTTGGAACTGCCAGAACCTTCCCAGATCGCAATCGAAAGTCGGAATCCAACTTTCCACCCCGCCGGCTCACGTAACCGCGACTTTCCTCGCCAAAACCGGGTGTTCGATGCCGAGCAGTGCCTCATATTACTCTGGACCAAAAGATCGCTGAATCTCCTCCTGAACAACCAATTTGCATTGGAGATGGAGTTGGTGGGATTCATGGTGACCTGGTTCTTGGCGGCATCGCCGATCAATCTCTCTCATTTTTCGGCCATCGATTCCTTTGTATGCACATCCACACCCCTCGAACATCTCTCTTTGACGATCACCATGGACAGATGTGGGAATACTCCAAGATACAGAGTAGGGGTGATCGGGTCTAGGGTGGGTAGGGTCTAGACCTGGACCCTGTACCCGACCCTGTTATAACCGGTTCTCTTTTTTTGGACCCTGTTCCCGACCCATCCTGTTTTTCTGGTCCGGGAACAGGGTTCACCCTATTTATATTTGAACCTATTTTGCGTAAAAATTGTTGTATCTTTATATTAACCTTAGATGAGTTGTCTGCTGAAACAAAAAAGGCCGGACCAAGCACATCCTTCGACCAAACTCATTGGGAATATGTATAAAATTTGGACCCCCCTTGAAAAAACAACCAAGTATATAATTCGACCATCTCACATCCCCAGATCCCACAAGGTACATCAAGTTTCTCATATTCCAGTAATATACAACCTAGCAATTTAGCCAATTAACTAGTCGTAGGACAATTTTTGGCTGATCACATATCAACCTTGTCCTTGATGCACTCGATCTTCTTCTCCTTCTTCGGCCTTGCGTTCCACGTGGTACAAAATCTTTGACAAAAACCTAAAATTCATATATAAAGAAAAATCAACAAGAATCCATACTCTAGAGATATACAAAAGTTATGATTTAATAAAGTCTATTTACTTACCACAAAATCGGAGTTTCCACAAAATGAAGTTTATTTTCCAATGATAATGTCCTTGGTAAGACAATCAAAATCTAAAAAAGAAAAGAAAAAGAGATTAAATAAGGCATTCGCTTAATAGATAGTTATGCGAATGAATTACAAGATAGAAAGAAATATATATAACTTACCCGCCTCAAACTTTTCCGCATTCTCAATGCACTCTTCAACATTAATTGGCACGCGAACAACTCTCAACCAATCTTGAGTACAAATTAAACCTTCCATCACTCTAGGAGTCAAAGAACTTCGAAAGCCATCAAGTACACATCCTGATGTACTAAAAGCCGACTATGAAGCAACGGTAGTCACGGGAATAGACAACATCACGAGCCATCAAAGATAAGATTTTATACTTTGACCCAATACTCTTCCACCACATCAAAAGATCAATATTAAGGATATCTTCACTTTCAGCTTCAAGATACCGATCAAGCTCAGATTTGTTTTCATCAAACACTCTTTTCTTTGCATGGAGAAAGCTTTTGTACCAAGCATCGATTTCACAATCATTGTCATCAATATCAACATTGGAAGCACTACTATTGTTACTCACACTTGAATCACCAAATTTTTCTTTACTAGAAGAGCCAACAAAAGATCGTTCATAAGATTTATACAAATTCTCCAAGGCGACCTTCACTTTATCATGCATCTCATCAATATTTGCTTCATCGTCATAGATTTGTTCAAAACAGAACTTTACATAACTCAACTTCTTTGTAGGATCCAATGCAACCACAATCAATGCCATCATATTAACTTTATCCAAACTCCCATAATACTTGTCAAACTTCTCTTTTATTTTTAAACCCATAGCTTGAAGCTTTGGGTTTAAAGAATTTGCCACATTATTCAAATACTTGTACAACTTAGCTATCTCCTCAAAATAATCATTTGAAGTAACATATGAACTACTCGACATCTTCATGAGGATCATTGTCAATTTCCCTTAAGAAAAATAAATCTTCGTCTTCCATTCTTTTAAAAGCTTTCTTGAACTTTATGGCGATATCTAACATCATGTAAGTGGAGTTCCATCTAGTGGCAATATCAAGATAGACCGAACCATTGTATGCAATCATCTCACTCTCAATGCAAGCTTTGAATGTCTTAGCTCTTGCCAGAGAACTCCTCACATACTTAACTATGTTTCGGATGCGTGCAATAGAATCACGCACTCAATTCAATCCGTTTCTTACTATCAAGTTAAGTATATGAGCAGTGCATCTCATATGTAAAGCATCGTCATTCAAAATTAAAAATCTTTCTTTTGAAAATTTTTCTTTCAAATAACTAACGGCCACATCATTTGAACTTGCATTATCTACTGTTATTGTGAACACCTTCCTTTCTATTCCCTAATCATAAATGCATTTCCCCACCATTTTACCAATCTCCTTACCCTTGTGACTATGCATCATCACAAAATTGATTATTCTTTTTTGCAACTGCCAATTTTCATCAATATAATGTGCAATAAGACACAAATAGTTCAAGTTTTGAATGGAACTCCACATATCCGTTGTGAGTGCAATCCTAGATTTAAGCTTACCAAAGTAAGCTTTCAAACAAGTCCTTTCACTTAGATATAACTTCATACAATCTCTTGCTATTGTAAATCGTGAAAGATGATGAAAAAGAGGTTGCAATTCAGTAACAAAATCGCGAAAACCAACACGCTCAACCATGGAAAATGGCTGCTCATCAATAATAATCATTCGAGCAAGCATGTGCCTATAACGTTCTTGATCAAACTTCCATGTCGTTAAGACACTATCAGTAGTAGTATTTTCCCCAACCTCACCAACCACATCTTTGTCACACGATGCAAACAACATTTGATTTTTATCTGTATAAGGATACTTTTTGCACTTTCTTAAGTGCTTCCACATAGTAGAGATTCCATGATCAACATTATACACATAATCCATTCCGCAATGAATGCATTTCACCTTAACTGTTTTCTGTGTTTTCTCATCTATAATTCTCGAAAAGTGATCCCAACAATATGATTGATTAGCTCGCTTTATACCCGAAGCAATATGAGAGTTAGGTACCCTCAACTTGTTTGTCGCACCTATGGCTGCAGATTTCACTTCATCAGCTCCATGGAATGGCAATTCCATGAGTGGACTCATTTCATTATATCCCTCTACTTCCATTGATATGTCTTTGTCTTGATCCATTGACTGAAAACTGAAAAAAAAAAATTATATAACATTGGAGACAAAAAGTAATTCATGGTCTAACATAGTAAATCAAATCTCTCATTAGGTGTGCATTGGAAATGTAGAATGCTGATCTTCTGGCACTATGTAATTCATGGTCCAACATAAGAAATCACTCCATTTTTACTCAACTTCAGTGTTGTGGAAATACAAGTTTCCTATTATCTCTGTCACGAACAAGAATTACAAGCTTCACATAATACTCCTTGTGGAATAACCTATTCAACATAAACAAGCTGAAGCAAAATGGGTTCAAGACATGACAATAATGGCAAAGAAATCAATTTTTTCGCCTTCCTTGATATTGGATTGTGAACAAGTAACAAACCAGAATGAATCAAAAGAGAAAACAGCCAGAGAGATTCAAAACCAGACTTTCATAAAATAAAAGAGGAATTCATAGTGCTCACGGACCCAAGCAACGATTCAGTTTAAACAGTCCCTCGTGAAAATCAAGATCTTCACGAACCTACTTCATTTGGGGGATTCTGCGAATTAAGATGCTAGACTTCTACCAGTCTAAAGCAGGGAATAACATATGAAACCTTGGAAGATTAGCCAACCACTAAATTCAGCAGAAAAATCAACTAGAAAAGGGATCAAATTCAGCAATACATATCATATCATGGGGTAAGTAGAACTAATTAGCCAGTAGCTCACGACGAAGAGTAAAAATCGTGCTTACTAGTTCCGGCGTCGGCGCGGGGGACGAGGACTTACCGAACAGCTCGGCGGGGAGGAGGACGCTGTCGATGGTGAAGATCGCAATGGGGGTGGAGTCGAGCATCGTGCTGGCCACCTGCGAGGAGTCGACCCTAGTGTTAAGCGCGACGGAGTCGCCGGCGGTCTTCACGGTGAAATCGTAGTTCCTGGCACCGTTCGTGGCGAGGGTGCTGATCGGGGCATTGCTCATCTTCAAGGACCCAATTGGGGTGTAGTCTACCACCGCGTGGTACAACAAGAGTGACACGAGCTCACGTCGGGTGCAAACACTGTTAGGCCTTTGTCCAGCACCGACCGGTACGACTTGATGACGCCACTCGAGACGAGGAGGCACCGCGAACGTCTTGCACCCGGCCTTCTCGAGCAGTGCCGTCACGTTCGTGTCCGAGGCCGATGGCACCGGCGCGGCGAGGATGGCCAGGACCAAGATGGGGGCGCTGATCTGGAGGACAGAGATGTTGTAGGGGATCTACTTCACCAACTTGGTGTACGACGAGTCGAGCTTGGACCCGAGGGCGACGGCGCCAAAGCCCACCTTGCCGCCTTGGAGGTCGGTGATGTTGACAAAGCCGATGTTGCCATGGGCGTTCCCAACTGCGGGTGTCACGAGAGGAAGGCGACGGTGGGCAAGCGGAAGCAGTATCAGCGACGCAGCGATCGGATGGATCGGCGGAGGTGAGAGCTTGAGAGTAAAGATAGAAACTGAAAGTTAGAAACGAATTAGGGTTTTGCCTTAAAAACCGGTTCTCAAATCAGTTCCCGAACCGGTTCGGTCGATTCGGTTCCCAGGTGGGTATTCCCTCGAAATCGGTTCCCGGATTGATTTCAACCGAAACAGGACCGAAACCGGTTCCCGACCCTGTTTTTTAGGTGGGCCGATTCGGGAACCGGGTTGACCTGGGCCGGTTGCACACCCCTAATACAGAGAGACAAAGTGACAAAAAAAAATGTGCTCAGATTTTCGATCTTAACAACAAAGAAATGTAAGCAAATTTAAGTCTATGTAATAATGAGATTATTAAACCATATCCCATTCTCAGATTTACACCAAATTGCAAATTACTTCGCAGGGATGTCTAAAGGGCATTTTGACAAACCGTTATGTGCGCTTCATCCACTTGACTCCATTGTTGTGAAATAAATCCTTAAAATTGTTGGGAAAATATGGCCTCGAATTGGGTAGAACAAGTCAGATCTTTAGAGTATTCAAGTCGGACTTTGAAGCGTGATATCACTTTCTTTAAGGATTTATTTGCCTCACAACGTTGCTAATGGTCACCGGCAAATTTCCTCCAGGATACAACAAAGTCTCAAATGAGAATATTAGATAATAATTCTAGTACTTCTCCAGGGTCTCTCTAGGAAACAATTAGACACAATGGCTGTAATTTCTTTAGAAAGAAAATGAAAAAATGAAAGAAGATGTGTATTTGATCTCAAAATAAACGTACTTATCTTTGTCTTTCGAATAGAAGCAACCCTTCAAAATGTTGCAAAAAAAAAACAAAGGTAACCTTTCGGAAAGGTTGCAAAATGAACAAGTATGTTTCAAATGTTACGTTGAAAAGACATAAAATGATCGTCGGTTAGTGCCAAATCTCGTCCACATGCGCGCTCACATATTTTCGATGTGGGACAAGGCGCCTCTTCATTTGTTTTATAAACAAACTACCAACAATTTTCGCCAGGTTGAAAATGTTAAACATGCTGCAGCAAATATAGAAGATTATCCTTTGGCTGGATAAAAAATCATTCAGAAGTGATAAACTAGATGAGCATGGCTGGTCCACTGTTAATCTGATATCACTTTATGACTTAGGTAATACTGAAAGAATGTTTTACCAAAAGAGAGTGGAGAAGGAATGACCAAATCGCCAAGAGAAAGATCCTTCACGGCAGAGCCAACTAAGGGTACTCTGTCAACTCCTTCACGTCCTCCGACTGCGGGCAGTTGTGGCCTCACCGGACACACACCTAGATCAAAGTTTATGCATGAATTATCAAATAAACCTCACGTGAAGTAATAAATAGTACATGGATGAATTATGATCTGACTTTGTAACTACATATCAATATTCCTCAGGAACTGGAGCAACAATTGTCAAAGTCAAACAGTGAAGTCATAAAAGATGCATTAGCCGCCTCAGAATCTCGCAGTTATTCTCTTCCAATATGCAACCAAAGATAAACTCACCATGACATATAATCCACTCGTCGAGCAAGTCCATGGGTGAATAATGAGTAAGAAGGCGCCGATCGCACATGAGGCATAAATAGGACATTATCGCAAATCATTTTAGTTTTTATCGTGAATTCAGGTTACTTTCTAAGGATGAAGCGAAGCCTAAAATCAAATTTATAGTACACAGAAGCCATCACAGATATGTCAGTAGCCGCGAAGTCCCCGAAATATCGAACTCCTCCGCGATATGCTCAGTCCACCATCAAAAACAGCTCAAAAACGTTCACCAAAATCAAGCTTAACCGTTGAGCTCGGATCCGAAGGAAAGGCCGATCCCTTATGGAGGCCCGCCCATCATTTCAACGTTCCCAATTCACGGCTCCTGAACATCGAACGAGAAGACGCTGCAGAAAGCAGCCGTCCCTGCTCGCCTCGCGCTCGTTTTCGCGGCTTAGCTCGCAATCGGATCGGTGTGTTCCGGTCATGCTTCGACTACGCTCGTGATTTTCTCCGATGTTCTCTTTTCTCTTCTTCTTCTTTTTCGTCCGTGGTCGAATCGACGATCGTGGTTTCGTCGTGCAGGCCTTTGTTCGGCATCGCCTTCGACATCGACGGCATGGTCCGCCTCGGTCACACTCCCGTCGGCAGTTCACCGCGCGCGCTCAGGAGATTGTACGATGATTCTGGTAAAGCTTTCGCCATCGCTTGCTGATATACCCGCGAGGCTTATATCGTGCTGGTGATCTTGCCGTTTGGCGTGTTTTACAATGTTCTACGTTGGGAATGCATGTCTTTTTTCGCTGATTGCTACCGAATTTTCTGATGTAAGGGCGGGGGATATCGAGATTCGTATCTGCTATTTGATAGCCTGCTATCACTTACTTTACGTTCTTCATCTTTTCAGGAAAGCTGAAGATACCTTTCGTGTTCTTAACAAATGGTGAGTGTTCGAGATTGGTAGACTTCAATAGGTCCTAGTAATTGCTTTAATGTGTTAGTAATTTTTGCTATTACATTTCTCACTTTCAATATGTGTTACCAAATGTGCCCGTTCAATAGAATCATCACCGGTTAGTGCCGTGATATAATGGTCAAACTAAAGTTCTCAAGTTGCATGCTGGGCATCATATGCTTATTGTGGTTGATCATTCACTTATCAGCTAGTATTGGTACTTTTAAGATCTAATAGTAATCGTCTTGATGATTTTGAGATTGCTGCTATCTTATGTTTAAGTCATTCAAGCAATTTGAATCTGTGACGCCTTTTGAGATGCCCTTACCTATAATCGCTCAATATGTTAGTCCCTTGAAATTAGAAATTTCGCTTGTTAATTCTTGAATAAGCGATAATTAGTTTTTACTGCACGCTGCTAATAGCAATGGCTGATGCAGGAGGTGGCTTTTCTGAATCCAAAAGAGCCCAGGACTTAGGTCAACTACTAGGAGTCAACATTTTACCTTCACAGGTAGTTCGTTTCTTGTGTTACAAAATCTGCTTGCCCTCACGATTTTGCTTGTTATCAGGTCCAGAACTACTTTTTTTCGTTTTTCTCTCATATTTTGACCAAGATAGTTTGCAGGTCATACCGGGCAACACACCTTTTAAACAACTGGTCAATAGGTAAGGATTTGTTGGATTATCTCCATGACCAATGTCCAATGAGAAATGTGGCATGCTATGTAAATCAGGACTGAGCATTTTCGATAACATTTGCTTTTTCATCTATCTCACTCATGATTATTAAAATCTGTGATCGTGAAATAAAATATTGTGCATGTGTATTATTAGCTTAATAAGAATTCTCCTGTACAAGAATTATTTAAAGGTACACGATTTAGTAGGTTCAAAACTGTGAAATTGGACTTTATTGAATGCACACATCTTGTATGTGAACGTGGATATCAAAGAACACATCTAATATCTTCATCTCATGTGCTCTCTTCTTGGAAACTAGGGACATGCACTACCTATATTATATTATATGAACTGAAAAGACATAGAAGAGTGCGCATGCATGTACTAATTATTCTAAGAGAATTCTGAATAGGCTTTTCTGTTTTACTAACGAATATGCTTCTCCATTTTATTCATCTGTTTCCTAATTGAGGTTTTTGCACAGATTCGAGAACGAACTTGTCGTTGCTGTTGGCAAAGGAGAACCTGCTGCTGTGATGTCCGAATATGGATACAAGTAAATATTTGAACCACTTCTCTAGGTTTGCAAATGTACCCAGCAATGTCTCAATCACTTGCTTGCGCATGCAGGTGTGTGGGTGAGCGGAGGTGAAGAGAGAGAGAGCTCGCCAATAGGGATAAAGATATGTATTTAATAAAACTGATATCGATGGATATTACTTTAATGTCTAGGTAATACATAGGAGCAAGCAATGTTAGTAAAAAGCACTCAAGTTCTCAGGGACTAGAGTAATCGCAGAGGAGTCCTGTCCTTAAATCATTGTAGTTGTCTGTGTTTTCAATACTGTTTCACCCAGAACGTGAATTCCAACAACTTGATTCTCTTCGATTTCTCTCTGGTTGACCCTCTTTCTGGTTGTATCTTTTCTATGCAGAAATGTTCTGTCAATTGATGAGTACACTAGCTACTTTGATGCCATTGATCCACTGGCACCGTACAAGAGATGGACAACTAAGCCAGACATTGACCAGAATATCACTTCCAATGAGATGGCGAAGAGAAATTTCTGTGCAAACACAGAGAGTTCAGGCAGCATTTGTAGTCAGTGATTCTGTTGACTGGAGCAGAGATATTCAGGTTGTGACCACTCTAATGGATCTTGTCCTTTCCTAGATTATCTAATTCGGCTGTTGAGTTCATACTGGGCTTTTAGTCACGCGAGTTCTAAATCTTTGAACTGATTATCAGAAGACACTAGGCCTTTGTTTGTTTGTTCGGCGACTACTCTGCAACTTTAGTCATCATCTTTTTAGAAGTCTAGTGGGCGCTGAAATATAGTTTGAAAGAAGTGATAAAATGGAGTGTTACCATCTATCTATCTGTCTATGTACATTAAAATAATTCTGTGATACTCAAGTTTGGGTTTAGGTGCTCCGTGACATATTGAGAACTGGAGGACTTCCTGGAAAGGAGACTGGAAAGCAACCGCACCTGTTTTTTGCCAATGATGACCTAGAATACCAAGTATGCTATGCCATTTGTGATGTGAGCTGCAATCTTGAGTTTTTGAAACCTTAGTGGAACTAAAGACTGGCTGATGACTAGCTGACAAAGTGTAAAGACAAGCTACTTTTCCTGCTGAACGTCTGGGTATGGGAGCTTTCAGGATTGCAATAGAAGCAATCTATAACAGGTAATAGTGAGGCTTCCGCTTCTTAATGGTTAGTTCTCCATGGAGTTAGATATTATATTCTCCACAAAAAATTAAAGATTCGCCTATAAGATCCTTGTGTAGGCCTAATTTGCCTCAGTGCAGCATAGCAACATGCATTAATCTTCAATCTTATGTTGCGCATTATTTACTTGTCCCTGTTCTGTAGAATATATCTCATTCCGCTGGCGTATACATCATACGGAAAGCCAAATCCATTTGTCTATGGAAATGCTGAGACAGTGTTAAGGAATCTTATGCCATCTTTGTTAAGCAACCTAGATTGGAGAATACTACAAACTTTGGAATTCGTTGTTTCAAAACCCTGTACATGATAGGAGATAATCCAAAAATCGACATTAGAGGTGCACGGTAGGTATATTTCATACCAAAAATCATAGTTTATTATATAAGTGAATTTATTTCCAAACGTAATCACCAATATGCCAACAACTCCTTCAGGCAGGAGATCCTTGGTTTTCTATATTAACAAGGACTGGGGTATTCAAGGGAAAAGATAATTGTTCAGAGTTCCCTGTGGACTTGGTAAGTATTTGTACTCTTAACAAAATGTACACATCTCTGTCTCTCTCACTCTTCCTTGTATGTATGTTGGGGTGAGTTGATGGTAGGTTCCTACGTATGCGAGTCGTGTTCATTCCAGCATGTTCACTTCTTTGGTTTAGAGATTTTATATGTGTTCCTAGTGGAAAGTTATGGTTGAGAATGCAGATCTTAGATTCCACTAGGAAAACATGAAGAAGTATAGTACATTGTGCAATCACTTAGGCCTTGTTTGGTTCACTTTGGAGTAAGAAAAGGAAATGAAATCCCATTGCAACTCAGCTTCGGATGATTTTATGATTGCGGAATCAAATTACCTAGGTTATGGATTCTCTTTAAAATGCAGAATTGGATTGCGCTTGGGTAGAGGTGGTACTGGGATTCCTAGAAAAGAAAACATTTGCGAACTCTACCCACTCTGTAGTCTGTGCTTCATCCTCTTTAAATCCTACAAAACAGAACTCTCTCTCTCTCCCTCCCTCCATTCATCATCTTCAAATCCTTCTCACGTGAGTTTCGCCTGCCTCTTGATTCCATAGCCTTCACATCCCTCTACTAGGCGAAACGAAATCCTTTCTCTCTCTTGCCATTGTGAAACTTGTTGGATTCTTTATGGAGACATCAGCGACAAGCATCATGTTGGCTTTTTTTTTTGGGGGGCGGGCGCGCGGGCGCGGAGGGGACCTAAAGTTCCATTAACCAACTCGGCTGAGTTGCTTTCACCCCATTTGCAGTTCTTGTGACTGGTTTTTGACTCAAAACACAGAGGATAAGAAATAAGAATAATGGCTTAAGGAGGTAACTTCTGTGCAGTAGTTTGAACTTTGTAAAAACGGCTTCATCTTCATCGCTGTGGATTTTGTGCGAAAAATGCTTGACTTGCAAGATTTTGATGAGTTTTAAATAATCGGTTCGTAAAAATGCTTGTGTGAACTGTAAAATCATTTGCAGGACAATGATCGGGAAATTGTTGAGGGATCTTATGTGGTTCTTCATTCTGTTTCTATCCTCCGCTTTGTACATGTTGATTGGAGACACATTCCATTTCTGACGTGTTTTAACCTCATTTGGCAACTCACATTGGACATCTCTCTCTTCACTGGTAATTTGAGAGCAAACAATAAAGGAAAAAAAAGAAAAAAAACCCACTTCTAGGAATTTGATTGCTTAGATCGGGATTCCTTTTCATAATTGCATGGCCATGAAACATGGCCTTAAGTGTTTGAGGTGTATGCTCTGGGTGATCCGTAAATTCTTACTTGGATGAAACATGACTGAGCGATCCCTTTCCCTATTCTGCCTAGCAAAATGTCAGTATTTCAAAACCGTGCTAATTTTTTGTGGGGGAATTTGTCTTCTCTCTAAATTTTCCAAGGTAAAAAATGAATTCGAAAATCACTCATCCTGATCGAACTCTTTTATGTTTACCTATGCAGGTCGTGGATACTGTTAAGGATGCTGTCGACTTCATCTTGAGAAAAGAGTGTGGTTCTTGACATCACGTAGACAAAAGATGCATTTTCTTTTTGTGGTATATGAACAATTGTCAATTCTTTGGAAGCTGATATGATCTTCCATTATGTGTCTTCCCTATCATAAAAAGTAACTACCATCAGCTAGTCTTCTATTGATTTTGCTCATCGTGTATGTATGACGTTCCTTGAAGGCGGTCCACATCCCATTTGAATTAGGTTAGATCAAATGAATAATTTATAGTTCTTCTTACTCTTTTCTCAATGCATGTGATGTCGATTACATGATTTTTGGGGAAGTATCCCAATGTTCTTTGTTATGTGTATATGAGAACTGTTATTGGCAAATCTGAAACTTTTATGGACCCTTACCAAACGGGGCGATGTTTGGATCTCCGAATTCAGTCGTAATAGATGGACCTCATGTTGCATGAGATTAGTTTTAGATTGGATGGCATGATGCAAAACAAATTCAGAATGGAAATTGGTCAAAATAAGTAGCAACGGAATTACCTCAACGGAAAAGATACATAACTTATGAGAAGAGAAAATAATAATAAGGGAACAGATACATAGTTATCGTGCCCGGTTGATCCAACGCCTCAGAACTTCACAACAAGCTGATCGTCTGAAGGATATGATGCATAATTTTTCCTTCTTCTCATCGCCCTTATATATTCAGTAGCCTTGGAACTTTAGGACTTGCCTAGGATGGCTCCGAGGTTTCCCCAGTGATTTATCCTGTGCAACGTGGAAATCACTAAAAGGAATAAGCTCGATCCTGCAGTTTTGGAGAAATTAATATGCATCCACAATCCAAACACACTCTCTTGAGGATAAATACTATTGAAAATTACTATAAACATATGGAGACCTAAATACAGCAATTTAAGTGGTTGTTACAAAAGACAAACTCGTATTTTAACTTCCCATCACACGCTAGTTCCAGCAAGTGACCAGCAAGTGATCTATCATTCTTCTGCACTCTCTTACGTCATTTGAACTGATCCAATTATGCAGCCAAAATCCCCTCAAATAAAGATCCTGCAAACCATAAGAACCACTATTGCATTGGTTTATACATTCCTCTTAGTCTCAACTCCAGGGATACTTTTTTCGCTCAAATTTATTTGCGTCAAATAGTGAAATTGAGATTTTGGGCCAAATTTAAACAAAAAAATAAAACTATAGGTCATTGCCAAAACTAAGACCGAAACATAGACAAGTCAAATTATAAGGCTTGACTGAAATAACCTCATAATCATAGGCAAAAATTTTAGTTCGCTGCTTCTTAATTTACCTTGAAGATAAAAGATGAAGTTGACACTGTAATTGGTTTCTTAGACATCCCACCATGTCACCATGGTTCCTTCCCGCCAAAGAACAAAACTAAATCAGCTCTCTAGAAAGATAAGGGAAGCACTCGACACAAATTTGACACTCGTTGCACCTCAAAAATTTCATCACCAAGGAAGCAGCATTGCCACCAACGCAGTTTAATCCAAGGGTAGGTTCTTTTAGATCACCCTAGTACAAAGTCGATAAGATGTAAATAAAGAACTCAAGAGCCAATGGCCGAAAATGGATGTGTCCATGCATAAGAATATGGTAGAATGGGTTAATGGATGGACAGTACCGGTAGACTCTTGACATTATTTACTTCTAATTGGCTCTCAATGAACACTTCTTCAGCACTAAGTTTCTTCAACGCCTCTTTTGCTTCATCAGAGCCAGCTCTGTCACAGCAAAAAGACGGCCATCAAAGCACAGTAAAAACCAAATTTAGTTACTGATATGCAGTGCTAATTGCTAAGTTGGAAAATAAATCAAGAATTCTACCAAATTCGTCCTCAGATGTCATAGCAGGAACTAAAGAGCTTGCTGATGAGAGCCCTGCTAAATTAATGTGTCAAGCACCACGAAGTGTTTTCTGACCCCGTTTGTGTCTCATCAAAGAATTGAGAAAAACGGAGGAAAATTTCATTCCAAGGAAGTTGCAAAATAGAGAGAGGTCTTAGATCTACTAAAAAGAAGTTCCACCAGCAACCAAAAAAGATGGAATTACCAATCCCCTGCAATATGTTGATCTAAATATACAAGCAATCAACATCTAGAACACATGAAGACTGCAAAAAAAAAAAAAAAAAAGTAGAAGCAAAATCAAAAGTAACAAGTCTCTTCTAAAAAGCAATGCAGAAACATATCTTTTCACTTCACACTACAATTAACTACCTTTGTCTTCAATAGATTCAAAAAGCAACTCCTTCTAGCTTTCTGCACATTTTAGCTCATAAAAAACCTCATCTTTATATTGGGAGATTGAAGGGTGTTAGTTGATTTACCTAAACCAACCTAAAGTACTATCTTATTTTCTTTGGTAAATTCAACATCATCAGCTTCTCAAAATGCCCTCATGACAAAACCATTATGGCATGCCAATGCATGTACTAATGCTCAGCTAGCCACATAAATTCTTGCCCATTATAGCAACTACCTAGAGTTAAAATTTCCTTGAATTAGTGATCACACTCTAGTGTTACTTCAAGCTTAAATGGTCAACTACAGTAACTCAAGCTAGATCTACTTCTCCCTATTATTCGATGCAAGAGATCAATCAATCACATCACTTCCAGAAACCAAACCTGAGATACCAAAATGCTAAATATTGTGGCGCATTTTCGATTTGTAAATTGATATAACACTGCCACAACCAAACATAATCAATAAATTTGTGCATCTGGCAATTATTCATAACTTCTAGTCTATCAGCAACCCTCATAATTAGAATAGGAAAAGGCAGAGTTGCCACAAGTAATTCAATACCCAAAGAGTTCCAACTTGTCATCACAGAGCTTGAATTTCAAATATAATTCAGGCTACACAACCATCCAAAGCTACTTTAGAAGCTAAGTAGACAAGGAGCTCAATGTGCTCCCGGAAAAAAAAAAAAAAAAAAAGGCTTGCTAGAAATGGTTAAGGCAAAAAACTGAAAGGAGAAATAAAAGCAAGCCCACACATGCCATTGCTATCTAAAATCTACAAAAAAAGTTTTAAACAACAATAGTTCGACAAAAGTTATATCGTGTCAAGGTTACTGAAAGCTTTCAAAAGTTATAAGGATAAAGTTATGTATCTAATAAAATTGATATTGAAGATGTCTAGGTAATAAATAGGAGCAAGCAAAGTTAATAAAAATCACTCAAGTTCCCAAGGAGTTGAGTAATCGCATAGAACTCCTCTTCATAAATCTTCTTAGTCGTCTGTCTTCAACACTGTTTCACCTGGAACGAGAACTCCAACAACTTGATTCTCCCTCTCTCTCTCTCTGTTTTTTTTTTTTTCCTCCAGTTGACCCTCTTTCTGCCTATGTCTTTTCCACAATAACTTAGCTGATTGTATGCTTGAAAAGTTCTTAATTTAGCTGGATTGGGAACAAATTAGTTTTCATCAAAATTGTGAAATACCAGATGAAACATATTGTTTCATTATCCTTCTTGTATAACTACGCTGAATAGAAAGGCGAAAAAGGAAGAGGGAAGGCTTATCTATTGATTTATAACTAGGCTTGGTCAATTTCTGGTAATGACATGTTTATCTATCTTGGAAGCTTTTATCTAAGGCAGATTAGGCATCAAGCACGTAGAATATCTTATTTATCTCATGTAGCAGGTATGGTATGAGTTAATGACCAGGGGGATGTTGCTTCGATGTGAAAATGTTTGCATTTGGTGATGTGAGAAATTCCCATGAGATTTATATTTTTATATGATACTGGTTCCTTTTATTTATAGATCATTTATCGTATTTCGATCTCAACAAACGCAGTTGGACCTATATATTTGACTTTCATAAGTATCTTTCAAGAAATTTAGAAGAGCCTCTATCTGTGTTCTTGCATATAGTTTACATTGACAGAGATTAAACACAAAGACATTAGTTTATATGAATTACTGTTGGTTTGATTGCATAATTTTATCATCTTATTCCTTTTTTCAAACTTTCTTGCAAGATTGATTGCAGTTTTATTTTTCAGGAGTCGTGCTTTGATTGGATATGTTCATGTTTCTGAGGAGGCTTGTGAAATTTTGAAGACGACTCGCATCATACTTGTCAGCATGCAGCAATGGAACTATCATATATTTTTAGTGGGGTCAATGCCCTAAAGATTGTAAGATAAGGTATTTCATTTAACAAAAAAAATTATAAAGATGCGATTGAGCTATTTATTGATTTGAAGTAGTTTTTCTATGCAAAGTCCGACTTGAAATCAACACTTTGACATTGAATTGTGAATGTGAACAAAATTCGGTTTCAAATCCCTGTGCTCGAGCTCGACTCAATATAGTATATAGGGCTCGAAATTGAACTCAATTCAACTCCATTATTAAAAGCTCGATTCTACTCATTTAACTTGTTACGTAGGATGTTTCTTTCTTTTTTTCCTAATCACATACTGTACCTTATGCATAGCCTGGTCATGCCATTAGATTGCTTTATCTTCTAACTCTATCAAGCCTCGTGTTTGATTGATGGTGTGGTTGTCTAGTAGTGTCTAAGCCCGATAATTTTTTGATAATTTTTTATCTTTTTACTTTTCTGTTTTTTGCGTCATAAAGAAGTTTATAGTACATAGAAAGACAAGATAGTGGTTTTGATTTCTTGCAAGTTAGCGCATGGTTCCTTAGAGGGCGATGAGGCTAAGCCTAATTACATCGATGAACAATGGAAGTTACTAAAAAGTCAATGTGGGGTTTCATTAGGCATCATCAGTTGGATTTTATTTCTTTAGATAAACTATAAGGATCCCATCCCACTGCTCCTTTTGCTCTTCTAATTTCCATCTTTTGGCAATGGAAAACCATAGCCACAACAACACTGATATAAATTAAGGAATCGTTATGCTAGTTGGATTGATGTTGTCTCATCCATTAATCGTCAGACTTTCAGGATTATATGTCATAACCGCACTTCCATTCACTCATGGAACACTTCTTGGATATGTCCTTCCTCAGCACTTCATTTCGAGTAGGGATTAATAGTTCCCCCTGTATAGATTGGAGTACGAAGCCCACCCAAAAAATCGAATAAAATAGTCCGTTCTCTTTTGCTGGTATCACCAGCTAACTTAGTTCCGATAACCCTTTGGAATATGAGGCAATTATAGAGCAAATCTGTCAAACGGTTCTCCACCAAGAGTAGGAACTCTTTAATTTTGTATGTTGGATTGATTGGTTGATTTACAATTTGTATAGAGATTACGAAAAAATGCAAATAGTTATAATTCGTTATAATTCAAAAATTTATTTATCGACGACCACAAAACTGCTCATGTATTATAAGAAGAAATTCGAATAACCCTCCAACACAAAAGTTATTCATCACATCGAATCTCCAACATTGTATAGTAGAGTAGACGATCTATCACCATGCATCATTCAAGTTTCACACACAAACATAAATAGAAGCTTCTAAATTCATAAGCATACAATAAGATAAGAAAGACTATTGTAATTTCTGTCTCATTTATTGTCTAGATTAGACAAGCTGCTTCATCTAGTGCCCACAGTCAGGGCATTTGTACTTGAAAAAATCTGGTACTCTTTCCATGCTTGCACTTCTCACAAACAAATAGGCCATCCATGTTGGCTAATTGCTCTACCGCTGCGGCGGTGGCAGCGGCACATCCCACGGCATCCCTTGCAGCCCCTGCGGCCTCAGTGCCAACGCTGGCGCCGAGCTTTTCTTCTCTCGTTTGCATATGCAATAGAAAAGGAAAGCACAAAGCATGACGACAACAAAGACTACACCACCAATAACCAACAATCGATCCATCAAGAAATCTCTGTGGAGGTAGTTCAATGCGAACGGTGTCAATCCAAGAGCCAATTTACCTTTTTATCATGATGAATTGATCGTATGATCTAAGCGTGAGATCGAAATGATTCAACATGGAATTTAGCGAGATATAATATGAGTGGAAGTTGGTGCTTGCACATATATCTTTACAAGAAGAACTGAGCAAATCAATGAATGATGTTGTGCCAATGCTTATGCGGCCTGCAAAGAAGTGAGAATTTTCGCCTGGTGGAGGTAGCGCTATATATGCCCTGCGTCGCTTCCTCCCTCCCTCACAGGGTGAGTTTTTTTTTTTTTTTTGGGCTGAAAGATAATAATTTTCACTACTAACCAACTAAAGGGGCACCATTAGTTGAAAAGTGTAAACATAGAATTAAATATAGAGAACGAGGAGATTTAGAAGTCCAATTGCTGGAAAATGACCTGGCTCGGTGGGTTAGGTAAGCGTTTTAACAAATGCATCACCATTTTTTTTTTTTTGAGGATGTAGTGTAATGAATGAAGCATCTCATCAAAAAGTTGGGAAATTTTATTCAAGTGCCAAGATAGGAAAAATTATAATTAAAAAATCATAAATCTATTACAATTGTACCAATTCAATTATAAATATTTTTTTAATCAATTGAGTACTAAATCTTTTACATTTATATCAATTCAATTCATTCGATCAAAATTGGCCGCTCAACACTAAAATGAACACAAGGTGTTTTACGGGGCACTGTCGGCATTGACGTGAATAATTTTTAATAATATTTAAATATTATTTTCTATTTGTATTCCTATTTTTCTTTTTATATTTTCTTTTCTTTCTTTTTTTTCCTTTTCTATTTCTTTCTTTTTTTGTTTTTATTTTTTTCTTTCATTCGCTTCTTCCTCTGGCTAGTCGCCAGCAACCACTAGAAACAAAGGTCCAGGAAGAACGGGGCGAGCTTCAACTACTGTCCAAGCTCGATCACGTCTTTACGTGTTTTGGTGAAGGGTTAAGAAAAACAGTCGATCTTAGCCAAAATATAAGATTTTCTTACTTAAAAATCCCACTAATTTCAACAATCCACAAGTCCATTTTTGGCACTATAAACCGACGCCCAGTGATTTTCTAATTAATTATTGAAAGTAATTATTTTTGGAATAATTTCTCAAAAATGCAAATCACCCACAATCAGCACAAATTATCATCTAGAAAAAAAAATCTAATTACACTACTGCAATCAGTATAAAATTCCGATCACTGGCTATCACACTCAAATTTCTGGAAAATAATTAATTAATTAATTACGGAAAATAATTAATAAATGCAAATAAATAGAACATAGGCCCGTAAAGCCTAATAAAAAGCCGAGACGAGCCCGAAAAAATTCCGAGACTTGTTTAATAAATACTAGAGCCTATCTAGGCCTTAATTGCACTAAGCTATCTACCTAACATGCATCGATAATTAATCAATTCACTAATCAAATCTAACTAACCACATAATCCTAGCTTAGTCTAAACTAAACAACCCTTAAGTATCATTAACTTACTAAGCGAGGATTAGTGAGTTAAACTCACTTGATTAATGAGCCGCTCGGTTCAAATCGACGGGGACACGGCGAGGGATGATAAACTCTGAAGTGGCGACGGCTTTCGAGCACCGGAAACGGCCCAAAGTGGGCCTAGAGGGCTCAAGGTCTCAGCTGATTTCGGAGCTGCTGGCGTTGAAGAACTCGTGGGGCTGGACGTCAGGCGGTTGCGAAGGGCCACGATGGAGCAGTTTCGGTGGTGAAGCAACGTTGATCAAGACCAGTGGTGCTGAAGACGCGTGGCTGATGGCGCGGGCGGAGTTCTGGCACGCGAAGAGGAGGAAATGGAGTCGTCGAAGGGGTGAAGGAAGTGCAGAAGACCGAAGGAGTTGGGGGCTGTACCGAAAGAAAAAGTGGGGAGGGGATAAGTATGACCCAAAAGTCAAAGAAGTGGGGGAAGAAGGTGGTACACGGCAGAGGGCTGTCTTTTTTTTTTTTTTTGGGGGGGGGGGGGGGGGGGGGGGGGCGGGGAAAAAAAGAGAGGACGTGCGGCCGAGGGGGAGGGGCCGAGGGGGAAGAAGGAAAATAAAAAGAAAATAAAAGGAAATTTCTATAACCAAAATTCTTGATTCCACTTGCTCTTGTTTAATCCAATTTGGTCCCCAAAAATCCCCATGCTAAAATACTTGATCTTTACTTGCTTTCTCACACCAAATTTCCCCAAACAACAAGTCTTGGGCAACAAAAACAGCCATTTCCCTCAATTATGAATTCTATTTTATTTTTCTCGGAATCCGATTTCTAAACAAACCTCTTCGATTGAGATCCAATTTAAGAAAAAGCCCACACAACTTCCTTTCACCAAGTAGTTCACACAGGAGGCAAAAATCCCTTCAATTTGGCCAATCCAAATTTTCGTTCGTTTTCCAAATCGATTTTCCGTAAAAATCCTGAACTTGCCAAAAATTCCTCGAAAGTTGAGTCGACGTTCCTAAAATGAATCGTGACATGACAGAACTTTCAATTTCTAAAATCGAGTTCAAATTCGCGGTTAATTTCAATCAGACGCGATTTTAGCGTGACCTAACCTGCTGGGTAGCTTTTAGAAATTTTTAGTGCAAATTACCCGTGGTCGATTTTCTTCAAGCCACAATAAACCTCTTCGACACATTGGCGACTTTCGGTGGTCGTGAAAATCTCGATATTTCAATTACAGACACAGGGTACCAAAATGATAGAAAAATCAATCTAGTGCTGATCGACGAGAATTTTGCAATTTAGTGAAATCATCCACGTTTAACCACATATCTCAGTCAAACCGACCTATCTCTGATTTCTAATCGATCTTTATTGTGCCGTAATGATCTCAACAAATGAGCACGGTCGAGTAGTCAATTCGTAGTCGAATCCTCAAGTCTATTGCCTTAAAATCTTTTAATGACTTTCCCAGATAGTCTAGTTATCTCATAAGTGATTGGCTCTGAGAATAGCACTATAGACGCGTCGATGAAAAACCCAATTAATTTAATTGAAAGCAAAATTGAAAAATTCAGGATGTCACATTTTCCTTCTCTCTGACTGGATGTTCTTAACAAAGTAATGGAGTACATATATTATCGAATTCATATTACTTTTTGATGTTGTTATTGTTGAATTTGCTATCTATGCAATCGAATCCTTTTGATTGAGCCGAAAAAATAATTCAAAGCATAATATTCAACATTTTACAAAAGTTGCTGGTAAAGAAGATGATTATGTGGCTGTTAAAAAATAGTATCAATTTAAGATGAATTTCTAGCATGAACACATTGAATCCGACATAAGCATCGACTTTTTTTGTCCAAAGATCCGAGTGTTCATTGAACGGTCTCTTAGCAAAAGACCAATTTACTGGAGAACGTCCATTAGTGAAAGATCAATTTGAGACCGCATGCCTTGCAATCGAGTTGCTCCATTTTTGTCGCCTTGTTTTGTTTGTCTTTTTACGATACGCAATTATATATCTGAGCAAGCTGGACAAAACCAAACTAGAGTCATGAATTCTGTCCTCGTCAAGTTGGACACAAAATGTGAGCCGTGAGAGATTCCCGTTTAATGGGCAGAAAAATATGGATGGACACATGTTGACACCTAAATTTTGGCGACCTGTTTGGTCATTTATCACATTAATAATTAGGGGTAAATTTTATCCCTAAAAAAATATTAATTGCATAGCATATAGATGTAGGTGTGAATGCTAGTACGAGCACCTAGAGAGAGGTGAATAGGTGCAAAATAAACTTTTGTAAAGTATAGAGTAAAACTTTACTTTTAACCTAAGTCTGTTAATAGTAGACTTTAAAATAGAAATGAAACTTTAACAAATGTATAAAATTACGAGTAAAGTAAAAGAGTTTAGGGAAGAGAATAAGAACACAAGGTTTATAGTGGTTCGGCTTAATTCAAGCTTACGTCCACTCTCTCGCACTGACAGCCCACCGGCTAGATTTCACTATGAAACAAAAGAGTCGTTACAGTATCACGTCCTTGATTTCACAGTGTAGAGACTTTGCTACACTTCCTCAAGGTCTCACAAATGTATGAACTCTCTTTTGAGTACAAGTTTATGCTCAATCAATTGAATTGATGAGAAACGAGGAGTTTCAAACTTTGAGATTTATCTATTGCGCACACACTCAAATAACTAGAACATCTCCCTTATATACTCCTCCATGCCTTCATAACCATTGGCACTTTCCAAAGGAGCTCTTCCAATCTACCCGTTGGACATAATCAATTAGAGAGATTCTGAGTTATTTAAGAAATCTAACAATAGCCCACCAATCATGCTCGCCCATACAATCAGGATCTAGGTTTTCATAAGTAAAACCTTCCAAGTATGCTTCACCAATTAACGGATCTAAATTACCCAAATCAAAACGAATAAAAGATTCCGAAGTGCTATAACCAGCCAAGAGATCTTCTTTAGTCGATAGAATCAAATCCTTGACAAAATACTCAATTTTGGATAGGTCTTCTTCGATGGTCTAGAAACTGTCAATGAGAGTAGACTTTGAATCTTGAGTTTGGTGGTTCGGCGGTCTCCAGACTTTGACGAAAGAGTCTACAGACCTTCAGACTAGACTAATGGAAATGTTTTGTCAACTTCAAAACAAAGACGGAAGTTTTCTCCAACAGTAGTTGCATTTATTTTTAATTTACATGTTTTGCATTTATTTATTGGACCGGTGACGGGTGTATTAGAATTAGTGATTCTGAGCTTTAAATTGATAGTCCGGACTAAACCCATGAAGCGAGCAAATTGGCCTAAGCCTCTTTTTAAGTAATTGAAAATTATCTCGTGAGAAAATAAAAATTTGAAATTTTCCGGGATATGATGAATTTTTTGGATAGGGCATATGTGAAAAGTGAATATTACATTTGGAAGAAAAAGAACTTCGTGGATATCAATTTGGAAAAATTAAAACCCTAGTTTGAGGCTTATAAATAGATTAGTCGTATAGGGTTTTCGGGAGGGCACACATTGAAGATATAGCCAACTTTTCTCTCGGTTTCTGGGATAAAAATTCAAAGCAAGAGAGAAAATGTTGTTCCTTCGTTTCTAGGGCTTTTGAAGGGGGGAAAGAAAAAGTCAAAAAAAAAAAAAGAATGAGAGAAGAGACGTGAGTGGTAGAGAGTGAACAGTGAGGTTGATGTGAGGAGAGAGAGAAAAACAGAAAAAAGAAAAGAAGAATCACTGTTCTTCTTCTTCGTAGGTTTTGCCTCCAGTGTTCCTCTGCTGCCCGAGCTACCGCGTCGTCGCAGCCGCACCACTGCGCCTCTGCTTCCGCCGGCCACCGTTGCTTGTTGCTCCACCTGCGGCAACACAATTGAGGAATTCACTAGATAATTTATATCTAAAAAAACGTAGGAGTTTGGATAATTGACATGCCTCCATAATACAGATACAGAATCGCTAGGGAAATATTATTGCTAGTAATAATATCGCAATGATGGCCATGCTATCTAGTTTTTTAAAGGGGCATATTAAGCATATTTAATAGAAATTTTTGCAATTTTATTGGCATGAGATGATAAAGCAATCAACCACTCAAAATATTCATCATAAGAATAGCTACATTTAACTATGGAACCAAAGGCGCGCGATATCCTAGTAATTTTGTGCCAGCACTATGAGAAATACTTTCTCATTGCAAAAATTCATGTGTTTTGAAAAATCTTATAAATAGAGCGATGGAGGAAAAAAGGCGTCAAATTAGATGAGAGACGATCGAATTGACGGGTTAGAACTTTGAATAATTTAGAGAGTCTAGAAGCCGTCAAACTTGAATTTATTCGCCGTAGGCAGAGAAAACACTCAAGCTCTGACAAGTTAGTCGACCACCACCATTCCCTAGACTTGTCCAAAATGGTACCAGAGGCAAAAGTGAAAGTGACCCCGTACCAAGAAAAGCACCTTGAATCTCTTGTCCCTGCTAGACTACCAGTAATAATCATTTCATGTCTTTTGACATTCGTTTTTGGGTTTTCACTGACATTGTTTCTTGTTTGTATCTTTGGTTCCTTTTCCCCTTTACATTCGACATCATTAAGAATTTGAAGTTGTGTTCCTTTTTACAATCTTCATTTCTTTAGCTGGTAATGGTAGATTGGCTTCAGCTATCTTGTAGTCCACGGGAGCGCTATGTCCATGTAATCTTGGAAAAAAAACAAAATGAATGCATTGGAGGATCTAATGTTTCCGTGGGAATTTGAATGTTAAATGGCAATTAAGTAATCGGTACTCAAATTACACTTGCGATCGTGCTTATTGGGCAGATATCGACTAATGTTATCAGATTGCTTTGGTTTTGCCTTTTGCCTTTTTGTGTCAGGAAGAAGAAAACTCAAAGGAATATTCAATGGAGAGGTTTCTAGGAGAAGCTAGCTATGTGCGGTCTCTAAGGCTTTTGATTCCGTTAAATCTTTTGAATAGAAAAGGTACATGTCCATTTTTCTTAAGATGGCTGATAGTAAGATCTAGTAATATGAAACAATAATTGAAATTTATAGTTATGAGGGTGAAGGTTGAAAATGCTGAACTATTTAGGATGTCATCATGCCATCTAATTTTAGTCAGCGCACATGATCCGCTCTTGTTGGTTGATTGCCTTTCCTCCTACTACACATGCACCTCTTTAAAAAAAAAAGTTGATGACGCTTATCGATTGCTTCAATCCTTGGCACTCCGAGTTTTTAGTGTGAGATTCTTCTTATTTTCCACTTTACTGTGCACTATATATTCTCCCTCTGTGAGTCTATTGAGCCAAGGCCAACCATTGCCAATTTATACATGACCTCCTCTTTCGATAATCATGGAATACTCCTTTTTATCCAAAATCTAAGATGGGGCATTTATTTTCACCTCATACGCGCACTCAAAATAGGAACACTTTAATATGTATTTACTAATTGCCAAAGTTAAAAAAAAGCAAAACCTTCAGTAGGCTGTAGATTTGTTTGTATTGCCAACTTTCAAGCCTTTTGTGTTTGGATTTAGGGAAAATGATCACTGTAAGCCCTCAAATGATTCAAGTGAATTTTTTTTTTTTTTTTGTGAAAATAGTCAAATTAGCTAACAAAAGCTCCACATGAAGTCCACATGGTCCAATGACATAGGCTTGTAATCTATTACAATATAGCTAGAAATTTTCGACCAAAGAGTAAAAATAAATAAATAAATGATAATTTATTGTATGGGAATTGTAGCTTAGAAGAAGAAACAATTAGTCTCCTTCCACACATTTTGTAAGCGAGGAAAAAGTCTTGGTCATTTGCAATTATTGATCTAGACAAGTTGGACAGGACCACAGTGATGAGCTCCGTCCTCAAAATTTCCGAACATCCTCCACCTTGTTTTGCGTGGTAGCCTTTTATTCGCAGGCGGAGAAAACATGCAAGCTGTGACAAGTCAGTCGACCACCCCCATTCTCCCTTAGACTTGTCCAAAATGGTACTAGAGGCAAAAGTGAAAGTGACACTGTACCAAGAAAAGCACCTTGATTCTCTTGTCCCTGCTAGACTACCCAGTAATAGTCATTTCATGTCCTCTGACATTCGTTTTTTGGGTTTTCACCGACATTGTTTCTTCTTTGTATCTTTGGTTCCTTTTCCCCTTTAAATTTGACATCATTAAGAATTTGAAGTCGTGTTCCTTTTTACTATCTTTGTTTCTTTAGCTGGTAATGGTAGATTGGCTTTAGCTATCTTGTCATCCACGGGAGCGCTTTGTCCATGTAATCTTGGAAAAAAAAATAAACAAAACAAAATGAATGCATTGGAGGATCTAATGTTTCAGTGGGAATTCGAATGTTAAATGGCAATTAAGTAATCAAGACTTGAAATCACACTTGTGATCGTGCTTATTAGGCAGATATTGACTACTGTTATTGAATTACTCTGGTTTCTGTTTGCCTTTTGCCTTTTTGTGTTAGGAAGAAGAAAACTCAATGGAATAGTCAATGGAGAGGTTTCTAGGAGAAGCTAGCTATGTGCACTCTCTAAGGCTTTTGATTTCGTTAAATCTTTTGAATAGAAAAGGTACATGTCCATTTTTCTTAAGATGGCTGATAGTAAGAATTATTAATATGAAACAATAATTGAAATTTACAAGATAGTTATGAGGGTGAAGATTGACGATGCTCAACTATGTAGGATGCCATCATACCATCTAATTTTAGTTAGCACACATGATCCACTCTTTTTGGTTGACTGCCTTTCCTCCTACTACACATGCACCTCTTTATTGATTGCTTCAATCCTTCATGCTCCAAGTTTTTAATGTGAGATTCTTCTTATTTTCCACTTTACTATGCACTATATATTCTCCCTCTGTGAGTCTATTAAGCCAAGGCCAACCGTTGCCAATTTATACATGACCTCCTCTGTGACATCCTGAAATTCGACCCCGTTTCGATAAAGTGAAATGGGCATTTCGTCGACGTGCCTATGGCCCTTTTTCTCTGAGCTGATCACTCACGAGTTAACTAACCTATTGGGTAAAGCCGTTAAGGGATGTATCAGCTGTAAAATCCCTAAAATCTACCTAATTGGTTGAATTGGGCTAAAATCACGTCTGATCGATTTTTAACCACGAAATTGAACTCAATTTCGGGAATCGAATTTTAAGCGCGTTATAATTCTTATTTTTAGGATCCTGTCTCATTGTCCGTCAAATTGTTGACGAGTCCAAAATTTCAATAAAGAAATTATCGGAAGAAAAATTGAAGCCCGAAAGAAAATAAAAAGGGAAAGAGAAAATAAAATAAAATAAAAATAAGTGTTATTTTTATTTTATTTTTCTCTCTCTCCCTCTCTCTTTTTTTCTCTCTTTTCTCTCTCTCTCTTCTCTTCCCTCGCCCTTTTCTCCCGTGCGGACAGCCCCCCACCGATTCCTGTCTCTCTCTTCCCTTTTGACCGGTCAATACCTATTCTCTCTCTCTCTCTCTCTTTCTTCTTCTCCTTCTTCCTCCCCGTGCGTTTGAACAAGCGAAACCAGAAGCAGAAATCAGAGACAGCAGCTCGCCAAGGATCATCACCGCCAACCGTCGCCGCCCGTCCCGCCGCCGCACCGCACGCCCACACGCTACCCTCGCATCCCGCCGCTCGTCCCTCGCATCCCTGCCGCCTGGCAGCTCCGTCCAGCAGCTGGTTGGTCTCTGTCCAGCTTCGGGAGTAGCTGAAGAAGCCGCTGGACCGCCGACCAGCTCCATCTCCGGCCACCGTTCGGACCGCCGGAGCTCCCCCTCGTCCTCCGCCGGCCTCCCCTCGCCGTTTTGGTCGCCGGATCGGCTCCGGCTAGCCTAGGGCAGAAACCCACGAGTGGGTTTCCAGCCCCTTTCAGGCTCGTTTTGGGCCGTTTCTGGGCCCCGAACCCAAGCCGTGCTTTGGGAAGAATCGTTCCTCGCGTCGCCCCATCGGATTGATCCGATTTGCACGCGATTTGGTGAGTAATCTCACTAATCCTTGATTAGTTGTCTAATTATGCTTAATATTGGTTTAGTTTTAATTAATTAGGTTTAGGTGGTTAGATTAGTATGTATTAGCATTTATTAGTCAATTGTGATGCGAATTAGCCAAATTGATTGCGTAATTAGAAAGTAGACGTGGTCTACTATTTATTGGAAGTGTCTCGGGATTTTTCCTGACCCTTAGTGGGCTCCAATTAGGCTTTTCGGGCCTAAGTGGAATTTTTGGTATTTAAATATTAATTTTCGGAATTAAATTAATTAATTATTTATTTTCCGAAAATTCAATTGGGATGGCCTGAGACTGGAATATTATGCTGATGACCATGGTGAAGTCCGTTTATTTAATCGGGCTTTATTTTGTGCTAAATTGAATTTTTAATAATTATTAATTAATTTTCGAAATTAATTATTTATTTATTTATTTTTCGGAAATTAAGATTTTGATGGCCGACGACCGAAATCTCGTGCTGATTGTCGTGGCACAGTCCGTTTATTTATTTGAGCTCTACGTTGTATGAAATTAAATAAATTGTGATATTTTAGGGATTTACCATAAATTGATTGAAATTGAGTGAAATTGAATTATTGATTGGTAGATGGCCGAGTATGGCTAGTTAGCTATTGTAATGCCTTGTTGAGTTGTAAGTGGAGAGAGCGATGAGAGCTAACTGAGAATTCTATTGGCTGAGACCGATCAAGTACGAAGTATAGACAGGCGTGGTTCGGTGATAAAGTACATCACTGTGCGAAAAATGCACCTTAAAGAACGCATGTAGACTGTCTATGACTTATGGTAGGCGTGGTTCGGTGATTAAAGATATCACTGTGCGAAAACAGCGCCTTAAAGAACGCACGTAGACTACCTATGAATTGTGACAGACGTGGTTCGGTGATGAAGGACATCACTGTGCGAAAACGGCGCCTTAAAGAACGCACGTAGACTGTCAGTGATTTGTGACCTATGACGGGCATGGTTCGGTGATGAGGAATATCACTGTGCGAAAACAGCGCCTTAAAGAACGCACGTAGACAGTCTATTACTTATGTCACCTTGGCGAAAGCGACGCCCGAGAGAATTACTGGAACTCTGTGACTAAGTTTATTATTGGAGGTTTTATGGGATGGAGTGAATGACCTAAAAATGGTCCGACTGAGATGTAATCGACTAAGTCGATGATCTTTGCCTTGATTCGATGTTGTGAACTGATTAATTGAATGAGAATGACCGTGATTGGTCTTGTTGGCGTGTAATCGATTAGGTCAATTCGATCGATGCTTCGATTTGTGATGTGATTGCTTGGGTGCCTATTTGATCTGTACTAATATGCAGGTGGAATCTGATGCCAAGGTACGTCTTCTGACATGTGCGTGTTTAGGCAGCCTATAGTATAATGGTTTACTAATCGGGCTTAGTGGGGTAGAACTCGCTGAGACGTAGTCTCATCCCAGTTTGGGGAAAACATTTCAAGACCCCGATGAGGAGTTGAGGAGGAGGAGTTTGGGAATGAGAACTCAGAGGTAAAACCTAAGGAGAAGAATTTTGGAAGAAGAAGATAGTCCCGAGAGGGGTCTTGAGTACGGCCTGGATGGATTGAGATCCTATCTTCTTTTGAGATTTCCATTTTGATGTGAATAGTTATGAAATGGTTTGTGTTTTGTATTAAGTTTGGTTATAAATTTCAATATGAAAAATATGGCCCTGCTTTTCTATCCCATCGTTTTATTGTCTGGGGATTTTAACTGCTTCCGCATGTGCTTAATAAAAATGAAAGGGTTGGCGATACATAGTCCTGAGATATCGCATTATAAAATCGACCAAGTGTGAAGGATGTGTGCGTGCCCGAGGATCGGGGCGTGACATCCTCTTTCGATAATCATGGAATACTCCTTTTTATCCAAAATCTAAGATGTGGCATTTATTTTCACCTCATACGCGCACTCAGAATAGGAACACTTTAATTTGTACTTACTGACTGCCAAAGTAAAAAAGCAAAACCTTCAGTAGGCTGTAGATTTGTTTGTATTGCCAACTTTCAAGCCTTTTGTGTTTGGATTTAGGGAAAATTGATCACTCTAAGCCCTCAAATGATTCAAGTGAAATTATTTTCTTTGTGAAAATAGTCAAATTAACTAACAAAAGCTCCACATGAAGTCCACATGGTCCAATGACATAGGCTTGTAATCTATTACAATATAGCTAGAAATTTTCGACCAAAGAGTAAAAATGAATAAATAAATACATAAATGATGTTAATTTATTGTGTGGGAATTGTAGCTTAGAAGAAGAAACAATTAGTCTCCTTCCACACATTTTGTAAGCGAGGAAAAAGTCTTGGTCATTTGCAATTATTGATCTAGATAAGTTGGACAGGACCACAGTGATGAGCTCCGTCCTCAAAATTTCTGAATATCCTCCACCTTGTTTTGCGTGGTCCAATTACAAAGAGAACAAAGAAAATATCTTATATGTCGAGAGGTAGGGCTTGTTTTGCTGGTCTTGGTCAGAAGTTGAGGTTGAAGAAGTCCATTGCCTCGTCAAAGAGACGCAACCACCACAAGATTTCGTACATACCAACCACATCCGGTTCATCCTTTGGGACGAGAAAAAAGTAAAGCTTTGTTCAAGTGCAAGAGCTTGTGCTTGGAGACAAGAAACACATCGGTAGGAACACTAATCCCAAAAAATCATCGAGACGCCAGTTTCTTGTTCTTGTCTTGATATATTTGGTTTGATAACTCCAGATTGAGACGAGAAGATAATCCTTGGATTGCACTGCATTTCTGGACTCGGACACAACTGGATGTTGCTTCAAGGTAACTTATTCTCCAACACAAAACTCATCACTATAACTTTCTTCATCTTTGCCTTGCTCCACCAAGAAAGCCCGATCTTCATTCTCTAGTTTTTATATAATTGCTAGGATGAAAAATATTTGATTTTTCCTCATTGCAAAACAGCTAAAATCATCTAAAGCATACAAATCTTACGTGCGAAATTCATACATCACTTTTTCAAAATTATTGTCCTATGGATTGCCTTTGTAACATCCATTTAGACTGTATTATATGTTTTTTGTTTGCGCATTTGTTCGAATGAACGTGGTTATTCCGTGTGAATTTTGTTTTTGTTACTTATTCAAAAAGACTAAGTGAACTAAGTGTATCTTGCTTACCAATTACTAAGAGAAAGAATTTTGTTTTGGGGATTTAGAACCCTTTGGATCTCCTCTTTTTAAATGCAGAACTTATTCATTTGCTAGCAAATTTTAACTTGATCCTGTGAACTAGGGCAAGGTGGTCCTAGAATTTTTTTGGGCTTTTATCATATTGGGAACTTATCACAATTTGACCTAGCTTGGTCAAATTGCATGTTCAACTTAGATAGATCGGGGGACCACCCTTCTTTTATGATTTCTTTTTCTCTTTCTTTTTAAAAGCCTTTCAGTGTTGTAATTAACCGCAATTTACTTTTCCTTTAACTAATTTTTCGAGGAATTTTCAATAACAAATCCTGTTGATGATGGTGTTTTTTTGAACACTAGATAGTTAGCACGGCCTATTTATTTTTCGAAACTTAAATAATAATTTTCCATAACATCAAAGATATGTTGCTCTTGTGAGCCGTGTCCTCAAGCATCAGCTTGAGCCATTGACACCGATGTTAGTTCACTTGAAAATATTCATCTTGGTTGTCCAATTCTTTTAAAGGTTAAATAACATATTAACATTACTCCATCCATTTCAAGTCATGAAAGCATTTTTATTTTAAAAAGAGCCGTAAAGTAAATCAATATATAGACCATTTGTTCGTACACATGATTTTCAAATGGGCAAGATTATAATAATTCTCTTGAAACATTGAAGTGCTCGGCCAACTTAGCCCACCAAAAATATTTCCATACTAACAATATATAAAACATTTAGCATACGTAAATATAAAGAGGTTAGGGAAGATTTGTGGTGGTTCTACCCAAGTCAATGGCTACCCCACTTCTCGAGACCATTCGGAAGTTGTGCTTGTTCCACTATTATATGATTTCTGGTACGGAGGTTGTTTTCCGATGGAGCCAAGACTCACTGCAAGCAAAGTGAATTCATCTACAAACAATTTCTCTCACTAGAAGTTTACTTGCAAAGTGAACACGAGGGAGATTTTGCAAGTATTTTCATGTACACAAGTCCAAGACAATAGGTTGCCTTATTTAAACGAAAACAGACTCCCGACCAATTTCCATCGTGGTGGCTGTCTGCAAGCTGTTACTAACACTTCCAATGCCTAGTTTTTCGACCGTTGAGACTTGCGAATGTCCTCTCAAACTCAAAAATGGCCCAGACACTAGCCGGGTTGGGCGAGCGAAATCCAAACTTAAACTTCAGAGCTGGGTATTTCCTCTATAAACTGCAGAGCGAGATCCAAGTTGAAAAGATTTTCTTTTAATTTATAGGGGACATGGCATCTGCTGGGCGCTAAGAATTGATCGTAATCCCTCCTCACGTAAAAAACGTTAGGTGGTCCTGGACTTCCACGTCAGCCACATCTCGTGTCTCTGAAAAGCTTTCACGGACCCAAGCTCATCGTCTTCATCAAGCATCAACTATGGGGAGGAGAAGAGACAAAACCCTGAATCACCCACTACCACACCCTCCCCTCGTCGCCTTCCCACTCCTTCTCGACCTCCTCCGACTCCGACTCCGAGTTCACCATATTTCTCGCTCCCCGCCCCCCCCCCCCCCCCCCTCCACCCTCTGCGTCGCCTACGAGCTCTTCTACAAGGGCCAGCTCCTCCCCCTCCACCTTTCCCCCCCGCCTCTCCACGGTCCGTACCCTCCTCGCCTCCTCCTCCACCTCCCACTCCGCCACCACCTCCTCCCACGACTCCTCCTGCAGCTCCACCACCTCCTCCGACCAGATCTGGCCGAAGGATGCCGACGACGGCCATGGACAAGCGTCGGCATCGCTTGCGGTCCTCTCATCCAGATCTGGGCCTGGAGAACTCCAGATCTCGAGATCAGCCCGTCACCGGGCTCGGCTGCTGGTTCGTGCGGCCGGGACGGGTGGCGAAGGTCTCCGACTTCTTCATCTTCGGAGGCCTTTGAGACCCCGCTTCCTAATTGCTTCGAAACATGAGAGTATTTATTCGCCCATTGATGGAGTTTCGAAATTGGACGTTGAATAAAGCAGATGGGAGAGAAACCCGAACGGTGGGTCCACTCGGACACGTGCTACGTGCAGGAGCACCCAATACTTTTCTATTAAAATCCAATGTGGCGGATGGTACATGCGACAAATATCAAAATAATTACTAGAAGTCAAATGTTATCCGTTCTCTATCACTTTAAAAAGTACGCAATTGCTTTCTTGCCAAATCCGGAAAATGAAAGAAAAGCTTCAATCTTTAAATAAGAGTTCTAACCGTTAATATTCAAAAGAATCGACAATATGCATCTAATGTTTCTTCCTAATGTTTTAGATTTAAATTTGGACACACTTGAGCTTAATCTCGAGAAAAACATTGAGCGCGTGGAATTGTCATGAAGACTGCAAAATTTGTTTGAGTCCTGGAAGAGTCATTCCATTGTCAAAAACAAAAAATTAAAGGAAACGGAGACAACCGAAAAAAAAAAGAAAAAGTAAGGAAATTTAGCCTTCTATCGAATTTGGTAGACCAGTGTTTATTTACATTGCTCTTGCTTCAGCGCTCTCTCTCTCTCTCTCTCTCTCTCTCTCTCTCTCTCTCTCTCTCTCTGGTTTTGTTTCATGGTTCTCATTGTTTTTATGACTTTGCTCTTCCTTTCTTTTCGTGCATCAAGTGATTAGTTCTGTTCTCTGTTCAGTTTCCTTAGAGCCCATTTGTTTAAGCAAAGACAAGGAGACCGAACAAAAGGTAAAAAAGGTGGGGAAAATAAATATCTAGAAAAGAAGGAAGAAATGGCCGGGAGTTTTTTTACCTCTGTCGGGGTGAACCTCGTTTCAAAACTCGGCGAGCACCTGTTTGCTCCCATTGGACGTCAATTTGGTACGTGCTATGCTATAAGAGCCATGTCGAAGATCTCAAAAATGAAGTCAAGGAGCTGGATAGTGCAAGGGAAAGGGTGCAGCGCTCCGTCGATGAAGCCAGGTACGACGGAAAACCTATAGACCCTTATGTTCAGGATTGGCTGGGGAGTGTGACGAAGGAGGCTGATGAAGCACAAAACCTATTAGAACGTGGCAAAAGTGCAAAGAACGCTTGCTTCCGCGGGTGGATTCCCAACCCCTTGGTGCGCCATCCAATAGGCAAAAGGGTGAAGGAGACAACTCAAGTCATTAAGGGACTCCATGAGAAAAGTCGAAATAGTAACTTCAAGAAGGTCTACTATGAGAATACTCTGCCAGGAATAATCACTGCCACCACTTCCGCTACAAAATCTGTTGACAAGAAAGAAGATGCCCTGGAGTCGAGGGCTTCAATCATAGAGGATATAATGAAGGCTATAGCTGATGACAAGGTCCATGTGATCGGGGTGTATGGACCAGGTGGAGTTGGCAAATCGAAGCTTTTGGAGGACGTCAAAAGGCGAGTTTAGAGAGAGAAGTTGTTTGATGAGGTTGCCATGGCAGATGTATCACGCAATCCAGATCTAAAAAGAATACAGGGAGAAATCGCTGATACACTGGGGCTAAAGCTAATTAATGTGGAAACCGTTCGTGGGAGAGCAGATCGTTTGCGTGAGAGATTAGAGTGCAATCCTAAGAAAGACATTCTCATAATTTTAGATAATTTGTGGAAGAAGTTGGAGTTGAAGGAAGCTGGAATCCCTTGTGGAGAAGATAATAAAGTAAGAGGTTGTAAGCTACTGCTAACGTCTAGAAATCGAGATATTCTGCGGACTCACATGGACTCCGACCAAGAATTTCGACTCGATGTGTTAGAGAATGGAGAAGCCCGAAGACTTTTTGAAAGGACCGTTGGGAATAGAGTTAATAATCCTGAGTTTGAACCTTGGGTAGATAGAGTGGTCAAGAATTGCAGAGGCTTGCCACTTGCGATTGTTTCATTGGCAACAATGTTGAAGCACAAAGATTTGGTTGCATGGAGGAATGCTTCGACAAATAGAGACTTGTTGAGTGTAAAATCAATAGTGGAACTAAGTTACAATGACTTAAAAGAGGAAAGGATCAGATTACTATTCTTGATTTGTGCTCTAACCTCGGGAGAATTTCCATGAGGAATTCCCTTGTCTACTGCATGGGTTTGGGTTTGTTGGAAAAATCCATCAAGACCATCCAAAATGCTAGAGATTGGTTGATTGATGATCTACATAGCCTGCAGAACTCTTCTTTGTTGCTAGAGAATGATGACATGGAATGGTTCAGAATGCATGACATATTTGTTGACGTGGCCAGCTCCATGCATGGTGAATTTATGGACATGCAATGGAACGCCTTGGTCGGGAAGAAGGATTATGGATTTAAAGAATGGTCAGAGTATGAGCTCATAAAATGCACCGCGATATCCTTCTCTCATGTTGGCATTGATGAGCTTCCTGAAAAATTGAACTGCCCGAACTTGAGGATGCTTCTGTTATTTGAAAACAACACCTCTCTCAAAATTCCCGAGTCATTTTTTGAATCTATGGAGAAGCTCCAAGTCTTGCACTTTGCTGGCTTATCATTCACCTCTCTAACTTCGTCGATTCAGTTCCTTGAACACCTCAAGTCACTATCTCTTACTTTTTGCCATCTAGAGGATGTGACAATTCTTGGAAAGCTGAAAGGATTGTGAGAGTGCTAGTATGAACACCTAGAGGGGGGTGAATAGGTGTTTAAAATAAATCTTGGCAAATATATGCGGAATGAAATAAATTTCAAACAAAGGAGTTAAGAAAGAGAATAAGAACACATAAATTATAGTGGTTCGGCTTAATCCAAGCCTACGTCCACTCTCCCACGCTAACAGCCTTCTTGGCTGGATTCCACTATGCAATCAACAAGAGATTACAACTTCGAGTGCAAATACTTAGTAGTAGATCACACTATCTCACTAAGTCACTCTTTTGATATTTCTCTCACGATCACAAACGTTTAAGCTCTCCAAAGACAAGTGTATGATCGAAGGTCGCTCAGACTTTGGAATTATAAATTATACGCTATATCTCTTACTTGCTCATCGGTCCATGATCTCCTTAAATACTTCTCCACTTCCAAACTACCCGTTGGACAGTATCCCGGAGAATCGTCTTCCAATATACCCATTGGACAGCTCTGTATCTAGAAGATTTGGTAGCCGTTGAGTGACAAAGGTAGAATCCCAAATTGATTCCGATCGCCCATACAAACAGAATCTTGGTTTCCATAAGTAAAGCTTCTTCGTATAGAAAGATCTTGTCTTCAAGATCCAATTGACAATCAAATAGATTAAGTCAATCAAATCAATCTTGATGTGGAATCCAAACCAGATCACTAGCCGTTATATGATTGGGCTTGAGTTACGTTCTGTTGAGTCTTGATGTAAAGTCTGAGAGCAATAGACTTTACAATCTGAGTCTGAGTGCAATAGACTTTACAATCTGGGTTTGAACATATTCTGCTTCTGAACAGATTTAGCTTTAAGGTCTGAACACCGTCTGAATAAATTCAACTCCAACATAGAGTCTGTCTTCTGGTTCAGCTTCAGCATAGAGTCTGTCTTCTGGTTCATCATTCACGTTCAGTCTGGAATTTGTCAGAGTGAGCAGACTTCTGATGTAGAACAGACTTTGACACTAAAGTCTGGCAGTCTTCAGACTTTGACACAGAAGTCTGGAAATCTTCATAATATACTTTGGACATATGTTACGTTCAGTCTTCTAGCCGTCTTCAGACTTTGACAATATCCTTTACATGTTCTATTATCTGCATAATCTATTACTTAACCATTAAACATGTTAGTAGCCTTTGATTTATTTTGTCATCTTCAAAATATCAAAAGAGATTTCCCTAACAATCTCCCCCTTTTTGATGATGACAAAACAATCTTTGAATATGCGGATTTGTAAACACACTTTTAAAAATATTAATTTAAATCAAAGGATATCAGAAGATAGCAAATAAATTGAGCATAACAATATATAGAAAAATAATCTCAGCTCAATATTATGCCATAGATAATATCAACCAATCAACACATATGCATATTCACATCTTCTCCCCCATTTTGTCATAATCAAAAAGCGATAATAATGGAAAAAAGTATCACGTAGAGAATTATAACAAATATCTCTTCCATAATTTCTAAAATTAGCTTTTATAAAGTAAATCAAATATTGAAGATATGCAATATAGCTCACTTCGATCATATTAGCAAATATCCAATAAAAATCACGGATGCATCATGAAATTCACGTACCCTTTTTGTCATAATAAAATGATAATATCAATACAAGATTTGTCAATGACAAAAAGTAATAAAAGATGCACTAACTGGATTTTTTATTTGAACAAATTCCGATACATTTACCTTTCCTTCCATCTATAATAAGATCACGATCAATCCAAAAAGATTTTTCCATAATTGATCAAAGCTCCCCCTCAATTTGTTGCATTTTTGAGATGATCACGATTCTTTTCCTTTCTTTTGGATTTGATTTCTCCCCCTGTGATCAAGGCAATATTTGCAAATAGAAACAATTGTTGCTTGTTGAACAGAATTTTTTTTTTCAGTATTTCTTTTGTAGCAACAACATCTGCAACGATCACTTGCATTTTGAAATTCGAGGCAAAAATTTATTTTATTCAATCAAGCTCTTCTCAAATTCAACCTGCATAAACTTAACAAACTTTTTGCACAAATAAACTGTAATAATATCCACGTGATATATAATACCCTTTTCTTCAAATAGATAAACTGAATAGCATATAAAATGATCAAATATTAAAATTCAGAACTATTCAACCTTTTGTATGATGCATAAGGGATTTCCTCAACAATTTGCAAGAATTTTGTATAAGGAATAGAATCTTTGACTTTCAAAAGATAGTATAGAATCTCCATGATTTTCTGATTGAGTTTTCCAAAATCCATATGGAAGATTCTTTTGTGACCTGCAAATTCTTATATAACAGATAATAATCTTTGTAAAAATATCACGTAATATATTCATTTGATTTGCAGATCAAACTTGCTAGATAGAATATATCTTCTAATAATATAGCAAGAATATCCATGAATATGCAGTAATATCTTTCGAGATCAAAGAGATTTCCTTGAGCATAAATTTCAGATATGCATTTTGCAAAAGGAAATTAGATATTTCTGTCACGTGCCAAAATTGCAATACCTTATATTTATGACAGAAGATATTCGCAATATAATAAACAATCATCCAAAATTATGATAAATGCACGTAGAAATTTGCAAGGCGGGATGATAAAAAATATTCTCTTACCCATGGTATATGTTTGAAATATACCGTTAAAATCATTAGCAATCTTCATAGGAGATATTTTTCTGATTGCACCAAAATTTGCATAGATTCGCAATCATTCTTGCCTTATTGAATTTCCTGCAATCAACTCATTTCCTTTTTGGTATCCATCAATTTGGATCCTTCCTTGACGTTAGAGCAAAATATATAATCTCCAAATATTCTTTCTTAATTCATCATAATAGAGTACTCAAAGAAAGAATATTATGCATAATGATAAATTCTCACTTGGTCATAGTACGATAAAAACAGAGAGAATAAAATTCCTTGAGTATCTAAAAATATCTTGCATCATCACGTAAAAACAGATTTTCACTTTGCAAAATATGATTAAATCTGAAGTATAAAATTAGACAAAATAATCTGAATTATCTCAAATAATCACACGTACTAAATCAAATCTCAACTCACAAATCACAAAAACAAATCATACGATTCTTTCTTCCATAAAGCAAAATATGATCATTATAAAATCTCAATCAACCAATGATATATCGAATATCAAGTATAATGAGAATTATTGCCCAAATCAAATTGAGAATAAAAAAAAAATTCCTTACCAAACTCTCTTTCTTCTCTTCCTTTATTTCCTGCAAAAATAACTCATCTTTTCTTTGGTACCCATGTTTTCTTGAGTCCATGAGAGTTAGTAGAATATGCTCTTTTTACCCAGTTTTTTTTAATAGGTCTCCAGACTTTAGGACAATCTTTTTCAAAATGTTCCGAATCTCCACAATTTGAACACTTGACGTCATTTCCACCAACAGGTTTTACAAACACTTTTTGAAAATGATTTTTGTAAAATGCCTTTGGAGGTCTTTGTCTAAGTCTCTCCTTGACTTTAGGAAAATCAATTAAAGAATCACTTTCCTTATTGAAACCAAGTCCGGCTTATTATAGTAAGGAACTTGTATAGAGAGGATATGCTCTAATGTTTTTGATCCATTTGAAAATCTTGTCGAAATATTTGAAAATTCTTTCTTCAAAGAATCATTTTCTTTGACAAGTAATTCTCGACTTTCTTTTGTTTGTAGAAAATCTTTTTGCAAAATTTCAAAATTTTCTTTTTGAGAAAGATCCTGTTACCTAAGTCGAGAATTCTCCTTTTTAAGTTCGAAAATCCTTTTAAGAGAAGATTTAAGATTTGAACAAAGCTCATTTATATACTTTGAAACTTTGAGATGAATTTTTGAATGCTTACCTCAATTTCCTCATCGGATTCTGAGTCTGTGTCCAAGTCAGACTTTGATTCTGAGTCTGTGTCTAAGTCAGACTTTGATTCTGAGTCTGTGTCTGAATCACTTAGATTCTGAATGTGCCATCAAGCATAGATTTCCTTGCTCATCATCTTCTTTTGTTGTTCTTTTCTGGCCATTCTGCTTGTATTTTCTTCTTCCACTGAATTTGCTTCCTTTTCTACTCAACTTTTTGAATTTCTCAATCATAAAAGCAAGTTCTTCGTCGTCCATGTCATTTTCTGAGTCTGTTTCATCAAAAACAGCATTAGATATTAAAACAATGGACTTCTTACCTTCGGGATCTTCATCGTTAAGTTGCTCCACTTCATAGGATTGAAGAATGCCAATCAATTCATCAACGGAGAGTGGCATAATCCTTTGAGTCTCTTGGATTGAGGTCTTGACATGGTTCCAATCTTTTGAGAGACCTCGCAAGAGTTTGTTGACCTTCATTGGGGAATAAATTGGATGACCTTGATATGCCAAACCGTTTACAATTTCTGTAAAACAATTAAACATATCTCCAATCGACTCTCCTTGCTTCATCTTGAAGGATTCATATTTGCCGAGCAAGAAGTTTACTTTTGTCTCTTTTACACGATCGGTCCCTTCATATGTAACATGAAGTTTATCCCAAACTTCTTTTGTTGTTTCACATGAAGAAATTCTATTATATTCAGTAGGAGACAAAGCGCAATATAAAGAATAAATTGCTTTCGCATCAAGCGCTTCTCTTTTGGACATCTCCATCCGAGACATAGGAGCGGGGGGTTTGCTTTCTTTGTCTTTGCCATTCTTATTTGATGTAGACGCGGCGATGGGGTTGATTTCTCTTTCCACAACATCCCATTGCAAGGGATCTCTGGATCTTAAGAATGCTTTCATTTTGTTCTTCCACACGTTGTATTCTTTTCCATCAAAATATGGTGGCCTTGTGTTGCTTTGTCCTTCCATAAGTCCTGGTGCCAAGATACTAACCATAAAGAATCTTTAGCTCAAAAGTATAAACACTTTTATAAACCAAGCACTTGGCTCTGATACCAATTGAGATTGCTAGTATGAACACCTAGAGGGGGATGAATAGGTGTTTAAAATAAATCTTGGCAAATATATGCGGAATAAAATAAATTTCAAACAAAGGAGTTAAGAAAGAGAATAAGAACACATAAATTATAGTGGTTCGGCTTAATCAAAGCCTACGTCCACTCTCCCACGCTAACAGCCTTCTTGGCTGGATTCCACTATGCAATCAACAAGAGATTACAACTTCGAGTGCAAACACTTAGTAGTATATCACACTATCTCACTAAGTCACTCTTTTGGTATTTCTCTCACGATCACAAACGTTTAAGCTCTCCAAAGACAAGTGTATGATCGAAGGTCGCTCAGACTTTGGAATTATAAATTCTACGCTCTATCTCTTACTTGCTCATCGGTCCATGATCTCCTTAAATACTCCTCCATTTCCAAACTACCCGTTGGACAGTATCCCGGAGAATCGTCTTCCAATATACCCAGACAGCTCTGTATCTAGAAGATTTGGTAGCCGTTGAGTAACAAAGGTAGAATCCCAAATTGATTCCGATCGCCCATACAAACGGAATCTTGGTTTCCATAAGTAAAGCTTCTTCGTATAGAAAGATCTTGTCTTCAAGATCCAATTGTCAATCAAATAGATTAAGTCAATCAAATCAATCTTGATGTGGAATCCAAACCAGATCACTAGCCGTTATATGATTGGGCTTGAGTTACGTTCTGTTGAGTCTGGATGTAAAGTCTGAGAGCAATAGACTTTACAATCTGAGTCTGAGTGCAATAGACTTTACAATCTGGGTCTGAACATATTCTGCTTCTAAATGGATTTAGCTTTAAGGTCTGAACACCGTCTGAATAAGTTCAGCTCCAACATAGAATCTGTCTTCTGGTTCAGCTTTAGCATAGAGTCTGTCTTCTGGTTCATCATTCACGTTCAGTCTGGAATTTGTCAGAGTGAGCAGACTTTTGATGTAGAACAGACTTTGACACTAAAGTCTGGCAGTCTTCAGACTTTGACACAGAAGTCTGGAAATCTTCATAATATACTTTGAACATATATTACGTTCAGTCTTCTGGCCGTCTTCAGACTTTGACAATATCCTTTACATGTTCTATTATCTGCATGGTCTATTACTTAACCATTAAACATGTTAGTAGCCTTTGATTTAGTTTGTCATCTTCAAAACATCAAAAGGGATTTCCCTAACAGATTGCAGTTCCTAAGTTTCACTGGATCTACAATCGCTCAGCTGCCCATAGAGATAGGTGAACTCACAGAATTGAGATTTTTGGACTTAACATATTGCTTCAGGCTCAAAATTATTGAACCTGGCATTCTTGGAGGCTTGGTTAATTTAGAAGAACTGTATATTGACAGCTTTAGTCGGTGGGAGGTCGAGGATGAAGCACCGCAAAGCAACACCAGCCTGGCTGAGTTGAGTAAGATGAAAAAGTTGAAAACTTTGTACATTGACATTCCTCATTCTACCAATCTCTCAAGCGACCTGCCATTTGGGAATTTGACAGAGTATAGAATCAAAATTGGGGGCTTTGAGTATTGGCTGGGTGAATACAAAGAATCCAAAACTTTAAAGCTCAAGCTGGATTCCAACAATCTTCTCCATGAAGTATGGATGCAGGAATGTTTGGTCAGAACGCAAGATCTCCGCTTGGCTGGATTGCAAGATGGCAAAGATAGCATCCATGACTTGTGCACAAAAGGTTTTCAGGAATTGAAGCACCTTCATGTAAGAAAAAATCTCTCATTTCATCACGTCGTTGACTCCACACAGTGCCCTGCATTTACAAGATTGGAATCGTTGGTTCTCAATAATTTGAACAACTTGGAGAAGATTTGTCGCAATTGTCTTGCCCAAGAATCCTTCAGCAAATTAAAGATTCTGAAAGTGGAACACTGCGGTGAAATCAAATATTTGTTTCCTTTGTCCATGACAAAAATGTTCTTGCAGCTAGAAGAGATTGACATAACCGGATGCGACTTGGTGCAGCATATTATTGCAGATGTCGAGGTAGATGATTACATAGATGAAATAGATGATGATGCCAATGTGAAGTTATGCAAGTTGCATAGGCTGACGTTACAAGACTTGCCAGAGATGAAGAGCTTCTATAAAACCAAGGGCCATTCAGTTGTATTCTTGGATGGGCAACAGGTAAACTTCATGCTTTATGAAAGAGTCATGTTGGCATTCATCAAAACCATCCTAATTGGAGGAAACCTTCTCTTACTAGTCCCCTGATGTATGAGTTACAAACATGAATATTGCCTTCGACTGAATATGTTAATCAAAGAAAAATGCTAGTTTAAGCATGTGTTAGTTCATAACTCAATTCGTGATACTCCCGATAATGAAATCTGAGGAAAGATAGACAAAATAATGTAAATAAAGTTTCCGACTTTAATAGCCTTTTCCAATTTCCTCCATGCCTTTCAAAGATATCAGTTGAAGTCCCTCTTATTTTGCGGTTTTTAAAAAGGTTGACAAATTGAAATACTTTATATAATGTAGAGAAATTTTTTGTAATTTTAGCAAAGTAATATGCATTTATCAAACAAACGACAATAATTGTTTAGAAACATTTGCATCGTTTAGTGTATTGTGTTAAAACTTATTGAGTTTATTTGAATGTGATTATTTAGATATTTGATTTATAAACACATGAAAGTATTGACTCTAGAATTATCCTCAATTTATTTTTTGTGGAAATGTGGCGCTGCACAAACTTCCATTATATAATTTTTTTAATACTTTTATGTGCTAATTGAACTATTATGTGACTACGAAAGGAAAGTTCAAATATAATATTCAATAGGCCAATTTGTTTTCATTACCCGTAATTGTAAAATGGACCTTCTATGGTGATCAAATCTAACACAAATCTACATTCTAACCACTTTTCTAATGTTACTAGTAGAATTTATGTACGTTGCACATGTTTATTATTATTATTTTTGTAATAAAATATTCTTGAAAGCATTTATTAGAAATACTAGGGGTGAGCATCAGTCTAGGGTCAACCCTAAACTAACCCTAGATTGGCCCAACGCTGTTGATCCTGGTTTGGTTCCCAAAGGGACTAGATCATTCCTTGGTCCTAGGATCCCCAGACTAGCATTGTGCGGGTTGATTATTAGTTCTAAGAGTTTAGGGTCGGTCCAACCGAACTAACCCCGATTGCATATAATGTATTATTTATAATTTTTTTTATAGAGAAAACTCTAAGTTAAACGGCGTCAACAACATTAAATGGCTTCTTAGTGAGCAGTTCAAGTAATTTTACACTGTCCTTTAATAGCTTAGACTTTTAATGTCTTTTACGACATTAACAACCATATTTACAAATGAGAAAAATGTATTTGTGAGGAGTCCTCACGGCGACCAAAACGGTGTAAATAACTTCTCATGGTATCCTCCTCCAATATTCGTTCTTTTATGTCTGCTTTGTCCTTTTACTTTTCTATTTGTTAAAAACAAAAAACAAAAAACAACTTCCACACTCAACACTCGCCTCCCTCGCTTCGGGTCGCTTGCGCCGCTTAGAGCTCGACGCTCGCCCCACTCGGCGCTTGCCACTTGCCTCTCTTCACTGACCTCGCTTGTCATCGAACTTATTGGGTCAGTCCAATCCTCGGTCACCTTTTTAGGAAGTACAAAAAATAAAACAAAAAAATTATTAGTCAGTCCTCGGTTGACCTTGGAATCGGACCAAACTCATTGGGTCTGTTCGGTCCTTGGTCCCAGGCTCAATATATTGGAGAAATCCTCTTGAAGTGTTTTGAAGTTGACAAAACGTTTCCATCAGTCTAGTCTGAAGGCTTGCAGACTCTGCTATTTAAAGTCTGAAGACCTCCGGACAGCCAGACTCAAGACTCAAAGTCTATCCTCATTGACAGTTTCTAATCCGTTGAAGAAAGACTATCCAGAACTGGATGATTCATTAAGGATGTGACCTTATCGACTGGAGAAGATCTCTTGGCTGGATATGACATAACGGAATCCTTTGTTTGATCATACTTGATTCGAAGATTAAGGATCCGATGATTGGCAAAGTATACTTGGAAGGTTCTACTTATGGAAACCGAGATCCTGATTGTATGGGCGAACATGATTGATGGGCTATCGACATGTTCCTTTAATAGCTCAAATGATCTTCCTAATTGATTCCGTCCAACGGGTAGATTGGAGGAATTCCTTTGGTAAGTGCCAACGGGTATGATTGCATGAAGGAGTATATAAGGAAGACGTTCCAGTTGTTCGAGTGTGTGCACGATAGAAGAATTCCAAAGTCTGAAGCTCTTTGTTCTTAGTTAATTCATTTGTTGAGCAAAATCGTGTTAACAAAAGAGAGTCTATATTCGTGAGAAACCTTGAGGAAGTGTGGTAGAACATTTACACTGTGGAATCAAGGAAAAGCTGTGCTGTAACTTCTCTTTTGTTCATAGTGAAATCCAGCCGGTGGGCTGTCAGTGCGGAAGAGTGGACGTAGGCTTGGAATAAGCCGAACCACTATAAATCTTGTGTTCAATTTTCTCTTCCCTAACCTTTACTTTACTTTGATCGTATTTTCCTTTCTATCATTTGCCTAGAATCGCTTCCGTATCTCGAGAATTTGTTTGTGCACCTATTCACCCCCCTCTAGGTGCTTATACTAGCTATCTCAATTGGTATCAGAGCCTGTGTACTCACTTTGTTTGAAGTGTTTTACTTCAGAGTTAAAGATCCATGGCTAGTATGTTGGCTCCAGGGCTGGTAGAAGGGCAAAGCAATACCAGACCACCTTACTTTGATGGAAATGATTACAACATATGGAAAAACAAGATGAAAGCGTTCATAAGATCAAAGGATCCTCTGGAATGGGACGTTGTAGAAAAAGCAATCATTCCTAAAGCTGCATCTGTCTCAGAAAGAGGAAAAGATGCTGTTGAGTCTAGCGGAATGACTCAGGAAGAGATACTCAAGAGACAAGCTCTTGATGCAAAAGCAATTTATTCCTTATATTGTGCTTTATCCCCTACTGAATATAACAGAATATCTTCTTGTGTTACAGCTAAAGAAGTCTGGGATAGATTACATATTACCTATGAAGGAACTGATCGAGTGAAAGAGACTAGAATCAACATTCTCCTCGGTCAATATGAAGCCTTCAAAATGAAACCAGGAGAATCTATAACTGATATGTTTAGTCGTTTTACAGATATTGTGAATGGTCTTGAAAATCAAGGTCAACAAATTTCTGATCCCATGAAAGTAAACAAGCTACTGCGTGGACTCTCCAAGGATTGGAATCACATAAAGACCTCAATCAGAGAGACCCAAAGAATAATGCCAGACGTGCGGACCCCTGGAGTGCCATAACTTTGGCCAAAGGGACACTTAAGTGCCATAACTTACGAAAGGTACACTTAAGTGCCACATTTTAAGAAAAGTGTGACACCTAAGTGCCATCTCCGGCGAAGTTGGCCGGAAATCATACGTGGCATTAAAATATTAATATTTCTCGCTGATGTGTCTCGCCGGAGAGCTGAGTCAGCTCGAATTCGGCCAAAACGACGTCGTTTTGACATCATTTCAATTTTATAATAATATAAAAATTATTTAAATTAAATTTAAAATAAATTTATTTAAAAATAAATTTATTTAAAACATTTTTAAAAAATTTAGAAACTTTAAACATTAAAAAAAAGAATTACAAAATTACAAAAAATTTACAAATTTACAAAAAAAATTAAAAAATTACTAAAAAATTTAAAAAATTTACAAAAAAATTTAGAAAGTTACAAAAAAATTACAAAAAATTTACAAAATTTACATATATTTTAAAAAAAATTAGACAAAATTTAAAAAATTTAAAAAAATAATTAAAATTTTAAAAATTTTAAAAATTTGCAAAAATTTTAAAAATTTGCAAAAATTTTTAGAAAGTTACAAAAAATTTACAAAATTTATAAAAAAATTTACAAAATTTACATAAAATTTACAAAATTTACATAAAATTTACAAAATTTACATAAAATTTACAAAAATTACATAAAATTTACAAAATTTACAAAAAATTCAAAAAATTTACAAACAATTTTAGAAATTTACAAAAAATTTAAAAAACTTACGAAATTTACAAAAATTTAAAAAATTTACAAAAAATTTCAGCCCTCAACCGGCAGCCTTTTCTTTTTTTTTTTAAATTATTTTTTTGTAACTTTTTTAATTTTGCAAATGTTTTTAATTTTTAAAATTTTATTTTTAAAATTTTTAAATAAATTTATTTTTAAATTAAAATTAATTAATTTTCTAAAATTTTTAAAATTTTTTGAATTTTTTGAATTTTTTAACTTTTAATTTATTTTTAATTTATTTTTAATTTTTAAATATTTTATCAATTTTTATAGAATTTTATAAATTTTTATAGAATTTTATAAATTTTTATAGAATTTTATAAATTTTTATAAAAATTTTACAAAATTTTCTAAAATTTTTTTAAATTTTTAAATTTTTTAAATTTTTTTAAATTTTTTTAATATTTTTAGTTTTTTGAAATTTTTAAAATTTTTAAAAATTTAAAAATTTAAAAAATTTTAATATTTTATAAATATTTAAATTAATTTAATTTTAAATTAATTTTTTTTTAATTTTTGGCCACATCAGCATTAAAACGACGCCGTTTCGCACTTGCTTCGCCGGAAAATTGACATGTTAGCATTTTGGCCGGATTTTGGCCGAATTGGCACTCAAGTGATCCATTTTACTCCGATTTTGGCACTTAAGTGTACCTTTCGTAAGTTATGGCACTTAAGTGTCCCTTTGTGCAAAGTTAAGGCACTTGAAGCGTTCTTTTGCCAATAATGCCACTATCTGTTGATGAGTTGGTTGGGACTCTTCAGTCTTATGAAGTGGAACGAATCAATGAAGACGAAAACCCTAAAGGTAAGAAATCCATTGCATTAAAATCTAATGATGATTATGATGTTACAGATTCTGAAGACGATATGGATGATGAGGAACTTGCTCTCATGATAAGAAGATTCAGAAAGCTAAACAGAAAAGGAAGAAGATTCAATCCAAAGAAACAAAGTTTTCAAAAGCAACAGACTAAGTCTGTTGAGGATGATGAATCAAACAAAGATGTAGTCTGCTTTGAATGTAAGAAAAAGGGACACATCAAACCCAACTGTCCTCTTCTGAGGAAGAAGAAAGGAAAAACTGAAAAGTACCAAAAAGCTCTTAAAGCTGAAACCTGGAGTGATACAGAGTGTGAAGAAAGTGATGATGATTATGCCAATATATGTCTGATGGCACAATCGGACTCAGATTCAAATTCCGAGACAGATTCAGATTCAGAAAGCGAATTTGAGGTAAGTAACTTCAAAATCCCTATTAAGGTTTCAAAATACATTGATGAATTGTGTTTTAGTCTTAAGACCTCTCTTAAAAGAATTTCCGAACTCAAGAAGGAAAATTCTGCTCTAAAACAACAGGAAAATATTTTGAAAGAAAAAGTAAATTGTTTAGACAAGAATGTTTCTTCTCTTAAAAAAAGTGAAGATAATCTTTTAAAAGAAAATGCATTCTTGAAAAGTGATATCTCAAATATTTCCAAAAGATTTTCCATAGGATCTGAGAAACTGGAAAAAATTCTCTCTGTTCAAAGACTTAATTTCAATAAATCTGGATTGGGAATGACTGCTGAAACCATTCATTTAATTGATTTTCCTAAAGTAAAGGAACGAATCAAACAAAGACCCACAAGAGATGCTTACCAAAATCATTTTAAAAGGATCTTTGTAAAACTAGTAGGTCGCAATGCTCTCAAATGCTCAAAGTGCAATAGTGCAGATCATTTTGAAAAAGAATGTCCTATGATTTGGAGACCTGTTAAAAAGGTATGGGCAAAAACCGCATTTCATACTAACACCAATGGACCCAAGAAAATATGGGTACCAAAGAAGGTTTGAGTTTCTTTTTTAAACGCAGGTCACTATCAAGAAAAAAGTAAAATGGTATCTGGATAGTGGATGCTCAAGACACATGACAGGAGACTTAAATTACTTCATAAAGCTTGTTCGAGTAAATGGTAGAAAAATCTCTTTTGGAGGAAACAGCAAAGGAAAAATCGTGGGATTTGGAACTGTAAAGATTGGAAATCTCACAATCAGCAATGTTTCCTTAGTGGAAGGGCTTAATTACAATTTGCTCAGTATTAGTCAGCTATGTGATACTGGTTTCAAAATCAACTTTCAAGAGGGAATATGTTTTGGAATTAGTAAAGATTCTACTCAGTCATTCATGGGTCAAAGACATAGAAATATCTACCTCTTGGATGTGAAACCAGATGAATCACAATGTCTAATTTCAATCCAAGACGAAGCAAACTTATGGCACAGAAAGCTTGGGCACGTCAATATGAAGCAAATAGCCAAAATCTCAGCAAAGAAGCTCGTTCGTAGTCTACCCAATTTATCATACCAAAAGTCTGATCTATGTACACCATGTATATTAGGAAAACAGGTAAGAAATTCCTTTAATCCAATAAATCAAGTTTCCACTAATCGTGTACTGCAGCTTCTGTATATAGATCTTTTTGGACCAACCAGAACGCAAAACATTGGAGGTAAGAAATATTGCCTAGTAATATTGGATGATTACTCACGATTTACTTGGGTATATTTCTTAGCAAGTAAGTCTGAAACTTTTTCTTACTTTGAAAAGTTTGCTAAAAAGGTTCAAAATGAAAAAAAGGGTATGTTATCTCGAGTATAAGAACAGATCATGGAGGTGAGTTTGCAAATCATGATTTTACAAAATTTTGTGATGAATCTTGTTTTCAGCATGAATTCTCCTCTCCATATACTCCAGAGCAAAATGGAGTTGTGGAAAGAAAGAATAGATCACTTCAAGAAATGGCTAGAACTCTTTTAATTGAAAGTAACATCTCTTCACGTTTTTGGGCTGAAGCAGTTTCTACAGCATGTTACATTATAAATAGAGTTTTTCTAAGGCCTATTCTGGAAAAAACCCCCTATGAACTATTCAAAGAAAAGAAGCCTATTGTTTCATATTTTCATGTATTTGGATGCAAATGTTTTATATTGAAAAATGCAAATGATCGAGTTGGTAAGTTTGAAGAAAAGTCAGATGAAGGCATCTTCCTTGGATATTCAACCACAAGTAAAGCGTACAGAGTCTACAACAAGAAGACTCAAACAGTGGAAGAATCAATGAATGTTAAGTTCCAAGACTCTATGCAAAATGAATCCATTCAGACTCATCTTGAAGAATCTGAACCTGCTCCAAACTCTACAAAGTCTAAAATAGCTCAGACTTTGAAGGACCAGCAACAAGTGACTACTGAAGATTCAAGTGAAGGAAGTGACCATCAATCTGACAAATTAACCAGCAACTGGAAACATAAGTCCAGTCATCCCAAAGATCTTATTATTGGCGACATCAATGAAGGAATTCGCACAAGATCCAAAAGGCGAAGAGTCTAGTGCTGTGGCTCTTGTTTCTGAAATAGAACCCAAAAGCATAGAAGAAGCTTTATCTGATGAAAGCTGGATTGAAGCTATGCAATAAGAGCTCAGGCAATTCAGCATTAATGATGTCTGGGAATTGACTCCTAAACTAAAAGGTAAATCTGTTATTGGAGCTAAATGAGTTTTCAGGAACAAGATGAACGAGAAAGGAAAAGTTATAAGAAACAAGGCAAGACTCGTGGTCAAAGGATACACTCAAGAAAAAATGATAGACTATGACGAGACTTACGCACCAGTAGCAAGGTTAGAAACAATTCATTTATTACTTGCTTTTGCTTGTTATAAGAATTTCAGGTTATTCCAAATGGATGTCAAAAGTGCCTTCCTAAATGAATTCATCCAAGAGGAAGTCTATGTGGAACAACCTCCTGGGTTTGAAGACCCAAGGAAACCAGATTCAGTATTCAGACTCAAAAAGGCTTTATATGGCTTAAAACAAGCACCTCGAGCTTGGTACGACAGACTAAGTAAGTTTTTAATTGAAAATGGATTTGTTAAAGGTAAAGTAGACACTACTCTTTTCATTAAAAGAGAAAGCAAGAGTTTTCTACTTGTTCAAATATATGTCGATGATATTATTTTTGGATCCTCTAATGAAAGTCTGTGCAAGAAATTCTCTAAGACTATGCAGGATAAATTTGAAATGAGCATGATGGGTGAGTTAACCTTCTTTCTTGGACTTCAAGTGAAACAACTGAAGGAAGGAACTTTTATTCATCAAGAAAAATATGCTAATGATATTGTGAAGAAGTTTGGACTGGACAACTGCAAAAAGGCCGATATACCAATGTCAAGCTCCTTGAAGATAGATAAAGATGAAGGAGGAAAGAAAGTCGACCAAAAGTTATACAGGAGTATTATCGGTTCACTTCTTTATCTTACTGCTTCTAGACCTGACATTTTGTTTAGTGTTTGCATTTGTGCCAGTTTTCAAGCAGACCCTAAAGAATCACATTTAAATGCTGCAAAGCGTATTATCAAATATATTGCATCAACTTCAAGCTTCGGTCTCTGGTATTCTAAAAGTGGAGACTTTACTCTTCTCGGGTACTCAGACGCAGACTTAGCCGGATGCAGAGTTGATAGAAAGAGCACCTCAGGTACCTGTCAACTACTTGGAGGCAAGACAGTGTCTTGGTTTTCAAGGAAGCAAAGTACAGTAGCTCTCTCTACAGCAGAAGCAGAATATGTAGCTCTCGGAAGTTGTTGTTCACAAATTCTGTGGATAAAACAACAGCTAAGAGACTTTGGAATTAAAGATTCATGCACGGAGATTAAATGTGACAACACCAACGCAATCAATCTCACCAAAAATCCAATTCTTCACTCAAGAGCAAAGCATATAGAGATTCGACATCACTTCATTAGAGATCATGTTCAAAATGGAGAAATTACGATCCAGTTTGTTGACTCAAAGAACCAACTGGCGGATATATTTACAAAGGCCTTTGGAGAAAAATCAATTTGAAATTATCCGTTCCAGACTCAACATTTTAAGGTTTGAAGAAGTTAAAGTCTAGAGACTCTCAGACTCGGACAAATAAGACTTTAACTGCAAGATTTTGACTGTAAGTTATTTTCTCTCTCTAATCTCATCTTGAAAAGGTACGTTTATTAACCGTGTTGATTATTGTTATCTCAACCGCTATCTTTAATTGACGAGATTATTGCAACGTTTCCTTTAGATAAAGGAGTTATTTTGAAATGACCATTTTTCGAAAAAGGCAGTTATTTTTTTTTAAAGGCATCTTTTCACTTTCCATTACGACGATTGGTATCTCCTTCTTTCGACTGTCTTATATACAGTCAGTTTCTCTTCGCTTAACTCCAAAACCCTAAAAAGCATCAATCTTCCATTCCTATTTTCCTCTCTTATTTAATCTTCGAAAAAGTTATCATCTTTCTTGGGAAAGTCAAGCAAGGAATCTTTCAAAGACTAAGAAAGATGTCGTATTCAAGAAAGTCTTCGAGGATCGCAAGAAAGGGACCACAGCGAATGAGTGAGGGGCCTACGCACTTCGATCTCACTAAAGAAGAAGTGTCTCCAAATCAGCAGCAGAGCCCACAACATTCTCAGCAGCATCATTCTCCTCCATCTAGTCCTCAAGATGTTGATCATCAACAAAATGAAGAAATCATTGAAGATGCAGACCCTGTAAGAGTTCAAAGGCCCTCTTTTATTTATAAGCTGTATCGTGCTTTAAAAGGGACTGGTACTCCATTGAACTATGTGGATGATTTTCTTAAAGACAAATGATATGGAAATGAATATATCTTTTTGCGAAAAATGGAAAGTTTGGGAATTGCTCATAAAGAGGTGGCAAAAGAAACCCTTGCGAATATCCCAAGTGATCCTCATGATTGGGGATTTAATCCGGTAGATGGAAATGATGATGACAAATTATACAGACAATTTCAACCAAAAATGGGAGTTGCGGCGGAAAATCGAGGAAAAAGGGGAGAATTGTTTAGATCGAAGGAACATAAGGATCTATACTCAAAATTGCTGAAGCGTGGGGTGATAAACCCTAGGAGTGTGGATTTTGACTTTCTGGATGCTATGAATGTGAACTTGAGGGAAAAGTTCGGTCATCTTCAACTTGAAAAATTCTGCTCTGACACCACAGAGGCCTATCCTCAACAAACTGCATATTTCTATTCAAATCTTAGTTTCATGGATGCGAATAGATTCTCCTTCAGTGTCAAAGATCAAGACTTTGTAGTGGATATGGATATGCTGGCAGATGTGTTAGAAGTTGAGAGAGGAAGATATCAACGGATCAAATTTTCTATTGCTCGTACTACACTGGAACTTGTTAAGGACAGGAGAACAAAGGAAAAGATTTCCTATTCAAGGATGAGTGCATTCAACATCTTGCTGCACAAAATTGTAATCAATTGTCTCAGACCGAAATCAACTTCCAAGACTGATGTCTCAAGCTTAGAGGCAAAGCTTATGTATGCAATCATCACTGGGAAAAGGTCTTGTGACGAAGTTATTCAGACATCTGAACATTCAACCTCCGCAAATTCTTTATGCTCGATCGTGCGATCATATCGTGGTAGGACTGAAAATGGTGACCAAAATGCATCTAAAGGAACTAAGCAAGGCATTGAAGAAATTTAAGGAGAAGACTCCAGTCAAATCTCATCAATTCTCTTCGGCAGGAAAAAGAAAAGGGAAGGAGCCCATGGATGCTCCATCCAAGAGAAGAAGAGCTCTCATCGTTGAGGATGAAGATGATGAGGAAAACATCACTATTTCTGCCTTGAAGAATCTCAGTCGATCTATTCAAGAGAAAGAGTCAGAACAGCAGACAGAAGAAAGAGCAGAGAAAGAAGCAGAGGAAAAAGAAACGGAGAAAAGAGAAGAAGAAGAAGAAAGAGATGCTGAGAAAGAGAGAGTTGAAAAAGAAGAAGAGAAAAGAGATCAAGAAGAAGGTGAACATGAGGAGCACTCTCCACCTGAAGGCATGAACACAGGGGGAGACCAAGAGAAAAGAGGAATGTCCTCAAATCCTGCAACCAGTGAGGGAGTCAGTCGATCCCCAGCAGATCCAGAGGATATTTATGCCTCTCAGTTTCCTGAGGAAGGTCATGATGTTTCTTTGCCAAATCTGCGTGATTATGCTGATCTACCATCGTCTGCACTTACTCCATCAGATCGTGCCAACGCTAGTACGCAGACCGACAATTCAGCAGACTTTCGCAGGGTGATGGATATTCTATTGGAGATGCAAGGTCAGATATATGCATTGGGATGTGAAGTTCAGAACTTGCAGAATGCATGACAAGTTTCTTCGGGTTCATTGAATGATCAAATCCAAGCCCTTTCTCTTCAGATTCAGGCTAATGCTAAGGGTGAGGATGTTGCACAACTGAAGGAAGATTTGAAAAGGCTAGAAGGCATTGTTCAGTCGATGGGAGATTTCCAGCTTGTTCGTGTTCCCAAGCATTCTTGACTCCATTTTCATCTCAATCTTTTTTATGCTAACAAAAATGGGGAGAGTTGCGAGAATTGAAAAATTTTGAACTTAAATTTGTCGAACTTTTGGCTTGTTTGGTTTGTGGTTTGTTTAACTTGACTTGTGAGTCATGTGTGTCTGGATGTGGACCAAATTTGGGATTTGGATTTGACTGCTTATTAACTATTATTGATATCTTATAGATGGCTTTATTGCATACTGGACTAACCTATTTTATGTGGTTGCAGATTCTAGTGTTATTAGTTATTCATTTAGTCATTTATCTCTATAAGATATGCATATGTGTTTGAGAAATGTTTTGCAGGTCAAAGTTTTCCAAATCTGCAGGAAAGTTTTGTCACCATCAAAAAGTGGGAGATTGTTGGAGAAATCCTCTTGAAGTGTTTTGAAGTTGACCAAACGTTTCCATCATTCTAGTCTGAAGGCTTGCAGACTCTGCTATTTAAAGTCTGAAGATCTCCGGACAGCCAGACTCAAGACTCGAAGTCTATCCTCATTGACAGTTTCTAATCCGTTGAAGAAAGGCTATCCAGAACTGGATGATTCATTAAGGATGTGACCTTATCGACTGGAGAAGATCTCTTGGCTGGATATGACATAACGGAATCCTTTGTTTGATCATACTTGATTCGAAGATTAAGGATCCGATGATTGGCAAAGTATACTTGGAAGGTTCTACTTATGGAAACCGAGATCCTGATTGTATGGGCGAACATGATTGATGGGCTATCGACATGTTCCTTTAATAGCTCGAATGATCTTCCTAATTGATTCCGTCCAACGGGTAGATTTGAGGAATTCCTTTGGTAAGTGCCAACGGGTATGATGGCATGAAGGAGTATATAAGGAAGACGTTCCAGTTGTTCGAGTGTGTGCACGATAGAAGAATTCCAAAGTCTGAAGCTCTTTGTTCTTAGTCAATTCATTTGTTGAGCAAAATCGTGTAAACAAAAGAGAGTCTATATTCGTGAGAAAGCTTGAGAAAGTGTGGTAGAACATCTACACTGTGGAATCAAGGAAAAGCTGTGCTGTAACTTCTCTTTTGTTCCTAATGAAATCCAGCCGGTGGGCTGTCAGTGTGGAAGAGTGGACGTAGGCTTGGAATAAGCCGAACCACTATAAATCTTGTGTTCAATTTTCTCTTCCCTAACCTTTACTTTACTTTGATCGTATTTTCCTTTCTATCGTTTGCCTAGAATCGCTTCCGTATCTCGAGAATTTGTTTGTGCACCTATTCACCCCCCTCTAGGTGCTTATACTAGCTATCTCACAATAGGGTCAACCCTCGATTACAAAAATTGAGGATCAACATTGTGCGGATTGGTCATAGAGTTAGGAGGTGGATCGGCCCAACCCGGATCATGTTCACACCTAAGAAATACATCTAGCATTCATTTGTTCACTATTGCTTGGATTTAACAATTTATGTAACTATTCTGTTTGTGTACATTAAAAATATGGAAACCCTTTTTAAAATTATCTTAAAATTATGTTTATAGCGTGGCCCAAACTGCAAAAGCATGATTGCCTCCATGACAAACTCTCCACATAATTGCCTCCATGACAAACTCATTTATTAAATTAATTGCCTCCATGACAAACTCTCCACATAAGTTAAATCTTTTCATGACTAGAAAGGGTATCTGAGGTTCATATATAGGTAGAATTAAACCCATTGCTGAAATTGACTTTGATGCCTATATGGTGCTGCTGCGACCAGTTCATGGATCTCATAGCCAACCATGGATCTTAAATTGATAAACCCCTTTTCGACTTTGGTTTAATAAGTCATCTATTCCGCATTACAGATATACTAGAATTTTAGCCCATTTTATGCACGGGGACAACAAATTTTTCTGACTACTTCATAAAGTTATAATTACTTTTTACTTTCAATCTTTCGATAAGGCTTTTTTTTTGGAATACTTTGAACAAAAATGCCAGACTCAGATTTCACTTTTTAATCAATTAAAAGGATAGTTTTTAGCGGTTGGTCAATCACAAGCCCTTCCAATAATGTTCATTGTTATGTTCACTGTTGTTCCATGTCTTCTTTTTTTTTTAACTTAATATGTCCTTAGTTTGTGAGAATTTGGTAGAAAATGATGGAGATGTTTTTTTTTTAATTGTCATTTCAGATATTATATAAGACCACAATTAGTAACTAACAAGAATTAATTGAGTCTATGCCATTAATTTGTAAAATTTACAAAGCACAAATTGTGAGGGTAAATTCAATAGCCTCAATAACTCAGGGATTATAACTCCCTCCTCTTGTCATATATATAATATAGTCTCAATACATAATAGGTAAATAATAAGTCAAGTGTAAAAGTTGATAAAATTTAAAGAAGAAAAAGGTAAAATTCAAAATCACTACTGGGCCTTTTCTTCCATCATATGTTTCACTATTAAGTGAAATTATTTCCTTTATTAATTTTTCACACGCAACACATGCTCATAATTTTTAGTTACAAGTATTGTGAGATTATGTGAGGTTATCCACTCCTTCCAATCAAAGAAAAATCGATGCATATCCCTTCATAACGTGATTCTCTTGACTTTTTAAGGTTTCATTGCCCCGGTTGGAGACCTTGACACTGTCGAAACTTCCGAAATTGAAAGAGATATGGAACTCTCAATTTCTGTTAGATGTGAGCAGCCTAAAATTTCTGAAGGTAGAGGATTGTGCGTTCCTCTTGAGCATCATCCCATCAAATTTTCTAATAAAGCTTCATAATTTGGAAGCCATAACTGTCAAAAGATGTCAGTTAATACAAGAAGTATTCGACCTCGAAGGACTGACAGCCAGTGGGGATGTCAATATTCTATCGCGATTAACCAGATTAACCTTGAGTGAGTTACCTAGTTTGGAGCGCATATGGAACAAGAATCCAAGAAGAGCCTTGTGTTTTGGAAACTTAACGATACTAAAGGAGCAAAACTGTGAGAACCTAAGGGTTTTTTTTTTCTTCTTCCATGGCTAAAGCACTTGGCCAAATAAAAGAAATATAAATAGTGAGTTGTAAACTGATGGAGGAAGTTGTGGATGTGCAAGAAGAAACCACCAACACTTTAGAGTTCCCGCTATTAGCCTCCTTGTCTCTTGTGGCATTGCCAAATCTCAGGACATTCTCTTTTGGAAAGTACTATATTCACTATCCATCCTTAACAAAACTGACGATATCAAGGTGCCCCAAAATGATGACATTCTCTTCATTTGAAAGAAAGCAACAGCCAATACAACAAGTGTTTGGTCATGTCAACTTTGGCTTGTCCTTGCCTGTCTTCTTCAATGAAAAGGTATGTAAACATCTACAGTATTTTTCAGTTAACTATTCTTCTAGTTCTAGTTAGTGAAGCTTTTAATAGAAAAGGTAAGTAAGGATCTATAGTATTTTCCTATTCAGCATTCTTCCAGTTCTAATCAATGAAGCATTTTAGTATAAACTGGATCATTATACTGTACCAAAAATTTAGCAATTCACGGTGGAAAAACCAACTAATGTTTTTGTTCATTCCCAAAGATGCCCCCAAATAATTAGCATAATAAAATTCCGTACCAAAATTTTTAGTTATTTAACATATAGAAGGTTTTTATGTAGGTTCTTTTTCCAAGCTTGGAGGAATTGAAACTTTCATCCATGTGCAAATTAAAGAGGATATGGCATAATCAATTCCATGGACAGTCCTTCTGCAAACTCGTATCCCTCACTCTTGAACTTTGTGAAAATCTATCCCATGTCTTTCCATTGAACTCATTGGATAGGTTGTGGAGCCTGAAAAAAATTGAGGTGGACAGGTGTCCCTCTTTAGAAGCATTATTTGAACCGGTGTGTCTCAGCTCTGAGAAAAGGCAAAAGCCACTGGTCCTCTCTTCATTAGAAAAAATGAAGTTGTCGAATTTACCAAGGCTGAGAAACTTTTTGAAGAGTGACTGGAAAGTAACCTTGACATTTCCTAGTCTGATGGAAGTGAACGTGAGCCACTGTCATAGTTTGCCATATCTCTTCTCAACTGCCATGGCCATAACTCTTGCTAAACTTGTGGTGCTTGATATTTCCTATTGCAATAACCTCTAGGGTGTGATTGGGATGGAAAATGGAGAAGTGAATACTATAGAGATATTGAAGTTCCGTCATTTAAGCACACTCAAGCTTGGTGACCTTGAGAAGTTGATTAGTTTCCGCTCAATGAGTCAAGCTGGTGATGGGTTGCATCCTCTATTTGATGACAAGGTATCATATCCCAATTTATCTTATCTTCTATTTTCCTCTGTTTTTTATGCTTTGGCCCTAAGCAATTTTGTGTATTTTCTGTTTATCTCTATACATTTGTAACTTGCATTTCCAAAGTTACAAGTATTGTGAGATTATGTGGGGTTATCCACTCCTTCCAATTAAAGAAAAATCGATGCATATCCCTTCATAACGTGATTCTCTTGACTTTTTAAGGTTTCATTGCCCTGGTTGGAGACCTTGACACTATCTAAACTTCCCAATTGAAAGAGATATGGAACTCTCAATTTCCGTCAAATGTGAGGAGCCTAAAATTTCTGAAGGTAGAGGATTGTGCGTTCCTCTTGAGCATCATCCCATCAATTTTTCTAATAAAGCTTCATAATTTGGAAGCCATAATTGTCAAAAGATGCCGGTTAATACGAGAAGTATTTGACCTCAATGGACTGACAGCTAGTGGGGATGTCAAGATTCTATCGCGATTGACCGGATTAACCTTGAGTGAGTTACCTAGTTTGGAGCACTTATGGAGCAAGAATCCAAGAAGAGCCTTGTGTTTTCAAAACTTAAGGGCACTGAAGGTGCAAAATTGTGAGAACCTAAGGTTTTCTTTTTCTTCTTCCATGGCCAAAGCACTTGGGCAAATAAAAGAAATAGAAATAGCGAGTTGTAAATTGATGGAGGAAGTTGTGGATGTGCAAGAAGAAGAATTAGAGAACACTACAACCACCGACACTTTAGAATTCCCACTGTTAACCTCCTTATCTCTCATGGAATTGCCAAATCTCAAGACATTCTCTTATGGAAAGTATTGTATTCGATGTCCATCCTTAACAAGATTGATAATATCTAGGTGCCCCCAAATGATGACATTCTCTCCATTTGAAGGAAAGCAACAGTCAATAACAATCGATACAGGTTTACAACAAATGTTTGGTCCTGTCAGCTCTGGCTTGTCCTTGCCTGTCTTCTTCAATGAAAGGGTATGTAAGCATATATAGTATTTTTTTTTTTTTTGTTAACCATTCTTCTAGTTCTAGTTAGTGAAGCATTTTAATAGAAATGGTAAGCAAGCATCTATAGTATTTTCCTATTCAACATTCTTCTAGTTCTAGTCAATGAAGCATTTTAGTATAAACTGGATCATTATATTGTACCAAAAGTTTAGCAGTTCGCGCCAACTCATGTTTTTGTTCTTTCCCAAAGATGCCCCCAAATAATTGGCATAATAAAATTCCATACAAAAAATTTCAGTTATTCAACATATACGAGGTTTTTTATGCAGGTTTTTTTTCCAAGCTTGGAGGAATTGGAACTTTCATCCATGCGTGAATTAAAGAGGATATGGCACAATCAATTCCACGGACAGTCCTTTTGCAAACTCACATCCCTCACCGTTGAACTTTGTGAAAATCTGTCACATGTTTTTCCATTGAATTCAATGGATAGGATGCAGAACCTAAATAAAATTGAGGTAGTCGATTGTCCCTCTTTGGAAGCATTATTTGAACTGGTATGTCTCAGCTCTGAGAAAAGGCAAAAGCCATTGATCCTCTCTTCATTAAAAGAAATGAAGTTGTCGAATCTACCAAGGCTGAGAGACTTTTTGAAGAGTGATTGCAAAGTAACCTTGACATTTCCTAATATGAAGGAAGTGAACGTGAGCCATTGTCATAGTTTGACATATCTCTTCTCAATTGCCATGGCCATAACTCTTGCTAAACTTGTGGTGCTTGATGTTTCCTGTTGCAATAACCTACGGGGCGTAATTGGGATGGAAAATGGAGAAGTGAATACTATAGAGATATTGAAGTTCCATCATTTAAGCACACTCAAGCTTGGTGACCTTGAGAAGTTGATTAGTTTCTGCTCAATGAGTCAAGCTGGTGATGGGTTGCATCCTCTATTTGATGACAAGGTATCGTATCCCAATTTATCTTATCTGCTATTTTACTCTGTTTTTTATGCTTTGGCCCTAAGCAATTTTGTGTATTTTCTGGTTAACTCTATACATTTGTAACTTGCATTTCCAAAGTTACAAGTATTGTGAGATTATGTGGGGTTATCCACTCCTTCCAATTAAAGAAAAAACAATGCATATCCCTTCATAACGTGATTCTCTTGACTTTTTAAGGTTTCATTGCCTTGGTTGGAGACCTTGACACTGTCTAAACTTCCCAAATTGAAAGAGATATGGAACTCTCAATTTCCGTCAAATGTGAACGGCCTAAAATTTCTGAAGGTAAAGGATTGCGCGTTCCTCCTAAGCATCATCCCATCAAATTTTCTAATAAAGCTTTAGAATTTGGAAGTCATAACTGTCAAAAGATGTCAGTTAATACGAGAAGTATTCGACCTTGAAGGACTGACAACCAATGGGGATGTCGAGATTCTATCGCAATTGACCGAATTAACCTTGAGTGAGTTACCTAGTTTGGAGCGCATATGGAACAAGAATCCAAGAAGAGCCTTGTGTTTTGGAAACTTAACGATATTGAAGGTGCAAAACTATGAGAACCGAAGGTCTTTTTTTTCTTCTTCCATGGCTAAAGCACTTGGACAAATAAAAGAAATAGAAATAGCAAGTTGTAAACTGATGGAGGAAGTTGTGAATGTGCAAGAAGAAGAATTAGAGGAAACTGCAATTACCCACACTTTAGAGTTCCCGCTGTTAATCTCCTTGTCTCTTGTGGAATTGCCAAATCTCAGGACATTCTCTTATGGAAAATACTATATACACTGTCCATCCTTAACAAAACTGATGATATCAGGGTGCCCCAAAATGATGACATTCTCTTCTATCAAAGGTAGGCAACAATCAATGAGAGTTGCTACAAGTGTACAACAAGCATTTGGTTGTATCAACTCTAGCTTGTCCTCGCCTGGCTTCTTCAATGAAAAGGTAAGTAAGCATGTATAGTATCTTTATGTTGATCATTCTTCTAGTTCTAGTCAAAGATGCAATTTGGTAGAAACTAGATCATTACTCTATACCAAAAGTTCGGCAGTTCGTGGTGGCAAAACTAACTTGCTGCTGGTGATTCCCAAAGTTGCCTCCGAATTTTGGCATAATAAAATTCTGTACCAAATATTTCGGTCATTCTACATATACAATGTTTTTACGCAGGTTCTTTTTCCAAGCTTGGTGGAATTGAAGCTTTCGTCCATATGCCAATTAAAGAGGATATGGCACAATCAGCTCCACGAACAATCCTTTTGCAAACTTGCATCCCTCACTATTGGACTTTGTGAAAATTTATCACATGTGTTTTCATCAAATTCAATGGACAAGTTGCAGAGCTTGAGTAAAATTGAGGTGTTTGGGTGTCTCTCCTTGGAAGCATTATTTGAATCGGTAAGCCTCAGCTCTAAGAAAAGGCAAAAGCCATTGGAACTCTCTGCATTAAAAAAATTGAAGTTATTGAATCTACCAAGGCTGACGAACATTTTGAAGAGTGATTATGAAGAAACTTTGACATTTCCTAGTCTGATGGAAATGAATGTGAGAAGTTGTCATAGTTTGTCATATCTCTTCTCAAGTACCACGGCCAAAACTCTTCATGAACTTGTAGTGCTTGATGTTTCCTATTGCAATAATCTGCGGGGCATAATTTTGATGGAAGAAGGAAGAGGGAAAACCGTAGAGACATTTGAGTTCCGTCATTTAACCAAACCCAAGTTTGGTGACCTTAAGAGTTTGATTTGTTTTAGTTCAGAGAATTGTGTTGGTGATGGGTTATATCCTCTATTTGATGAGAAGGTATCATATCCTGATTTATCTAATCTGTTATTTATTATTTTTATTTTTTTGTGATTTGGCTCTAAGCTATTTTGGGTATTTTCGGTTTATCTCTATACACTTGTAGGTTGCATTTCCAAAGTTAGAAGAGCTACACATCATGGGAGTCCAACAAGAAGAACTATGGGACAATAAAATCCTTGTGGAGTCCTTTTGCTGTCTAAAGGTCCTTAAGGTGAAGAAGTGTCACAACCTAATGAATGTGATTCCTTCATTCATGTCAGAGAGGCTGCTTCACTATATGAAGTCCTTGACGGTTGAGGAGTGCCCATGTCTAAGAAACCTTTTTACAATGTCTATGGAAAAAAATCTAGGACAACTCCGATATCTAGGTCTCGGTGGTTGTGGAGAGATGGAGTACATTGTCGCCAAACAAGAAGAGAAACCTGAAGACGCAACCGACAAAATTGTAATTCCTCAACTTGTCACTCTGTATCTTCACAACATGCCAAAACTCAGAGGTTTCTGCCAAGATAAGCATATTTCAGAGTGGCCCTCCTTGAAAGAGTTTATTATTGAAGATTGTAAATCTGTGAAGGTGATTTTAGGAGATACGAGTTGTAGAAAATTGGAGGGTAGCGGTCCAACACATCAACCACTTTTACTCGTCGAAAAGGTTTGCACTCATTCCTCTTTAATGGCATATCTAGTTTGTTGTCCTAATAGTTTGAGCTAAGGGTATGTGATGAGCAATCACTTATGATAACTATCATTTTCATTCACAAATCTATGACCTCAAATAAGAAACATCTCGAAGCTACTTCTTTAATATAAAAACATTGAAATGCATAAAAAACTTTTTCATAAATTTCTAAAACAATACTTTTTTTCTTTTCTTTTCAAGTCTTAAATTAAATTGTGGCTGAAGCACAAATAGCAATGAGAGGCTAAGCTTCAATTAACAACTTTTAATTAATCTAGAGTCTAGACAATGCCAAAGATGTTTGCTTAAATTTAAATATTGTTCAATGTAAGATCAAGGATTGACGACATTACGAGTTCCAAAACTTGTGTTGGTTCGGCACTTTAGTTCTAAAATTTGCATGATCGATGCATTTCAAGACTTATTAAGTCTGTCCCTTTTTTGTAGAGAAATTCTGCATTCTCATCATAGTTTTATTCCTACATGGGCTTTGACGCGGTGATGGAGCTTCCTCAAGCACACAGGTGTTTTACCATTGCCACATCAAAAAATAATAAAATTAAAAAAGAGTAAAAATTAGGAAAAAAAATTAGCAGTAATATGAACCTAGAAATAAAAGAAAGTCCTACAAGAGATCGCTAGTCACCCGGGGTGGGGGTTAGGGAAGGGAAGGGCTACATAGGGAGCACCACCACTGCTTCCCTTCCTACCGACAAGGGCTAGCCTCACAGTGAGCAAGCAATGGCCTATTACCGCCCTTTGCAATTCGAATGAGGGCAAGTGGGCTCACTCGCATGGTGGCAATGAGCCAAGTTTGGCAACTGTTGGTGACTTGGCAAGGGTGCCGACTACCCTAGTCGTGACCTAGGGAACGGTTGTGACCCTTACCCGTGCAAAAGCCCTAAGGAACCCCCCTCTCTCTCCTGCCTAGTTTTCTTATATGTACTTTTAAAAAAATTTGCCGCCTTTTTAAAAGTGGCATCACCACATTCGGACCACATTTTTAAAATAAAATAAAATAAAGGAAAATTTGATGAAAATTGCCATATATACCTTCCGTCCTCTAAAACTAATTTGGGCAGTGGAAAGACTTTGAACTGAAACAAGTTTTACTAATAAAGGAAATAAAAAGTTTTAGTTCTTAAACATGCCAAACCGGAATAAGTTTTAGGAGCCATTTTGTCACTATTATTGAAGCCAATTGTGAATATTGTGATGGGAAAATCATTCCATGGGTCCTAAAACGTATTTATGAAATGCAATCAAGTCATGAATTTTTCAATTGGTGCAGTGAACTCTTAAACGTTTATCAAAAAGTGCAATCCGAGTTCCAAACCTTCTAGTTGGTATAATTAAGTCATAAATAAATACAAACAAATGCAATTTGAGGTTGCCACATAGCAATATAAGTTATTGTGTACTAAAAGAATTTGATTATGCTTTTTCAAAAATATTTAAAACTTAAGTAAACCAACTGAAAGGTCTAGGACTTGACTACATTTCAAATATAAGATTAATACTTCCAATGCACCTTTATTGCTTGATTATAACTAAAACTGCAAGTAGTTGACATAATATTTTCCAGTTTCGGGTCACACTAGTTAGCTTAATCAAAATGCTAATCAAAGGAGGTTTGGTGTAAAAATGGAATCATGGACTCATATGTAAATAACCCAATTGCCCTGCCATGCGATCTATAATTCAATATGCTGTCATTCATTATCACAAAAAAAAAATTGAGGAGCTTTTGACTAGGTGTATGAAACATATTTTAGCAATTGATAATATAGAATGAAATAGCAAAGCAAGGCCGATTCAGAATCATAAAATCCAAAGGGAAATCAGATAGCAATAAACTAGGGAAGAGAAACCACTGGGGGTTCGCCCTAGTGGCCACCCTTCCAACATGAAAAGGGGAGGTGAGGGGTTCAAATCCCCACATTCTCAGGGGGGATGGGAGGTAGGGACGCGTAAGTTTTGAGAGTGGGTTGCGACTCCCACGCCCTGCAAGAGGCAGGGCACAAGTCTGCGAGTGAGTGTAGAGTAGGAATAGAGTAGGACTGACCAAAAAAAACTAGGGAAGAGAGAGAGAGAGAGAGAGAGAGAGAGAGAGGTGTCAAATTAGGCAAGGAAGAAGAAACAATAAATAGGCAAACTCATTAGGCAATGAATTCATCCTTAAAACTAAAGAAAATTAGTTTCTTGGCCAATATCGTAGGTAATTAAAACAAGAGTTCCTTACCAAAAGAAAAACAAGAGTTCAAACTAAGCAAGCATAAATTGGACAAATAAATAGCAAAGTGGTTGAAGAATCATGTCATATATCAGTATGCACAAAAAGGGAGATTTGGACATGCACCTTGGAAGTGTAAGGCTATACTAAGTATTTTAGTATAAATTTTGCTTCACAAATTTGTAATTCTGTGATAATTAATAGGAAAAATTACGTTCCAGATTTTACTAAATTTTAGAAAGTGTTTCTATAAATTCATCTAGATTAGTTAGTAAAATTTTACTTTACGCACTTCATTATTCCCACAAGCAAAGTCCTTGTTTAACTCTTGAAGACATTGAGAGCACTTATCCATGTTGTTTTGCTCAATAAAGAATTGATTTTGGACTGTTTTCTTGTCTTCCTTATAGTTTTTGATTGATTCAATTCAATCCTCACTAAAATTGTTGAAATATTCTCTCATACCACTAAGATTTGTTTAACCTCTTCAAGATTGTTAAGGATTTATGATAATCACAATCACAACAATAGTCGGATTAGTCCTGACAATCAACATTATTAGAATAGCATGATATTCATAACAATAATAAATGCCACACCAATCGACATAATAACCTTGATAAGCCCTACTATTTTCAAATTTAGATATATCAGAATTAATAAATACCGCAACATTATTCAACGAGAAAATCTACCAAACATAGAGTGGCTACAAATCAACAAGTGTGGCGGCTGAAGTTTCAATAGGCATATATGACGTATATCTTCATGGGCATATCAAATTAGAAATGCAAGTGTAGCATCTAAAATAGGTACCATAGAGTTGGCCCTTGGTCTAGAATAGTTGCACAACAATACATATTTAAAGCGAAGTTATGGTACCAATTAATGTTGAAGAGATCTAGCTCAATGACCAATTGATGAAGAACATATCCAATAACAAATGTTGAACGAAAGCATGAAGAAAGTTAGGTGTAGATTCATTGAAAGTGGAGGAAAATCAGATAATAAGAAAAAACAGCAAAACTAAAGAGAGATGAAAGAGATAGAAAGGCCAATTCAAGCAGGGAAAAAGATACATCAAATAGGCAAACCTAGTAATCAAATCAATTCATCATTATAACTAAAGAAAAATATTTAATTAGTTTATATTTAAAGGCAACTTAAATAAGAGAGACCAACTATTAATAGAAATAATTCAAGATCGATATCCTAAGTCTTGATAATTTCGAATAACAAATTTATAAGAAACAAATCTGCTAGTGATCGGAGAATCTCGAACAACATCAATTAAACAATATATTCTTGCACTTACCATTTTTTGATTTAACTGTTGGATTCTTTTATTCAGTATTTGTTGTGTTTTCTTTGAGTCTATACCTTGTCGGAGAATTTTGAAGTGCAAGATCCATGAAGCATTGGTTTGTGTGAATTGGTTTATGTTTTGTCGTCTGCACTTCAAAGAAAGTGGACAGTATATTGACTATTGTGTTTTTCAATGTTGTAATGAGCTAAATCTAAGATGGGCTAAATTTGAGATTCATGGAGACAAATTATACACGAAATGAATATGGTTGTCTAACTAAGAAGGCCATAGTTATGCTACTACTTAAACATAATGCTTGATATATATTAGACAAATTTACGCTTTCTACTTTAACATTATATGACAAGAGAATGAATTTTAGGGGGTGGCATTTGCTACGCAGAAATAACGTACGTCTAGTCTTCTTTTCTTTCTATTCTTTGATAATGTCCAACTTGTCATTTTCTTTGTTCTTGAAATTAAAGTATTCTATTTTTTTTTTTTTAGGGAATCAAGAATCGGCTTTAATTAATTAAATTGAAAAATAACAGGTTGAGTTTCCTCGTATGGAGTCAATGAAGATCTCATACATGGATAACATGGAGAAAATATGGCTTGATGATCTTGATTCAAATGCCTTTGGCAAGCTCAAGACATTAGTAGTGGAGTATTGTGAGAAAATTGTATCCATATTTTCATCTTATTATATGCTCAAAAGATTTCAAAATCTAGAGAAGATAACTATAACTAATTGTGGATCCTTAGAAGTGGTATTTCAAGTCCAAGAGTTTGAATTTAGCAAAGCTTGTTCTACAAATACTTTTCAATTGAGAGAATTAGTTTTGATGTGGCTCTCAAAAATGAAACACGTGTGGAGTGGACTTCCTCAAGGAGGTCTTACCTTTGGTCGCTTACAATGCATGACGGTTGTCAAGTGTGAGAGTCTCAAAAGATTATTTCCCAACTCGGTGGCAAAAAGTATGACACAACTCGAAAAACTTTCAATAGAGGATTGTGGGGTAGAGGAAATTATTACAGAGGGAGATGGAGTAGGGATGAGTGTAGGTGATCCATTCTTTCCGCAATTAACTGACCTGAGATTACTTAAGTTGCCGAAATTGAGGAGCTTCTACCGAAATGGTCATACTTCACTATGGCCACTCTTGAAGCAATTGCAAGTGAGACATAGCTGCAAGATGAGGTCATTCTCATTTGCTTGTGAATTCCAAAGCTGCCAAGATACAATTACCAGCAAGAAGCAATTTGCACTCGTTTCTTTTGAAAAGGTATTGCTCTTATTAATGATTCAGGCTCTTTGCTATTGTCTTCATTAGTTATGTGCATAGCTCTTAGTGCATTGTTATTTTCTCTAGTAAATTGAAATTGTCAAACATTTCATGCTTGTTGATACTCACCTAACTACACTTGTGAATTGCTTAGAAATTTAAAGATTGTTTGTAGTTAATTATTTCCAGTCATATTCTTTGGTAAATAAATCTATTGATCCTAGCTTTTACCCTAAAGAAAAAATTTATTAAATTAACTTGCGTAGATAGTCATGCTTCTAATGAACCGCTCGTAGCTTATGATTGAGATTAACCTATTTAATTTAATTTGACCAACCCCGTCCACTAAGATTTTTTTTTTAAATGATATTATGTTCATTTGGCATATTGCCAGCTTAGCCACAAAACAAATTTCCATCCTCAAACATCTTGAACATGGTTGGTAATTGTCAAGCACTACAGATAATGTGCACATCTAGTCACATGTTAATAATTTATCAATAGGCTTAAAAAAGGATTAACTTTTTTTCTACTTTCAAAATCACCAACTACTCTAATAATTTACCAACTTTATTCCTGTGGCTCACTAACATACTTGAAATTACTAACTTTATTTGAATTTACCAAACTTAATTTGATTGGTGTACCAATATTTGTTACACTAAAGCTCCATTCATTTTACAAAAAAGGGAATTTTTGCAAAATATTTTCTGAAAAATGATCATTTGTGTTGCCTACAAAAAATGAATGAACAAAAACTATTTTCGAAATCCACAAAAAAAAATATTTAGATATAAATTATCGTCAACGATGAAAAGAATTTTCATTAACTAGTTATTGTCAAGCGATACAAACAATCATTTTTAAAAATACAAACTAATTTTAGTTACTTGCCACCTTATTATCTTGTTAGGCTTGGAAAGTACCAACATTTCTAAAATTATGAACTACTTTAATAATCAACCAATATTTATTCTTGTGACAAGCCAATGCCTCTCAAATTGCTAATTTTAATTTGAAATTACAAACGAAAATCTAATTGACATACCAACAATCATCAAATTAAGATACCAACAGAGTTTATTCACTGACCAACTCTTTATCTTATAGATCTTAAAAAACACTAGTGTATCTTTATACTTTCAAGATCACCAACTACATTTAAATCTACCAACATTTATTCCTATGGCTGACCAAAACTTTTCAAGTTATAAACGTTCAATAAATAACCAAACTTAATTTGAGTGGCATACCAGTGATATACCAACACAGAATTAGATTCCTTTTTAACCATACATAACGCCAAAAACATTCGTTTATTTGGGGTTATGTAGGGGTGAGCATCAGTCCAGGGTCAACCCTAAACCGACCCTGGACCAGCCCAACCCTACCGGTCCTAGTTCGGTTCCCAAGGAGACTAGGTCGGTCTTTGGTCTTAGAATTCTCGGACTAGTACTGTGCGGGTCAATCATCGGTCCTGAGAGTTCCGGGTCGGTCCAACCCGGACTAACCTTGACTATATATATAATATTATTTATAATTTTTTTATACAAAGAAAATCTTAAAATAAACAGCGTCAACAATATTAAATAGCTCTTTAGTGAGAAGTTTAAGTAATTTTACATTATTCTTTAATAACTTAGGTTTTTAATGTCTTTTACGCTATCAATAGTCATAATTTATGAAGGAAGAAAATGTTTTTATAAGGAGTCATCATGGTGTCCAAAAAGGCACCTTATGGTATCCTCCTATAGTATTCGTTCACTTTTGTCTTAATTTCCTCTTAGTCTTCAATTTGTTAAAACCGAAAAAAAAAAAAAAAACAACTTCTCCGCTCGCCACTCGACACTTGCCTCGCTCGCTTTAGGTCACTCGTGTTACTCACCGCTCGATTTTCGCTTGGCTTGTTGCTCCCCGCTCAACATTTGATGCTCATTCTGTTTGATGCTCACCCCACTTGACCCTCACCACTTGCCTTTCTAAGCTGACCTTGCTCATCATCGAATCCATTGGGTTGGTACGGTCCTTGGTTGCCCTTTCAAGGAGTACAAAAAATGAAATAAAAAAATTATTGGTTAGTCCTAGGTTGACCTTGAAACCAGACCAAACCCATTAGGTCAGTTTAGTCTTTAATCATTTTTTAAGGAGTACAAAAAATGAAATAAAAATTATTAGTTGGTCTTGGATTAACCCTAGAACCGGACCAAACCCATTGGGTCGATCTGGTCATCGGTTCCAAGCTCAATAGGGTCGGTCCTTGGTCCCAAAAATTAAGGACCAGCATTGTGCGGGTTGGTCCTAAGATTAGAGAGTGGACCGGTCCAACCCGCACCATGCTCACCCTTAGGGTTATATACTTTTGGTTTGTTTCTTTACTCATATGATGTTTCACTTTGCTTTTGTAAGAATAACAACTTGTCTTCATTATTTACCCTTTTTTTCCTCATTGAAATTTTTAACTATCATCTCTGTCTTGTTTTATCGATTTTTCAACCATGTCTCATCATTTCAAATTTCCTTTTCTTCTATTTTTTTTTTTTTTTTGCCAATCATTTGTTCAGTTTGAATGCATTCTTCTCAAAGTTATAGAAAAGTGAAGCCATATGGTACTTATGATCTATAGTAAAATAGATATGAGAACTAGAGCTTCGAAAACAATGTGCAACATTAATACAACATCTTACTATTGAGACATATACACTAACTGTAAAAATAACCCAATTTGTTAAAACAAGCAAATGTAATTGTTCCATTTAAATTTAATTAGTTACAATTGAAATAGCTGAAGCATCATTGATTAGTAACTTTCTTTATCTAAATTCACAAAATATACTATGATTGAATTGGGCACACCACAAACAACAATCATCCCCGGTATAATGGTCATCGGTGCTTGCTCATCTACTTCCAGAAAGTTGTGTTTCTCGTTATTTCCCTAAACATAAGGACATTTTAGTCATTGGACTTTCGGTGGCCTAATTAAAGGGATTCCCACCTGCAGGTCATTTCTCACTTGGAGGGATTGACTTTGACGATGGAGGATGTTATGACAATGATGCCGCAGCATTACGTCTTCCGCAATCTCAATGAGCTGGATTTGGCATGCTACCATGATGAAAATGTCGCTTTTCCTTCCAACTTCCTTCTTTGCAGATTCCCCAATCTAGAAGAGCTTCTAGTGATATGTAGTTCCTTCGAGGAGATATTTCCAGAAGATTCGTTTGGGCATGGGGGAGCGACTCCCTGTGGAGAACTAACCGACATGGCAAAACCTCTCCAAGAACTGCAAAATCTAAGGCGACTTGACCTGTATGAGCTGCGTAACCTGAAGCGAGTTTGGAAAGATGGCTCATTGATGACTGAAATTCTCAAACAGATTGAAGTTCTGTGGGTTATAGAGTGTCCGAGATTACCAATCGTACTTCCATCCCCAATTTCATTCCAGAGATTAACGTATTTAGGAGTGGAGGATTGTAGTGGTTTAGTTCATATGGGGACTTGCTCAGCAGCGACAAGTCTGATGCACCTTATTTGGCTATCCCTAAGAAATTGTGGTGCGATGGAAGACGTGGTAACAGATGATGGAAATGGAGCAGGGGATATCTCTTTCCCCAAGCTGGAAGAGCTGATACTCGACGGTTTACCAAGCCTTGAGAGCTTCTCAAACACAAATCGTGCCTTGAGATTCCCATCGTTGGTGCGTATTGTTGTCACGGAGTGCCCCGAGATGAATATTTTCTGCAATGGTGCCTTGAGGACATCGAAGCTAGATGAAGTATTCCTCTTCGACAAGGATGATGAAGGACATTGGGAGGGCGACCTTAATACCACCATCCAAACCTTATTTGCTTTGAACAGTCCACAACGAATTCAGTAAGGTAGGTGAATCTGTTGGCTTAATCGTGTCTGCCTGAATTTGGTGTCAAAAGGAAGACATTTGCGTTCTTCGAATTCTATATTGGCTCATATGAAGTCAGTCTTTCTTAATAGAATGTTTGACTGGGTTTTAAAGGAATCGTCGCACATTCGACAGTGAGGGCCTGTTGAGCACTTACTCACCCATACATTCTAGACGTTTGATGAAATGCATAGCATGACCTATGTCAGTGCAGCTTCGAAGATTGTGAGGTTTTGTTGTATGGCAATGTGTTTTTACCCACCTGTCTGGTTAATCTTGAGGATTGTCAGTAGTTAGACATGTCTTACGGACAATATTTGTTTCTTTCAGGTGTCATGCTCACTACGATCTAAGTGGCTGCTTTCAATTGCTAGAAAGTGTCTCCTGTAAGAAGATGTTGAATGGAGCTTTTTGCAACATGCTCACTAATAGTGTTCTGATCATGGTGTTGATGCCTCTTGAGATGGCGTCTTTGTGCCAACATGTGGTATTCACAATGGGCAGGTGCTTCATTGAATATTTCATTCTTTTTCTAGTTTGGAATGTCCTCTCTATGTCATTTCCTTGATAATGGTACTGGTGTAGCATAATGGTTGGAATGTGGGGGTGCTCTATCCTTTATCGAACTGTATAGAGATTTTGTATGAGTGTTCGCTTGTGGGTAGCATCGTTTAGCACCAAGCTGTTTTTTGGAGTTAGACCATTTGGATGATGACAACAGCAGCCATACACTGACCAAAAGGGGAAGAAGTCCAAGAATCCAACTAAGTAGGTGTCCTTCAAGCAGCATAACAAAGCCTACATGGAGCCATTCACGCTAAATATTTTCATCTCCAAGTGCCTCATCTCAGCTTCAGTCACTCACAAGGTCACATGCAAGCAGATCGCCATTGCAGGCACCAATTCTAAGGACATCAGAGCCGTGCTCAAGTCTCAGTCGGACATACCAGCATGTTTAGCTGTAGGCCGGGTTTTGGCAAACTGGGCGAGGGAAGCTGATGTGTGCAAGCTTCCTATACTCCAGGAGAGAGGGACAAGTTTGAAGGGAGAACCAGGGCAGTAGTACAATCTTTGAATGACAGTGGCATTGTTATTACAATTTAACTGTTTTTATCTCCCTCAGCACGATCTTGTTGATGTGCACTACTCCTAATAGGAAGATACTGACTTCTTTGACATTGTTTTGAGAATATGCAAGATGTAATGTTGGTTCTTTTGCTGCTCTTGAAACGTTTTGGATGTCCATGCCAGGATGGTTTGTTTGGTTCATCTTCTTTTAGCAGACAATTGTTACAAGGTTAGGTCCACGGTTGTTGATTATCTGAAGTACTATCATAACATGGATTGGCAAGTAATATCCCACATGAATTATCACAACTTAAGTTAGTTTAGCTGTCTACTGTTCAGTTGTTTTACTAGAGTTCATAAAATAGAGATACATTGATATTACTTGGTCTGCCTTTGTGTCGTGATGATAAATAATCGACTCGATATAACGTGATTTAGTTATTTTATTCTTGTAGAAAATTTTGACACTGAATATAACGTGCTGTTTAGTCATTCTTTTTGTTCTGTTTCTGAACTTGTTTGATCTGCTGCTTTTTAAATGTAAATTCTTGCCAATTTTACATTGGTGGGAACTGAGAAAAATGTTCTTTAAAAGTTTGATGCCATTCTAATATCCCCATGGGTCTACCATAACAGTCGTATCAACCATGTTGGTATGAGAGTCTCTCTAAATTGCAATGAGTTCAAGATAGAACTTCTTCAGAAAATCAAAGAGAGAGAAAAAAGGCCTCGGATCCAGTTTTCTGTAGAATTCCTCCCAGCTTTTTGAGATTTACTAATCGGATCCGGATTTTACTCTGATCCTCTTCCCTGGAGGTTGGGTGATATATCAGGTAAAATAGAGATATGTCCAAAATCCTATGCTCACAGGTAGGGTCCAATCTTTCCCAAAGAAACAGTGAGAGTGATATAATTGCTTTGCAAATCACCTATTTTAGATGCATCCCCTGCGAAAGCAGATTATCTAAGGATCACTCCGCTACTGAGCATACTGTAATTTCATATGTTCTTCGGAAGGTTAGTATGGAGAAGAAAGGCTCACTTGCTAGTTGCTATTATCAGATAATGTTCGAACTCTGTTCTTCTGCTTTTGTTGGAGTTTAGTCGTATTCAAAGCTTCTTGGTGCTTCATCCTCATGCTCTTTCCATAGACGCCAATATGGACTATTCAATTGTTTTTTAGTTAAATTTGGAAGTAATATCCTCGCCTAGCTAAGGAAAAAAAGTCATTTGGGGTCCACAATCTTGAGAGTTCTTAGTAATCCGACTCTTCAATTGTTTCGAATGAGTTCATAAAATATATCAAATAGCTCACAAACTTAAAGCACCATATTCATTACCATGACATGTTTGCACTCAACGTACTGCATATCTTTATACTAGTCGATTCTCCACATTTTTAACATATTCTGCATATAATAAGATTGTGCGGTAAAACGTTATTCATGAGTTCCTAGGGGAAGCTAGCTGTGCGCCATCAGAGGTATTTACTCCTAAATTACATAATGAACATGTCATTTTCCATGCACTTGGTTTCAGTGAAGTACAAGTGGAAGCCATCTAGATCTTGTCCGAAGCATCTTCTTCTTTCTATTTTCTGCAGATAGTCACAAAGCAAAGTCGGAGTTTGACCCTGTTGCTTCTTAATAAAAATGTACAAGTAGACTCGAGAAACCTAGTTACTCACTGATAATCCATGCTGAGGAATCTGTTGCTTCCAGGACTGCTGAAATAATATTTCGTTGTTCCCAATTGGAAAAACAAAGTTCTGTTTTCTAAAAGTGCAAGCTGTCCAAAATCTCTCATCAAATGTCCTGTTTGATATTGTTCTTTGCCATATTTTTCATTGCTTTGCATCTTGTGTTCCGGTGTTACCTTTTCTTTGGGATCCTTTCCTGAGAATATCCAGAGGAGTTTATTCTGGCGTTTCTCTTCCTATTTCCTTGAAGTTGTCATCATATTGTCTAATTTGTTCCTGGAGGCATAGTGATTTGACATACTGTAAAACTTGTTGCTGGAGAATCAATTAGATCATTGGGTGCTTCGACTTCAATACTAGTGGGAACCATGCACTTGTAGGGTAAATGCCTTTCTTCACGCAATTTGTAGTACTTGGGCTTTTTGTATGTTAATTTGCTTCTCGTTTATTACAGTAAACTTCGGAAGTCCATAGCAGACATGGTGAAACTTCACAAAGAAAGCAATAGTGAAAATTTTATCTTACCAACTTCTCATCAAGGCCATGAAAAGGTGTCTGTCAAATAGTTTAATACTTTTCATTCTGACAAGTCGTTTGATCATATTTAACTTTCATCTTGCAAAAGTTGCCAGTAAAGGAGATGATTTTGTAGGTTCTAAGTAATAGCATCATTTAAAAGTTAGTTTCCACAATGAACATATTGAATCTATCATAAGTTTGGATTCTTTTTTGGCCAAAGACCTATTGTTGATAACAATATGCTATATAAGTTAATATCAACGATGCCCTTAGAGCACATCTATCGCGATATTCACATGTTTTTTGAGCGGGACAGGGTGCCTAGTCTTGTCTTGCTCTGGCTCATGGTCTCTGTTATCATTTGGCAAAAGAAAAAATATATATGAAAAGAAATGGCCATAATCGCAAACCTGCTCATAGCAGTTGCATAAGCGGTGCTGGTGATCACCATCGAGACCGCTAGCCTGCCGTGTCTTGACAGATCTCTCAACCCCAATTACGACCCTATCGATGAAAATAGCAAGCTCACGCTCGTGCTGCTGCAATTGACCCCAACAGCACCAGCTATGTGTAAATTTCAAATGACATCCCCACCTACCATGGCCAATGGCCCCCACGCTCGTTACTGGCTATGAATAAGTCGCAATAGCATCGTCAATGTAAAAAAAGTGGAAAAGAAAACGAAGGACCATCTCTTTCCATCCATCATTGCATGACATCTTGTCTAATATCTTCTTGTTGGTAGCCTAGTTTGCGACTTCAATATAATAGGGTGATCTAGTAAAATTAACATATCTCTGCTCACGCAAGTGACAGGAGAAAATTGATTCTTACCCATCGTGAACTCCTAAAATACTTTAAAGCATGCAAATATTACACGTGAGTTCTCGCATGACAAATTCACTATCATCATTTCAAACAGGCGGAAGGAGAGATAGAGTCCTATGCAAACATGCCCTAACCGAACATCCTTGATTTGATGACAAAAAGGTAAAAATGAAATTTACCATACTTCAAGTAAAGGGCTATATTTTTCATACATCCTGATTGTAGGAAACTCTATCAAACCATGTGTTGAGTCAATGAATTATAAATTATGGATCACCTCAAGCAAATAAAAATATGAGTGAAGTTCATGTTATCCGGACTTAATACTTGTAATTTGTTACGCTTAGCACATAAAATTGCACATGACTACATTTTCTAACCAGATTAGGCCCAACTTGTTGTGGCTCCATATACCTCTTAACCTCGTGTAACAACTTTTGATAGATCAGATGGTGAATATTATAGTTCAACTTCTGGCTTGATTATTTTGTTTAATACATTTTGTCATCCTTTTCTAGATCAAGGCATCATCCTCTATGTTTTGAATAAAGATCACAAGTTATCTAGTTATAGTTAAAAACTTGGAAGTAAACTTGTTACTTCTCCATGAACAAGAAAAGATGGTAACCATCATTGAGTTTTAGGGAAACTCATCCAGATCGTAGCAAGTTGTAGATAACCTCAGTTATCTTGTTCAGTAGCACCAACTCTATACTCGCCGTGCTCATCACAAAACAAGGGATGCACATGATTGCAAGCACATCTCTCTGTTTTTCTTTCTTTTCTTTTTTTCTTTTTTTTGAGTAAGTAATTCTCTTAGCACACTTTAAAAATAAGGTACAAAGTTAATGATATTTATCCAAGTGAGATTTGTAGAGTTATTTCTCAATATTGATGACATTTGAGAGAAAATTAAAAGGAGACAATTAATTTTAACAAAGACATCAAAAATTTTGATCAGTATTTATTAAAGCAATAAAAGAATAGCACCAAGAACAACCGAGATAGCTTCATAGTTACAGACCTCGCTCCCAAAGTGCACGAAGTGGGGATTCAAACTGAGTGCGAATGTGGAGCAAAGTGCGGATACAAATATTAAAAAAAAATTGCAACGAAAATGTAAATTGCATTGAAAGGGTAAATTTCAAGGAAAATAAAAATGGCGCAATAAAAAATAATGAGCTCTTCGCTTGATTGCAGGAAAATAAACATAGATTATAGAATTTGCTTGATTGTGGAAAGAGAGAGCTTTACAATTTATAAACCAAATACTAAGAATAACCATTCCCTCCTATACATACAAGAACAACCCACATAACTCCAATTATTCCACCTCTTTTGCGACTTCCAACTTCAAAGATGAATGCTACCACGTGCAACATGAGCTTTTCCTAGTCACTTGCCCCAGCTTGTGTGTACATATGCCTTATTTGTTGTTTCCACTCTCTCTGTATTTTCTTCCTTTCTCATAACTATACTTGTGATGATAACTAATATTTTGAAAGTGTTAAACATTCTCTGTCACTTAGTGCTTATGATAGTCTCTCCTAATAAATTCATCTTAGTCAACAAAAGAGTTCCATCTCATCTTTAGTTCATCTGATCAATTTAAATGTGGCGTTAATGGATGATATGCTGGCATCTTTGCAATTTTAACAAAAGGACTAACTCGATAAAATTAGACTGTCGAAGCTACTGTGCATACTGCAATCTCAAATGTTCACTGGAAGGCGAGTATGAAGAAGAAAGGCTCACTTGCTAGTTGCTATAATCAGATAATGCTTGAATTCTGCTCTTTTCCTTTTGGTTGTAGTTTAGCTGTATTTATGGCTTCTTTGGCGCTTCATGCTCATTGCTCTTTTCGAAAGCGCCAATATGGACCGTTCAATTAGTTTTTAATTGGATGAGGAAGTAATATTTTCTCCCACCTAGGCCAAATTTGGGGTCCACGTCAAATATCTGACAAAATTAAAGTACCATATTCAATTCCATGACATGGTTGCACTAAAATTACGGCATATTTCTACACTAGTTAAATGTCCGCTTGTTGCGTGGGAGGGAACTCCACAAATTCAACATAAACTAGATAGGATAAGATTTCCCAGTAAAATGTTACGTACAGATATTTCAAATATAAATTGAAAAAAAAAATGCAAGCAAATGAACACGAATGATGCGATGATAAATCATCTGAGCACGCTTGAATTGCTGCCACACTTTGCCAGTAATAAAGAGAGAGCGATTGCTGAGCTTACCATCATCTTCCTCGTTGGCTTAAAGATAGGAGACCTGAATTCAATAGGAAAACTTTAATTTAATCTGAAAAATGAAGATTAATCACCCAGTATGCATGTTCCAGTGTCTCTAAAGCAACAATTAAAGCAATTTTTAAAATCTACAATAGTCATCCAATTGGTGAAGTAGAAAGAAAATTCAAAAGGAGTAGACTTGGTACCAATCAAATTAAAAATGTACAACCAAATTCTTTTTTTTTTTTTTGGTAAAAAATGTACAACCAAATTTTTGAACACTAATAAGATATCAAGCAAGAGAGTTGCTGATTGAAAAAATAAATAAAGAAAAGATTGTTGACATTCGGATTTTTCTTTTAACAATAAAAAAGGTAAAAATATCAACAAAAAAAATGAATAAACAAGAAAATTAAAACATATATAAAAAAAGAAAAAGAAAAATGAATGATAATATAAATAAGAATAATAAAATTCGGGTAGGCCATTTATGCCTGGCCCGGTTCCTTTAGCAAGATTCCTGGCCCACTCAGGCTTAATCCCTGAATGACCCCAATTTCCCTCTTATCTTTCTTATTTTTAATCCAGCCCAACCCTTCTCTTTGGTTTTCTCCTTTTCTCAGCCCATTTTGTTTCCTCCAAAGCCTGGCCCTTTTGCCTTTCTCCTCCCTGGCGCACGCGCGCGCCTGTGAGCAAGAACGAGACGAGCGGCGAAGGGAGGAACGGTCCAACGAGAATGTCCGTGAGACTCGCAGGCAGGTGAGGAGAGCGAATCCAGTGCTCTAGAAGGTTGCTAGCCGGCGTATGGGGAGTCGGGCTTAACGGAAAAAGATTCCGTTCGAGCGAGAGAAGGAAAAACGGCCGGGGGCTTCCCGAGAGGGAGGAGTTTCGAGAAGAAAAGGAGGGCAGGGCGCTCACTCTGGGGCAAGACAGCAAGGTTCGGCCGGAGAGGAAGCGCTGGTTAGAGAGAGTAAGAAGGCCAGTAGGGAGAAAGCAACCTTTAGAGAGAGAGAGAGAGAGAGAGAGAGTTTCAGATTTTCAAGCTTCGTTCTGGCCGATATCTTTGATTCGAGCTCCGCTGCATTTTCTTGAGGCTTCGAGCGAGACGAGCCATGGCCGGGTTGAGCGACTCAGTGTCCACGTCGACGTCGACGCCGTACCTTTCGAAGGGAAGGAGCGTGCGGCGAAGACGAGCAAAGATTCGGTTTCCGTGTTCGTCTGCGGCGATCTGGAGAAGCCCGCTCTGATAACGTCTCCCGACGTCGCTCTCAATTGTACGTCGTGTTTCTAAGTGCCGATGACCTTGCAGACCAGGTCGTTGAAGTGCTCGACTTCTTTGGGCTGAAGGAAGTTCTGTGCTTAGGTGTAACGGCCAGTGCTTACATACTGACTCTTTTTCGCGCTCAAGTATGAAGAGAGGGCTCTTGGTCTGACCTTTGTTTCCCCAATTTGCAAGGCACATTCATGGACTTAATGGCTTTATAACAAGGTGTTGCTGAACCTCTTGAAGGAGTTTCTTCTCCAGCGGGTACTTCAGTAAGGAAATTCGCTGCAGCATGCACGGTTCAAAATTCGACCTCGTTCAAACTCGTCGAAAGTTGCTGGATGAAAGATAAAAGTCTGAATGTCGTGCGCTTTCTTGAGGTCATGAATAGGAGGCATGATCTGACAGAAAACTTGAAGAATTTGCACTGCAAGACACTCATTTTTGTGGGTGAGAGCGGTCCATTCCATGTTGAATCAATGTACATGAGTGCCAAAATGGAGAGGAAAGTCTGCGCTCTTGTTGAGGGGGGGATCGTCGGCCACAAAGGAGCTCAGCTGAAGAGAGCTTCGCTGGAAAAAAAAAAAAAAGAGAATAAGAGAAAACAAAACAAAAAAGAGAGAAGACGAGAGAGAAGACAGTGACTCCATTTCCGAAGCAGGTAAGCTCCTCGCTCCGAACGCTCTACTTTGCCCTGCTTTTGTTGAAGCTGAGATACAATATTCATTCATGAAATCCTGAGTGACTTGTATGAAACTCAGGTCGATTTGCAATGAATAATGCCGAATGAAATTTTTATTTACTACGTGTAGATCGAGAAATGCATTTCAATCGAATCTGGAATTGGTATTTGAAAATGCCTTCTATCTGTTTCATGATTTGTCAGAACGAGACAGTAACTTAGGATTGTGCAATCAATGTTTAGAAACTCAGATTGGCACTCGAATGCTTCCACGATTACTGAACTGTTTCCTCTGTGTTTTTTGTGTGATTTTTCTCGATGTTATTGCATATGCTTCAACTTTCGGCGTTGGCCATGGATGAGTGCTTGCGTTGGAGAAACCGTTTCCTTACCGGCGTTGCCCACGGTTAAAGGCCATCACCGTCAGTTCTCTGTATCCTTCTCTCTATTGTGTATGCGCGTATTCCTTATGCCGTTTGAGAGATGTTGATGCTGTATTGGCCAGATATCGATGACCATTCGAAATCGAGTTTGTCTCGGCCATCGCCGGCGATAGGCCGGTGATTTAGTCCTACATCACCGACGCCGACTCGATTCTAGTTCACCGGCTGCAAGCATCGGTGATGGTTCGGCGAAGGAGAAGTTGCAGGCGAAGAGGATATCGTTGAAGAAGTAGAGCTTCGGGAAGAAGACCTGCAAAAGGGGAAGAAGAAACAAAAATAAAATGAAAAGAAAAAAAAGAATTAAAAAATCAATAAAATAAAAAGAATGAAAAAAGCTTTACAAAATTCGGGTTTATTTTGAGGTGCGTCGGATCTGGATAGGCGGATCGGGCTAGTGGATCGGACCGGGTTACCGTGGTCCGAATTCCCTTTCTAGAATATAATAATAATAAATGTTTAAAAAGGTTCAGAAATCATAAAAATCATTAAAAAATCTTTAAAAAATTCAAAAAAAAAAAGATCAAAAGATTCAGAAAATCCGAAAATATTAAAAAAATTTCATAAAAAAATCAGAAAATCAGAAAATTCATCAAAAAAATCAGAAAAGTTAAAAATTCATAAAAAAATTCTAGAAAATCCAGAAAATTTTTTGAAAAATCTTTAAAAAATAGAAAATTCAGAAATTCTTGGAAAAAGCTTTAAAAAATAGCTTTTCAAATAGTTTTCTATTAAATTTTGGAAAATCCTAAAAAAATTAAAACCGGAAATTGAACAAGTTTTTAGGGTTTTACAAGGGACTCTTGGATTGCCATTTTTTTTTAGAAACAATATTCGATTACTTGTGTGTTTTTTTACTTCAATTATACTTGATTGCACATTTCAATATCTTGAGTGTTATTTTTTTTAGAATGGTTAGGATGAAATCTAAAAAATCTTCGATAAGTTGCTATGGCATTAGTTAGCATGCAATCGAGTTAAGTATCAAAAGGGCATTAGTCTTAGGATTAATGTAATCAAGTCCTTGTTCCAAGATCTCTAGTTACGTGTGAAATGAGATATTCTCCCGTATCTCATTAGCAACTCTTTATATAGAAATTTGTCTATAATTAATTAAATAGGAATCGAATGTCCAAATGTCATAGGAGGGAAACCCAATCAATTGAAAGTCATTGACATGAATTTGACAATATCTCTAAACTTAATTTCTCTCCATACTAAGGGGTAGGTTGTGACAAAGATTATGTAGTTTTTCAATTGTGATTTTCTTGTACCATTTTACAAGTACAGTTCATTGCAAAAAGCCATTCACAACACACACACACGACCTATATTTCAACTCTATTATAGTCAATGCTTTTCTTTCTCATGATTTAGATCTCACTAAAAATTTAAAGTTATTATAATGTCACTATGGGCTTTTCTGGAGTTTCATGTCTCTTATGGTCAATGCCTTTTTTCTCTCCTCATGACGTAGATCTCGCCAAAATTCTACTGTCATTCTAATATCATTATGAACTTTTCTAGATATTGGCTTATCAATTATAAACATCCATTTTTCTCCATGCAAATATGACCTTGGAGAAGATTAAAATTTACGAGTTGTATCTATTGGGTTCAGCCCAAAACCTGATTGGCCCACGAATTATGTCTTAGTTCGATCCAAATTAAGTTTAAACTACAGATAACTCACAGGACCAAAGAGGCCCAAAATAGGACTGTATTTGCTGTTGTTCCGAACTTCCGAGTCTGGCTATGTTTAAGATGAGGGGGTAAGGTAAATTATGGAAGAAAATTTCAGAATTTCACCATTTTCCTTCCCAACAAAATTTTAAATTCTTCTACATTTTCCACCCAAACTGTTATTTTCTCCATTTCCTTTGCTACCCAAACATTGAACAAGGAACTCTACCATCACTAATAAACCAAGGCCAACCTTTCCAATTGATACATCACCTCCTCTTTCTTGTGGAAAGGGCCAAAATAACTAACAAGATCATCACACGAGTCTACACGGTCAAATACGATAGGCTTGTTATCAGCTACAACAAGGTGGAAGTTCCAAACTGCGAGCCATCCACTGGCTATATATTTTCAAACATAGAGTAATTAATTGATAAACTTATTCTCTTGTGCAGACTAGTTTGAGAAAATGTAGATGGCGATGAAATTACTTTTTAGGCCCTTACAATTATGTTTTGTGTTGTATGAATCATAACTTGAGAAAGGAAATATTAGTCTCTTTCTATGCATTTGTAAGCAAGAAGAAGGAATCTTATGGCGTTCTTATGTAGATTATTAATCACTAATCAAAACTTGTCCTTATTTTTTTTTTCACTAAAAACTTGTCCTTATTAGATGGGAAGGTTTTGACGAAAAAGTCTTGGTTTACTAGGCCATACCATACCAAAATTTTCAGAAAACGTGGTCATTAGAGAATAATGCCTTCTAGTTGAGTTGAAATAAAAAATTCGAAGCATGCCATTCTGACATTTTGCAGAAGTTGTCAATAAAATGGATGATTATGTACGTGGCTCTTGAAGAATAGCATCATGTAAATATTAATTTCCACTATGAACATCTTGACTCTATCATAAGCATCGATTCTTTTTTAACCAACTACCTAAGTCTTGATTAAAATGTTTTTTTTTAGCAAAAGACTATTTATTTGGGACGCACATTAGCAAAAGCCGAATTTGACTACAGCATTAATTGGTCCGAAAGTTTCCTTATGCTATCCAGATTGCCCTCCTACTTGTTCCAATTGTGAAGATATGGTGATTTTTTGATTTGGTTATGCTTTACCATTCCTTTCTTGAAGAAACGTTTCTCCAATCTAATGAAAACCAGTATCGCCCATGCTTTCAAACGTGCTGAGAAATTAAGGTTTTTTCCACAATCGACCTTCAATAGAATACGTTGTGGATTTGTTGGAATTTCAGGAACCATAAATACGAATTTTCATTTTTCTCTTCCTACAAAAACGCTTTCAATGTGTATTTGATAAGTCCCGATGTACATAATTCAGGTGACTTACATGTAATCACGTGGATTAATTGACTTTAAATGTACGAGTTCCCCATGTTTTTGGTATAAAAAAAAAAAAAACAATTTCCGTGAAGAAAAATCAGCTTTATTAAGGACAACAAAAATTGCCCAAGACAAAAATGTCAGTCCATGATATATTGCGGTAACATCATAAATAATAATTTTTAAAAAAAGCAAGTACATATACATATTGGAGGGACAAAAACAGCCCCACTTTTCAAATGTCCTCCAAAAAAAGAAAATGGCACTTACTCTTAAACAAGGAACAAAATGGCTGCCATTAATTTTTCTGTCTAAATGAACTTACGTGGTAGCTGATAAGGTAGACCGCGCTTCATGTTAAACCGATGTATCGTTTTTTATTATTAGAAAAGTATAAGATAAAATTAATAATTTTAAACTCAAAATAAAATGGCTTTTATCAAAGAGAAAAAGAAAAAGAAAACTTATAAGCAAAGAGACGAAGCGGGTGTGCTCGGTAGTGGTGGCCACACCACCGTCGAGGTAAGCGTGGCCACAACTATTACCGCGTCACCTTTGGTGCTCTTTTCGAGTCCAATGGGCAACGCCAGAATCGGTTCCTCTGCGGAACATAGAAAAAAAAGGCGACCATGGAGAAAGCGCCATTCGCAGCAGGGCTGAGCATCGGGTCTCTAGTCTTGTCTTGCTCGGCCTCTCCATTTCTCTTATTTCTCGGCAAAAATAGATGCATAAAAGAAAGGCAATGGCCGCCCGCTCATAGCGACCACATGAAAGGTGCTCTCAATCACCGTCAAGATCGCTTGCAGACCTTGCCTTTATGGGGCGAGGAAGTCGACCGATCTCTCAGACATTGATTATGACCCCGACAACGAGGGCAAGCTCATGCTCACGCCCCTCGAATTGCCCTTCTAACCCTAACCTTATAAATTTAAATCCAAAGTGCATCGATGATAGCTTCTATGTATCTTCTAAAACTGTCTGATCAATGCTCTCTATTGTAGTATTAACATCCGACTCATGATTTCTCATTTTCACTGTGACTATTTTTTCGGGTATTAAAAATAGGGGCAAGAGGTCGGTATTTCCTTTTCTCTTAGCACTAAGTATTATCAGATATCAAACTATAATCTCAGTCCGACATTGATGAAGTTGGCTTTGAAACCATGAGGGGGTTACAGCTGGACTATTAACATTCAGAGTTAGGAATCGCTCTTGGTCTCAGGACATCACTAGTCCATAAAGTTCTCCGGCCTCCAGAAGCTTTTGGATCCACAATAAAAGGGCAATAATGCAAATTATGGCTAGAACAATGGCCAACGAAAAAAATAGAAGGATGCTAATTACAACATTATCAAATCCCCTAGAATCGATTTTGAGGGATCAGCATCGCCAACCTCAGCCAACTATCGCTGCCAGCTGTTCAAATTCATGAGCTCAAGATCCACACCTTATGCGATGTTTCTCTATGAAAATTGAAAGGAATAAATGGAAGGCAAATGTGACATTTGCCTTTGCGTTAAGATTCCGTTACTTAGTTTTTTTCTTTCATCTTTGATTAAAAAACGTTTTCTTTTGAGTTTAAAATCATAAAGTTTTTTTATGTTTTACTTTTTCAACGAAAAAAACGATGCCACATCAGCTTAGCATATAAGCATAATTGGGTTCGTACGCTCATAAAAAAAGATAATAGTGGTCATTTTTATACGTCAAAAAGAATACGGGCCTTTGTTATTTATTTCTTATAAATACATGATTCTTTTTTATCTGGATTTGGCCAGAACTTCAAATGATGCTTCAACCCACGACCGGGCCCTAGTGCTCTTTGTTGGCATCTTGATGTCCAAGTTGCAATAGCATCAAGGGAATGAAAAAAAAAAAAAAAAAAAGGGATACGTGCAACACAAGTCCTAAAACTTACAAGGAAAGTGCAATTGAGTCCTAAAACTTACAAAAAGTGCAATCGGGTCCTAAAACTTGTCAAATTGGTTCAATTGAGTCCTAAAATTAGCACCGTTAAATTTACTAACGGAAAATGCTGACATGGTATTTTAAATGATTGTTTATTATACACGTGGCTTTTAACATTATTTTTATTCTTGTTTAAATTAGATTTAAAAACAGAAAAGAAAAAGATAAATTTATTTCAAAAAACAAAACTGTGCAAAAAAATAAAAAAGGCACCAGTAGTGCTTCCGCCGCCACCCATCGCCGAAGTGGCCGGCAACGGTCGCCGGCCCTGGGCGGGGTGGCCTGCCCTCGCCCGGGCGAGGCCTCGCCGGCCCCAAGCGAGGGCCGGCCACCCCCACCAGGTCGGGTGAGGACGCCCAGATCTGGGCACGCCGGCCCAGATCTGGGGTCGGCGATGCTCGCCCAGATCTGGGCGTCCCCGACGCTAGATCGGGTAGAGTCGTCGGTGGCGGCTAGGTGACGACGATAGTCCGATGCAGCGATGGCGTCAAGGGGGTCAGCGATAGGACGTCGGGGAACAGTGGTAGCCCAGCACCGCAAAGGGTCACGGCTGGTTTGCTGGGGACGGCGTCGGGGCTACGGCGGCACGGCTCGGCAACAGTGCGGTGCAACGACGGCGACGAAACTCCTGCCCTCCGGAACCCACTCACTCAGATCTAGATAGTGTTGGGGCACGGCGTCAGGAGTGCAACGGAGCTAAATCGAAACGCCCAAATCTGGGCGTCCTCGCCCGACCTGGCGAGGGTGGTCGGGCCTCGCCTGGGGCCGGCGAGGGGCGGCAGCTGCGGCAGAAATGCCCGCCGATGACATTTTCTTTATTTTTTTAACAGTTTTGTTTTTTAAATAAATTTTAGTTTTTCATTTTTAGTTTTTAAATCTAATTTTTAAAAATTTTGAATAAAAAATAATTTTAAAAAGCCACGTGGAAAATATAAATTTATTTAAAATATTACCTCAGCGCCACGTCAGCATTTTCCGTTAGTAAATCTGACGGTGTTAACTTTAGGACTCAATTGAACCAATTTGACAAGTTTTAGGACTCGATTGCACTTTTTGTAAGTTTTAGGACTCAATTGCACTTTCCTTGTAAGTTTTAGGACTTGTGTTGCACATATCCCAAAAAAAAAAAAAAAAGCCATTGCGGTTGTCACCATCGACAAGTAAAAAACGACCGATTACGTCTGGGCTTCGGTCGACAATGTCTTTGGTTCCCTGCTATTTTCGCCCGTCACAGTGTCCACTCGTCCGAGGCAATGAACATCTTCCTCCTCGGCTAAAAAATACGAGATCGCAATTCGACACAAAAACCTCGATCCATTCCGCAAAATGAAAATCACCTGCTCCGCGCATGTCCTTGTATCTCTAAAGCAAGAATTTGACCAAAATTTAAAATATACGATATTTATATCATCATTATTTTTAGGACGGTCCAAATTTAGATCTAGCCAAAAATTTAATATCATTGTAATAGCACTATGGATTGTTCTAAAACTGGACATATCAACTATCCACGCCTTTTGCCTATATGTGGGTGGCGCAACTTCGAACAACTTGCACATTATTGGTGGTATTTGAATAGATGATCTGTAAGGCTTCATCTAAAATTTTCTTGATATCCCAACTAATTGTGCCAACTTTTAAAATTATATTTAAAAAAAAGAAAGAAAAAAGAAAAGAAGATGGAGATAAGAGAGAAAAAGGTTAATGAATTGGGTATAAACATCTTGTTTTCACTTTAAAGGTTCTATTTCAAAATGGAGAGAAAACTTAAGACAGACTATGACGTGAATAAAATCATGGACTTGATCGACCATTCAAGGCTAGGATGAAACTATTACAAGGTTGTTGACTTAAATAGAATTTTTATCCCCACATGTCACGAACAGAAGTGATGATATGAGGTAATCCTCCTTTGTCTGCCATTAAATATGACTGGCGAAGATTGAAATTTACAAGTTGTGTGTATTGGGCTCTGCCCAAAACCTAATTAGCCCACTAGTTATGTCTTAGTCTAATTGATGCCATAGACAACTCGTAGGACCAAGGAGGCCCAAAACAGAATTGTATTCCCAGAAGTTCCATGTCTTTGGTAAGTTTGCGATGAGGGGGTGAGGAAAAATTATAGGAGGAAATTTCGAAATTTCACCCTTTACTTTCTTGAAGAAATTTTAAATTTTTCTGCATTTCCCACCCAAACATTCATTTTCTCCATTTCCCTTAATTTCCCAAATATTAAAAGGAGTAACTCTGCCATCACTAAATCTATGGTGAATATGAAAAGTGATGAAGTCATACGGGAAAACTAAGTTGAAAGTATATTAGGTCTAGGGTGAATCGGTGTGGCCGTGTTATTTATTTTAATTACCTATGCTAGTCATTATCCAGTATGTCTTTTGCAAATATAATAATTACCACATTAAAGCAGCATAATCCAAAAAATTTATCCTGTGGCTGTCGTCTCTGAAATTCAACTTATGCAAAAATTTAATGAATATGTAAGTGTAGATTTCATATTGACAACATATGACACACTTAGCATGCATCAATATAAAAAGAGCATGAAAGAGGGACGCTTGTCCAATTTAAAGTAATTCAGATGAAATCAGTAGCTAGTCCACCCCTCAAGACTGTTTAGGAATTGTTTTGATTCCACTATATTTGAAGTTTCATAGAAAAGTTGATTTATAAGGCCCTATTTGGTAACTTGTCAAATAGTTTCCGATTCTATTCTTTTGTTCTAGAACTAAAAAACATGGAATCGAAATTTGTTAGGTAACTTTTTTGTTCCCGAGAATAGATTTGGAACAGAATCAAAAAGTAAAAAAAAGTTACTTCTTTGTTCTCGAGAATAACTCTAGAATCAAGTCCATTTTCTTTTTTTCCTCTTTTCTTCTTTTTTTCTTTCCCTTTTCTTATTATTACTTGAGCCGGTCTCTAACTAGACAAGGGCTGGCAAACTCACCGAAGCATTGCCAACCTCTGGTGAGACTTGACCTCGCCTTGGCTGAGTGACGTCGACCTTGCCCAAATTTGGTGAGGCTAAGCTCACTCAACCATCGGCGAAGCTCGATCTCGCCCACCCACCGCGAGGTTGAGTCTTGTCGGTGGCTGGGCAAGCTCGACCTCGCCAGATCTAGGCGAGCATGACCTTGCCCTTGCCCCAGCCATGGTGAGACTCGAACTGATAAGGCTAGGCATCGCCAGGGGCCAACAACACTTTGATGATTAACTCAAGGAAGAAGAAAAAAAAAAGAAAATGCAATAAAATTATTCAAAAAATTAAAAGAAATTCTAAGTTACAAAAGTATTTGAGGATCCTACCAAACGCATTTTTATTTGGAGATTAGAAATTTTGGACAGTTACTAAATGCATTCAAATAATCAAAAATTAGTCCAAGGAATGGAAATTTAAAAAAAAAAATTCTAAGTAGAAATTGTTCTAAAAAATAAAATGATTACCAAAAGCATCTAATAGAGCTAACATTCCTCTACGAATGAGGTGAATCCTAGAGGTGTTAAAATGGGTCTTAGACCATATAAATCATAAATGGGTCATATATGGGTCACTTGTTTTTGACAAAAAGTAGTTAAATGGGTTTACAATTAAAGATTTTGATAGGTGGGTCTTAAGTGAGTCTTAAATGGGTTGAATTTAGAATCCATTTTCAACCAAAACCTCACAGTCTCTCTCTTCCCTCTTTAACTGGAGGTCTCGCCGACGTTCGGCTAGCCTCAAGCTCGCCGATGTCGGGCAAGCTCAAGGCTCGCCTATGGCCGGCCGCTGGCTGTCATCGTGGCTGGCGGCCGGCCAAAGAAGAAGAAAAAAGAAAAAAGAAAATTATATTTTAAAAATAAAAAAATTAAAATTTGATTTTTAAAATAATTATTTTAAAAATTATAAATATTGTCCATTAAATTTGTGTTGTATAAAACTATTTTGGCAATACCATTTATATATAAGCTTGGAAGTATTTTAGTATATAATCTTAGAAAAAAAAAAAACATAGGAATAAGTTTTTCTAAATTTGGTTAAATATGAAAAATATGGGTTGGGTCGGATATGTGTTTGGTATGAGTCGGGTCGGGTATGGGTCGGAAAATTTACATTAGGCATAACTAGGTCATAAATGGATTAATGGGTCAATTTGGGTCGGACCATTAATGACCCAACCCAAACCCAACCCGACCCACCCGCTTAACAGCTCTAGTGAATCCTTTTACAAACAATTTTTCTCGCAAGAAGTTGATTTGCAAAGTGAATACAAGAGAGATTTTGAAAGTATTTTCATGTACACATGTCCCAAGATGATGAGCTACCTTATTCGTAGGAAAGCAAACTCTCCTAACTAATCCCCATCAAGGATGGCAGATCCCAAGGCGTTACTAACATTCCGAATGTACATTCAAAAGATGGCCTAACACTAATTAGATTGGGTGAGCAAAATTACAATGTATATTGCAAAGCTGGGTATTTGGCCAGCCTATTATCTTGCAATTACTTAGCCGGGTACCTAGATACGTTTTTAGACAGTAGTCAGTTTCCACCTTGCACAAACTTATAGAAAACACATTAAAATGATTCATAGCGATTACAAATATACAAAAGTGAGTTTTAGAATCATCAAAATTAATTTAAGGTTGACAATCTCACATTTCTTATGATGACAAAATCACTTTTAGAACCTCAAATTAACCCCCCCCCCTTAACATAATATAGGGGAAATAAATCAAGTCATTACATCACATATAATAAAACATTATTCTATTCCCCCCCTTTGTCATAACATCAAAAAGGGCTTTAAGGTGGAATGTATCACCAAACACAAAAAACCCATTTGTGTAACAAAGATATTCACGAAACATCAATTCAACACAAGGTTGACAATTATTAAGTACAACACAAACATATAGCAAGTTCAACATAAAACAACTTCAACATAAATTACAAATCAATCACAATGTGAGTTTAAAACAGATTAGGAGGAAATGGAAGCTATTCAGGAAATAAGTGAGCTGAAGAGAAAACTAGATAAAATGGGAGACGAATGTCTTGCTGAAGTTGGTGAAAACTTCTAGCAGTTCATTTCTCCATATGAACTTCTCCCTGAAGGGAACTTAACTCGGTTAGAAAGTGTCTCAACCGATGGTTAATCTTGTCCTCGTCCTCATTTTCATCAACTTCAACGACTCTAAGAACGCGTTAATGGTGTTCTCACCCTCCAGATTAGGGTTGGCCATCTCATCCGTTTTCTCTTATCTAAGTTCCTTGTCGCCTCTAGGTGTCCATACTTTTTTGGTGTGGACCCTTAAATGCATTGACCATCAGATGAAGTTTCACCCTTGAGATCATCTTCAAAAGCCTTGAAGGTAAAAGTAAGGGTCATCCCATCCAGTAACTCCATTCCTTTTGAAATAGTGCATAATCGTCGTATCAAGCATTAAGTCACTCAGAGATGCCTCAAACTCATCCTTAATCTTGAACGTCAACTTAAGTTGGTCTTGACGTGCATCTATTTGAATAAATAGGGAGCAAGCAATACATCACAATCGTACGAAGATACATACATTGACATCCAAATGTTGAATCTTAGGAAGTAATTGCCTTACTTGTTCATTAATATATCATTTCTCAGAGTCATGTAGGTATCAATGACAATTAATATCTCTCGAGACCAACATATAGACAGTTGGTTGCTAATTGTGTTTCTTGTTTTGTTTAACAGCGCATGGCTTGTGAAATTGTGGATAGCTGCTAGTTTCATAAGTGGGGCTTATTATTTCATTTAGGATTAGTTTCGACTTCCTAACGCGAGCTTGTCTGCTTAAGACAAAAGTTAGAGTCAGTAGTGTTCATTATAAAAAATAGCCAATCAACTATTTGCCCTTTAGCCACTGGTACCTTTTCGATTGATTTTACAATCACCAAAATCTACATCCAGATAAGCATGAAGAGCAAAAGATGAATTTCTCGAATGCCACACTCTTAATGATGTTGTATCTTTAAAATATCTAAAAATATGTTTAACGGCTATCAATATATAACACTTGGCATTCGTGGATATAAAAAGATGGTAGGGAAGGGAGATGCTCAATGTATTTATACTATTTTGGCCCAAATTGCCCGTAATCCACTCCCACGACTTTCTGGGAGTATTGCCCAAACCACTATACTTGAAGCCTAGCACAATGGTTGGTATGGTTGGTTTATATAAGAGACAACACTCCCCCTATGAACAAGGTGCAGTCTTTCTAAAGAATTGCTTCCGAAAGTTTAATCTCACAAAAAATTGAGTTACAGAGTGAATACAAAAAAGATGTTGCAAGTAATTTTCATGTACACGTGCCCCAGACAATTGTTTACCCTATTTATAGGAAAGCAAACTCAATTAGAGCTTACTAACACTACAAATAGCTAGTTTTTCGACCATTGAAGTTTCAGGTTTCCAAAAGAAATGGCCAAACACGCGCTAGATTAGGTAGAAACGATTCAAATTTGAACTCAGCGTAAACAGGTATCTAGATAGACCTATTTTCAAACTAGGCCAAGCCTTTTTTAACTCTTGCTAGCCTACCCATAACTGTAGAAAACATATTCAAATAGCTTGTAACAATTACAAATATGCAAAAGTGTGTTTTGGAATCATCAAAATTTATTTAAGATCAACAAGTAAAAATTGTAAATAAAAGGTGCAACTAAAGATTATGTATTGCTATCAAAAAAATTAAATTTGATAGATGTTACTTTTTAACACTTTAATCTATTATAGGAATTGGGGGAAAAAGAATACAATACGTTAAAATAGTAAATCACGTAACAACTAAGGGTTTTGCGGTGGCTCGTGAGAGCTTTATTTTCACTAAGGAGTAATCATACTAGGAAAAAACGATAGAAGAGCCAAGATATGACTATCCTACAAAATTTTGTTTATAATATTAGATTTTTAGAACATTTAATTTCATTAAATCTTATGAATCAGAAAGGTTAATGTCCATTTCTTTTTAACACAGTTGATATTAAGATCTTGTAGCCAATCAATATGATGCCTTTATTGAAATACATAACATGGTTATGAGGAGTAGATGTACCCAAGATAACTTAGGATGTCATCCTCCCGTCCAATTTTGATTGGCGCACATGATGCACCAATCTTTTGTAGCTCTAAATATATAGCATGAGATAGGGGTGTGCAAAAGAACCAAGAACTACCTGATTCATCCGGAACTGGACCAGATCGGACTGGAATGGCGGCTCCCATGGGGCCGGTCCGATTCCCAATTCCAATTTAGTGGAACCAATGAGTACTAGTCTGGTTCTCGATTTTAGGCGTGGAACTGCTCGATCACTCACCCGGATCGAACCGGTATATATATATTCAAAAAAAGAAATTCCATTTTAATTACTTAATTATTGGGTATGTAATAGGATTAACCCCCTACTTTTCTTTTTCATTCTAATAATTCATGTACTTATTTCCTCAACCGAAACAAAATAAACAAATGTAGATGAAAGAGAGAACCACTTAGAGATGTCCACAAGAGCCAATGACTCATTGTAAGAGTATAATTAGGTCTTTCCTTAGCCATCGCGTGATTAAATTAGGTTGACGTTGAAAAAAGATGAATCAAACGACTAATGTTTTAACATTTATGTGGTCAGGACTTTTAATGTGGAGTGTAATTCTCCATTTGTTTCTTATGTTGGAAAATCTTAAGAGGACCACATCATGAACTTCGAATAAATGAAGTTTTTAGCTAACAAGTATTGACTATTCATTTTGTCTTATAGTTTTAAATTCTTAATTAAAATAAATAGCTCGCAATTCAACCCGAATATAAGGCCAAACAAGCTTTGTAGGGATTGGGAATCGGTTTCATGGACCCACCTGGGAATCGGACTAGACTAGCAGTTCAATTCCTGAGTGGGTCCATGGTCTAGTTCTCGAATGGGTCTGTGAAACCAAAGAAGCGGGTCTCGGTTCCAATTTTTCAAAATCGATCCTTAGCAGGCGATTCCTAGTTCCAAAATAGAAGCCGTCCACCTGGACCATGCTCATCCCTAGTGTGAGATTTTCTTTATTTCCCACATCTCACATGTGCACTAAATATTCTCCTCCCACATCCAAGTTAATTCCAAGGCCCCATTGCCGATCGATGCATGAAATTCTCTTTTGAGAATCACTGAATACTTGTTATTATCCCAAATGCCAGATGTGGCGTTCTTTCTTCTCCTCCATGCACTAAATAAAGGAATGCTTTAAAATCTATTTAATAATGCCAAAAAGAAAAGAAAAATCTTCAACAAACAAAGCAAAATCCTCGGTGGGCCAGAAATTGGTTTTTATTGGTGCCCTTAAAGCGTTTCTTCTTTTGCCCTTTTTTTTGTCTTTGGAAGGAAAATGATCACACCAAGCACTCAAATTATTTAAATTTATATATTGTGAAAAGGACCCGATTAACTAAGAGAAGTTTCACATGAATTCATACAGTCAAATAAAATAGGCTTGTCACAATTATGACAATAGTGGAAATTCCAAACTATGATCCGTCAATTAGTTAGATATTCAATTAATAAAATATGGCGATAAAGAAACTTTTACTTAGGACTTTAGGATTATGTTTGGTCTGGTACTAATCATAGCTTAAACAAAAGAAATGTTAGTCTCTTTCCACGCATTTGTAAGTGAGAAAGGGGAATCTTATGACGTGTTCATGTGAATTATTGCTCGTTCATCAAAACTTGTCTTAGTTTATGGGACCACACCCCACCAAAATTTCCACAAAGCAAGGTCATTAGAGAGCAATGCCTTTAGGTTGAGTTGAAGAAAATAATTCAAAGCATACTATTCAACCACTTCCAAAAGTTGCCAGTAAAGGAGATGATTACTTGGCTCTTAAACAATAGCATCATTTAAAACTTAATTTCTAGTATGAACACCTTGACTCTAACATAAGTATTGATTCTTTTTTGGCTGAAGACCTAGGTGTTGATTAAAATGTCTTTTAGCAACAAGATCAATTATTTGAGAACGTCTAGTAGCAAAAGACCAATTTGAGACCATTTTTCTTTGATCACTGAAAGTTGGCTATAGTATTAATTGGTTCAAATGTTTGCTTATGCTATCCAATTTACCCTCCTACAAGTCCCAATTGCAAAGATATGGTGATTCTTTGACTCGATTATGCTTCATAACTCTCTTTCTTGATGGAACATTTCTCCAACCTAACAAGTACTAGCATTGCGTATACTTTCAAAGTGTGTCGCGACCAATTTTTCGCGGGTTCACCACCTAAAACTAGGTAAATGGACTGCTAAGCTTTTATACTTAGCTCGGGCTCTCCCAAGCCCATATCAAATCGCGACTTAAGTCTAAATTTTTAAACATGCAAGAGGTTATTATCTAGGAGTCGCCACTAATCGGTTTATGGTAGGTCGATTAGACACCTAAGTAAAATAAAGGGAGACTTATTTTACTCCTACGAACCAGAGACTAAGGGTACGGGGACTTGGTTACATTAGAATTTTCTAATGCCCTTTCGGTACCATTTCTTTTTAATTTTTCAAAATGTTTTTTGCAAGCAGCTGATTTATTTTAACCTAAATTACTATCATGCAAATGTGGCGACCACACGGGTACTCATCCATTATTAAAGCAATCAAATAAATTGCATCACACAAAGCAAGCAATCATTTTTTGGATTTTCTTAAAAATTAGAATGATTTTATGAAAATGCATTTTTAGACCAAATGACTTAATCTTATTAATATGCAAATTTTAATTAAATGGGCCTATTATGCAAATTAACGTGCACTCATGACCTAATTTTACTAATGACATGCAATGCGATGCAATGACATACAAAATTATTTAACCTAAAATGACATGCAAGCTATATGTCAAGCGACATTTATTAAATGACATAATCTAATGACGGGCAATTTCTAATTAGAAATGAGCCTAACAATAATCACTAAAATGACGTGCATTTCATGGACTTATTTTATATAACGTGCACGTGATTTTTCTATTCTAAAAATGAAATCTGTTTCTAGAAATTACAACTAATTTATCCTAAGACAAATTTTATGAAATTCGAAATTTAAAAATGCAAAGGTGATCTAGCCAGATTAAGATTCTATCCAATTTAAACTAGGGATTAAGTTATATCAAATCCTAATTTAAACTAAGACATTATCCAAATCTATGATGCAATTTATCTAATATGCAATGACATGCGGAGCATGCCCTAATTCTATATGACATATGCATGTTATTTTATATCTTTTGTTTTTTATTTAAAATTCAAAATTTAAAATTGCCACGTAATTAAACATGCAATTAAAATCCTAACTTAATGCATTTTTTATATTTTTTTGAACTAAAATCGCTATTCTAGATATGCAAGATATCAAGAAATATTCTAAAACAACCTGAATCTTAATTCAAAACTTTTTTGGGTTTTTTAGTGATCAAGCACTTATCAACTAAACATTAAATCTAAACAGTCTATATAATCACTCAATAAAGGATCAAGATAATTGAAAAAATAACCTGTCGTCTCACAGGTTAAATTAACAATTATTCTAACCCTAACTATCACAAAAACTCAAAATAATTAAAAATCTAGTCCGAAGTCTTACGGACCAAATTAAATAATTATCATGATTTAACAATTGAGATTCTACCAAAAAGCCCAAAAATTAAAAATAATTAGAAAAATGATCCGATGTCTCTCGGATCAAATTAATAATTATATTAATTTCGGACAAAATCCCTACGGATAATGCATATTAAAGTCACAAATATTAACATCAAATATTACAAGTTAAATAGATGAACTAAAAATGAGATAAAATAGAACAAAATAAATAAAAGAAAAAGCTAAACCACCTAAAGAAAGAGGGGCTTGCTGCAGCGTTGATGGGTGCCGGACGGACGGTGGCCGACGTCGGGATTCCGGCGGGAGCTGGCGGACGGCGACAGTGAAGGGCTCGAGCTTGGAGCAGCGGCGGAGGTGGAGCTGGACCGCGGGTCGCTGGGTGGTGACGTTGACAGCGGTGCGGGGCTCGGCTGGCGTCAGGGCGTCGCGGACTGCTGGGCGGCGACGGTGTCGAGCTCCGGCGCAGGGGTTTGTCGAATCGGGCGGCACTCTGGCACGGTGACAAACGAGCAGGAGGCAACGGCGTTGGGTCGTCTGGCGGAGGACAGCAGCAGCGGGCTTCGGCGATGAGGCTGCACGTCGCAGGCGAGATCGGCGGAGCGGCGGTGGCGGGGGCGCGGTGCGAGGTCAGGAGCAGCGGTGGTGCAGTGGCGGGTGGCGCTCGGCAAGGTCAGGAGCGGCGGGCTTCGTCGGAGCTCCGGCTTCGAGGTGGGCAGCAGCAGGTCGCGAGTGCAGAGAGGGCGTCGGGCGAAGGCAGGTCGCGGCGGCAGGGATCGGCGCGGCGTCTGGCGAGGCAGCAGACCAGCGGTGTGTCTCCGGTGGGGCTTCGGGTCGTCGTGAGGAGGCAGGTCGCGGCTGGTGGAGACCGGCGATGTGAGCGCAGCGCGGGTGAAGAGAAACTGGCGATTGGGGCAGCGAAAGTGGGGAAGATGATGAACAGTAGGAGTCAAATCACCTCTGCTTTTTTTACTTTTCTCCTCTCTCTCTCATTCTGACTTTTCTCTTTTTCTGCTCTTCTTTTTCTGAATTTTTTCCAAACGAAGCCCCCCTCACCGGAAGAGAATTCTTTTGCTTTTATAGGTAGAAATTGGTAATCTTCGTAGAATATTTTATCTCGTTTTTTCAATATGCACGAAGATAATCTATAACCTCTCGATCACCCAAATCTTTCATTCTTCTTATCTCCTAAATATTTTATACTGATTTTTTTTTAAGATAAGATCATAGCCTGATTTTCTTAACTTCCAAAAATCCTCATTTCAAAAAATATTCTCCTCCGATTTCATCATCTATTGATAAAAATAAGATTACAATGCGATTTTTTTAATTTCCCAAAATCATCATAATATCGCATCAAATCTTAATTTTTCATAAGATGATTAATTAAACATAACAACGGGCTTGGGTTAAGTTTCTCCTTTCGTGGGCCTAGCCCAACCTGCTAATTTAAAACCCAAAACCACTAATTCGACCCATCCGCCAATCGGTTCAGTAAATAAATGCAAAATATGCAAACTAAATGTAGCTATGCAATATTTTTTTTTTTAGGGATAAAATTAACCCCTAATTTTTTATGCAATAAATGACTAAATGGATCGCCAAAATTTAGGTGTCAACAGCTGCCCCTCTTTGAAGGTGAGCTCGAAGAGGTTGCCTTCAAAGACAAATTGAGATCTAAATTTTGACAATGCAAATGCACTGAATGATTTTTTTTTTTTTTCAGAAAATGAATTCCATTTTTTAATGCAATGTATATGATGCATGGAAATGCTAATGCAGATGATAAAAGACTTACCTGGAATGACTTACCTTCAAGGAGGGTAGAGTGATTCAAGATAGTTGGTGTTACATGTCCAGGATTCGTACCATTCTACGGTCGCCCGGAATAGTAACATGGTTTTGCAAAGAGACTGCTTCCCTAGGACCCGTACCATTCTACGGTCGCCCAGTATGGCAGTGTTTGATTGTGTCTAGGACCCGTACCATTCTACGGTCGCCTAAACAGGGATTTACCTTCCAGGACCCGTATCATTTTACGGTCGCCTGAATAGGGAAATAGGTTTTGTCTAGGACCCGTTCTATTCTACGGTCACCTAAACGGGGGTTTACCTTCCAGGACTCGTACCATTCTACGGTCGCCTGAATAGGGAAATAGATGTTGTTTAGGACCCGTTCTATTCTACGGTCACCTAAACGGGGGTTTACCTTCCAGGACCCGTACCATTCTACGGTCGCCTGAATAGGGAAATAGATGTTGTCTAGGACCCGTTCTATGCTACGGTCACCTAAACGGGGGTTTACCTTCCGGGATCCGTACCATTCTACGGTCGCCTGAATAGGGAAATAGATGTTGTCTAGGACCCGTTCTATGCTACGGTCACCTAGACTGAGGTTTTGCTTGGCTAGGACCCGAACCATTCTTCGGTCGCCCAGCCTTGCAAAAGAGATCAACTGACCAGGACCCGAACCGTTCTTCGGTCGCCTTAATCAGATTGGCTCTGGAGGAAAATCTTTGGGGGACAACTCAGTCGAGTGTCAGTGTTTTCAAAAGGGACTCTGGGCTATGACAGCACGCCAGGTCAATATAAAGGGACATCGGGCTACAAAAGCACGCCGACTCGATAAAGAGACTCTGGGCTACGAAAGCACGCCAGGTCAATATAAAGGACACCGGGCTACGAAAGCACGCCGGGTCAATGAAATGGACTCTGGGCTACGAAAGCACGCCAGGACGATAAAACTGGACAGCTTGACCAAGTCAAGTGTCGATGCACTTAAGAGAGAATACCTGCACAATGACAAGTATTTTAGAGTATGGTAGAGATATACTTACCTGGTGATATCTCTAATTCTTGGGGATATTTAGATATCCTGTGGAGGTCTTTCACCTCATGATGGAGGTTTCTCATCTTCTAATATCATGAAAAATTCTGAAAGGAACTTGAATTACCTGTCAGACATGACTTAGAGCAAAAACCGATATGCATTCATCAAAGAGATAGACAATCTAAGCTACTCTAGAATGCACATTTCAAAATTCAATGAGGTTTTCATCAGCTCAATCAAGGTTTATGCATAATGTCCTTTGCATCACCCAAATTTCCACTGGAGAGAATTATCATTTAAGACAATCTTCACTCATGACATGGATTTCTTAAGAATACTAAATGAGAGACTTTCAGTTAGAAAGGACTTTCACTCACTCTCATTTAGAATGTCTATTTTATGAGAATCACTCAATTTTATCATATCGACATGGGTCCGAGTATTCTCGCAAGCGGTACGATCTTACCAATCTGAGAGGTCTTTAACAGGGACCATAATGTGAGCATGGTCAACGGCTTAACAAAAGGACTCTTTGAGTCAAAGCTATTGAATGAACTGTCTTGTAATCATCTCCGGGTTTACAAATCAAGAACCCTGCAAAATGAGAAAGAAATGATCTTGCTCGTACTTCTTCGAGCGATGCTTATAAACATATGAACTCCTATGTTAATTCAAGTGCCCTAATCTGAAGAGACTTTGTAAAGGACGTAACGTAGGCTAGGTTCATGGGTTGAGAAATGACATGATCATTAGGCTCAAAATATGTGTTAAGGGTGAGAGTTGATGATCATCTTGGCATTGCCACCAGTTTTCTTGTTCACCATCAGAGATTGTCTTCATGAAATGCCCCATTGATTGTAAAAACTCAACTTTTGAGTTCTTTGAGTATTGCTCTATTGGGATTCGGTTCTTGTAATTGACAGTCACCTATCTTGACTCTTTTTCATCTATGGGCATTGGCCTTGCTTTTACCAGGCACACCACTTTTTCATGCCCCCAGTTCTCATGCATTTTTTCACTTTTTTTCATGGGCATTGGCCTTGCTTTTACCAGGCACACTGCTTTTTCATGCCCCTTAGTTCTATTTTGAATTCAATTCTTGCGCACAATGCAAGTGTCAAGCAATTACACTTTGAATGGCACTTGAACTTTCAAAGGTCCTCATCTAGCTTTTGCCTTGCCCCAGTGTGGGGGATGATCACCAACTGGGTTTAAAGAAATAAAATTGCAGGCTCAAATGGGCTATGCAAAGGATATAAGTGTATGGGATAAAGAAAGAAATGCTCTTCATCATCCTAAGGCACTTAAATTAACACATGAATTCAATGTAATAGCATAACTTGAAAATTGATGCAAGTGAAAGCAAGAAAATTTCAATCCATTTCTTCACTTTATGGTGCTATCTTACCCTCCAATTTGCCCCAATGTGGGGTGGTTCTTGACAGGGGTAATTTGAAAAAATCTTCACAAGTGTATAAGGCTCAAAGTGGTTAAGCAATGGATCACCTGTTGTGTTTAGGATAGAGAAATGAATTGCCCCTCATCATTTTGGTTATCGTACCTTTTGCGAGAGAACTCTTTACCTTGCGGATATGGAACTTCCTACACTCATCTCACAAGTGTATCAAGTGTATAAGTATGGGACTGTGTATAGGATAAGGCTTGCCTTTCATCATCCTGATACGTCTCATTCAGCATTCTTAAGCATTGATGTCACTCCATTAAATTGTCTATCTTGACAAATCTCCACATGAAATTGGTTAGCTAAATCAATATGAAAATTCTCTTTTCAAATGAGTCCAGCAATTTTAAGCATGAAAAGTGTTTGTGACTTCAAAACAAACAATTTATTGCACTCAAAACATGGTTTTAAGCATTCATTCAGGGGATTGCTCTAGAAAGGGATTGTCGTCTTTTATCAATCAAAAGTGAAAATTCGCTTTTTGATTTGATGAATACTCCGTTCTTGCTTTTGCTCCTGCACAAAAGAACGTGCATGAATAGGATACTATGCAACTCAAAGTAAATTCAAATGGCACAACCATTTTGGCTCGGATCGAGATTTTGTCTCAGTCATGTCACTACTAGAATCTATAGTACCCCAATTCTTCATCTGCAAGAAAAAGAACAAAAGTGTCAATTCCGAAATTAATTATATTCACGAACGCAATGTATCCATTTCATTTAAGACGAATGATCTTCTTTTGACTTGTTTCATCATTTTCTCATGGAAATGAGAAACTTCATTTGGCCTTCGAGAATGACATCTCACACAAATTATTATGAGATGTGCCACATATCACACTTTGGAGTCCATATGATTTTCTTCACTCTTGGGAGATGTCATCAAGATCAGTTAGGAAATGATCATTTGCCCCCACGTCTATTTTTCCTCTCGGATGTATGTTCCCAAATCAATGGGCCTACTATCATTGGAAATTGATGCGTTATTTTCAAACGCCTCTCTGTTATGCTTTGAGACATGAAGTAAATGAGTTAGAAAAACAAACAGGTTTAATCTGCTACAAGTTTTGGGAATTTTTTTTTTTTTTTTTTTTAGCAGTGAAATGCTTTTGTTTTTGAAAAAGTTTTTGGGAAGAAACATGAAAGAGTCCAGCCCTCAGGATTTCTCCGTGGATGATATTTTTCTTTTTCATGGTTGGATATCATCATTGGACTGGTTTGGAGTACCCCATCATGTCCTCAAAATTGGAAATAAAATTGTAATTTCATTGAATAGAATCAAATGAATTACATTATTAGAATGGAAATTGTGATTCCTAACCCCTAAAAAGAGAAAACATCGAAAATGATTCCTAAAAAGCGGAAACCAATCCTAAAAAGTGATAAACATTCCTAGAAAGCGATAAAAATTCCCGCGCAGGGGAATGTGCAACAGTAACAAGTTACTCTTGCAGGCTAACGTCCATGTCTTCCGAAGGTCCTTCGTCATTGGTTCCTATGAAGAGGTCATCGAACAGACTTGTGATTCCTTCCAGGGCATCATCAGAGTTCTCTGTCTTTGGAGACGTCGGATCGTCCATGTCATCCCATCCACTTGGAACTATGTTGCCGGAGTCAAAGTAAAAGCTAGGAGGAGCCGAATACTTCACTAAGTAATCAAACTTGCCACTAGGCTGCCCTAGAGTGTCCATCACTTCCACTTCATCCTGCCCCATCTTAGGGACATTGTCAGGTTTAGGTTTTTCAGCAGTGACCAACAGTGGGTCATCTTCCAGGTCAGGCATGTCACCATTGCCCATTTGGGTCTTACCTGACTGCTTCAGGACTACTGTCTCAGGGAGAGCACGTGCAAGAGTCAAATCCGTTTGGAGGGATTGGATTTGAGCTGTCATGAATTGCATAGAGGTGAACAACTGTCGGAGTTGGTCTTCCATAGCGGAGATACGATCACGCATTTCGGTTTGGTCGGCCATTCTAGCTCTCGATCGCGTAATACACGGAGGATTCGTTATCACCTAATTGGAATGGGAACATGATTAGCATGAGGTGTAAATAGAGAGCTAGTCCATGACAACAATTTATTTTTAGTCGAGAAAAATCCACATGTGAAGAGGATTTCCTAACAACGGACTAGGAAAACAAAGATATGAGATGCCCCAATAGGGACGAAATTTCCTAAACATGAACTAGGAAAAGCTAAGACATAAATTGAAAACAAATTTCCAATTTTTATTTTCCAAATGATTCATTGTATGGCAATTCATTTCATTTTTTAAAGGAATTAGATCAAATGACTATCCTAGATTGTCATGGACAAACCAAAAGCATGACAAAATAAATTGCATGGTATAGGGATAGAAAACTTACTTCACCAAGGGAAATTAATGGCAATCACATAGACATACACATGAGATGTGAGGCTCGATTTCTGTCTAAATGGCTTAACAAAGTGGAGCTAAGAGGATAATCTGACCGTTGCAGTCTCGCATTAACGTGTCAGGTCCCCCTAATTCCGGCACGGTCGAATGGAATACCCAATAATCACGCAGTCTCGCGGATATGGATAAACACATTCGACACCATGAAAGAAATTTCGGGGAAGAGAAGGTCAACCTCTACATAGCAGTCTCGCTTTGGAGGAAGTATCCTTCTCAACACCATCCTAGAAATCCTATCGCAGCCCAGGTCCGACCGCAGGTTGTGTGTGCAAAAGTGTAGTGCTAAAGCAATAAAGCATGCACAACAGTTTAAATGCAAACAACACTTCTATAGTTTTAATTCAAACATTCATCCCTAACTCCAACCTGCAAAACAAGGGTTAGCAAAGACTACTCCCCTTATACCTCCTATCTGCAAGAACATTTAACACCTTAGGAATGTTAGGGACATACCTGGGATCCTCGCTGCCAAACAAAAATATTTTTTTAAAAAGAAATTGGCCTAAGTCCACTAAGAGTTTTAACTCTAATTGTCCCCAGCGGAGTCGCCAAGCTGTCGCGACCAATTTTTCGCGGGTTCACCACCTAAAACTAGGTAAATGGACTGCTAAGCTTTTATACTTAGCTCGGGCTCTCCCAAGCCCATATCAAATCGCGACTTAAGTCTAAATTTTTAAACATGCAAGAGGTTATTATCTAGGAGTCGCCACTAATCGGTTTATGGTAGGTCGATTAGACACCTAAGTAAAATAAAGGGAGACTTATTTTACTCCTACGAACCAGAGACTAAGGGTACGGGGACTTGGTTACATTAGAATTTTCTAATGCCCTTTCGGTACCATTTCTTTTTAATTTTTCAAAATGTTTTTTGCAAGCAGCTGATTTATTTTAACCTAAATTACTATCATGCAAATGTGGCGACCACACGGGTACTCATCCATTATTAAAGCAATCAAATAAATTGCATCACACAAAGCAAGCAATCATTTTTTGGATTTTCTTAAAAATTAGAATGATTTTATGAAAATGCATTTTTAGACCAAATGACTTAATCTTATTAATATGCAAATTTTAATTAAATGGGCCTATTATGCAAATTAACGTGCACTCATGACCTAATTTTACTAATGACATGCAATGCGATGCAATGACATACAAAATTATTTAACCTAAAATGACATGCAAGCTATATGTCAAGCGACATTTATTAAATGACATAATCTAATGACGGGCAATTTCTAATTAGAAATGAGCCTAACAATAATCACTAAAATGACGTGCATTTCATGGACTTATTTTATATAACGTGCACGTGATTTTTCTATTCTAAAAATGAAATCTGTTTCTAGAAATTACAACTAATTTATCCTAAGACAAATTTTATGAAATTCGAAATTTAAAAATGCAAAGGTGATCTAGCCAGATTAAGATTCTATCCAATTTAAACTAGGGATTAAGTTATATCAAATCCTAATTTAAACTAAGACATTATCCAAATCTATGATGCAATTTATCTAATATGCAATGACATGCGGAGCATGCCCTAATTCTATATGACATATGCATGTTATTTTATATCTTTTGTTTTTTATTTAAAATTCAAAATTTAAAATTGCCACGTAATTAAACATGCAATTAAAATCCTAACTTAATGCATTTTTTATATTTTTTTGAACTAAAATCGCTATTCTAGATATGCAAGATATCAAGAAATATTCTAAAACAACCTGAATCTTAATTCAAAACTTTTTTGGGTTTTTTAGTGATCAAGCACTTATCAACTAAACATTAAATCTAAACAGTCTATATAATCACTCAATAAAGGATCAAGATAATTGAAAAAATAACCTGTCGTCTCACAGGTTAAATTAACAATTATTCTAACCCTAACTATCACAAAAACTCAAAATAATTAAAAATCTAGTCCGAAGTCTTACGGACCAAATTAAATAATTATCATGATTTAACAATTGAGATTCTACCAAAAAGCCCAAAAATTAAAAATAATTAGAAAAATGATCCGATGTCTCTCGGATCAAATTAATAATTATATTAATTTCGGACAAAATCCCTACGGATAATGCATATTAAAGTCACAAATATTAACACCAAATATTACAAGTTAAATAGATGAACTAAAAATGAGATAAAATAGAACAAAATAAATAAAAGAAAAAGCTAAACCACCTAAAGAAAGAGGGGCTTGCTGCAGCGTTGATGGGTGCCGGACGGACGGTGGCCGACGTCGGGATTCCGGCGGGAGCTGGCGGACGGCGACAGTGAAGGGCTCGAGCTTGGAGCAGCGGCGGAGGTGGAGCTGGACCGCGGGTCGCTGGGTGGTGACGTTGACAGCGGTGCGGGGCTCGGCTGGCGTCAGGGCGTCGCGGACTGCTGGGCGGCGACGGTGTCGAGCTCCGGCGCAGGGGTTTGTCGAATCGGGCGGCACTCTGGCACGGTGACAAACGAGCAGGAGGCAACGGCGTTGGGTCGTCTGGCGGAGGACAGCAGCAGCGGGCTTCGGCGATGAGGCTGCACGTCGCAGGCGAGATCGGCGGAGCGGCGGTGGCGGGGGCGCGGTGCGAGGTCAGGAGCAGCGGTGGTGCAGTGGCGGGTGGCGCTCGGCAAGGTCAGGAGCGGCGGGCTTCGTCGGAGCTCCGGCTTCGAGGTGGGCAGCAGCAGGTCGCGAGTGCAGAGAGGGCGTCGGGCGAAGGCAGGTCGCGGCGGCAGGGATCGGCGCGGCGTCTGGCGAGGCAGCAGACCAGCGGTGTGTCTCCGGTGGGGCTTCGGGTCGTCGTGAGGAGGCAGGTCGCGGCTGGTGGAGACCGGCGATGTGAGCGCAGCGCGGGTGAAGAGAAACTGGCGATTGGGGCAGCGAAAGTGGGGAAGATGATGAACAGTAGGAGTCAAATCACCTCTGCTTTTTTTACTTTTCTCCTCTCTCTCTCATTCTGACTTTTCTCTTTTTCTGCTCTTCTTTTTCTGAATTTTTTCCAAACGAAGCCCCCCTCACCGGAAGAGAATTCTTTTGCTTTTATAGGTAGAAATTGGTAATCTTCGTAGAATATTTTATCTCGTTTTTTCAATATGCACGAAGATAATCTATAACCTCTCGATCACCCAAATCTTTCATTCTTCTTATCTCCTAAATATTTTATACTGATTTTTTTTTAAGATAAGATCATAGCCTGATTTTCTTAACTTCCAAAAATCCTCATTTCAAAAAATATTCTCCTCCGATTTCATCATCTATTGATAAAAATAAGATTACAATGCGATTTTTTTAATTTCCCAAAATCATCATAATATCGCATCAAATCTTAATTTTTCATAAGATGATTAATTAAACATAACAACGGGCTTGGGTTAAGTTTCTCCTTTCGTGGGCCTAGCCCAACCTGCTAATTTAAAACCCAAAACCACTAATTCGACCCATCCGCCAATCGGTTCAGTAAATAAATGCAAAATATGCAAACTAAATGTAGCTATGCAATATTTTTTTTTTTAGGGATAAAATTAACCCCTAATTTTTTATGCAATAAATGACTAAATGGATCGCCAAAATTTAGGTGTCAACGTCGCCAAGCTGTCGCGACCTATTTTTCGCGGGTTCACCACCTAAAACTAGGTTAATGGACTGCTAAGCTTTTGGACTTAGCTCGGGCTCTCCCAAGCCCATACCAATTCGCGACTTAGGTTTGAATTCTTAACATGCAAATGATTTTCAATCAGGAGTCGCCACTAATCTATTTTTGGTGGGTCGATTAGAAACCCAAGTAAAGTAACGGGAGATTTACTTTACTCCTACGAACCAGAGATTAAGGGTACGGGGACTTGGTTACACCAGATTATCCTAGTGCCCTTTCGGTACCTTTTCTTTCATTTTAAAAAAAATGTTTGGCAATTGAATTGATTTTAATTTAACTTCCTAACATGTGAGGTGATCATACATGGGCGCATACCACCAATTTAACATTCAAGAAAGCAATTAAATAATTCAATAACAAAAGCAAGCATTGTTAAATTAGAATTCACAACCCTAGATATGATTTCTAATTAACACGCAATTTCAATTTTTGTTTTTGTTTTTGTTTTCACTTTATTTAATGAAACTCATGAGATGCATGCTAATAATCTAATATGACATGGCAGCATGACTTAAGCTATATGACATGAAGAAATGCAATAATTAAATGCAATCTAAATTACCTAATTTTAATGACATGCAATGTGATGCAATGACATACAAAATTATTTAAACTAAAATGACATGCAGCATATAATTTAGTATGCAAGTTATATGTCATGCAACATTTATTAAATGATTTAGTCTAATGACAATGAAGTTTTAATTAAATGAACTTAATAAAAACTAGATGACGTGCATTTGATATTTCTATGCAAAAATGATCTAGCTAGATTAAAATTCTATCTAATTTAAACTAAGGATCAAGTCACATTAAATCCTAATTTAAATTAAGATATTATCTTAATCTAACATGTAATTGATCTAATATGCAATGACGTGTGGAGCAAGCCCTAATTCTACATGACATATGCATGATATTTTTTATCTTTTATTTTTTTATTTAAAATTTAAAATTTTAAAATTACCACGTAATTAAACATGCAACTAAAATCCTAAATTAATGCATTTTTTTGTTTTTTTATATTTTTTAAATTCGGAATAAAATCCCTATCCTAGATACGCAAGATAATAAGAAATATTATTTAACAAACTGAATCCTAACTCAATTTTTTTTTAGATTTTTTTAGTGGCTTTTCAACTAAACATTAAATCTAAACAATCAAGATATTCAATCAAATAAAGGATCAAAATAATCGAAAAAATAACCTGTTGTCTCACAGGTCAAATTAACGATTATCGTAACCCTAATTATCACAACAAAGAGTTCAAAATAACTAAAAATCTGATCCGAATTCTTACGGATCAAATTAATAATTATATTGATTCGGTACTTAAAAAACTATCAACAAACCCCAAAAATTAATGTAATTAAAAAAATAACCCGACATCTTACGGGTCAGATTAATAATTACAATAAGTTTAGGGATAACTCTTGCGGATAATGCCTACAAGATTCATAAAGTAAACATTGAGATCCAATTAAATAACTAAACTAAAGAATATAAACGCAATAAAGTAAAATAAATGAAAAAAAAAAGAAAAAACTACCTAATCAGATTTTCTTTTCTTTTTGCTTTTGTTTTCCTCTGTTTTTTCCTTTTCCAGGCACTGCTCGTGGATCTCCAAGGGGGGAACCGGCGAATCGGCTCGGCAAAGAAGGCTCCGGCTAAGATGAACCGGCGGCGGCAAAACACCGGAGCGGAGCTAAGGAAGCTCGGGTCCGGACGGGCACGGCCGGCGTTGGGTGGATCGGCGTCGGTGCTCGGCGGTGTGGGCACGGCAGGCTTGGGCGTCGCGAGTCGTTGGTGGGGGACGAGCGCGACGATGATGCGATGTGGAACTTCACGGGCGTCACGGATGGGGGACCTAATTGTTGCGGGTCAGCACGGGCTGAGCAGGGGCGGCAATGGGCAGATCTGGTTCGGGTCCGGCCGTGGCAGAGCTTTGGCGGGCACGGAGGGTGCGGTCGAGATGGGTCGCGGACGTCAACAAGGGGTGCGGTCGTCGGGGCTCGCGGAAGGAGATCGGTGGCTACGTCGGCGCGGGGAAGACGGCTTGGCTATGGCACGGCTCAGGCCTGCTCGTGAAGGGTGGAGCTTCGGTTCGTCGAGGATGGAGAAACAAAGTGAACGCAGCAAGGAAGACCATGAACAGTGAGGGTCAAATCACCCCCACCTTTTTCTTTTTTTGCCTTTACGTTGCTTTTTCTCTTTTTCACTAGTCTCTCTCACGTCACTCTACTTTTCCTTCTCCCTGCAGTTGTCAGGAAAAAGTAAAAAAAACTCTCTCTCTTTGCTGGAGATGGACGAGGAAGAGAGTCTCCTTTTAACTTCGACGAAGAGAAAAAAAAACCTAGAAAGAGAACCCCCCCTGAGTGAACTCCGTACGTATCCTTTTATAGGCGAAACAAAACGTGATCTTTTTGTTAATATCTTCATCTCACGAATATTGCTTATAACCTCTTGATCACAAAAAATCCCTATCTCACAAATATTCACTCCGATTTCATCATCTATTGATAAAAATAAGATTACAATGCGATTTTCTTAATTTTTTGAAAAATATCATAATATCGCATCAAATCTTAATTTTTTCATAAGATAATTAATTAAGCATAACGACGGGCTTGGGTTAATTTTATCCTTTTATGGGCCTAACCCGGCCTGCTGAACTAAAGCTCAAAAATATTCATTCGAGCCCATCCACCACCGGTCCTAAAAATGAAAATAACATGCAAAACATGTAAATTAAAAATAAATGCACCTAAAAAATTATATGCTATGCGATTGAATTATAATATTTTTTAGGGGTTAAAAATTAATCCCCAATTTTTATGCAATAAATGACTAAATGGGTTGTCCAAAATTTAGGTGTCAACAAAGTGTTTCAAAAAATTAAGATTTTCTCCACATTCGATCGCCAATAAATTACGCTATGGATTTATTGAACTTTTAGGAAACATGAACATGAACCTTCCTATTTCTCCCACACAAAAATGCCTTCAAAAAGTATTTGATAAGTTCCAATGTACATAAATTCGGTGATTGCATGTCATGGGTTAATCGACTTTAAAAATTCAGCTACCCCAATAAAAAGTAACTTGATAAAGAAAAGTCAGAATTTTTATTTTCTTTTATCGAGGACAAAAAGACTCTCTCAGAGGCTGTAAAATATTGTATTAACGTCATAAAAATAGCAAGTATGGATACACATTGGAAGGATAAAAATGTCCCCACCTTTCAAATGTCCTAAAACAAGCACATGCTATTAATTGAGGGATAAAATGGCCACCATCATTTTTTTTACGTCCAAATGAGCCTGCGTGGCAACTACAAACAACACTTTATGGTAAGAAAGCGTTGTTAGCAATGTGGCTTGAGATAGGGTCTCTAGTCTTGTCTTGCTCGGCCTCACCACCTCTCTTAGCACTCAGCAAAAGAAAAACTTAAAAGATAGCCACAATCACGATCTCGCTCATAGCCATCACATGAGTGGTGTTGGTGATCCCTACCGACATCGCGTGCAAGCCTTGCCTAGACAATGGTGGGAAGCTTACCCATCGACCAATCTCTCAACCTTGATTACAACCATAACAACCTATCTCGCACCCCTGGGATCGCCCACCCTTATCCCAACCTTGTGGATTCAAATGTGAAGTGCATTGACGGTAGCTCCTTTGTATCTTCTAAAACTTAAAATCACTCCTCTCTATTCTAGGTTTCACATCTGAATCATTATTTTTTGTGTTAATACAATAAAAAAAACTCCAAACTAATACACATGTAACGAATTTATCTTAAACTAATTTATGATAACCCCAAACCGGTACATTTGTGACAAATTTACCTTTTGTTAACTTCCATTAAATTGGATTAATATCATAAAAAATTACAAACTGATTTATGTGATAAATGGAAGGTAAAATCCCAAACTGGTATAACTGTCAGTTGTCACGTGTTATCCAACTTAACAATTTGATTGTAAAATTTAATAGAAATTAATCCAAGGTAAGTTTGTTATAAGTGTATTATTTTGAGATTTTTCGTAATATTAACCTTTTTTTTTATTATCAATCGTTCCTCTTTTTCATCGTGATTGTGATTCTGCAGATTTGACCATGAGGATGGTGTTTCCCTCCTTGTAGTACTGACGTACTATCGGATGTAGAATTATAATTTTAGGTCGACAATAAAAAAGCTTGCTCTGATATTATAGGGGGGGGGGGGGGGGGGGTATTATGGTAGGGACTAATAACAATGTAAGATAAGTACGCCTTTTAGTCTTAAGATGACATCAACTATGTCATGGGATTCTATTAAACATAAAAATGACAATAATGCAAATCATTGTGGCCAAAAATAATGGCCCACAAAAATAAAAGCACGCTAATTACAATAGATAAAAATTGTAAAATGAAATTGCGTGAAGAGCAACCGATCGCTCCGAGGTTACTTGCCTACCTTACAAAGTACACGAAGTGGAGATTCAATAGATTGCGAATTAATGTAAAGCTAAGTGCGGAGAAAAATAAAAGATTGGACAAGAAGCACCCACACAACTCCATTATTCATTCCACCTATTAAAAAAGAAAAAAATTCAAAAAATAATAATTGTAAAAATTATCTACATCAGGGCTAACCATAAGATGACGGGCATTAACTAGACCACTATACCAGAAATCTTCGACCAAAATTGATTGAAATAACTAAATTTAGAAATAGTTAACATGTTTAGAACAAACTGATCAAATTGAAAGGTTCATAACTGAATTAATATAAATATTATATGTTTAGGATATTTGTTGGTAATTTTCCTATCATGAATGACTTCATGCTTACAGAAGTCAAGGCCAAATGTAAATCTGGTGCTCTTACAAATTGCTTAGCTCTTACCTCTCACAATGATTGAGAGTTGAATCCGACATTGATCTTTTCCATCAACATATTAAAAGGTGCATGTGTCACGGACCGGCCCATGACACACTTGTCAAAAGTCAGAGGTCATCCAAGCTTCTTCCGAGATATTTCCACATAATTTCAAACACAGCATTACTTTAGCAAAAATTCTCAATCAATCCATCATTTTTAAAGCATAAGTATCCAACATCTTGACTCTAAAGTATAACATCATGCAAAAGTTAATTTTTAAGATGAGCAACTTGACTCTAATATGAATATCGATTTTTATTTTTTATTTTTACCAAAGACATAAGTGTTGATTAACATCTCATTTAGCAGAAGACCAATTATCCTTGAAGTCTTTGGGGGAGGGTATACTTGCCAATCTAGAGGAAGGGATTGATTTATCCTTTGGGGCAAGAGAAAAAGGGGTTTCCACTACGAACACCTTTTAAAAGTTGTCAAGTAAAGGAGATGATAATTTCCACTATCCCCACCTTTACTATGACATAAAGAATCGATTATTTCATTTAGTGGGCCAGGGAGAGCCCCTTTTCACTTTGATTTGCATGGCCACCCGATCTCATTACGAAGACAACTAACAAAGTATCTTTGGATTCTTAGGGGGGGAGGGTTATTCTTGCCAATTCATTTTTTTGGTTTATTACATATGGTTTAATTATTATGTACGGAGCATGTCAAAATTTTATATGATAACATAACATTAATTGGAAAAATTGATTGTATGATATAATTATTGTATTAGTGATGTAAATAGGTGAAATTTTTTCGACTTCTCAAATTTCCTATCACTTTATTGCTGATGAAGAGACATCCTATCACTTTATAACCGGTGAGAATAAATTTTGAAGTCGTAAATACTATAAGCTTTTGAATGAGCTTTTGAAAGAGTTTTAGTATTATATCTTCAATATTCTCACAATAAATAATCTGATTAGCATCTATTTTACAAATAATAAAAAATATAGAAAGTACAAAAATCAATGAAAAGTCAACGGAAAAAGTTGCCTATGATTTCGAAAAAGTTATGAAACAAAAACATGTGTCTTAATATTGTTTCACCAACAAAAATGAGATACATAAATAACGAATTAGCATATCTTTTGATTTTTTTTATGCATTATCACTAACATTGTTTTTTTTTTTTTTTCGGTAAAATCACTAACATTGTTTTTGTTTCCAATCTTTGGTTCTTTTTTCCCCTCTACGTATTACGTGTGATGGCGTTTTCTGGGCATTTACTTCTAGGAATTTTTTTCTTTTTCTTTTCTATTACATCATCTTCTTCTTCATCGACGATGATGGCTTGGGCTTGGACTGAGCGTTTGTGATTTCCCAAAGGAGAGCTAATCTGGTACAAGAGAACGAGATTGTGAGAAATGCACACGTCATTGTTCTTTATTTCTTTTCTGTTTTTTTTTTTTCCTGAACACCGCGGACACACATGTCGCTGTTGATCGGAGAAAAAAGGGAAAGCATGGAGGAAGAGAAACTGTGGAGGGGATATTGAATTCTCTTGCCCAAATTCGTTGGTGTGATTTTTTCTTCGGTTAATATGCTCCAAATTGGTACAATCCTGCTATATTTACCGAAAACTTATATATATCATAAACTAATTTTTGTGTCATAAAATATTTCAAATTAATATACTCGTGCTACATTTATCTCAATCTAGTATACTCGTGGCACAATTTACTCCAAATTGTGGTGAATTTGAGATTTTTGGGATAAATATGGCACAAATATATCAACTTAAAAAAAAAAATTGATACAAAAATTAGTTTATAGTAAATACGTTATGAATGTATAAATTTGAGAGTTCTTATGACATAAAAATTAATATGGGATTAATGTGATATAAGTGTACTAATTTTGGGTTTTTGATGACATCAGACCTTTTCTCTTTTTTGTTTCTTTTCTAGAAAAATTATTGGCATTCGGTGGAAGCCTAACCAATGATCAACTTTTTCTTTTTAAGAAAAAGATGAACTCGAGAGTCAGCTAAGCAAACGACTTTTTCTTTTTAAGAAAAAGATGAACTTGAGAGTCAGCTAAGCAAACGAGAAAGAAGATAAATGGAGAAAAACAAAAAGAAAAGAGAAAAAAGCCTACGGATAAAATTACCCATCAATTCCTTATTTGAGATTAAGTTGATCACTTTAGATTTTTATTTAAGATAATTTTCACTTTGAACCCTATTTTAAAAAAATTATCATTATAGGTTTTTATTTGAAATTTTTCCTAAACCATATATGGTGTATGAAGATATTTTTACTTAAGCCCTTTCAATTAGGAGTGAGCATTTCTAGTGTTGGACCCTATTCACTAGAATTGGTTCCATAATTTTTTAAACTTACAACTTAATTTGCATATCATAGAATTTAAAATTTACCCTATCATAAGTTTCACATACAATGAATCATCGTATCTAATAATTACAATTTATTATCATAATTTACTGATCACAACTCATAATTTAGACACACGAAAATATAAAATATTAATAAAGTAAAATGTTTAATTATAGATATCGTCGGAAATAAAAATTTAGACTAGTGGTCTAGATTACACATTTATCATCTGACGCAATAAAATATTGTGGGATCACAAAAAAGTATAGAATAAAAATATATAAAAATTTATTCTGAATTTCATGACCTATTTGTCAAAATCGATTGTTTAGTTTTTAAAATTTGAAAAGTATCTTTTGAAATTTGAAATCGAGCCAATTCCAAGCAATCGGATTCCCTACCCTATAATCATGCTCATCTCTACTTTCAATTGTTTTTTGGTCTCGTACGAATCTTATCTTTTGGAAAACAACATTAGCCTCTTTCCACGCGTTTGTGAGAGAGAGAGAGAGAGAGAGGAATCTTTTGGCGAGCTCATGTGAATTGTATCGTCAATCGATCGCAACATGACAAAGGGTTCGAGGAAAACGTCTTGCTTTACGGGGCCCACGCCACATCATTATTGTTGCCGTGTTTTGTTTGTCATTGTCCGATGGTCATTTCCAATTATTAATTTGGACAAGGCGTCCTGAACCCTGAACCACGAGATGAGTGATGTCCACATCATTCCTGAATTTCCGTCTCACTTCGATTTGCGTGGCCACGCGGTCCAATCAGAAAGGCAGCGAAGAAATTTCCTTAAAGTCTAGAGGGTATTCTTGCCAATTACCAGGAAGGGATTGTTTTAGTGGTCTTGCTCAAAAAGGTGAGGGTTAAAAGAAGTTTTCTTCGCTAAAGAAACGCACGCAAACATCACAACATTTCGTATTGTACCAAAGCGCATCCGGTTCATCGTTTGAGGAAGGAGAAAAAGTTGAGCTTTGTTCAAGTGGTCGAGGGCTTGGGCTTCGTGATTGAAGAGGAGAAACGCATCGGTAAGAAACGTCAACCTGATCACCAGAAATTATCGAGAAGCTCGTTCTTGTTTTGAGATTTTTGCTTTGATGACTACAGCGTGAGGCGCAAAGGTAATTTTCTGATTGTACTACCTTTCGGAACTCGAAGACGACTTGATCCACTCTCAGGTAACTTTTCTAAAACACAAAACTCGTTATATTAGTTTCATCTCTACGTTGTTCCTCCATAAAAAGGCCCAACCTTCATTCTCTAGTGTTTTTCATTTTACTCATTGCACGACACCTTATATCCTTTAAAGCATATGAAACATTACATGTGAAATTCAACATCACTTTTTCAAAATCATCATCACATAAATTGCTTTTTTTTCAATACATTCTCTTTATAAACTGTTGGCCTTGTTGGACCTGATGGAATCGCATAAGGGCCCTCGCTCCAGAATGATTCTCAAAATATTACCTTTGGCCAGAGACACTAGAATAGTTTGAGATATTTGCTTCGATGGCTACAGGTTGAGGCGTGAAGGTATTCCTCCAATTGCATTGCCTTTTGTGACAGACATGGCTTGAGTTGCTTCAAGGTAACTTTTTCTTAAACACAAAACCCATTACAGTGAATTTCATTACTCCGTTGTTCCTCCAGAAAAGTCGGCCTTCATTCTCTAGTTTATTATAATTGATATTGGAGTTTTACTTGTTGCGACACACCTCACATCCCTTAAAGCATATAAAACAATATATGTGAAATTCACACCACTTTTTCATGATTATCGTCACATATATTGCTTTTTATTCTTTAATACGTTCTTTTTATTTTAACCCGTTGGCATAAACTGTTGGTCCGGTTGGACACGGTGGAATCACATGCTGGTCCTCACTCGGGTACCTTTCGAAAACATTGCCTTTGAACAGAGATTAGAATGGTTGACTTTATAGTCATCCGTTTTATCTTGAAAGGTGGGTAGGCAATAATATTTAATCAAGGGACCTTAACTTTGGTTCTTGTATAAAATTTCTTTACTGGACGAGCTCGCTCTTAATTTATTAAAGCTTCATCCGATGATCCCAAAGTAAAGTGTGAGTGTATATAAGTTATACAAATGGGGATATGGACATCGTTGCTCTGAACCTGCTTCATCCTTTTTACTAAGTGAGAGTTTCCACAAACAGACAAACGATTTGGAAGTGCATATACACAGAGAGACAGAGAGAGACCTGTTCATAATGACGAACTGTTTGACCAGCGATGTATTTTCATACATTGAGTAAATAACAAATAAGTGCGATATAATGTACATGGTGATAAAGTAACTAATAATGGAATGTTAGTGTCTTTCCGCACATTTGTAAGCGAGAAAGGGAAGTAGTATGGCGAGTTAATGTAAATTATTGCTCATGAACCTCATTAGATGGGAAGGAAGGGTTTGAGGATAACGTCTTAGTTTATGGGATCACAAAAACACCATAATTTCACAAAGCATGGTCATTAGAGAACAATGCCTTTAGGTTGAGTCGAAGAAAAGGATTCCAAGCATAAGTTGCCGATAAAGAAGATGATTACGTGGCACTAAAAGAGTGGCATCATTTATATAAATAATTTCTACTTTTAGTATCGCATTTTTGGGACAAAGACCTAAGCGTTGATTAAAACGTCTTTGGCAAAAGACCGATAAGTTGATTAGCAAAAGACTAATTTGAGACCCTATTTTTTTAAATCAACGAAGGTTGACCATTGCATTAATTGGTTCGAAAGTTTCCTCATGCTATCCAATTTGCCCTCCTACGAGGCTACGAGTTCCAATTGCAAAGACATTGTGACATTTTTCACTTGGTTATGCTTAATAATGGCTTTCTTGATGAAACGTTTCTCCAATCTGACAAAGATTGGTATTGCATATATTTCAAAGTGTTTCAAGAAATTAAGGTGTTTTCCACATTCGACCCCCAATTCATTACAATGCGATTCTGTTCAATTTTTAGGAATGAGGAACACCAATTTTCCTATTTCTCTCCCTACAGAATGGCTTTCATAAGGTATTTGATAAGTCCCAATATACATCAATGCGGTGATTAACAGTTATGTGTACTAGTCAACTTTAAAAGTCCAAGTACTCTTAAGATTTTTACTATAAAAAAACAATTATTAGATAAGGAAAATCAATATTTTCATTTTCTTTTATTCAGGACAAGCGGGTTTCTTAGAAGAAAATTCTAAATCCGTAAAAATATTGTATAACATCAAGAGGGACAAAAATGATCCCACTGTACTCTTTTCGTGTCCAAATGAATCTAGGTGGCAACTAATGTGACATACGCCGGTTACATGTAAGCTAACGTGTCGTTTTTTAAATTAAAAAAGTAGACAAAGTACAATTAATAATTTTGAACTCAATAAATATTTTTTGTTAAAAAAACAAAAAACCAGAATCAGAAAGGGCATGTGTTCGGTTGTGGTGGCCACGGCACTGTAGAAGTAAGTGGGGCCGCAACCGCCACCGCGTTGCTTTCGGCGCTCTTTCAACTACGTTGGCCAATGCCATTATCAGTTTCTCCGGCGAATATAGTCCGCAAAGTTAACCATGGAGAAGGCGCTGTCGGCAATGTCGGTTGGGACAAGGTGTCTAGTCTTGTCTAGCTCGACCTCACCATCTCTCTTGTAGCTCCGCAAAAGGGAAAACATAGAAGAAAAGAATGGCCATAAGCACGAATCCACTCACAAAGATCACATGAGTGATCTTGGTGATGACCATTGAAATCACTTGCAAGTCTTGCCTCAACCGATCTCCCAACCCTGATGACGAGAATGGCGGGCTCGCGCTTGTGCCCCTCTACTCGCCCACCCTAACCCTCACCTGTATATTTAATTCCAAAGCGCATCAAATAGAACTCCCCTACATCTTTTAAAACTGTCTGGTCAATACTCTCTGTGGTAGGTATAACGTTCGATTTATAACTTTTTTTCCCCTTCAATCGTTCCTCTATTTCACTGTATTTTGTTTTTTTGTGTTTGTATCTCTCTACAAATTGAAAGGAAGAAAGGGAAGCAAAATGAGACATTCGCTTTTGCTTCGAGATTCTGTTACTCTTTTTTTTTTTCCCTCAAACTTCTCTTTAATAAAAATTGTCTTGTTTTAAGTTTAAAATCATCTGTTTACTTTTTTCTTTTTTACTTTTATAGTAATAAAATTTCAGTCTATGCTAGTTAGGAAAGATAACAGTGGCCATATTTGTTCGTTAAGAAAGAATACGCACTTTTTTGACATATATAGAATGTGATTATTTTTTCTCTCTTTAATGTAAATACATGCTTTATTCCGGAGTTGGCCCACCAGTTATGTGAGAACTCTAAATGACGCTCCAACCCACCGTGGCCAATGGACCCCGGCTCTATTTGTTAACAACATGGCATGATAAATGGAAAAACCATATGAAAATGAAAAAGAAGTGTCATGTCTCCTTCCATGCCGTCGAGAATGAAGAAAGGACGAAAGACGTTAAGGTCGTTGCCATCCACAAGTTGGAAACAACCACTCGGTCTGGGCTTGGGTTGAAATTGTGTTTAGGGGAATCGTTATATCTAGTGATATATGTTCCTCATCATCATTTTGTTTCCCTCTAATATTACACACTAGTTCTCAACTAATTAATTTCTCAATACCAAGTTGTGTGTTAATAAAGTTGTGATTTTATGTTGTCTTGTTTTGTTTGTGTTTGACTAATGGTCATTTGCAATTATTGATCTGGGCATGTTGGACAGGGCCGCAGTGATGATTTCAGTCCTCATCATTTTCCCCCTTGTATTATAAAATTCTCAAGTAATCAATTTCTCAGTTGCAATTTTTTTTATTGATGAGCAATGAATATGCGTATGTGTGTTGCGGGTGGGCGTGCGACAGAGAGAGTTAGGACAATGCAAATTTTGTTGAAGTCCGAAAGTAGAGTCAGTAGTGCTCAATATAAAAATGGCCCTGCCTCACCCGTTACAATTAAGAATAGAAATGCTACTATAAAGAATTAACAATCTAAGCAAAAAAGTATTTTATGGACCAAAATCAAAAGTTTAATAATTTTACAAAATTTAATCCATCAGAAATTATGAAAAATGTGGTTAGTTGATGATTAATTGATTTTCAAACATAGAAGGATGTCTAGTCAATTAACAATAAACATAGAAGGTGAAGAGGAGGTGAGAGAGAAATAAGTAGGGTGAATTGGTGATTGAACTTGTTTCCGAACATAGAAGGTTAGTTTGATCAAATAAAGTATTTGTCCCAAAGCCAAAGAGGGGTAAAAATAGCTCCAACCTATTAATTTTATTTGAAATAAAGCAACATCATCAAAATTTTTATTTGGTGCAATGTCATACTTTAATTTAGAATTTTTCCCATTTAGATGTGGTCATTTTAAAGAATTTTTTTTTAATCTATGGGTGACATGGCATCTGCTAAGCTCCAAGAAGCACCGGCTATCAAAACAAGCAGTGAATGGCACAGATATCTAAGCAATTACTAGCTCTCTAATAAGTACACAGCATCTTTTGATTTTGTAACCTCTACTTATTGCTTTCTTGCGAAATCATGAAAATGAGAAGAAATGTTTTAAGCTTTGAAATATCGAGAAAAAGTTCTAAATGATTATGACCATCAATTTTCAAAAGAATCGATAATTGTTGAAGTAGTATAAACAAAAACAGGGGCAACAGGAAAAAAAATGAAAAAAAATTGAGCCTTCTAGTGCGCATGGTAGACCAGTAATGTGTTGCTTGGGTGCACCGAGTGCAGTGAGCCATCGTGGAGCAAGCAAGTTTTTTCCCAACTAACTCTACGTTCTTTGTTTCTCTTGCTGATATTCCTCAGTCTCTGTATACTTACGTCGCTCTTGCTTCCTTACACTGAAGGAACTCAAGGCGCGCGCTCTCTCTCTCTCTCTCTCTCTCTCTCTCTCTCTCTCTCTCTCTCTCTCTGTGGTTTTGTTCAGTGTTCTCACTTATTAGTTCTGTTCTCCTTTCAGTTTCCTCCGCGCCCATTGGTTTAATCGAATAATAAAAGGAGGCAACAAGGAGAAGGTTGGGGAAAGGAAATTCTAGAAATTAAAGAATAAATTATGGAAGGTGAAGAGAAGAGAAGAAATAAAATACTTGTACCAAGCCAAAGAGAGGGAAAAAATAGCCCCACCCTATTAATTTTATCTAAAATAAAGCAATGGTATCAAAATTTTCACGTCATCCAATCGTGTCCTTTAACTTTAGAATTTCTCACATTCGGATGTAGCCATTTTAAAGAAATTTTCTTTTGATTTATGAGTGACACAAAATCTGCTTAGTTATAAGAAGTTCCGGTTAGCAAAACAAGTGGTGGATGGTACAAGTATCAAAATCATTGTCAGCTATCATAGAAGTACACAACATCTTTTAATTTGTGACCTCTAACTTATTGCTTTCGTGCGAAATCATACAGACGAAAAGCAATGTCTCAAGCTTTGAAATATTTAGTAAAAGTTCTAAACGATTCTGACTGTCGATTTTGAAAAGAGTAGACAATGTTGAACTAGTATGAAAGAAAACAGGGACTACAGGAATAAAAAATGAAAAAAAAAAATAGCCTTCTACGGCACATGGACTAGAAACGTGTTGCTTGTCCACGTAAGATCATGTGTAAGTTCTCCACAGACACCAGTAACGTGTTACCTGGTGTGCACAGAGTGCAGTGAGCCATCACGGAGCGACCAAGTTTTTTCGTTCTAAGTTGCTCTTGCTGACATTCCTCAGTCTTTGTTTATTTACATCGCTCTTGCTTCCGTACACTCCAGGCTCTCTCTCTCTCTCTATATTTATATATCTGGTTTTGTTTCACTGTTCTAACTGATTAGTTCTGTTATCTTTCCAGTTTCCTTCGCACCCATTTGTTCAAGCGAACAATAAAAGGAGGCAACAAGAAGAGGAACAAAAGAGGGGGGGAAAAGGAAATTCTAGAAATTAAAGAAGAAATTATGGCCGAGGCATTTGCTACCCCCGTTGCCTCGAATCTAGTGTCGAAACTCGGCGAGTACCTGTTTGCTCCCATTGGACGTCAATTTGGGTACGTGCTGTGCTACAAGTGCTATGTTGAAGATCTCAAAAATGGAGTTAAGGAGCTGGAGAATGCGAGGCAAAGGGTGCAGAGCTCCGTCGATGCAGCCGGGTATGACGGAAAACTCATACACGCGGATGTTGAGGATTGGCTGGAGAGTGTGAAAAAGAAGGCTACAGAAGCAAAAAACCTGTTAAAACGTGGCGAGAGTGCACAAAATACTTGCTTCCGTGGGTGGCTTCCCAACCCCGTGGTGCGCCATCTAATTGGCAGGAAGGTGAAGAAGATAACCAAAGTCATTCAGGAACTTTTTATAAAAAGCGAAAGTACTAAATTCCAGAAGGTCTACCATGAGAATCCTCCCATAGGAATTGTCGCTGCTAACACTTCCACTGCAAGATCTGTTGACAACAGAGAAGATGTCCTGGAGTCCAGGGCCAAAATCACGGAGGATGTACTAAAGGCTATAGTTGATGACAAGGTCTGTGTGGTTGGGGTGTGGGGAGCAGGTGGGGTTGGCAAGTCAAAGCTTTTGGAGGACGTCGAAAGGAGAGTTAAGGAAGAAAACCTGTTCGATGTGGTTGCCACGGCAAGAATATCACACACTCCAGATCTGAAAGAAATCCAGGGAGCAATTGCTTATGCACTGGGTCTTAAGCTAACAAATGATGAGCTTGTTGATGAGAGAGCACATCGGTTGCATAAGAGGATAGAGGATGATTCTAAGAAAAACATGAGAGAGGATGATTCTCAGAAAAACATGAGAGAGGATGATTCTCAAAAAAACATGAGAGAGGATGATTCTAAGGAAAACATGATAGAGGATGATTCTAAGAAAAATATGAGAGAGGATGATTCTCAGGAAAACATGAGAGAGGATGATTCTAAGGAAAACATGAGAGAGGATGATTCTAAGGAAAACATGATAGAGGATGATTCTAAGAAAAACATTCTCATAATTTTAGATGATTTATGGGAGAAGTTAGAGTTGAAAAAAGTCGGAATCCCTTGCAGCGATGGCAATAAAGTAAGAGGTTGCAAGCTATTGCTAACGTCTAGAAAACTAGATGTTTTGCAAATTGACATGGGCTCCGATCGAGAATTTCAACTCAATGTCTTAGAATATGGAGAAGCCCGAAGACTTTTTGAAATGACGATCGGGGACAAAGTTAACAGTTCCAAGTTTGAACCTTGGGTGGACGGAGTGGTCAAAAATTGTGGAGGCATGCCACTTTCGATTGTTCCATTGGCAAGAATGTTGAAGCACAAAGATTCGGTTGCATGGAAAAATGCTTCGACCAATAGAGACCTATCGAACGTAAAATCAGTAGTGGAACTAAGTTACAATGACATAAAAGAAGAAAGGATCAGATCATTATTCTTGGTTTGTGCTCTAACCTCTGGGAGAATTTCCGTGAGGGATTCTCTTATCTATTGCATTGGTTTGGGTTTGTATAAAATGTTCAACAAAACCATCCAATCCGCTAGATATAAGTTGATTGTTGATCTACATAGCTTGCGGGACTCTTCTTTGTTACTAGATAATGATGCCAAGGAACTGTTCAGAATGCATGACATATTTGTTGAAGCGGCCATCTCTATTGCTTCCATGGAATGGAACGCCTTGGTTGGGAGGAAGGGTTATGGGTTTAAAGTAATGTCAAAGGATGAGCTTAGAAAATGCACCGTTATATCCTTCCCCTATGTTGGCATTGATGAGCTTCCTGCAAAATTGGATTGCCCAAACTTGAAGATGCTTCTAATATTCGAGCACTACTGGTCTCTCGAAATCCCCGAGTCATTTTTTGAATCTATGGAGAAGCTCCAAGTCTTGGCCTTTTCTGGCTTAGAAATCACCACTCTACCTCCGTCGATTGAGTTCCTTGAAAACCTCCAGTCACTATCTCTTGATCACTGCAGTTTGGAGGATGTGACTATCCTGGGTAAGCTGAAAAGATTGCAGTTCCTAAGTTTCACCGGATCTACAATCGCTCGGCTGCCCAAAGAGATAGGCGAACTAACAGAATTGAGATTTTTGGACTTGAATAGGTGCTTCGGGCTCCAAATTATTGAACGCGGCATGCTCGAAAGCTTGGTTAAATTGGAAGAATTGTATATTAACAAATTTTGTCAATGGGAGGCCGAGGATGAAGCACCGAGAAGCAACGCCAGTCTAGCTGAGTTGAAGAACATGAAAAACTTGAGTGCTTTAGACATTACCATTCCTCATTCTACCAATCTCTCAAGCGACCTGCCATTTGGGAATCTGAATGAGCATAAAATCCGAATAGGGAGCACTGGGCAATGGTGGGATGAATACAAGCAATCCAGAACTTTAGAGCTCGAGCTGGATTCTGGCAATCTTCTCCATGAAGTGTGGATGCAGGAATGTTTGGGAAGAACGCAGGATCTCCACTTGAATGGATCGCAAGATGGCAGAGATAGCATTCACGACTTGTGCACGAAAGGTTTCCAGGAATTGAAGCATCTTAACGTAAAAAATAATCTCTCATTTCATTACGTTGCTGACTCCACAAAGTTCCCTGCATTTACGAGATTGGAATCGTTGGTTCTCGATAATTTGAAAAACTTGGAGAAGATTTGTCGCGATTGTCTTGCCCCAAAATCCTTCATCCAATTAAAGACTGTGGAAGTGGAATACTGCAGCGAAATTAAATATTTGTTTCCTTCGTCCATGATGAAAAGATTCTTGCAGCTAGAAGAGATTGAAATAACTAGATGCAACTTGATGCAGCATATTGTCGCAGATGCCGAGGCAGATGATTACATAGATGAAATAGATAATGATGCCAATGTGAGGTCATGCAAGTTGAGTAGGTTGACGTTACAAGACTTGCCAGAGATGACGAGCTTCTGTAAAACCGAGGACCACTCAGTCGTATTCCTAGATGGGCAACAGGTAAATTTCATGCTTTCCGAAAGAGTCATATTCTCCTTCATCCAAACCATCCAAATTGGAAGAAACCTTCTCCAACTATTCCTCTGATGCATGAGTTACAAACGTGGATATCGCCTTCAATTGAATATGTTAATCATAGAAAAATACTTGTTTAAGCATGTGTTAATTCGTTACTTAATTCTGTGGTACTCTCGATAATGAAATCTGAGGAAAAGATAGACAAAATAACGTAAATTAAGTTTCCGACTTTTATAGCTTTTTCCAATTTCCTCCATACCTCCTAAAGATATCAGTTGAAGTCCCACTTATTTTGCGGTCTTTAAAAAAATTGACTTATTGAAATATTTACTATGGAGATATAATGTAGAGAAATTTGTGTAATTTTAACAAATGTGCATTTATAACCAAACCACAACAATTGTTTAGTTACACTTGTATCGTTTAGTGTTTTGTGTTAAAAGGCATTGAGTTTATTCAAATTTGATTATCTAGATATTTGATTTATAAACACATGAAAGTATTGACTTTAGAATTTTCCTCAATTTTTTTTTTTTTTGTGGAAATGTGGCTCTAAACAAACTTCCATTATATAATTTTTTTATCTTCTTATTGTTAATTGATGGATTATTATGTGACTACGAAATGAAAAATCAAATATAATATTTAGTAGGCAATTTTTTTTTTCATTACCCCGGTTGTAATATGGACCTTCTGTGGTGATCAAATCTACCGCAAATCTACATTTTAATTACTTTTCTAATATTACTAGTAGAATTTATGTGCTCTGTACATGTCTAAATTTCTGTTTTTTCTAATAAAATATTCTTGAAAGTATTTATTAGAAACACATCTAGCATTCATTTGTTCATTATTGCTTGGATTTAACAGTTTCTGTAACAATTCCGTTTGTATCTATTAAAAACATGGAAACCCCTTTTTAAAATTATCGTAAAATTACGTTTGTAGTGTGACCCAAACTGCAAAAGCATGATGCTCGACTAAAATCATTTATTAAATTAATTGCCTACATGACTAACTCTCCACATAAATTAGTATTTTTATGACGAGAAAGGGTATCTTAGGTTCTTACATAGGTAGAATTAAACCCATTGCTGAAATTTACTTTGATGCCCGTATGGTGCTGCTGCGAACAGTTCATGGATCTTATGGCCAACCATATTGATGAACCCTTTTTGACTTTGGTTCTATAAGTCATCTATTCCGCCTTACATATATACTAGAATTTTAGCCCATGTTATGCACAGGGACAACAATTTTTTTGACTACTTCATAAATTTATAATTACTTTTTAGTTTCAATCTTTTGATAAGGCATGTTTTTGTTTTTGGAATACTTTAAAGAAAAAAGCCAAACTCAAATTACAAGTTTTAATCAATTAAAAGTATAATTTTTATCGGTTGGTCAGTCACAAGCCCTTTAAATAATGTCCATTGTTATGTTTAATGTTGTTCTATGTCTTTCTTTAACTTAACATGTTGTAAGTCCATGAGCATCTGGTAGAAAATAATTAAGATGGTTTTTGTACGTTGTTATTTGAGATATTCTATAAGACCACAATTAATGACTAACAAGAATTAATTGAGTCTATGCCATTAATTTGTAAAATTTAGAAAGCACAAAACGTGAGCGTAAATTCAATAACCTCGATAACTCAGGGACCTCCTCTTGTCATATATATAATAGAGCCCCAATAGACAATAATATAAATGATAAGTCAATTGTAAAAGTTAATAAAATTTAAAGAAGAAAAATATAAAATTAAAAAATCACTACTCGCCCTTTTTTCCCGACATCTTCAAATCTACTGTGTGAGATTATTTCCTTTATTAATTTTTTCACGGACACCGCGTGTTCATAGCTTTTAGTTATAAGTGTTGTGAGATTATGTGGGATTATCCACCCCTTGCTGCTAAAGAAAATTCAATGCATATACCTTCATAACGTTATTCTCCTGACTTTTTAAGGTTTCATTGCCCTTGTTGGAGTCCTTGACCCTGTCTGAACTTCCCAAAGTGAAAGAGATATGGAATTCTCAATTTCCTTCGGATGTGAGCAACCTAAAATTTTTGGAGGTACAGGATTGTCCCTTACTTTTGAGCATCTTCCCATCAAATATGGTGACAAAACTACAGAATTTGGAAGCCATAACCATTGAAAGATGTCAATTAATACGAGAAGTATTCAACCTTGAAGGACTTACAACTAGTGGGGATGTCAAGACTCTATCGCGATTGACGACATTAATCTTGAGTAACTTGCCAAGGTTAGAGCACATATCGAACAAGAATCCAAGAATAACGTCGTGTTTCCGAAACTTAAGGATATTGAAGGTGCAAGGTTGTGAGAACTTGAGGTTTATGTTTTCTTCTTCCATGGCTAAAGCACTCCAACAAATAAAAGAAATAAAAATAGCGAGATGCAAACTATTGGAGGAAATTATGGATGTGCAAGAAGAAGAATCAAAGAAAGATGCATCTATGCACACTTTAGTGTTCCCTCTATTATCCTCCTTATCTCTTGAGGAATTGCCAAATCTTAGAACATTCTCTCATGGGACACACTGTATTCAATGTCCAACCTTAACAAGATTGAGGATATCTGGATGCCCCAGAATGATGACGTTCTCTTCATTCGAAGGAAAGCAACAGAGGATAACAGCTAATACAGGTTTACAACAAGCACTTGGTGTCAACTCTAGCTTGTCCTTGCCTATACTCTTCAATCAAAATGTGCGTAAATATCCCTGGAATTTTCTATTATATGTTTATCGTAGAAATTATTCTTGATAACTATAGCTTTATTGCTGATGAAGTAGTTGAAAACTCTGTTTGCATGTCCTTTAAAGCCTCTTGCTACTGCATGCATTTGTCGTTTTTCTATGACGATGGTAATCTCGAGTAAGCAACTTCATTCTTGAGAATATATTATCGAGCATATTATCATGGGTAACCAACTTCGTCCAAATCAGGATTTTAAGGAGTTCTTGGTCGAGAAACTAACATATGGTCATTTCATACAGATTCTTTTTCCGAGCTTGGAGGAGTTGACCATCGTGTCGTGTGGGTTGATGAAGATATGGCACAAGGAACTTTCTAAAGAATCATTCTGCAAACTAGCATCCATCACAATCCGAGATTGTGAAAATTTGTCTCATATTTTTCCATCAAATATAATAGAGGTGTTTCAGAGCCTGAAAATGATTGAGGTGGTCAATTGTACCTCTTTGCAATTTTTAATGGAACATGTTGCTGTCAATACTAAGAAAAGGGCAAAAAGTCTAGTCTTCTTAGACTTAAACAAAGTGAAGTTGTGGGACCTGCCAAGGCTGGATGCGTTAGTGACAAGTAGCTCCCAAGCAACGTTGAGTCTTCCTAGTCTGACTAGCGTTAGCTTGCGCAATTGCCATAGTTTGAGATATCTCTTCACATATGACACGTCCAAGACTTTTCATAAGCTTGAGATGCTAGATGTTTCTTATTGCAATAAGATGCAAGAAGTAGTTGCCATGGAAGAAAGTGAAGAGCGAAAGTTGAAGGCAGTGAAGTTCTCTTGTTTACATACATTGGAGCTTTGTTCCCTTAAGAGCTTGATTAGTTTCAGCTCAGGAAGTTGTGAATTTGAGTTTCCCTCCCTCACAAATCTCTCAATTCTGGAGTGCACTGAACTCAAGGCATTCATATTGAGGCTGCCAGGGCCAAGAGTGGAGACAACGAATGAGGGAATTGCCGGTTTCAATGAAAGTCCACATTCTTTATTTGACGAGAAGGTTTTCCTCTTTGCTTTATCTTAGTTGTATCTTTGCTCATGTGATTAACTTTCTTCTTTTTGATGCTCTGGATACATGATCAACTTAGCTTCAATGCTAGTCATGTTGACTTTAGCCAGGTGATGCTTCTATAGGTTGTATTTCCCAAATTAGAAGAGCTACTTCTAACAGGAGTTCAATCAAGATTTTGCATAATTTTAACAAATTTATATGCATTTAACAACCCAACGAAAAAAATTGTCTACTAACATTTGTTTTGTTGGTATTGAGTTTATTCAAATTTGATTATTTAGATGTTTAATTTATAAACACAGTATTGATTTTAGAATTATCCTCAGTTTATTTTTTGTGGAAATGTGGCTCTAAATAAACTTCCATTATATAAATCTTTTTATACTCTTATATGTTAATTGATGTACTATTATGTGACTAAGAAATGAAAATTCCAATATAATATTCAATAGTCCAATTTGTTTGCCTTACCCCTGGTTGCAATATTGACATTCGGTGGTGATCAAATCTACCGCAAATCTATATTCTAACCACTTTTCTAAAATTACTAGTAAAATGTTTGTGCCATGCACATGTTCAATTTTTATTTTTATTTTTATTTTTTGGTAATAAAATGTTTGCGAAAGTATTTGTTAGAAATATATCTAGCGTTCATTTGTTCACTGTTGCTTGGATATAAAAGTTTCTGTAACTATTCTAGTAGTATAGAATAAAAATATGGGAAACCTTTTTTTTTTAAATTATCTTAAAATTATGTTTATGATGTGACCCAAACTGCAAAAGCATAATGCTCGGCTAAAATAATTTATTAAATGAGGTAACTCCTTTTAGCTACATGACTAGCTCTCCACATAAATTGATCTTTTCATGACGAGAAGGGGATATCTTAGGTTCTTATATAGGTAGAATTAAACCCATTGCCGACATTGACATTGAAAAGGTAAGTTAGTGTCTATTGTTTTTTATTTTTTTAATTCAGCATTCTTCTAGTTCTGGTCAGTGAGGCAATTTCTTATAAACTGGATCATTATTCTGTACCAAAAGTTTAGCAATTCGCAGTGCAAGAACTAACTCATGATGTTGTTCATTCCCAAAGGTGTCCCTAAATTATTGACATAATAAATTATGTACCAAATATTTCAGTTATTCAACATATACGAGATTTGTACGCAGGTTCTTTTTCCAAGCTTGGAGGAATTGAAGCTTTCTTCCATGTGCCAACTAAAGAGTATATGGCACAATCAACTCCATGGAGAATCCTTTTGCAAACTTGCATCCGTCACTGTTGAACTTTGTGAAAATTTGCCACATGTTTTTCCATCAAATTCAATGGACAAGTTGCAGAGCCTAAGTAAAATTGAGGTGGTAGGGTGTCCCTCCTTGGAAGCATTATTTCAACTTGTAAGCCTGAGCTTTGAGAAAAGACAAAAGCCATTGGAACTCTCTGCATTGAAAAAAATGAAGTTGTTGAATTTGCCAAGGTTGACAGACATTTTGAAGAGTGACTGCGAAGTAACCTTGACATTTCCTAGTCTAATGGAAGTGAATGTGAGACGTTGTCATAGTTTGTCATATCTCTTCTCAAGTACTACGGCCAAAACTCTTCATGAACTTGTAGCGCTTGATGTTTCTTGTTGCAATAATCTGCGGGGCATAATCGTGATGAAAGAAGGAAAAGGGAAAACTGCAGAGATATTTGAGTTCCGTCATTTAACCAAACTCAAGCTTGGAGACCTCAAGAGTTTGATTTGTTTTAGTCTAGAGAATTGTGTCGGTGATGGGTTATACCCACTATTTGATGAGAAGGTATCATATCTTGATTTATCTGACATGTTATGTTTCCTTGTTTTTTTGTGCTTTGGCCCTAAGATATTTTGGGTATTTTTGGTTTATCTCTATACATTTATAGCTTGCATTTCCAAAGTTAGAAGAGCTACACATCAAGGGAGTTCAACAAAAAGAACTATGGGACAATAAAATCCTTGTGGAGTCCTTTTGCTGTCTAAAGGGCCTCAAGGTGAAGCAATGTCACAACCTGGTGAATGTGATTCCTTCATTCATGTTAGAGAGGCCGCTTCACTATATGGAGTCCTTGACAGTTGAGGATTGCCCATGTTTGAGAAATCTTTTTACAATGTCTATGGCAAAAAGTCTAGGACAACTCCAATATTTGGGTCTCGGTGGTTGTGGAGAGATGGAGTACATTGTCGCTAAAGAAGAGGAGAAACCTGAAGAAGCAATCGACAAAATTGTAATTCCTCAACTTGTCACTGTGTATCTTCACAACATGCCAAAACTCATAAGTTTCTGCCAAGGGAAGCATATTTCAGAGTGGCCCTCCTTGAAAAGGTTTACTATTGAAGATTGTAAAGCTGTGAAGGCGATTCTAGGAGATGCCAGTTGTACAAAATTAGAGGGTAGCGGTCTAACACATCAACCGCTTTTACTCGTCGAAAAGGTTTGCACTCATTCTTCTCTAACGGTGGCATATCTAGTTTGTTGTCATGATGGTTTGAGCTAAGGGTTTGATCAATCACATATGATAACTTATCATTTTCATTTACAAATCTTTGACCTCAAATAAGAAACATCTCAAAGCTACTTCTTTAATATAAAAATATTGAAATGTATATCAAAACATTTTCATAAATTTTAAAAAACTTAATACATATTTTCTTTCCTTTTCAAGTCTTAGATTAAATTGTAACTGAAGCACAAATATTAATGAGAGGCTAATCTTCAATTGACAACTTTTAATTAATCTAGAGTCTAGACAATGCCAAAGATGTCTGCTTAATTTGAAATATTGTTCAATGTATGATCAAGGATTAATGACACTATGAGTTCTAAAACTTGTGATGGTTTGGCACTTAAGTTCTAAAATTTGCACAATTGATGCATCTCAAGACTTGTTAAGTCCATCCCTTTTTTGTGGATAAATACTGCATTTTTATCATATTTTGAGTCCTGCATGGACTTTGACGCGGTGATGGAGCTTCCTCAAGAACAAAGGGAGCTGTTTCACCATTGCCACATTGAAAAATTGAAAAATAAAAACGAAGAAAAAAATTAGGGAAAAAAATCAGCAGCAATATGATACTGGAAATAAAAAAAAATTCCTATGGGAGATCGCCAGTCAAAGGGAGCAAGGGCTGTATAGGGATCGCCACTACTGCTTCCCTTACTATCGATGAGGGCTGGCCCTCACCATAAGCAAGTAATGGCTTGTTACCGCCCTTGGCAATTTGGTTGAAGGCAAGTGGGCTCACTCGCGTGGTGGCGAGGAGCCAAGTTTGGCAACTGCTAGTGACCTGGCCAAGGGTACCAAGCACCCTAGCCATGACCCTGGGTATGGTTGCAACCCTCGCCGGTGCAAAAGCCCCGAGACAAACCCTCCCTCTCTCCTACCCTGTTTTCTTATATGTACTTTTTAAATTTTTGGTTGCCTTTTTAAAGTGACATCACCACATTCGCACCACATGTTACAATTAATAAAAGGAAAATTTGATGAAAAACAAGATTAAACAATAAAGGAAAAAAAAATAGTTCTTAAACATGCCAAATAGGAATAAGTTTTAAGAGTCATTTTGTCACTATTCCTGAAGTCAATTATAAATATTGTGATGGAAAAATCGTTCCACGGGTCCTAAAACATATTTATGAAATGCAATCAAATCATAAATTTTTCAGTTGGTGCAATGAACTCTTAAATCTTTATCAAAAAGTGCAATTTGAGTCCCAAACGTTTCCATTGGTGTAATTAAGTAATAAATTAATACAAACAAATGCAATTTGACATTGTCGCATAAGCAATCTAAGTTATTGTGTACTAAAAGAACTTGATTATGATTTTTCAAAAATATTTAAAACACTTGACTACATTTCAAATGTAAGATTAATATTTCCAATGCACCTTTATTTCTGAATTATGACTAAAACTGCAAGTAGTTGATATAATATTTTTCACTTTCGGGTCAAACATAGTCAGCTTAATCAAATGCTAATTAAAGGTAGGGGTGATTGGGTCCAGGGTGGGTAGGATCTAGACTTGAACCCTATACCTGACCTTGTTCTAATCGGTTCCCCTTTTTTGGACTCTATCCCCAACCCTATTTGTATTGGATCTTATATTTGACCCACCTTGTTTTTCCCATCCAGTTCCAGGGTTAACTCTATTTCCATCGGAACCTGTTTTGCAATCTCCTGATATCTTATACGACTTCGAATTTTATATTAATACGCGATAAAATAATGTAATCCTCTTAATTTATATTGAAACATTAAGCACTTGTAATAAATAAATACATGAACTTTTTGACTAAAAGAAAAATTAATGATCCATAGGGCTAATTATAATAAATAAAATCATAAGGCAACGATTTAGCAACAAACATGGGTCTAATATTAGTCTTAGTCCCACAACTACTACATGAAGCTACTCATTTATGCAAGCATAACTCCTCCTACAAAAGAGAAATTAAGCCAGCCAATCCATGTGGTACACAAGAATTTGGTGGCGACAAACACCATCCGTCCATTGGACGGTGCGAGAGGGAGCCGGTGGGAGGGAAGCAAGTGAGGAAGAGGAACGACGAAGGAGGAGTGCCATGCGTGTTTAAGAGAGCCAAGAGGAAAAACGTCGTGTGATTGCGGGAGTAAGAATAGAAATCAGGGGGAAAAATAGGGTTTTGGACCTCTAGTTACATAACCGATTCCCAAACTGGTTCCAAAACGGGTTTGAGAATCGATTCCTAGACCAATTTAAACCGGTTTCGAATTTTGAGAACCGGTTCTCAGACTGGTTTCAATGGGAAATGGTTCCCGACCCTGTTTTCTAGGTGGGTCGGTCCGGTTCCCGAGTATACTCGGTCCGGTTGCACACCCCTAATCAAAGGAACTCAGCAAATCTGCACTGTCACTCCACATGAGCCAATATTTTTTTTCGCTACATGCATTATATGTAAATAACTCAATTGCATTGACGTGGAATCTAAGATTCAATGTGCTATCATTCACTATCACAAAAAAATTTGAGGAGCTTTTTACTAGGTGTATGATATATATATTAGCAAATGATAACATAGAATGAAATTACATAGCAAGTTGGTTCAAAATCATAAAATCCGAAGGAAAATCGGAGAGAGAGAGAGAGAGAGAGAGAGATGCCAAATTAGGCGAGGAAGAAGAAACACCAAATAGGCAAACACATTAGTCAATGAATTCATCCTCAAAATTGAAGAAAATTAGTATTTTGGCCGATATCGTAGGTAATTAAAACAAGAGTTTCTTACCAAAAGAAAAATAAGAGTTCAAACCACGCAAGCATAAATAAGACAAATGAATAGCATGGTAGTTGAAGAATCATGTCATATATCAATCTCCCCAAAAGGGAGATTTGTATATGTACCTAGGAAGTATAAGGCTATTCTAAGTATCTTAGTACAAATTTTAGCGTCATGAATTTGCAATTCTATGAATGATCAATAGGAAAAACTATGTTCCGGATATTACTATATTTAAGAAGGTATTTCTAGATTAGCCAGTAGAATTTTACTCCACTCCCTTCACTATTCCCATAAGCAGAGTCCTTATTCAACTCTTGAAGATATTAGGCGCACTTATCCATGCTGCTTTGCTCAATAGCAAATTCATTTGGACTGTTTTCTTGTCTTCTTATAGTTTATGATTGAATCTAGTCAATTCTTACTAAAATTGTTGAAATCTTCTCTCAAACCACTAAAATTTATTTAACCTCTTCAAGATCGTTAAGGATTTATAATAACCACAATTACGGAAATAGTCGGATTACTCCTGATAGTCAACATTATTAGAATGACACGATAATCATAATAATAATAATCGCCATACCAGTCCACATAATAATCTTGATAGGCCCTACTCTTTTCAAATCTTGATACACCAGAGTTAATAGATATTGCTACATTATTCAAAGAGAAAATATACCAAAGAGAGAGTGGCTACAAATTAGCAAGCATGGCAACTAAAGTTTCAATGGGCATCATGCCATATATCTTCATGAGCATATTAGATCAGAAATGCAAGTGTAGCAACTAAAATAAGTACCATAGCATTGTCCCTTGGATTAGAATAGTTGCACAATGATGATACGTGCTTAAAGCAAAGTTTTGATACCAATTAATGTTGAAGAGATTTAACTCAATGACCAATTGATGAAGAATAGATCAAGATCCGATACCAACTAATGTTGAACAAAAGCATGAACAAAGTCAGGTTTAGATTCATTGAAAGTGAAGGAAAATCAGATAATAAGAAAAAGACGGAGAAACTAAAGAGAGATGAAGGAGATAGAAAGGCCAATTCAGGTGGGAAAAAGATATGTCAAATAGGCAAATTTAGTTATCAAATGATTCAAATCAATTAATCATTAGAACTAAAGAAAAATATTTAATTGGTTTATGTTTATAGGCAACTTTAATAATAGTGATCAACTATTAATAGAAAAAAATCAAGATTAATATCCTCAGTCTTGATAATTTCAAATAACAAACTAAGAAAGAAACAAATCAGCTAGTGATCGGAGACTCTCGTACAACATTAATTAAACAGTACATACATGCACTCACCATCTTTTGATTTAATTGTTGGATTCTTTTCTTCGGTATTTGTTGTGTTTTCTTCAAGTGTATACCTTGTCAGAGAACTTTTGAAGTGCAAGATCCATGAAGCATTGGTTTGTGCAAATTGGTTTCGATTTTATCATCTGCACTTCAAAGAAATGGGACAGTATATTGGCTATTGTGTTTTTCAGAGTTGTAATAAGCTAAATCTAACATGAGCTAAATTTGAGATTCATGAGAGACAAATTATACACAAAATGAACATGGTTGTCTAACTAAGAAGGCTATGGTTATGCTACTGCCCAAACATAATGCTTGATATATATTATAAAAATTTATGCTTTCTACTTTAACATTATATGACAGGGGAATGAATTTTAGGGGGTGGCATTTGCTAAATAGAAATAACGTATATCTAGTCTTCTTTTCTTTCTATTCTTTGATAATGTCCACCTTGTGATTTTTTCTTTGTTCCTGAAATTGAAGTATTCTCTTTTTTGAGGGAATAGAGAATTGGCTCTAATTAATTAAATTGAAAAATAACAGGTCGAGTTTCCTAGTTTGGAGTCGATGAAGATCTCGCACATGGATAACATTGAGAAAATATGGCTTGATGATCTTGATTCAAATGCCTTTGGCAAACTCAAGACACTAGTAGTGGAGTATTGTGAGAAACTTTTATCCATATTTTCATCTTATAATATGCTCACAAGATTTCAAAACCTAGAGAAGATAACTGTGATGGATTGTGGATCCTTAGAAGTGGTATTTCAAATCCAAGAGTTTGAATTTAGCAAAGCTAGTTCTACAAATACTTTTCAATTGAGAGAATTATTTTTGATGCGGCTCTCAAAAATGAAACACGTGTGGAATGGACTTCCTCAAGGAGGTCTTACCTTTGGACGCTTACACTACATGAGAGTTTTCAAGTGTGAGAGTCTCAAAAGTTTATTTCCAAGCTCGATGGCAAAAAGTGTGACACAACTTGAAAAACTTATAGTAAGGGATTGCGGGGTGGAGGATATTATCACGGAGGAAGACGGAGTAGGGATGAGTGCAAATGATCTCTTCTTTCCTCAATTAATCGACCTAAGATTACTTGAGTTGCCGAAACTTAGGAGTTTCTACCGGAATAGTCATAATTCAGCATGGCCACTCTTGAAGCAATTGCGAGTGAGACATTGTGGCAAGATGAGGTCATCCTCATTTGCTTGTGAATCCCAAAGCTTCCAAGGTACAATTACCAACGAGAACCAATCTGCACTCTTTTCTTTTGAAAAGGTATGGCCCTTATTAACGATTCTAGCTCTTGGCTATTGTCTTCATTGGTTTATGTTCATAGCTCTTGGTGCATTATTGTTTTTTCTAGGAAATTGAAATTGTCAAAGATTTCATGCTTGTTGATACTCACCTAACCATACTTGTGAATTGCTTAGATATTTAAAGATTATTCGCAGTTAGTTATTTCCAGCTCATATTCTTTGATATATAGTCTATTGATCCTAGCTTTTACTTTGAAGAGAAACACTTTTTATTAAATTAACTTGCGTAGACGGTCATGCTTCTAATGAGCCACTCGTATCTTATGATTGAGATTTACCTATTTACTTTAATTTGACCAACCCCGTCCACCAAAATTTAAAAAAAAACAAAAACAAAAACAAAATTGATATTATGCTCTTAGCTACAAAACAAATTTCCATCCTCGAACATCTTGAATATGGTTGGTAATTGTCAAGCACCGCAAATAATTTCCTTATCTTGTCACATGTTAGTAATTTATCAATAGGCTTCAAAAAGGATTAACTTTTTTTTTTCTACTTTCAAAATCACCAACTACTCTAATAATTTACCAACTTTTATTCCGGCGGCTCACCAACATACTTGAAATTACTAACTTTATTTGAATTTACTAAACTTAATTTGATTGGTGTACCAATATTAGTCACATTAAGACTCTATTCATTTCACACAAAAAAAATGGCATTTATGTAAAATGTTTTTTAAAAAATGATCACTTATATCGCCTCCAAAAATGAATAAACGAAAAATGTTTTCAAAATCCACAAAAAAAAATATTTAGATATAAATTATTGTCGACAATGAAAAGAATTTTCATTAACTAATTATTATTGAGTGATACAAGCGATCATTTAAAAAAAAATGTGTTTCAAAACATTCATTTTCTATAAAATACAAACTAATTTTAGTTACTTGCCACCTTGTTATCTTGTTAGGTTTGGAAAGCACCAACATTTCCCAAATTACGGACTGCTCAAATAATCAACCAAGATTTATTTTTATGACAAGCCAACGTCTCTCAAATTACCAACTTTAATTTGAAACTACAAACGAAAATCTAATTGATGTACCAACAATCATAAAATTAAGATACCAACGGATTTTATTCGCTGACCAACTTTTTATCTTATAGATCTTGAAAGTATAATTCTTGAAAAGTACTATTATATCTTTATACTTTCAAGATCGCCAACTACATTAAAAATCTACTAACGTTTATTCCAATGGCTAACCAACACTTTTCAAGTTGCAAAGGTTCAATCGAAATTACCAAACTTAATTTGAGTGGTAAATCAGTGATCTACCAACACGGAATAAGGTTCCTTTGTAATTGCACAAAACCCTAAAAAATCAATTTATTTAGGGTTATGTACTTTTGGTTTATTTCTTTGCTCATCTAATGTTTCACTTTGCTTTTGTAAGAATGAACAACTTGTCTTCATTATTTACTCTTTTTTCCATCCAAATCTTAAACTATCATCTCTATCTCGTTTTAACGCTTTTTCATCCATGTCCCATCATTTCAATTTTCCTTTTCTTCTCTTTTCTTTTCTTTTTTTTCCCCAATCATTTTTTGAGTTTGAATGCATTCTTCTCAAAGTAACACAAAAGTGAAGCCATATGGTACTTGCGATCTATAGTAAAATAGATATGAGAACTGCAGCTTCGAAAACAATGTGCAACATTAATACAACATCTTACTATTGAGACACATACACTAACTATAAAAATAACCTGATTTGTTAAAACAAGCAAATGTAATTTTTCCATTTGAATTTAAGTAATTATAATTGAAATAGCTGAAGCATCATTGATTAATAACTTTCTTTATCCAAATTCACGAAATATATTGTGATTGTATCAATCAAAAAATAAAAATAAAAATTGGGCACACCACTAACAACAATCATCCCTCGTATAATGGCCATCAATGCTTGCTCGTCTACTTCCGGAAAGTTGTGTTTCTCCTTATTTCCCTAAACTGAAGGACATTTTAGTCATTATGCCTAATTAAACGGATTCCCTCCCGTAGGTCATTTCTCACTTGGAGGGATCAACATTGACGATGGAGGATGTTATGATGATGATGCCGCAGCATTACGTCTTCCACATTCTCAAAGAGCTGGTTTTGGCATGCTACCATGATGAAAATATCGTTTTTCCTTCCAACTTCCTTCTCCAGAGATTCCCCAATCTAGAAGAGCTTGTTGTGAGATGTAGTTCCTTCGAGGAGATATTTCCAGAAGATTCGTCTGGACATGGGGGAGTGACTCCATGTGGAGAACTAACTGACATGGAGAAAACTCTCCAGGCACTGCAAAATTTGAGGCGACTTAGGCTATCTACGTTGTGTAAGCTGAAGCGAGTTTGGAAAGATGGCTCCTTGATGGCTGAAATTCTCAAACAGATTGAAGTTCTGCAGGTTGTGAAGTGCCCGAGTTTATCAATCGTACTTCCATCCCCGACTTCATTCCAGAGATTGACGAGTTTAGAAGTAGTGGATTGCGTTGGTTTAGTTCATTTGGGGACTTGCTCAACAGTGACAAGTCTGGTGCACCTTACTCGGCTAATCCTATTAAATTGTGGTGCGATGGAAGACGTGGTGACAGATGATGGAAATGGAGCGGAGGAGATCTCTTTCCCCAAGCTGCGCTGGTTGGCACTTGACAGTTTATCAAGCCTTGAGAGCTTCTCCGCCACTAATTGCACCTTCAGATTCCCATCGCTAGGGCGTCTCGTCATCATGAAGTGCCCCAAGATGAATATTTTCTGCAAGGGTGCCTTGAGGACACCGAACCTAGATAGAGTACTCCTCTCCTACGTGGGTGATGAATGGCGTTGGGAGGGCGACCTTCATACCACCATCCGAACCTTATCGGCTTGAAATGATGCACTCCGAATTTTGCAAGACAGGTAAATCTGTGTGCCTAATCATGTCTGCTTGAATCTGGTGTCATAAGGAAGAAATTTGTGTTCCTCGAATTCTATATTGGCTCATATGAAGTCAGTCTTTCTGAAAGGAAAGTTCGACTGGGTTTTAAAGGAATTGTCACACGATTCGACAATTAAGGTCTGTTGAGCACTTACTCACGCATACATTCTAGCTGTTCGATGAAATGCTTAGCATGACCTCAGTTAGTGCAACTTCAAAGATTGTGAGGTTTAGTTATATGGGAATATATTCTTACCCACCTCTCTGGTTAATCTTGAGGATTGTCAGTAGTTAGACATATCTTAAAAACAATGTTTGTTTCTTTCAGGTGTCGTGCTCGCTACAATCTAAGTGGCTGCTGCTAGAAAGTGTCTCCTGTAGGAAGATGTTGGATAGAGCTTTTTGCAACTTGTTCACTGATAGTGTTCTAATTATGGTGTTGATGCTTCTTGAGATGGCATCTTTGTGCCGACATGTGGTATTCACGATGGGCATGTGCTTCATTGAATATTTCATTCTTTTTCTAGTTTGGAATGTCCTCTGTATGTCATTTCCCTGATAATGGTACTGGTGTAGCATAATGGTTGGAATGCGGGGGCTCTCTATCCTTTATCGAATTGGTATGAGTGTTGGCTTTTGGGCAGCATCATTTAACACCAAGTTGTTCTTTGGAGTTGGACTATTTGGATGACGACAACAGCGGCCATACACTGACCAAAAGGGGAAGAAGTCCAAGAATCCAAATAAGCATGTGTCCTTCGAGCAGTGGACCATAGCCTACATGGAGCCATTCACACTAAATGTTTTCATCTCCAAGCGCCTCATCTAGACTTCACTCACTCACAAGGTCATGTGCAAGCGGGTAGCTGTTGCAGGTACCAATTCTAAGGATATCAGAGCTGTGCTCAGTCTCAATCGGACATACCAGAATGTTTGGCCATAGGCCTGGTTAGGCAGACCGGGTGAGGGAAGTTGATGTGTGCAAGCTTCCTATACTCCAAGAGAGAGGGACAAGTTTGAAGGTAAAACCAGGGCAGTAGTTTAATCTCTGATTGACAGTGGCATTGATATTACAATTTATCTTTACTGATTTTCCTTCCTTCAGCACGATCTTGTTAATGTGCACTACTCCTAATAGGAAGATACTGACATCTTTGACATTGTTTTGAGAATATGCAAGATGTAATGTTGTTTCTTTTGCTGGTTATATGTAGATAATAGTTACTGTATGTTTGGCAGTAGGGGGATTCAGATTTTGTTTTGGCTTTGTCCAAACATTTACCTTGATCTTGGATGAGCATTGTGGTGGATATCATAGCTTCATATATATTTCTCCAATTTGACATGGTATCGGCATTGACTCCTGCTCTTGAAACGTTATGGATGTCCATGCGAGGATGGTTAGTTTGGTTCATCTTCTTTTAGCAGACAATTGTTACAAGGTTTGGTCCACAATTGTTGATTATCTGATAACATGGATTGGCAAGTAATATCCTACACGAATTATCATACCTTAAGTCAGTTTAGTTGTCTACTGTTCAGCCATTTTACTAGAGTTCATAAAATATAGATACATAGATATTACTTTGCCTGCCTTCGTGTTGTGATGATAAATAATCAATTGACTCAATATAGCATGATTTAGTTATTTTATTCTTGTAGATAATTTTGACACTGATTATAAGGTGTTGTTTAGTCATTCTTTTTGTGCTGTTTCTGAACTTATCTTATTTGCTGCTTTTTACATGTAAATTCTTGCCAATTTACTTTGGTGGGAGAAAAGCGTTTTGTACAAGTTTGACCATGTCAATATGAGAGTCTCTCTAAATTGCAATGAGTTCAAGCTAGAACATCTTTAGACCATCAAAGAGAGAGAAAAAGGCCTTGGATCCAGTTTTCTATAGAATTTCTTTATAAACCACTCATCCCAGATTTCCGAGATTCACGAATTGCAATAGTATCCGCATTTTACTCTGATCTTTTCCCCTGGACGTTGGGCTTTATATCAGGTAAAAGAGAGATATGTCCAAAATCCTATATGCTCACCAGTAGCATCCAATATTTCCAAAAGAAATAGAGAGAGAGAGCTAGTTATTGAAGGTGATATAATTGCTTCGTGAATCACCAATTTTAGATGCATCCCCTGCAAAAGCAGATGATCTAAGGATCACTCAGCTACTGAGCATACTGTAATTTTGTATGTTGTTCTTCAGAGGGTTGGTATGAAGAAGAAAGTTTCACTTGCTACTTGCTATTATCAGATAATGTTCGAACTCTACTTTTCTGCTTTTGTCGGAGTTTAGTTGTGTTTATAGCTTTTGGTGCTTCATCCTCATAGGTCTTTCCATAAGCGCCAATATGGACTATGCAATTGTTTTTTAATTGAATTAGGAAGTAATATTCTCTCCTAGCTAGGGAAAATATCATTTGGGGTCTACAATCTTAGGAATTCTTAGTAATCAGATTCTCAATTGTTTCAAATGAGTTCATAAAATACATCAAATAGCTCACAAATTTAAAGCACCATATTCATTACCATGACATGTTTGCACTTAAAGTACTGCATATCTTTTTTCTTTTTCTTTTTCTGATGACCAGTACTGCATATCTTTGTAATACTCAAATGTCCACAATTTAACATAATCTGTATACGATAAGAATATGCATTAAAACATTATTTATGAGTTTCTAGGACAAGCTAGCTGCATGCGATCGGGGGTATTTACTGCTGGATCACATTATTAAAATGTCATTTTCCATGCGCTTGGTTTCAGTGAAGTACAAGAGCAAGCCATGTAGATCTTGTCCGAAGCATCTTCTCCTTTCTATTCCCGCGGATGGTCACAAAGCAGAGTCGGAGTTTGGTCCTGTCGCTTCTTAATAAAAATTTACAAGTAGGCTCGAGAAACCTGGTTACTCGGACTATCCATGCTGAGGAATCTGTTGCTTTCACGACCGCTACTGAAATAATATTTCGCTTTTCCCAATTTAGAAAACAAAGATTTGTTTCTGAAAGTGTAAGCTGTCCAAAGTCTCTTCAAATGTCCTGTTTCATATGGTTCCTTGCCAAATCTTTTCATTGCTTTATCTCTCGTACTCGGTTTTATTAGGATCTTTTCCTGAGAATATTCGGAGGAGTTGAGTGGAGCTCTCGTCCTATTTCGTTGTCACCATATCCTCTAATATGTTACTTGAGGCATTAGTGACTTGACATACAGTGAGACTTGCTGCGGGAGAATTCATTAGTCATTGAGTGCTTCGACTACAATACTAGTTGGAACCATGCACAAGTAGGGTAAATGCCTTTACTCTCAACACTACCTTAGACTACCGGTCGCCTCGCGACATGTAATGGCACGGGACCCACACGGCCTCCACGGTCAGAGGCCAGAAGGTTCCGGACGTCTCAGCCTTCGGCAGGCTTGCGTGGGGCACCGCCACAGGCGGCGCTGCTTGCGCACCTGACAATAAACAAGGTGTGTTGGGCGATCCCTGACGGGACCAAGCAAATGGAAGCCACTTGCTCTGAGGAGGACATTTTAGCAGCTATAGATGACACCATTGGCGATGGAGTCGATGTACTGAGCATCTCCCTAGACATCGGTGTTGGAGAAATCTTTCCAGAATATTTTGAAGCTGACAAAACATTTCTATCAGTCTAAGTCTGGATATCGATAGTTAAAGTCTCAAGACTTTATAGTCTCAAGACTTTGTAATCTCAAGACTCAAGACTCAAGACTCAGAATTATTCTTACTGACAGTCTTTCTAATCCAGTGTTGAAGGAAATCCAAAGCCAAGGTTTATGGTTGAAGATTTGATCCTATCCTCTGGAATAGATTCTTTGGTTGGATAATCACTTCGGATTCTTTAATTCTTATCTAAGATCGATTGAAGATCCGATGGTCGACGAAATAATCTTGGATTATTCTATTCTTGGAAACCGAGATCCTGATTGTATGGGCGAACAGGATTGATGGGCTATCATCAGATTCCTTAAATAGCTCGGATGATTTTCTTGATTGATTCCGTCCAACGGGTAGATTGGAGGAATTCCTTTGGTAAGTGCCAACGGCTATGATGGCATGAAGGAGTATAAAAGGAAGACATTCTAGTTGTTTTAAGTGGGTGATCGATAGAAAAATTCCAGAGTCTGAAGATCCTTGATTGTTAGTTGAGACTGAGCGAAATTGTATACTGAGAGTGTTTATACTTGGTGACGCCTTGAGTGAGTGTGGTAGATCATCTACACCTAAAAATCAAGGAAAATCAACACTGTAACAACTCTTTGATCATAGTGGAATCCAGCCAATCGGCTGTCAGTGCAGAAGAGTGGACGTAGGCTTGAATCAAGCCGAACCACTATAAACCGAGTGTTCAATTCTCTCTTTCTCTTACTCAGTCTTGCGATTGAATTTTTAACTGTTGCAAATTCTCTAATTGTTTAAATATCGTGCAAGCCTCGAGAAATTTTTGTATACCTATTCCCCCCCTCTAGGTACTCGTACTAGCTATTTCAATTGGTATCAGAGCCCGTGTTCTTACTTTGTTTGAAGTGTTTTACTTCATAGTAAAAGATCCATGGCTAGTATGCTAGCACCGGGGCTGATGGAGGGGCAAAGCAATACCAGACCTCCCTACTTCGATGGAAAGGATTACAACATCTGGAAGAACAAGATGAAAGCTTTCCTACGATCAAAGGATCCTCTGGAATGGGATGTAGTGGAAAAAGGAATCACTCCTGCTGCTGCATCAATCTCTGAAAGAGGGAAAGAAACTGTTGAAACCAGCGGAATGTCTCAAGAAGAAATAAACAAGAGACAAGCACTCGATGCTAAAGCAATTTATTCTTTATATTGTGCTTTGTCACCAACTGAATATAACAGAATATCTTCTTGTGTTACAGCAAAAGAAGTCTGGGACAGGTTACATATCACTTATGAAGGGACAGATCGAGTGAAGGAGACCAGAATTAACATTCTTCTTGGTCAATATGAATCCTTCAAAATGAAACCAGGAGAATCTATAACTGACATGTTTAGTCGTTTTACAGATATTGTCAATGGTCTTGAGAACCAAGGACAAAAAATTTCTGATCCCATGAAGGTGAACAAGCTTCTACGTGGACTCTCCAAGGATTGGAATCATATAAAGACTTCAATAAGAGAGACGCAAAGAATCATGCCATTATCTGTAGACGAACTGATTGGAACTCTTCAGTCTTACGAAGTGGAACGAATGAATGAAGACGAAGATCCAAGAGGTAAGAAATCTATTGCACTAAAATCAAATGATGATTCTGATGATGCAGATTCTGAAGATGATATGGATGATGAGGAGCTCGCCCTCATGATAAGAAGATTCAGAAAACTAAATAGAAAAGTCAGTCTGTGGAAGAATCAATGAATGTCAAATTCCAAGACTCAGTGCAAGATGAATCCAGCCAGACTCAGTACGAAGAGACTGAATCCGCTCTAGATCTTCAAATGTCTACATCTCAAGAAGCATCTCAGATTCTGGAAGTCCATCATCAAGACGCTCATGGAGAATCAAATAAAGAAAGAGATCATCAACCTGGTAACTGGAAGCACAAATCCAGTCATCCCAAAGATCTTATTATTGGCGAACTTAATGAAGGAATCCGCACCAGATCAAAAAGGCATGAAGAATCTAGTGCTGTGGCTCTCATCTCTGAAATTGAACCAAAAAACATAGAAGAAGCCTTATCTGATGAAAGCTGGATTGAAGCTATGCAAGAAGAGCTCAGACAATTCAACATCAATGATGTCTGGGAATTGACATCTAAACCAAAAGGTAAAACCGTTATTGGAACCAAATGGGTATTCAGGAACAAAATGAACGAAAAAGGAAAAGTCGTACGAAACAAAGCAAGACTCGTGGCCAAAGGATATACGCAAGAAGAAGGAATAGACTATGACGAGACTTACGCACCCGTTGCAAGGTTAGAAGCTATTCGTCTATTACTTGCGTTTGCTTGTTACAAAAATTTCAGGTTATTCCAAATGGACGTCAAAAGTGCTTTCCTAAATGGATTTATCCATGAGGAAGTTTATGTGGAACAACCGCCTGGATTTGAAGACCCAAAGAAGCCAGACTTAGTCTTCAGACTGAAAAAGGCTCTGTATGGTCTAAAGCAAGCACCTCGAGCTTGGTACGACAGACTAAGTAAGTTTTTATTACAAAATGGTTTTGTCAAAGGTAAAGTAGATACTACTTTGTTTATCAAAAAGGAAAACAAAAACTTTTTACTTGTTCAAATATATGTTGATGACATTATTTTTGGATCCTCTAATGAAAGTCTTTGCAAGAAATTTTCTAAGTCTATGCAGGATGAATTTGAAATGAGTATGATGGGAGAGTTAACATTCTTTCTTGGACTCCAAGTGAAACAAATGAAGGAAGGAACTTTCATCCATCAAGAAAAATATGCGAATGATCTTGTCAAAAGGTTTGGATTGGAAAAGTGCAAAAAGATCGACATACCAATGTCATGTTCTCAGAAGATAGACAAGGATGAAGAAGGGAAGAAAGTAGATCAAAAGCTGTACAGGAGCATGATCGGTTCACTTCTTTATCTTACTGCTTCTAGACCTGATATTTTGTTTAGTGTTTGTATCTGTGCTAGGTTTCAATCAGATCCTAGAGAATCACATCTCATTGCCGTGAAACGAATTATCAAATACGTTGCTTCATCTTCTAGCATCGGTCTTTGGTATCCAAAGAGGGGAGACTTTAATCTTCTAGGATACTCAGATGCAGATCTGGCCGGTTGCAGAGTCGATAGAAAGAGCACTTCTGGAACTTGTCAACTACTTGGAAACAGAACGGTGTCTTGGTTTTCGAGGAAGCAAAGCACTGTAGCTCTTTCAACGACAGAAGCAGAGTATGTAGCTCTTGGAAGCTGCTGTTCGCAAATTCTATGGATAAAACAACAGCTACAAGACTTTGGCATTGAAGACTCATGCACAGAAATCAGATGTGACAACACCAGCGCCATCAATCTCACCAAAAATCCAATCCTTCATTCAAGAGCAAAGCATATTGAGATTCGACATCACTTTATTAGAGATCATATTCAAAATGGAGAAATCTCGATTCAATTTGTTGATTCAAAAAGTCAACTAGCGGACATATTCACAAAGCCTTTGGAGAAGAATCAGTTCGACTTTATCCGCTCGAGACTCAACATTTTGAAGCTTGAAGAAGTTAAAGTCTAGAGACTCACCAACTCTAAGACTCTGATCTCTTAGACTCTAAATCCTGAGACTCAATCATTCATGGCTATAGACTGTAAGTTGTATTTCATCTAAAAGGTACTAATTGTCATTTAGTTATATTAACTCGAAAAGGTACGATCTTTTGTTTAATAATTTTGGCAGTTATCGATTTTGAAAAGAAATAATCGTTCACTTTCCTTGCACCGATTGAACTTCCTTTTTCAAAAACTGAGTTATATATATACAGTTTTTCTTTTCCCCAATCTTCAAAACCCTAAAAGGCACTGTCCTCTCGATACTGTTTCTACTCTTTGTTCATCGACGAAAAAGTGGTCATTTTTCTTGGGAAAGCAAGTGAAGGAATCCTCAAATAGACAAAGAAAGATGTCGTCTTCAAGGAAATCATCAAGAATCGCAAACAGGGGACCACAAAGAATGAAGAAGGGACCGACTCATTTCGATCTCACTGAGGAAGAAGACTTACCTAGTCAGCGACAAAGTCCGATTCGCTCTCCTCCACGTCATTCAGCATCTTCTGCCCCACAAAGTGCAAGTCATAATCTGGAAGAAGAGATAATCGAGGATGTCGACCCAGTAAGAGTTCAAAAGCCCTCCTTTTTGTATAAACTTTATTGTGCATTGAAAAGCACAGGTACTCCATTGAACTACATAGATGACTTTCTTAAGGACAAAAATTATGGGAATGAGTATCTTTTTCTGAAGAAAATGGAGGAATGGGGAATTGCCCCGAAAGGAAAAGCAGAGGAAGCACTTGCGAACATTCCAAGAGATCCTCGTATGCCAGGACAAAATCTGATTGATGGGAATGATGATGACAAAATGTTCCTTGAATTTAAACCTAGAATGGGTGTGGCGGCAAAGGTGAAAGGAAATCGGATGGATTTGTTTAAATCCAAGGATCAGGAAAAAGTGTATTACAGTCTGTTGAAAAGAGGGGTAATCAACCCTAGAAGTGTCGATTTTGACTTCCTGGATTCCATCAACTTGAACCTAAGAGAAAAGTTGAATTTGCTTCAACTTGAGACTTTCTACTCTGACTCTACAGATGGGTATGATCATCTGACCGCTTATTTCTATTCAAATCTTAGCTTTTTGGATGCGAATAGAATTTCATTCAGTGTTCGAGACAAAGTCTATGTGGTAGATGTGAATATGTTGGCAGACATAGTTGGAGTTGAACGAGGACGCTATCTCCCAATCAAAGTTTCACCTGCTCGAACTACTCTGGATCTTGTCAAAGATAGGGATGTAGATAAGAAAATTATCTATTCCAGGATGAATGCCATCAACATTGTGCTTCACAAGATTGTGATCAATTGTCTCAGACCTAAGTCTACTTCAAAGACTTCCGTGTCTCTTTCTGAAGCAAAATTGATGTATGCGATCAACTCAGGACGGAAGTTTTCTCTCCCGCACACTATTCTTTTCCATATGTACAGAGCAGTGTCAAAAGACAAAGGACAATTGCCTTATCCTGGTCTGGTGACCAAGATCTTCAGACATCTGAATATTGAACTGCCACATACTTTTTGTGTTCGAACGTGTGATAAGATGGTGGTAGGGTTGAAAATGTTAATGAAGATGCGTCTGCAAGAACTCTCTAAGGCAATGGAGAAATTCAAAGTGAAATCTCCAGTCCAGTCTGCTTCAAAAAGGAAAGGAAAGAAGGCCATTGGTGCTTCATCGAAAAAGAGGAAAAGAACTCTTATCCTGGAGGATGAGGATGAGGAGGAAGATGATGAAGATCCCACTATTCCAGCACTGACAAGAACAAGACGTTCTGTGTCTTATCCGACAGAACTTCAGCAGAGCAGAGAAGAAGAAGAACAGAGAGAGAAGGAGAAAGAAGTTGAGGAAGAAGGAGAAGAAGAAAAAGAACAGTCTGCTGATAAATCTGGAGAGAAGGGAAATCAAGAGCATGATCTTCACTCTTCCCCTTTCGATGTCCTAGAGACAGGGGGAGTTAGCGAGCAAGAGAGGTCTCCACCTCATGCTGCTGAAGATCCAAGACAATCTCCAGAAGACCCAGAAGAAGTTCAGGTCTCTCAATTGCCTGAAGAAGATGATACGTCGATTCCAAATCTGCCAGACCGTTCAGAAGCGCCATCGTCTGCACGCACACCATCTGAGAAAGCCAATGCCAGTACACAGACGGATGATTCTGCAGATCTTCGTAGTATCATGAATATTCTTCTGGAAATGCGTAACCAGATATATATTCTGGACTGTGAAATCCAAGCTTTGAAGCATGCTGGACAAGCATCTTCAGTCTCTCTGGAAGATAAATTCAAAGACCTTACTCTGCAACTTCAAGCCAATGCCAAGAGAGAAGAGGTAGCTCATCTGCGAGAAGATCTGAAGAAGCTCGAAGGAGTAGTCCAGTCCATTGGGGATTTCCAGATCGTGCGCATTCCCAAGCAGACATGACTCCTTTCTCACCCTCTTTTTAATGATGACAAAAAGGGGGAGAACCAATTTGAACAAACATTATTTTAAAACTTTATTTGACTTTTGTGTTCATGTTTATTTTTGAGTATGACTTGAGAACTTGAACTTGAGTGTTAGACTGAATTGGCTGTGGATTTTGATGCTTGACTGGTTGCATTTATAACAAGTATTGTTACATGGTATTACTCATGAAAGACTAACCAATTTGCGGTGGATGCAGAGTCTGGTTGTTTATTAATCTTTATGAGTTAGCCATATTGCTTGAGAAATGTTTTTGCAGGTCAAAGTTGTTCAAATCTTCAAGAAAGTTTTGTCACCATCAAAAAGGGGGAGATTGTTGGAGAAATCTTTCCAGAATATTTTGAAGCTGACAAAACATTTCTATCAGTCTAAGTCTGGATATCGATAGTTAAAGTCTCAAGACTTTATAGTCTCAAGACTTTGTAATCTCAAGACTCAAGACTCAAGACTCAGAATTATTCTTACTGACAGTCTTTCTAATCCAGTGTTGAAGGAAATCCAAAGCCAAGGTTTATGGTTGAAGATTTGATCCTATCCTCTGGAATAGATTCTTTGGTTGGATAATCACTTCGGATTCTTTAATTCTTATCTAAGATCGATTGAAGATCCGATGGTCGACGAAATAATCTTGGATTATTCTATTCTTGGAAACCGAGATCCTGATTGTATGGGCGAACAGGATTGATGGGCTATCATCAGATTCCTTAAATAGCTCGGATGATTTTCTTGATTGATTCCGTCCAACGGGTAGATTGGAGGAATTCCTTTGGTAAGTGCCAACAGCTATGATGGCATGAATAAGTATAAAAGGAAGACATTCTAGTTGTTTTAAGTGGGTGATCGATAGAAAAATTCCAGAGTCTGAAGATCCTTGATTGTTAGTTGAGACTGAGCGAAATTGTATACTGAGAGTGTTTATATTTGGTGACGCCTTGAGTGAGTGTGGTAGATCATCTACACCTAGAAATCAAGGAAGATCAACACTGTAACAACTCTTTGATCATAGTGGAATCCAGCCAATCGGCTGTCAGTGCAGAAGAGTGGACGTAGGCTTGAATCAAGCCAAACCACTATAAACCGAGTGTTCAATTCTCTCTTTCTCTTACTCAATCTTGCGATTGAATTTTTAACTGTTGCAAATTCTCTAATTGTTTAAATATCGTGCAAGCCTCGAGAAATTTTTGTATACCTATTCCCCCCCCCCTCTAGGTACTCGTACTAGCTATTTCAATCGGCAAGCCTCTCCCTTACACTGAGGACTCTCTAGCCCTTGGCACGTTCCAGGCGATGAGAAACGGCGTCATGGTGGCATGCGCCGTGGGGAACGCCAGCCCTGCCAGGTCAACTCTATCAAGCATGTTAATTTGCTCCTCGCTTATTATAGTAAACCTCAGAAATCCATGGCAGATTTGGAGAAACTTCACAGAAAGATATGGTGCAAATCTTGCTTTACCAGCTTTTCATCAAGGCCGTGAAAAGGTGTCTGTCATTCTTAAATAGCTTAATACTCCGCATTCTAATGAGCTCTTTGATCATATTCAACGTGAATTTTGCAGAAGTTGCCAGTAAAGAAGATGATTATGTAGGTCCCAAGGAGTAGCATCATGTAAAAGTTCATTTCCTGGATGGAATCTTGAATCTAACATCTTATTGATTCTTTTTTGGTGAAAGACCTAAGTGTTGATTAAAACGCTTCCACAATGCACTTACAGCACATCTTTCTTAATATTTACATGTTTTTTTTCTCTGGACAGGGTCACTATTCTTGTCTTACTCGGCATCACCATCTCTCTTATCACAGCAAAAGAAAAATGAAAAATGAAAATGAATGTCCATAGTCGCAAACCTGCTCATAGCAATCACATAAGCGGTGCTGGTGATCACCATCGAGATTGCTTGCAAGCCATGTCTTGACATATCAATTAACCCCGATTATGACCCTACATATCACGATGGCATGCTCACTCTTGTACCCTGACCCTCGCAACACCAGTTACATGTGAATTTCAAATGAAACTCGACCCCGCCATGGCCACTGGCCTCAGGGCTCATTGTTAGAAAGTAGCTATGTCCAAGTCGCAATAGCACAATCAATTGAAAAAAAAAAAAAATTACTGTCTCTTTTCATTGGATGACATCATGTCTAATTTCTTCTTGTTGATAGCCTAGTTTGCGACTTGAAAATCATAGGGTGACGTTGGAAAAATTTATTTTTACTCATTGCAGAACTCCTAAAATACTTTGAAGCATGCAAATATTACTTGTGAGTTTTCTCATGACATTTTCAAAATCGTCATTTCAAATGTTGCTTATTTTTCTTGCTGCATTCTTTATATTCGAACCATTCGGTATAAATAGCTGGACCAGATGAACCAGTAGAACCACGTACTAGCCCATTCTCCGGTTCAGCCTCTGGTTCCATTTTCAAAAAATTGGCTATAATCAAAACCGGAATAGTTGACTAAAAGCCATATGTTCTTTTTTGAAAGGTGGGTACATGAAAATCTTTAATTAAGAGCCCTCACCTTTGGTTCATATTTCTATTCATCAAATTTCTTTAATGGACGACCTCACTTTTAATTTATTAGAATACCATTCAAAGTAAAGTGCAAGTTTATATTTAGATTATAACAATGGGGAATCGGATATTGTTACTTAAAACACTGCTTCGTCTTTTTACTAAGCGAGTGGATCCACCAAAAATATACATTTCAAACATGTGTAAGGAGAGATAGAGTCCTATGCAAACACGTGCTAACCAAACTTCTTCGATTTGAAAACAAGAGAAAAAATGAAATTTACCATACTTGATATAAATGGCTATCTTTTTATACATTCCTAATTGTAGGAAATTTTCTCAAACCATGCCTTTAGTCAATGAGTTACAGATTATGGATCACCTACATGTAAAGAAAAATATGAGTGATTTTCGTGCTATCTTGACTCGTACTTCATTATGCTTAGCACATGAAATTGCACATGACTACATTATCTAACTAAATTCAACCCAACTTGTTGGGACTCCACTTACCTCTCAACCTCATGTAATAATTGATGATAGATAAAATGTTGAAAATTCTAGTTCAACTTTCAGCTTGATTGTTTTGTTTGATACATTTGTCATCCTTTTTTAGATCAAGGCATCATCCTCTTTATTCTGAATAAAGATCACTAGGTACCCGGTTACAATTAATAACTTAAAAGAAAAGAAACTTCTTACTTCTCCATAAACAAGAGAATATAGTAAATATTGTTGAGCTTTAGGGAAAATCATCCATATCATAGCAAATCTTTGATAACCTCAGTTATTTCAATAAGTATCACCAACTCTATACATGTCGTGTCCATCATGGAACAAGAGATGTGCATGATCGCAGGTACATCTCCCAATTTTATTTTATTTTTGAGTAATAAATTTTCTTAGGACGCATTAAATATTGATGATTATTCAAGTGAGATTTCTAAGTTATCTCCAATATTGAAGGACATTTTGAGAGAAATTAAAGGGGACAAATTATTTTAATAAAAGACAACTCAAAATTTTGATCGATATTTATTAAAGAAATATAAGAAATAGTGCCAAGAGCAACTGAGATCACTTCACAGTTACATAGGGCGCGTTTGGTAACGTTTCTGTTAAAAAATTGTTCCAGGGAACAGAAATAAAAAAGTGTTTCTGTTCCGGGGAACAATTTTTAACCAGAAACACGTGTTTGGTAAAGTTGTTCCGGGAATAAAAAATGAATAAAAACACGTTTGGTAGATTTTATATTTTTTGTTTCTTGTAATTTTTTAATATTTTTATTTTATTTTTCATTTTTTCCTTTCTTTTTTCTTTTTTCCGGCGACCGGCCGACGGGGGCCGACAGCCTCGCCCAGACACGGCGAGGCTCGCCGGCCCCCGGCGAGGTCGAGCCTCGCCGGATCTAGGTGAGCTCAAGCGTCGCTGGCCCCCGGCGAGGCTCAGCCTCGCCTTGGCTAGGCGAGCTCGGCCTCGCCCAGATCCGAGCTCGCCCGGGGCCGGCGACGCTCCGGCGAGGTCACCGACCCTCGACGGCGTCACCGGCCCTCGACGGCCGGTCGCCGACCATGGCCGAGGCCGGCGACCGGCCAAAGAAAAAAGAAGAAGAAAATAAGAAAAAATTGTTTCTTCAGAAGTGTTTCTGGAGTAAGAAACAATTTTTTTTTTGTTTCTCATTTCCGTTCTTTTTTTGTTCCGGGAACAAAAAAACAGATTTTGAACAAAAACGTAAACAAACGCGTTTCTGTTCTTTTTTTATTCCCGGGAACAAAAAAACAAAAAATCTGTTCATAAACAGATTCTAGAAATAAAAACATGCAGGCCCATACCTCACTCCCAAAGTGCACGAAGCAGGGATTCAACGGAGTGTGAATTAATATGGAGATTAGTGTGGAGAAAAATTCAAAAAAAAAATGCAAGAAATATGTAAATTGCATTGAAAAGGCATATTTCCAGGAAAACAAAATGGTCTATTAAAAAGTAAAGATAAACATAGATTGTAGATATGCTTGATTGTGGAAAGAGAGAGCTTTACAATCCCAAAAACATTGGTATTTGCAATCCAAATACTAAGAATAACCATTCCCTCCAATACGTACAAAAACCACCCACATAACTCCAATTTTTCCACCTCTTTGGAGACTCCAACTTCAAAGACGAATGCTACCACGTGCAAACTCAATCATGGGCTCTCCATAGTTACTTCCCCCGACTTGCCTGTACATCTGCCTGATTTGTTGCTTGCACTTTCTCTGCTTTTTTCTTCCCCTCTCATAAATTTTGGATTAGCATTTATTATACTTAAATATATTTGGTAATGATAGCTAAGATTTTGAAATTGTTAATTTTTCATCACAGGTGTAGCTTCTCTCTCACTTAGTGCTTATGATTTTTTTTTTTTAATTTCCTAATAAATTTATCTTCAACAAAAGAGTTCCATCTCATCTTCAATTCATCCGATCAATCTAAATGTGGCATTAATGGATGATACTTCAGCAACTTTGCAATTTTAACAAAAGGACTAACTCGATAAAAATTATATATAAATTAGAGACAATATTAGGAAAAAGGAGAATATGTGGACAATATCGAATAAATTGAAGAAGTAAAGACACTAGCGCTTCCATTATCCCTTAACTTTTCATATAAGTTTTATGAAAAGATTTTTCTAGAGGCTATGTTATATGCTAGAGTATTGCTCCAAGTTCTTTTTCTACAATTGTGAGTGGTATGAGACTTTCCAGTTCAATAATTGGAAGTGTCTAATTCGAATCCCACTAAATACATATAAACCACTTTAAATTAAAACCACTTGCATAGGCAAAATGATTGAACTTAATAAGTTTGTGACACTTGTAGGTTCTTTCATGGACCTCCAAATAAATGGGTATGCATGTTCGTATTCCCTAAATTATCAATAGAAAAATGATCAATCACAACTTTAAAGTCATCTACCACAAAATAAAATAAAATAAAAATTTACCAACACATCCCAAATAATTAAATCACTTATTAAAATCGTCAAGCACAAATTAAAAAATCTTCAGTAATAAATGATTTCACGCTACTAATCGAGGTAAAATGTAAACCTCATGGTCCTCCCTATTGCTTTGCACTTTCCTCTCCACAGTGATTCTGAGTCAAATTCGACATTGACCTTACCCAAGCTTCTTCCTAGAGATTTCCACAAAAATTTCAAACACGGCACAACTTTATTATATTTCTCAATTAATCCATCATCTTCGAAGCATACTACTCATCACCAGCGAAATTTGCCAGTAAAGCAGATGATTACGGGACCATAACATAAGTATTGTGATACATTTCATTTTTAGCCAAAGACCCAAGCGTTGACCAAGAGGTCTTTTAGCAAAAGACCAATTATTTGAAAAGGTTTACAGGCAAAAAACCAATTTGTGACCATGTGTTCAAATCAAACTTCTTGATTGCAAGTTGTTGCGTATCGATAAAGTTGTGGTTTCTTGTTGCCTTGTTCCGCTTGTCTTTGTACGCTATGCAAATAATTCATTGGTGCAAGCATCGGACAAACCGCGATTCTGAATTCTGTCACCATCAGAAAATTTTTTCATTTTGATTTCCATGGCAACGTGATCCAATGAATATCCTTAAAGTCTACAAGGTGGGGCATTCTTGTATAATCTCGTGTTAATGGGCACAAGGTAGCATTATATGATATGAATTCTCCAACGACTCGGTAACTTGTTAACGAGTGTAAATGTTGTACAGGACAATTATCAAAAAAATCTTAAATCTATTATATATGTGTCAACTTAGTCATAAACCTTTCAATTTTGTCAATTTAGTTCTAAACATTTTCATATTTTTCCAATTCGGTCTATCTAGTCAATTTTGGTTGGAAATCGATGATGTGACACAGCCACCATTGACGTAGACATTTTAAAATATTTTAATGTTTTTTGAAAAATTTCTTCTTTTATTTAATTTTTTTTTTAGACTGAGGACTAGCAAGGTCACCAGTTGACCTCGCCAGCTAATATTGTTGCAACTCAAGAATTATCCGCAGCAAGTCCTTCGAATACATGAATCTTCTTTTTCTTTGCATTAGTAAATCTATTTAGTTCCCCAAATGCCAGCTCCATTTTGCTCTAGATTAAGAATTTCAATAAATTTCCTGTTTCGTGGACATCTGCAATGTAGCACCCTTCTATAGAGCTCAAGATTTGGTCGCAACTTTTTAATCATTGATCGGTCTCCAAAAAAGATACTCTAACAACACATTCTCATTATTTTTCTGATGTGCATGTTTTCCTAAATAATAGATTGAATATTTATTAGAAATCATGGATGTCAAGATTCAATCTTCGAAAGATGTCAAACAATAACTATCTGCCCCTCCATGTCGTTAACCAAGTGCTTCTTCTTCATGTGTTACCTCCAATTCTTTTGAAATACTAAATTCCGATTATGTTTTGTACTTGTTGGAAATCGATTAGATTAGAAATTGGCTGGTCCCATGTAGAAGAAGTTGCACTCAAGCTCTTCCATCACTATGAGGTTAAGGTTAACATTCTCTTTTAGCATGATCCTATTGTTAACACCTAAATTTTGATTAAATATTTGATATCAAAATTACATAGAAAATTATGGACCAATTTGACTCTAACAAAAAAGGTTTTCACGTCACATAGGCATTAATATTATTTGCATCAACTAAGTTTTATTTTTCTTTTATTTCCCTTATTTTACTGCATTTTGAATAAATACAATTTAAAATTTTTTATTACTAATTAATAATAAAAAGTTCGCTTTGGGGGGGCTGGGCCTAATCCCAGCCCCTTTTCTCTTTTCCGCGCGTGCCGAGGGCCCATCTCGCCCGCCAGCTCGGTGACTTCGCGGCCTGGCCCTCTTCTTCTCCCTCCTTCAGTCCTTCCTTCAGTCCTCGTATTGAGGGGGTGAAGGAGAGAGAATCGGGAGAGCTTTTCAGAGAGGAAGTGAGATCTGAGAGCTGTGAGGTGGAGGTGGAGGTGGAGGTGGAGGAGAGAGAAATCGGGGGGTGTTCTAGTGAGCGAGGCCGAGAGAATAGGAGAGATCCAAGGGCGGAGAGTGACATCTCTGAGAGAGAGAACCGAGAGCGAGTCTGAGAGCGAGTGTTCTCCGGTGACAAATACACTTAAAACCCAGCCGAAGATCCGTCGACGTTACCCACTTCCCGAACCAAAACCACGGTAGGTTGAGTTCCGATTCTTTTGGTTGTGCCGACTTGGGGTCGGCTTCCCAAGGATCTCGGCTCGGGGGCGCGCGAGGCGGACGGACGTACCCCGATCTTCGGGCTCGTCCGCCGTCCGATGCCGTGAGCCGGGTAGGGACCCTCGGCCGAACCTCCCCAGTTTCGTGCCCTGTTTTGCCGCATCGCGAATTTTGCCGTTTGTCCAGCGCGCATGATTTCCGGCCCCCTTCGTCTGTATGCTGCGGCTCTTGGGTTGTTGCTTGCCGATTGTTGTTAGCTTCGGCGTGAGTCGGGGCTCTGTTGGTTCGTTTTCCCCCTCTTTAGTTAATGCGACTTACCTGTTCGTCGAAACGCCTAACTGAAGGGCGCGCTCTTGTTCTTAGTCCTTCGTCCACTTTGGGCGTTCGTGGTTGGTGAAATGCATTTTGATAGATCCACGCAGCTCTTCCTTCGCTTCTTACGTTCTTGTTTCGACGTTTCTTTTGCGCGTCGTGTGTCCGCAAGCAACCGATTCTTCACCGGCGAGATTGAAGGGTGGTGGCGGCCCCGGTCACAGTGATGGCCGTGCAATGATTGAACACGACCGGCAGCGGTACCGGAGCTTTGGTTGAGTTTTGCGTCCCTCTTACCACTTGAATTTGCTCGCGTTATTGGTCCGGTCGTAAAGAAGATGGTCGCGGAGGAGAGGGAAGCGTAAAAGAAGGGAATAAAATGAAAATGAAAAGAAACGGAAGGGGGAAGGAGGGGCGACAACTTTATTAAATAAAAAGGTCTCCTTTTGTCTCTTGGTCACTAGAGTATAAAAGCGCGGCTCTGTATGACCACACGCGCAAGATATAGGACAAGACAAGAGACAGAAAGCTAAGAAGAATAAATGAAAAGGGACTAAAAGGGGACTCTTCTCTGGCCATCCGGATGCGCGATTCAGGTCAGGTTTATATTATCTTGTTATCTTAATTTTTTTAATAAAAAATTATTAAAAAGTTTTTAAAAATTCAAAAATTTCTCAAATTAGGGAAAGGCCTGAAAATGTTTTTTTGGAGTTTTTTTAATGAATGAAAAATTTGTCAAAAAAAAAATCAAACTTCAAACTTTAAACAAAATTAAGTATCAAAAGGACATTAATTGATACTTAGTGTGATCCAATTCTTAATCTTAGTTTCTTTTAATGCGCATGTGTAAAATATTTCTCATAATATTTTATTTAGATTTCTAATCGATTCACCCTAAATTAATTAGTAGCGACTCATAAATAAAAATGACTTGCAAGTTAAAAACTCATATAATAAGTTGCGAATTAATGGGCTTTTAGTGGTTTTTGCACGCAAATGCAAGAGAAGCTTTGCACCTCGAGTTTGTCGTCGACCTATATTGCAAACACATTTTTGAAAATATAATGGAATTTATTTTCTTCTCAGTCATCTAGTTCTTTTGTCACAATAGTATTGAATTGTGTACTTATACTCTGTTATCTTCCCCTTGTAGATATGTGCGTTGTAAGGCCGACTTTTGAGTTAGATTCAGCAAAATTTGGCAAACGTCAGGCTTTGATATCAGGTGGCAGTGAAATCATCCAGGTTGATTTGTCTCAAATGCTCATTGATTTTGGTATTTAAGAGACTACATTGATCCCTCCCACTATGTTTCTCATTGCCATCGGTATACTTGTTTGTGGGATTGTTCTTTCATGAGGAGAATATTGGTGATTGTGAAAGAAGAATCTCCGAGATTGCGTGATCATTATCGTTTCCAGCAAACTGTCAATGTTGCCTAGGGGTGATTGATTCACAGTCCAGTCCAATCCCACCTGGGAATTGGGAACCGAATCGGGAGGATCGCTTCCCACTATTTGGACAGGGGACCAGATGGACTAGACTGATTGGTCCAGTCTAATGGAACTTGCCACTTAGCCAAAAAAAAAAAAAATACTAGAGTGTTACTATTGTAGGGTTTATTACTATTTTTAAGAACATAAGAAAATATTTATATAAAAAAAAAAAGAGTTGGTCCAATTTAATTCTCCCTCGAAATTGGTAACAAGACCAAAAATCAATGGTTCCGTTTTTATGAAATTGAGAACCGGACCGACGCCCTCGAGAACCAGACCAAACCGACCAGTTCAATTCGGTCTAGGCGATTCTAGGTTTGATCGATCCAATATGCTCACCCCTAGTGTTGCCTAGTACACAAATTAGTTTCTATTAACTTGTGCTCTTGTAAAGAGTTGAGGGACAAAATCCTTCATGGAATCACGAGTCAACTCAAAATATTTCAAAAAGAATTCACACATAAATCAAACTGTTGACTATTACAAAATAGGACCGGACTAAATCAAATCTAGATCGAACCATGAAATGATGTATCATGATCACTTTATTTTGGTCGATTTGCAAGTGTTTGTTGGATCTTTTAGGTCAAACACTCTTCTCGCTATGAGGAGAATTTTGGTGATTGCGAAAGAAGAATGTCCTAGATTGCATGTTCATTAGCATTTCCAACAAACTGCCGGTACATATAATTTTCAATTAGCTTGTGCTCTTGTAAAGAGTTGAGGGACAAAAATATTTACAAAACCATCTGTCAACTCAAAATGTCTTAACAAGAATTCACACATCAATCCAACTGCCAACCATTACAAAATAGGACAGACTAAATCAAATCCAAATCTGACCATGAAATAATGAATCATAACCATTTTATTATTGTCAATTTGCAAATCTTTGTCGGATCTTTCGAGTTAAAATACTTTTCTCGCTATGAAAAATGCCAGTGCTAGAGAAACTCCATACATATAAATTTAGTGACTAATCCTCTTATGATCTTGCGGACTCGACAAAATGGGAATTCGTTTATTACGGTTTTTTGGGGGGGGTGGGGGGAGAGAGATGACTAGGTGGTAAGAGCAATTCATGTGCTTAGCTTGACTCTTGCGTTGACTTAGGTATACGTTGGTGTTTTGGATCGAATCTTGAGGAGACAAAATGAACCCTGGGTAAAGTTCTTGGAAATTTATTGTGGAGAAGGACAGATGCGAGAAGGAGTGGATAGGGATCATTATTATAATATCTTGATTGGGCGAATTTGGGAATTTCGATCCCAATTGAGTAATTATGAGTTGGGAAAAAATTATAAAATCTTTTGGGACTTGAAAATTGCAGCCCATTATCTTCTTCTTCTTTTGGGAAAAGTGTCATATAAAAAAAAGAGGGGTTATTTTAAATATAATTAATTTAAAAAATAGCCGATTATATGTTCGATTAGCAAATTTAATGTTTTGAAAATTTAGTTCTTCATTTGGTTTCTTCGTAGTAGGTATCTTGAAATATTTATTAATAAATTCCTGTAATGAAACCTTTAAAGTAAAGAGAATGTATAATAAAGTTAAAAATTGAAAAGAGACAATCCATTGGTGAAAAGGTATTTGCTTTTGGCATGATTGGATTTGGGGGGAACGAAAGTAGCTTGCCTTTTGCCAAGTCGTGAATCATGAGTGCGCCTTTATTGATGGCTAAATGAGGCCACCTATTAGGAATTGTTTGAATATGGATTTGAAGACAACGCACTTGCCACATCTCAAATATGCAAACCATAACCACGAGAGTTGCCTCCCACATGAAAAGGAGGAGATGTAAAGTTTGATTTCTCACCTTCTTGAGAGGGGTTGGAGGTGAGGACGTTTAGTTTTATCTGTAAGGTATCGCAGCCACGCTCCACAAAAAGGCTGCACGAAAGCCTGAGATTAAGTCAAGAGTTAAAGTAAGATAAACCAACAATCAATAAATATATATATGCAAACCATGACTCCAGCGATTTCCTTTAACAATATCACTATGACTACGACCTTGCAAAAGGTCTAAGGAAAAGGAATATGCTTAGGTCCATTAGTGCTAGAGAGCAAGCAAATTACCAAGAATGTCGTGGATTACCAAGCCGTGAAATTATTAAATATCATTAGAGAGCATCGAGTTTAAGATAGGATTGAGTGATCTAAGCATCTTTGTGCACTTGTCAAAAGTATAATTGGAACCATCATGCCTATGAGTAAACAATTCACTAACGCACAACCCTAGCAAAGAAAATAATCAAAGACTTTTCCAGTCATACATTATCGAGAGACCTAATTTCTCGAGTATATATTGTCTACTTAGAGAAAAATGGTGTGAAAATATTGAAGTGAATGCTCTCCCGGACACCAATTTATGCATTTACATTCTGGCTCAAATAATTTTGCCAATTTTACCTTTATTGTTGAGAATTTGTTTTAAAAGCCAGCATTTGAGAGACCAAGATGTCATTAATCTTTCATGGTCTAATAATGCTATCCCGGATGGATTAAGTCTAATTGCACATGATGAATAGGGGAAGGAAACCCAAGAACCAATATTTTCATGAATATATCAATTTATCCATTAAATATTAAGTGTCAATCTATATCCGTATTATTATATGAAAAGGGAGATCCTCCTTTTAAAGGTAATAATATGTCTATTTCACTTATTCCTATATTTAATGTAGATATAATATTGTAATAATTTGAATGTGATAATTAAAATTTTGAGTAAGATTTTCGTAGTTACAAATCTAATAACTTAATAAATCTTGTAGTCATTAAAATATATACTTTCTCACTTTTTTAATCACTTTGAATTTTTAATCGTGGGCATTGTCTCTCTTTTTTTTTTTTTTTTGCACATGCATAAGTTTGTGCCCTCTTTTTCTTCCGTGAGATCGAATGATTATTCCAGCCATTCAAATTAGCATTGGCATTTACTAACCGGCTATATCATGAGGCTATCCAAGGTGTGAAAAATTAAAGATCAAAGCTTCAACCGGGAACGTGAACTCAACACACGAAATTTCATGATCAATCGTCGAGTAATCGCACGTTCTCGCACATGTTCAATTGTTGAACATTCAAAAGAAAGACCGAGAAACGATATGTCGGAACGATTTTGCTACCTCCTCTCTCTCTCTCTCTCTCTCCAGAGCAATTCAGAGAGAGTCAACATCTGAAATTTGACCTTATCCATTGTAAACTTTTCAAAAGACCCTCTCTCTCTCCCCAAAGCGATTCGGAGAGTCAATATCTGAAATTTGACCTTATCCATTATTAACTTTTCAATTGTTGGAATGACGACCATATTCCGGGTCTCACATCTTTGCTTAGTTAATGAAATTATTCGGTTTTCGACCAAAAAAAAAAAAAGACCCACCGGTTCAAGCCTCGGAAGTCGTCCGAGCATTTTCCCAAGAGACTTTTTCCTGAGACGTTTCAAACGGAGCACGACTTGAGTACTTTTCTGGGTCGATCCTTCATTTTCTCTCTCAATTTCCTCGTCTACCTTCCTCTCCTCTTCTCTCCTCTCTTTTCTCTGCTCAACTTCCTTAACAAAGGTGATACACCCCATGCTGGTCAACTAAACGGATAAACAAAAGATGGAAACGTCCAACGTGCAAATCAACACCTTATACGCGTCGAATCGCGCTCCCGTTATATATGGCAACAAACTTCATCAAGAATTCCAGGGCACGCGCAAAACTTCGAGCTTGATTTAGTTTCGATACGATTCGTAGCCTCCAAAAAGGAAACAGCTTTTACGTCCCTTGGCTGGCCGTGCGATCGTTCCGACGAGGGTTTGTTTCGCTGGTTTGCATAAGGAACGTCGTAACCGACCCCACGCGTTTTGGCGTTACTGTCAACCACAACAAAGGGATAGAGAGGGTGGGTGGGTGCCACAATTTTCACCGGAAGCAATAATTGTGAAAAACAAGGGTTTTCAGAGAGATAGGAAGAGACAGGAATTGCGGGTGTGAATCGAATCTACGAAGGAGGTGAAATCGGACTTGTTCGAGAGGAAGGGAGGAAGGGAGAGAGCATGGGGGGTTGCTTGGGTTTCTTTTCGGATGTGAAAGGAGGTCAACAAGCGGTCGGGGGGACCCGACAGGGCCCCATGGGAGGAGTAGGAGTCGGCGGAGGAGGAGGAGGCAACCACGGCGGTCCCAACGACGCAGTTGACCACTTCTTCCGAGCCCGCGGTCAACCCGCTCTCTTCTCTCAAATTGAGGTTTGTACCTGTCGCCTGCCCATGTAATCATGCATGCGCGCTTTTTTCGCTGCAGAATCTTTTTTTCTTTTTTGCATAGCGATGCGCTTCGTTCTCTTGAGGCCTGAGTCAATGTTCTCACTTGTCGGTATTTTACTCTTGTCGTTTCGCGCGAACCGATGATGTGACCAGAAAAAAACCTGTCTTTCGGAGGATGGTTCGCAGAAAAACAGAGAAGCATTCTTCACAATGTGGATTATACTCAAACCTCACTATTCGAATGACATGATGTTAAATTTTGCGCGTGATATAAAGAAAACGTGGTCGTCTAATTGGAGTTTTCTTCTTGTATTCCTCATTAGACTTGACTTCAGTAAATCTGATTTGTTTTCTTTGAATCAAAATTTTGGTATGCCTCTTGAGCCGTGGCCTTTTGGAACTCATGCATCGCATGCCGCAACAAGTTTAATCGGGATTTTTCGTCAGTTTATTCAAAAGGGACTGCTAAATTAAGACAAAAGTCTAACTAAGCCTTGGACTTATACACAATTACATTGTTCATTCTGCAGAAACAGCTCTTAACTATCTTAAATTGTGTCGCCTTATGAGGGAGCTAGTACAAATTAAGCATATTAACTTTCCAGCAACAAACTTCTTGCATTGCATATGGTGTTCTACATGAGTATCAATCTTGAAATATAATGCCCACAGTTTGTATGATGTGCTGTATTGTCTTTGCTGCAGTTATCCTTACTTGCTTCGAAATTAAGTGATCCAGACGTCATGTCAAAGGTGAGAAACTTAGCATTTTCAGGAGACTTGGGTATATATCGGAGATGAACCACATGCTTACAATCACTGAAGAACCATCAAACCAATAGATAAATGACAACAAAATCATTCAAATTAATGCCTAAGAGAATTCACTGCAGCATCCAGCTCATTAAGCTCGCAAGGTTTACAAATAACCCACTCCAACAATACCCAAACATGTCCTAATAACTAGCAAATCAAGTACACATTGTCTTCCGACCACCAAAAAAAAAATGTATACATTGTCACCTTATCATCTAAATCACACTCAAATAAGTCTTAAACTAGTTTACATCATGAATAAAACGGTGATTTCAGAAAAATCCAGAACAAAATCAGAACATAAAAGGCCGAAATTCATGATTCTTTCTAACTAATGGACTTGAAACACATCCTTCTGCGAGTGTATATCAGCTCAAGTGAAAATTGAAGTCAAATGAAGATCATCAATGCTTGTATAGCGAGCACATGTTCAATTTCAGCAAATTAAAGCATGACAACATGATTATCTTTCTTGAAAATTAACATAGATTCCTCATCTCAACTCGCACAACTAAGATAACACATAGACAAATCTTGGCGATTGTTGTTTGAACAACGAATGGATATGGACAACAGGCATCAACATGAATCCAGCAAATTTAAGTCATAGACAACATTTATGAACATACACAGCATTCATAGCCAAGAAATCAACATATTTTTTAACATGTACAGCAAGAACAACAATGAATCTAGTAAATTTGAGCCATGTACAGTAAGAATAGACAAATTCAGCAAGCCCACAAATGCAGTGGGTGTACAATTTCGACAAATAGCACATCCTGAATTGAATGTTGTGCCAGCTAATGATGAGAACTGAGACAAGCTACCACGTACTGGCACGTACATCACAAGCATGGCCCAAAACAGAGCAGCAGTTAATGCGAAAGAAAAGCCACAACTCCAACACATGAACAATTTGCAGTTACAGACGATTTCTTTAGATTAAAACCTAGACAATTATGCTTTGAACACCTCAAGTGCAAAAATAAATCCGAAGGCTCTCAGTTTATAGGATGATTCAGCCACGCTCCCAAAGCAGTTTTTAATTCACTGAGAATGAGTAAAAGCACCAAGGGAAGGAGAACTCTAGGCCATCAAAGGATGAAGCATCCATTTGCCATATACAGTTAGTACCTTGAACAACATACAAATCACTCCTATACAATCTCAAATTGATCAATTGATTCATCATGGTCATCTCCAAGGCAAATTGTCGAACAGGTGGTGAGCATGAAGGGTGTGGTGTTATGTAATAGGAATTCCTATCAATTGGCGAGGAATGTAACATGAGAAACCCAGCTAAAGATTGCTAGAGAGGAAACGTCATCTCGGTCAGTGCGTTTTGTTCTTGTTTCGCTCAGTTCCTCAGCCCTCACGCGCACACCAAGCTTCAGAGAGTGCATTGTGGTTGTTGTTGTTGTTGTTGTGAATTCTCCTACAGACCGTGAAATCGTCAGCGTAGAAAGAATCTCCAACGCATTAGACAAGAGAGAAAGAAAGAGCATGAGAGAGAAGTTCAATCGGTGGTGGTGATGAGCATCAAATGCTCTGCTCCATCACGGCCAAGGCTGCGGCAGCTAGCGACGGAGTTCTGATGGTGGTTGTTATTGATCTGAGATGGAAGACGATTATCACCACCACCCATCTTTCTCAGGCAGCTATGTCAAAACACACTCGGCGACCAAGGAAAATTTGTGCAGAAGAGAGATTCTACCTGAAACTACCCGCGCTATAAGCGAGCAACATCCAGAAATCACTGAACATCTCTTCCTCGTGTGTCCCTGCACAAAGCAAAATTTGGGAAAACCCATCAATCAATATCAAAATCGACATTCGCGGACTGACCAACCAGGTTTTAGGCATGGCTAGCGAATCTTAAACACGCCTCGGTCTCGTTCGAACTCCTCTCCTCGTTACTCCAGCAGGTCTGGAAAGCCCACAACAACTTTGTGTTCAGAGCTCAAAATCCAAACCCCCCTGTTCATCATGGACTCAGCCCTTGGCGATGAATCGAAACAATTACCAGGTGGGTGACGGTAACTTCGTCGATGACTCCAAAAAAGAAGCGATTTACCCCTGGTTTGGACAGTGCCAGCTCCTGGCGTGCTCAAACATCAAGGTCGATGGGTCGGTTGTTCCAGAAACAGGGGAAGGCGCCATAGCTTTTGTGTGCCGCGATTGCCACGCAACGCTGACCCAACGGTTGTGCCCACTCGGTGACCGTCTCCTCGGCGATTCAAAGTTGAAGCAACGGCAATTCCTGCCTGAAACACTTCGTAAGCCCCGGCGAAGTGAAGCTGCGTGAACTGAAGTGGGAACTCGAGACTGATCAATCTGATCTGGTAGCTGCAAATTTTTCTTACTTCTGCCAACATTCCCAGATGATCTTTCCAACCAAGGGATCGACTTTCTTTGGGGATCTTGAGGCGGCGATTTTGAAAACCTACGTCACCTTCAACTTGCATTGGGCTCATCCCAGTCCAAGGTACTCTCAAAGTGGCAAGCTCCCAGAGAATGACTCCAAACTAAAAATGTCACATCTGCACAATCCACGAAACATCGAATAAAGTTTTGTAGCTCCTACAGCTTAAGCTTATGAAAAGGAAGTGCTGTGGTTAACCATATCATCTCAAGCAGCACGTATACAGAGCGAATAACATCAGTTATACAGCTCTTATAAAGCTCTTTTTCCCTGACAGTCACATCCAAGCAGAGTCTGATCAAATAAAGTTCCATCTTCTCAATTTTGTATGTCCTATTCTCCAGACATCAAAAGATACACATTCAATCGAAAAGAAACTTTGCTTAAGGTGCAACTTTTTTCTCTTTTCTATATATAATATCGTGTAAGGTATCAGGGATAGGGTCAATCAGAAGGACATTATCCAAGTCCATCCAAATCCCAATATCGACAAAAAAGTAGGCCAGGAAGAATGCTTTCCAGCTTAAGCAATGAAAAACACAAGGCCTAATCATATAATTACAACATATGATCACAGCAACGCTCTTAAGTGAAATCATTTAGGCTTGACTATCGCAAAATCTAAGCAAGACAAGCTTAAGAAACTTAGTTTGGACAAAATAATTGAAGCTACCTCAGATACGCACAATTCACTTCTCATTCAACAGTTCATTACGGAGAACTTCTGGTGCCATCCACTCAGCCTCACACGACCAAAAACTTCACATTAGGAACAGCTCAAAATCTCAAGAAACATCAAGAATGGTTTCTTTCAAATCCAAGTATAAAATAAAAATGGAAAACAAGACTCTCAGACTCTTAGGGCATTGTTTAGTAAAGCTATGGCAAACTGTTTTCTAATTTCACAAATTCAATCACTATGTACATGCTTGTCCGACTGTTTAAGATTGCATTAGAGAAGAAGTCTAATTCTGAAATGACCAAAAATAATGTTTCTAGTTGTTTTCTCTTTGTTTCCTCTTTTGTTGCTAATTGTCCATTTAACTTCACTGAAAGCTATTAGTAGAAACCATCCAAATGTCTTTACCTATTTCAATATAGTTGGATATCGTTCTCTCTCCATCCTTGAAAACTCTTCAAGAATGGTTTTCAAGAAAGCTTCCAAATTTACTGTTCTAGCAGTTGACTTGGATGACAAGAAAGTATTATGCTTCAAGTGCGACAACCCAAAGTCACGAACCTGCACAACAATAAATTTTAGTGAGGACGGAAATGACATTTTACTACAAACTTTGATTGTCATTCACATCGAAATCACAGAGCACATTTCTGATGGAAATTGCATTGCATCAGCAAGTTTGGTAAATCAAGAATCATCCACATCTGTACAAATGTAAGTTCATGTATGGCAGTGAAAAGAGAGAATGAGAAGTTAGAGTCTACAAGAAATAAAGTTAACATGTTATCCCAAAATAAGCTAATACCAGTCAATATCGAGCTTATCTGAGGTGCTCACATTGTCAGGGAAAAGAGTATCCAAGAAAAAGAGAAAAAGGCCAAGCAAGATGTTAGTAGCACGTAGGAGATGGATGAATGATATGTACGCAAGAGAATAGCTTGATTTGCTATTTAAAGAAGTGAAAGAAAGAAAACGAAAGTGTCAGGCAACATTAATAAGTTTTATGCACTTTGACAACCCAATTTTTGTCAACAAGAGGATTTGGTGATTTCAAATCTCGATGAAATATTGTCAGGAGGCTTGTGTGCAAGCAATTCATTCCCCTTGCCTGTAAAATTTCCATAAGCACTTAAATCGATTTCAGAAAAGGAAATCTCTATATCTCCAGCACCAAAGAGAAGGGAGACCAATTATTCATACCACATCAAGGGCCATTTCTATCCTGCGTTTCTCATCAATATGACAGGACGATGTATGATACTATACAAGCTTCCCCTGGAGAAGTAAACAAAATTAAAAATCAGACAGCAAAATGAGATTGTCGCACACCATCAAAATATTAACACCTTTAACAGTAGAAAAATGAGCTGCATCCCTCTAACAATTGATGTCGTTCCCATACTACCAAGGTTTTTTAAGGTACAGAAAATTGTACCTTGGAAGAAACTCCATAATGATAGACAGATGTGGAGGATGAGCCGCAGCACCCATGAAAAGAACAACATTTGGATGACGCAGTCTACGGATCATCTGCACCTTGGAACAGAAGAACAAGACATTGTTGAGAAATCAAGTGGATGTGCAAGTAAAATAATCACTTGATTTTATATAAGCAATATTGCAAACTCTTTACACACACCACTCTCATACACCTCTCATACCTCACACAAACACAATTCTTGCACACACCCACTCACTCTTTCTCACTCTACACTTCACGCCACCTACTCCCACCCACTCACACACTCACGTACACACCCCACACTTTACGTACACACTCCTCACACTTCTTACACACCACACGACACTCTTGCACAAGACCCCCTACACTCTACACAACACCCCCTTACACTTTTCACACACAAGAGGCAAGTCCCCTATTTATAGGGTGTAAAGTCGGCACATCCACCGACTTCCCACACCATCTTCCTATTATTTTATTGCAACTTGGGTCAACAATTGCGGCTGAAGAATTGTCTGGAGAGAGGCAGAGAAATCTGGACGAGTAAAGAGAGAGAGATCTGGAGAGTTCTAGGAGAGAGAGGCGGTGATCTTCTCAACACTCCCCCTCACCAACTACTCTCTCTTAATTTAGATAGCCGTACCGATATTGCTTTTGGACTCTTCAACTGTCTCCCTCCATTCAGCATATTGCGAAGCTTCCTCATATGTGGATGGCTCTATAGCTTCATCTCCAATTGCTTCTCTTGCTGTGACTTTCCATTGAGTTTTGTGATCTTTGAATTTTTGCAATGCCAATTCATTTTGTCCTTTGGTCTCCTTTTCCTTCTTCTCACCCAATTTGATCTTCGTATTCGACATATCTCCTATAAGAATTTTGAGGTTGGAACTCATTCGATCAAGCCTCTCATTTGTGACTTTCATTTCGTGCTTCAACCGATTCAGTCCCATCTGAAGCACTTCAATGTAGACCTCTTGATCATTTTTCTCATAAAATTTCTTCTCCTCAATCTTATTCCACCTATCCTTGCACCATGGGATGTAGGGTGTAGATGGCCTCCTTTCCTCAAAGAAACCTTTCTTCTTCTCCTTCATGTGTTTGATATCTTTCTCAGTATGACCAATTGGGAAAATCATAGCAAGCTTGAGATCCTGAACCTTCTGCAGCTTCTTGAACTCACATCGGAACTTCTCTAGCTCCCTTTCTTTTGCCTCAAGCTCTCGATCCTTCTGCCTTATCATCTCATCCCTTTTCTTCAACATATTCTCCATCTTTGCCTTCTCAACTTTCAGCTTCTTTATCATATCTTGCATCTCATGCAATTTCTTTTCACGACTGCTTGTTGGCATTGTTAGTTGCTTCTTCGAGTTCTCCCTTGGCTTGCTCTTATTCGAGGTCGTGATGGAACCTGTCAAATTATCCAACTCAACTATACAAGCTGTTGCAAGCTCTTCTCGTTCCTTCATTGCAACAGGCACTTGAAAGTCCCATTCTTCTTCGCTTTCAATCTCCTTCTTGCAAGAAGTGACGACATTTCCTTCTTCTCGCCTGTACCAACAGAATCTGGCAATATGTCCTAACTTGCCACAAACGTAGCATCGTTTGCTAGGCCTTTTGTTGCTCTTATCTTCGTCGTTGTCATCGTCACGATCTTGACGAGCTCCCCCTGGCTGATAACCCTTCTTTTTGGGTTGCCTCCACCAATCTCCATGATTTTTCCATGGTTTGCCATCTCTTGCACCTGCTCTATTTCTATTCTGGCCCTTGAATCCTCTTTTATTACTGAAGAGGGCACTTTCATCCTCCTTAATTGAGACCTTAGGCATTTGTTTATCTAAGGCCTCTTGATTGACCAATATATTTTCCAACTTAGTTAGAGTTGGCTCATTTGCCCATCCACGGGTGGCTGTAACAATACCATTATGTTCTGGCCTTAACCCGTGAATTATTATTCTTCTCATTCTTGTCTCAGAGATGGCATTCTCAGGATCTAATTTTGAAATTTCTTCGCAAATAGATTTAACTTTAGAAAAGTATTGACTTACCGTCATACTTTGTTGCGAGATTGAGAGGAGCTCGTTCTCCAGGCATTGTAACTTGGCATCGTTTGTCCTCGCAAATAGCGTCGCCAAGTTATCCCAGGCCTCCTTCGGGGTCTTCGCACTCTTTATGTGTGGTAATAATTTATCATCAACAGTCACGGCAAGAATGTAGAGAGCCTTACCTGACTTGACGTTCCACTTTCTTAAATCATTATCATTTGTGGGTGGTGTGGTGTTGTTGCTGCCAACAATATCTCATAAATCTTGTCCAAGCAAATAATACCGCATGCGGGTACTCCAATTATTATAATTAAAGTCATTGAGCTTCTCCATCCCGTTCACCGGACTCGAGAAATCCACCATGGTGACTTGAGTATAATGCCCCGCACTATACCAAGTAAGCTTGGTCCGAGACCAGCCGACTTCACAATGCCAGATTGTGCACTAACAGAACTCCGACGTCCTTCACTTCTTTGCTCCTTAGCTCGACGATCCCTGACCGCCTTGCTCACTTACGATGGTCCCCGACCACTGTCTTCACACGGTCTACGACGACCTGCTCTGATACCACTACCTGCTCTGATACCACTTGTTGAGAAATCAAATGGATGTGCAAGTAAAATAATCACTTGATTTTATATAAGCAATATTGCAAACTCTTTACACACACCACTCTCATACACCTCTCATACCTCACACAAACACAATTCTTGCACACACCCACTCACTCTTTCTCACTCTACACTTCACGCCACCTACTCCCACCCACTCACACACTCACGTACACACCCCACACTTTACGTACACACTCCTCACACTTCTTACACACCACACGACACTCTTGCACAAGACCCCCTACACTCTACACAACACCCCCTTACACTTTTCACACACAAGAGGCAAGTCCCCTATTTATAGGGTGTAAAGTCGGCACATCCACCGACTTCCCACACCATCTTCCTATTATTTTATTGCAACTTGGGTCAACAATTGCGGCTGAAGAATTGTCTGGAGAGAGGCAGAGAAATCTGGACGAGTAAAGAGAGAGAGAGATCTGGAGAGTTCTAGGAGAGAGAGACGGTGATCTTCTCAACAGACATATGGTCAGTTATCTTCCTAGATATATTGGAAAGCATTTGTCGACTCATTGCTCTGATTAGTCCTCATTTCTTTCCTTGCTAAATAAGCAAATCAAGCAAACATATTAATCGTTGAACACAATTATTTCCATAGACGCGGACAGATCATGGAACCCATGAAAAGTACGACATTCTGATGACACTGTCTACGTATCATCAGCAACCTTGGCACAGAAGCAAAAAGCACGGTGCATAGTCATTTATCTTACAGTTGCTGGATAAACGGGGAAAGCATTTCTTTGTCCTCAGTTTTATTCTTGCTCAAAATGCAAATCAATTACTGAACACACTAATTCATCAGCTTCCAAAATACATACAGATACACATAAACTGAACTGAACTCGTGATCTGTAAATATTTCTCTTTTGTTTTCAACTATCAGACTTTATGTGTCATTCGGATCTTATGTAAAGACCATTAATTTAATGTCTCGGCGTTATATAAATCACCAAAAAAAGCAGACTAAATCACCAATTCTATGCCAACATCAACAAAGCAACAGGAAAGCATATTGCCCCTTTCTCCCGTAATATTTCTGACAATGCAGAATGCATGGCGTGATAAGGTAGTCTTATTGTGATACTCATCTCTATTAAGCACCCGTGCTAATTCTTTCCTTTACAATGTTCATCCAAGTTTTATTCTTTACAGGTTTTGAATTCTCAATAAATCTGGAAGATTTTGTTCCCGAAAAAAAAAAAAAAAAGAACTGGAAGATAAAAAGCACAAATGAAAGACCTATTGATAGCTTACTTCTCGTCTGAACTTATCCAAAGCAGCACTTGAGAGATCCTGATCCAAAAATTCATAGCCACCTCCTGCTAAACAAGCAAGTCAAGCCAGATGTCAGACTCAGACATGCATTGCAATTTATCTTAGGTCTTATACATCATAGATTTTTAATATTAAGAACACATCACCACCAAGTATTTTGCAAAAGGTAATGTCTAAATTGCAAAGTACCGATAATGAGTGCATAAAATTCTTCGGAGAATGTTAAAACCTGAAAAAGTCGTCTGCTGCTTCTCTTTCCATTTCTTGATATTTAAGAGTATATAAAACCATAAGAACGACAAACCTAAACAACCCAGTGTTTAAAGTGCTTTTACCAAATGGATGGGGTTTGATTGAGTCGCAGACTAACAATTTACAAAAAGACTTTGCAACAGCCTATTCATTGTGACTATTTGTACAAAAATCTTCAGTCTTCACAATAAGGATTCAATTACATCCAGAGAAATTGCAACTCTTTACCGAAGAGCCAAACATAGAAGCAGAATCTTGCCAGCACCTAATAACAGAATAGCAAGGGGGCCAAAAGTAAAACTTCCTTTTGCCTATCCAAAGTACAAAACAGAGAGTAGCAAGACGAGGCCATGAATGAGCTACGACAATTAAGTTATTATGGGTGGCACCAGTCCAACAAGTCATGTGCGTATGTCAAGGTACCGATTCTGGAGCCTTTTTTTTTTTTACCAACCCAGGTTGAAATGCCAGATTTTGATACCATATCTGATGTCACTATTACACACTAGCTGCTTAGTCCAAAAATCTAAAACATTAGCACAAAGCAGGACACTGAATTAGTACTAACCGTCATTTCTTTTGACTAAAAGACTGCTTGTCATTTTCAAGGAGGATCTTTTGCTTAAAAGCAGTCATATAAAAGGAGTCAACGGATATAATCTCATTCCATAAATTCAAACAAATGGAAGTCACAACCAAAAATAAAGGAACTCTTCAAGTAACTAATGCAATGCCAGTTCTTGATTTGCAAGAATTTAGAAATATTAGAAACTGACCTTGCCGTTCCAGTAAGCATGATAGACCTCTCCATAAGAGCCTGTTTGGAAGACGATGAAATGGGGTAAAATTTCTGACACAATAAACAGTAAATGCAATTCAATGAGGAAACGTTGCAGTACATCCTATAATAACTACTGCAATTATGCTTACATTCAGATTGCCATAGGAACTTTCTATTATAAGGTATGCCCTTCTTGTTACATGGCTAGCTAACCATAAGCATATTAGGCCGTAAAATGGTGATAAAGCATATCTCATAGTACTAGACAAATTTCACCAAAAATGCAGCAACAGGATCAACATATATGAATTCATGAGTCTTGCTCTCTGAGCTCATATGTGGACCTGCATAAGGACATGAATAGAATCTATCCAACCAGGGACTTAATCAAAGCAATACCTAGTCTAATCCTTTCACCAATGACAAAATGTTCCTATTGAATCTCATCACCAACATCAACATCATCAACTTTATTGGTATCACTATCAATTGATGCACTGGGCCCTTCTGAATTCTTCAACATGAAGTTTGTGTCCGTGAATCTGTCATTAGTGCACTTTTTTTCGGATTAAGAAAAGAAATTCCATGACAACCACATCCGCTCAGAAAATCTGCTATGCCATGTTGCAAATTCTCCAGAGTCCTAAGAGGGTCTTCCTTGATGCGGGCATTCAAGCGCTCTTCACAAGGCATCGGATTATACTGGCTTGTGCTACATCTCAACATCGGACTATTCTTATTGAAAGGATTCCAGTGACTACTCTCTTTGATCAATTGATTTGATTTGTTTGATGACATGATGCCACTGCTCTCTTGAGCTGAATGACTAAAATAATTACATAACTTAAAGCTGTCTAGGGAGCTGCCAATGGATGATGACACATCATAAGCAATAGGTTTCTAATTGCCTCTTGGAAATAGACCTTCCTTAAAACCATATTCTTTCTTTCTCGCTACTTCGTTGAGAGAAAGTCGATCTGTTAGCATTGGTGGGACAGGAGGCTGACCAGGAATGGAGTTATTTTTCTATCCCGGCATCTCATTGATTTTGTTTTCAGTGCTGTTTCCTAGGGCTTTTGGAAAGCCTGCCACTAAGAAAGGATAGGGATTTACAAAATGATTCGTGGGGTGCTTTGAACACAGCATAATAACAGCATTGATCCTCCTCGATGATGATGATGGTGGTTGTCCCGGTCCTCGGCATACCCTGCTTCGCAATTCCTTTTTATTTAGCTTTCAGTGACAAACCGACGACCGAGCGATCCGATCATTTTTCTGGGTGGCGGGGACAGGGGACGGACGGTTCGATCTCTTGGACGCGCCGATCTCCTCGGACCACAGAACCGTCCACCGGCTCTTCCGGTATCCTCTCGGGGGCGTCTCTGTCCAGAAAATCGCCGATTCTCTCAAAACACCATGGCCAATCCAAACGCTGCCGGTCGACAGTTACACCGCACATTCTCTTTTTTTCTTCTCATTTTCTCGCGAAAGTAAACAACGAGAAACTCTCCTTGCTCAAAAAAAAAAAAAAAAACAACGAGAAACTCTCATTTTCTCATTTTTCTCTCTCTCCCCGTGCCTCTCCGCGCACAGACGGAAGTGAGAGAATAGAGGAGGACGAGGGAGGAGGAGGAGAAGTCGGGACCTCATCCGCGTCAAGCCGCGCACCGGCCCTTAGACTTTCGAATTTGCCGTTCTGAAGCAAATTTTATATATCCTCAGACTACTTCTGAGAATTTCATTAATTTTATCTAGGATTGCATCTCCATCGAAAATTTCACCTAGGATCACATTTAAGGGAATTGAAGCAGATTGCATTACATTTGAATAGCATCAATTAGATTCTTATTTCCATATATCATAGTTCATTTTATGGAAATAATTCATTCATATAGTACCTCACGTTTTCATGTGTTCATTTCTTTTTTTTTTTTTAGTGGTGGTTAATTTTGAAGATTTTATATTGAGTTTCCATTTATTGCTCACATGAGTTCTGTCATGAGCATTAATAACAAGCTTTCATAAAATTTTACCCGTACGGTTTGGATTCTTTATTTTTCCTGCAGCTTTTATTTATTATTATGGTTAATATTTATTATTGATTGCTTGTCTATTTTTTACTGCTCGAGCACTATGCATTATCATCTTCCATATTAGAGGATTTAGGAAAACAAAAAATGAAAATACTACTTGCAAAAGTTTTTATGAAAGGTATCGAAAGGGTATTAAATTAATCTAGCGTACTCAAGTCTCAAGACACATGAATCTTTGGTTCCTACGCTCTCGCATTTTACCCAACTTTCTAACTAGCTTGTAATAGGATAGTGGTGATATTTAGCCTGATCTTGAATAAATGATTAATTAGAAAAACTAAGTTACGATTAGCATGACTTGTAAGGGTACGTGCTAGGCATAGGCCCCATCTACTGAGAGATTCTTTTTTTTTTTTGGTAACGGTAAGAATAATACTGAGAGAAATCATTCTTCGTTTAGCAATCTAGCAAATTTCATCAGACGTATAACGTATTTAATATCACTCTCAGGAAGGTCGTGACAATTTATACTTAAAGTACAACTTAATTCTGTACTAGCAAATGTTCGCATGTTACGTGAGAAATAACTTCAAAATTCAATACAATCAACGTAAAACGAGATTTGCAGTATAGTGTTATTAATACAAACTTCATTAAAAAAAAAAAAAGTTAGAAGAAAATGAACAGAAATGATGAGATGATAAATATCACCTGAGAACGCCGAGGATTGCTGCCACATATTGCCATTGAATAGCGCCTCATGGTCCTCTCTTGTTGCTACGACCGTGCATTGGCTACAACACCAAAATCTATTGATGAGATATAATTTGGCACAAAAAGCTTCTGTCAACACTTCTTTAAAAATACGAGATCAAAATATAATACAAGAACCTTAAATCCATTCCGCAAAATGAAGATAATCACTTGACCCGCATGCCCTCACGTCTCAAAATCAACAATTTAAGCAAATTTTTAAAGTCGACAATACTTACGTCATCATTATTATTTAGGACAGTCCTAATGTTGCAGTAGAAATACAATTCAAATGAAGATGCGACAAGAAACAACCCTCAAAAGGAGATGAGAGGAAGTCGAGCGAACCAGAGATTTCTGCTCCCTCTCGGACCTTTCTTCACTGAAGCATCGAGACTCCAAGAACGAGAATTCTCTTCTGGATACCCTCGATTGAACCTACAACGTCGACTCCAGTCCAATCTTCGGCCCACCGCAAACATTCGAATCTCCGTCGACCGAGGCGCCTCCACCTCTGGTCGCTTTGAGCTCAGCCAGGTCGGAGAGATGAAACGAAGTATTGACAGAAAGATGCCGAAGTCGCGGCCGATCGGAGCCGCTCCCGAGCTTCACTGATCGCGTCTCCCTGTTCTGCTCTGTTTGTCGTTCGGAGATCTCGAAGTGCCTTGCACTCGCTTAATCCTCCTTTGCCAGGTCCGATCATCATCGGTGACAACCAGGAGTCCTTCTCGTAAGTTCAGCGGCTGTTCGCGACTGCAATCGCACATCATCAAGGTAAAATTGTTATTGTTTGTGTGAAAATCGGCCACGATTGAGGTTCTATTATGGATTTAAGCTTGCTCCGATGTTGTTCTGATGATCTAAAAGTGAATCGTCGGTTCATATACGCGTACAAACTCCTTGATCGAAATGCGTATCACATGTTTGATGAAATGCTCGAACCAGATCCGGATGTGTTTCTATTAAATCATTGAGCCGAAAGTCGTAATACATCAACTCAACTTATTCTTGGCTTATTGAGACCTCATTGTGACTGATTTAGTTGGAATACGACGCTCATTTTTTATTGAATTGGTGTTATGATTCTCATGTTGGAAATTGTGTCTTGATTTCTCATCTTTTATATGAACAGAATTCAGTGTTCGAATCGATGCTATATGCTCAGATTTCTCTTTATATTTCATTTTTCCTTATCCATATCACTCTGACATGTCATCGCTGCGTATGAGGTGTGGCCAGTGATCGAGTGAGAGCTTGCCTCTCGAAATAGAAGCTCACTGACCGTGCTTGACAAGGCAACAATCATTAACTATGGACTCTCTATCCTTTCCTCTGCATTTAGTTGTCTTCATTACATGTGTTTCTTCTTTTCTGTCTGCCATTCACATCTTTGTTATTGCACTGTTTCGAGGCCCTGCGAGCACAAAGTCAAGGTTGTACAGCAGCAACTGGCGAAACTCCTGCTCTTTCTGCATCCGCATTGCTTTCAGCTTGAAAGGTTTGAGTATGGGTATACTCATGTAAATTTGGTAAGGAAAGATCAAACTCAGTACAAGTGAATCCTGCTTTACCTATTATCTCTGTTTTTGGTTTTCCTTTGCTATCCTGAGTTGGTTTTTTTTTTTGTGATCGTACTTGGAAAGCTTGAGGTCCTGAATATTTTAATTCCTAAAAAGAAAAATTTTGTAGTAGCCACAGTTCTTTGGGGAATCATTGATTGGGAATTGATGTCTAGCGATTTGTAGAACCAAGTTTAGTAGGCTTTGCTCTACATTTGCTTTTCTTCAGTCCTTCTACCAAAACCCCTCTGGCATGTGATGAAGCTATATTAATATCATCTCTTACCTTAGCATTTTTTTGGATAGAGAAACTCATTCGATTAATCGAAGCCAGGGATTAAACCGAAGTTTTAATTTGATATAAACTCATAATTGGGTTATGTGTTTTGTGTTCTGTTTTACAACCCGGACGTTTATTCATGTAGCTGATACTCGAATATGCTTCATAAAATGAGTGGGCAATGGATGAGTGTTAAGAATACATGTCAATTTTGAAAGAAATAGAACCATAGTCACGTTTGATCATGCTGGAATGTAACTTGGATTTGCTGACTTATCTAATTGAAGCTCAATTTCAATTCGTTGTGATGTCATTTTTATCATATGAACAAGTATGATGACCTAGGAGACTGTTATGGTGAATTGGTGATAATTTTTCAACAGATAACCATGTTGTTGTGCCTTGAAAATGCTGGATATGGGCTGTCATCCCTATTCCTTTGCTGGTCATTCCTTTTTCGGTGTAGACTGAATTCATTTGAAGCCCCATCTAAGTGCTGTTCTAATTAATCATTGGTCATGTTTGTTGCCAATTGCTTTGATTGAGGCAATGCTGAAATTCATGGAGTATCTCAGTGAAGATCTGATTCACAGGAGGGACCGAGAATAAGAGAAGGAAACGAAAAAAAAAATAATATTCAAAATCTTGAAAATAAAAAAAAAATGGAAAAATTGTTAGAATTTGGTATCAGAATTATCTTGGAATTAGTTTAGTTTCAATTAGTTAGTGTACACATGGTTTAATGTTTTATTGGACACCTTTGATTTAGTCTTAGATGGTTGATCATTTAGAAAATAAATTGAACTCAATTTGAATTAAGCTCATGGGGTTGTTGTCATGGGGTTTAATAGCAAGGCCATGTAATATTTTTTACCTAACTTATATTGAGTTATTTTACTACACTATATTTTTTATTCGTCCTTCGTTATTATTTTTAATGTGTTTGTTATGATTGCCCTTATACCATTTTTTTTTTTTTTTTGCTGTTATTCATTTTTAGTTAAGTGGTCAGATTCATGTTAGGAACATCATAAACACAAAATCATTGCATGGAAACTTAGCAAACAATAACTTTAGGACTCATAATTTGGTAAAAAGATTGCATGGACACCTTGGTTGACAAATGATCGAGTTTAGGTACCGAAAAGGCACGAATTAGATAAATAATGTAATCAATCCCCTAAACTTAGATATTTGGTTGCATAGGTAGTGGGTATATTTTCATACCCCACTTGATTTTTAGTTGACTCTAATAAGCTGATAGCGATTCATAGGGTTAATCGAACTAAAATGAAAATCCCAACGTCATGCTAGGTAAGGATTTAAGAGCACCCAAACCGATTGAGGACCATTGGTCTTCATCATCACATCACCTCAAATGTGTTCTTTTTTAAGAGCACCCAAACTGATTGAGGACCATTGGTCTTCGTCATCACATCACCTCTAATGTGTTCTTTTCTCTGACGGAAAAGAGGTGCGTGACTTTAAATCCTTCCATTAGACCCGTCCGAATTGATTCAATGTAAGTTAGAAATATGTGGGGGCCACGTCATAAAAATTTGCCAATTTTTTAAGAAAAAAATCGAAAAAAAGAGCCAAAATCAATCTCTTTCCACACATTTGTAAGCGAGAAAAGGGAACCTTATGAAAAAAGAAAAAGAAAAAAAAGGGGAACCTTATGGTATGTTCATGTGAATTATTGTTTGTTAATCAAAACTTGTCTTAGTTTGTGGGACCAAACCCCACCAAAATTACTACAAAGCAAGGTCATAAGAGGACAATACCTTTTGGTCGATTTGAAGAAAATAATTCGAAGCATACTATTCAACCGCTTCCAAAAGTTGCCAGTGAAGGAGATGATTACTTGGCTTCTAAAGAATAGCATTGATTAAAAATTGATATCTAGTATGAACACCTTGACTCTAACATTGAGTATCGATTCTTTTTTGGCTAGGACCTAAATGTTGATTACAATGTTTTTGAGCAACAAGACCAATTATTTGAAAACGTCTATTAGCGAAAGACCAATTTCAGACCATATTTCTTCGATCACTGAAGGTTGGCCATAGCATTAATTGGTTTGGAAGTTTGCTTTTTCCCCCTACAAGTTCCCATTGCAAAGATATCGTGATTCTTTAACTTGGTTATGCTTCGTAACTCTCTTTCTTGATGAAATGTTTCTCCAAGCTAAAAAGTATTGCTATTGCAATACTTTCAAAGTGTTTCGAGAAAGGAATGAAGATTTTCTCCATATTCAATCCCTTATAGATTATGTCATGGATATATTGAACTTTTCGGAAACATGAACATGAACTTTCCTATTTCTGTTCACACAAAAACGCTTTCAAAAAGTATTTGATAATTCCTTATGTGCATTAATTCAGCGATTGCAAGTCATGTGGGTTAATCGACTTAAAAAATTCTGGTATCCCAATAAAAAGAAATTTGATAAAGAAAAGTCAGAATTTTCATTTTCTTTTATTTATGACAAGAAAGATTCCCTCAGAGGCTGTAAAATATTATATTAACGTCATAAAAATAGCAAGTATGTACATACCTTGGAGGGACACAAATGTTCCCAACTTTCAAATGTCCTAAAACAAGCATGTCCTCTTAATTGAGGGGCACAATGGCCACCGTCGTATTTTACGTCCAAATGAGCTTGCATGGCAACTACGAACGACACTTTATGATAAGAAAGCGTCGTTGGCAATGTGGCTTGAGACAGGGTCTCTAGTCTTGTCTTGCTCGGCCTCACCACCTCTCTTAGCACTCAGCAAAAGAAAAACTAAGAAAAATAATGGCCTCAATCACAATCTCACTTATACTATAACATGAGTGGTGTTGGTGATCCTCATCGACATTGAATGCAAGCCTTGCCTAGACAAGGGCGGGGAAGCCATCGACCAATCTTTCAACCCTGATTACAACCCTAGTGTCCAATCTCACTTATCTCTCGCCCCTCCGATCGCCCACCCTAACCCTAACCTTGTAGATTCAAATATGAAGTGCATCGGTGGTTGCTTCTCAGTATCTTCTAAAATCGTCAAATCAATGCTTTCTGTTGTAGGTTTCCGATTCATAATCTTTTTCCCTCCAATCGTTCCTCTTTTTCACTTTGGCCATGAGGTTGGTGAATCCTTCCTCGTAGCACTAATGTATTATTATATGTAGAATTTTAATCTTAGTTTGACATTGACAAAGCTAGCTCCGACACCATAAATGGGTTACGAGGGATAAGGATACCATACGTACTATAAATTTTGTACGACGCTCACTTCAATGTCATAACTTTTTTCCAAACACTAAAGTGTTCATAACTTATAAAAAAAATGTTCACTTGAGGTCATATCTTTCAATCGATTACTTTAGTGTCAATTTTTTTTTTAAATGTTCACTTAAGTACCGAAAATTTGATGTCACATAGCACTTGTGGTGAAAGTTTTTAAAAAGTCATAGCACTCAAATGGTCAATTAAAAAGTTATATGGCACTCAAAAAAAAAAAAAAATGATGGCGACCATCTTTGCCAACTCGTTTTTCTAGGATGAGCATCACGAAGCTTTGCCAACCATCTTTGCCAACTCGTTTAACTTTTAAAAGAAGAAGAAGAAGATGAAATGCTTATCTTCTTCGTGAGCAAGAGATTATAGTGAGCATGATTGAGCTCTAGGTAATATCATCCAAATCATAGCAAATTGTCTATAAACTCAAGTTATCTCGATAAGCAGTACCTCGCTGCACTTATGTTGTTTATCACAAAATAAGAAATGAGCATGGTTACAGACGTGTCTCCTAATCTTTTAGTGAGAAATCAATTTCTTATCACATGTACAAAATCTAGGGCAAATTTAATGATATTTATCCAAGTAGGATTTGTAAAGTTGCATTTGCAAGATAATTAAAAGAGACCATCAAAAGACAAATTAAAATTTTGATCAAAATCTATTAAAATTATCTAACCATGTGCCAAAAAAAAAAAAAAACAAATTGCGTGAAGAGCAACGGATCGCTCTGAGGTTCTTACCTCGCTCGCAAAGTAGATGGAGTGGAGATTCAACAAAGTGCAAATTTATGTGTAGTTAAGTGCGAAGAAAATTGAAAAAAATTGGACAAGATGCACCCACCCAACTCTAGTATTCATTCCACCTATTAAAAAAGAAAAAAATAATAAAAAATAAAATTTGCAAAAGTTATTTACATCAACATTGGCCTTGCCGTGTAGGACAATCAGTATTAACTAGACCATCATGTTAGCTATTTTTGGCCGAAATGACTAATTTTGCACATAGTTAAAAGATTTCGGACAAACTGATCAAATTAAAATATTTATAACTGAGTTAACAAAAATATTATAGATTTAGGATTTTTGTTGGTAATTTTATTATTATGAATTCAAGGCCAAATGTAAACCACACGCTTTATGAATTGCCTAACTCTTTCCTTTCACAGTGGTTAAGAGTAGAATCTGACATTGATCTTTTCCATCAACTTATTAAAAGACGTGTCACAGATCAGCCCGTGACACATGCCTCAAGCGTTAGAGGTCATCCAAGCTTCTTCCAAGATATTTCCACAAAATTTCAAACACAGCATTGCTTTAGCAAAATATCGCACAACCAGCGCATGACCGTCAACTGTCACCACCGATTGTCGCTGCAGGATTGCCACTTGCAGCCCAATGACTGCTGTTGGGGCCGGCAGCTAATGGGCTGTGTGCGGCGGTCTTGCGGCGGCCGTTGGCAGCGACGGTTGGTGGTCGTGCAACGGTAGGTAGCGGTCGTGTGGCGATTGGCAACAACATGCTGCTGGCGGACGGTGGCCCTGATCCATAATTCCAACTCAGTGAGTTAAAGCATGGAGAAGCACGTATACTTTTTTAAAGGACAGTGGGGGACAAAGTTATCGACCCTGACTTTAAGATCCTCGTGGATAGAGTGGTTGAGAATTGTGGAGGCTTGCCTCTTATGATTCTCTCTGTGGCTAAAAGGTTGAAGTGTGGAGATTTGCCTGAATGGAGGGATGTTTCGACCTATAAAGAAGGTTCCAATGTAAAATTAATAGTGGACCTTAGTTACAATGACCTTAAAGATGAGAGGATCAAAGCATTGTTCTTGGTTCATGCTCTAGTCTCTCGGGGACTTGGCATAAGGGATGCCCTTATCTACTGCATGGGCTTAGGTTTATAAAAAAAAAAAAATCTGCAAGACCATCGAAGACACTAGAAAGAGGTTGATTATGGATTGACGTCGCCTCCTTGACTCTTCTTTGTTGCTAGGGAGTGATGGCTGAGCCCAGTTGAGCATGCATGACCTAATTATTGGCATGGCCATCTCTATGCATGAAAAATTTATTGACACGGAATGGAACGCCTTGGTCGGGAGAAAGGATTTTGGGTTTAAAGAATGGTCACAGTATGATCTCAGAAAATGCACCGCAATGGCCTTCTACTATGTTGACATTGATGAATTTCTTGAAAAATTGGACTGTCCGAACATGAGGATTCTTCAGTCATTAGAAGAAAACTTTCTCAAAATGCTCTACTCATTTTTTGAATCTATGGAGAAGCTCCAAGTCTCGGATTTGACTAGCTTATCTTTTACCTCCCTCCTTTTGTCGATGAAGTTACTTAAAAACCTCACAACTATGTCTTGATGGATGCCATCTGGAGAATGTGACTGCTCCTGGAAAGCTGAAAGGATTGCAAATCCTAAGTTTCTTCAATTCTAGAATTGCTCGGCTGCCCAAAGAATTTGGTTAACTAACATAATTGAGATTTTTGGACTTGAGATTGTGTTCCATGCTTGAAGTTATTGAAATCTTGGTTAATTTAGAAGAATTGTCTATGGAAGAGAGTTTTGATCAGTGGGAGGTTGAGGATAAAACCCCGCGAAACAATACTAGCCTAGCTGAGTTCAAGTACATGAATAAGTTGACAACATTATACATTGTCATTCCTCGTTCAGCCAATCTCTTAAGAAACCTATCATTTGCGAAACTAAGGGTGCACATGGCAATATTTCTATTACGGGGAACTTTTTTTTTTTCAGAAATAGTTTTTTTTTTTCTATTTCTAATCCAAGAACAATTTTTGAGTAAAATAAGGTATTTGGTAATTATACAAAATTTCTATTCTAGGAATAGAAAAAGAATAGAGTTGCGTTTAGTAAAAATTTATAAATTTTTATATTTGTTTGTTCTTTCTTCTTACTCATGGACCGTCGATCGCCAACCGCCGCCGTACAACCGCCGTACGAACGCCGCACGACCGTCGCACTACCGTCGCAAGACCGTCGCACGACCGGCGCATAACCGTCGACTGTCACCACCGATAGAAGCGCAAGATTGTTGCTTGCAGCCCACAAACTGCGGTTGGGGGCGGCGGCTAATGGGCTGTTTGAACATGAGGATTCTTCAGTCATTAGAAGAAATCTTTCTCAAAATGCTCTACTCATTTTTCAAATCTATGGAGAATCTCTAAGTCTTGGACATGATTGGCTTATCTTTTACCTCCCTCCTTTTGTCCATGAAGTTACTTAAAAACCTCACATCTATGTCTTAATGGATGCCATCTGGAGAATGTGATTGCTCTTGGAAAGCTGAAAGGATTGCAATTCCTAAGTTTCTTCAATTCTAGAATTGCTCAGCTGCCCAAAAAAAATGGTGAACTAACAGAATTGAGATTTTTGGACCTGAGATTGTGTTCCATGCTTGAAGTTATTGAAAGCTTAGTTAATTTAGAAGAATTGTCTATGAAAGAGAGTTTTGATCAATGGGAGGTCGAGGATAAAACCCCATGAAACAACGCTATCCTGGCTGAGTTCAAGTACATGAATAAGTTGACCACTTTATACATTGTCATTCCTCATTCAGCCAATCTCTTAGGAAACCTACCATTTGCAAAACTAAGGGTGCGCATGGCAACATTTCTATTCTAGAGAACTATTTTTTTTTTTCAGAAATAGTTTTTTTTTTCTATTTCTACTCCAAGAATAATTTCTGAGTAAAATAAGGTATTTGGTAATTATACAAAATTTCTATCCTTGGAATAGAGAAAGAATAGAAATGCGTTTTTAGTAAAAATTTATAAATTTTTATATTTGTTTGTTCTTTCTTCGTACTCACGAACCGTCAACTGCCGACCACCACCGTACAACCGCCACACGAATGCCGCACGACGGTCACACGACCGGCGCACGACCGTCAACTGTCACCAGCGATTGCCGCCGTAGGATTGCCACTTGCAGCCCAATGATTGCGGTTGGAGGTGACGGCTAATGGGCTGTGTGCGGCGGTCTTGCGGTGGCCGTGGGCAGCGACGGTCATCGGTCATGCAGCGGTAGGTGGCAGTCATGTGGCAATTGGCAACAACAGGCTGCCAGCGAAAGGTGGCACTGATCCATAATTCAAACTCAGTGAGTTAAATCATGGAGAAGCACGTATACTTTTTTAAAGGATAGTGGGAGACAGAGTTATGGACCCTGAATTTAAGATCCTCGTGGATAGAGTCGTCGAGAATTGTGGAGGCTTGATGATTCTCTCAGTGGCTAAAAGGTTGAAGTGTGGAGATTTGCCTGAATTGAGGGATGCTTCGACCTATAAAGAAGGGTCCGATGTAAAATCAATAGTGGACCTTAGTTACAATGACCTAAAAGATGAGAGGATCAAAGCGTTGTTCTCGGTTCCTGCTCTAGTCTCTCGGGGACTTGGCATATGGCTTGCCCTTATCTACTGCATGGGCTTGGGTTTATATAAAAAAAAAATTCAGCAAGACCATCGAAGACACTAGAAAGAGGTTGATTATGGATTGACGTCGCCTCCTTGACTCTTCTTTGTTGCTAGGGAGTGATGGCCGGGCCCAGTTGACCTTGCATGACCTAATTATTGATGTGGCAATCTCTATGCATGACAAATTTATTGACACGGAATGGAACGCCTTGGTCGGGAGAAAGGATTTTGGGTTTAAAGAATGGTCACAATATGATCTCAGAAAATGCACCGCAATGGCCTTCTACTATGTTGACATTGATGAATTTCCTGAAAAATTGGACTGTCCGAACATGAGGATTCTTCAGTCTTTAGAAGAAAACTTTCTCAAAATGCTCTACTCATTTTTCGAATCTATGGAGAAGCTCCAAATCTTGGACTTGACTGGCCTATCTTTTACCTCCCTCATTTTGTCGATGAAGTTACTTAAAAACCTCATCTTGATGGATGCCATCTGGAGAATGTGACTGCTCTTGGAAAGCTGAATGGATTGCAATTCCTAAGTTTCTTCAATTCCATAATTGCTCGGTTGCCCAAAGAAATCGATGAACTAACAAAATTGGGATTTTTGGACCTGAGATTGTGTTCCATGCTTGAAGTTATTGAAAGCTTGGTTAATTTAGAATAATTGTCTATGGAAGAGAGTTTTGATCAGTGGGAGGCCGAGGATAAAACCCCGCGAAACAACGCTAACCTGGCTAAGTTCAAGTAAATGAATAAGTTGACCACTTTATACATTGTCATTCCTTGTTCAGCCAATCTCTCAAGAAACCTACCATTTGTGACACTAAGGGCGCGCATGGCAACGTTTTTATTCCAGGGAACTATTTTTTTTTTTGAAATTGTTTTTTTTATTCTATATCTACTCCAAGAACAATTTCTGAGTAAAATAAGGTATTTCGTACTTATAGAAAATTTCTATTCTTGGAATAAACAAAGAATAGAAATGTGTTTAGTAAAAATTTATAAATTTTTATATTTGTTTGTTCTTTTTTCTTACTCACGGACCGTCGACTGCCGACCACCGCTGTACGACCGGCGCACAAACGCCGCACATCCGTCGCACGACCACCGCACGACAGTCGCACGACCGGCACACGACCGTCGACTGTCACCACCGATCGCCGCTGCAGGATTGCCGATTGCAGCCCACTGACTACGGTTGGGGGCGGCGACTAATGGGCTGTGTGTGGCGGTCTTGTGACGACCATCGGTAGCAACGGTCGGCGGTCGTGCAACGGTAGGCGGCAGTCGTGTGGCAATTGGCAACAACAAGCTGCCAGCGGACGGTGGCACTGATCCATAATTCCAACTCGGTGAGTTAAAGCATGGAAAAGCACATATACTTTTTTAAAGGTTAGTGGGAGACAGAGTTATGGACCCTGAATTTAAGATCCTCATGGATAGAGTGGTCGAGAATTGTGGAGGCTTGATGATTCTCTCAATGGCTAAAAGGTTGAAGTGTGGAGATTTGCCTGAATTAAGGGATGCTTCGACCTATAAAAAAGGGTCCGATGTAAAATCAATAGTGGACCTTAGTTACAATGACCTAAAAGATGAGAGGATCAAAGCGCTGTTCTCGGTTCCTGCTCTAGTCTCTCGGGGAATTGGTATATGGGTTGCCCTTATCTACTGCATGGGCTTGGGTTTATATAAAAAAAATTCAGCAAGACCATCGAAGACACTAGAAAGAGGTTGATTATGGATTGACGTCGCCTCCTTGACTCTTCTTTGTTGCTAGGCAGTGATGGCCGGGCCCAGTTGACCTTGCATGACCTAATTATTGATGTGGCAATCTCTATGCATGACAAATTTATTGACACAGAATGGAACGCCTTGGTCGGGAGAAAGGATTTTGGGTTTAAAGAATGGTCACAATATGATCTCAGAAAATGCACCGCAATGGCCTTCTACTATGTTGACATTGATGAATTTCCTGAAAAATTGGACTGTCCGAACATGAGGATTCTTCAGTCTTTAGAAGAAAACTTTCTCAAAATGCTCTACTCATTTTTCGAATCTATGGAGAAGCTCCAAATCTTGGACTTGACTGGCCTATCTTTTACCTCCCTCATTTTGTCGATGAAGTTATTTAAAAACCTCATCTTGATGGATGCCATCTGGAGAATGTGACTGCTCTTGGAAAGCTGAATGGATTGCAATTCCTAAGTTTCTTCAATTCCAGATTTGCTCGGCTGCCCAAAGAAATTGGTGAACTGACAGAATTGAGATTTTTTGACCTGAAATTGTGTTCCATGCTTGAAGTTATTGAAAGCTTGGTGAATTTAGAAGAATTGTCTATGGAAGAGAGTTTTGATCAGTGGGAGGCCGAGGATAAAACCTCGCAAAACAACGCTAACCTGGCTGAGTTCAAGTACATGAATAAGTTGACCACTTTATACATTGTCATTCCTTGTTCAGTCAATCTCTGAAGAATCCTACTATTTGTGAAACTAAGGGAGCGCATAGCAATATTTTTATTCCAAGGAACTATTTTTTTTTTGAAAATGTTTTTTTATTCTATTTCTACTCCATGAACAATTTTTGAGTAAAATAAGGTATTTGGTAGTAATAGAAAATTTCTATTCTTGGAATAGAAAAAGAATAGAAATGTATTTAGTAAAACTTTATAAATTTTTTATATTTGTTTGTTCTTTCTTCTTACTCACGGACCGCCGACCGCCGACCGCCGACCGCCGCCGTACGACCGGCGCACGAACGCCGAACGTCCGTCGCACGACCGCCGCACGACCGTCGCACGACCGACGCACGATCATCGACTATCACCACCAATCGCCACTGCAGGATTGCCGCTTGCAGCCCACTGACTGCGGTTGGGGGAGGCGGCTAATAGGCTGTGTGTGGCGGTCTTGTGACGACCGTCGGTAGCAACGGTCGGCGGTCGTGCAACGGTAGGCGGCACGGCAATTGGCAACAACAGGCTACCGGCGGACGGTGGCACTGATTCATAATTCCAACTCGGTCAGTTAAAGCATGGAAAAGCATGTATACTTTTTTAAAGGATAGTGGGAGATAGAGTTATGGACCCTGAATTTAAGATCCTCGTGGATAGAGTCATCGAGAATTGTGGAGGCTTGATGATTCTCTCAGTGGCTAAAGGGTTGAAGTGTGGAGATTTGCCTGAATTGAGGGATGCTTCGACCTATAAAGAAGGGTCCGATGTAAAATCAATAGTGGACCTTAGTTACAATGACCTAAAAGATGAGAGGATCAAAGCGCTGTTCTCGGTTCATGCTCTAGTCTCTCGGGGACTTGGCATATGGCTTGCCCTTATCTACTGCATGGGCTTCGATTTATATAAAAAAAATTCAGCAAGACCATCGAAGACACTAGAAAGAGGTTGATTATGGATTGACGTCGCCTCCTTGACTCTTCTTTGTTGCTAGGCAGTGATGGCCGGGCCCAGTTGACCTTGCATGACCTAATTATTGATGTGGCAATCTCTATGCATGACAAATTTATTGACACAGAATGGAACGCCTTGGTCGGGAGAAAGGATTTTGGGTTTAAAGAATGGTCACAATATGATCTCAGAAAATGCACCGCAATGGCCTTTTACTATGTTGACATTGATGAATTTCCTGAAAAATTGGACTGTCCGAACATGAGGATTCTTCAGTCTTTAGAAGAAAACTTTCTCAAAATGCTCTACTCATTTTTCGAATCTATGGAGAAGCTCCAAATCTTGGACTTGGCTTGCCTATCTTTTACCTCCCTCATTTTGTCGATGAAGTTACTTAAAAACCTCATCTTGATGGATGCCATCTGGAGAATGTGACTGCTCTTGGAAAGCTGAATGGATTGCAATTCCTAAGTTTCTTCAATTCCAGAATTGCTCGGATGCCCAAAGAAATTGGTGAACTAACAGAATTGAGATTTTTGGACCTGAGATTGTGTTCCATGCTTGAAGTTATTGAAAGCTTGGTTAATTTAGAAGAATTGTCTATGGAAGAGAGTCTTCATCAGTGGGAGGCCGAGGATAAAACCCCGCGAAACAACGCTAACCTGGCTGAGTTCAAGTACATGAATAAGTTGACCACTTTATAAAATGTCATTCCTTATTCAGCCAATCTCTCACGAAACCTACCATTTGTGAAACTAAGGATGCGCATGGCAACGTTTTTATTCCAGGAAACTATTTTTTTTTTAAATTGTTTTTTTATTCTATTTCTACTCCAAGACCAATTTCTGAGTAAAATAAAGTATTTGGTAGTTATAGAAAATTTTTATTCTTGGAATAGAAAAAGAATAGAAATGTCTTTAGTAAAAATTTATAAATTTTTATATTTGTTTGTTCTTTCTTCTTACGCACGAATCGTCGACCGCTAACCGCCGCCGTACGACCGGCGCACGAACGCCGCACATCCGTCGCACGACCGCCGCACGACCGTCGCACGGCCCCCGCACGACCGTCGCACGACCGGCGCACGACCGTCGATTGTCACCACCGATCGCCGCTGTAGGATTGCCGCTTGCAGACCACTGACTACGGTTGGGGGCGGCACCTAATGGGTTGTGTGTGGCGGTCTTGTGGCGACCGTCAATAGCAACGTTCGGCAGTCGTGCAACGGTTGGCGGCAGTCGTGTGGCAATTTGCAACAACAGGCTACCGGCGGACGGTCGCACTGATCCATAATTCCGACTCGGTGAGTTAAAGCATGGAAAATCACGTATGCTTTTTTCAAGGATAGTGGGAGACAGAGTTATCGACCCTGAATTTAAGATCCCCGTGGATAGAGTGGTCAAGAATTGTGGAGGCTTGCCTCTTATGATTCTCTCAGTGGCTAAAAGGTTGAAGTGTGGAGATTTGCCTGAATAGAGGGATGCTTCGACCTATAAAGAAGGGTCCAATGTAAAATCAATAGTGGACCTTAATTACAATGACCTAAAAGTTGAGAGGATCAAAGCGCTGCTCTCGGTTCATGCTCTAGTCTCTCGGGGACTTGGCATATGGGTTGTCCTGATCTACTGCATGGGCTTGGGTTTATATAAAAAATTCAGCAAGACCATCGAAGATACTAGAAAAAGGTTGATTATGGATTAACGTCGCCTCCTTGACTCTTCTTTGTTGCTAAGCAGTGATGGCCGGGCCCAGTTGAGCTTGCATGACCTAATTATTGATGTGGCAATCTCTATGCATGAAAAATTTATTGACACAGAATGGAACGCCTTGGTCGGGAGAAATGATTTTGGGTTTAAAGAATGGTCACAATATGATCTCAGAAAATGCATCGCAATGGCCTTTTACTATGTTGACATTGATGAATTTCCTGAAAAATTGGACTGTTCGAACATGAGGATTCTTCAGTCTTTAGAAGAAAACTTTCTCAAAATGCTCTACTCATTTTTCGAATCTATGGAGAAGCTCCAAATCTTGGACTTGTGTCGCGACCTAATTTTCGGGGGTTCATCACCTAAAACTAGATTAATGGATTACTAAGTCTTTAAGCTTAGCTCGAGCTCTCCCAAGCCCATACCAATTCGCGACTTAGATTTGAATTCTTAACATGCAAATGATTTTCAATCAGGAGTCGCCACTAATCTATTTTTGGTGGGTCGATTAGAAACCCAAGTAAAGTAATGGGAGGTTTACTTTACTCCTACGAACCAGAGATTCATGAGTTCGGGGACTTGGTTACACCAGACTATCCTAGTGCCCTTTCGGTACCTTTTTATTTCATTTTAAAAAAATGTTTGGCAATTGAATTGATTTTAATTTAACTTCCTAACATGTGAGGTGATCATACGTGTGCGCATACCACCAATTTAACACTCAGGAAAGCAATTAAATAATTCAAAACTTATCTCAAAGTAACGAAAGCAAGCATTTGCAGTATTAAATTAAAATCCATATCGACAATCCTAGATATGGTTTCTAATTAACACACAATTATCCAATTTTTGTTTTTGCTTTTCTTAATGAAATTAATGCAATGCATGCTAATAATCTAATATGACATGGCAGCATGACCTAAACTATATGACATGAAGGAATGCAATAACTAAATGCAATCTAAATGACTTAATTCTAATGACATACAATGCGATGCAATGACATACAAAATTATTTAAACTAAAATGACACGCAATATACAATTTAGTATGCAAGTCATATGTCAAGCGACATTTATTAAATGACTTAGTCTAATAATGAGGAAGTTCTAATTAAATGAACCTAATAAAAACTAAATGACATGCATTTGATATTTCTATGCAAAAATGATTTAGCTAGATTAACATTTTATCTAATTTAACTAAGGATCAAGTCACATTAAATCCTAATTTACTAAGATGTTACCTTAATCTAACATGCAATTTATCTAATATGTAATGATGTGCAAAAAATGTCCTAATATGACATGATATATGTATGATGATTTTTTTTGTGTTTTTTTATTAATTTCGAAATTAAAATTTCTATGTATTTAAAAATGCAACTTAAATTAAACAAAAACTAAAAATCCTAAATGAATGCATTTTTTAGTTTTTTTGGTTTTTTATATTTTCCGAGCTGAAATCCCTATCCTAGATATGCCAGATAACAAAAAATATTCCAAAACAAACTAAATCCTAACTCAAATATTTTTTAGATTTTTTAGTGGCTTTTCAACTAAACATTAAACCTAAACAATCAAGATATTCAATCAAATAAAGGATCAAAATAATCGAAAAAATAACCTGTTGTCTCACAGGTCAAATTAACGATTATCCTAACCCTAATTATCACAACAAAGAGTTCAAAATAACTAAAAATCTGATCCGAATTCTTACGGATCAAATTAATAATTATATTGATTCAGTACTTAAAAACTATCTACAAACCCCCAAAAATTAATGTAATTAAAAAAATAACCCGACATCTTACGGGTCAAATTAATAATTACAATAAGTTTAGGGATAACTTTTGCGGATAATGCCCACAAGATTCATAAAGCAAACATTGGGATCCAATTAAATAACTAAACTAAAGAATATAAACAAAATAAAGTAAATTAAATGAAAAAAAAGAAAAAACTACCTAATCAGGTTTTCTTTTCCTTTTTGCTTTTGTTTTTTTTTCTGTTTCTTCTTCTTTTTCCAGGCACCGCTCGTGGATCTCCAAAAGGGGAACCAGCGAATCGGCTCGGCGGTGTGGGCACGGCAAGCTTGGGTGTCGCGAGTCGTTGGTGGGGCTGGCGCGGCGGGGTAGGACGGTGATGCGTTGGAGGCTGGCGTCGCGGCGCTGGTGCAGCAGGTTGTTCGCGAAGGAAGCGCGGCGAGGCTCGGCGAGATGAACGGCGGGGGTCGTCAGGGCTCGTGCGGAGGAAGCTCCAGGCGTCGGGGACTTGGAGCGGCTTCGCAGGTGGCGGGTTGCTGAGGCGCGAAGCTCGGGCTCCGACGGTGTTGCTGGGCGTCGGCACTGGGTCGTGCGGCGCTACTGCTCCGGTGCAGCAACTCGTCACGGGTCGTCGGGTGGCCGGTGGTTGATTGCGCGGTGATGAGGAGGAGCTTCGGATAGTCACGGATGGAGAAGCAACGCGGGGGCAGCAAAATTGGGGAGAAGATGAACAGTGGGGGTCAAATCACCCCCCTTTTTCTGCTTTCTCTCTCCTATCTTCCTCTCTCTCTCACGTCACTTTTCTCTTCCTTCGTACCTTTTCTCTCTTTTTCACTGCAGAAGCAAGACACTTTCCTCTTGACCTTTTTTCCTGAATTTTTTCAAAAGAAGCCCCCCTCATCTCCACATACCGGATTGCTTTTTATAGGTGAAAATAGGTAATCTTCGTAGAATATTTTATCTCGTTTTTTTTCAATATATACAAAGATAATCTATAACCTCCCGATCACCCAAAATCCTTATCTCAAAAATATTCTCCCCCGATTTCATCATCTATCGATAAAAAATAAGATTACAATGCGATTTTTTTAAATTTTCAAAAACCATAATATCGCATCAAATCTTAATTTTTCGCAAGATAATCAATTAAAAATAACGACGGGCTTGGGTTAATTTTATCCTTTCATGGGCCTAGCCCGATCTGCTAATTTAAAATCAAAAACAACCCATTCACCACCGGTCCAGTAAATGCAAATAAAAAATGAATGCACCTATAACTAAATGCTATGCAATTAATATTTTTTTTTAGGGATAAAATTAATCTCTAATTTTTATGCAATAAATGACTAAATGGATCGCCAAAATTCAGGTGTCAACAGCTGCCCCTCTTTGAAGGTGAGCTCGAAGAGATTGCCTTCAAAGACAAATTGAGATCTAAATTTTGACCATGCAAATGCACTGAATGATTTTTTTTTGTCGGAAAATGAATTCCATTTTTTAATGCAATTTATATGATGCATGGAAATGCTAATGCAGATGATAAAAGACTTACCTGGAATGACTTACCTTCAAGGAGGGTAGAGTGACTTACCTTCAAGGAGGGTAGAGTGATTCAAGATAGTTGGTGTTACATGTCCAGGACTCATACCATTCTACGGTCGCCCAGAATAGTAACATGGCTTTACAAAAATACTACTTTCCTAGGACCCGTACCATTCTACGGTCGCCTAGTATGACAGTGTTTGGTTGTGTCTAGGACCCGTACCATTCTACGGTCGCCTAAACGGAGATTTACCTTTCAGGACCCGTACCATTCTACGGTCGCCTGAATAGGGAAATAGGTTTTGTCTAGGACCCGTTCTATTCTACGGTCACCTAAACGGGGGTTTACCTTCCAGGACCCGTACCATTCTACGGTCGCCTGAATAGGGAAATAGGTTTTGTCTAGGACCCGTTCTATTCTACGGTCACCTAAACGGGGGTTTACCTTCCAGGACCCGTACCATTCTACGGTCGCCTGAATAGGGAAATAGATGTTGTCTAGGACCCGTTCTATTCTACGGTCACCTAAACTGAGGTTTTGCTTGGCTAGGACCCGAACCATTCTTCGGTCGCCCAACCTTGCAACAGAAATCATCCGACCAGGACCCGAACCATTCTTCGGTCGCCTTAATCAGATTGAATCTGGAGAAAAATCTTTGGGGGACAACTCCATTGAGTGTCGATTAAAAGGGACTCTGGGCTACAAAAGCACGCCAGGTCAACATAAAGGGACATCGGGCTACAAAAGCACGTCGAGTCGATAAAGAGGGACTCCGGGCTACGAAAGCACGCCGGGTCAACATAAAGGGACTTTGGGCTACGAAAGCACGCCAAGTCAATAAAGAGGGACTCTGGGCTACGAAAGCACGCCAGGTCAATATAAAGGGACTTTGGGCTACGAAAGCACGCCAAGTCAATAAAGAGGGACTCTGGGCTACGAAAGCACGCCAGGTCAATATAAGGACACTGGGCTACGAAAGCACGCCAGGTCAGTAAAGAGGGACTCTGGGCTACGAAAGCACGCCAGGTCAGTAAAGAGGGACTCTGGGCTACGAAAGCACGCCAGGTCAGTAAAGAGGGACTCTGGGCTACGAAAGCACGCCAGGTCAATATAAAGGAACAGCTTGAGCAAGTTAAGTGTCGATGCACTCAAGGGAGAATACCTGCACAATGACAAGTATTTTAAAGTATGGTAGAGATACTTACCTGGTAATATCTCTAATTCTTCGGGATATGCCTTTTGGAATTTAGATATTCTGTGGAATTCTTTCACCTCATGGTGGAGGTTTCTCATATCATGAAACATTCTAAAAGGAACTTGAATTACCTATCAGACATGATTTAGAGCAAAAACTGATATGCATTCATCAAAGAGGTAAACAATCTAAGCTACTCTAGAATGCACATTTCAAAATTCAGTGAGGTTTTCATCAACTTAATCGGGGTTTATGCATAATGACTTTTGCATCACCCAAATTTCCACTGGAGAGAATAATTATTCAAGACAATCTTCACTCACGACATGAATTTCTTAAAAATACTAAATGAGAGACTTTCGGTTAGAAAGGACTTTCACTCACTCTCATTTAGGATGGCTATTTTATGAGAATCACTCAATTTTATCATATCGACATGGGTCCGAGTATTCTCGCAAGCGATACGATCTTACCAATCTGAGAGGTCTTTAACAGGGACCATAATGAGGGCTTGGTTAGCGGCTTAACAAAGGGACTCTTTGAGTCAAAGCTATTGAATGAACTGTCTTGTAATCATCTCCGGGTTTACAAGTCAAGAACCCTGCAAAATGAAAAAGAAATAATCCTGCTCGCACTTCTTCGAGCGATGCTTATAAACAAATGAACTCCTATGTTAATTCAAATGCCCTAATCTGAAGAGACTTTGTAAGGGACGTAACGTAGGTTGGGTTCATGGGTTGAGAAATGAAAGGATCATTAGGCTCAAAATGTGTGTAAAAGGTGTGAGTTGATGATCATCTTGGCATTGCCACCAGTTTTCTTTTTCACCATCGGGGATCGTCTTCATGAAATGCCCCATTGATTCTAAAAACTCAACATTTGAGTTCTTTGACAATTGCTCCATTGGGATTCGATTCTTGTAAATGACAATCACCTATCTTGACTCTTTTTTCATCTATGGGCATTGGCCTTGCTTTTACCAAGCACACCGCTTTTTTTTTTGTGCCCCTAGTTTTCATTCGCTTTTCTTCTCTTCTTTTCATGGGCATCAGCCTTACTTTTACCAGGCACACTGTTTTTTTATGCTCCTTAATTCTATTTTGAATTCAATTCTTGCGCACAATGCATGCGTCAAGCAATTACACTTTGAATGACACTCGAACTTTTCAAGAGTCTTCATCTGCCTTTTGCCTTGGCCCAGTGTGGGGGATGATCATCAACTGGGTTTAAAAGAAATGAAATTGTAGGCTCAAGTGGGCTATGCAAAGGATAAAAGTGTATATGATAGAGAAAGAAATGCTCTTCGTCATCCTAAGGCACTTAAATTAACACATGAATTCAATGTAATAGCACGACTTGAAGATTGATGCAAGTGAGAGCAAGAAAATTTCAATTCATTTTACTCACCTCATGATGCAATTTTATCTCTTATTTGCCCCGATGTGGGGTGATTCTTGACAGGGGTGATTTGAAAAGAATATCCATAAGTATATGGGCTCAAAAGGGTTAAGCAATGGATCACCTGCAGTGTTTGGGATAGAGAAATGAATTGCCTCTCATCATTTCGGTTGCCGTACCTTTTTGCGAGAGAACTCTTTACCTTATGGATATGAACCTTTTTGTACTCATCTCACAAGTATATAAATATGGGACTGTGTATAGGATAGGGTTTGCCTTTCATCATCCCGACTCGTCTCATTTAGTATGCTCAATCAATTCCACATCATTCATTAAATTAGTCCATCTTGATGTTCTTTAGTGGAATTGGTGGATAAAACATGTAAGAGTCATCATGCAAACCCCTTTTTTCTTTGTTTTAAAAAAAAACTCAATAGCTTTAAGCATGTTAACTTCAAAGAGTTTTCTATACTGCAAAATGATTTTAAGCATTCATTCAAGGATTCCTCTACAATGGGAATTGCCTTAGCAGTTGATGTCTTTGGATTGTGCCTATCATTCAAGACTGAAAATCCATTTTTGCCCCTGCACAAGAGAACGTGCATCAGTATGATACTATGCAACATAAAAGTAAATTCAAATTGCACATCCATTTTGGCTCAGGTTAAGACTTTGTCCCAGTCTGGGCACTACCAAAACCTATCATGCCATCAATTTGTCAACTCTTCCACCAGGGAATGATGGTTCTCTTTTACTTGCCCCAAATCTTTTTCATTACAAGTGCGCTCTAAACCTGTTGATCACAAGTCAGGTTTATGATCATTGAAACTTGATACGCCATTCTCAGATGTCCCTTGTCATAACAAGTTATAGAATCATGTTCTGAGACAAAAAGCAAATGAATCAGACAAACAATCAGGTTTAATCTGCTACAAACTTTGGGAAAATGTTTTTTTTTTTTTTTTGCAGTGAAACGCTTTTGTTTTCAAAAAAGTTTTTGGGAGGAAGCATGAGAAAGTCCAGCCCTCAGGATTTTTCCGTGGATGATATATTTTTTCATGGTTGGATATCGTCATTGGACTGGTTTGGAGTACCCCGTCATGTCCTCAAAATTTGAAATAAAATTGTAATTTCATTGAATCGAATCAAATGAAATACATTATTGGAATGAAAATTGCAAACAAGCCAAACCCTAAAAGTGAAAGCAATAATTGAAATTTCAGAGAATCCTAAACAAAGCTTGAAATCCTAGGAGATAAGAACTTCTTCACTCAGTGACAGCATTTGCGCCTTCATCATGGTTGGGCTGAGGATTTTTCTGATTACTGCTGAAAGAGAACGCCCTTGTATCCAAGAGGTCTTGGACCTTATGCTTCAAAACATAGCAATCATCAGTAGAGTGACCAATCTCTCCCATGTGATAGTCACACTTCTTGGAGGGATTATATGCAGGATAACGCTCGGGATTTGGTCGCTTCGGTTCAGTAGAGAGTAATCCCTTCTTTTGGAGAACAGGCAAAACTTTGGATAGGGGTCCAGGAAGAGGCGTAAGCTGCCTCCTAACATTACGTCGTTGACCCGAGAACTGATATCCTCCACCTTGTTGCTCAGTAGAAATCTTAATTACTGGAGCGCGAGTGGATGTATCACGATTTAGTTGAGAGTAGGCCATATTAATTTCAGCTTCAGGGTCCCTCTCCTTCTTGGTAGAAAACCTCTTGTTAGATGGCTCAGTAAACCACCCTTCTCTTATCCCCATCTCGATTTGTTCTCCTACAGGAATAAGCTGATTGAAGCTTTCGACGTATGTGCTGGCCATCCGGTTACGAAACTCAGAAGGGAGAGTCTTTACAAACAATTTCATCAGCTCCTTGTTGGTAGGCTCAGGAGTAATTTGAGCCGCCAAGTTTCTCCATCTCACAGCATATTCCTTAAAGGACTCGCTCCTTTTCTTTTCCATTCGCTCCAAGTCTTCTCGGGAAGGTGCAATGTCCATGTTGAATTTGTACTGTTTAAGAAACGCGTCAACCACTTCGTTCCAGGTGTCAAGCAGGTTCACATTCTTCATCACGTACCAGTTTAGTGCGGGTCCAGTCAAACTCGCATGGAATGATTGGATCATGAGGGGCTCATTTTTGACGTGCTGGGCCATGCGCACGTGATACATCTGCAGATGAGATTTTGGGCAAGATGTGCCATCATACTTTTCAAACTCTGGTATTTTGAACTTGCTCGGCATTTTGACCTTCTCATAGACCGAGAGGTCGAACGGGAGGGAGCTTTGTGACTCTTGCAGCTGTCTCATTTTCTCTTCCAGCTTCGCGACACGCTCATCCTGATCTGTCTTGGGAACGCCGTCAAGCTTGGCCTTTCCAACAATGACTGGGTCATCTTCCAGCCCAGGCATGTCATCATCAATCTTGTTTGCTTGCTTCGGGATAACTACTTCAGGAAGAGCAGGTGCAGTTGTTGGATTTGCTTGGAGGAATTGGAGTTGATCCGTCACAAGCTGTATAGAGGCAAGTACTTGTTGGAGTTGGGTCTCCACAGCGGACATACGATCACGCATTTCATTTTGGTCGGCCATTTTTGCTTTTGACCGTGTAATGATGGGCGAACGTGGAGGATCCGTTATCACCTAATGAAAATTGGAAATATGTAAGAACGAGGTATACTGAGAAAACCAATCCATGACAACAATCTATTTTTTTAGTTAAGTCCACAATGAAAAGGATTTCTTAAAAATGGACTAGGAAAATAAAGACATGGGATGCCCCAATAGAGATGAAATTTCCTAAACATGAACTAGGAAAAGCCAAGACATAAATTGAAAACAAATTTCCAATTTTTTTATTTTCCAAATGATTCATTATATGGCAATTCATTTCATTTCTAATTAACAAATGAATTAAATCAATGATTGACCTAGATTGTCATGGACCGACCAAGAGTATGACAAAGTAAGTAAATTGCATTAATATGGGAATAGAAGACTTACTTCACCAAGGAAAATCGATGGCAATCACATAGACATGCACATGAGATGTGAGGCTCGATTTCTATTCTAGACACGCTTAACAAGGTGGAGCTAAGAGGATGACCTGATCGTTGCAGTCTCGCATTAACGTGTCAGGCCCCCCTAACTCCGGCTCAGTCGAATGGAATACCCAATAATCACGCAGTCTCGCGGATATGGACAAACACATTCGACACCATGAAAGAAATTTCGGGGAAGAGAAGGTCAACCTCTACATAGCAGTCTCGCTTTGGAGGAAGTATCCTTCTCAACACCATCCTAGAAATCCTATCGCAGCCCAGGTTCGACCGCAGGTTGTGTGTGCAAATAGTGTGGTGCTAAAGCAATAAAGCATGCACAACAGTTTAAATGCAAACAACACTTCTATAGTTTTAATTCAAACATTCATCCCTACTCCAACCTGCAAGATAGGGGTTAGCAAAGACTACTCCCCTTATACCTCCCATCTGCAAGAACATTTAACACCTTAGGAATGTTAGGGACATACCTGGGATCCTCGCTGCCAAACAGAAACATTTTTAAAAAAATTGGCCTAAGTCCACTAAGTGTTTTAACACAAGTCCCCAGCGGAGTCGCCAAGCTGTCGCGACCTAATTTTCGGGGGTTCATCACCTAAAACTAGATTAATGGATTACTAAGTCTTTAAGCTTAGCTCGAGCTCTCCCAAGCCCATACCAATTCGCGACTTAGATTTGAATTCTTAACATGCAAATGATTTTCAATCAGGAGTCGCCACTAATCTATTTTTGGTGGGTCGATTAGAAACCCAAGTAAAGTAATGGGAGGTTTACTTTACTCCTACGAACCAGAGATTCATGAGTTCGGGGACTTGGTTACACCAGACTATCCTAGTGCCCTTTCGGTACCTTTTTATTTCATTTTAAAAAAATGTTTGGCAATTGAATTGATTTTAATTTAACTTCCTAACATGTGAGGTGATCATACGTGTGCGCATACCACCAATTTAACACTCAGGAAAGCAATTAAATAATTCAAAACTTATCTCAAAGTAACGAAAGCAAGCATTTGCAGTATTAAATTAAAATCCATATCGACAATCCTAGATATGGTTTCTAATTAACACACAATTATCCAATTTTTGTTTTTGCTTTTCTTAATGAAATTAATGCAATGCATGCTAATAATCTAATATGACATGGCAGCATGACCTAAACTATATGACATGAAGGAATGCAATAACTAAATGCAATCTAAATGACTTAATTCTAATGACATACAATGCGATGCAATGACATACAAAATTATTTAAACTAAAATGACACGCAATATACAATTTAGTATGCAAGTCATATGTCAAGCGACATTTATTAAATGACTTAGTCTAATAATGAGGAAGTTCTAATTAAATGAACCTAATAAAAACTAAATGACATGCATTTGATATTTCTATGCAAAAATGATTTAGCTAGATTAACATTTTATCTAATTTAACTAAGGATCAAGTCACATTAAATCCTAATTTACTAAGATGTTACCTTAATCTAACATGCAATTTATCTAATATGTAATGATGTGCAAAAAATGTCCTAATATGACATGATATATGTATGATGATTTTTTTTGTGTTTTTTTATTAATTTCGAAATTAAAATTTCTATGTATTTAAAAATGCAACTTAAATTAAACAAAAACTAAAAATCCTAAATGAATGCATTTTTTAGTTTTTTTGGTTTTTTATATTTTCCGAGCTGAAATCCCTATCCTAGATATGCCAGATAACAAAAAATATTCCAAAACAAACTAAATCCTAACTCAAATATTTTTTAGATTTTTTAGTGGCTTTTCAACTAAACATTAAACCTAAACAATCAAGATATTCAATCAAATAAAGGATCAAAATAATCGAAAAAATAACCTGTTGTCTCACAGGTCAAATTAACGATTATCCTAACCCTAATTATCACAACAAAGAGTTCAAAATAACTAAAAATCTGATCCGAATTCTTACGGATCAAATTAATAATTATATTGATTCAGTACTTAAAAACTATCAACAAACCCCCAAAAATTAATGTAATTAAAAAAATAACCCGACATCTTACGGGTCAAATTAATAATTACAATAAGTTTAGGGATAACTTTTGCGGATAATGCCCACAAGATTCATAAAGCAAACATTGGGATCCAATTAAATAACTAAACTAAAGAATATAAACAAAATAAAGTAAATTAAATGAAAAAAAAGAAAAAACTACCTAATCAGGTTTTCTTTTCCTTTTTGCTTTTGTTTTTTTTTCTGTTTCTTCTTCTTTTTCCAGGCACCGCTCGTGGATCTCCAAAAGGGGAACCAGCGAATCGGCTCGGCGGTGTGGGCACGGCAAGCTTGGGTGTCGCGAGTCGTTGGTGGGGCTGGCGCGGCGGGGTAGGACGGTGATGCGTTGGAGGCTGGCGTCGCGGCGCTGGTGCAGCAGGTTGTTCGCGAAGGAAGCGCGGCGAGGCTCGGCGAGATGAACGGCGGGGGTCGTCAGGGCTCGTGCGGAGGAAGCTCCAGGCGTCGGGGACTTGGAGCGGCTTCGCAGGTGGCGGGTTGCTGAGGCGCGAAGCTCGGGCTCCGACGGTGTTGCTGGGCGTCGGCACTGGGTCGTGCGGCGCTACTGCTCCGGTGCAGCAACTCGTCACGGGTCGTCGGGTGGCCGGTGGTTGATTGCGCGGTGATGAGGAGGAGCTTCGGATAGTCACGGATGGAGAAGCAACGCGGGGGCAGCAAAATTGGGGAGAAGATGAACAGTGGGGGTCAAATCACCCCCCTTTTTCTGCTTTCTCTCTCCTATCTTCCTCTCTCTCTCACGTCACTTTTCTCTTCCTTCGTACCTTTTCTCTCTTTTTCACTGCAGAAGCAAGACACTTTCCTCTTGACCTTTTTTCCTGAATTTTTTCAAAAGAAGCCCCCCTCATCTCCACATACCGGATTGCTTTTTATAGGTGAAAATAGGTAATCTTCGTAGAATATTTTATCTCGTTTTTTTTCAATATATACAAAGATAATCTATAACCTCCCGATCACCCAAAATCCTTATCTCAAAAATATTCTCCCCCGATTTCATCATCTATCGATAAAAAATAAGATTACAATGCGATTTTTTTAAATTTTCAAAAACCATAATATCGCATCAAATCTTAATTTTTCGCAAGATAATCAATTAAAAATAACGACGGGCTTGGGTTAATTTTATCCTTTCATGGGCCTAGCCCGATCTGCTAATTTAAAATCAAAAACAACCCATTCACCACCGGTCCAGTAAATGCAAATAAAAAATGAATGCACCTATAACTAAATGCTATGCAATTAATATTTTTTTTTAGGGATAAAATTAATCTCTAATTTTTATGCAATAAATGACTAAATGGATCGCCAAAATTCAGGTGTCAACAGCTGCCCCTCTTTGAAGGTGAGCTCGAAGAGATTGCCTTCAAAGACAAATTGAGATCTAAATTTTGACCATGCAAATGCACTGAATGATTTTTTTTTGTCGGAAAATGAATTCCATTTTTTAATGCAATTTATATGATGCATGGAAATGCTAATGCAGATGATAAAAGACTTACCTGGAATGACTTACCTTCAAGGAGGGTAGAGTGACTTACCTTCAAGGAGGGTAGAGTGATTCAAGATAGTTGGTGTTACATGTCCAGGACTCATACCATTCTACGGTCGCCCAGAATAGTAACATGGCTTTACAAAAATACTACTTTCCTAGGACCCGTACCATTCTACGGTCGCCTAGTATGACAGTGTTTGGTTGTGTCTAGGACCCGTACCATTCTACGGTCGCCTAAACGGAGATTTACCTTTCAGGACCCGTACCATTCTACGGTCGCCTGAATAGGGAAATAGGTTTTGTCTAGGACCCGTTCTATTCTACGGTCACCTAAACGGGGGTTTACCTTCCAGGACCCGTACCATTCTACGGTCGCCTGAATAGGGAAATAGGTTTTGTCTAGGACCCGTTCTATTCTACGGTCACCTAAACGGGGGTTTACCTTCCAGGACCCGTACCATTCTACGGTCGCCTGAATAGGGAAATAGATGTTGTCTAGGACCCGTTCTATTCTACGGTCACCTAAACTGAGGTTTTGCTTGGCTAGGACCCGAACCATTCTTCGGTCGCCCAACCTTGCAACAGAAATCATCCGACCAGGACCCGAACCATTCTTCGGTCGCCTTAATCAGATTGAATCTGGAGAAAAATCTTTGGGGGACAACTCCATTGAGTGTCGATTAAAAGGGACTCTGGGCTACAAAAGCACGCCAGGTCAACATAAAGGGACATCGGGCTACAAAAGCACGTCGAGTCGATAAAGAGGGACTCCGGGCTACGAAAGCACGCCGGGTCAACATAAAGGGACTTTGGGCTACGAAAGCACGCCAAGTCAATAAAGAGGGACTCTGGGCTACGAAAGCACGCCAGGTCAATATAAAGGGACTTTGGGCTACGAAAGCACGCCAAGTCAATAAAGAGGGACTCTGGGCTACGAAAGCACGCCAGGTCAATATAAGGACACTGGGCTACGAAAGCACGCCAGGTCAGTAAAGAGGGACTCTGGGCTACGAAAGCACGCCAGGTCAGTAAAGAGGGACTCTGGGCTACGAAAGCACGCCAGGTCAGTAAAGAGGGACTCTGGGCTACGAAAGCACGCCAGGTCAATATAAAGGAACAGCTTGAGCAAGTTAAGTGTCGATGCACTCAAGGGAGAATACCTGCACAATGACAAGTATTTTAAAGTATGGTAGAGATACTTACCTGGTAATATCTCTAATTCTTCGGGATATGCCTTTTGGAATTTAGATATTCTGTGGAATTCTTTCACCTCATGGTGGAGGTTTCTCATATCATGAAACATTCTAAAAGGAACTTGAATTACCTATCAGACATGATTTAGAGCAAAAACTGATATGCATTCATCAAAGAGGTAAACAATCTAAGCTACTCTAGAATGCACATTTCAAAATTCAGTGAGGTTTTCATCAACTTAATCGGGGTTTATGCATAATGACTTTTGCATCACCCAAATTTCCACTGGAGAGAATAATTATTCAAGACAATCTTCACTCACGACATGAATTTCTTAAAAATACTAAATGAGAGACTTTCGGTTAGAAAGGACTTTCACTCACTCTCATTTAGGATGGCTATTTTATGAGAATCACTCAATTTTATCATATCGACATGGGTCCGAGTATTCTCGCAAGCGATACGATCTTACCAATCTGAGAGGTCTTTAACAGGGACCATAATGAGGGCTTGGTTAGCGGCTTAACAAAGGGACTCTTTGAGTCAAAGCTATTGAATGAACTGTCTTGTAATCATCTCCGGGTTTACAAGTCAAGAACCCTGCAAAATGAAAAAGAAATAATCCTGCTCGCACTTCTTCGAGCGATGCTTATAAACAAATGAACTCCTATGTTAATTCAAATGCCCTAATCTGAAGAGACTTTGTAAGGGACGTAACGTAGGTTGGGTTCATGGGTTGAGAAATGAAAGGATCATTAGGCTCAAAATGTGTGTAAAAGGTGTGAGTTGATGATCATCTTGGCATTGCCACCAGTTTTCTTTTTCACCATCGGGGATCGTCTTCATGAAATGCCCCATTGATTCTAAAAACTCAACATTTGAGTTCTTTGACAATTGCTCCATTGGGATTCGATTCTTGTAAATGACAATCACCTATCTTGACTCTTTTTTCATCTATGGGCATTGGCCTTGCTTTTACCAAGCACACCGCTTTTTTTTTTGTGCCCCTAGTTTTCATTCGCTTTTCTTCTCTTCTTTTCATGGGCATCAGCCTTACTTTTACCAGGCACACTGTTTTTTTATGCTCCTTAATTCTATTTTGAATTCAATTCTTGCGCACAATGCATGCGTCAAGCAATTACACTTTGAATGACACTCGAACTTTTCAAGAGTCTTCATCTGCCTTTTGCCTTGGCCCAGTGTGGGGGATGATCATCAACTGGGTTTAAAAGAAATGAAATTGTAGGCTCAAGTGGGCTATGCAAAGGATAAAAGTGTATATGATAGAGAAAGAAATGCTCTTCGTCATCCTAAGGCACTTAAATTAACACATGAATTCAATGTAATAGCACGACTTGAAGATTGATGCAAGTGAGAGCAAGAAAATTTCAATTCATTTTACTCACCTCATGATGCAATTTTATCTCTTATTTGCCCCGATGTGGGGTGATTCTTGACAGGGGTGATTTGAAAAGAATATCCATAAGTATATGGGCTCAAAAGGGTTAAGCAATGGATCACCTGCAGTGTTTGGGATAGAGAAATGAATTGCCTCTCATCATTTCGGTTGCCGTACCTTTTTGCGAGAGAACTCTTTACCTTATGGATATGAACCTTTTTGTACTCATCTCACAAGTATATAAATATGGGACTGTGTATAGGATAGGGTTTGCCTTTCATCATCCCGACTCGTCTCATTTAGTATGCTCAATCAATTCCACATCATTCATTAAATTAGTCCATCTTGATGTTCTTTAGTGGAATTGGTGGATAAAACATGTAAGAGTCATCATGCAAACCCCTTTTTTCTTTGTTTTAAAAAAAAACTCAATAGCTTTAAGCATGTTAACTTCAAAGAGTTTTCTATACTGCAAAATGATTTTAAGCATTCATTCAAGGATTCCTCTACAATGGGAATTGCCTTAGCAGTTGATGTCTTTGGATTGTGCCTATCATTCAAGACTGAAAATCCATTTTTGCCCCTGCACAAGAGAACGTGCATCAGTATGATACTATGCAACATAAAAGTAAATTCAAATTGCACATCCATTTTGGCTCAGGTTAAGACTTTGTCCCAGTCTGGGCACTACCAAAACCTATCATGCCATCAATTTGTCAACTCTTCCACCAGGGAATGATGGTTCTCTTTTACTTGCCCCAAATCTTTTTCATTACAAGTGCGCTCTAAACCTGTTGATCACAAGTCAGGTTTATGATCATTGAAACTTGATACGCCATTCTCAGATGTCCCTTGTCATAACAAGTTATAGAATCATGTTCTGAGACAAAAAGCAAATGAATCAGACAAACAATCAGGTTTAATCTGCTACAAACTTTGGGAAAATGTTTTTTTTTTTTTTTTGCAGTGAAACGCTTTTGTTTTCAAAAAAGTTTTTGGGAGGAAGCATGAGAAAGTCCAGCCCTCAGGATTTTTCCGTGGATGATATATTTTTTCATGGTTGGATATCGTCATTGGACTGGTTTGGAGTACCCCGTCATGTCCTCAAAATTTGAAATAAAATTGTAATTTCATTGAATCGAATCAAATGAAATACATTATTGGAATGAAAATTGCAAACAAGCCAAACCCTAAAAGTGAAAGCAATAATTGAAATTTCAGAGAATCCTAAACAAAGCTTGAAATCCTAGGAGATAAGAACTTCTTCACTCAGTGACAGCATTTGCGCCTTCATCATGGTTGGGCTGAGGATTTTTCTGATTACTGCTGAAAGAGAACGCCCTTGTATCCAAGAGGTCTTGGACCTTATGCTTCAAAACATAGCAATCATCAGTAGAGTGACCAATCTCTCCCATGTGATAGTCACACTTCTTGGAGGGATTATATGCAGGATAACGCTCGGGATTTGGTCGCTTCGGTTCAGTAGAGAGTAATCCCTTCTTTTGGAGAACAGGCAAAACTTTGGATAGGGGTCCAGGAAGAGGCGTAAGCTGCCTCCTAACATTACGTCGTTGACCCGAGAACTGATATCCTCCACCTTGTTGCTCAGTAGAAATCTTAATTACTGGAGCGCGAGTGGATGTATCACGATTTAGTTGAGAGTAGGCCATATTAATTTCAGCTTCAGGGTCCCTCTCCTTCTTGGTAGAAAACCTCTTGTTAGATGGCTCAGTAAACCACCCTTCTCTTATCCCCATCTCGATTTGTTCTCCTACAGGAATAAGCTGATTGAAGCTTTCGACGTATGTGCTGGCCATCCGGTTACGAAACTCAGAAGGGAGAGTCTTTACAAACAATTTCATCAGCTCCTTGTTGGTAGGCTCAGGAGTAATTTGAGCCGCCAAGTTTCTCCATCTCACAGCATATTCCTTAAAGGACTCGCTCCTTTTCTTTTCCATTCGCTCCAAGTCTTCTCGGGAAGGTGCAATGTCCATGTTGAATTTGTACTGTTTAAGAAACGCGTCAACCACTTCGTTCCAGGTGTCAAGCAGGTTCACATTCTTCATCACGTACCAGTTTAGTGCGGGTCCAGTCAAACTCGCATGGAATGATTGGATCATGAGGGGCTCATTTTTGACGTGCTGGGCCATGCGCACGTGATACATCTGCAGATGAGATTTTGGGCAAGATGTGCCATCATACTTTTCAAACTCTGGTATTTTGAACTTGCTCGGCATTTTGACCTTCTCATAGACCGAGAGGTCGAACGGGAGGGAGCTTTGTGACTCTTGCAGCTGTCTCATTTTCTCTTCCAGCTTCGCGACACGCTCATCCTGATCTGTCTTGGGAACGCCGTCAAGCTTGGCCTTTCCAACAATGACTGGGTCATCTTCCAGCCCAGGCATGTCATCATCAATCTTGTTTGCTTGCTTCGGGATAACTACTTCAGGAAGAGCAGGTGCAGTTGTTGGATTTGCTTGGAGGAATTGGAGTTGATCCGTCACAAGCTGTATAGAGGCAAGTACTTGTTGGAGTTGGGTCTCCACAGCGGACATACGATCACGCATTTCATTTTGGTCGGCCATTTTTGCTTTTGACCGTGTAATGATGGGCGAACGTGGAGGATCCGTTATCACCTAATGAAAATTGGAAATATGTAAGAACGAGGTATACTGAGAAAACCAATCCATGACAACAATCTATTTTTTTAGTTAAGTCCACAATGAAAAGGATTTCTTAAAAATGGACTAGGAAAATAAAGACATGGGATGCCCCAATAGAGATGAAATTTCCTAAACATGAACTAGGAAAAGCCAAGACATAAATTGAAAACAAATTTCCAATTTTTTTATTTTCCAAATGATTCATTATATGGCAATTCATTTCATTTCTAATTAACAAATGAATTAAATCAATGATTGACCTAGATTGTCATGGACCGACCAAGAGTATGACAAAGTAAGTAAATTGCATTAATATGGGAATAGAAGACTTACTTCACCAAGGAAAATCGATGGCAATCACATAGACATGCACATGAGATGTGAGGCTCGATTTCTATTCTAGACACGCTTAACAAGGTGGAGCTAAGAGGATGACCTGATCGTTGCAGTCTCGCATTAACGTGTCAGGCCCCCCTAACTCCGGCTCAGTCGAATGGAATACCCAATAATCACGCAGTCTCGCGGATATGGACAAACACATTCGACACCATGAAAGAAATTTCGGGGAAGAGAAGGTCAACCTCTACATAGCAGTCTCGCTTTGGAGGAAGTATCCTTCTCAACACCATCCTAGAAATCCTATCGCAGCCCAGGTTCGACCGCAGGTTGTGTGTGCAAATAGTGTGGTGCTAAAGCAATAAAGCATGCACAACAGTTTAAATGCAAACAACACTTCTATAGTTTTAATTCAAACATTCATCCCTACTCCAACCTGCAAGATAGGGGTTAGCAAAGACTACTCCCCTTATACCTCCCATCTGCAAGAACATTTAACACCTTAGGAATGTTAGGGACATACCTGGGATCCTCGCTGCCAAACAGAAACATTTTTAAAAAAATTGGCCTAAGTCCACTAAGTGTTTTAACACAAGTCCCCAGCGGAGTCGCCAAGCTGTCGCGACCTAATTTTCGGGGGTTCATCACCTAAAACTAGATTAATGGATTACTAAGTCTTTAAGCTTAGCTCGAGCTCTCCCAAGCCCATACCAATTCGCGACTTAGATTTGAATTCTTAACATGCAAATGATTTTCAATCAGGAGTCGCCACTAATCTATTTTTGGTGGGTCGATTAGAAACCCAAGTAAAGTAATGGGAGGTTTACTTTACTCCTACGAACCAGAGATTCATGAGTTCGGGGACTTGGTTACACCAGACTATCCTAGTGCCCTTTCGGTACCTTTTTATTTCATTTTAAAAAAATGTTTGGCAATTGAATTGATTTTAATTTAACTTCCTAACATGTGAGGTGATCATACGTGTGCGCATACCACCAATTTAACACTCAGGAAAGCAATTAAATAATTCAAAACTTATCTCAAAGTAACGAAAGCAAGCATTTGCAGTATTAAATTAAAATCCATATCGACAATCCTAGATATGGTTTCTAATTAACACACAATTATCCAATTTTTGTTTTTGCTTTTCTTAATGAAATTAATGCAATGCATGCTAATAATCTAATATGACATGGCAGCATGACCTAAACTATATGACATGAAGGAATGCAATAACTAAATGCAATCTAAATGACTTAATTCTAATGACATACAATGCGATGCAATGACATACAAAATTATTTAAACTAAAATGACACGCAATATACAATTTAGTATGCAAGTCATATGTCAAGCGACATTTATTAAATGACTTAGTCTAATAATGAGGAAGTTCTAATTAAATGAACCTAATAAAAACTAAATGACATGCATTTGATATTTCTATGCAAAAATGATTTAGCTAGATTAACATTTTATCTAATTTAACTAAGGATCAAGTCACATTAAATCCTAATTTACTAAGATGTTACCTTAATCTAACATGCAATTTATCTAATATGTAATGATGTGCAAAAAATGTCCTAATATGACATGATATATGTATGATGATTTTTTTTGTGTTTTTTTATTAATTTCGAAATTAAAATTTCTATGTATTTAAAAATGCAACTTAAATTAAACAAAAACTAAAAATCCTAAATGAATGCATTTTTTAGTTTTTTTGGTTTTTTATATTTTCCGAGCTGAAATCCCTATCCTAGATATGCCAGATAACAAAAAATATTCCAAAACAAACTAAATCCTAACTCAAATATTTTTTAGATTTTTTAGTGGCTTTTCAACTAAACATTAAACCTAAACAATCAAGATATTCAATCAAATAAAGGATCAAAATAATCGAAAAAATAACCTGTTGTCTCACAGGTCAAATTAACGATTATCCTAACCCTAATTATCACAACAAAGAGTTCAAAATAACTAAAAATCTGATCCGAATTCTTACGGATCAAATTAATAATTATATTGATTCAGTACTTAAAAACTATCAACAAACCCCCAAAAATTAATGTAATTAAAAAAATAACCCGACATCTTACGGGTCAAATTAATAATTACAATAAGTTTAGGGATAACTTTTGCGGATAATGCCCACAAGATTCATAAAGCAAACATTGGGATCCAATTAAATAACTAAACTAAAGAATATAAACAAAATAAAGTAAATTAAATGAAAAAAAAGAAAAAACTACCTAATCAGGTTTTCTTTTCCTTTTTGCTTTTGTTTTTTTTTCTGTTTCTTCTTCTTTTTCCAGGCACCGCTCGTGGATCTCCAAAAGGGGAACCAGCGAATCGGCTCGGCGGTGTGGGCACGGCAAGCTTGGGTGTCGCGAGTCGTTGGTGGGGCTGGCGCGGCGGGGTAGGACGGTGATGCGTTGGAGGCTGGCGTCGCGGCGCTGGTGCAGCAGGTTGTTCGCGAAGGAAGCGCGGCGAGGCTCGGCGAGATGAACGGCGGGGGTCGTCAGGGCTCGTGCGGAGGAAGCTCCAGGCGTCGGGGACTTGGAGCGGCTTCGCAGGTGGCGGGTTGCTGAGGCGCGAAGCTCGGGCTCCGACGGTGTTGCTGGGCGTCGGCACTGGGTCGTGCGGCGCTACTGCTCCGGTGCAGCAACTCGTCACGGGTCGTCGGGTGGCCGGTGGTTGATTGCGCGGTGATGAGGAGGAGCTTCGGATAGTCACGGATGGAGAAGCAACGCGGGGGCAGCAAAATTGGGGAGAAGATGAACAGTGGGGGTCAAATCACCCCCCTTTTTCTGCTTTCTCTCTCCTATCTTCCTCTCTCTCTCACGTCACTTTTCTCTTCCTTCGTACCTTTTCTCTCTTTTTCACTGCAGAAGCAAGACACTTTCCTCTTGACCTTTTTTCCTGAATTTTTTCAAAAGAAGCCCCCCTCATCTCCACATACCGGATTGCTTTTTATAGGTGAAAATAGGTAATCTTCGTAGAATATTTTATCTTGTTTTTTTTCAATATATACAAAGATAATCTATAACCTCCCAATCACCCAAAATCCTTATCTCAAAAATATTCTCCCCCGATTTCATCATCTATCGATAAAAAATAAGATTACAATGCGATTTTTTTAAATTTTCAAAAACCATAATATCGCATCAAATCTTAATTTTTCGCAAGATAATCAATTAAAAATAACGACGGGCTTGGGTTAATTTTATCCTTTCATGGGCCTAGCCCGATCTGCTAATTTAAAATCAAAAACAACCCATTCACCACCGGTCCAGTAAATGCAAATAAAAAATGAATGCACCTATAACTAAATGCTATGCAATTAATATTTTTTTTTAGGGATAAAATTAATCTCTAATTTTTATGCAATAAATGACTAAATGGATCGCCAAAATTCAGGTGTCAACAACTTGGCTGGCCTATCTTTTACCTCCCTCATTTTGTCGATGAAGTTACTTAAAAACCTCATCTTGATGGATGCCATCTAGAGAATGTGACTGATCTTGGAAAGCTGAATGGATTGCAATTCCTAAGTTTCTTCAATTCCATAATTGCTTGGTTGCCCAAAGAAATTGATGAACTAACAAAATTGAGATTTTTGGACCTGAGATTGTGTTCCATGCTTGAAGTTATTGAAAGCTTGGTTAATTTAGAAGAATTGTCTATGGAAGAGAGTTTTGATTAGTGGGAGGCCAAGGATAAAACCCCGCGAAACAACACTAACCTGGCTGAGTTCAAGTACATGAATAAGTTGACCACTTTATACATTGACATTCCTTGTTTAGCCAATCTCTCAAGAAACCTGCCATTTGTGAAACTAAGGGAGCGCATGGCAACGTTTTTATTCTAGGGAACTATTTTTTTTTTCAAATTGTTTTTTTTTAATTCTATTTCTACTCCAAGAACAATTTCTGAGTAAAATAAGGTATTTGGTAGTTGTAGAAAATTTCTATTCTTGGAATAGAAAAAGAATAGAAATGTGTTTAGTAAAAATTTATAAATTTTTAGATTTGTTTGTTCTTTCTTCTTACTCACGGACTGTCGACCGCCGACCGCCGCTGTACGACTAGTGCACGAACGCCGCACATCCATCGCACGACCGCCGCACGACCGACGCACCACCGTCGACTGTCACCACCGATCGCCGCTGCAGGATTGTCGCTTGCAGCCCACTGACTGCAGTTGGGGGCAGCGGCTAATGGGCTGTGTGTGGCGGTCTTGTGGCGACCGTCGGTAGCAACGGTCGGCGGTCGTGCAACTGTAGGTGGCAATCGTGTGGCAATTGGCAACAACAGGCTATCGAGGGACGGTGGCACTGATCCATCATTCCAACTCGGTGAGTTAAAGTATGGAAAAACACGTATACTTTTTTAAATGATAGTGGGAGACAGAGTTATCGACCCTGAATTTAAGATCCTCGTGGATAGAGTGGTCGAGAATTGTGGAGGCTTGCCTCTTATGATTCTCTCAGTGGCTAAAAGGTTGAAGTGTGAAGATTTGCCTGAATTGAGGGATGCCCTTATCTACTGCATGGGCTTGGGTTTATATAAAAAATTCAGCAGGACCATCGAAGACACTAGGAAGAGGTTGATTATGGATTGACGTTGCCTCCTTGACTCTTCTTTGTTGCTAGGCAATGATGGCCGGGCCTAGTTGAGCATGCATGACATAATTATTGACGTGGCCATCTCTATGCGTGACAAATTTATTAACACGGAATAGAACGCCTTGGTCCGGAGAAAGGATTTTATGTTTAAAGAGTGGTTACAGTATGATCTCAGAAAATGAACCGTAATGGCCTTATACGGTGTTTTTTTTTTTCTTACTATGTTGACATTAATGAATTTCCTAAAAAAATTGGACTGCCCGAACATGAGGATGCTTCTGTCATTAGAAGGTAACTTTCTCAAAATGCTCGACTCATTTTTCGAATCTATGGAGAAGCTCCAAGTCTTGGACTTGACTGGCTTATATTTTACCTCCCTCCCTTCGTCGATGGAGTTACTTAAGAACCTCACAACTATGTCTTGATGGATGCCATTTGGAAAATGTGACTGCTCTTGAAAAGCTGAAAGGATTGCAGTTCCTAAGTTTCTTCAATTCTAGAATTGCTCGGTTGCCCAAAGAAATTGGTGAACTAACATAATTGAGATTTTTGGACCTGAGATTGTGTTCCATGCTTGAAGTTATTGAAAGCTTGGTTAATTTAGAAGAATTGTCTATGGAAGAGAGTTTTGATTAGTGGGAGGCCGAGGATAAAACCCTGCAAAACAACGCTAGCCTGGCTGAGTTCAAGAACATGAATAAGTTGAGCATTTTATACATTACCATTCCTTGTTCAACCAATCTCTCAAGAAACCTACAATTTGCGAAAGGTGCGCATGGCAACGTTTTTATTCCAGGGAACTTTTTTTTTTTGAAATTGTTTTTTTTTTTCTATTTCTACTCTAAGAACAATTTCTGAGTAAAATAAGGTATTTGGTAATTATAGAAAATTTATATTCTTGGAATAGAAAAAGAATAGAAATGTGTTTACTAAAAATTTATAAATTTTTATATTTGTTTTTTTTTTCTTCTTATTCACGGACCGTCGACCACCGCCGTACGACCGGCGCACGAACGCCGCACGTCCATTGCACGACCACCGCACGATTGTCGCACGACCGGCGCACGACCGTCGACTGTCACCACCGATTGTCGCTGTAAGATTGCCGCTTGCAGCTTACTGACTGCGGTTGGGGACGGCGGCTAATGGGCTGTGTGTGGCGGTCTTGTGGCGGTCGTTGGTAGCGACAGTCGGCGGTCGTGCAGCGGTAAGTGGCGGTCGTGTGGCAATTGGCAACAACAGGCTGCCGGCGGACGGTGGCACTGATCCATAATTCCAACTCGGTGAGTTAAAGCATGGAAAAGCATGTATACTTTTTTAAAGGATAGTGAGAGACAGAGTTATCGACCTTGAATTTAAGATCCTTGTGGATAGAGTGGTCGAGAATTGTGGAGGCTTGCCTCTTATGATTCTCTCAGTGGCTAAAAGGTTGAAGTGTGGAGATTTGCCTGAATGGAGGGATGCCCTTATCTACTGCTTGGACTTGAGTTTATATAAAAAATTCAGCAAGACCATCGAAGACACTAGGAAGAGGTTGATTATGGATTGGCATCGCCTCCTTGACTCTTCTTTGTTGCTAGGCAATGATGTCCAGGTCCAGTTGAGCATGCATGACATAATTATTGACGTGGCCATCTCTATGCATGACAAATTTATTGACACAGAATAGAACGACTTGGTCGGGAGAAAGGATTTTATGTTTAAAGAATGGTCACATTATGATCTCAAAAAATGAACCGCAATGGCCTTATACTATGTTTTTTTTTTTTTTTACTATGTTGACATTAATGCATTTCCTAAAAAATTAGACTGCCCAAACATGAGGATGCTTCTGTCATTAGAAGAAAACTTTCTCAAAATGCCCGACTCATTTTTCGAATCTATGGAGAAGCTCCAAGTCTTGGACTTGACTGGCTTATCTTTTATCTCCCTCCCTTCTTCAATGGAGTTACTTAAGAACCTCACAACTATGTCTTGATGGATGCCATCTGGAGAATGTGACTGCTCTTGAAAAGTTGAAAGGATTGCAGTTCCTAAGTTTCTTCAATTTTAGAATCTTGGTTGCCCAAAGAAATTGGTGAACTAACAAAATTGAGATTTTTGGTTTTGAGATTGTGTTCCATGCTTGAAGTTATTGAAAGCTTGGTTAATTTAGAAGAATTGTCTATGGAAGAGAGTTTTGATTAGTGGGAGGCCGAGGATAAAACCCCGCAAAACAACGCTAGCCTGGCTGAATTTAAGAACATGAATAAGTTGAGCATTTTATACATTATCATTCCTCGTTTAGCCAATCTCTCGAGAGACTTACCATTTGGGAAACTAAGGGTGTGCATGGCAATGTTTCTATTCTGGAGAACTATTTTTCTTTTTTCAGAATTTTTTTTTTCTATTTCTACTCCGAAGACAATTTCTTAGTAAAATAAGGTGTTTGGTAATTATATAAAATTACTATTCTTGGAATAGAAAAAAAAATAGAAATGTGTTTTGTAGAAATTTATAAATTTTTGTATTTATTTGTTTTTTCTTCTTAGTCAAGGACCGCCGCTCGCCACCGCACGACTGCTGATTGTCACCGCCGACTGTTGTCACTGGATTGCCGTCTATAGCCCTCCGGCCGCGGGAGGGTGCAATGGCCGGTGGGTTGTGGGCAGCGGTCCTGCGGCAACGGTCAGCGGTCGTGTGGCGGCAGGCGGCGGTCATGCGGCAGTCGTGTGGTTGTTGGCGACGGCAGGCTGCTGACGGACAATGACAATCGTTGGTTGGTGGGCTGTGGGCGATGGTCGGTGGGCTACAAGTGGTGATAACTGTCGCCAGTGGTCAGCTGCCAACGATGGCCACGAGCGGCAGGAGGTAGCCGACGATTGGTAGGCGGTCGACAATGGCCGCAACAAGGAAGAAGCACAAAAGAAAAATAGAAAAGACAAAATGTACTTATTTTTAGAAATTGTTCCCGAGAACAATGAGTTACTTTATGTTTCTTGTTTCCATTCCAAATATATTTTCTGGTTACTTTTCTATTCCGGTAAAATGTTAGTTACAAATATTTCAAATATAAATTGAAAAAAAAAATGCAAGCAAATGAACACGAATGTTGCGATGATAAATCACCTGAGCTCGCTTGAATTGCTGCCACACATTGCCCTTAATAAAGAGAGCGATTGCTGAGCTTACCATCATCTTCCTCGTTGGCTTAAAGATAGGAGACCTGAATTCAATAGGAAAACCTTAATTTAATCTAAAAAATGAAGATTAATCACCCAGTATGCATGTTCCAGTGTCTCTAAAGCAACAATTAAAGCAATTTTTAAAATCTACTATAGTCATCCAATTGGTGAAGTAGAAAGAAAATTCAAAAGGAGCAGATTTGGTACCAATAAATTATAAATGTACAACCAAATTTTTGAACACTAATAAGATATCAAGCAAGAGAGTTGCCAATTGAAAAAATAAATAAAGAAAAGATTGTTGACATTCGAATTTTTCTTTTAACAATAAAAAGTTAAAAATATCAACAACAAAAAAATTAATAAACAAGAAAATTAAAACATATATAAAAAAAAGAAAAAGAAAAATGAATGATAATATAATAATAACAATGAAATTCGGGTAGGCCATTTATGCCTGGCCCGGTTCCTTTAGTAAGATTCCTGGCCCACTCAGTCTTAATCCCTGAATTAGCCCAATTTCCCTCTTATCTTTCTTAATTTTAATCTAGCCCAACCCTTTTCTTCGGCTTTCTCCTTTTTCTCAGCCCATTTGGTTGTTTCCAAAGCCCGGCCCTTTTGCCTTTCTCCTCCCTGGCGCACACGCGCGCCTGTGAGCAAGAACGAGACGAGCGGCGAAGGGAGGAACGGTCCAACGAGAATGTCCGTGAGACTCACAGGCAGGTGAGGCGAGCGAATCCACTGTTCTAGAAGGTTGCTAGCCGGCGTATGGGGAGTCGGGCTTAACGGAAAAAGATTCCGTTCGAGCGAGAGAAGGAAAAACGGCCGAGAGAAAGCAACCTTTAGAGAGAGAGAGAGAGAGAGAGAGAGAGAGAGAGTTTCAGATTTTCCAGCTTCGTTCTGGTCGATATCTTTGATTCGAGCTCCGCTGCATTTTCCTGAGGCTTCGAGCGAGCCGAGCCATGGCCGAGTTGAGCGACTCAGTGTCCACGTCGACGTCGACGCCGTACCTTTCGAAGGGAAGGAGCGTCTGGTGAAGACGAGCGAAGATTCGGTTTCCGTGTTCGTCTGCGGCGATCGGGAGAAGCCCGCTCTGATAACGCCTCCCGACGTCGCTCTCAATTATACGTCGTGTTTCTAAGTGCCGATGACCTTGCCGACCAGATCGTCGAAGTGCTCGACTTCTTTGGGCTGAAGGAAGTTCTGTGCTTTTAGGTGTAACGGCCAGTGCTTACATCCTGACTCTCTTTTGCGCACAAGTATGGAGAGAGGGTTCTTGGTCTGACCTTCGTTTCCCCAATTTGCAAGGCACCTTCATGGACTGAATGGCTTTATAACGAGGTGTTGCTGAACCTCTTGAAGGAGTTTCTTCTCCTGCGGTACTTCAGTAAAGAAATTCGCTGTAGCATGCACGGTTCGAAATCCGACGTCGTTCAAACTTGTCGAAAGTTGCTGGATGAAAGGTAAAGTCTGAATGTCGTGCGCTTTCTTGAGGCCGTGAATAGGAGGCATGATCTGACAGACAACTTGAAGAATTTGCACTGCGAAACACTCATTTTTGTGGGCGAGAGCAGTCCATTCCATGCTGAATCAATGTACATGAGTGCCAAAATGGACAGGAAAGTCTGCGCTCTTGTTGAGGGGGGATCGTCGGCCACGAAGGAGCTCAGCTGAAGAGAGATTCGCTTGAAAAAAAATAGAAAACGAAAAACAAAACAAAAAAGAGAGAAGACGAGAGAGAAGACAGTGACTCCATTTCCGAAGCAGGTAAGCTCCTCTCTCCGAACGCTGTACTTTGCCCTGCTTTTGTTGAAGCTGAGATACAATATTCATTCATGAAATCCTGAGTGACTTGTATGAAACTCAGGTCGATTTGCAATGAATAATGCCGAATGAAAGTTTTATTTACTACATGTAGATCGAGAAATGCATTTCAATCGAATCTGGAATCGGTATTTGAAAATGCCTTCTATCTGTTTGATGATTTGCCAGAACGAGACAGTAAGCTAAGGATTGTGTAATCGATGTTTAGAAACTCAGATTGGCACTCGAATGCTTCCACGATTACTGAACTGTTTCCTCTGTGTTTTTTCTGTGATTTTTCTCGATGTTATTGCATATGCTTCAACTTTCGGGGTCGGCCATGGATGAGTCCTTGCGTTGGAGATACCGTTTCCTTACCGGCGTTGCCCACGGTTAAAGGCCATCACCGTCAGTTCTCTGTATCCTTCTCTCTATTGTGTGTGCGCGTATTCCTTATGCCGTTTGAGAGTTGTTAATGCTGTTTTGGCCAGATATCGATGGCCATTCGAAATCGAGTTTGTCTCGGCCATCGCCGGCGATAGGTCGGTCCTACATCACCGACGCCGGCTCGATTCGAGTTCAACGGCTGCAAGCATTGGTGATGGTTCGGCGAAGGAGAACTTGCAGGCGAAGAAGATATCATTGAAGAAGTAGAGCTTTGGGAAGAAGACCTGCAAAAGGGGAAGAAGAAACAAAAATAAAATGAAAAGAAAAAAAAGAATTAAAAAATCAAAATAAAAAGAATGAAAAAAGCTTTACAAAATTCGGGTTTATTTTGAGGTGCGTCGGATCTGGATAGGCGGATCGGGCTGGTGGATCGGACCGGGTTACCGTGGTCCGAATTCCCTTTCTAGAATATAATAATAATAAATGTTTAAAAAGGTTCAGAAATCATAAAAATCATTAAAAAAATTCTTTAAAAAATTCCAAAAAAAAGATCAAAAGATTCAGAAAATCCGAAAATATTAAAAAATTTCACAAAAAAAATTAGAAAATCAGAAAATTCATCAAAAAATCAGAAAAGTTAAAAATTCATAAAAAAAATTCTAGAAAATCCAGAAATAGTTTTGAAATATCTTTAAAAATATTTAAAATTCAGAAATTCTTGGAAAAGGCTTTAAAAATTAGCTTTTCAAATACTTTTCTATTAAATTTTGGAAAATCCAAAAAAAATTAAAACCGGAAATTGAACAAGTTTTTAGGGTTTTACAATAGGGACTCTTGGATTGCCATTTTTTTTAGAAACGATATTCAATTACTTGTGTGTTTTTTTACTTCAATTATACTTGATTGCGCATTTTAATATCTTGAGTGTTATTATTTTTAGAATGGTTAGGATGAAATCTAAAATCTTCGATAAGTTGCTATGGCATTAGTTAGCATGCAATCGAGTTAAGTATCAAAAGGGCATTAGTCTTAGGATTAATGTAATCAAGTCCTTGTTTCAAGATCTCTAGTTGCGTGTGAAATGAGATATTCTCCCGTATCTCATTAGAAACTCTTTCTATAGAAATTTGTCTATAATTAATTAAATAGGAATCGAATGTCCAAATGTCATAGGAGGGAAACCCAATCAATTGAAAGTCATTGACATTAATTTGACAATATCTCTAAACTTAATTTCTCTCCCTACTAAGGGGTAGGTTGTGACAAAGATTATGTAGTTTTTCAATTGTGATTTTCATGTACCATTTTACAAGTACAGCTTATTGCAAAAAGCCATTCACAACACACACACACACGACCTATATTTCAACTCTATTATAGTCAATGCTTTTCTTTCTCATGATTTAGATCTCACTAAAAATTTAAAGTTATTATAATGTCACTATGGGCTTTTCTGGAGTTTCATGTCTCTTATGGTCAATGCCTTTTTTCTCTCCTCGTGACGTAGATCTCGCTAAAAGTCTACTGTCATTCTAATATCATTATGAACTTTTCTAGTTATTGGCTTATCAATTATAAACATCCATTTTTCTCCACACAAATATGACCTTGGAGAAGATTAAAATTTACGAGTTGTATCTATTGGGTTCAGCCCAAAACCTTATTGGCCCACGAATTATGTCTTAGTTTGATCCAAATTAAGTTTAAACTACAAATAACTCATAGGACCAAAGAGGCCCAAAATAGGACTGTATTTACTGTTGTTCCAAACTTCCGAGTCTGGCTATGTTTGAGATGAGGGGGTAAGGTAAATTATGGAAGAAAATTTCAGAATTTCACCATTTTCCTTCCCAACAAAATTTTAAATTTTTCTGCATTTTCCACCCAAACTGTTACTTTCTCCATTTCCTTTGCTACCCAAACATTGAACAAGGAACTCTACCATCACTAATAAACCGAGGCCAGCCTTTCCAATTGATAGATCACCTCCTCTTTCTTGTGGAAAGGGCCAAAATAACTAACAAGAACATCACACAAGTCTACACAGTCAAATACGATAGGCTTGCTATCAGCTACAACAAGGTGGAAGTTCCAAACTGCGAGCCATCCACTAGCTATATATTTTCAAACATAGAGTAATTAATTGATAAACTTATTCATTTACGCAGACTAGTTTGAGAAAATGTAGATGGCGGTGAAATTACTTTTTAGGCCCTTACGATTATGTTTTGTGTTGTATGAATCGTAACTTGAGAAAGGAAATATTAGTCTCTTTCTACGCATTTGTAAGCGAGAAGAAGGAATCTTATGGCGTCCTTATGTAGATTATTAATCACTAATCAAAACTTGTCCTTATTATTTTTTTTTATTTCACTAAAAACTTGTCCTTATTAGATGGGAAGGTTTTGAGGAAAAAGTCTTGGTTTACTCGGCCATACCATACCAAAATTTTCAGAAAACGTGGTCATTAGAGAATAATGCCTTATAGTTGAGTTGAAATAAAAAATTCGAAGCATGCCATTCTGACATTTTGCAGAAGTTGTCAATAAAATGGATGATTACGTACGTGGCTCTTGAAGAATATCACCATGTAAATATTAATTTCCACTATGAACATCTTGACTCTATCATAAGCATCGATTCTTTTTTAACCAACTACCTAAGTCTTGATTAAAACGTTTTTTTAGCAAAAGACCATTTATCAAAGAGAAGAAAAAAAAAAACTTAGAAGCAAAGAGAGGAAGCGGGTGTGTTCGGTAGTGGTGGCTACACCACCGTCGAGGTAAGCGTGGCCACAACTATTACCGCGTCGCCTTTGGTGCTCTTTTCGAATCCAATGGGCAAGGCCAGCATCGGTTCCTCCGCGGAACGTAGAAAAAAAAGGCGACCATGGAGAAAGCACCATTCGCAGCAGGGCTGGGCACTGGGTCTCTAGTCTCGTCTTGCTCAGTCTCACAACTTCTCTTATTTCTCGGCAAAAATAGATACATAAAAGAAGGGTAATGGACGCCCGCTTATGGCGACCACATGAGTGGTGCTGGCGATCACCGTCGAGGCCGCTTGCAGACCTTGCCTTTATGGGGCGAGGAAGTTGACCGATCTCTCAAACATTGATTATGACCCGACAACGAGGGCAAGCTCATGCTCACGCCCCTCGATTTGCCCTTCTAACCCTAACCTTATAAATTTAAATCAAAGTGCATCGATGGTAGATTCTATGTATCTCCTAAAACGGGAAAAGTGCCAAAAAAGTCCTAAACCGTTTGGCTTTGTGCCGATTTAGTCCTAAACCTTTTTACGTTGTGCCAATTTAGTCATTTCCGGTCAATTTTGGCCGGATTTTGCTGACTGGACGCCAGCTGGCTGACGTGGCCTAATCGGCGTTGACGTATACAATTTTTAATAATATTTTAATATTTTTAAATATTTTTTATTTTATTTTTTCTCTTTTTCTTTTTATTTTTATTCTTTATTTTTATTTTTTATTTTTTTCCTTCTCATCTTCTTCCTCCAGCCGGCGAGGTCGGCCTCGCCGGCCACCTCGCCAGTGGCTGCGAGGGCGGCCTCGTGCCAGGCGGGCGAGGCTCGCCCTTGCCGGATCTGGCGAGGTCGAGCCTCGCTCGCCTGCCCGGCGCGAGGCCGCCCTCGCGGCCTGGGTGGCGAGGCTCGCCCTCGCCGGATCTGGCGAGGGTCGAGCCTCGCCCATGGCCAGTGAGGGCGAGCCCCGCCAGCTCGGCGCGAGGCCAGCTGCCTCGGAGAACCCAGGAATCACAAAACCCCCACCCCCGACGAATTGCCGCCGCGGGAGAAACAGGCGAAAATCCGGTGCCGGAGCCGCGCGACCGAAGACACCCCGAGCTCCCGTAAACCCTAGAGACGACGACGATGACGAGCGGAGGAGGGAGGAAATTTCTAGGGCGAGATTGGGATCGGAGAACGGAGCCGAGGAGGAGTCCAGCTAGCCTCGCGCCGAGCTGGCGGGGCTCGCCCTCGCTGGCCATGGGCGAGGCTCAACCCTCGCCAGATCCAGCGAGGCCGAGCCTCGCCACCCAAGCTGCGAGGGCGAGCCTCGCCCACCCGGCGCGAGGCCGCCCTCGCGGCCACTGGCGAGGTGGCCGGCGAGGTCGACCTCGTCGGCCATCGCCTCTGGCCGGTCGCCGAGCTCCGGCGACCGGCTAGAGGAAGAAGATGAGAAGGAAAAAAAGAAAAAGAAAAAAAATAAAAGAATAAAAATAAAAATAAAAAGAGAAAAAATAAAATAAAAAATATTTAAAAATATTAAAATATTATTAAAAATTGTACACGTCAGCGCCGATCAGGCCACGTCAGCCAGTCGGCGTCTAGTCAGCAAAATCCGGCCAAAATTGACCGGAAAGGACTGAATTGGCACAACGTAAAAATGTTTATGACTAAATTGGCACAAAAAAAAAGGTTTAAGACTAAATCGGCACAAAGCCAAAAGGTTTAGGACTTTTTTGGCACTTTTCCCCTCCTAAAACTGTTTGATCAATGCTCTCTATTGTAGTATTAGCGTCCAACTAATGATTTCTCATTTTCACTGTGACTATTTTTTCGGGTATTAAAAATAGGGGCAAGAGGTTGGTATTTCCTTTTCTCTTAGTACTACCGTATTATCAAATATCAAACTATAATCTCAATCCGACATTGATGAAGTTGGCTTTGAAACCATGAGGGGGTTACAGCTGGACTATTAACACTTAGGAATCACTCTTGGTCTCAGGACATCACTAGTCCATAAAGTTCTCTGGCCTCCATAAGCTTTTTGATCCACAATAAAAGGGCAATAATGCAAATCACTATGACCAGAACAATGGCCAATGAAAAAAATAAAAGCACGCTAAATACAACATTATCAAATCCCTAGAATCGATTTTGAGGGATCAAAATTGCCAACCTCGGCCAACCATCGCCGCCAACTATTCAAATTCATGAGCTCAATATCCACACCTTATGCGATGTTTTTCTATGTAAATCGAAGGGAATAAATGAAAGGCAAATGTGACATTTGCCTTTGCGTTAAGATTCCGTTACTTTTTTTTCTTTCATCTTTGATTAAAAAACATTTTCTTTCTGAGTTTAAAATCATTAAGTTTTTTTATGTTTTACTTTTTCAATGATAAAAACAACGCCACATCAGCTTAGCATATAAGCATAATTGGGCTCGTACGATCATCGAAAAAGATAATAGTGGTCATTTTTACGCATCAAAAAGAATACGGGCCTTTGTTATTCCTTTCTTATAAATACATGATTCTTTTTTATCTGGATTTGGCCAGAACTTCAAATGATGCTTCAACCCACGACGGGGCCCTAGTGCTCTTTGTTGGCATCTTGGTATGTCCAAGTTGCAATAGCATCATGGGAATGAGAAAAGAAAAAGGAAAAAAGAAGTGAAATGAAGAAAAAGCCATTGCGGTTGTCACCATCGACAAGTCAAAAACGACCGATTACGTTTGGGCTTCGGTCGACAATGTCCTTCGTTCCCTGCTGTTTTCGCCCGTCAGGGTGTCCACTCGTTCGAGGCAATGAAGAGACAGTGATTGCCAAGCGAACACATCATCTTCCTCGTTGGCTTAAAAATACGAGATCGCAATTCGACAAAAAAACCTCGACCCATTCCGCAAAATGAAGATAATCACCTGATCCGCGCATGTCCTTGTGTCTCTAAAGCGAGAATTTGAGCAAATTTTAAAATATACAATATTTATATCATCATTATTTTTAGGACAGTCCAAATAGGTGAAGTAGTGTTGACACTTATTTTTAGCAAATCTAGGAAAATAAAAATTGCATTGAAACAAATAAAAGGAAAAAAAATAAAAAATGGGGGAAATTGATTTGATTGATTATGCATGGAAATTTGAAATTCTAATGAGTATTCAGATTTTGATAAATGTAGAAACAATTGAAAAATCAGGCGAACAAAAAGCAAAGATTTTGATAAAATGGAAGGAATCGATGCAAAATCGAGCTGATTGCGAAATCATGCTCCGATTTCCATCCATGATTTAATGCAGTAGTTTAAAATTTTCCGTAGAAAGCGGCCGATTGGAACCACTATAAAAGGAGTTGACCTGCACAGGGTTGAGGGGGGGGGGGGGGTGAATTCGAAAAAAATCGAGAGAAAAATTCGTGCAAGAAAGACAAAAAAGGTGCAGAAAGAAAAAAGCGTGATAAAGAGTGAAAGAAAAAAGAGAGACAAGCCTTTTCCGTCCATCTTCAAGAGGTAATCTTTCTCTCATCCTTCTGACATGCTGCAGAAGAAAAAGAAAGAAGATTGCAGCAAAGAGGAAAAGTCAATATAGAGTGAGAGAGTAAAAAAAAAGGGAGGGTCTTCTTCTTCAACGGTCCTACAACCGGCACTCCAGCTTTCTGCAACTCCCGTCCGTCGCCGCCTGCACATCCCCGCGAGCACTACTGTGCCTTCGCCACCGCCGTTCTATCGGTCTCGCCCGATGCCCCGCATCGGTGACCCGTGACTGCCCGAGCTCCGCGCACCTCCGCCACCGTCGTCCCGCCGGATCCACCCCCCGACGTGCAGCAACGCGCCTCAACCCTCGACCGCGGCTCAGCCATCGTGACTCTGCCTCTGCAGCAACCGACGAAGCTCGTCGCTCCGATCTCGCTCGCCGACGCTCCCCGCACCCGCGACCCAGCGCCCCAAGCCAGCAGCCAGTGTCCAACGACCGTGCTCCTGCCCCCGCCAACGCTGCGCCTCTGCCCAGCCTCTTCGTCGCCGTCCGCTAGCCGTGCCAGAGGCGCACCTCCGCTGGTCCCCTCGCCGGAGCTTCGACGCCGGCCACCCCCCTCTCCGGCTGCCCATCAACGCTGCGGCAAACCCCATTTTTCTTTAGGTAGTTTAGCTTTTTCTTTTCATTTATTTTATTTTATCTCATTTTAGTTTATCTATTTAAGTTGTAATATTTGATGTCAATAAATATTGTAGGCATTATCTGAAGGGATTTTGTCCGGAATTATTGTAATTATTAATTTAATCCAAGAGATATCGGATTATTTTTTTAATTATATTAATTTTTGGGCTTTTTGGTAGAATTTTAATTGTTAAATCACTATAATTATTAATTTGATCCGGAAGACTTCGGATCAGATTTTTAATTATTTTGATCTCTTTGTCGTGAATTAGGGTTAAGATAATCGTTAATTTGATCTGTGAGACAACATGTTATTTTTTCAATTATTTTAATCATTTATTTTGCTGATAGTTTAGATTTAATATTTATTTAATAATTACTTAATCTTTTTAAAAAAACTAAAAAAAAATCAGAAAATAAAAAAATCAAATTTTTGCATGAGCATATAGGTTTAGTAAATCAGACATGTAGGTTTAGTAAATTAGAATTTCTTAGGATTACATTTTTAGGGTTGCATTTTTTAGAATAAGTTAGGGTTGGACCTGAATTAATTTCTTTAGATAATGCTCGCACATTTTAATTATCTCATTTTCAAAATTTAGTTTTCTAAGATAAGATAGGGTTTAAGTCAAATTAATCCCTAGAATAGATTAGAAAATTATATTTTAGATAGATTAAATAGGGTTTTCATAAATTCTAAAATTCAATAAAAAATACAAAAATACAAAAATCTAGGTGCATGTTAATTAGTTCGCATAATATGATCATTTAATTAGAATTTATTAGTAAAGTTAGGTCATAAGGTGCATAATAACTAGTTTGCATAATAGACCCATTTAATTAGAATTTGCACATTAATAAGATTAAGTCATTTAGTTTTAAAATGCATTTTATAAAAGAATTCTAATTTTTAAGAAAATCCAAAAAAAAAAAATGATTGCTTGCTTTGTGTGATGCAATTTATTTATTTGAATGTTTTAATAATGGATGAGCACTAGTGTGGTCACCACATTTGCATGATAAATCTCACTTTATTTTACTTAGGTGTCTAATCGACCTACCATAAACCGATTAGTGGCGACTCCTAGTTAATAACCTCTTGCACATTTAAAAATTTAGACTTAAGTCGCAAATTGGTATGGGATTGGGAGAGCCCGAGCTAAGTTTAAAAATTTAGCGGTCCATTAACCTAGTTTTAGGTGGTGCACCCAAAAAAAAAAAAATAGGTCGTAGGAATCAAATTCAAAAGACGGGACAAGTGAAAACAAACCTTAGAAAGAGATGAGAGGAAGAGAGCATGCTACTGATCAAACAGATCCACGCTTCAAACCTCAGAAAGGTTGTATACGGCATTCAACCTTTGTCTTAAGTCTATCATAATCCACGCTTTTTTTCCTCCTAATTTAGATCTAGCCAAAAATTTAATATCATTGTAATAGTACTATGGACTATGGACTGTTCTAAAGTTGGACTTATCAACTATCCACGCCTTTTGCCTATATGTGGGTGGTGCAACTTCAAACAACTTGCACATTATTGGTGGTATTCGAATAGGTGACCTCTAAGTCTTGATCTAAAATTTTCTTGATATCCCGACCAACTGTGCCAACTTTTACAATAATTTAAAAAAAAAGAAAAGAAAAGAAAAGAAGATGGAGATAAGAAAGAAAAAGGTTAATGAATTGGGTATAACCATCTTGTTTTCACTTTAAAGGTTCTATTTCAAAATGGAGAGAAAACTTAAGGCAGACTATGACGTGAATAAAATCATAGACTTGATCGACCATTCAAGACTAGGTTGAAACTATTACAAGGTTGTTGACTTAAATTGAATTTTTATCCCCACATGTCACGAACAGAAGTGATGATATGAGGTAATCCTCCTTTGTCTGCTGACTGCCATTAAATATGACTGGCGAAGATTGAAATTTACAAGTTGTGTGTATTGGGCTCAGCCCGAAACCTAATTAGCCCACTAGTTGTGTCTTAGTCAAATTGATGCCACAGACAACTCGTAGGACCAAGGAGGCCCAAAACAGAATCGTATTCCCAGGAGGTCCATGCCTTTGCTACGTTTGCGACGAGGGGGTGAGGAAAAATTATAGGAGGAAATTTCGAAATTTCACCCTTAACTTTCTCGAAGAAATTTTAAATTTTTCTGCATTTCCCACCCAAACATTCATTTTCTCCATTTCCCTTAATTTCCCAAATGTTAAAAGGAGTAACTCTGCCATCACTAAATCTATGGTGAATATGAAAGTGATGAAGTCATACGGGAAAATTAGCCGGAAAAGAACTAAATTGGCATAACGTAAAAACGTTTAGGACTAAATCGGCACCAAAAAAAGGTTTAGAACTAAATCAGCACAAAGACAAAAGGTTTAAAACTTTTTTGGCACTTTTCCCATCGAAAGTATATTAGGTCTAGGGTGAATCGGTGTGGCCGTGTTATTTATTTTAATTACCTATGCTAGTCATAATCCAGTATGTCTTTTACAAATATAATAATTACCACATTAAAGCAGCATAATCCAAAAAATTTATCCTATGGCTGTCGTCTCTTAAATTCAACTTATGCAAAAAAATTAATGAATATGTAAGTGTAGTTTTCATATTGACAATATATTACACACTTAGCATGCATTAATATAAAAAGAGCATGAAAGAGGGACGCTTGTCCGATTTAAAGTAGTTCATCTGAAATTAGTGGCCAGTCCACCCCCTCAAGACCGTTCAGGAATTGTTCTGATTCCACTATATTTGAAGTTTCATAGAAAAGTTGATTTATGAGGACCTATTTGGTAACTGGTCAAACAGTGTCTTATTCTATTCTTTTGTTCTGTAGAACAAAAAAAAAAAAAAAACAAGGAATAGAAATTTGTTAGGTAACTTTTTTGTTCCCGAGAATAGATTTGGAATAGAATCAAAAAGTAAAAAAAAAAAAAATTTGATTCTTTGTTCTTGAGAATAACTCCAGAATCAAACACATTTTCTTTTTTTCCTCTTTTCTTCTTTTTTTCTTTTCCTTTTCTTCTTATTACTTGAGCCAGTCTCTAACTAGACAAAGGCTAGCAAACTCACCGAAGCGTCGCCAACCCCTGATGAGACTCGACCTCGCCTTAGCTGAGCGAGGTTGACCTCGCCCAAATTTGGTGAGGCTAAGCCCACCCAACCATCGGCGAGGCTTGATCTCGCCCACCCAACCATCGGCGAGGCTTGATCTCGCCCACCCACCGCGAGGTTGAGTCTTGTTAGTGGCTGGCCAAGCTTGGCCTCGCCAGATCTGGGCGAGCTTGACCTCGCCCTTGCCTAGCCACGGCAAGACTCAAACTGATAAGGCTCGGTCTTGCCGACGGCCGACGACACTTTGATGATCAGCTCAAGGAAGAAGAAAAGAAACAAAACAAAACAAAAAAAGAGAAAATGCAATAAAATTATTCAAAAAATTAAAAAGAAATTCTAAGTTATAAAAGTATTTTGAGGATCATACTAAATGCATTTCTATTTGGAGAATAGAAATTTTGGATAGTTATTAAATGCATTCAAATAATGAAAAATTCGTCCAAGGAATGGAATTTAAAAAAAAAAAACATTTCTAAGTAGAAATTGCTCTCAAGAATAGAATGATTACTAAATCATCTTAATAGAGCTAGCATTCCTCTAAGAATAAGGTGAATCCTTTTACAAACAATTTTTCTCGCAAGAAGTTGATTTGCAAAGTGAATACAAGAACGACTTTGAAAGTATTTTCACGTACACATGTCCCTAGACGATGAGCTACCTTATTCGAAGGAAAGCAAACTCTCCTGACTAATCCCCGTCAAGGATGGCAGATCCCAAGGCGTTACTAACATTCTGGATGTCCATTCAAAAGATGGCCCAGCACTAATTAGGTTGGGTGAGCAAAATTACAATGTATATTGTAAAGCTAGGTATTTGGCCAATCCTAGCCTATTATCTTGCAATTACTTAGCCGGGTACCTAGATATGTTTTTAGACAGGAGTCGGTTTCCACCTTGCACAAACTTATAGAAAACACATAAAAACAATTCATAACGATTACAAATATACAAAAGTGAGTCTTAGAATCATCAAAATTAAGTTAAGGTTGACAATCTCCCATTTCTTATGATGACAAAATCACTTTTAGAACCTCAAATCAAATCCCCCTTAACGTAATATAGGAGAAATAAATCAAGTGATTACATCACATATAATAAAACATTATTCTATTCCCCCCTTTGTCATAACATCAACAAGGGCTTTAAGGTGGAATGTATCATCAAACACAAAAAAACCCATTTGTGTAACAAAGATATTCACGAAACATCAATTCAACACAAGGTTGACAATTATTAAGTACAACACAAATATATAGCAAGTTCAACATAAAACAACTTCAACATAAATTACAAATCAATCTCAATGTGAGTTTAAAACATAGTAGGAGGAAATGGAGACTATTCAGGAAATAAGCGAGCTGAAGAAAAAATTAGGCAAAATGGGAGACCAATGTCTTGCTGAAGTTGGTGAAAAACTTGTAGCAGTTCATTTCTCACTATGTGAATTACTCCCTGAAGGGAACTTAACTAGATTAGAAAGTGTCTCAACTGATGACTAATCTTGTCCTCATCCTCATTTTCATCAACTTCAATGACTCTAAGAAAGCATTAATAGTGTCCTCACCCTCTAGATTAGGGTTGGCCATCCCATCCGTTTTCTCTTATTTAAGTTCCTTGTCGCCTCTAGGTGTCCATACTTTTTAGTGTGGACTCTTCAATGCACTGACCATGAGATGAAGTTTCACCCTTGAGATCACCATCAAAACCCTTTAAGGCAAAAGTAAGGGTCATCCCATCCATTAACTCCATTCCTTTTGAAACAGTGCATAATCGTTGTATCAAGCATTAAGTCACTCAGAGTACCTCAAACTCATCCTTAATCTTGAACGTCAACTTAAATCGGTCCTCACGTGCATCTATTTGAAGAAATAGGGAGCAAGCAATGCATCACAATCATATGAAGATACATACATTGACATCCAAATGCTGAATCTTAGGAAGTAATTACCTTACTTGTTCATTAATATATCATTTCTCATAGTCATGTTGGTATCAACGACTATTAATATCTCTCGAGACCAACATATAGACAGTTGGTTGCTAATTGTGTTTCTTGTTTTGTATAAGAGCGCATGGCTTGTGAAATTATGGATAGCTGCTAGTTTCATAAGTGGGGCTTATTATTTCATTCAGGATTAGTTTCGACTTCCTAACGCGAGCTTGTCTGCTTAAGACAAAAGTTAGAGTCAGTAGTGCTCATTATTAAAAATAGCCAATCAACTATTTGCCCTTTGGTCACTAGTACCTTTTCAATTGATTTTACAATCACAAAAATCTGCATCCAGATAAGCATGAAGAGCAAAAGATGAATTTCTCGAATGCCACACTCTTAATGATGATCTATCTTTAAAATATCTAAAAATATGTTTAACGGCTATCAATATATAACACTTGGCATGCGTGGATATAAAAAGATGGTAAGGAAGAGAGATGCTCAATGTATTTATACTCTTTTGGCTCATATTGCTCATAATCCACTCCCAGGACCTTCTGGGAGTATTGCCCACACCGCTATACTTGAGGCCTAGCACAATGGTTGGTATGGTTGGTTTATATAAGAGCCAACACTCCCCTATGAACAAGGTGTAGTCTTTCTAAACAATTGCTTCCGAAAGTTTAGTCTCACAAAAGATTGATGTACAGAGTGAATACAAAAGAGATTTTGCAAGTAATTTTCATGTACACGTGCCCCAGACAATTGTTTACCCTATTTATGGGAAAACAAACTCAATTAGCGCTTACTAACACTATAAATAGCTAGTTTTTTTACCATTGAAGATTCAGGTTTCCAAAAGAAATGGCCAAACACACACTAGATTAGGTAGAAAATATTCAAATTTGAACTCAGTGTAAACAGGTATCTAGCTAGACCTTTTTTCAAACCAGGCCAAGCCTTTTTTAACTCTAGCTAGCCTACCCATAACTGTAGAAAACATATTCAAATAGCTTGTAACAATTACAAATACGCAAAAGTGTGTTTTGGAATCATCAAAATTTATTTAAGGTCAACAAGTACAAATTGTAAATAAAATGTGCAACTAAAGATTATGGGCAAAAGAACGCTTCAAGTGCCATAACTTTGCCCAAAGAGACACTTAAGTGCCATAACTTACGAAAGATACACTTAAGTGCTACATTTTAACAAAAGTGGGACACCCGAGTGCCATCTCCGATGAAGCTGGCCGGAAATCATACGTGACATTAAAATATTAATATTTCTCGCTGATGTGTCTTGTTGGAGAGCTGAGTCAACTTGAATTCACCCCAAACGACGTCGTTTCGGGTGTTGACCCAAAATAGAGCCCTTAAATCAGTGAAAACGACGTCATCTTCCCCATTTGCCCTAAATCTAAAACCCTAAATCGGGCAAAATGCCATTGAAGCGCTGGAGCCCTAATCCCACACCCTAATTTGATTTGCCCCAAATTCTACCACCGAATATTGGAAATGGAGAGTAGGACTTTCAGCAGCGGCTTAAATTTCTCTCGCCAAAGCGAAGGAGAAGGCGAGCGTTTCTGTTTTTGTGGGTTATTAAGTCCAAGAAGAACATCGTAAACTCGAACGAATCCCAGGAGAAGATTCTATGGATGTGCCCGATACAAAAAAGGCTCGAAGTGCAAATACTTCAAATGGGTTGATGCGAAATTCTCTCATCGAGCCACAGAGGTGATATTGGACCTACTTGATGGATGTCATCAACCTCCATGTACGCTTGTGGACGACTTGGACGATGTTGACTCAATGCAAGCTCAAGCTCAAGTATCTTCTGTTAACCATTTGAAGAACGAAGTTTCAACAAATATTGTTTGTACAATGTTTTTGCTTATTCTCAAATATAAATCAGTGATGATGGAATGTATATTTGGTCGATGTGTTGTGGTGACTATTTTACTTGAATTGAATATAAATCAGCAGCAAATATATAAACCAACAGCTTCTCCGTTTTGCTGCAAACCACCATATACATAGAATAGACATGAGTGATTACTTGAGTGCTATAAGTTGTATCTAGTGATTACTTAAGTGCTAGTCGTGATAAAAAAAAAAAAAAGAGCCATTTAAGTGTCAAGTTATTATTAAAATGATCACTTAAGTGTCACTTGTTGTTAAAAGTGAACACTTAAGTGCTAGGTTTTTAAAATGTGATCAGTTAAGTGTCATTTTTTTTTTGTACACATCATCTACTACCAACCACCACCACTGCCCACCACTGGCCATCATTGGCCTCTAGCCATCATCACCACCAGCCACACCAAGCATCTTAGGCATCCACTTGAGCCACCACCAGCCACCACTATGATGGTGGTATGTTGCTGCATAAGTTGCAAGTGTAAGGTGTCTTACACCAGCTTGCACCAGCACTACCTGGTGCAATCTGTGCATATGGCATACTTACATCTTGCACCAGATGTAGCAAAAACCTCCAACTCAACCCACTAGCACCAGGCTTCACTAGCCGCCGCCACCAGCCACACGAGCAACCCAGTCACCACCACATATCCACCACCAGGCTTCACCAGCCACTACCACCAACCACACGAGCACCCCAGTCACCACCACATATCCACCACCAGAAGCAGTAATAAGTAAAAGAAAAAACAAAATTAAAAAAAATGAAAAAGGCATGCCAAAAATGACAAGCAACATATATTCCATTGATTTTGAACCTTTGTCTCACAAACTCAATGACAAATGAAGTCTCACAAACTCAACTAACTCAATGATAAACTATTATAAATAAATAAATAAAAAACATCCACAGATGTTTACAACTGACTCCTCAGCCCCACAAACCATATCACATCCCATTTCATCAATCAATATGCACAATGCCTCATTTTCGTGCTCGTTTTGATGGACCTCGCACTTGATTCATAATCCTTGCACTTTTTCTAACTGGACGTGAGACTTCTTCTTCAACTGTCTTGGGATGCGTTGATTCTAATGGAGCTACAATTGTCCTAGGCTGAACTGATTCAGAAGGAGTTGCAACTGTTGTAGGCTAAACTGATTCGGATGGACATGCAACTGGGTTCTTCTTACTCTTCTTTATTGTTGGCACATGCAATGTCTTCTTCTTTGTTGGCGCAGCTGTTGATTCTTAAGTTCGGCCTTAAGAGATAAGAACCTCTGAACTTCTCCCAGGCTTCAAAAAGAAAACTCAATTATCAACAAAAGTTTGCACTATAAATTAAATTAAATGCAGCCTATAAAACTTACATTAAGAATAACTGTTCCAGAACGGTCATCTGTATAAAGGCCATAACCATATTGTTTTAGCCTCTTCCCAAGAGCCCCTCTTGTTCGAAGGGGAGCATCATTTTTAGGTACTTGTGATTGGTTGCCTCTTCTTCTCGCATGTGATTTCTTCGGCTCTTGTGGCTGTTCAGCTACAATAGGGGCTTCTTCGGCCAATTCTTCAGCTAGGCGTCTTGTAGATGGCCTTCTTATAGATGGCTCTTGATTTGGGTTTCTTCTGGTTATTTTTCTAGTTACGCCTTCAGCTTCAGTGACACCTTCGATTGGCTTTGGTGGTGGCCCTTGTGATGACCCTTCTAGTGGCCTTTGTGATGACCTTGGTGATGGATCTTGTGGTGGCCTTTCAGTTGGGCCCTCTATTAGCAGCTGAGCTCTAGCTTGCCTTCTTCGAACTTGAGAAAAAGACAAAGGACATCATAAATATAACATCAAGCCATATTAGAACGTAAATGAAAAGTAAACTCAAATCATTTAACTGACCGGGTATTTGTTTTCTCCGTTGCTGCTGAAGAACAGTCGACTTAACTGGCCCTCCAATTGCTTTAGCCAATCATGCAGCTGGCTGTCTTCCACCTTCCCTTCTTTGAACAGGCCCTTCATTTTCAAGTATAGCAGGGGCTTCGGCCAATTCTTCACGTGTCATGGTGACCTGACAAAGACAAAAACATTACATACATGTCACTTATATATATGTACATATTCATAACAAACCATAAAGCAACATAAACACAATTGTCATGACTTACTAGGTTTATTGTCATCGACTAAAGAACAATCGACTCACTTTGCCTTTCTGTTTCTCCTTCTCCAACTGTCCCTTCACTAGGCCCTTCGGCTAGCCTCAATTGTTCATGTTGCTTCTTTAATTGACAACCCTTAATATTGTGCCCTGCTATGTGGCAAAAAGAGCACTTTATCGGTACACCTGTCCTATTCATCCTATGGTGACATGAGTCCTCTCCCTCCATCATTTTTTCTTTTTTTCTTTGGTCTTCCCATTCTCTTCTTTAGTGGCAAAGGTTGAGGTGCTTCATGATCTGTTGGCTCCCAGAACTTGCTATTTCTAATTTGCTGCAACATGAATTGATACGAAGCAAGATATTTTGGTTTCTTGTACTAATCATCAAGGTAGTCTTCTGTGTTGTGGCCCTTCAATTGAATTGCACATATGGCATGTACACAATAAATTCCATTTAGTTGTCATGCTCTACATGAACACTTCATCGTACCTAAATGGACAACATACTTATCGGAACCCTTCATTATCTCATATCCTTCATCCTCATTCCAAATGGGATGACAATACTTACTTGTAGCCAAGTTGTCATCCAATTTCTTAGCAATCCTAGGACCATATTACTTAGTCCACTTTGCAGTGTCATCTCTTTGTCTGTGCAGCCGAGTCATGACCAAAACCTGTATGTCTTCAAGTATCAAGATAATTGGTTTACATCTGGCATCTATTATCCTCCCATTGAATGCTTTGCAGATGTTGTTATCAATGTTATCACACTTGAATTCCTCGCTAAAGAATGCCCTACACCAATGCTTCGGGTCTGTTTGGAACAGTGCATCATAACCATCCTTTGTCAATTGAAGCATCTCTTCTTTGGCCATCCTAAAGTCAGTCATATTCGTGCTCTTTGCTAGCTGCCAAAATTGCGACTGCAACTTGTCCCATTTATAGGTCTTTGCCTAATTTGCGTATATGTGCCGCGCACACATTCGATGTTCAGCATAAAGCAATAACTCAGCTATTGCTGGAACCAGTCCCTGCAATAATTCAAAATATAAAAAATGTAAGCAAATGACATGTTGATATCAAAAAGCAAACAAGTGACCAAATTTTTTAAAAAACAAACATTACCTTTTGTTGGTCGCTCATAAACACCCACCCTACCCCATTTGTTATCTCCAAATCAGTCATCAAATTTTTGAGGAACTAGGACCAATTGTCCTTGTTCTCTACCTTCGCAACAACCCAAGCCAGGAGAAACATTTGGTTGTTTGCATCTCTTCCAATTGCAGCCAGCAATTCTCCCTTGCACAAGCCCTTCAAAAAACACCCGTCCAATCCTATAATCTGTCTACAACCAGATAAAAATCCTCGTTTACATACATCGAAGCAAACATAGAATTTATCGAATTTCGTCTCAATATCAGGAAGTGGTCTCTCCATGACCTCCATATACACTCTACTTCCAGGATTTTGCAGTCTACACTCCCAAGCATAGTCCCACAACTATCCATATTTACCGCTATACTGACCAATGAGTACCTTCATCACATTTTGCTTTGATCTTTTACATTGATTCCTGGATATATTGATGCCTACCTGCTCCTTCACCAGCATCCTGAACTGAGTAGTATTCATCTGAGGTATCAGCTTAATCAATTCAAAGAAGTGCTTCTACAACCATGCACTTGTTACCCTTTTATTCTCAAAATTAATGGAACAAGTATGTTCCTCTTGGTAGGCTCTAATCTAGAAAGATCCACTTCTCCTAACAAATGCGCCATAGATCTTCCATGGACAATTTTGCTGCGAACACCTAGCTCTTACAAAGGTCTTAGTATTTCTAATGAAGTCAATGTTCCTTTGTGCAGCAATGGAGTTCTTCAGTATAGCTTCTTTAAATTGTTTCGCATCATGAAATTTCATGTCTACCGACAAAGTAGGAGAGGCAACGAATGGATCATAAGAAGGAAACTTACTTTTCATTTTTCTTCTATGCACAGGTCCTTCATCTTCTTCAAGCTCATCTTGGGAAGTATCATTCTCGACGCTTTCTTCATAGTCAGTCTCCTCGCCAGCAGCACCAGCATCTGTAGGGCCTTCGGGTCTGTTTGGAACTTCATCGGCTACTTGTAAAGTTGCAAACTTATCTGTCAAAAAATCCCTTCGCTGTATTCTTGACTGTACAAGCTCCTCCTCCTCCTCGTCACTTATAAAATTTTCAGCAGGCAACCCTCCATCATCATCATCAGTTGGTTTAGCTACTTCCCAATCTAATCCAAAGATTTTGACATCATCTATGTCATCATCACATTGGTGAACTGCATCTGCGCTTCTCTCATGTCCATCATATCTATCATGCCCTCATTCGACCCTAACGTCAGTACTACCTTGAATACCATCTCCTTCTTGTCCTACTTTAGCGCTCTCTCCATCATCATCTTCATCCTCACTTTCACTATTGTACTCAACAAATATTTTTACCTCTTCACCATGAAGATAATGGTATAGAACATCCCTAAGACCATTATCATCTTCTAAGCATCTCAAACCATCTCTTAACTCTTTCCCAGGAATACAATACAGCAACTTCTGAACTTTACAAGGCAAATAAGTCTTTATATCCCTAAGAAATCCTATATAAGATGCTTTCTTTATATCCACAAAGATGGTGCCCTCATTTTCACCCTCATACTCCCACTCATCCTCCCCAATCACAAATTCTGCATCGTAGCAAACTATGACAGCGACATAATCCTTGTCATAAGCCATTACTACACCAAGAACAAGAAAAAAAATCATTAGTTTTTGGGACCACTAGACAATTGCACATGGGAGTCCCCCCACTCTCATGGACTTTTTAGTAAATAGAGGTCCCCACACTGACAATATGCCCCTACATGATAGCCAAAAAAGAGGCCGGCACTTTAATTATTTGCATTCCCTTCCCTTAAAATATTAACCAAAAACAGAGGTCTCCACAACAAGCACAGTTCCCCACAACAATCATAGCCCAAGCAATTTTGTCTACTATACTAAACTTGCGATGTGAGAGAATGTACATCAACTTAAGCAAATCAAAGCATACTCTGACATCAATTTAATCAAATCACATCCGCTGACTCCTACAAATTCCTTTAGAAGTTTAAACTAAAATTAGAACAACTAAACTTGGAAGCATTTTATGTTGCTAAAGCTAAAGAAAAACAAAGAGAAAATGAAGCACAGAAAGATCACTCCAAAGTCTTAGACTATCATAACCCACAACAAATTTGGACAAGCAGGCAATACCTTTCTCACAGAAGACCGACGCAAGCTGCAGAACCAATTCCAGGAAATAGAAAATAACTTCACCACAACATGCTTCTTTCAAGTTCTTATTATTCCTGCTTGAAACTTTTTCTTAGTTTGTAACTTTACCAATAAAATTCTAGCTACAGTTGTTATGTTCTCATTCAGGATTTTGGATTGATAAACATACCCTATACAACCTCACAAGTAGGGTAGTTCAAGGACATACCCTATACAGCCTCACAAGCAGGGTGGTTCAAGGACATACCCTATATAGTCTCACAAGCAGGGTGGGTAAAGAACTTAATTTTCTTCTCGGAGATGCATTAGTCACCTGCTTTATTAGGATGCTCTTAAGGAGATGCATAGCCAGTGACTCAACAATCAAAGCATACTCTGACATTGGCTTGAAAGAAAAATTCACCAAAATAATGAGAAATCTGGTCTCTTTGTGTAATGTCAACAAGTTTTAGTTGAAGTGTATCAACACAAATTTCGTCGGAGCTGTAATAAAATAATCAAGCCCTAATTTCATCATAGGGGAGGGGGAGGAGGGGCCGAACCTGGACGAGCGACGATGGTGAGCGGTGACGACGACCAACAATGGTGAGCAGTGAGCGGCGATGGCGACCAACGATGGCAACTGACGACGGCGACCGATGACCAGCTCTGGGCATGAATGGCGACGGAGAGAAGGGCCTAAGATCTACTGTGAACGCAGACGGGGAGGAATAACATTTAGGTCAGCGCATAATGACCTAAACGACGTCGTTTAGGTCAGCGCACTCAATGTGGATGGACGACGTTGTCTTTGTTGTCCATGTCGGCTTTTTTTTTAAAAAAAAAAAACATTTGCCACATCAGTAAAAGAAGTCGCCGGAAATCGCCGGAAAATGCCACGTATGTAATTTGGCCGGATTTTGGCCGGATGGGCACTCAAGTGATCAATTTTGCTTCGATTTTAACACTTAAGTGCACCTTTCATAAGTTATGGCACTTTAAGTGTCCCTTTGTACAAAGTTGTGGCACTCCAAGGGTCCGCACGTCAAAGATTATGTATTGCTATCATAAAATTAAATTTTATAGATGTTACTTTTTAACACTTTAATCTATTATAGGAATTGGGGGATAAAGAATACAATACGAGGAAAAACAGCCCTTGGTTGATCGTAGTACTTGGTACCAAACGAGAAGAACCCATCTGAAGAAAGAGACGTCCACGAAGAATACAATTGCCGAAGATTTCTTTTCTGCAGATTTTCCAGCGAGGCACCGATGCCGAACCATCCTGTCCATCCGTGAGTCGCAAAGACCCGAGCCTCGCCGAGCATCACTATATCACATCGCGAGTAGCCGTTTTAAGTCCAAATTTTGTTTTTCTTCTTAATGACGCCCTCGTCTTGGGTGCCGTCTTTCTTTTTGTGCGGGCGTTGGCTTCTTCCCGCACTCCACAACGTGGTTTGGAAATTGTCCTGGATCGATTGAAGACTGTGGGAGCACTCGTTGATGCTGCTGTCAAAGCTATCACCAGTGATGGATGGATGCAAGTGGGACACTTGGAAACGCCAAGGCAGCAGCGAAGGAGTTGACGGTGAAACACAGCTTTCGAGTGATGAACATGACTGAGAGAGAGACCTCCTTTCCCTTCTCTGTCGCTTTCTTCTCTCTATTGTAGCTCTATATATGTTGACCTTGACTTTTCTCCTCGGCAGCTTTTCCCTTCTTTTTGTATTGTTTTTTATTTTCCCAAAAGAATGAATGAAGAGCCCCCAAAAACCTTGAAAACGAAGACAGAAATTTTTCTCCTTTGTCTTCAATTTTTGACCTTGTGTGGCCTCCTCCCTCACTCTGTAATGTAGCAACCTATTTATAGGTGAGTGCACTAGGGTTTTAGATCAACATCCATGAGGATTTTTTCGAATGCAATATTCTTTCACCGATTTTATTCAAGATTGTGATAGAATTTTTCTCAAATCCCAAATCTTGCAAAGATGAGCTCGCAATATTTTTTGCCACACTTGCCCTATCCGATGATATTGAAAAATCCCAATCATATCTCAGAAAATTTCAAATTTCTATTTCAAGCTTGGATCAATTTGCTTCCTTCGTGGGCTTAGTCCAACCTATCAATCTAAAGTTCAGAACCACCAATTCGAACTCATTCATCACCGGTCCAATAAATGCAAATTAAAAATAAATGCACCTAAATCTATATGCTATGCAATTAATATTTTTTTCAGGGATAAAATTAACTCATAATTTTTTAATGCGATAAAGGACTAAAGGGGTCGCCAAAATTTAAGTATTAACAGTGTGTTTGCCTGCTTCTTTGGTTAATCTTAAGGAGTGTCGGTAGTTAGCCATGTCTTATAGACAATTGTTCGTTTCTTTTGGTTATCATGCTTGCTACGATCGAAGTGGCTGCTTTTAATTGATAAAATGTGTCTCCACAGTAAGATGTTGAAGCAAGCCTTTTGCAACTAATGCACTAGTAGTGTTCTAATGCATGGTAGGTGCTTAATTTCCTTGATAATGGTACTAGTGCACTATAATGGTTGAGCAAATAATCAATCAAATGTGGGGTTGCTATCCTTCATCAAACCGCATATGGATGTTTTATTTTTTATTTTATTTTTATGATGGTTAGCTTTTGGTAGACGCCGTTTAGTAGGTAAGACTCAATTTTCCATTATCGTTTTTAATAGGGTATCATATGCACAATCTCCCAAATCTTTCATCTACTGAGATTGTGTCGGTTGGTAAGCTTGACACTTGTTTCATTTGTCTGAATTGCCTTATTTAGCACCATGAGGTTTCTTTGGAGTTGAAGAGTATTTGGATGATGATAATAACCGACCACACATTTATCAAAGGTGAAGAAGTCCCATAATCCAAATAAGTAGATGTCTAAATTTTTGCTATATATTTATTGCATGAAAAAAAAAAATTGAGGACTGCCCTCAGGCCCTAGCAAAAACTTCTTTTATTAAATTACATAGCGTATAAATTTTAGGAGCATTTGCATTAATACTAATAGAATCTAATTAATTTTTTAAAAACCAAGAAAAAGAAGGGAAAGCGCTCTTCTTTTCCCCGTGCGGGTCGGCTCATTTTCCCTTTTTCCCGAGCCCGGCCCGTGCACCATTTCTTCCTCCTCTCCTCTCACACGCGTTCCGCACATAACAGCGCAGGGAGAGAGATGGCAGAGCTACAACGGTAGAGGAGGGCGTCCTAGCCACGATTCCAGAGGCGGCCCTTTGCTGGAAATGGACCTAACTCGGTCCCCGGGAGAGAGGCCGTGGAGGACGCACTCACCGGCTGGTTTTCTTTTTCTTTTTTTTTTCTTAAAAAAGAAAGAAGGTGGCCGAGAGAGGGAGGACGGAGAGGGGGGAGAGAGAGAGAGAGAGAGCCACTTCACCTCGATTGGGCCCACGACCCGCCGACGCGTCCTTTTCCCTGCACCGAAGTCACGGAAGTTCTCGGCTCGTTTTTTCTCTTCAATTTGGGGTTAGATTTCCTGAGGATACTGGCTCGGGACGTGCAAGGTGACCAGACGTAGTCCGATTTATCGAGTTCACCCCGGTTCAGCGCTGCCGAGCTGGGTAGGGAACGCCGTAGGCCGCCGCCTTGTTCCTTCCCCTTCACTACTTGTGCTCTGTTCCCCGCTGTTTTGTGGACGCCGGGCCGGGGTTCGCAGCCGTCCGTCTCACTCGAACCCCAGCCCCGCCGGTTCCTCGTTTGGTCACAGTGTATGTCTTGAGTAGGGGTGAGCGTGGTTCCGGGTAGAACCAGGAACCGGAACCGAACCGGAGGAGGTTCCAGTTCGGTTCCCGGTTCTAAGGGGACCGGTTCCGGTTCCCGGTTCCTATGGGAACCGGAACCTGAGGAACCGGAACCGGCAAAGTTAAAAAATAAAAAACCCTAATTCCTTCCACGCGATTTCCCCCCCCCCCCCCCCTTCTGTTCAACTTTCCCCCCTTTCCCTTTCTTTTTCTCTCTCTCTTTTCTCCACTTTTTCCTCCTCACGTCACTTCCTGCCCCCCACTTTTTTCTTTTCCTCTCTCTCTCTCTCTTCTCTTTCCCCCTCTCACGGCCGAACCCCCCCACCTCTTCTTCTTCTTCTTCCTTCCTCTCGCCGGTTGCTGCTTCACCCACCACCACACTGCCGCCCCACGCCCTACTCACCACCGCCTCTTGGCCACCGAACCCCCACCACCCATTGCTCGTCCAACAAGCCGTCTCACCGTTGAGCCCGACGAGCTGTCTTGCCGTCCTCGCCTATGTAGCACGGACACTCTCCGGAAGCCTTCGTGTCGTGTCCGACACTCCGACACGTGTCCGACATGCTCCGACACGTCCCGACATGCTCCGACACGCGGTCAACGAGTGTCGAAAAATCCGACACGTGGTCAACTCTTTCCGACACGCTCCGACACGCGAGTCCAGAATTCCGACACGCGATTCCGACACGCACGGGGTTAATTTTAAAAATTTATAATACTTGAGGGGTCAAAATATAAATATACACAAAAGAAGTAATAAAAGAAGTAATAAAATTGTTATAAATATACACACACGGGGTCAATTTTTTTTTCAGTTTTATTTTTTTAGAATTTTTTTTATTTTTTTTAAAAGTCTTTTACTCTGAAAGAAGTAATAAAAAATGCTATATATGATAAATAAATAAATTTAAAAATATCATTTCAGCATTTTTCTTTAAACAATGTTTTTTTCCACTAAGTTTTGTGTATTATTGTAACAAATTAAAATAATGAATGATATTATTTAATATTTTTTGTGTAAATTAATTTTAGGCTATTTTTATTATTATTTATTTATGTATTTATATATAAAAATATATCTAATATATAACGTGTCGGAACGTGTCGAAATTCTCTATTTTTAAGAAATGACGTGTCGACGTGTCGTGTCATGTCGTGTCGGTGCTACATAGGTCCTCGCCACCGTGAGGCACCGCCGCCGTCCCCAAGCCACCATCACCACCTCTTGCTACCGCTTGCTCAGCCGTCCGGGCCATCGTTGCTCCGAACCGTCACCACCTCTGCCCGAACTGAGCTCTTCCCCCCTTGGCCGTGGGTTGAGCTGCGGCTACCGCCGTCTTCGGTGCGTCGTTCATGCCGCCGTTGGTGCTGTGAGACTCGTGCCTTCGTCGCCGTCGCGCCACCGTCGCCGCGTGCTCGCCGTCGCCAGATCAAGAAGAAGCTGGTGAAGAAGATGAGGCAGAACAGGCCCATCCCTCACTGGATTCGCATGCGGACCGACAACACCATCAGGTTCATATCCAATTCCTTCACGTTTTGTCCAAAAAAAGCCGTCTTCTTATTTTATTTTATTTTTTTGTGGCCTAATTTTTGTCGCCGAAATCGTTCAGGTACAACGCGAAGCGCAGGCACTGGCGCTGCACCAAGCTAGGGTTCTGAGGTGTTTTCATGGGAGGAGGTGCTTTTGCTTTGGATTAGAGCTTTTTAGTTGTTGCGAAAGAGACCTCTCAATGCTTTTCTAATTATTGCTTTTAAGCGAATTGAAGACTTTTAAGGAAGCAAATAGCTGCTTAGATATAGTGCTGCTTTGTTACTCTCGAGCACAAGCATTTTTTATATCCGATGATCTGCGAATTGTGGTAGTTTTTGTTGCTTCATGTGGTTTTGATAGTATCAGGGATGGGATTTTAGTGAATTTTAATGTTGCTTCAACTTTATGTCTTGTTAAGCTTGTCGTTGTTACAACACATTGTGTTCAACGTTCAGTGCCTTTGATCGGTTCTGCTAATGATTGGCCTGATCTTCTTATTTAGATGAGACTTATAGGCTTGTGTTGGACCTGCTTTTCCTGTTTAGTGCTTGTTGAGGTCAGTTTTAGTTACTTCCTTTACTATTATATCAAGAGACAGATATTTCGAAAACAAAAGCTAGAGGCTGAAGTTTGCGAGCAGAATTCCCCCTGCTGCGAAAAAAAAAAAGAATCTTAGTGTTTGGAATGAATGAAGTGCTTTATTATTTATTTTATCTTTTTGGCAGAGAGTTATGTGCATGTTTCTGCTAAATGGATGACGGAAAGGTGTGCCGTATGTAGATGGGTTGAAGATTGGGACTATAACAAAATGATAATCTGCAACAGGTCTTATATCTTTTCAGATAGCATTTGTCCACCTTTTTTTCGGTATTTGAATCAAAGGTCACCAGATAGTTTGTCTTCTTCTGTAAATGAACTGGATTCACTCTTGATTGCAGGTGTCAGATAGCTGTGCATCAAGAATGTTATGGGGTAAACAACGTCCAAGACTTCACTTAATGGGTTTGCAGGGCATGTGAAACGCCTGATGTGAGGAGGCAGTGTTGTCTTTGTCTGGTAGAAGGTTAGATTCAATGTCTTAATCTCCTATTGTCCTCATATGTTGTTTCTTATACTTTTAAATTATTTGACGTTCATGGTGACAATATTAGATATATCACTTTTTTTTAGAAATATTACTATTGGGATTTTGAGGAAGCCGTATCATATGAAATTCATTATCACAGTTGTCTGACTTTTGCTCTAAATCTATGTCTTGGTGTTGTGTGAGTTAGTATTTTCTTGCTTGAAATTATTTTGACTGGCTTAAATGCTGGTCTCTAGGGGGTGCTTTGAAGCCAACGGATATCGAGCCGCTCTGGGTTCATGTCACATGCGCGTGGTTTTGCCCTGAAGTTGGCTTTCTGAATCATGAGAAAATGGAACCAGCCACTGGAATACTTAGAATTCCTCCAACTTCTTTTTTGAAGGTAATCCATACTTATTTAGATTTACAGTTTTGAAGATTGCTGTTTCTTTGATGTGGTGGATTGTACTTATTCTGGGAATGATAAAAGCGTTTAGCAATAGAGGAGAACCTGATTTCATAATAGCTTTATAGCAGCTTACTGTTCAGTTGAGTATTTGAGTTTGATGTGTTGATTTTGTTTGTTGTCTACTGCTTAGTTTATTTGCCATTAACTTCTAGATGCTCAGTGCTTCTTTTCAAATGCTTTTCTTTGCTTGTGGTGCAGAGTTATGTAATATGTAAGCAGACTCATGGTTCCTGCACTCAATGCAGCAGATGTCCTACTTATTTTCAAGTTATGTGTGCTGCAAGAGCAGGACACAGCATGGAAGTAAGTCCTTATATAGATATATATTATTTTCATGACTTTTATCAGAACTAACATTGGTAGAATTTCTTGAGCTGGATTTTTTAATCTATTCTAACGCTCGCTCTTGCTTTCTTTCTATTTTCTTTGGCGTTGGATTTCAAGGAAGGATATGTTAGATAGATACTCATGTAAGTTTACACTGATTCTATATCTTTGTTTACAATTACACTGCCTGGAGAAGAGTGGGAGTCAAATAACAAAGAAGTTGATATATTGCGCCGATCATAGGTTAGATTGGTTCCCCTTGTCTACATGTTTTAATTCTCTGCTTCAATCTCATGTCTAGAGCCGTTTTGTTAAGTCTATTGCCTAGAAGATTTAACAACTATGATCCATTGACTAAAAACTATATGGTGCATGCTGCCTTGTCCTGGAAAAATATGATTTTACTTGGATGATTATGCATATGGTTCGACAGCCAAGAGGTTGATTATAACTATGTCATGGTCATTAACAAGTACGTTTGCTCCTCCAATTTTTATCATCACATTTTGCTTGATGTGTCTTTCATAATGGCTAATATTAAATTACTGTTTCAGAGGACAGAAAAGCATCGAATATGTTTCGGTAAATCTGGTATACATGGATGGGGACCCTTTGCTCGAAGAAATATTCAGGAAGGAGAAATGGCACCTTCTTCTGAAAACTACCTCATTATTTGCATGTTATGCTTTAGTTGGACGGAAATGCTGTATTTGTCATTATACTTTTCATTTATTCTTGGAAATGGAGGACATGATAAAAAGAGACGAGTACAGCGATTTATATTCTCAAAAGTTTTTCGTTTTTTCATTACCATAAAGAGTGGAGTTTAGGAAGTGTGTTTCTTCATGATTTTCCCTCCCAAATCTTTGTCTCTTTGGCTCATCAGGTTCATTGATTAGCATTGAAATCATGATCTGCATTATCTGTCAGTTTGTCTTCTAAACATGCTGAGACATTGTGCAGCTCTTCAAGATCAGTGAAGAACTTGTAATCGATGCCACAAATAAAGGAATATAGCTTGGCTAATTAATCATTCAGTAAGTTCCGATAGAAGCATTTTTTTAAAACTAAAAATGAAAAAAAAAAAAAAAACCGTTGGAACCTGTTGGAACCTGGAACCGATCCCGGAACCTGTGACAGGGTGGGTTCCAGGTTCTTGGTTCTCACGGGTAGGTTTCAGGTTCCAAAAAATGAGGAACCTGTACCCAAGGGTAGGTTCCAGGTTCCAAGCGGAACCTGTAAGGAACCGGGAACCGCTCACCCCTAGTCTTGAGTCATTTGTCGAGAGTCCGACGAGGGTTTCGGCCCCGTTTGAGCCGGGAACCCCTCGTTCCAGTTGCGTGCCTCACCTGTTCGTTAAAAGGCCTGAACCGAGCTTGTGTTGATTTTCCCTGATTTTGGTTTGTTTCCGGGCGTTTGTTGACCATTTGCCATGTTTGTGGACTTTTCCTGCATCCGTGAAGTGGTAGCCGCCGCACGTTGGTGGTTCAAGGTGATGGCCGATGGTGCCATGGCGTTTGCGAGTGAGAGATGCTGCAGTGGTGACTGGTAACGATATTCGAGTGTGGTTGACCAACTGCGGAGGTCCGGTGAATGAGTGTGTTCGGCAAACTGTGAAAGGCGGTGCTCTGGTCTCAAGTCTTGGTGTTGCTTTTGGAAGAGTTGGGCTTGGTCAAGTTTAATGAATTTTGGGCCTAGATAGGTTTTATGGGCTTGGGCATATTTTGGGTCATTAAGTTTGGGTTTGACTCGGCCTTGGAGATGTGGGGCTTGTCTGGAATTAGTGGACGTTGGGCTCAAGTTGAAGCTAGGTAAATACGGGCTGATTTTGACACTTAGTGAACTTGGGCTGGAAATTGGGAAGGTGGGCCTGGGGCTTAGGGGGCTCGGGCTAGGTGATAAAAAGAGAAGAGCCGGTTGGGCTTGTTGGGGAGGTTGACCCCGATCATGACCGAAACCCAACCCGGGGGTGAAGCCCCGGTCCAGCCTTTGCCCGAACCGGGCGCTAGGACCAGACCCGGATCCCTTTTTCAGATTAGAAATTCATTTAATAATATATACTTAATTAAAAATAAGAAGGTGCGACTAAGATTTGGAAGTATTGCCCAATCCATTATACTTGAAGCCTCATACAGAGGTTGGTTTATATTAAAGTCGACATTCCTCTATGAACAAGAGAGATTTTGTGAGCAATTTTCTTGTACACGTGCCTAGGACTATGGTTTACCCTATTTTGTAGGAAAACAGACTCGATTAGCATTACTACCACTTCAAACAGCTAGTTATACGACCATTGAGGATTCAGGTTTTCGAAAGAAATGGCTAGACACCCACTATATTTTTTCTTTTTTCTTTTTTGGTCGGTAGACACCCACTAGATTGGGTAGGCGACATTCAAATTTGAACTCAAGATAGATGGTATCCAGCAGACCTATTTTCAAACCATGCCAAGCCTTCCTTAACTCTTGCCAGCCGCAAAATTGTAGAAAACATATCCAAATAGCTTGTAACAATTATAAATATGCAAAAGTGTGTTTTGAAGTCATCAAAATTTATTTAAGGTCAACAGTGGCAAATTGTAACGAAAAAGGTGCGACTAAAGATTATGTATGGCTATCAAAAAATTATATATGATAGATGTTACTTGTTAATTCTTTAATCTATTATAGGAATTGAGGAAAAAATAATATAATATGTTAAAATAATATATCAGGTAACAACTAAGGGTTTTGTGGTGGCTTGTGTGAGCTTTATCTTCCTAAGGAGTAATGATATTAGGGAAGAAAAAACAATGATAGAAGAGCCCGGATATGACTATCCTACCAAAATTTGTTGATAAAATTAGGTTTTCAGAACATTTAGCTTCATTAAATCTTATGAATCAGAAATTTTAATATCCATATTTTAAACATGGTTAATATTAGGATCTTGTAGCTAATCAATATGATGCCTTTATTGAAATAAATAACATAGTTATGAGGAGTAGATGTACCCTGATTACTTAGGATGTCATCATCATCCCATTCAATTTTGACTGGTGAACATGATGCACCAATCTTTTTCACTCTAAATACTAGTGTGAGATTTTCTTTATTTTCCGCATCTCACATGTGCACTAAACATTCTTCTTCTCACATCCAAGTTTATTCCATGGCCAACCATTGCCAATTGATACATGAAATTCTCTTTTGAGAATCAATGAATATTTGTTTTTATCCCCAATGTTAGATGTGGCATTCTTCGGCCTCGTACGTACACTAAATAAAGGAACACTTTAAAATGTATTTAATAATGCCAAAAAAAGAAGAAGCAAAATCTGTAACAAACAAAGAATCTTTAGTGGACCATAAATTAGTTACTATAAGCGACTTTAACACATTTCTTTTTTCTCCTTTTTTTATGCTTTTGGAAGGGAAGTGATCCCGACAAGCACTTAAATGATTTAAATTTATTTGTTGTGAAAAGGGCTCAATTAACTAAGAGATGCTTCGTATGAGTCCATATAGTCAAATAAAAGAGGCTTGTTACAATTATGACAATAGTGAAAGTTTCTAGCTATAATCCATCCATTAGCTAGATATTTTCAATGACAAGAGTATTCAATTAATAAAATATGGCGATGAAGAAAATTTTACTTAGGACCTCAGGATTATGTTTTTTACTAATCATAGCTTAAACAAAAGATATGTTAGTCTCTTTCCACGAGAAAGGGGAATCTTACGGCATGTTCACGTGAATTATTGCTTATTAATCAACACTTGTCTTATTTTATGGGACCACACCCCACCAAAATTTCCACAAAGAACAATGCCTTTTGGTTGAGTTGAAGAAAATAATTCAAAACATACTATTCATTAGCTTTAAAAAGTTGCTAGTAAGGGAGATGATTAGTTGGCTCTTCATGAATAGAGTTAATATCACGAAAAATTTCAAACTGGTATATCTATAACAAATTTATCCTAAACTAATTTTTTGACCAACGAAAATCCTAATTTGATATACCTTTGACAAATTAACTCTAAACTGGAGCACTTGTGAAAAATTTACTCTTTATTAGTTTCTGTTAATTTTTACTAGTCAAATTACTGAATTGGATGATATGTAATATTTTATTCTTCGTTTATTACAGTTGTTCTAATTTTGTGGTTTTTTATGGTGCTAATCCAATTTAACAGATGATATATTTCTCACAAATGTACCAATTTTGGGTTTTTTGCAGTCAAAAAACTTAATTTGAGATAAATTTGTCACGAGTGTACTAGTTTAAGGTTTCTTTTGTAGTTATTTAGAGTAAATTTGTTACAGGGCACCTATTTGGAATTTTTAGAGGTCAAAAGATTAGTTTGAGGTAAATTTGTCACAAATGTATCATTTTAGGGTTTTTCATGGTATTAACCCTAAATAATAACATCATTTAAAAATTAATTTCTAGTATGAACACCTTGACTCTAACATGAGTATCGATTCTTGTTTGGTCAAAAATAAGTGTTGATTAAAATGTCTTTTAGCAACCAATTATTTGAGACCTGTCTATTGGCAAAAGACCAGTTTGAGACCATATTTCTTCTATCATTAAAGGTTGGCCATAGCATTAATTGGTTTTAAAGTTTGCTTATGCTATCCAATTTGTCCCTCTACAAGTTCCAATTGCAGAGATACGGTGATTCTTTGACTTGGTTATGCTTCGTAACTCTCTTTCTCGATGAAACGTTTATCCTACCTAGCAAGTACTGGTATGCAACTTTCAAAGTGTTTTGAGAAATGAAGTTTTCCTCCACATTCAATCTCCAATAGATTACACTATGGATTTATTGAACTTTTAGGTAACATGAACATAAACTTTCCTATTTTTCTTTGGGAAAAAAAAAACGCTTTCAAAAAGTATATGATAAGTCCCAATGTACATAAATTAGGTGATTGCATGTCATTTGGGTTAAGCAACTTTAAAAATTCAACTACCCCAATAAAAAGAAATTTGATAAAGAAAAGTTAGAATTTTAATTTTATTTTATTTAGGAAAGAAGAGATTCCCACAGAGGCCGTAAAATATTGTAATAACATCATAAATATAGCAAGTATTTATATACACTGGAGGGACAAAAATGTCCCCACCTTTCGACTGTCCTAAAACAAGCACGCGCTCTTAATTGAGGGACCAAATGGCCACCAGTATTTTTTACGTCTAGATGAGCCTGCGTGCCAACTATGAATGGCATTTTATGGTAAGCTGATGTGTCGTTCTTTATTCTTGAAAAAGTAAAAAAAAAAATTCAATTAAAAATTTTATACTCAAACAAAATAATTTTTATCAAAGAGAGAAGGGGGAAAAATAGAAACAGAGGGAAAGGGGGCGTGTCCGGTGGTGGTGGCGACGCCACTGTCAACGTAACCATGGCCGCAACCATTGTCATGTCGCCCTCAGTGCTCTTTCCAAATTCGATGCCCGACTCCATTATTAGTTTCCTCGCGGAACATAATCAGAAATGGCAACCATGGAGAAAGCGCCATTGGCGACGTGGCTTAAGAAAGGGTCTCTAGTCTTGTCTTGCTCGGCCTCACCATCTTAGTACTCGGCAAAAGAAAAATAAAGACCGCAATCACAATCCCGCTAATATGGCGTTGGTGATCACCATCGACATCGCTTGCAAGCCTTGCCTCGACATGGGCGGGGAAGCCATAAACCAATCTCTTGACCTTGATTACCACCCCAACGACCAATCTCTTACCATTCTCTTGCCTCTTTGAGTGACCACCCTAACCCTAACCTCGTGGATTCAAATATGAAGCGTATCGATGGTAGCTCCTTTGTGTATTTTGAAACCAACAAATCCATGCTCTATGTTGTAGGTTTCAGATTCATAATTTTTTTTTTTTCAATTCAACCGTTCCTCTTCACTTTGGCCATGAGGTTGGTGTTTCCTTTCCGATAGCACTAATGTACTATCAGATGTAGAATTATAATCTTAGTACGACATTGATAAAGTTGGCATTGATACCATAAATGGGTTATGATAAGGACTACTAACAATTCGAGATGAGTATGCTTGTGGTCTCTCAACATCATTATTTTATATCATGAGACTCTCAGGTGTCGGAAATTTTTTGGTCAACATAAAAAGGACAATAATACAAATCACTGCAGCCAAATGTAATGGCGGACAAAAATAAAAGCACACTAATTACGATAATGTCAAATCATCTTGAATTATTTATCAAGGAACAACATCGCCAACCTTTGTCAACCATCGCTACCAATTGTCCATATCCATGAGCACTTTTTGAGCTGTAGAAAAAGGACAATAATACAAATCACTGTAGCCAAATGTAGTGGCCGACAAAAGTAAAAGCACACGTAGTATGATCATGTCAAATCCTCCTGTGTCATTTTTCGGGATCAACATTGCCAAGCTTTGCCAACCATTGTTGCTAATTGTCCATATTTATGAGCACTTTTTGATTGATAGAAAAAGAACAATAAAGCAAATCACTGTAGCCAAATGTAATGGCCGACAAAAATAAAAAGCACACTAAGTGCGATCATGTCAAATCCTCTAGAGTCATTTTTTGGGGATCAACATCACCAAACTTTGCCAACCGTCGCTGTCAATTGTCCATATTCATGAGCACTTGTTGATTGATAGAAAAAGGACAATAATGCAAATCACTGTAACCAAATGTAATGTTTGATGAAAATAAAATAACACTAAGTACGATAATGTTAAGTCTTCATGAATTATTTTTTTGGGATCAACATCACCAAGCTTTGCCCACCATCGTTGCCAGTTCTCCATATTCATAAGCTTGTATCGCTATGAATCCTAGAACGGAAGATTCTTGTCTTATTCAAATTATCGTAGAAGTTAGTCTTAAATGCAAAAGGCTGAGGGGATTACATACTCGTACACGCCTTAATAAAGCAACCACATTGGCAAATGCAAGATGATTTCTCTCTACAAATTGAAAGGAAGAAAAAGAAGGAAAATGTGACATTTGTTTGTTTTTTCTTTTCTCTTTGATAAAAATCATTTTCTTTTGAATTTAAGATCATTAACTTTATTTCTTTTGAAACTTTTCAATAATTAAAAAGGTCATGTAAGCTCATCATCGAAGCGTTGTGGGCCCCGTAAACTGGTTGAAAAAGATTATACTGGTCATTTTCGTTTAGTCCTTGCCTTTTAGGGGATAATTGAAAAGTGAGGTTATTTTTATTCTTTGATAAAACTACATGAGTTTTATGAGATTTGCCCCGCCTGTCGTGTCAAAACTTCAAAATACGCTACAGCCCACCATGGCCACTAGGCCCCAGTGCTCTTCATAGTAAGTTGCTATTTCCAAGTCGCGATGGCATGGTCGATAAAAATAAATGAAAAAGAAAACGAAGTGTCATCTCTTTCCGCGCTATGGAGAACCACGAAAGACAATGCGGTCATCCCCTTCACCAAGTCCGAAACGACAGAATCCATCTGTGCTTGTGTCATTATACGTGCCATCAACTCTTGTTTCCCATTCACCCTCTCTCTTGCTAGCATGATTTGCGACTTAAAAATAATAGGCGCACTCGAGAAACTAGCAAGTCTCTGCCCACAATTCAGCCTATTACAATTGATAGGAAAAAAAATTGAGTTTTACTCATTGCACATCATTTAAGTGTGAATTCACACTTAATGTTTTTAAAATGATCATTTCATATATCATTTTTCTTACTCATTTTTTATGTTTAAATGATTGTTATAAAGGTCGGACCAATTGAATTAGTGGAATTGCACACTAGCCCTCACTCCGATTCAAGCTTCGGTACTATTTTCAAAACATTGCCTATAATTGGAGACTGAAATAGTAGACTAAAAGTCATTAGTGTCTTGAAAGATGGGCATGTGGAAATCTTTAATTAAGTCCCTCACCTTTGATTCATATATCTATTCATTTTTAATGTATGATGGGGCTCTTAATTTATTAAAATTCCATCTGGTTTATTCGAAGAGAAGCACAAGTGTTTATATTATACCAATGGGTATTGGATATCATCTACAAAGTGTGAGTGTATGCATAGATTATAACAACGGAAATTTGGATATCGTTGCTCTAAACCCACTTCCTCCTTTTTTTATGCGAGAGGATCCACAAAAAAATTAACGTTCAAACATATGGAGGGAGGGAGGGAGGGAGGGAGAGTCCTATGGAAACAGGTGCTAAAAAAAACTTCCTCGATTTGATAACAAAGAGTAAAAAAAAAAAAAATTACCATATCTTCTATAAAGAGCTATTATTTTACCCCTCCTTAAATGAAGGAAACTTTCGCTGGCCATGCCTTGAGTTGATGGATTATAAATTATAGACATCACACACATACAAATATAAATATGAATGATATCCATGTTATCCTAACTTAATGCTTGTATTTATTACTATATTATCTAACTAGAAAGGGCCCAACTTGTCGAGACTATAGCTATCTCACAATCACATGTAATAATTAATGATAAAAGAAATGTTGGAAATTATAGCCAAACTTTCCGCTTGATTATTCTATACAACATATTTTAAAGGCATCATCCTTGATATTCTAATATAGATCAATACATATCCAGTTATAATTAAAAACTTATTTAACTAAAAAAACAAATTGCTTAACTTCTTTGTGAACAAGAGATTATATAAAGCATCATTGAGCTCTAGGTGATATCATCCGAATCATAATAAATCGCCTATAACCTCAAGTTATGTTGATAAGTAGTACCTCACTTCACTAATGTTGTCTATCGTGAAATAAGGGATGAGCATGGTCGTAGACATATCTCCTAATTCTTTAGTGAGAAATCAATGTTCTCATCACATGGACAAAATCAGGGACAAATTTAATGATATTTATCCAAGTAGGATTTCTAAAGTTGACATTTGATAGAAAATTAAAAGAGAAAATCAAAATGCAAATTAAAATTTTGATCAAAATCTATTAAATTCATCTAACCATGTGCCAAAATAAATAAATAAATAAATAATTGCGTGAAGAGCAACAGATGGCTCCAAGGTTCCTTACTTTGCTCACAAAGTACCCAAAGTGGAGATTCGACAGAGTGCGAATTTATGTGAAGCTATGTGCGGAGAAAAAAAAAAGATTGTACTAGAAGCACCCACACGATTCCATTCTTCATTCCACCTATTAAAAAAGAAACAATAAGAATAATTAAAAAATGAAAATTGTGAAGTTATTCCTATTAGTGATTCCCTATCAAAATTGGTTGGAACAATTAAATTAGTAAATGATTTGGTTGAATTAACACAAGTACAATAAGTTGAGAATTTACTCTCTCTTTTTTTTGTAATGTTCCTATTATAAATGACTTCATGCTCACATGAATCAAGCCAACATGTAAACTTCAGGCTCCTACAAATTGCTTAGCTCTTCGCTCTCACGGTGACTGAGAGTCAAATTGACATAAACCTTACCCATCAACTATTAAAAGATGCGTGTGTCACAGGCCCATGACACACGAGTCAAGTACCAAAGGTCATCCAAGCTTCTTCCAAAATATTTCCACAAAATTTCAAACACAATATGGCTTTAGCAAAAATTCTCAATCAATCCATCATTTTGAAATCATAACTATTCAACATCTCGTAAAAGTTGCTAGTCAAGGAGATGATTATGTGGCTCTTAAAGAATAGCATAATGCAAAAGTTGATTGTCAGTATGAACAACTTGACTATATAATTAGCATCGACAATTTTTTGGCCAAAAACTTAAGTGTTGGTTGAAACATCTATTAGCAAAAGACCAATTATCCTTGAAGTGTTTGGAGGAGGGTATTCTTGCCAATCTAGAGGAAGGGATTGATTTGCTGGTCTTGGACAAAAGGCGAGGGTTAAAGAAAGTAAATTTGACTCATTAGAGAAACGTAATTCATCACAAGATTTCGTATGTCCCGAGCACATCTAATTTGTCCTTCGGGGTAAAAAAAAAGTGGTTTCCACCACGAGCACCTTGCAAAAGTTGCCACATAAAAGAGATAGACAATTTCCACTATCAACACCTTGACTCTGACACTAAGTATCGATTATTTCATTTAGTGGGGCAGGGAGAGCCCTTTTTCACTTTGATTTGCGTGGCGAGCCGGTCCAATTACAAAGACAAATAACAAAGTATCTTTAGAGTCTGCAATGGGGGATATTCTTGCCAATTCATTTTTAGTTTATTACATATGGTTTAATTATTATATAAGGAGCTTGTCAAAATTGTATATGATAAACATAACATTAATTGGAAAAATTGATAGTATAATATGATTATCATATTAGCAATGAATGGATCTTTGCAACATATTTGATACAACATGTAAATAGGTGAAAGTTTTTGGACTTCACATATTTCCTATAACTTTGTTGTTGATGAAGAGAATTACTTTCATTTTATAACTGGTGAGAATAAATTTTGATGTAAGAAACACAGTCAGCTTATAAATGAGTTTTTGAAAGGGTTTTGGTATTATATCTTAAAAATTATTACAATAAATAATCTAATTAGCACGTATTTTACAAATTAAAAAATTAAAATTATACAAATCAATAAATCAACGAAAAAAGTTGCCCATGATTGCAAAATTGTTATAAAACAAAAACACGTGTTTCGTGTCTTGATATTGCTTCACCAACTAAAATGAGATACATAAATATTAAATTAGCATCTAATATACCTTGCTACATTTAGTGATAATAATTAAGATTTCGATGGCTTCCTTCCTCTCCCTCTCCCTCTCCCTCTCCCTCTCTCTCTCTCTCTTTCTCTGTTTGTGAATTTTTTTTTTTAAGTTTTCTAATAATTTATCCCAGTCAACAAAAAAATTATATCATCTCTAATTCATTCGTTCATCTTTCGTGTGGCACCAATGGAAAACACAATAGCATTTCAATTTGCAATTATAATAGAAGGACTTACCTGGGTAAAAAGGCATATAGTTTAAAGATTACATTGGTCAAAAAGAAGTATAGGAACGACATTGAATGTATAAAAAATAGCACAGCATTGATGGTTCCAAAATCCCTAAATTTTCCACACAAAGTTTATCGAGATAGTTGTCCAAGAAGTTTTGTTTTACGCGAGGCACGTGGCCTAGTGGCTGGCCGGTCAATTGTTGTGGGGACGTGACACCGGCATCAAAGAAATGTGTTGAGAAAGTGGTGATTTAACTACGGTGAAAGCTTGCTCAAAAAAAAAAAAAAAAAAAAAACTACGGTGAAAGCAAAATAAAGTTAGGTAAAAGTGTTTAAAGTGGTGATTTAACCCCAGTAAAAGCAAATTAAAGTTGTGGGTTGATCAAGCCATGATATTTTATCGCCTTGTTTTGTTTGTCTTCGTCCTATGTTCACTTGTAATTATTTATTTGGGCAAGTTAAACAAAACCACGTCGATGAATTCTTTTCTCATTATTAAATATATCATTCACTTTGATTTGCGTGGCCCATGATCCAATTACAAAGAGAACCAGCAAAATATCCTGAAGTGTACAGGACGGGTATTCCTCTTGCCAATTTAGAGGAAGGGATTTTTTTGGTGGTGTTTGGACAAAGGGTGAGGACTAAAGGAGTAAATTTGCCTCATATAAAGAAATGCAATCCACCGCAAGATTTCGTATTTCCCGAGCGCATCTGGTTCATCTTGTGGGGCAAGAGAAAAAGTAAAGCCTTGTTTAAGGGCAAGACGGGCTTGTGCTTGAAGAGGAGAGCCGCACCGCGTCTCTGCTTCGCTTGTCTTGAGATAAGCACACCACGCCAATCACGGGAGATCACCCTTCCATTATGAAACAGAGCGTTTGGAATGAAATGCTAGAGGGAAATCCGCAGAAAGAAAATTTAGCAACCGATCGTCTTATCATTCTGAGTACTCTAGCATCCTTTATTAAACTATTCATTCGCTGAGCTCTTTGGCCCGCTTTTCATGATTTGAAATTTTGAAGATATAATTGGGATTCATTTATTAAGGTCCATACCAGATTACGACATTTGGGTTATTACCATATTTCAGACTTTTCTCATTGCGAAATGAGATTTCTACTATCATTTGAAAGAGAGAGAGAGAGAGTAGTTTCGATTCAAATTCTAAGTAACCCAAATTTCGAATCTAAATGAGATCTTAAATTACGAAAGAAGTTTTAGCAATCGGATGATGATTATATTGTCTTTGATAATGATCCAATGACATCTAGTCCAATCACTTCAACACGCTTTTCTCTCACTTGTTTTTGATTGGACGGTATTATATGTAGAGTAAGAGACACTAATCACCAACATACATGGAATATCTTGGTTTGGATTTAGGTTCAACCCAACCAGGTAAGACTCAATTAGAACAAATGTTGGTATCTTTTCTTCTTGTTCTTCGTTTAAAGAAAAATTTCAACAGCTTATCTAAAAACTCAATTTTCGGTCTTCTTATTGGCAGCTTAATTTGTGGCTTAAAAACAATACGCAAATTTGAAAAATTAAAAAGTCTCTACTCACTTTCATTTAGACAATTCAGCCAATTACAGTTGATATATATAATAATAATAAAAATTGATTTTTACTCATTGTATGCCAACATGTGAATTCACACGTAGGATTTTCAAAATTATCATTACATGTATTGTTTATTTTTCTTACCTCATTCTTTATATTTAAATAGTCGCTATAAAGGTCCGATTGGTTGAACCGGTGGAATTGCATACTGTGCTCACTCCTACTTAACCTCCTGTAACATTTTCAAAAAATTGCCTATAATTAGAGACCGGAATGGTGGACTAAAAGTCATAATTTTCTTCTTGAAAGATGGGTATGTGGAAATCTTTAATTAAGGTTGTCACCTTTGATTCATATATCTATCCATTTTTTTTATGGATGACCATGCTCTTAATTTATTCATATTTCATCTAGTTTATTCGAAGAGAAGTGCAAGTGTATATATAGATTATGCAAATGAAAAATTGGATATCCTTGCTCTAAATCCGCTTCCTCCTTTTCCCAAGCAGAGGATCCATGCAAAACGTTAACGGTTCAAACATATTGAAAGACTCTTTTCCCATTGCCTTCTTCAACTTTCAACCATCGGGGAGAGTTTGAGCTAGTCTCACCCTCGCCTCTCTCTTTTATTGACTTTGTTTGCATTTTATTGTTATTGTCTTACTTGTTCTTCTCTCTTGATTTAGATTTGGGAACTCTCATCTCCCGATCTAATTCTTGATTTGAGAGTTTGAATTATCTTAATCTAATTTTAGATTTGGAGGTTATCCTCTCCCGATTTAGATCTAGGAGTTTAATAAATACACTTTTGGAGATTTGATGCCACTTTGCTTTGTTCGTGTATAGGTGCTTTATCTCCAGTCTTAATGATGATCATAGGAGTTTTAGTGTCTCGTTGAATTACAAATATTTACTTCTCCACATGTTAGATCTGTGTTTGTTTAACCTATTCTGCTTATCTCTATACAATGATGGTGTAGAGGAACCCAAGCCAAGGTGTGCACGACCAACTGGTAATGCCGTAATTATAGGAGGAATTTCTAGTGTGTACTCATTACTGACAAAGACACGAGATTCAGTGATCGGCCGTCAATTTTGTTTGACAAATCCGTTCATGTGAAATAAGTTTGTGCTTAACTTTGCTAGTACTCTATCAATTCTCCTTGTGTTCTGGATTTAGCTTTGTTTTTCAATATTCATACTCTGTTTTGATTTGCTTTATCATGAAAATTAAATACTTATGCATCCTTTTGAGTAATAAATACAATTTTCTTTTGACAAATATATATATATATATATATATATATATATATATATATATTGAGAGAGAGAGAGACCTATGCTAACACATGCTAAGAAAACTTCCTCAATTTAATAACAAAAGAGAAAATAAAATTTGTTATATTTTATGCAATGGGCTATAATTTTCCCATCCTTAATTGAAAAAAACCTTCTCAGAACATATCTTTGGTCGGTGGATTACAAATTATGAACATGACACACATGTAAAGATCAATGTGGATGATGTCCATGTTATCCTAACTTAATGCTTGTATTTATTACTAAATTATCTAACTAGAAAAGGCCCAACTCATCAAGACTCCATCTATCTCACAATTTCATGTCATAACTGATGATAAAACAAAAGCTGGAAATTGTAGCCCAAATTTTAGCTTGGTTATTCTATACAACATATTTTGTCATCCTTTTCTAGATCAAGGCATCATCCTCGATACTTTAATATAGATTGATACATATCTACTTACAGTTATAAATTTGTCTAACTAAAAGAATAAAATGCTTATCTTCTCCATGAACAAGAGGTTATAGTAAGTATCATTGAGCTCTAAGTGATATTATCTAGACATTAGCGAATCATCTACAACCTCAAGTTATCTCGATAAGTAGTACCACAAGGGATGAGCATGGATGTAGAAGCATCTCCTAATTTTTTTTTAGTGAGAAATTAATTTTCTTCATCACATGTACAAAATCGGGGACAAATTTAATGACATATGTAGGATTTATTAAGTTGACATGTGAGAGAAATTTTAAAGGGACAGTCCATTTTAACAAAAGACAGATTAAAATTTTGATCAAAATCTATTAAATCCAGCCAACCATGTGCCAAAATCCTAAATAAAAAGAAATTGCGCGAAGAGCAACGGGTCGCTCCGATGTTCCTTACCTCGCTCACAAAGTACATGAAGTGGAGATTCAACAGAGTTACAAATTCTGTGAAGCGAAGTTCTAAGAAAAATAAAAATAATGGACAAGAAGCATCCACACAACTCCATTATTCATTCCACATATTAAAAAAGAAATAAATTCAATAAATAAATAATACAAATTGTAGAAATTATTCGATGGCGTTAGTCATACTACATAGAACGACTGACATTATGTATATCACCCTGTTAGCAATTTCCTATTAGAATTTGCCGAAATGACTAAATTTACAAATGATAAAAAGGTTTTTGACACATTAATCAAATTAATAGATTTATAATTGAACTGACATAAGTATTATAAGTTTAGCATTTTTTTTAATAAGTTTCCTATTATGAATGACTTCAGGAATCAAGGCAAAATGTGATCCTTGCACTCCTATGAATTGCCTAGCTCTTCCCTCTCATAGTGACCGAGAGTTAAATCTGACATTGGCCTTTTCCATCAACTTATTAAAAAATGCATGTGTCAGGACCAGCCCATGACACATGCATCAAGTGTCAAAGGTCATCCAAGTTTCTTTCAAGATATTTTCACAAAGTTTTGAACACGGCATTGCTTTAGCAAAAATTCTCAATCAATCCATCATTTTCAAAGTATAACTATTCGACATCTTGGCTCTAAAGGATGGCATCATGCAAAAGTTAATTTCCAATATGAACAACTTGACTCTAATATGTGTATCGATTCTTTTTTTACTAGAGACCTCAGGGATTGTTAACGTGTCTCTAAGCGTAAAATTATCCTTGAAGTCCTTGGGGGTGGGTATACGTGCCAATCTAGAGGAAGGGATTGATTTATCCTTTGGGGCAAGAGAAAAAGTGGTTTCACTGCGAACACCTCGTAAAAGTTGCCAAGTAAAGGAGGTGATAATTTCCACTATCCACACCTTGACTCTGACATAAAGTATGGATTATTTCATTTAGTCGGGGCAGGGAGAGCCCATTTTTAGTTTGGTGGAGCCACTTGATCCGATCACGAGGACAACTGACAAATTGTCATTGGATTCTACAGTGGGGCATTCTTGTCAATTCATAATTTGCTTTCCCTTCAGTTGTCACCTCTTTTTCACTGTTATTTTGTTTTATGTTTGTGATCTCTCTGCAAATTGAAAGGAAGGAAGAAAGAGAAGGAAAATGTGACATTTGCTTTAGATTCTGTTAATTTCTTTTTCATCTTTAACAAAAATCATTTTAATTTGAGTTTAAAATCATTAACTTTGCTTTTCTTTTTACTTTTTTCAGTAATAAAAAATGTCATATCAACTTAATATGTAAATACGTAAGTATTATTTGACACGTAGACTCATTTAGACGGAAAGATAATAATGGCCATTTTTGTCCGTTAAAAAGAGTGCGTGCTTTTCTTGAAATTGACATCATATTTATCTTCAAACATAAATATTTTATCTTTTTTTCCTAGATTTGGCCCACCAATTATATGAGAACTTCAAATGACACTCTAACCCACCGTGGCCACCGAGCCCAGCGCTCTTTAGCAACTTGCTATGTTTATGTCGTCATAGTACGTGCTCAAAGAAAACAAAAGTAAAAGGACAAGAAATACCGTGTTTTTCCACCCCACCGAGAATAAAGGAAGAAAGATTGACACTTGCTATGTTTATGTCGTGACAGCACATGCTCAAAGAAAGCAAAAGGAAAAAGGACAAGAAACACCGTGTTTTTCCACCCCACCGAGAATAAAGGAAGAAAGATTGACACTTGCTATGTTTATGTTGTGATAGCACATGCTCAACGAAAGCAAAAGGAAAAGGACAAGAAACACCCCCCCCCCCCCCCCCCTCCCGAGAGTAAAGAAAGAAAGATTGACATCGAGGTCGTTGTCTTGTTTCGTTTGTCATTGTCCGATGGTCTTTTGCAATGGTTTTATCTGGGCAAGTCGGCAGAATTACAGTGATGAATTCTGTCTTCATCGTTTCCCAACTAATCATTTTTTTAATTCAATTCGTTTCACAGAAAATAACTTTTAAAAATATGATTTTTGAATTTTTCGATATTCGTTTAACGTAAAATAAACTAATTAAGGAACATACTTTTCATTATTTAAAAAAACATCTTTAAAAGTGAGGAAAATGTTTTTCACTTTTGAACTTCTTTCACCTAACTTTCTTTTACTAATGATTTTCATTTTATTTTTCTATGTTTAATTTTTTATTTTTTTATTTTAAAAAATCAATTTTTTTTATTTATTATTTTTTTCTTTTCTTTTATTTCTTTCATTTTCATCTTCTTCCTTGACCTTGGTCGGTCACTAGCCACAACAACAGCTAGCAACCGACAAGGCTCGTGGTCGCTAGATTTCGGCGAGGTCAAGGCTTGCTGGCTTGTGGTGAGGCAGTGAAGCGCGCCTGAGCTAAGTGAGGTTGGCCCTCGCCAGATCTAGCGAGCTAGGCAAGGCTCCGACCTCGCCTGAGCTCACTAGAGGTTCGTCAAGCTTCAGAGCCGCAAGCTTGCTGACCTCGAGCGGAGCTAGAGCTTGCCTAGATCGAGTGACCTACAAGCTTGTCAACCTCGGTTGAGCTCAAGCTTGTCGGAATTGGCAATCCGCGTCTTGGTGGACCGCTAGGTAACTAGCCATCATCAAGCATGTGGTGGTGGAGGAAGAGGGAGAAAGGAAAAGAAAAAGGAAAAAGAAAACAATAAAAACTGAAAATAAAGAAAATTCATTTTTAAAATAAAAATAATTAATTTTTAATTTTTAAAAATTTAAAAAAATAATAAATTAATTTTTTTGGTCAATTAAAAATGTTAAAATTCTATTTTTTTGGTAGATTCTTTTCCCAAAAAATCAAATTAGATAATGAATAGTGGAAAATGTTTTCCACTTAAATTTCAAGTTTTAGCTAAACATTGAAAAATATAGTCATTTTAATGAAAAATGACTTTTTGGAAAATATTTTTTGGATGTGATATTTTTCACAAAACGAATGGATCCTTAAAGGCAAGTTGTTTGTAATTCTCAAGTCAAAAAGTAGAGTCAATAGTACTCATTATAAAAATGGCTAACCAAGCGCCTGCCCTCTAGACGTATTGGTTCAAATAAATACTCGGCAATTATATGTGTCATTGGTCCATTGCAAGAACGGAGCAAAGATTCCGGTCATCCTCTAGTCATTCCAAGTCCAAGCTGAAGGTACCGTAACATCTCCCTCGATTACATTTTTTTCATAAATGAATTTTCAGCTCCCTGCTGTTTCCTTCTCCCAGAGTGTCCACTTGTTTTTGCGTTGTGCCGATATTTCCACTTATATTCTAGTGTTCTCAGGAGTGCTTTTGGCCTGCCGTCCTCTTCATCCATCTTCACAGACAAGCTAGTAGCCAAGAAATCTCAGCTCCTCTTGCATCCTTACGTTGAAGCCACTCCTGGTATGTGTTATCAGTGCTTGTTTCACTTTCGCCCTCTTTGTTCAGTTATCTGGTTCTATTGATGAAACCCAATAAACCTTCAAAAGGGAAGAGGAAACAAAAATTGGTAAAAGAACCTGCAACTGATCAAACCCTAATAAACATAAGGCATCTGTTTTTTTTTTTTTTTTTTTAAAGTTGGTTTTGTGAAAATCTTTAATTAAGGGCCCTACCTTAAGTTCATATATCTATAGATAAGATTTGGTTGATGGACGACTTCGCTCTTAATTCATTAAAATTCCATCTGCTTTATTTGAAGAAATTATTGCTTCGGCTCTTACAATTATGTTTTATCTTATACGAATCATAGCTTAAAAAAAAGAAATGTTAATCTCTTTCCACAAATTGTAAGTGAGAAAGGGGAATCTTATGTCAAGCTCATGTGAATTAATGCTTATTAATCAAAACACGTCCTTCTTACATGGGAAGGGTTTTAGGAAATTGTGTTAGAGAACGATATCTTTTGGTTGAGTCAAAGAAAATAATTTGAGGCATGCTATTCAACATCTTGCCAAAATTGCCAGTACAAGCGATGGCTACGGGTCTCTCTAGAAAAGTATCGTTTTTTTTTTTTCCAGACACAGACCTAAGTGTTGATTAAATTGTCTTTTAACAAAAACCAATCATTTGGGAACGTCTATTAGCATGAGACCATATTTCTTCTTGTCGCTAAAAGGTTGATCATAATATTAATTGGCAGTCTCCTTATGATATCCAATCTGCCAACCCACAAGCTCCAATTGCAACAATACGGTGATATTTTTTGCTTGATTATGCCTCAAAACTTCTTTCTCGAGGAAAGCTTTCTCCCGTCTAATGAGTGCTGGTGTCACAGCTATTATTGAAGCGTTTTGTGAAATCATGGTTTTTTCCACATTCAATTCTGAATAGATTATGCAGTAAATTTGTTCAACCTTTAGGAACATTTAACTTGAATTTTCTTTTTTCTTCTTCCTATAAAAATGTTTATAAAAACTATTTGATAAGTCTCGATGTGTATCTTTATGATTACGTACGTTTATGTGAGTTAATTGGCTTTAAAAAGTTCAGCTACTCCATGCTTTCATTTAATAAAAGAAAAAAAAATTCATAAGGAAAAATCAACTATTTCATTTTCTTTTATTTAGGACAAGAAGGTTCCTAACATGAAAATTCCTAGTTTGTAAAATAATGTACACACATATGTATGTATATCAAAAAGACAAAAATGACCAAACTCTCAAAAGTCCACAAAAAAATGTAATTACTCTTACTCGAATGTCTACTGTTAATTTTTTTCCATTCAAATGAACTTCGTGGCAAATCATGTGACAAACGGCTCTTAGATGTAAGCTGACATGTCTTTTTTATTATAAAAAAAGAAATAATAATTTTATACTAAAAATAAATTGACTTTTTTCAGAGAGAAAAGGAAAAAAGGAAAATAAAAACTAGAAGTGGAAAGAGTAGAAAGGGGTGCATCGGGGGGTTTGTTGAGTTCAGCATGACCGCAACCATCATCGCGTCAAAATCTCGGTGCTCTTTTCAATTCTTGTGGTGGATGCCTCAATTAGTTTCCCAAGGGAACATAGTCTGCAAACGCTAATGTGCAAATTTAAATATTTAATATTTTTATATAATGACAATGATCTTACAAAATCTCACTTAGTTGTCATGATATCTTCAAACTCTCCCTAATGCACTTCGTTCGATTATGTTCGCCATTAATCAATTTGTAGTTAATTGATTAGAAGCCCTAGTAAAATATTGAAAGAAATAGTTCAGTTTTGCACAATCATAGAAATTAGGGTTGAAAAATTAATTACACCAGTTAATTAACTAAAAGCCATTTTTAAACATCATATGGTTTGATTTTTTCTTTTTCATGCATTTTCAAGAGAAAAGCACTCAGAAGCCATTTTTAAGCCTTTTGCTAATTTTTTAGAAAAAATAAAATCTTCTGATTTTTTATAAAATATAATTTTTAAATATTACAATAATATTATGATATACAAAAAACATGTGTTGGAACTGAGCCGAGTCGCCAACCAGCGGCCCAGATGGGCCTGAAACGCGGGCCCAGTCCAGCTTAGAGAGAAAGGCCCAACCCTTTAAAAACAAAATGAACTAAGCCTGGCCCATTAAAGCATAATAAGCCCAATATGCCTAAATCATCCCAGCCCGAATACCAAACCCTAAAGACCTAACCTAGATCCACTCCGACCCGGATCCGACTCGGTACCCAGGTAGACCCGACTTGCTCTCCTTTCCCAGCCTCTCGCGGCGCTCTGTCGACCTCGCCCCGACGGAGGCGGCCGCGGCTAGTGGCACCGCTCGCCTCGGGCTGGCCACGCGCCCAGTCCGGCGACGTTTCGGCCAGCCCAGGCCGAGGGCCAGTTCTCGGCCGACCACCATCGCCAGCCGAGAACCAGCTCGGCCTCCCCCTACTTCGGCCGAGATCTGGCACGGCCAGGCATGGCCGGCGAAAGCCGCTCGACCCGAGGCCTCCCCAACGCCGTCTCCCCCGTCTCGACCCTCCGCGCGACCCAAACGGCGAGTAGACGATTGATCGGAGCTCGGGAGACGGACTTTCTCAACACGAACTTTTAGATCTAGCTGAGGCATCTCGTTGAGCGGATGGCGCGCGACGCGTTCGGGGGATCAGGCTACCTGGTGAGGGTGGTGCCTCACTGACATGGGCAATGCTCGAGCCCTCACCAAAGACCATGAGGGTGGCCTCACGTTGGGCTGGTGAGGGTGAGGCTTGCTTGTGGCCAGTGAGGTGCTCCAGCCGATCGTTGAGTTTCGGCAACTAGCTAGAGCAAGGTGAAGAACAAAAGTAAAAACAAAGAGAGAAGGAAAAGAAGAAAATAAAAATAAAAATTCAAAAATTTATTAAGATATTATTAAAATTTATTCGCATCAACACCAACTATGCCATGTACGCTGATGTCTACATCGGCACTAGTCAACTAAAATTAGCCTAAAAGACTTCAAAAGATTTACGACTAACTTGACATCGATAAAATTTTGTACTAAATTGATATTAATACAATAAGTTTAAGACTCTTCTGACACTTTTCCCTCCTAGTCACAATTGTAGGGTTAATGAAAAAACAAGAAAAAGAAAAATAAGTGCCCATGCCATCGCAAATGAGGAAAGACGGAAAAACTGAAAAACGTTGAGGCCGCCGTCCACAATTCTGAAATGACCGATTACATCTTAGCTTGGGTTGATATGTATTCTAAGGGATCGAGATGCTAGGTAATATGTTGTCTTTATTATTTTCCTAGGCTTTGTCTATTTCGTGGAAAACAACTTCCAAAAGAATGCTTTCTAGATTTTTCGGTGTTTGTTTCATGAAAAATGAACTGATTAGAAAAAAAAATTTCATCAAGGAATAAAGTCTTCTAAAATGGAGGCAGATCTCACGCTCTTATTAACCTTTCCTTCTTTCTTTTTTTTTTTTTCCATTTAAAAAATTCAATCTCACGCTCTTATTAACCTTTCCTTCTTTCTTTCTTTTTTCCATTTAAAAAATTCAATTTTTAATTATTTTCCTCTCTCTCTCTCTCTCTCTCTCTCTCTCTCTCTCCTTTATCTTGGTGGATCACCAACCACACGACGATCGACAACCGACGACCAACTACAGGTGAGCTTGAGACTCACCAACCTCTAGCGATCTCACCGCTCACCAGATCGATGAGCACAAGCCTTTGGCTCCCCAATCTGGCGAGCGACAAGCTCCAATTTGCTTTTGATCGGTCATCGGCCATAGTCGCTGACCTTACAAGAAGAAGGAGAAAAAGGAAAAATGAAAGGAAATAATAAAAAAGAAAAATAAAAAGGTAGAAAAATAAAAAATTAGATTTTAAAAAAGATAAAATAATAAAATAATTATTAAAAGGAGTGCATGAAAGAAAATCAAATCAAATTTTTCGTATTGAGCAACAGAAAATGTTTTTCAAGTTTAAGTCGAATATTGAAAAATATTGATATTTTACTGGAAAATGGCTTTCTAAAAAACATTTTTCCAGAAACGCCACATTTTTTTGTGAAACGAACGAAGTCTTGTTATGCATTATTTCTCAATTAATCTGTTTCTTAATTGCAAGTAGCATTTTTCGTTTCCATGCTTTGTTTGTCTGTATCCGTTGGTGATTCGCAATTATTTTTGTGGGCAAGTTGAAGGAACCACGTGCTAACTTCTGTCCCCATCATTTCCCTCTAATATTATACATTTCTCCACACATCAATTTCTTAATCGCAGGCTGTTTGATGTTGAACAATTAACACGGGTATTTGCGTTGCATGAGAGAGAGAGAGAGAGAGAGAGTTTTGGACGGTGCCGAGGTAGGGTTTCTTGAGAACAACAGCCAACCACGTGCTTTCCCTTTAGACAAACCGGTCTTAATATATTTGTCTACAATTATGTGGCTTCCCCTCTCTCTATCTATCTATCTCTCGCTGTCATCGGCCCATTGCAAGTACTGAGCAAAGAATCCCTTGATCCTCCGGTCGTTCCAAGTCGAAGCTGAAAGTATTGTAAAATCTTCCTCTACATTTTCAATTGAATGAATTTTCAATTCTCAGCTGTTTTCTTCGCCCACAGTGTCCACTTATTTTTGTGTTACGCTGGTATGTCCGCTTATATTCTGGTGTTATCAGAAATGGTTATGGCCTGCATTACCCTTAATCCATATTGCACACAAATTAGAAGTGAAGCCGAGAAATCACAATTCCTCTGGCGTTACAGTGAAGCCACTTCTAGTATTTGTGTCATTGTATATCTACCTTTCTTGAGCTATCAACGCTATGCTAATTTGTCCATTTAAATTCTTGTGTTATCAGGACTGGTTATGGCCTGCGTTGCCCTTCATCCATCTTGCACACAAGTTAGAAGTGAAGCCTAATAATCTCAGTTCCTCTTGCGTTACAGTGAAGCCACTCCTGGTATGTGTGTCATTGTATATCTACTTTTCTTGTGCTATCAGTGTTATGCTGAAATGTCTGCTTATGTTTTGGTGTTATCAGGACTGGTTTTGGCCTGTATTGCCCTTCATCCATCATGCACACAAGTCAGAAGTAAAGCCAAGAAATCTCAATTCCTCTTGCATTATAGTGAACGCATTCCTAGTATGTGTCATTCTATATTTAGTTTTATTGTGCTATCAGCGTTATGCTAGTATGTCCACTTATATTTCAATGTTATCAGGATTGCTCTTGGTTTACATTGCCCTTCATCCATCTTGTACACAAGTCAGAAGTGAAGCTAAGGCATCTCAGTTACGCTTGCATTACGTTGAAGCCACTCCTGGTATGTATGTCATTGTATATCTACTTTTGGTGTGATATTTGCGCTTGTTTCACTTTCACCCTTTTTGTTTGGTAATCTAGTTCTATTGATTGAACCCTCTAAAACATGAAAGAAAAAACAAAAAAGGAAGAAGAAACAAAAATGAGTGAGATAACTGCAATATAAACTCATTGCAGAAGCACCAAGATGTCTCTCTTAACTTTATTTGTCTGCAAAATGGTAGTTGTAAGACATCATGTTTAACCATCTTCTTGTCGCTAGTGTAATTTGTGACTTGTAAATAATAGGATGAACTTGGAAAAATAGCAAGTCTCTTCTCACAGGCATTCAAATAATCCAGCCTATTACAATTGATGGGGAAAACTGATATTTAATAATTGCAGAAGAACTAAAATCCTTTTAAGCATACAACTTTAACTTGTGAATTGACACATTAGATTTTCAAAAGGTAAAATGACATAAATAATCCCTAAACATTGATTCAATTTGCAATGTTATCATTGGAGTCTTAATTCATTCGATGTGGTCATTGAATTACTCCTAAATGTTCAAGATAGTGCCTTTATTGTTAATCTATTCAATCTAGTCCATCAACTTTCCAACAAAGACAAATCAATGATTATTACTACTTATAAGTTTTCATAAGTATACTATTGTAAAGATTTTAGAATATTTTTTCTTTTCAATCCTTCTCCTAAATGAATAAAATATATATGCTATATTTTTATTACCTTTTTTTTTAACATTTTAACTCTTTTATAATTATTATGATAGTTTTGTTTAAGTAATAGCTTATGATCTTTATAATAGTAAAGTAAAACATTACTTATAATAAAAGATTGGAATGATTGACTAAAAGCCATCCGTTTTTCCTTAAAAGGTAAATTTGTAGTAGTAGTAGTAGTAATATATATATATATATATATATATATATATATATATATATATATATATATATATATATTATCTTAAAGAGGAACTGGGCATTATTGCTTTATACCTACTTCGTCATTTTACTAAGCCAGAGGTTTTACAAAAAAAATAAACATTTTGAACACATGGAAATGACCGATTCCTTCTAGGCTAAGGTTGAAACATGCCTTCGGGGAGATCGAGATACATGGTGATATATGTCCCTCTTCGTCATTTCCCTCTAATTTTACACACTATTTCTCACCTGATCAATTTCTTATTTGCGAGTTGTAATTTTTTTGTTGCCTTGCTTTCTTTATCTTTGTCCGATGGTCATTTGCCAATATTTATCTGGGCAAGTTGGACATAACCACGTGGTGATTTATGTCCTCATCACTTTCCGCCTACTATTCTCAACTAATAATTTTCTTAATTGCAAGTTGTTTATTGATGAACGATGAAGTTGCATATGAGAGAGAGAGAGAGAGAGAGAGAGAGCCTCACGTTGTCCTATTACTATTAAGATGAATAAAATAGTCATACTAAAAATCTAATCAAAGTACTATTCATGGATCAAACTTACAAACTTTAAAGTATTGAAAAATTTAATTCATCATAATTTAGAAAGACAATGGGAGAAGCAAATTTATGATTAGCTAACCATTAATTGATTTTCACACATAGAAGGATATTTTAGTCAATTAATAATAAACATAAAAGGTGAAGAGAAAAGATGAGAGAGGAAAAAATTGGATGAATAGGTGATTGACCTTATTTCTGATCATAAATTGATTTTTTGGTCAATTTTGGTCAATTGATAATAAAAAAATGTTTATAAAATTAAAGAGGAGGCGGCAGAAATAACCACGCTTTATTTTTATTATTATTTTTGTTTAATACAAAGTCACAATATTTATACTTTTATTCGGCGCAATGTTACCGTTCAATTTATAATTTTACCTATTAAGAGATAGCCAGTTTAGAAAGATTCTCTTTTAATTATTAGGGGACATGGCATGTGCAGTTCCCTAAGAATTGATTGTAATCCTTCACGATGAAAATATTAAGTGGTCCTGTACCTCCGCGTTAGCCACTTCTCCTCTCTCTGGAACGCTTAACCCAACCCAAGCTCATCGTCTTCATCAAGCATCAGCTATGGGGTGGGGAAGAGAAGAGACAAAACGCTGAATCACCCACTCCCACACCCTCCCCCTCGTCGCCTTCCCACTTCTTCTCATCCTTCTCCTCCTCCAACTTCGAGTTCGCCATCTCTCTCTCCTCCCGCTCCCCCTCCACCCTGTGCGTCGCCCACGAGCTTTTCTACAAGGAGCGACCCTCCAGCTCTCCACCCCGCCTCTCCATGGTCCGTACCCTCCTCCTCCTCCCACTCCGCCACCACCTCCTCCCGCGACTCCTCCGGCAGCTCCACCACCTCCTCCAACCAGATCTGGCCGAAGGACGCCGACGACGGCCATGGACGAGCGTCGGCGTCGCTCGCGAGCCGCTCATCCAGATCTGGATCTGGAGAACAGCCCGTCGCCGGGCTCAGCTGCCGGTTGGTGGGGCCGGGAACGGGTGGCGAAGGTCTCCGACTTCTTCATCTTCGGTGGCTCTTGAGACCCGCAAACGGTCTCCCACCTGCATTGAAACATGAAAAAATCGTTGCACGCCGTTAATGGTGTTTCGAAATTAGATGTGAAATAAGCAGATGGGAGAGAAATCTGTAAAATGAGCTCACCCGGACACGTGGCGAGGTCCTGGAGCACCCAATATTTAAAAAGTGGGCCCACTCAGAGAAGTGGTGAGGGTCAGGAGCGCCCACGATTTTTCTATTCAAATCAAGATGGTGGATGGGACAAACATCCAAACATGTACCGGCTGTCAAATGTTATTTGTTCACTAAAATTTTAAAAAGGACTACTTGCTTTCCTGAAAAATCCTGCAAATGAAAGAAATGTTTTAAGCTTTAAAATATTAGGAAAAAATTTTAAATAATTCTGACATACTCAAAAGAAGCGATGATAATATGCATGTCATTTTTCTTCTCATGCTTTGGTTTTAAATTGGAGCACACTTGAACTTCGAGTTCCACCATCCCTCTCTCCCCCCGCTCCTCCTCCACACTCTGCGTCGCCGACTAGCTCCTCTACAAGGGCCAGATCCTCTCCTCCAGCTCTCCCCGCCTCTCCATTGTCCGTAACTCCTCGCCTCCTCCTCCACCTCCTCCCGCGACTCCTCCGGCAGCTCCACCACCTCCTCCGACCAGATCTGGCCGAAGGACGCCGACGACGGCCATGGACGAGCGTCGGCGTCGCTCGTGAGCCGCTCGTCCAGATCTGGAGAGCAGCCCGTCGCCGGGCTCGGCTGCTGGTTGGTGGGGCCAGGACGGGTGGCGAAGGTCTCCGACTTCTTCATCTTCGGCGGCCCTCGAGACCGGCAACAACCTCCCAACCCTGTCAAAACATGAGAAAATCGTTCTTGGCCGTTAATGGAATTTCAGACACGCGGCGAGATCCAGGAGCTACCGATATTTTCCATTAAAATCCAGATGGTGGATGGTACAAACATTTGCACCAGCTGTCAAATGTTATTTTGTTCACCATTTTAAAAAAAAGTATCACTTGCTTTCCTGCAAAATCCTGAAAATGAAAGAAATGTTTTGAGCTTTAAAATATTGAGAAAAAGTTTTAGATAATTCCAACTGTCGATACTTTAAAAGAAATCGACACCTTCAGAGTGTGGGATTGTAATGGAAACCGCAAAATTTGTTGGACCTTCGAAGAGTCAATTCACTTTTCCAAAAACAATAAACAAATAAAGCAGGAATAACGGGAAAAAGAGAAGAAGAAGAAGAGAAATTGTCCACGTACTGCTTGTCCACGTACGATCATCTGCAAATTGTCCACGTAAACCAGTAACGTGTTACTTCTCGGGTGGAGAAAATATTAGGCACGATGCATTTGCCTAATCATAAAACACTCTATTTATTGATTGACACGTGATAAGGTGGTCCCACTTATCAATTACTCCTTTCTCTCACCGTTGCATTCTCTTGCCGACGCTCTCTCCCTCTCTATATTTCTCTTTTCTTCTTCTTCGTTCAGAAAAAGGAGACTCGCTTCTGTGGCCTCACAGGCCACGAGCAAAGGCGCCCTCACTCGCGACCACGATGGTCTGGGCGAGGCCAGCCTCGTCGGCCACGGGTGAGGCGATCCTCGCCAGCTGAGGCCACCTTCGCCCACTGCCATGCACCAACTAATTGCTAACTATCATGGAGGTGTAAATTGTAATGAAGCTCGCTTGGTAATGTAGTTAAGACAGAGAGAGAAAAGCAAACGGAGAAGTAAATAAAGTAACAGGAGAGAAAGGAGAGTTTTTAAAAGAATTCTTACAGATGAGACTCGGTTTAGATACGTGTCGTGCTCTGAATGATTTGCGGTAAGTCTGACTGTGACAAATGAATTGTACCTGATATTTTCTCATTCGGGTCCACCTAGTGCCACAACTTTAAATATATTTTTTTTTCATGAAATGTGCTTCTCTGTCTGTCTGTCTGTCTCTCCCCTTTGGTTTGTTTGGTCGTTCACATCGTTATATCACTTTGGTCTTCCTTTCTTTTCATACATCATGAGTGATTAATTCTCTTTTCTGTTCAGTTTCCTTCCCGCATATTTGTTTAAGCAATTAAAGAAGAAATTATGGGTGAGGCATTTGCTACCTCTGTTGCATCGAATCTTGTATCGAAACTAGGTGAGTGCTTGTTTGATCCCATTGGACGCCAATTTAGATACGTGTTGTGCTACAATAGTTACGTCCAAGATCTCAAAAATGGAGTCAAGAATCTGGAGACTGCGAGAGAAAGGGTGCAGCACTCCATCCAAGAAGCCGAGAATGATGGAAAGCGTATAGAAAAAGATATTAAGAAGTGGCTGGAGAGTGTGGAAAATGAGGCTATGCAAGCACAAAACCTGTTAAAACACGGTGTAAGTGCAAAAAATGCTTGCTTGTGTGGGTGGCTTCCCAACCCCATGGTGCGCCATCCAATTGGGAGGAAGGTGAAGAAAATGACTCAAGTCATTCAGGAACTCCATGACGAAAGCACAAAAAATATCTTTGAGAAGGTCTATTATGAGGATACTCCAACAGGAATTGTCAATCCTCTCACTTCCGCTACAATATCTGTTGACGAGAAGGAAGATGACCTGGAGTCGAGAGCTTTAATCACAAAGAAGATAGTAAAAGCTCTAGCTGATAACAAGGTTTGTGTGATTGGGGTGCATGGCCAGGGTGGGGTTGGCAAGTCCAAGCTTTTGGAATACATCGAAAGGAGAGTCAGAGAAGAAAAGTTGTTCGATGTGGTTGCCACAGCCAATGTATCACGCAAACCAGATTTAAAAAGAATTCAGGGAGAAATTGCTTATGCATTGGGTTTGAAACTAATGAACGAGGAAACTGCTCTTGGGAGAGCAGATCGCTTGTGTAAGAGGTTAGAGAGAGATCCTCATAAAAACATTCTCATAATTTTAGATAATTTGTGGGAGAAGTTAGAGTTAAAAGAAGTTGGAATCCCTTGTGGATATGGTAACAAAGTAAGAGGCTGCAAGTTATTGCTAACGTCTAGGTATCGAGATGTTCTGCACAATGACATGGCTTCTGATCGTGAATTCCGACTCAATGAGTTAGACGATGGAGAAGCAAGAAGACTTTTTGAAAGGATAAGGGGGGATAGAGCTTACGATCCTGAGATTAAACCCATGGTAGATGGAGTGGTCAAGAATTGTGGAGGCTTGCCACTTTTTATAATTTCGTTGGCAAAAAGGTTGAGGAGTGGAGAAGTGGCTGCATGGAGGATTGCTTTGACAATAGAAGGGTCTGATTTAAAATCAGAAGTGGAACTAAATTACAACTACTTAAAAGACGAGAGGATCAAATCATTGTTATTGATCTATGCTCTAGCCTATAGGAGAATTTCTTTGAGGGATGCCTTGGTCTACTGCTTGGGTTTGGGTTTATATAACAATTTCAGCAAAACCATCGAACAAGCTAGAGATAGGCTGATCTTGGATCTAAATTGCCTGCAAGGCTCTTCTTTATTACTAGATAGTGATGTCACGGAAGAGATAAGAATGCATGACATAATTGCTGACGTGGCTATCTCTATTGCTTCCACTGAATGGAATGCCTTGGTCGGGAGGGAGGATTGTGGGTTTAAAAAATGGTCAAAGGATGAGCTCAGAGAATGCACCACGATATCCTTCCCTCACGTTGGCATTGATGAGCTCCCTAAAAAATTGGACTGCCCAAACTTGAGGATGCTTCTGTTGTACGAAAACAACCCGTCTCTCAAAATTCCCGAGTCATTTTTCGAATCTATGGAGAAGCTCCAAGTCTTGGACTTATCTTGCTTATCTATCACCTCTCTACCTTCATCGATTCAGTTTCTTAAGAATCTTAAATCGCTATGTCTTGATTTCTGCCATCTGGAGGATGTGACTGATCTTGGAAAGCTGAAAGCATTGCAGTTCTTAAGTCTCGTCAAATCTACAATTGCTCAGTTGCCCAAAGAAATAGGTGAACTCACAGAATTGAGATTTTTGGACTTGACAGGGTGCACCAAGCTCAAAGATATTGAACCTGGTGTTCTTGGAAGCTTGATTAACTTAGAAGAACTATATATGAAAGACAGTTTTGATGAGTGGGAGGCTGAGGATGCAGAATCGAGAAGCAACGCCAGTCTAACTGAATTAAAAAACATGAACGAGTTACGCACTTTAGACATTGCCATCCCTCATTCTTCCTATCTATCGAGAGACCTACCATTTGGGAAACTGAACAAGTATAACATCCAAATTGGGGGCATTTGGGATTGGTCTGGTGAATATAAAGAATCTAGAACTTTAAAGCTAAAGTTGGAGTCAGGCATTCTTCTTCTTGAAGATTGGGTGCAGAGATGTTTACAGAGAACGCAAGATCTCCACTTGGATGAATTGCGAGATGGCAACGACAGTATTCACAATTTGTGTGTCAAAGGTTTCCAGCAATTGAAGAATCTTCATGTTCAAAATAGCGCCTCACTTCAATGCATTCTTCCCTTCTCAGATAATGTCCACTGCACTATATTTACGACATTGGAATCATTATTTCTCAAGAATCTACAGAACTTGGAGTATATTTTTGGCGGCTATCTTGGCCGAAAATCTTTAGACAAATTAAAGATTGTGAAAATGGATAACTGTGGTAAGATCAAACATTTGTTTCCTTGGTCCATGATGAAAAAGTTCTTGCGGCTTGAAGAGATTGAAATAAGTAGATGCCACTTGATGAAGCATATTTCATAGATGCCGAGGTAGATGAAGATGGAGATGAAATAGATGATGATCCCAAAGTGAATTTATGCAATTTGCATAGGCTGGCATTACGAAACTTGCCAGAAATTACTAGTTTTTGTCAAACCACAGACCATTCCGTTGATTTCTTCGACGGGCAACAGGTATGTGATATGTGAATAATATGTTTTTGAGATCTCGTGCATGGATTTTATATATGATAGTATAATAGGACATAAAAAATTGGAAAAATAATTTGTTTTGAGATTTTGTTTTCCAAAAAAATCAAGACAAACAATACCAAAAATTTTCAAATTGGAACTGCTATGTCATATGTGAATACATAAAAAAATTTATACATTAATTAATTGGATCTGATTTTATTTGTGTTATGTTATCAACAAAGTTAAAGGAGAACTGTACGATTTATAGTTTTTTTTTTTAAAATAATCTAGAAGCTTATCATTGTTTAATGGTAAAATCGAATATGCATACACAAACATTTATGGATATATTCATTAGTTGAAGGGAGTATGTACGACCTATATAATTTTTATGACCTTAATTCAAGAATAAATGGACATAGGTTGAATTCTGTTATATCCGATTGATTAAAGTGAAAGAAAGAAAATGTCAGTAGGTAAATTTAACCACCTTGACTATGTCTCCTATAACATCGACATCAATTAATTACAAATTTGCAATTTTAATCATAAGTACGTCAACGTTAGAGGCTTTGAGACGATTAAGTTGCTTGTTCTTCCTGATTGTAAGGAGTTGGGGTAGGTGAATGGAACTTCGAGGAATTGTGGTTCAACACAAAGTTCCGTTATACTCTTATATGTTAAATGACGGAAATTTTATGTGACTACAAATGAAAAATCAAACATAGTATTCGATAGGCCAAATTGTTATTGTAACCTTGGTGCATTAATGAGATGTTAGTGGGATAAGTTTTTTTTTTCTTGTTCTAATTCACATGAGCTATTGGACCTGTTGCGGTGATCAAATCTACCACAAATCTTTGTTCTACCCACTTTTCTAATATTACTAGTAGAATTTATGTGCGCCTCACATGTTTAAATTTCTTTTTTTTCTGATAAAATATTGCTTGAAAGTGTTAATAAGAAACACATCTAACATTCATTTCTGCGCTATGACTTTGATTTACGATTGCTTTAATTGTTTTTTCAGTATAATATAAATAAATGGAAACCCTTTTTTAAATTATTTTTAAAATTTTTGTTCATAACGTCAGTATAATATGATTTTGATTTACGATGCTTGATTAAAGTCGTTTGCTCTTTGATAAGGACGCACATCTTAGGTTCTTATATAGGTAAATCAATTCCTTTAATGGAATTAACATCTATGCCCACAAGGTGCTGCTGGGGTCAGTTTATGGCTCTTATGGCCAACCACGGATCTTACAGTGATGCACCCTCTTTTTTTTTCCTTCAACTTTTGGCCAATGCGGCATATATTCAGCATTACATCTTTGTTAGGAAATAATTGATCCTATAGTGCTATGCATGGGGACAACAAAATCTTCTAAGTTAGTATTTCTCTTGTAATTTACATTAACTTTTTACTTTCAATATTTTGATAAGAGATGTATTTTATTTTAAATGCATTGGATAAAATGGCAAGCTCAGATTGCACCTGCAAATCATTTAAAAGTATAGTTTTTTTTTTTTTTCCATTTGTCAATTTAGTTCATGACACTTCGGTAGAAAATAATTCGTTTGAGGTGTTATATAAAATCATAGTCAATGACTAAAAAATCAATTCAGCCTATACCATGAATTTGGAAAATTTGGTTAGAAAGCACAAAATGTAAGGGAAAATTTAATAACCTCAATAAATAGCTAAATGATAAGTAAGTGTAAAGTTGATAAATTTTAAAGAAGTTAAGATTCAAAAATCACTGCCCCGCTTTTTCTTCAATATCTTTAAATATGTAGTATGGGATTTCCTTTATTTTATTTCACATGCAACTCATATTTCTAGTTACAAACATTATTATGATATAGTGTGGATTTATTCACCTTTTGCAGCTAATAAAGCTACGGAATTTGGAAGCCATAACCATTGAAAGATGTCAGTTAATCCGAGAATTATTCAACCTTGAAGGACTAACAACTAGTGGGGAAGTCAAGATTTCGATGCAATTGAGAGAATTAACCTTGAGTGACTTACCAAGTTTGAGACGCATATGGAGCAAAAATCCACGAAGAACGTTGTGTTTCCAAAACTTAAGAGCACTCAAGGTGCAAAATTGTGATAACTTGAGGTTTCTTTTTTCTTCTTCCATGGCTAAAGCACTCCGGCAAATAAAAGAGATAGAAATAGCAAGTTGTAAATTGATGGAAGAAATTATTGATGTGCAAGAGGAAGAATTGGAAGTAGCTGCAACTAGTGACACTTTAGAGTTCCCTTTGTTAACCTCCTTGTCTCTTGAGGAATTACAAAATCTCAAGACATTCTCTTATGGAAAGTACTATATTCACTGTCCATCCTTAACAAGACTGACAATATCTCGATGCCCTAAAATGATAACATTCACTTCATTCAAAGGAAGGGAATGGTCTATTGCAGCTAATATAGATTCACAACAAGCATTTGGTAATATCAACTCTGCCTCATCCTTGCCTGGTTTTTTCAATGAAAAGGTAAGTATCTACAGTATTTTTTTTTAGTCATTCTTGTAATTCTAGTCAGATAAGTAGTCCAGTAGAAACTGGATCATTATTCTTTGCCAAAAGTTTGGTAGTTCGTGGTGGAAAAATCAACTTGTTGCTAGTCATTTCCAAATGGCCCCCGAATTTTGGCATAATAAAATTCTATATGAAAAATTTCAGTCATTCTACTTATACAATGTTTTTACACAGGTTCTTTTTCCAAGCTTGGAGAAATTGAAGCTTTTGTCCATGTGCCAATTAAAGAGAATATGGCACAATCAGCTCCACGGACAATCCTTCTGCAAACTTGCATCCCTCACTGTTGAACTTTGTGAAAATTTGTCACATGTTTTTCCATCATATTCAATGGATAGGTTGCAGAGCCTGAATAAAATTAAGGTGGTTGGATGTCCCTCCTTGGAAGCATTATTTGAACCGATACGTGTCAACTGTGAGAAAAGGCAAAATCCACGAAGAACGTTGTGTTTCCAAAACTTAAGAGCACTCAAGGTGCAAAATTGTGAGAACTTGAGGTTTCTTTTTTCTTCTTCCATGGCTAAAGCACTCCGGCAACTAAAAGAGATAGAAATAGCAAGTTGTAAATTGATGGAAGAAATTATTGATGTGCAAGAGGAAGAATTGGAAGTAGCTGCAACTAGTGACACTTTAGAGTTCCCTTTGTTAACCTCCTTGTCTCTTGAGGAATTACAAAATCTCAAGACATTCTCTTATGGAAAGTACTATATTCACTGTCCATCCTTAACAAGACTGACAATATCTCGATGCCCTAAAATGATAACATTCACTTCATTCAAAGGAAGGGAATGGTCTATTGCAGCTAATATAGATTCACAACAAGCATTTGGTAATATCAACTCTGCCTCATCCTTGCCTGGTTTTTTCAATGAAAAGGTAAGTATCTACAGTATTTTTTTTTAGTCATTCTTGTAATTCTAGTCAGATAAGTAGTCCAGTAGAAACTGGATCATTATTCTTTGCCAAAAGTTTGGTAGTTCGTGGTGGAAAAATCAACTTGTTGCTAGTCATTTCCAAATGGCCCCCGAATTTTGGCATAATAAAATTCTATATGAAAAATTTCAGTCATTCTACTTATACAATGTTTTTACACAGGTTCTTTTTCCAAGCTTGGAGAAATTGAAGCTTTTGTCCATGTGCCAATTAAAGAGAATATGGCACAATCAGCTCCACGGACAATCCTTCTGCAAACTTGCATCCCTCACTGTTGAACTTTGTGAAAATTTGTCACATGTTTTTCCATCATATTCAATGGATAGGTTGCAGAGCCTGAATAAAATTAAGGTGGTTAGATGTCCCTCCTTGGAAGCATTATTTGAACCGATACGTGTCAACTGTGAGAAAAGGCAAAATCCACGAAGAACGTTGTGTTTCCAAAACTTAAGAGCACTCAAGGTGCAAAATTGTGAGAACTTGAGGTTTCTTTTTTCTTCTTCCATGGCTAAAGCACTCCGGCAAATAAAAGAGATAGAAATAGCAAGTTGTAAATTGACGGAAGAAATTATTGATGTGCAAGAGGAAGAATTGGAAGTAGCTGCAACTAGTGACACTTTAGAGTTCCCTTTGTTAACCTCCTTGTCTCTTGAGGAATTACAAAATCTCAAGACATTCTCTTATGGAAAGTACTATATTCACTGTCCATCCTTAACAAGACTGACAATATCTCGATGCCCTAAAATGATAACATTCACTTCATTCAAAGGAAGGGAATGGTCTATTGCAGCTAATATAGATTCACAACAAGCATTTGGTAATATCAACTCTGCCTCATCCTTGCCTGGTTTTTTCAATGAAAAGGTAAGTATCTACAGTATTTTTTTTTAGTCATTCTTGTAATTCTAGTCAGATAAGTAGTCTAGTAGAAACTGGATCATTATTCTTTGCCAAAAGTTTGGTAGTTCGTGGTGGAAAAATCAACTTGTTGCTAGTCATTTCCAAATGGCCCCCGAATTTTGGCATAATAAAATTCTATATGAAAAATTTCAGTCATTCTACTTATACAATGTTTTTACACAGATTCTTTTTCCAAGCTTGGAGAAATTGAAGCTTTCGTCCATGTGCCAATTAAAGAGAATATGGCACAATCAGCTCCACGGACAATCCTTCTGCAAACTTGCATCCCTCACTGTTGAACTTTGTGAAAATTTGTTACATGTTTTTCCATCATATTCAATGGATAGGTTGCAGAGCCTAAATAAAATTAAGGTGGTTGGATGTCCCTCTTTGGAAGCATTATTTGAACCGATATTTGTCAACTGTGAGAAAAGGCAAAAGCCATTGGAATTATTTGCATTAAAAAAAATGAAGTTGTTGAACCTACCAAAGCTGATAGAAATTTTGAATAGTGACTGCAAAGTAACCTTGGCATTTCCTAGTCTGATGGAAATGAACGTGAGGCGTTGTCATAGTTTGTCACATCTCTTCTCAAGTGCCATGGCCATAACTCTTCACGAACTTGTAACGCTTGAAGTTTCCTGTTGCAATAATCTAAGGGGCATAATTGCGATGGAAGAAGGAAAAGGGAATACCGTAGAGACATTCAGGTTCCCTCATTTAACCAAACTCAAGCTTGATGACCTTAAGAGTTTGATTTGCTTTAGTTTAGAGAGTTGTGCTGGTGATGGGTTATGTCCTCTATTTGATGAGAAGGTATCTCGATTTATCTGATTTGTTATTTTTCTTTATTTATAGTGCTTTGACCCTAAGCTATTTTGCATATTTTTTTTTGTTTATATCTATACATTTGTAGCTTGCATTTCCAAAGTTAGAAGAGCTACACGTTGAGGGAGTTCAACAGAAAGAAATATGGAATGATAAAATCCATGTGGAATCCTTTTGTCCTCTAAAGGTCCTCAAGGTGAAGCAATGTCACAACCTAATGAATGTGATTCCGTCATTTATGTGGAAGAGACTAGTTCACTGTATGGAGTCCTTGACAGTTGAGAAGTGCCAATGTCTAAGAAACCTTTTTACAATGTCTATGGTGAAAAGTCTAGGACAACTCCAATATCTAGGTCTTGGTGGCTTTGGAGAGATAGAGTACATTGTCGCCAAGGAAGAGGAGAAACCTGAAGAAGCAACTGACAAAATTATAATTCCTCAACTTGTCACTCTGTATCTTCACAACATGCCAAACCTTAGAAGTTTCTACCAAGGGAAGCATTATTCAGAGTGGCCCTCCCTAAAAGAGTTTACTATTGAAGATTGTAAAGCTGTGAAGGTGATTCTCGGAGATGTCAGTTGTAGGAAATTAGAAGGTAGCGTTCCAACACATCAACCACTTTTACTCGTTGAAAAGGTACGCACTCATTCTTCTTTCATGGCATATCTAGTTTGTCATCCTGATGGTTTGAGTTAAGACAATGTAAGGGTCTATAGGGTCGCTTATGATAACTTATCATTTTCTTTTACAAACCTTTGACCTCAAATGAGAAACATCTCAAAGCGGCTTCTTTAATATAAACATATAGAAATGTATGTCAAAACTTTTCATAAGTTTCAAAAACTTCATATTTTTTTTTTTTCCTTTTCAAGTCTGAAGTACAAATATTAATGAGAGGCTAAGCTTCAATTAACAACTTTTAATTAATCTAGAGTCTAGACAATGCTAAAGATGTTAGCTCAAATTTAAATATTGTTCATTGTAAGATCAAGGGTTAATGATACTACAAGTCCTAAAACTTCTGCTGGTTTGGCACTTAAGTTGTAAAATTTGCACAACTTATCCATTTCAAGACCTGTTAAGTCCGTCCCTTTTTTGTAGAGAAATTTTGCATTTGTATCATATTTTCAGTCTTGATGGGCTTTAATGTGGTGATGGAGCTTCCTCAAGCACAATGGGAGTTGTTTCACTATTGCCACATGGAAAAATTGGAAAAAAAAATTAAGAGCATACTAAAAATTAGAAAAAAAAATAGCACTAAAATGAAATTGGAAATGCAAAAAAAGTCCCACGAGGGATCGCCAGTCAGAGGGGGAAGGACTGCATAGGGAACGCCACTACCGATTCCTTTCTTACCAACAAGGGCCAAGAACCCTCACCGTGAGCAAGCAATAGCCTATTACAGCCTTTGCCAATTTGGGCGAGGGCAAGTGTGCTCCCTCACATGGTGGCGAAGAGCCAAGTTTGGCAATAGCTAGTGGCCTGGCGAGGGTGGCGAGCACCGCAGCTGTGACCTGGGGAATGGTTGCAGCCGTCGCCATTGCAAAAGCTTAGAGACCCCACCCCCTCGAGCCCCTTCTTTCTCTCTCCCACCTTGTTTTCTTATATGTACTTTCTAAATTTTTTGTCAACTTTTTTAATGTGGCATCACCACATTAGTACCGCATTTTTACAATTAAAAAAAGGAAAATTTGATGAAAAATGCCATGTATATTTTGGACAATTGAAAGACTCAAATGCTGAATCAAAACAAGTTTTACTAATAAAGGGGAAAAATGTTTTAGTTCTTAAACATGCCAAACCGGAATAAGTTTTAGGATCATTTTGTCACTATTCCTAAAATCAATTGTAAATATTGTGATGGGAAAATCGTTCCATAGGTCCTAAAATGTATTTATGAAATGCAATCAAATCTTAAATTTGTTAGTTGGTGCAATGAACTCTTAAACCTTTATCAAAAAGTGCAATCGAGTCCCAAATATTTTGGTTGGTATAATCCAATCATAAATTAATACAAATGAATGCAATTTGAGGCCACTGCATAGGCAATCTAAGTTATTGTGTACTAAAAGAACTTGATCATGCTTTTTCAAAAATATTTAAAACTTAAGTAAACCAATTGCAAGGTCTAGGTATTGACTACATCTCATAAATAAGAGAAATAAACAACAAGATGGTTGAAGAATCATGTCATATATCATTCTTCACAAAAGGGAGATTTAGATATGCACCTTGGAAGTATAAGGCCATGCTAAGTATTTTAGTACAAATTTTAGTGTCATGAATTTACAATTATGTGAATGACCAATAAGGGAAATTACGTTCCAGATTTTACTTAATTTCAGAAGGTTTTTCTGTAAATTCATCCAGATTAGTTAATAGCATTTTACTCCACTCACTTCACTATTCCCACAAGCATAGTCCTTATTTAACACTTGAAGACATTGAGAGCACTTATGCATGCTATTTTGCTCAATAGCAAACTATTTTTGGATTGTTTTATTGTCTTTTTTTACAGTTTTTCATTGAATCTATTCAATTCTTGCTAAAATTGTTGAAATATTCTCTCAGACCACAAAAATTTGTTCAACCTCTTCAACATTATTAAGGATTTATGATAACCACAATCACAACAATAGTCAGATTACTCCTGATCGTTAACATTGTTAGAGTAGCATGATAATCATAATAATAATAATTGCCATACCAATTGACATGATAATCTTGATAAGCCCTACTCTTTTCAAATTTAGAAATATCAGAGTTCATAAATATTGTAACATTATTCAAAGAAAAAATTTACCAAGCATAGAGTGGCTACAAATTAGAAAGCCTAGCAGCTGAAGTTTCAATAGGCATGAATGCCATATATCTTCATTAGCATATAGATCATAAATGCTAGTGTAGCATCTAAAAGAAGTACTATAGCGTTGGCCTTTGGTCTAGAATAGTTGCACAACGATAATAAGTAGTTAAAGCGAAGTTTTGATACCAATTAATGTTGAAGAGATCTAGTTTAATGACCAATTGATGGAGAATAGATCGAGATCCAATACCAACTAATGTTGAATGAAAGTATGTAGCAAGTTTGGTTTAGATCGTTGGAAGTGGAGGAAAATCATATGATAAGAAAAGATGGAGAAACTAAGGAGATATGGAAGAGATAGAAAGGCCAATTCCAGGGGGGCAATATACGGTAAATAGGCGAACTTAGTTATTAAATCAACTCATCATTAATACTAAAGAAAAATATTTAATTGGTTTATATTTATAGGCAACTTAAATAAGAGATGAACTACTAACTAGAATAAATTAAGATTAATACCTAAATCTTCATAATTTCAAATAACAAACTTATAAAGAAACAAATCAGCTAGTGATCGAAGAGTCCCGTACAACATAAATTAAACAATACATACTTGCATTTACCATCTTTTGATTTAATTGTTCGATCCTTTTCTTTAGTATTTGTTGTGTTTTCTTTGAGTCTATACTTTGTCGAAGAACTTTTTAAGTGCAAGGTCCATGAAGCATTGGTTTGTGCGAATTTGTTTCTGTTTTGTCGTTTGCAATTCAAAGAAATGGGACAATATATTGGCTATTGTGTTTTTCAGTGTTGTAATGAGCTAAATCTAACATGGGCTAAATTTGAGGTTCATGGGAGACAACTTATGCATGAAATGAATATGGTTGTCTAACTAAGAAGGCTATGGTTATGCTACTACTTAAACATAATGCTTAATATATATTAGAAAAATTTATGCTTTCTACTTCAAAATTATATGACAAATGAATGAATTTTTGGGGGTGGCATCTGCTAAAAAGAAATAACGTATGTCTAGTCTTATTTTCTTTCTATTTTTTTGATAATATCCATCCTGTGATTTTCTTTGTTCTTGAAATCAAAGTATTCTCTCTTTTTTTTTTTAAGGAATAGAGAATCGGCTCTAATTAATTAAATTAAAAATAACAGGTTGATTTTCCTGCTTTGGAGTCGATGAAGATCTTGCACATGGATAACATGGAGAAGATATGGCTTGGTGATCTTGATTCAAATGCCTTTGGCAAGCTCAAAACACTAGTACTAGAGCATTGTGAGAAACTTTTATCCATATTTTCATCTTATAATATGCTCACAAAATTTCAAAACCTAGAGAAGATAACCGTGACCGATTGTGGATCCTTAGAAGTAGTATTTCAAGTCCAAGAGTTTGAATCTAGCAAAGCTTGTTCTACAAATTCTTTTCAATTGGGAGAAATAGTTTTGACGCAGCTTCCGAAAATGAAACACGTGTGGAATGGACTTTCTCAAGGAGGTCTTACCTTTGGACGCTTACAACGCATGAAGGTTGTCAAGTGTGAGAGTCTCAAAAGTTTATTTCCAAGCTCGGTGGCAAAAAAAATGACACAATTCAAAGAACTTGTAGTGATGGATTGTGGGGTGGAGGAAATTATCGCGGAGAAAGACGAAGTAGGGATGAGTGCAAGTGATCTCTTCTTTCCGCAATTAACCGACCTAAGATTACTTGAGTTACCGAAACTAGGGAGCTTCTACCGTAATAGTCATACTTCAACATGGCCACTCTTGAAGCAATTGCGAGTAAGACATTGCGGCAAGATGGGGACATTCTTATTTGCTAGTGAATTTCAAGGTTGCCAAGGTACAACTACCAATGAGAACCAATCTGCACTCTTTTCTTTTGAAAAGGTATTGCCCTTATCAATGATTCTAACTCTTTGCTATTGTCTTCATTGGTTTATGTGCATAGCTCTTGGTGCATTGTTATTTTCTCTAGAAAATTGAAATTGTCAAACATTTCATGCTTGTTGATGCTCGCCTAACCACACCTGTGAATTGCTTATAAATTTAAAGATTATTTATAGTTAATTATTTCCAGCTCATATTCTTTGGTATATAAATCTATTGATCCCAGCTTTTACTTCGAAAAACAACACTTTTTATTAAATTAACTTGCATAGATAGCCATGCTTCTAATGAGCTGCTCGTATCTCATGATTGAGATTTACTTATTTAATTTAATTTGACCAACCTTGTCCACCAAAATATTTTCAACAAAAAAAAAAATTGGTATTATGTTCACTTGGAATATTGCTAGCTTAGCTACAAAACAAATTTCCATCCTCAAACATCTTGACCATGGTTGGTAATTGTCGAGCACCGTGGACAATTTTCTTATATGATCACATGTTAGTAACTCATCAATAGGCTTAAAAAAGGACAAACTTTTTTTTCTACTTTCAAATCATCAACTACTTTAATAATTTACCAACTTTTATTTTGGCTTACCAACAAATTTGAAATTACTAACTTTATTTGAAGTTACCGAATTAAATTTGATTGGTGTACCAATACTAGTCACATTAAGACTTCATTTGTTTCATGAAAAATGGAATTTACGCAAAAAAAAATTTCTGAAAATTGATCGCTTGTATTGTTTATAAAAATAAACAAACGGAAATTATTTTTATAATCTATAAAAATATTTAGATATAAATTAACATCGACGATGAAAAGAATTTTCATTGATTAATTATTATAAAGCGATATAAGCAATTATTTTTAGGAAAATGTTTTTCAAAACATTCATTTTCTATAAAATACAAACTAATTTTAGTTACTTGCCACTTTATTATTATCTTGTTAGGTTGGAAAGTACCAACATTTTCAAGATTACAAACTACTTTAATAATCAACCAATATTTACTCTTGTGACAAGCCAACGCCTCTCAAATTACAAACTTTATTTTGAAATTACAAACGACAATCTAATTGATGTACCAATAATCATCATATTAAAATACCAACGGATTTTATTCATTGACCAACTTTTTATTAGATCTTGAAAGGTACTAATATATATTTATATTTTTAAGATCGCCAACTACATTAAAAACCTACCAACATTTATTCCTATGGTTGACCAACGCTTTTCAAGTTACAAACATTCAATCAAAATTACCAAACTTAATTTGAGTGGTATATCATTGATATACCAACACGAAATTAGGTTCCTTTTTAACCGCACAAAATGCTAAAAAGATCCATTTATTTGGGGCTATGTACTTTTTATTTATTCCGTTGCTCATCTGATGTTTCACTTTACTTTTGTAAGAATGAACAACTTGTCTTCATTATTCACTCTTTTTTCCATTGAAATTTTGAACTATCATCTCTATCTTGTTTAATTGCTTTTTCACCCATGTCCCGTTAATTTAATTTTTCTTTTCTTCTCTTTTTTTTTTTTTGACAATCATTTGTTGAGTTTGAATGCATTCTTCTCAGAGTTACACAAAAATGAAGCCATATGATACTTATGGTCTATAGTAAAATAGATATGAGAATTGCAGCTTCGAAAACAATGTGCAACATTAATACAACATCTTACTATTGAAACACATACATTAACTATAAAAATAACATGATTTGTTAAAACAAGCAAATGTAATTTTTCCATTTGAATTTAATTAATTACAATTGAACTAGCTAAAGCATCATTGATTAATAATTTTCTTTAATGGCCATCGATGCTTGCTCATCTACTTCATGAAATATATTGTGATTGAATTGGCCACACCACATCAATCAAAAATAAAATAAAATTGGGCATACCACTAACAACAATCATCCCTCATATAATGGCCATCGATGCTTGCTCATCTACTTCCAGAAAGTTGTGTTTCTCCTTATTTCCCTAAACTGAAGGACATTTTAGTCATTGGACTTTTGGTGGCTTAATTAAATGGAGTCTCTCCTGCAGGTCATTTCTCACTTGGAGGGATCGACATTGACGAGGGAGGATGTTATGATGATGATGCCACAGCATTACGTCTTTCGCCATCTCAAAGAGGTGTCTTTGGCATGCTACCATGATGAAAATGTCGCTTTTTCCTCCAACCTCCTTCTCCACAGATTCCCCAATCTAGAATCGCTTAATGTGATATGTAGTTCCTTTGAGGAGATATTTCCAAAAGATTTGTCTGGACATGGGGGAGCGACTCCCTACGGAGAGCTAACTGACATGGAAAAACCTCTCCAGGCACTGCGAAATCTGAGGCAACTTTATATGCAAAAGCTACGTAACCTGAAGCAAGTTTGGAAAGATGGCTCCTTGATGGCTGAAATTCTCAAACAGATTGAGGTTCTGTGCGTTGAGGAGTGCTCGAGTTTATTGATCGTACTTCCATCCCCGACTTCATTCCAGAGATTGACGAGTTTAGAAGTATTGGATTGCGTTGGTTTAGTTCATTTGGGGACTTGCTTAGCAGTGACAAGTCTGGTGCACCTTACTCGACTAATCCTAATAAATTGTGGTGCGATGGAAGACGTGGTGACAGATGATGGAAATGGAGTGGAGGAGATCTCTTTCCCCAAGCTGCAATGGTTGACACTTCATGGTTTATCAAGCCTTGAGAGCTTCTCCACCACTAATTGCACCTTCAAATTCCCATCGTTGGGGAGTCTCGTCGTCATGAAGTGTCCCAAGATGAATATATTCTGCAAGGGTGCCTTGAGGACACCAAATGTAGATAAAGTATTCCTCTCCTACGAGGGTGATGAATGGCGTTGGGAGGGCGACGTTAATACCACCATCAAAACCTTATTGGCTTGAAACGATCCACTCCGAATATAGCAAGACAGGTAAATATGTCTGCCTAATCATATTTGCCTGAATCTGGTGTCAAAAAGAAGAAGTTCATGTTCTTTGAATTCTGTATTGGCTCATATGAAGTCGGTCTTTCTGAAAAGAAAGTTCGACTAGGTTTTAAAGGAATTGCACACAATTCGACAATTAGAGCCTCTTGAGCACTTACTAACCCATACATTCTAGCTGTTTGATGAAATACTTAGCATGATCTTTGTTAGTGCAGCTTCGAAGATTGTGAGGTTTTGTTATATGGGGATGTATTCTTGCCCACCTCTCTGGTTAATCTTGAGGATTGATAGTAGTTAGACATGTCTTATAAATAATGTTTGTTTCTTTCAGGTGTCATGCTCGTTACGATCTAAGTGGCTGCTTTCATTTGCTAGAAATTGTCTCCTGTAGGAAAATGTTAAATGGAGCTTTTTGCAACGTGTTCACTGATAGTGTTCTAGTCATGGTGTTGACGCTTCTTGAGATGGCGTCTTTGTGCTGACATGTGGTATTCATAATGGGCAGGTGCTTCATTGAATATTTCCTTCTTTTTCTAGTTTGGAATGTCCTCTGTATGTCATTTCCTTGATAATGGTACTGGTGTAGCATAATGGTTGGAATGTGGGGGCTCTCTATCCTTTATCAAATTGGTATGAGTGTTGGCTTTTGGGCAGCATCGTTTAACACCAAGTTGTTCTTTGGAGTTGGACTATTTGGATGACGCCAACAACAGCCATACACTGACCAAAAGGGGAAGAAGTCCAAGAATCCAAATAAGCACGTGTCCTTCGAGCAGTGGACCATAGCCTACATGGAGCCATTCACACTAAATGTTTTCATCTCCAAGCGCCTCATCTCAACTTCACTCACTCACAAGGTCACGTGCAAGCTGCAAGCAGGTCGTTGTTGCAGGTACCAATTCTAAGGATATCAGAGCAGTGCTCAGTCTCAATCAGACATACCAGAATGTTTGGCCATAGGCCGGGTTAGGCATAGCAGGCGAGGGAAGCTGATGTGTGCAAGCTTCCTATACTCCAAGAGAGAGGGACAATTTTGAAGGTAAAACCAGGGCAGTAGTTCAATCACTGATTGACAGTGGCATTGATATTACAATTTATCTTTACTGATTTTCCTTCCTTCAGCACGATCTTGTTAATGTGCACTACTCCTAATAGGAAGATACTGACATCTTTGACATTGTTTTGAGAATATGCAAGATGTAATGTTGTTTCTTTTGTCGGTGATATGTAGATAATATTGACTGTATGTTTGGCAGTAGGGGGATTCAGATTTTGTTTTGGCTTTGTCCAAAAATTTACCTTGATCTTGGGTGAGCATTGTGGTGGATATCATAACTTTATATATATTTCTCCAATTTTACATGGTGTCGGCATTGACTCCTGCTCTTGAAACGTTATGGATGTCCATGCGAGGACGGTTATTTTGGTTCATCCTCTTTTAGCAGACAATTGTTACAAGGTTAGGTCCACAGTTGTTGGTCTGATAACATGGATTGGCAAGTAATATCCTACACGAATTATCATACCTTAAGTTAGTTTAGTTGTCTACTGTTCAGCCGTTTTACTAGAGTTCATAAAATATAGATACATAGATATTACTTTGCCTGCCTTCGTGTTGTGATGATAAATAATCAATTGACTCGATATAGCATGATTTAGTTATTTTATTCCTGTAGATAATTTTGACACTGATTATAAGGTGTTGTTTAGTCATTCTTTTGTGCTGTTTCTGAACTTATCTTATCTGCTGCTTTTTACATGTAAATTTTTGCCAATTTACTTTGGTGGGAGAAAAACGTTTTGTACAAGTTTGACCATGTCAATATGAGAGTCTCTCTAAATTGCAATGAGTTCAAGCTAGAACATCTTGAGACCATCAAAGAGAGAGAAAAAGGCCTTGGATCCAGTTTTCTATAGAATTTCTTTATAAACCACTCATCCCAGATTTCCGAGATTCACGAGTTGCAATAGTATCCGCATTTTACTCTGATCTTTTCCCCTGGACGTTGGGCTTTATATCAGGTAAAAGAGAGATATGTCCAAAATCCTATATGCTCACCAGTAGCATCCAATATTTCCAAAAGAAATAGAGAGAGAGAGAGAGCTAGTTATTGAAGGTGATATAATTGCTTCGTGAATCACCAATTTTAGATGCATCCCCTGCAAAAGCAGATGATCTAAGGATCACTCAGCTACTGAGCATGCTATAATTTCGTATGTTCTTCAGAGGGTTGGTATGAAGAAGAAAGTTTCACTTGCTACTTGCTATTATCAGATAATGTTCGAAGTCTGCTTTTCTGCTTTTGTCCGAGTTTAGTTGTGTTTATAGCTTTTGGTGCTTCATCCTCATAGCTCTTTCCATAAGCGCCAATATGGACTATGCAACTGTTTTTTAATTGAATTATGAAGTAATATTCTCTCCTAGCTAGGGAAAATATCATTTGGGGTCTAAAATCTTAGGAATTCTTAGTAATCAGATTCTCAATTGTTTCAAATGAGTTCATAAAATACATCAAATAGCTCACAAACTTAAAGCACCATATTCATTACCATGACATGTTTGTACTTAAAGTACTATATATCTTTGTACTACTTGAAGAAATCGTAATTTTTGTATATTGTATTATGATCTCTCTTGTACAAAGCTATATATATAAAGATATTACAAGAGCCCTAAATTAGGGATGATTGAGGATGCTTAAGGCAAGTAGAGAAAATACAGGAACAATATCAACAATATCTTAAATTAGATACAAAAGATAATATTGCTGACTAGAAACGTTATCATCCTCCCGCAAGTGAAGCATTGTCAACAATGTGAAGCTTGGACCGTAAAAGACGAACCCGTGCTAATGACAGTCCTTTGGTGAAGATGTCCGCGATTTGATCACTGGTGTTGATGTAACGGATGTCAAGTAACTGGCGACCCACCAATTCTCGAACATAATGATAATTTATTTCAATGTGTTTAGTGCGACTATGAAAAACTGGATTCCGAGTTAAAGCAATGGCAGAGATATTGTCACACCACAATACGGGAGCGCGTGGAAGTGAGATTCATAATTCTCGGAGAAGAAATAGGAGCCATTAAATTTCAGCAGTTGTTTGAGCAAGACAACGATATTCGGCCTCTGTAGAAGAACGTGCAACAGTAAGTTGCTTCTTTGCACTCCAAGAAACAGGGTTGGCCCAAGAAATAAACAATACCCACTGGTAGAGCAACGATCATCGGGACTGCCAGCCCAGTCAACGTCACAATAGGCATGTAAAGAAATAGGACCAGGCTGAATCTACATGCCATAAGAGATTATGCCTTTTAAATAGCGAAGGATACGCTTTACAGCACACCAATGGTGTTCTTCGGGTGCTTTGAGAAATTGACAAGCCTGATTAACAGCATAGCTAACGTCAGGACGACTAAGAGTAACATATTGAAGTGCTCCAACACTCCTATATAGTGTAGGATCTGAGACAGGGTCACTGCTTGAATGACTGAGTTTATTCGAGGTAGCAGGGCTGGAAACAGGCTTGCAGTCCACCATATTGGTGTGAGATAAGAGGTCATGAATATACTTTGCATGATGAAGGAAGATATGACGGGGGTTTCGTCGAATAAGCTGAATGCTCAAGAAATAAGTCAAGGGGCCTAATTCCTTCATCTGGAATGAGTGACGAAGTTCCTCAATGATAGCAGACATAGCTTTGGAATCATTTCCTGTTAAAATAATGTCGTCAACATAAGATAATAGATAGATAATAGTAGAGCCATGACTGTAAATGAAGAGGGACGGATCCGAGGTAGTGGTTGAAAAACCAATGTCTTCTAGCCGAGCTGTAAATTTTTCAAACCAAGCGCGAGGTGCTTGCCGTAGACCATAGATGGATTTGTGCATTAAGCAAACAGAATGAGGAGCAGCAGCATCAACATAGCCTGGTGGTTGAGCCATATATACAATTTCCTGGAGATCACCGTGTAAAAATGCACATTCAACATCAAGTTGTTGAATCGCCCATCCATAAGTGACCGCCAACGTGAGAATGACCCGAATAGTGGTATGCTTTACAACAAGACTAAAAGTGTCCACAAAGTCAATGCCGAGTTGTTGGTGAAATCCTTTCGCTACGAAGCAAGCTTGGTAGCGACTGATGGTGCCGTCTGGGTTTTGTTTTATCCGATAAACCCATTTACAGCCGACGACGTTCATGGTTGGATTAAATGGCACAAGGGACCAAGTGTGTTGTTCTTGTAAGGAATTAAATTCCTCATCCATAGCTTTTCGCCATTCAGGTGATTTGGAAGCTTGAGTGTAGCACGTTGGCTCCAAGGGAAGAGAAGAAGATAAAGCAATAGGATAACGAGAAGTAAAGGTTTTTGATTTGAAAATACCATGTTGAGAACGTGTGATCATGGGATGAGTGCGGGTGGGAGGTGGTGGGGGAGGGGGTGGTATGGTGGTAGGTGGTATAGAGGAAGATAAAGGAGGAGATTGTGGTTCATCTATAGTTAACGAAGCAGAGGCAGCACCATTGGCGAGGCTAATGGTGGGCTCAACTCATGTGGTATTCGTGGGGGTGGAGGTTGATGGTAGCTAAATAGAGATAGGACCAGGTGAGGGTAAAGTGGTAGGAGATTTTGGAGAGTTAGAGTTTGTGATAAACGGGTAAACAGATTCATCAAATTTGACATGACGAGATATGTAAACTTAGTGACTTTGCATGTCATAGCAGCGATACCCTTTATGAGAGGTACTATAGCCTAGAAAGCAACACGAAGAAGAGCGGAACTCCAATTTGTTAGAACAATAGGGACGGAGCCAGGGATAACAAAGGCATCCAAAGGCTCGTAAATGAGAACAATCAGGAACTTGTTGAAACAATCGTTGATATGGGGAAATTTGAGAAATAATAGGCATGCGGTTGATGAGATATACAGCTGTATTGAAGGCTTCAAACCAAAAGCGAGAAGGCATACCAGCTTGAGCTAGAAGGGTGAGACCAGTTTCAACCACGTGACGATGTTTTTGCTCGACGACACTATTTTGTTCAGGTGTATGTGGGCAGGAAAATTGATGACGAATACCATGTGTATGAAAATAAGATTCAAGTGCATCACTAGTGAATTCCACCAGCATCGGAGTGGAAGAATTTAATTCGATGGTTAAATTGATTTTCGACTTGCGGTTTAAAAGTCATCATCAATAAATATCCAGCTGTAAAAATCAGATTTATGGCGCATATGAAATATCCAGCTGTAACGAGAGAAGTCATCATCAATAAATAGTACATAATAAGAGAATTTTGAAATAGAAGACACTGGGGCTGGTCCCCATACATCACAATGAATCAGTAAAAGTGGAAATTGAGTGTGCGTGCGAGACAACGAAAAGGGAAACTTGCAACTTTTGCCTAACTGACATGCAGAACACAGAGAGTTGTCACATTTATTTGATATTTGAAGCTGTTTAAAAATAAGATGTTGAATAGCTGCAGAAGGGTGGCCAAGACGATGATGCCAGGTGGAGGAGTTAATGCGAGAAGAAAATGAAACTTGAGGTTTGAAGCTATGTTTGGGGAATTGCATAGGATAAAGCCCATTCTCAGTCCAACCATGGTGCAGAATTTGCTTCGTCAACTTGTCTTTCACAAAAAATTGAGAATCATCGAATAGAAAATAGCAATTATTGTCTTTAGCAAAACGACTAACTGAAATTAAATTGGTAGATACTAGAGGACAACGAAGTATATTAGTTAAATTCATGGAGGAAGTGGGATGTGAGAGAGAAGTGGAACCAACATGAGTAATAGACAAACTTTGGCTATTTCCAACCTAAACTTCATCAGAACCACTATAGGGAGCGGAGATGGAGAGATTACCCAGATCTGCTATAATATGATGGTTGGCGCCAGTATCGGTATACCAAGTGCCATCGTCAGTAGGTGGTGCAATAGCCATGGCAGCAAGTTTTTTAGGAGGATTGCGACCATGGTAAGCATAGTTCATGGGATGATAGAAGTCAATGGCACTATGGCCATGTTTGTTGCAAATCTGACAGATCAGCCGACCAGTGTTCAATTGACGACCTTGAGGTCGAAATGATGGAGTAGGATGAAGTCCGGCTTGATTGGAATGAACCCTGTTGTGTCCTCTATAACCAGTGCCACCCCTATTGAGACAAGGTGTGAATAAGTGCTGTCCAGGAGAAAGAGTTCGAGGTTGCCGGTTTGTAGCGAAGGCAGTAGTAGTTTTGAATAATGAATCATCAGTGATGCTAAGTTCTTCAGAGAGCAGGAGATTGTGTAAATCTTCAATAGTGATGGAAGTTTGATGAGCACAAACACGAATAGAGGATGCAAAAGAGCGGTAAGCAGCAGGTAATCCATCGAGAATGCAAATTAGGAGATCATCATCACTTACTGGAGATCCACAAATTGCAAGTTTATCAGCTAAAGTTTTGAATTGTTGGAGATATTCCTGCACGGTGAAGTTACCCTTCTTAAGGTGATGTAATTGTCTTTTTAGAGACATTACATGAGCAGGAGTGAGAGAGGCATAGCGACGAGCGAGGACATCCCACGCAGCTTTTGCGGGATGTAGCACCAACTACATATGGAAGTGCAGATTCAGATAGAGTAGCGTTGATCCAGGAAAATAGCATTTGATCTTTTTCGATCCATGTCTTGTAATTTTCATCAGTTGAAGTAGGCGCTTGGGAGGTTCCATCAATGTAAGACATGAGGTTGTGACCTTTGAGAATTGGTTCGAAAAGAGAACACCAAAGAAGATAGTTCGAGCTATTCAGTTTGATGCCATAGATGAAGACGACTGAGATGATGGATTAGAGTGTCGCGACCTATTTTTTCGGGTGTGACCACCTAGGTTTTGGCTAATGGATTATTAAGCCTAGACTTAATTCGGGCTCTCCCAAGCCCATACCAATTCGCGACTTAATGTTCAATTTTTATAACATGCAATTGATTCTTTAATCAGGAGTCGCCACTAATCTATTTCTTGGTGGGTCGATTAGAAACCCAAGTAAAGTAACGGGAGTTTCACTTTACTCCTACGAACTAGAGACTATGGGTACGGGGACTTGGTTACACTAGATTTCTCTAATGCCCTTTCGGTACCATTATTTTATTTTCAAAAAATGTTTTTGCAGGCAATTCGGATTGATTTTAAATTTATTTCCTAACATGTGAAGTGATCATGCGGGTGCGCAAACCACTAATTTAACACCCAATAAAAAGTAATGAATAAATTGCAAAAATAAACTTACCTCCAAGGAACGAAAGCATCTGCAATGTTAAATTGGAAACCGCATCAACAACCCTAGATATGGTTTCTAATTACCATGCGATTTTTTTGTTTTCACTTAATTAATGAAAATCATGCAATATGCAATGCAATATTAGCTAAATGACCTAATTCTAATGACATGCAATTTCTAATTAAATAGGCCTAGCAAAAATACTAAATGACATGCATCCCGTTGAATCTAACCCTAATGACGTGCATATGACATTTTTTTTATTTTTTCCTAAAAGAATGCATTTTATCATAAATAATAAAACTAATTTAACCTATGACATTTTTTTTGTATTTTTCAGGTGAAACGTGAAAATTACCTATTTAGATTAAGATCCTATTTAATTTATATTAGGAATTAGGTTGGGCCAAATCCTAATTTAAACTAAAACATTATCTTAACCTAAATAATCCTAAAATGCAATATATCTAAAAAAATACCTAAACTTTATGATAAATTAAGAAAAAATATTATCTAGAATTGAACTAAGTGCAATTTAGTCCTAATATGCAATGACGTGCAAAATATGCTTTAACACTACATGACATGTATATGATGATTTTTTGTTGTTTTTATTAATTTTCGAAATTAATAATTGCCAAATAATTAAAACATGCAACCTAAATTAAAATCTAGCAACCTAAATTGATTTTTTGATTTTTTAAATAAAATTCTTATTCTAAACATGTAAACCCTAAAACATGCAATATTCTAATTTAAACATATCTCGAGATAAACAAGGCAATTAAGACGAGACAATTCATTCAAAATCATCAGAAATATCGCACATCGTTCAGATCAAGAGACAATATTTCGCTAATAAAATCAATAAATTGATCTTAAGCCTTAAAGATCAAAATATCAATTTTATTCCCGCTTAATTAATTATTTCATCTAAGGCCTTATAGATGAAATAAAAAATCCTGGCGCGGTTGCGAATCAGTTGATAGGGTAAAATTCTCAATCGCATATTAAAGACTAATTATACTAAAAAGGACGAGATAAAGTAAAATAACAAAAATAATGAAAATAAAATACATAAATAGAAGAAAAAGCTACCTAAATTGATTCTTTTTCTTTTTCCCTTTTCTTTTTCAGGAGAAAATGATGGTTGCTCCGGTGAGGGGGATTCGCCGGCAACGGACTCCGGCAAGAGCAGCAAGGGTAGCTACCGGCGAGGGACTCCGGCGAGCAGCGGCAGGGGAGGCTCCGGTGGCGTCAGGTCGCGGCAGGGACAGCAGCGCGGCGGCGGCTGAGTGTTGGGCAGAGGCGAGTGGGTCGCGAAGGCGGCTGGTGTCGCGTTGGCGCGGGAGCAGTGCAAGTTTCGGGCGTCGGGTTGAAATGCGGACGGAGCGGCGAGACCGGTGGCGCAGCGTGGCGGAGGCGCGGCGGAGCTCGGAGATCAACGAGCGGCGTCGCGGGTGGAGCAGAGGTGTTGTAACGGCGCGGCGTCGGCGAGGGCGGGAGTGCGGTCGTCGGGATCGCGGTCGCAACGTCCGGTGAGCGGAGATGGGCGGCGAAGGCACCGGATGCTGGGCTGAGGAGGAGTTGGGGCGCTCGGGTCGCGGAGGTGGCTGGTGTCGCGGTGGCGCGGCTCCGGCTGGGGTGCGTTGGGCTGAGGCGAGCAGCGACGGTGCTGGCTCCGGCGACGTCGGGCAACGGATCCGGAATTGCAGGCGTTGGCTGGGCCGTGCTCAGCGCCGATCGTGGGTTGCAGAGACGTGGAAGCGTCGGGCTCCGAGCAGATGCGCGGGCTGGGCGACGCTTGGCGTCTGGCGGAGGCGCGGTGAGACCGGTGGCAGGGCGTCGGTGACAGTGCTGGGCTGTTGGTCGCGGTGGGCTTCAGCCTCAAGCGGCGTTGGGGCGGCATGAGCTTCGGGTGTCGGGTGAAGCCAAGGGCAAGCGAACCAGTGGCGGTGTGGAGGCGCGGCGGAGCTTTGGAGATCAACGGGCGGCGTCTCGGGCAGAGCAGGGGTGTTGCAGCGGCGCGGCGTCGGCGAGGGCGAGAGCGCGGTCGTCGGGGCGCGGTGCGAGGTCAGGAGCGGCGGTGGTGCAGTGGTGGGTGGCGCTCGGTGATCGTCAGGAGCGGCGGGCTTCGTCGGAGCTCCGGCGTCGGATCTCCGCGAGTTACAGCGCGCGAGTGAGGAGTGGATTTGGGGAAGATGATGAACAGTAAAGGTCAAATCAACCTTTACTGTTTTTACTTTTCTCTTTTCTCTCCTACTCTTTCTCTCACGTTCTGACTTTTTCTTTTCCTTTTTTTTGGCAGTTTCTTTTGCACTTTCTGCAGAAGAAATTTTCTTCTCCTTCTCCCTTTTTTTCTCCAATTTTTTAGAGAAGCCCCCTTAAAACACGAAAGTTATGGCTCCTTTTATAGTGATTTTCATATGGCCATTTTTATAGCAACTTTCGACTTTCCATCTTCTGTTGCATTAAATCAAGCCTGCAAATCGGAACGTGATTTCGCAATCAGCTCGATCTTTCTCAGATTTCTTTCATTTTGCAAAATTCTTGCCCTTTGTTCACCTGATTTTTAATTGTTTCTGCATTTATCAAAATCTGAACATCCATCAGAATTTCAAATTTGACATGCATAATCAATCAAATCAATTTCCCCCATTTTCATTTTTTTTCTTTTATTTGTTCAAAATGCAATTTTATTTTTCCAAAATTAGGTGTCAACATAGAGCCTATCAACATTTTCTTTGGGAAGAAGAAAGTCGATGAAGAATGAGAGGAGAAGGAGATTTGAGGATCGTAAGGCGAATTACGCTAAATGCAGCTCTGATACCATGAAGAAATCGTAATTTTTGTATATTGTATTATGATCTCTCTTGTACAAAGCTATATATAAAGATATTACAAGAGCCCTAAATTAGGGATGATTGAGAATGCTTAAGGCAAGTAGAGAAAATACGGGAACAATATCAACAATATCTTAAATTAGATACAAAAGATAATATTGCTGACTAGAAACGTTATCACTACTCAAATGTCCACAGTTTAACATCATCTGTATACAATAAGAATATGCATTAAAACATTATTTATGAGTTTCTAGGACAAGCTAGCTGCATGCGATCGGGGGTATTTACTGCTGGATCACATTATAAAAATGTCATTTTCCATGCGCTTGTTTTCAGTGAAGTACAAGTTAGATCTTGTCCGAAGCATCTTCTCCTTTCTATTCCCGCGGATGGTCACAAAGCAGAGTCGGAGTTTGGTCCTGTCGCGTCTTAATAAAAATGTACAAGTAGGCTCGAGAACCTGGTTACTCGGACTATCCATGCTGAGGAATCTGTTGCTTTCACGGCCGCTACTGAAATAATATTTCGCTGTTCCCAATTTAGAAAACAAAGATTTGCTTCTGAAAGTGTGAGCTGTCCAAAATCTCTCTTCAAATGTCCTGTTTGATATGGTTCCTTGCCAAATCTTTTCATTGCTTTATCTCTCGTACTCGGGTTTACTAGGATCTTTTCCTGAGAATATCCAGAGGAGTTGAGTGTGGGCTCTCGTCCTATTTCGTTGTCATCATATCCTCTAATATGTTACTTGAGGCATTAGTGACTTGACATACAGTGAGACTTGCTGCGGGAGAATTCATTAGTCATTGAGTGCTTCGACTTCAATACTAGATCAACCATGCACATGTAGGGTAAATGCCTTTCCTCTCAACACCACCTTAGACTACCGGTCACCTCGCGACATGTAATGGCACGGGAGCCACACAGCCTCCACAGTCAGAGGCCAGAAGGTTCCGGACGTCTCAGCCTTCGGCAGGCTTGCTTGGGGCACCGCCACAGGCGGCGCTGCTTGCCCACCTGACCATAAACAAGGTGTGTTGGGCGATCCCTGTCGCGACCAAGCAAATGGAAGCCACTTGCTCTGAGGAGGACATTTTAGCAGCTATAGATGACACCATTGGCGATGGGGTCGATGTACCATTGGCGATGGGGTCGATGTACTGAGCATCTCCCTAGACATCAGCAAGCCTCTCCGGCTCTCCCTTACACTGAGGACTCTCTAGCCCTTGGCACGTTCCAGGCGATGAGAAACGGCATCGCGGTGGCATGCGCCGTGGGGAACGCCAGCCCTGCCAGGTCAACTCTATCGAGCTTATTACAGTAAACCTCCCATGGCAGATTTGGAGAAACGTCACAGAAAGATATGGTGCAAATCTTGCTTTACCAGCTTTTCATCAAGGCCGTGAAAAGGTGTCTGTCATTCTTAAATAGCTTAATACTCCGCATTCTAACGAGCCCTTTGACCATATTTAACGTGAATTTTGCAGAAGTTGCCAGTAAAGAAGATGATTATGTAGGTCCCAAGGAGTAGCATCATGTAAAAGTTCATTTCCAGGATGGAATCTTGAATCTAACATCTTATTGATTCTTTTTTGGTGAAAGACCTAAGTGTTGATTAAAACGCTTCCACAATGCACTTACAGCACATCTTTCTTAATATTTACATGTTTTTTTCTCTGGACAGGGTCACTATTCTTGTCTTACTCGGCATCACCATCTCTCTTATCGCAGCAAAAGAAAAATGAAAAATGAAAATGAATGTCCATAGTCGCAAACCTGCTCATAGAAATCACATAAGCGGTGCTGGTGATCACCATCGAGATTGCTTGCAAGCCATGTCTTGACATATCAATTAACCCCGATTATGACCCTACAGATCACGATGGCATGCTCACTCTTGTACCCTGACCCTCGCAACACCAGTTACATGTGAATTTCAAATGAAACTCGACCCCGCCATGGCCACTGGCCTCAGGGCTCATTGTTAGAAAGTAGCTATGTCCAAGTCGCAATAGTACAATCAATGAAAAAAAATGAAAAAGAAAATGAAGTACTGTCTCTTTTCATTGGATGACATCATGTCTAATATCTTCTTGTTGATAGCCTAGTTTGCAACTTGAAAATCATAGGGTGATGTTGGAAAATTTTAATTTTACTCATTGCAGAACTCCTAAAATACTTTGAAGCATGCAAATATTACCTGTGAGTTTTCTCATGACATTTTCAAAATCATCATTTCAAATGTTGCTTATTTTTCTTGCTTCATTCTTTATATTCGAACCATTCGCTATAAATACTTGGACAAGATGAACCAGTAGAACCACATACTAGCCCATACTTCGGTTCAGCCTCTGGTTCCATTTTCAAAAAATTGGCTATAATCAAAACTGGAATAGTTGACTAAAAGCCATATGTTCTTTCTTGAATGGTGGGTACATTAAAATCTTTAATTAAGAGCCCTCACCTTTGGTTCATATTTCTATTCATCGAATTTCTTTAATGGACGACCTCACTTTTAATTTATTAGAATACCATTCGAAATAAAGTGCAAGTTTATATGTAGATTATAACAATGGGGAATCGGATATTGTTACTTAAAACATTGCTTCGTCATTTTACTAAGCGAGTGGATCCACAAAAAATATACATTTCAAACATGTGTAAGGAGAGATAGAGTTCTATGCAAACACGTGCTAACCAAACTTCTTCAATTTGAAAACAAGAGTAAAAATGAAATTTACCATACTTGATATAAATGGCTATCTTATTATACATTCCTAATTGTAGGAAATTTTCTCAAACCATGCCTTTAGTTAGTGAGTTACAAATTATGGATCACCTACATGCAAATAAAAATATGGGTGATGTCCGTGCTATCCTGACTCGTACTTCATTATGCTTAGCACATGAAATTGTACATGACTACATTATCTAACTAAATTCAATCCACCATTTACCTCTCAACCTCATGTAATAATTGATGATAGATAAAATGTTGAAAATTCTAGATCAACTTTCAGCTTGATTGGTTTGTTTGATACATTTGTCATCCTTTTTTAGATCAAGGCATCATCCTCTTTTATTCTGAATAAAGATCACTAGGTACTCAGTTACAATTAATAACTTAAAAGAAAAGAAACTTCTTACTTCTCCATAAAGATCACTAGGTAAGCATTGTCGAGCTTTAGGGAAAATCATCCCTATCATAGCAAATCATTGATAACCTCAATTATCTCAATAAGTTTCACCAACTCTATACATGTCGTGTCCATCATGGAACAAGAGATGTGCATGATCGCAAATACATCTCCTAAATTTTCTTAGCACGCATTTAATATTGATGATTATCCAAGTGAGATATCTAAGTTATCTCCAATATTGAAGGACATTTTGAGAGAAAATTAAAGGGGACAATTTATTTTAATAAAAGACAACTCAAAATTTTGATCGATATTTATTAAAGAAATAGTGCCAAGAGCAACCGAGATTGTTTCACAGTTACATACCTCACTGCCAAAGTGCACGAAGTAGGGATTCAACGGAGTGTGAATTAATATGGAGATTAGTGTGGAGAAAAATTAAAAAAAAAAATGCAAGAAATATGTAAATTGCATTGAAAAGGCAAATTTCCAGGAAAACAAAATGGTCTATCAAAAAGTAAAGATAAACATAGATTGTAGGTTTGCTTGATTGTTGAAAGAGAGAGCTTTACAATCCCAAAAACATTGGTATTTACAATCCAAATGCTAAGAATAACCATTCCCTCCAATACGTACAAGAACCACCCACGTAACTCCAAATTTTCCACCTCTTCGGAGACTCCAACTTCAAAGACGAATGCTACCACGTGCAAACTCAATCATGAGCTCTCCCTAGTTACTTCCCCAGACTTGCCTGTACATCTGCCTGATTTGTTGCTTGCCCTTTCTCTGCTTTTTTCTTCCCCTCTCATAAATTTTGGATTAGCATCCATTATACGTAACTATATTTGGTAATGATAGCTAATATTTCGAAATTGTTAAATTTTCATCACAGATGTAGCTTCTCTCTCACTTAGTGCTTATGATTTTTTTTTTTTTAATTTCCTTATAAATTTATCTTCAACAAAAGAGTTCCATCTCATCTTCAATTCATCAGATCAGTCTAAATGTGGCATTAATGGATGATACTTCATCAACTTTGCAATTTTAACTAAAGGAATAACTCAATAAAAATTATATATAAATTAGAGACCATATTAGAAAAAAAGAGAGTACGTGGACAATATTGAATAAATTGAAGAAGTCAAGGCACTAGCACTTCCATTATCCCTTAACTTTTCACATAAGTTTTATGAAAAGATTTTTCCAAAGGCTGTGTTATATGCTAGTGTATTGCTCCAAGTTCTTTTTCTATAATTGTGAGTGGTCTGAGACTTTCCAGTTCAATAATTAGAAGCCACTAATTCGAATCCCACCAACTGCATACAAACCACTTTAAATTAAAACCACTTGCCTAGGCAAAATGATTGAACTCAATAAGTTCGTGACACATGTAGGTTCTTTCATGGACCTCCAAATAATTGGGTCTGCATGTTCGTATTCCCTAAATTTTTTATAGAAAAATGATCAATCACAACTTTAAAGTCATCTATCACAAAATAAAATAAAATAATTTACCAACACATCCCAATTAATTAAATCACTTATTAAAATCATCAAGCACAAATTAAAAAATCCTCAATAATGAATGATTTCACGCTAATAATAAAGCTAAAATGTAAACCTCACGGTCCTCCCTATTGCTTTGCACTTCCCTCTCCGCAGTGATTCTGAGTCAAATTCGACATTGGCCTTACCCAAGCTTCTTCCTAGAGATTTCCACAAAAATTTCAAACACGGCACAACTTTATTTTATTTCTCAATTAATCCATCATCTTTGAAGCATACTACTCATCACCAGTGAAATTTGCCAGTAAAGCAGATGATTACGGGACCATAACATAAGTATTGTGATACATTGCTTTTTTGGCCAAAGACCCAAGCGTTGACCAAGAGGTCTTTTAGCAAAAGACCAATTATTTGAAAAGGTTTACAGGCAAAAAACCAATTTACGACCATGTGTGTTCAAATCAAACTTCTTGATTGGAAGTTGTTGTGTATCGACAAAGTTGTGGTTTCTTGTTGCCTTGTTCCGCTTGTCTTTGTACGATATGCAAATAATCCATTGGTGCAAACATCGGACAAAACCGCAATTCTGAATTCTGTCCCCATCAGATTTTTTTTTTCATTTTGATTTTCATGGCAACGTGATCCAATGAATATCCTTAAAGTCTACGAGATGGGGCATTCTTGTATAATCTCGTGTTAATGAGCACAAGGTAGCATTATATGATAGGAATTCTCCAACGACTCAGTAACTTGTTAACGAGTGTGAATGATTTTGTACAGGATAATTATCAAAAAAATCTTAAATCTATTATATATGTGTTAACTTAGTTATAAACCTTTCAATTTTGTCAATTTAATTATAAATATTTTCATATTTTTCCAATTCGGCCTATCTAGTCAATTTTAGTTGGAAATCGATGATGTGGATATTAATCGTTCGATGTGACACAGCCACCATTGATGTAGACATTTTAAAATATCTTAATGTTTTTAAAAAAAATTCTTTTTCTTTTTTTTTTGTAGATTGAGGACTAGCAAGGGTCACCAGCTGACCTCGCCAGCTAATATTGTTGCAACTCAAGAATTATCCGCAGCAAGTCCTTCGAATACATGAATCTTCTTTTTCTTTCTAGTTTATGCATTAGTAAATCTATTTAGTTCCCCAAATGCCAGCTCCCTTTCACTCTAGATTAAGAATTTCAATAAATTTCTCTAACAATGTAGCACCCTTCTATAGAGCTCAAGATTTGGTCGCAACTCTCTAATCAATGATTGGTCTCCAAAAAAGATACTCTAACAGAAGCCTTCTCATCATTTTTCTGACGTGCATGTTTTCCTAAATAACAGATTGAATATTTATTAAAAATCATGGATATCAACATTCAGTCTTCGAAAGATGTCAAACGGTAACTATGTGCCCCTCCATATCATTAAATAAGTGTTTCTTCTTCGTGTGTTACCTTTGATTCTTTTGAAATACTGAATTCTGATGATGTTTTGTAATTGCTAGAAATTGATTAGATTAGAAATTGGCTGGTCCCATGTAGAAGAAGTTGCACTCAAGCTCTTCCATCACTATGAGGTTAACATTCTCTTTTAGTATGATCCTGTTGTTAGCACCCAGATTTTGACTAAATATTTAGTATCAAAATTGCGTAGAAAACTAAAGACCAATTTAGCTCGAACAAAAAGATTTTCACATCACATAGGCATTAATATTATTTGCATAAACTAAGTTTTATTTTTCTTTTATTTCCCTTATTTTACTTCATTTTGAATAAATACAATTTTTAAAAAATTATTATTACTAATTAATAAAAAAAAATTGGTTTTGGGGGGGCTGGGCCTAATCCCAGCCCCTTTTCTCTTTTCCGCGCGTGCCCAGGGCCCATCTCGCCCGCCAGCTCGGTGACTTCGCAGCCTGGCCCTCTTCTTCTCCTTCCTTCAGTCCTTCCTTCCTTCGTCGTATCAAGGGGGTGAAGGAGAGAGAAATCAGGAGAGCTCTTCAGAGAGTAAGTGAGATCTGAGAGCTGTGATCTGAAGAGCTGTGAGGTGGAGGTGGAGGAGAGAGAAATCGGGGGGTTTTCTAGAGAGCGAGGCCGTGAGAATAGGAGAGATCCAAGGGCGGAGTGAGATCTGAGAGATAGAACCGAGAGCGAGTGTTCTCCGGTGACAAATACACTTGAAACCCGGCCGAAGATCCGTCGACGTTACCCACTTCCCGAACCAAAACCACGGTAGGTTGAGTTCCGATTCTTTCGGTTGTGCCGACTTGGGGTCGGCTTCCCATGGATCTCGGCTCGGGAGCGCGCGAGGCGGACGGACGTACCCCGATCTTCGGGCTTGTTCGCCGTCCGACGCCGTGAGCCGGGTAGGGACCCTCGGCCGAACCTCCCCTGTTTCGTGCCCTGTTTTGCCCCGTCGCGAGTTTCGCCGTTTGTCCACCGCGCATGATTTCCGGCCCCGTTCGTATGTATGCTGCGACTCTTGGGTTGTTGCTTTTCGATTGTTGTTAGCTTCGGCGTGAGTCGGGGCTCTGTTGGTTCGTTTTCCCCCTCTTTAGTTAATGCGACTTACCTGTTTGACGAAACGCCTAACTGAAGTGCGCGCGCTTGGTCTCAGTCCTGCGTCCATTTTGGGCGTTCGTGGTCGGTGAAATGCGTTTTGATAGATCCACGCGGATGTTCCTTCGCTTCTTACGTTCTTGTTTGGACGTTCCTTTTGCGCGTCGTGTTTCCGCAAGCAACCGACTCTTGACCAGTGAGATTGAAGGGTGGTGGCGCCCCGATCACAGTGATGGCTGTGCGATGATTGAACACGACCGGCAGCGGTACCGGAGCTTTGGTTGAGTTTTGAGTTCCTCTTATCTTACCACTTGAATTTGCTCGCGTTATTGGTCCGGTCGTAAAGAAGATGGTGGCGGAGGAGAGGGAAGCGTGAAAGAAAGGAATAAAATGAAAATGAAAAGAAACGGAGTGGGGAGGAGGGGCGATAACTTTATTAAATAAAAAAAAGCCTCCCTTTTTGTCTCTTGGTCACGAGAGTACAAAAGCGCGGCGCTGTATGACCACACGCACAAGATAGGACAAGACAAGAGAGAGAAAGCTAAGAAGAATAAATGAAAAGGGACAAAAAGGGGGCTCTTCTCTGGCCATCCGGATGCACGATCCAGGTCAGGTTTATATTATCTTGTCATTTAAATTTTTTAATAAAAAATCAGTTAAAAAGTTTTTAAAAAATTCGAAAAATTCTCAAATTAGGGAAAGGCCTAAAAATGTTTTTTTGGAGTTTTTTTTTTAATGCATAAAAAATTTGTCCAAAAAAAAAATCAAACTTCAAACTTTAAACAAGATTAAGCATCGAAAGGACATTAGTTGATACTTAGTGTGATCAAATTCTTAATCTTAATTTCTTTGAATGCGCTGGAGTAAAATATTTCTTTCAATATTTTATTTAGATTTTTAATCAACTCAACTCAAATCAATTAATGGCGACTCCTAAATAAAAATAACTTGCAAGTTAAAAATTCATATCATAAATTGTGAATTAGTGGGCTTGGGGTAGCCCGAACTAAGCTCAATCTTAGCGCCAATCATTAGCCTCTGTGCCCACGGTAGGGCTTTGGGAGGTCGCAACATCCATTAGTGGCTTTTGCATGCAGGTGCAAGAGGAGCTTTGCACCCCGAGTTTGTCGTCAACCTATATTGCAGACACATTTTTGGAAATATAATGTAATTTCTTTTCTTATCAATCATCTGGTTCTTTTGTCACAGTAATACTAAATTGTGTCCATATACTCTGTTATTTTCCCCTTTTAATATGTGCATTGTAAGGCCGACTTTTGAGTTAGATTCAATAGAATTGGCAAAGGTCGGGCTTTGATATCTGGTGGCAGTGAAATCATTTGAGTTGGTTTGTCTCAAATACTCATTGCTTTTGGTATTTAAGAGACTACATTGAACCCTCCCACTATGTTCCTCATTGCCATCAGTATACTTGTTTGTGGGATTGTTCTTTCATGAGGAGAATATTGGTGATTGTGAAGGAAGAATGTCCTAAATTGCATGATCATTATCGTTTCCAACAAACTGCCAATGTTGACTAGGGGTGATCGATTCCCAGTCCAATCCAATCCCACCTAGGAAATGGGAATCGAACCGGGAGGATCGCCTCCCACTATTTGGACAAGGACTAGTCCAATCCCACCTAGGAAACGAGAACCGAACCAAGGATCGCTTCCCACTATTTAGACAGGGGATCGAACCGATTGGACCGATCGATCCAGTTTAATGGAACTTGCCACTTAGCCGAAAAAAAAAAAAAAAGAATACTAGAGTTGTTACTATTGTATGTTTTATTACTATTTTTATGAACATAAGAAAATATTTATGAAAAAAAAGAGTTGGTCTAGTCCAATTCTCCCTCGGAATCGGGAACAAGACAAAAAATCATTGGTTTCATTTTTATGAAACCGAGAACCAGACTGACACCCTCGGGAACCAGACCGTCAACTATTACAAAATAGGACTAGACTAAATCAAATCTAGATCCAACCATGAAATGATGTATCATGATCACTTTATTGTGGTCGATTTGCAAATGTTTGTTGGATCTTTTAGGTTAACACTCTTCTCACTATGAGGAGAATTTTGGTGATTGCGAAAGAAGAATGTCCTAGATTGTGTGCTCATTATTGTTTCCAACAAAGTGCCGATACATATTATTTTCAGTTAGCTTGTGCTCTTGTAAAGAGTTGAGAGACAAAATCATTCACGAAATCATCTGTGAACTCAAAATGTCTTAACAAGAATTCACACATCAATCCAATTGCCGACTATTACAAAATAGGACCAGACTAAATCAAATCCAAATCCGACCATGAAATAATGAATCAGAACCGTTTTATTATTGTCAATTTGTAAATCTTTGTTGGACCTTTCGAGTTAAAACACTTTTCTCGCTATGAAAAATGTCAATGCTCGAGAGACTCCATACATATAAATTTAGTGACTAATCCTCTTATGATCTTGGGGACTCGACATTGTTAAATTAATGTCTCAAGTTTGGATTCGAATAACGATTTGTTAAATCAAATATGTTGATAAAGATTTCCCAAGTAGAAGAAAATTCGTTGGACTCTTGAAGATGCACAAAAGAGGAAATATAAAAATAAATAAATAAATAAAAGGAAGCAAAGTTTTTCTTCTTTGTTGCGAAATCCGAAACATGAAGGAGTCCTCTGCACGTACGCATGAATCCAAGCGTAGGTGGGTCTAGGTCAAAGTTTGATCTAGGCACACGTATAAAAGTAGAAAGAAGCCTCTTAAGCATCTTCCCCACGTGAAGCCATAAAGAAAAAGAAGGTGGGCCCCAGGTCAAAGGTTTGACCTTTTGGGCTATATATATATATATATCAGAATTTTTCGTGAGAAGCTACAAGCCGCACATAGAGAGAAGGACGGTGCCACTGAAGCCTACATAACCAGGAAAAGAAAAGGAGCTGCATGTAGGAGCCGCACGTCAAGCTGAAGAGAGAGGCGTGCGCATTATACTTTGAGCGAAAGGGACGCACGATAATTTTGTGCCGTGAGTTTATACTCAAATGAGTTGTTTATTTATAAACACTTTAGATTTAGGGTTAAATCTAAGTGTGGGAAACACTTAAGCGTGAGTGATTATAAACTCTAATTCTCCGATTATAGTGAATTATTTGCTGCTGACTCTCCCCGTGGACATAGGTACCGATACTCGAATCGAGTCACGTAAATTTCTGGTGTCCTTATTATTTCTCGCTTATTTCTCTGGTAATTTCACGTTGACATAAATTGTAAAATCATGTCGTTCCCGCGTATTATATTCCAACAATTGGTATCGGAGCTTGGGATCAAGTTGGATTTCTTGATTATGATTTGGAGCTTATGTTTATCTAATTATTATTTGGAAATTCTGTTATTGCAATTATGTCTAAACGGAAATCTAAAATTGAGAAGTTTAATGGAAGCAACAACTTTGTGTAATAGAGCATTAAGATACGGGCATTATTGACAACACAAGGTTTGGCTAAGGCATTAGATGGTGAAAATGAGTTGCCTATTATAATGAAAGCCTCAGAGAAGATAGAGTTAATGGAAAAAACAAATAGTACAATCCTGTTAAATTTGTCAGATGAGGTCTTAATAGAGGTTGCTAAGGAGAAGGATGCCACAGCGTTATGAGCAAAACTTCAAAAACTCTATGTGAAGAAAGGTTTGAATAATCGCTTGTACATGTTGAAGAATATGTTTCAATTTAGATATACTGAAAGTACGTCTATCAGAACCCACCTAGATGAATTTAATAAACTCATGATGAATTTGAAAAACGTCAGTAAGGTACTTGATGATCAAGAACATGGCATGATGTTGTTAGTCTCTTTACTAGAGTTATGGGAGCACTTTATTGATTCATTGTTGCAAGGGTGTACTACAATTACCTCATAATAGGTAAAGTCCGCCTTATTCTCTAAGGAGTGGCAGAGAAAGTTGCGAGATAACAATCTGACACAAGGAGTAGTGCAAGCACTGATGATTTGAGGTAGATAACAACATCGAGGGCCTAGTAGCAGCAAAGGTAAAAGCGTATCAAAATCACGCCATAGAAAGTCCAAAGGACACATGAAGTGCTTTGAGTGTCACGAGGAGGGGCATATTAGGAGAGACTGTCCAAAGCGGAGGACTAAAGCTGATAGGTAGAATGCCACAAGCAGTGTGGCAAATATTGCCAAAGGGAGCAATAGTGATGCATAAATTGTTTTATGTGTGACTGCTACTTCGTCAGGAGATGAATGGGTGCTGGATTTGAGGTGTTCTTATCATATGACGCCTCATAAGAACTAGTTTATTACTTACCAAACTTTAGATGGTGGTAGAGTTTTTTTGGGGAATAATGCAGTCTGTAAGGCTGTGGGGATAGGGACAATTCGAATTCGGATGCATGATAGGGTGGTGCGCACATTGACAAATGTGAGGTAAGTACCGGAGTTCAAGAAGAATCTTATTTCTCTAGGGACACTCGATGACATCGGCTGTGGGTACACCGCTGAAGGTGGAATACTGAAGATCTCTCGAGATGCCATGACAATGATGAAAGGGAAGAAAATGAATACTCTCTATCATCTACTAGAAGAGATCATGACTGGAACCGCTGCAGTTTCATCAGGTGAGTCAAACTCTAACTTAACTCAGTTATGGCATATGCTTTTAGGGTACATGAGTGAGGTAGATATGACGATGCTGAGTGAAATGGGGTTGTTGAAAGGTCAGAACAAGGAAACTTGACTTATGTGAACACTGCATCTTTGGGAAGTAGCACCGAGTTAAGTTTACTACAGCTATTCATTCAACCAAATGACCAACTGAATATATTTATTCAGACGTCTGGGGCCCGTCTTCAGTTTCTTCGAAAGGAGGTGCTCGATATATGCTAACATTTATCGACGATTATTCGAGGAATGTATGGGTTTACTTTCTGAAACACAAATATGATGTGTTTGATCGGTTCAAGAAATTTAAGGCATTGATTGAGAAGTAGTCAGATAAACAAATCAAGTGCTTGAGAACCGATAATGGCATGGAGTTTTATGGTAAAGATTTTACCGAGTTCTGCAAGAAAGAATGTATTGTGAGACACCGTATAGTACTTGGGACACCATAGCAGAATGGCGTGGCAGAACAGAAGAACAGAACTTTGCTTGAGCGAGCTCGATGCATGCTTTCGCATGCAAGACTTGGCAAGGAATTTTTGGCCGAAGCAGTAAACATGGCGTGTTACCTAGTTAATTGATCTCCATCGTCTGCTATCGAGTGGAAGACTCTTGAGGAAGTATGGTCAGGGAAACCTATTGATTATTCCGAATTACGTATATTCGGATGTCTTGCGTATGCTCATGCGAGTGATGGTAAGCTTGAGCCGAGGGCGAAGAAGTGCATATTTCTAGGTTATGCACATGGGGTGAAAAGTTACCGGCTGTGGTACATCGATCCTTGATCACCTGGTTTTCTAATAAGTAAAGATGTGATCTTCGACGAGACTGCAATGCTTTAACAAAGGAGTTTTAAGACACAACCAGCAGAAAAGATAGATCATTGTGTCATTAGTGAGGTGGAGCTTCAGGTGGAGGCTCCGGAGATCCCGAAGGTAACTGAAGTTGAGACTACAGATAAAGCCGCAATTCCTGAAATCAGTGATAGTGAACAACCAGCAAAGTCGCAGCACATTATAGCCGCAAATAAACAAAGAAGACAAATTAAATCGCCGGTACGTTATGGTTATATAGATATTGCTTATGCATTGACTATAGGTGATGAGGTGGAGATAGATGAGCCTTCGTCTTACTCTAAGGCAATGGGTAGTTCGGAGTCGTCACAGTGGCTAGGGGCTATGAATGAAGAGATGGAATCACTCCATCATAATTAGATATGAGAGCTAGTCAAAGTACTCAAGAGCCAAAAGATTATCGGAAGTAAATGGGTCTTCAAACAGAAAGAGGGCATTCCCAGTGTTGAGGCAGCAAGGTATAAGGTGAGACTTGTGGCGAAGGGGTATACACAGTGTGAAAGTATTGACTATAATGAGGTGTTCTCTCATATGGTAAGACATATTTCTATTCGTGTTTTACTTGCCTTAGTTGCTTCATAGGATCCCGAGTTAAAGCAACTAGATGTGAAAACTGCGTTTCTTCACGGTGAGTTGGAGGAGCAAATTTACATAAGTCAACAAGAGAGATTTGCTATTCTAGGTAAAGAAGATCACGTTTGCTTGTTGAAGAAATCTTTGTATGGGTTGAAACAGTCTCCTAGACAATGGTATAAACATTTTGATGCTTTCATGGCTAGTCAAGACTACACAAAAAGTTAGATGGATAGCTGCGTTTATTATAGGATATTGAAGAATAGTTCTTTGATTTATTTACTCTTATATGTTGATGTTATGCTAACAGTAGCTAAAAATATGTTTAATATTGATGTGCTGAAGAGACGGTTAAATGCTAAATTTGATATAAAAGATTTAAGTGATGCAAATAAAATTTTGGATATGGAGATTTTGCATGACAAGACTGCAGGAGTTTTATGTCTATCTCAATATATATATTAAAAAGATCGTAGCACGTTTTAATATGTAGTCGGTTAAATCTGTAAGTACACCTTTAGCGAAGCACTTTAAATTTTCAGATAAATTATCACCGCAAACTGAGGAGGATGAGGAGCATATGTCCCATGTTCCTTATTCTAGTGTCGTGGGTAGTATATGTATGCTATGGCGTGCACTAGGCCTAATATTTCACAAGCTGTGAACGTGGTTAGTCGTTATATGAATCATCCTGGTAAAGCTCATTGAGAAGCTGTGAAGTGGATTCTCAGATATTTGAAAATGACAACAAACGTGGGTATAGTGTATCAAAGGGACAATAATAGCCATAAGACCACTGGTTTTGTGGATTCGAATCACATCGGTGACTTAGATGATCGCAGGTCTTTAGTAGGATACGTGTTTACGCTAGCAGGTGGTGTAGTTAGTTGGAAAGCGTCCATACATAATCACATTGCCTTGCCTTCAATTGAGGCAGAGTACATGGCACTAACCTTTGTAGTGAAGGAGACGATATGGTTACAGAGTTTGCTCTCGGACTTTGGGTTAGAACAAAAAAGTATGGATATACACTGTGATAACCAAGGTGCGATATATTTGGTGTATAATCTAGTTTATCACGAGTGAACAAAGCATATCAACATCAGGTACCACTTTATCCAAGATGTCTTAGCTAAGAGTATTGTTATTATCAAAAAGATTGCTATAGCAGATAACACGGTAGACATGATGACTAAGTCTGTTCCTTTGGTGAAGCTTAAGCTCTGCTTGAGCTCTATTAGCGTTTGTGGAGAGTGAGCGTCCGTCAGGAGTTGGGATATAGCATAGATGATTAGCACTATAACTTGGCTCCAAATATCAAGCTAAGGTGGAGAATTGTTAAATTAATGTCTCGAGTTTAAATTCGGATAACGATTTGTTAAATCAAATCTGTTGATAAAGATTTCCCAAGTAGAAGAAAATTCGTTGGACTCTTGAAGATGCACAAAAGAGAAAATATAAAATAAAAGAAAATGAAGCAAAGTTTTTCTTCTTTGCTGCGGAATTCGAAACGTGAAGATGAAGTCCTCTGCACGTACGTGTGAATCCAAGTGTAGGTGGCATAGGTCAAAGTTTGACCTGGGAACACGTATAAAAGTAGAAAGAAGCCTCTGAAGCGTCTTTCCCACGTGAAGCCATAAAGAAAAAGAAGGTGGGCTCCAGGTCAAAGGTTTGACCTTTTGGGCACACGCATATATATATATCAGAATTTTTCGTGAGAAGCTGCAAGCCACACATAGAGAGAAGGACGATGCCGCTGAAGCCTACGTAACCAGGAAAAGAAAAGGAGTTGCACGTAGGAGCCGCACGTCAAGTTGAAGAGAAAGGCGCACGTGTTATACTTTAAGCCAAAGGGACACGTGATAATTTTGTGCCGTGAGTTTATACCCAAGTGAGTTGTTTATTTATAAACACTTTGAGTTTGGAGTTAAATCTAAGTGTGGGAAACACTTGAGCGTGAGTGATTGTAAATTCTGATTCTGCGATTATAATGGATTATTTGCTGCTGACTCTCCTCGTAGACGTAAGTACCGATACTCGGATCGAACCACTTAAATTTCTGACGTCCTTATTATTTCTCGTTTATTTCTCTAGTGATTTCGTGTTGACATAAATTGTAAGATCACGTCGTTTCCGCGTATTATATTCCAACAAACATAATGGGAATTCGTTTATTACGGTTTTGGGGGGTGGGGGGGGGGGGGAGGAGAGATGACGAGGTGTTAAGAGCAGTTCATGTGCTTAGCTTGACTCTTGCATTGACTTAGGTATACGTTGGTGTTTGGATCAAATCTTGAGGAGACGAAATGAGCCCTGGGGTAAAGTTCTTGGAAATTTATTGTGGAGAAGGACAGATGCTGGAAGGAGTGCACAAGGATCATTATTATAATATCTTGATTGGGCGAATTTGGGAATTTTGACCCCAATTGAGTAATTATGAGTTGGGAAAAAATTATAAAATCTTTTGGGACTTGAAAATTGCAGCCCATTATCTTCTTCTTCTTCTTCTTCGCGAAAAGTGTCTCATCTATATATATAATATAAAAAAAGAGGGGTTATTTTAAATATAACTAATTTTAGAAACAGCCGATTATACATTCAATTAGCAAATTTAATGTTTTGAAAATTTAGTTCTGCATTTGGTTTCTTCGTAGTAGGTATCTTGAAATATTTATTAATATATTCCTATAATGAAACCTTTAAATTAAAGAGGATGTATAATAAAGTTAAAAATTGCAAAGAGACAATCCACTATGGTGAAAAGGTATTTGCTTTTGGCATGATTGTATTTGGGGAGAACGAAAGTAGCTTGCCTTTTGCCAAGTCGTGAATCATGAGTGCGCCTTAATAGATGGCTAAGTGGGGCCATCTATTAGGAATTGTTTGAATATGGATTTGAAGACAACACACTTACCACATCTCAAATATGCAAACCATAACCACCGAGGGTTGCCTCCCACATGAAAAGGAGGAGATGTAGAGTTCGATTTCTCACCTTTTCGAGAGGGGTTGAAGGTGAAGACATTAGTTTCAGGTGTAAGGTATAGCTCCCACGCTTGACAAAGAGACACCACGAAAGTCTGAGATTAAGTCAAGAGTTAGGGTAAGATAGACCAACAATAATATATATATATAAATGCAAACCATGACTCCGGCGATTTCCCTTAACAATATCACTATGACTATGACCTTGCAAAAGGTCTAAGGAAAAGGAATATGCTTAGGTCCATTAGCACTAGAGAGCAAGCAAATTATCAAATGTGTTGTGGATTACGAAGCTGTGAAATTAATAATATATCATGGAGAGCATCAAGTTTAAGATAGGATCGAGTGATCCAAGCATCTTTGTGCACTCGTCAAAAGTGTAATTGGAACTACCGTGCCTATGAGTAAACAATTCACTAACACACAACCTCAACCAAGAAAATAATAAAAAACTTTTCTAGTCACATATTATTGAGAGACCCAATTTCTCGAGTACATATTGTCTACATTTTTTCTTTAGAGAAACATGGTGTGAAAATTTCAAAGTGAATGCTCTCCCGGACACCAATTTGTGCATTTACATTCTGGCTCAAATAATTTTTCCAATTTTACCTTTATTGTTAAGAATTTGTTTAAAAAACCAGCATTTGAGAGACCAACATGTCATTAATCTTTCATGGTCTAATAATGCTCTCCCGGATGGATTAAGTCTAATTGCACGTGATGGATAGGGGAAGGAAACCAAGGGACCAATATTTTCATGAATATATCAATTTATCCATTAAATATTAGGTGTCAATCTATATCCGTATTATTATATGAAAAGGGAGATCCTCTTTTTAAAGGTAATAATTTGTCTATTTCACTTATTCCTATGTTTAATGTAGATATGACATTGAATAATTTGAATGTGATAATAAAAATTTTGAGTAAGATATTCGTAGTTACAAATCTAATAACTTAATATATCTTTTAGTCATTAAAATATATACTTTCTCATTATTTTAATCACTTTGAATTGTTAACTGTGGGCATTGTCTCTTTTTTTCTTTGGCACATGCATGAGCTCGTGCCCTCTTTTTATTTCGTGAGATCGAATGATAATTCCGGCATTCAAATAAGCTTTAGCATTTACTAACCGGCTATACCATGAGGCTATCCAGGGTGCGATAAATTAAAGATCAAAAGAAAATACATTTCAAAATCTCATCGAGGAATTCAAAAGCAAACTCACAAATTGTATTAACTAACATGCTAATAGCACTCCATCCATTTATCAAAGACGGATACAAAAAGGGAGAGAGCTTCAACCAGGAGCGTGAGCTCAACACACACGAAATTTCATGTTCAATCGTCGACTAATCCCACGTTCTCGCACGTTCTTGCACATGTTCAATTATTAAACATTCAAAAGGAAGACCAAGAAACGGTGATGTCGGAAGGATTTTGCTACCTCCTCTCTCTCTCTCTCTCCCTCCCTCCGATTCGGAGAGTCAAGATCCGAAATTTGACCTTATCCATCAACTTATCAAAAGATCCACCATGCGTCAACCCTCGGAAGTCGTCCAAGCTTTTTCCCATAGACTTCCTCCGACGATTCAAAGGCAGCACGACTTGAGTACGTTTCTTGGTCAATCCCACATCTTCTCTCTCAAATCCCTCGTCTACCTTCCTTTCCTCTCCTCTCTCTGCCCAACTTCCTTAACAAAGGTGATGCACCCGATGCTGGTCATGGTCATCGTAAACTGATAAACTAAAGATGGAAATGTCCAACGTGCTAATCAACACCTAATACACATCAAATCGCACTCCTGTTATATATGGCAACAAACTTCACCAAGAATTTCAGGGCATGCGCAAAGCTTCGAACTTGATTCAGTTTCGATACGGTTCGTAGCCTTAAAAAAGGAAACAGCTTTTACGCCCCTTTGCTGGTCGCTCGATCGTTCCGATGTGGGTTTGTTTCGCTGGTTTAGATAAGGAACGTCGTACCCTCGATCGAGACGTCACAACCAACCCCATGCGCTTTGGCGTTTCTGTCAACTAAAATAAAGGGATAGAGAGACTGGGTGGGTGCCACAATTTTCACCAGAAATGGTGAAAATTTTACTTTACCAGCTTCTCATTAAGGCTATGAAGAGGTGTGTCATTCTTAAATAGTTTAATACTCTTCGTTCTAGCGAGTGCCTTTGATAGTATTCAGCTTTCATCTTGTGAAAATTGCCAGTAAAGGAGATGATTATGTAGGACCTAAATAATTGCATTCTTTAAAATTCCATTTCCACGATGAACCTTATTGAATCTAACATAAGTATGGATTTTCTTTTGGCCAAAGACCAAAAGAAAATTGACAATGCAGTTAGAGAACATCTTTCGCAATATTCACATGTTTTTTTTATCAGGACCGGATGTCTAGTGTCTCTTATCACTTGGCAAAAGGAATGGCCATAATTGCAAACCTGCTCATAGCAATCACATGAACAGTGCTGGTAATCACCATCAAGATTGCTTGCAAGCCATGTCTTGACGGATCTCTCGTTGTTGCCCCTGTAATCGACCCTTGCAACACCAGTTATGTGTAAGTTTCAGATGATGCCCCAACCCACCAGGACCACTGCCCCTAGCCCTCGTTGTTCGCAACCGGCTATGTCCAAGTCGCAACAGCATAGTCAATGGGAAAAAAAAAAGAAATGAAGTGCCGTCTCTTTCCATTGCACGGCATTATGCTTAGCTATCTTCTTGTTGGTAGACTAATCTGCGGCTTGAAAATAATAGGGTGATCTTGGAAAATTAACATGTCTCTACTCGCACCATTTAGACAATTTAGCCTCCTGCAAGTGACAGGAAAAAACTCATTGTAGAACTCTTAAAATACTTTAAAGCGGGCAAATATTACAAGTTAGTTCTCTCATAACATTTTCAAAATCATCATTTCAAATATTGCTTATTTTTCTTACTTCATTCTTTATTCTAACCAATCGATATAAACAGTTGGGTCAATCGAACTAGAAGAATTGAATGCCGGTCCGTACTCCGGTTCAACCTTTGATAACATTTTCAAAATATTGCCTACAATCAGACCTAGAATAGTTGATTAAAATAATCTGTTCTTCTTGAACGGTGGGTATATCAAAATCTTTAATTAAGAGCCCTCAACGTTGGTTCATATATCTATTCATCGAATTTCTTTAGTGGACGACCTCGCTCTTAATTTATAAAATACCATTTGAAGTACAAGTATATATGTATATTACAACAATGGGGAATTAGACATCGTTATTTTAAGCCCGCTTCGTCCTTCTTCTAAGTGAGAGGATCCACAAAAAAAAAAAAAATATTTCAAACATGTGGAGGGAGAGATAGAGAGTCTTATGCAAACACACACTAACTGCACTTCCTCGATTTGATAACAAAAGAGAAAATGAAATTTAGCATATTATATTTTTAAAAGGGTTGCATTTTCGTACATCTTGATTGTAGGAAACTTTATCTAACCATGCCTTTAGTCATAATTACAAATTATGGATCATTTAAGTGCAAATAGAAATATGGGTGACGTCCATGTTATCATGACTTAAGACTTATATTTTATTATGCTTAGCATGTGAAATTACACAACATTATCTAACCAAACTCGACCAGACTTGCTGTGGCTCCATGTACCTCTCAACCTCATATAATAACCGATGATAGACCAGATGTTGAAAATTATAGTTTAGATTTCGACTTGATTATTTTATTTAACACATTTTGTCATCCTTTTCTAGATCAAGGCATCATCCTCTGTATCCTGAATAAAGATCACTAGGTATCTAGTTACAGTCAAAAACTTGAAAGGAAATAAGCTTCTTACTTCTCCATGAACAAGATAATATGGTAAGCATCGTTGAGTTTTAGGGAAACTCATTCGGATCATAGCAAATTGTTGATAACCTCAGGTAGCACCAACTCTATACTTGTCATAACTATCACTGAACAAGGGACACGCATAGTCACAAACACATCTCCTTATTTTGGTTTTTTTTAAATTTTTTAGCACAAGTTCAGAATCGAGTCCAATATTATTGATATTTGTCCAATTGAGATTTCTAAAGTTATCTCCCAATATTGATGAACATTTGAGAGAAAATTATAAGGGACAATTTATTTTAACAAAAGACATCCAAAATTTTGATCAATATTTAGTAAAGACAAAAATAGCGCCAAGAGCAACCGAGGTCGCTTCACGGTTATATACGTCGCTCCCAAAGTGCATAAAGAAGGGGATTCAATGGAGTGTGAATTAATGTGGAGCTAAGTGCGGAGAAAAATAGAAAATTGCAAATAAAATGTAAACTGCATTGAAAGGGTAAATTTTGAGAAAAATAAAAAGGTGTAATAAAAAGTAAATATAAACATAGATTATAGATTTACTTGGTCGTGGAAGGAGAGAGCTTTTCAATCCCAAAACATTGGTATTTATAAACCAAATACTTAGAATAACCATTCCCTCCTGCACATACAACAACCACCCACATAACTCCAAATGTTCCACCTCATTTGTAGCTTCTAACCTCAAAGACGAATGCTACCACGTGCAACTCACCATGAGCTCTTCCTAGTTACTTCCCCAGCTTATCTGTACATCTGCCTTATTTGTCATTTCTACTTTCTCTGCTTTTTTCCACCCTTCTCATAAATTTTGGGTTAGCATTTACTGTGCTTAACTATATTTGTGATGATAACTAATATTTCGAAATTGTTAAATTTCCATCACAGGGGTAGCTTCTCTCTCACTTAGTGTTTAAGTTTTTTCTTTAAATCCTAATAAAATTAACTTAGTGAACGAAAGAGTTCCATTTCATCTTTAGTTCATCTGATCAACCTATACGCAGCACTAATGAACGTTACGTCAGCATCTTTACAATTTTTAAAAAAGGACTAACTTATCAGGAAAAAAAATATAAATTAGAGACCATATCGGCGGAGAGAGAGAGTACGTGGACAATAACGAAGAAATTGAAAAGGTAAAGGCACTAGCGATTCCATTATCTCTAAACCTTTTCCAAAAGTTTTATGAAAAGAGCTAAAGGCATAGTTATACACTAGGGATGTATTGCTTCGGGTTCTTCTCCTATGATTGTTTGAATCCAACATACAAACTGCTCTAAGTTAAAACCACCTACACAAGCAAAATGCCCAAACTTAATAAGTTCATGATGCTTGCAAGTTATTTCATGAACCTCCAAATAGCCGTGTTTATAGGTTCACATTCCCTGAATTATAATCAAATAAATTTTCAATGCATCCTAAACAATTAAATCACTTATTAAAATCATCAAGCATGAATTAAAAATCTTCAATAATGAATTATTCCATGCTAATAATCGAAGTAAAACGTAAACCTTACGGTCCTTCCTATTGCTTAGCTCTTCCCTCTCCACGGTGACTCAGAGTCAAATCTGACGTTGATCTTACCCAATCTTTTTCCCAGATATATCCATAATAATTTTGAAACAGCACAACTTTAATATATTTCTCAATTAATCCATCATCTTCGAAACATACAATTCAACATTTCAAGAAAGTTACCAGGAAAACAAATTATTTGCGGAACTCCAACATAACTATCGCGATACTATTCTTTTGTGGTGAAAGAACCAAGTGTTGATCAAAAAGTCTTTCAGCAAAAGACCAATTATTTGAGAAGGCTTCCAAGGCAAAAAAACCAATTCGCGACCATATGTATTCTAATCAAACCTCTTGGTTGCAAGTTATGGTGTGTCGATAAAGTTGTGATCTCTTTTCGCCTTATTCTGCTTGTCTTTTATGATATGCAAATATTTGTTTGAGCGAGTCTCGGACAAAACCGTAATTCTAAATTCTTTCGTCACCATGAACAGAAAATAACTTCACTTTGATTTATGTGACAACGTGACCCAATTAATATCCTTAAAGTCTACAAGATGGGGGCATTCTCATACCATCTCGTGTTAATAATAACGAGGTAGCACCATATGATAGAAATTCGCCAACGATTCGGTAACCTTTTAACAACAAGTGCAAATGATTTTGTATGGGACAATTATAAAAAAAAAAAGTCTCAAACCTATTATATTAATGTCAATTTAATCACAAACCTTTCAATTTTATCAATTTACTCATAAACCTTTTTCACATTTTTCTAATTAAGTCCAACCAGTCAATTAAAGCTGGAAATGGATAACATGGATGTTAGTTGTCCAACGTGGTATAACTAGAATTGACGTAGATATTCTAAAAAAATTTTAATATTTTTTGATTTTTTTATAATTTTTTTTATAATTTTTTTATAATTTTTTTAGTTTTTTTATTTTTTGTTTTCTTTTCTTTACTCTTTTTTTTACTAAATGCCAGCAAGTGTAACCGGCTGACCCTCATCTGCTTCTAGTGCCGCAATTCAAAAATTATCCTTCAACAAGTCCTTCAAATACTTAAATCTTCTTGGTCTTCATGTTTAGTCCCCCAAATGCCACCTCCATTTCACTCCATATTAGAGTTTTAGTAACTTTCTTGTTTCGTGAACATTTGCAATGTAGCACGCATTTATAGAGCTCAAGAATTGGTCGAAACTCTCTGATCAGTGATCAGTCTCCAAAAAAACACTCCAACAGCAGCCTTCTCATCATTTTTCTGACATGCATGTTTTACTAAATAATAGATGGAATATCTGTTAAAAATCATGGAGGTCAACATTCATTCTTCAAAAGCTGTCCAATTGCAACTGTGTGCCCACCCATGTCATTAACCAAGTGCTTCTTCTTCTCATGTTACCCTTGATTCTTTCAAAATACTAAATTCTGATGATGTTTGCAGTTGTTGGAAATCGATTAGATCAAATTAGCTAGTTCCATACATAAGAAATTGCACTCAAGCTCTTCAATGAATATGAGACTAGCATTCTCTTTTAGCATGATCCCATTAGTGGTTTTTCGATGTTTATGCAGGAGGAGTTTTGTAACCCAAGTTTTTCATCGACTGATATCACAGATACTTTTTTGGCAAATAAAATGGAACTTCTTTTCTTATTGGACATCCAATTCTTTTGTCACAATAGTACCAAATCGGGTACCTATACTCTATATTATTTTTCCCTTGGACATATGTGCGCTGTTATGTCCCATTGTTGTGCGCGTGGATCATTCGATGCGTGGATAAGACCGCCGTAATTTCGATTGAGGCGTGACAACCGACCCCACTCGCTAAAGAGAGAGAGAGAGAGAGAGAGAGAATGAGGGTTGCATTTCAGATGTGAGAGGAGGCCAACAAGCAGCTTTTTTTCGGGGGTAATCATCCATGTTATATTCTTTATTGCATTTAGACATTTGAAACATTTTCTAGGTCTAGACTAATGCATTTGCATCAAGTGAAGCATGAGGCTGATTATGAACTCCTTTCGAATCGATCTATCTAGGCTCATTCCCTCATTTAAAGTGGAGCCCACGACTTTGGTCCCTTCTCTCTCCCCTTGAATTCAAGCACTTTCCGCTCCCTCTAGTTCTTTGACCAAAGTGTCATTTGATCATGCCAAATAAGTATTACTCCATTTCTTGCCACCTTAGACCATTTTAACCAAGCACTAACCAAGACATCTGAGATGATGGGGATGCTGAAATTGACAGGGAAAGGATTAAATTTTGTGCACTTAAAAGGGGGAAAGAATGAATAAGAGCTGGACTGAAATTAGAAGGGGAAAGCTGGAGATCTCGGGCAGAAAGCAAAAGGAACGAGGCCCTCACGTTTTTTTTTTTTTTTTTAATCCTACATCATCACTAGACAAATGAGTATCTCCTCACTTAGTGTTTTACACCAAAATTCCTCGTCTGCAGATCTTTTGTCCACCCGTCCACCCGTTCGTTCTTCCTGGGAACTCAAATGGGATAAGTACACTAATGGTGCCATAAGTTGTGTACGGCGCTCACTTTGGTGCCAAAAGTTTCTGTCGGATCATTTAAGTACCAAATCGGAGGAAAAACGCTCACTTTGGTGCCACCGGCGAAAGATTCCGGCCAAAATAATTTAAAAAAAAAAAAAAATTTGATAAGCCTTTAAATGACGTCGTTTTCGGTCCTCCTTAAGAAAACAACGTCGTTTTGCCGTCCTACGTGGATGGCTTCATGGAAACGACGCCGTTTAGCTCACATGGGGAAGAAATTAGGGTTTTGGCGAGGTCGAAGCCGTGGCCGTCATCGGGGTTGGGGTCGGAGTCGGGGTCGAAGCTGCGGTCGCCGAGTGGCCATCATCGAGGTCGGGGTCGGGGTCGGGGTCGAAGCTACGGCCGTTGAGTGGCCATCGTCAAGGTCGGGGTCGGGGTTTGAGCCGCGACCATCATCGCAGTCGGGGTCGAGGTCGAGGTCGGAGCTACGGCCGCTGAGTGGCCATTGTTGGGGTCGGGGTTAGGGTCGAGGTCGGAGCCGCTGCCGTTGAGTGGCCATCGTCGGGGTTGGGGTTGAGGTCGGGGTCGAAGCCGTGGCCGCCGAGCGCAAGGACCGTCGAGGACGGCGACGGCCGGAGATTAGGGTTTTGAATTGGGGGAGACACCAAACGGCGTTGTTTTGGTGTTTGGATGCTGACTCAGCTCTCCGACGAGCCACGTCGGCGTCAAAAATTAATAAAAAAAGGCCACGTCGGATTTCCGGCCAATTTCGTCAGAGTTGGCACCAAAGTGAGCGTTTTTCAAATTTTTTGGCACTTAAGTGATCCGACGGAAACTTTTGGCACCAAAGTGAGCGCCGTACACAACTTATGGCACCATTAGTGTACTTATCCCGAACTCAAATGGTGCCGTAACACAAGCAACAGTTTTGGCATTTTTACAAGGAGGACGCCAATCTAGCATTGTAAAGAAGGAGCGATGGAGGAAATGGAAAAAGATAGGAAAGGAAACGGATTTGGTGTCTCGGCAGAACGTGAAAAAAAGGACGAGAAGAATGTGGGAAGGTCGTGGGATGAGGAAAATTAGAACAAAGATGGAAGGGAGTGGGAAACTCGGTGGAGCTGCACAATCACTCACAATCACGATTTCATATCCATTCTTTCAGTCTCGCGCATCAGAAGCCGAGGAGACTCGGGCCAGAAGAAGCAGCGCTTCCAACTTCCTCCGTTGTCCCCGGAGTCAGTCATGTGAGAACCTATATTCCTTAGCTATGCGATGCATGTCCTTGCGTTTGCTCAGTTTTCGGTTTATTTTCTTTATGCTGGGTTCGTTGTAATCTCATAATTGAGTCTTTTTCTAGGTATCAGTTCGTGCCGATTGTTCTCCATGTTTCAATAAATGTGGCCATAACATTATAGGAAAAATCTGCATCGTGTAGTCCATATTTTTGCACAGTTTAGCACCCCTATTCAGGCCAATCCATGGCCGGAGAAGGAGTAGTTATTCATTTTTTGCCCCAAAATTGGTTTCTGTTCCCATAATTCGCCTTTACAATTGAAATAGTTGCACGCATCGCCGTTGGTTTTTCATTGCATTGGTTCGAACCTAATGCCCTAGTCTGTGTGAACATGCTGAACACCATTGTTCGATCCATGGATAGTAGGAATTCTGATATTTTTCACCTGCATAATACCTACCAGGCCTCTACCGGCATGCATAATCATGGAAAAAGCTGCCTAAAAAGTCCTAAAACTATTGTCATGCGGTTAATTCAATCCTAAACATTTTAATTTTGGCAAATTGTCATAAGGTTTAACATTTAAAACTATTTGGCAAAATTGACAAATTTACTTTGGTTTGGATTTTTTTAGACAATTATCCCCTATATTCATGTTATCTTGCATGTTTACTCTGGTTATTTTCGCTTCAATTTCCAGCATCATTTTATATTTATTTTCATCACTTTCCGGTGTCACTAACTTCGATTGAGCTGAACGCAACATTCTAACGTATTAAGGTCATCATTCTAATGTATCAAGGTGACTGGAGATGAACCACATACTTACATGCACCCAAGGACCATCAAACCAATCAACAAATGGCAATAATCTCATTCAAATTCATGCCCAAGAGGATTCACTGCAAGGTCCAGCTCATTAAGCTTGCAAGATTTACAACTTACCCACTCCAATAATACCCAAACATGTACCGATAACTAGCAATTCAAGTATACATTGTCACATTATCATGGGTTATCAAAACCACACTCAAATGAGTCTTAAAATAGCACAATTCGTAATTAACACAATGAAGTCAGCAAAATCCAAAACAAAATCAGAACAGTAAAGGTCGAGATTCATGATTTTTTTAGTAATGGACTTGAAACATATCTTCTAGCAAGTGTACATGTGCTCACGCGATCAAGATGAGTACAAATTGAATTCAAATTAAGATCAACGATACTTGTACAGTGGATACATTTTAAATTTCAGCAATTAAAGCATGACAACATAATTATCTCCCTCGAAAATTAACATGGATTCCTCACATCAACTCATATGACTAGGATAATACATACACAAGTCTTGGCGATTGTTGTCTGAACACGAATGGATATGGACACATGAAAATGAATCCAGCAAATTTAAGTCATAGAAAACAGTTATAACCATGACTAAAGCATGTTACGAACATACACACTATTCATAGCCAAGAAATCAGCATATTTTTGTTCAACACTCATAGCCAAAAAGATCGACATATTTTTGAACATGTACAGCAAGAATAACAATGACTCCAGTAAATTTGAGCCATGTACCATAAGAATAGACATATTTAGCAAGCCTACGATGTGGTGATTGTACAAATTCAACAAATACCACATCCTGAAATGGATATAGTGCAAGCTAATGGTGACAACCAAGATAAACCACCATGTACCTACACGTACATTGCAAGCATGACATAAATAATACTCCAGGGCATCCAATGCATGCGATGTGGAGTCTCAACCAAGCGCAAAACAGGGCACCAGTTAGTATGTGAAAGAAAAGCTACAACTCCAACATATGAACAATTTGCGGTTATAGAGGATTTCTCTACATTAACAACTGGACGATTATGATACGTGCACTTTGAACAATTCGAGCTCAAAAATAAATCCAGAGGCTCTCGGTTTAGAGGAAAATTCAACCATGCTCCCGGTATTTAATTCACTGAGAAAAAGTAAACGGAAGCACCAAGGGAAGGAGAACTCTAGGCCATCAAAGGATGAAGCATCAATTAGCAATATATGATCAGCACACTGAACAACAACATACAAATCACTCCAATGCAATCTCAAATTGATCAATTGATTCAACATTGTCATCGCCAAGGCAAAACGTCGAACGGGTGGTGAGCATAAAGGGTGAGGTGTTACTGTAATATTTATGACAATGCAGAATGCATGGTGTGATAAGGTAGTCTTACTGTGAAACTCATGTCTATTATCCGGCCACGCTATTCTTTCCTTTACAATGTTCATCCAAGTTTTATTCTGTACAAGTTTTGAGTTCTCAATAAATCTGGAAGATTCTATTCGCAAAAAAAGGGAACTGGAAGATAAATTCACAAATGAAAGAACTATTGATAGCTTACTTGTTGTCTGAACATATCCAAAGGAGCACCCGAGAGATCCTGATCCTAAAGTTTCTTCACAGCCACCTCCTGGTGAACTTGCAAGTCGAGCCAGATGTAGACTTAAAGATACATTGCAATTTATCTTAGGTCTCATGATACATTATAGAATTTTAAATACTAAGAGCACATCACCAAGTATTTTGCAAGAGGTAATGTCTAAACTGCAAAGTACTGATAATAAGTGCATAAAATTCTTTGGAAAATGTTAAAAGGAGAAAAAGAGTCGTCTGCTACTTCTCTTTCCATTTCTTGATAATTAAGAGTATATAAAACCATAAAAACACCCACCCGTAGGTAGCCGTGATGGTTGAGCTTTATTACTTCATCGCTGAGGGAACGAGTTCGAATATCCAGATGCTTGCGACTTAAGTAGGGGTCTAGGGATGGTTTACTTGGCCAGCCCTCGATGGTTTATGTCTAAATAGCAGCTTGCGGCGAGGCCCCATCGGTATTTAAAGTGCTTCTACCAAATGAGTGGGGTTCGATTGAGTCACAAACTTACAATATGAAAAAAGACTTTGCAACAGCCTATTCATTGTGACTATTTGTACAAAAATCTTCAGTCTTCAAAATAAGGATTCTATTACATCTAGAGAACTTGCAACTCTTTACCGAAGAGCTAAACACGGAAGCAGAATCTCAACAGCACCTAATAACAGAGTAGCAAGGGAGCCAAAAGTAAAACTTCCTTTTGCTTATCCAAATTACAAAAGAGAAAGTAGCAAGACGAGGCCATGAATGGGCAGTGAGGGATTAGTTATTATGGTTGGCATCGGTCCAACAAGTCATGTGCGTATGTCAAGGTACCAATTCTGGAGCTTTTTTTACCAACCCAATTTTTATTTTTATTTTTTGCGCAGATACCAACCCCAGTTGAAATGCCAAATTTTGATACTATTTGATGTCACTATTACATACTAGCTGCTTAGTCTAAAAATCTAAAACATTAGCCCAAAAGCAGGACACTGAAGTAGTACTAACTGTCATTTCTTTTGACTGAAAGACGTCATATTCAAGCAGGATCTTTTGCTTAAAAGCAATCATATAAAAGGATCAACGGATATAATCACATTCCATAAATTCAGACAACTGGAATTCACAACCAAAAATAAAGGAACTCTTCAAGTAACTAATGCAATGACAAATTCTTGATTTGCAAGAATTTAGAAATATTTGGAACTGACCTTGCCATTCTAGCAAGCATGATAGACCTCTCCACAAGAGCCTATTTGGAAGACGATGAAATGGGGTAAAATTTCTGACATAATAAACAGTAAATGCAATTCAATGAGACAACGTTGCACTGCATTCTATAATAAGTACTGCAATTATGCTTACATTCGGATTGCCATAGATAACTTTCTATCATAAGACATGCACTTCTTTTTACGTGGCTAGCTAGCCATCAGCATATTAGGCGGTAAAGTAGTGATAAAGCATATCTCATAGTACTAGACAAATGTCACGCAAAAATGCAGCAACGGGATCTACATATATGTATTCATGAGTCTTGCTCCCTGAGCTAATATGTGGACCTGCATAAGGATATGAATCTATTCAACCAGCGACCTAATCAAAGCAATACCTAGTCCAATCCTTTCACCAATGAGCAAATGTTCCCATTGAATCTCATCGCCAACATCAACATTTATCAACTTTATTTGTATCACTATCAATTGATGAACAATGGCCTTCTGAATTCTTCAACATGAAGTTTGTGTCCATGAATCTGTCATTAGTGCACTTTTTCGATTTAGGAAAAGAAATTTCATGACAACCACATCCACTCAGAAAGTCTAGTACGCCTTGTTGCCAATTTTCTAGAGTCCTAAAAGGGTCTTCCCTGACTTGGGCATTCAAGTGCTCTTCGCAAGGCATCATATTATACTGGCCTGCGTTACATCCCAATGTCGGACTGTTCTCACTGAAAGGATTCCAGTGACTACTTTTTTTGATCAATTGATTTGATTTGTTTGACGACTTGATGCCACTGCTCTCTTGAGCTGAATGATTAAAATAATTACATAACTTAAAACTGTATCAAGGTGACTGGAGATGAACCACATACTTACATGCACCCAAGGACCATCAAACCAATCAACAAATGGCAACAATATCATTCAAATTCATGCCCAAGAGGATTCGCTGCAAGGTCCAGTTCATTAAGCTCGCAAGATTTATAACTTACCCACTCCAATAATACCCAAACATGTACTAATAACTAGCAAATCAAGTATACATTGTCACATTATCATGGGTTATCAAAACCACACTCAAATGAGTCTTGAAATAGCACAACTCGTAATTAACACAGTGAAGTTAGCAAAATCCAAAACAAAATCAAAACAGTAAAGGTCGAGATTCATGATTTTTTTAGTAAGTAATGGACTTGAAACATATCTTCTTGCAAGTGTACATGCACTCACGCGATCAAGACGAGTACAAATTGAATTCAAATGAAGATCAACGATGCTTGTATAGTGGATACATGTTTAATTTCAGCAATTAAAGCATGACAACATAATTATCTCCCTAAAAAATTAACATGGATTCCTCACATCAACTCATATGACTAGGATAACACATACACAAGTCTTGGCAATTATTGTCTGAACAACGAATGGATATGGACACATGAAAATGAATCCAGCAAATTTAAGTCATAGAAAACAGTTATAACCATGGCTAAAGCATGTTATGAACACACACAGTATTCATAGCCAAGAAATCGGCATATTTTTGTTCAACACTCATAGCCAAAAGATCAACATATTTTTGAACATGTACAGCAAGAATAACAATGACTCCAGTAAATTTGAGCCATGTACCATAAGAATCGACATATTTAGCAAGCCTACGATGTGGCGAGTACACAAATTCAACAAATAGCACATCCTGAAATGGATATAGTGCAAGCTAATGGTGACAACCAAGATAAACCACCATGTACCTACATGTACATTGCAAGCATGACATAAATAATACTCCAGGGCATCCAATGCATGCGATGTGGAGTCTCAACCAAGCGCAAAACAGGGCAGCAGTTCGTATGTGAAAGAAAAGCTACATTTGCACCTTATGAACAATTTGCGGTTATAGATATTTCTCTACATTAACAACTAGATGATTATGATACGTGCACTTTGAACAATTCAAGCTCAAAAATAAATCCAGAGGCTCTCAGTTTAGAGGAAAATTCAACCATGCTCCCGGTATTTAATTCACCGAGAGCAAGTAAACAGAAGCACCAGGGGAAGGAGAACTCTAGGCCATCAAAGGATGAAGCATCAATTAGCAATATATGATCAGCACACTGAACAACAACATACAAATCACTCCTATGCAATCTCAAATTGATCAATTGATTCAACATTGTCATCTCCAAGGCAAAACGTCGAACAGGTGGTGAGCATGAAGGGTGAGGTGTCACACAAATAGGATCAAACAGTTAAAATTTGCTAGAGAGAAATTGTCATCTCAGTCTCTGTGTTGTGCTCTTGCTTCGCTCGGTTCTCCAGCCCTCGCGCACGTACCAAGCTTCAAAGAGCGTGCTATGGTTGTTGTTGTGAATGAATTCTCCAGCAGAGCGTGAAATCATTAGCTTAAAAGGAATCTCCAATGCCTTAGACGAGAGAGAGAAAGAGCATGAGAGAGAGTTTTGATTGGTGGTGATGGTGATGAGCATCAGAGGCTCTGCTCTGTTACGGCCGAGGCTGCGGCGGCCAGCAAGGGAGATGTGACGGCGGCTGTTACTGATCGGAGATGGTAGACCATCAAATTGATGGCGATGGAGCTGAAATATGGGCTGATTCATGGATGTAAGCTTTTAGCTCATATTTATTTCAGCACTTGGTTTCAATTTTGTGTTTAAAATGTATATAAAAAAATGGAAAGGTAAAAAAATAAAAAACAAAATAAATAAGAATAGATTGCACCTCCATCGAAAAATACATCTAGGATTGCATTTAAGGGAACTGAAGCAGATTACAGTGCATCACATTTAGATAGCATGAGTTAGATTCTTATTTCCATATATCATAGTCCATTTAGGGAAATAATTCATTTAGTATTCATATAGTTTGTCATATTTGCATATTTGTTTTTATTAGCAGTGGTTTATTTTGAAGAGTTTATATTGAGTTTCCCTTTATAGCTCACGAAAGTCCTATCTGAATATTAATAACAAGGCTTTATAAATTTTTACCCGAGGCTTGGGTTCTTTATTTCTTTCCACCTTTATTTATTTATTTGGTTCATATTTATTATTGCTTGCTTGTTTAATTTTTACCTGCTGGAGTGCTATGACTAATCATCTTTACATATAAGAGGATTTAGGGGAACATAATTGAAGAGACCCCATAAAAATCATTTTATGAATGGTGTCAAAAGGGAGTGTGTGCCCCTCCTTGAGCGGTTATTTGAGAAGTGCCACTTCTATCGGGGTTTCTTGAACATCGAAAAAGATAAACAAAGGATAGATTATGTTCATGCTCGATTTGTGTATAGCTGCCACTAAAGGTTTGAAAGTCTGTAAAGAGCTCTATTATTTTCTGTCAGTGCAACTTCTTTAAAAGCTAAATAAAATAAAATTAAAATGGGAAGGACATAAGCAGTCTCATTGCGCAAGTGTTGTTTATGTAAATTGCTAATTTTACTACTAGTAGGTGAATATGATTCACCTTTTCTTGAATACAAGTATAGTTTAGTTTTGTAGTTGTTGTGTACCTACGTGTGATGAAGGAAAATTTGAAAAAGTAATATTGAAACATAAATTTTGATAACCAGTTTAATCATTTTTTAATTACATAAAAAAAATTATGGATTAATTTTAATCCCTAACAAAAAATGATTTTCATTAAATTGCATCGCATTTAGGTATTAGAAGCATTGGTATTACTAGTATTAAAATTTTGAAAAATTTAAAAAATTATTGTTATTTTTAATTTTTTTAATATTATCATTTAAATAAAAAGAAAGCAAGACTGGGCCGGGGCACGCCGGCCCGGCCTTTTCTTCTTTTCCCACGCGGGCCAGCCCATTTTCCCTTGTCCTTGGCCCGGCCCGCGGACCTCTTCCTTCCTCCTCCTCCCTCACGCGGCGCCTCGCACGCAGTCAGCCAAAAGGAAGGAAGACGTACGGAGCAGCGGAGGGGGCGTCGAGCGGGATGTTTGGTCGGGGGCAGGCCGGCACGGCAAGCTGGCAGTTGCAGGGCCATTCGCGCCTGCCGCGAGCTTAAAAGACGGAGAGCGAAAGAGAGATTCGGAGGTGGAGAGATCGTGAGAGCAGCCGAGGGAGAGAGTTTGAGAGCGAGGAGTCCTCCGGCAGTCCGGCCACGCCCGACCCCCGTCCGACGACTCCTGACCGCGCTCTCAAACCCGCGGCTCCCATTCCCGGCGCCAAATCTCCGGTAGGTCACGTTTCTTTTCTTTCTTTGATTTTTCGCAGGACGAGCCGTTTTTCCAAGGATCCCGGCTCGGAGGCGTGCGAGGCAACCGAACGTGGTCCGTCTATCGAGCTCGCCCTCCATTCGCCATCACCGAGCCGGATAGGGACCCTCGGCCGACCCCCTGTTTGTGCCTTGCTTTGCCCCTTTTTGGGCTCGCCGGAACGGGCTTCTTCGTTGTCCGGTTCTCGCGAGCGCCGGTCCCGTTCGTTCGTGCGCCGCTACTTTGGGTCACTACTTGTTGATTCTTGCGAGTCCCAGCGCCAGTTGGTCGGTTTTTCCCCCTTTTAGCCAGTGCGCTTGAAACGTTCGATGAAATACCTGAACCAAATCCGTTCGGTTGAATCTGGACTTTTGAATTGTTGAAAGGAGCCCGTGAACATGTGTGATGCGATGTAGCCTCTCTTGTGATTAGCAAGTACCTTTTCGGTCATATTTCATTTCTACCGAGTTTTTTTGGGTTGCTTTGCTTTGTGCCTTGGTATATCCCTGCGGTTGTCCTTGGTGTTTGGGGTGTGGCTGCGAATGGGAGCCTCCAGTGATTAGCGATGGAGACAAGTGATCGCTTGGTGGCTGAAAGTCGCTTGCTGTGAAGATGCAGGGATATGGTCACGTTGTTGACGATGAGAATAATTTTTTCACGTTATGGTTTGGGGAGAGTCTCGGTTGTGGATGTGTGGGGGCTCTCCTCTTAGTTTTTACCGAGCAAGAGCAGCTAGAAGATAAGAGGAAACCGTTGGTGGTGGCCCCGTAGCTTGATTGTTGAGTACGTATGGTTACTGTCTTAATGGTTTGCTGTGTAGAGCTTTTTTTCAAAGAAAAAAACAAGAAAGAGAAAGGAAAAAAAAAAATAGAGAAGGAGATGAGAATAGCGGCTTAAGCTGTGTTTCGTCGAGGGCTTATTCAATGATTGAGTGATTTTGGGCTTTAGTGGTTTTAATGAATTCGGGTTGGCTTCATGTTTGGAAGTGCTTGGGCTGAGTTCTTTTTAGTAATATGGGCTTAGTGCACTCAGTTACAAAGGAATGGGCTTGATGTAGCTTTGGCGGAAGAGTTGGCTCTGAAAGTTTTTCCCAATTAGGGTTAGAAAGGGTAAAAATGGAGTGAGCTTGAGGATAAGATCAATCGTGCCCACTAGTATGAACTGTGAGTCCAAGTTCATCCATGTTCTGGCCAGGTCCCTATTTCCAGACTACTAATTAATTGAATAAAAAATATAATTTAGAAAATTAATTTTAAAAATTCCAAAAAAAATTATTTTTCGTAAAGTCAGAAAATGCTTTAAAATAGTCTTTCAGGGTAGCCTTCTCTTAAAGTTATGGGAAAATCATTAATGAGAAACTTGTGTTAAAAAATTAAACAAACCCTTACGGCTTTATCATAAGGTTACGATTGTCCTTAATACAAATTCCCTTAACTACGCATTTTCCATATGTTGATTATGATTCCCCTTTAGCTTAGTTTAAGATGGCAGACTCCTTATTTGATATTGCTAGATTCTTGCTCTTCCAATTCAATTTATTTTATGCCACTTTGGTTGCTGCTTGTCATGTTAATGATTGGGCGTCACCTTATGTATTAGTGGATAGGTCTAAAATCAACACAGACTGCCTCATGGAATTTTTTTTTGAAATAAATAAGATTAGGTATCCAAATGGCACTAATTATTCAATTAGTGTAATTAAGTCTCTAACCCTAAACTCTCCAATTATGTAGGAAGTGAGGTATATTCTCATACCTCATTTGATTTCTAGCTAACTCTAATAAGTTAGTGGCGACTCCTCATTAGAAAAATTTTATGAATACTCCAACATCGTGGGAGGTATGGACTTAGAAGAGCCTGCACCTAATCATCGGCCGTAGGACGTCTTTTAGGCAATACTCCTAAACCTATTTCCCTCCGCATCGAGGGTTAGGTCGAGACAAGTAAATATTGACATTGCACTCTTCATCAGTTGGATGAGTACATGTACATGGATTTGTGCTACTCTAGACTTAAAATTGGATCATTAGCAATCTATCTTTATACACATAGAAGTGGCTATTACTCGTGTGAAAGTGACCCACGCGGTAGCACATGCGCTTCTTCATCTAATCTAATTTTTATGGTAATTTTAGCATATTTTTATTATTTTATTTAAATTGACGATTGTTGTGAGTTTTCAAAAAAGTTTAACAATATAGGGATACATATTATACTATGATATACATCTGACCTTCAATCGAGGACTATGAGGTTTTCGTTGAAAGATTTTTCACAATATTGAGATCCAAATTATGACATGATAGCCCATATTTGGTAGATGATATTAGCGAATAAAAAAAATAAAAAAAATCCATTGACCAGAAAATTACATCACAAAAAATTAATTTCATGTATATTGCAAATAAGTGAATATGAGAAAATGATGAAAATAATTATTAGCAAAATAGTAGATAGAGGAACCCACCATTAAGGAAAATTTAAATTAGAAAAAAATAAGCATTAGATGACATGATTGCACATAATTTTGTATACAAATATGATAGCTCTTGGGATTAAATGTTAATCGTTATCACTAAAATCAAGCCATGCCCTAACACTTTCAACCGTTGAAGAATTTAGCTATTACAAATGAATTACCAAACCTCCACCTATTAGCATAGATATTTTCAAATGCAAGCCGGCCATGGCAATGATGGTGGAAATTCCTAACCACGAGCCATCTATTATCATAGTTATTTTCAAATACGGAGTAATTAATAGATAAATTTTGTTCTGTTAAACGGACATGGTGGCAAGAAAATTATTACATAAGCCCTTTCGATTATGCTTTCTCTTTGTAGGAACCGTAGCCTAGAAAAAGAAACACTAGTCATTTTTCCATGCATTATGTAAGAGAGAAAGGGGAATCTTATGGTGAGCTCATGTCAAGAGTTGCTTATCAATCAAAACCTCTCCTTTTTAGATGGGAAGGGACTGAAGATAACTTCTTAGTTTCCAGGATCCACACCATCCATAGTCGCTGCCTTTGGTTTGTTTTGTCTTCTGTGTCCAATTGTGGTTCGCAATTATTGATCTAGACAAGTTGGACACACCCAAGAAAATAAAGAAAGAATTGACTCATGTATCATCCTTTGTGGGGCAAGAGAAAAGGCAAAGATCATTTTTTTTTTGTGGGGTCAAAGAAAATTTTATTGAAATTGCGAACATGGTCAAAAGAGTCCCAAGCCATGGGAATCTAAACAATGGATAGAACAAAGGGCTTATGGAGGATTAGAAAGGCAGTTTTGTGGAAGAGAGCCAATCCGTCGAGTCTTTGCAACTTAATTTACAAGCCCGCATCAGTAAGAACAAAAAGTGTCATAATCTATATCTATATCACCAAATGGAGGGGGCGATAATATTTTAAAGGAATTAATCTATCAAAAACTGTCAAAAATCCACAATTCCAACAGACAACTTAGTAGAATTTGAGGGGTGATTTTCATGTGAATCGAGGCAAAATTTAAACCTTAGGAACGAACACATCACTAGCCCCTCTCTCTCAATAATGCATGAGAGTCAAATTTGCGATTTGTATATATATTTGAGATGTTACTAATGAGAATATGAAATTTACGGTTCCTATAAGTAGCGCAAACGGTCAGGATATCAAAGAATTTCTAGTTTGGGAATTGGAAGTCACATGTATAAATCTCATAAGATACATAATAACTTGTTTTGGGTTATAGTCACCTGCACATGCAAAATGAAATCCTTAAATCATGAATTAAGAAATTTTAATTACTAATGCTTTCATGCTAACGTGAATGTAGGCAAGAACGTAAAAACCTCATGCTCTTGTGATAGCCTGGTCATGGTCATCATATTACGGAATGTCGTCGAATGAGGGAAATCAAGACCTAGTCGCACGTCGAACCGAGCTCTTATCTCTCTATATGGCAACGAACTTCTCCAATAATCCCAGAGCACTCGAGCTTGATTCGCTTCCGACACCATTCGCAGCCATCCAAAAGGAAACAAATTTCAGGTCTCGTCGCTGTGCGCACGGATCGTTCGACGTGGGTTCGTCTCTTAGATTCGGATAAGACCGTCGTAGTTTCGATCGAGACGTGACGACCGACCCCCACGCGCTGAAGGCAGAGAGAGGGGGCGCGACAATTTCCACCAGGAGCAGTCTCTGTGAAATTTGGGCTTTTCAGGGAGAGAGACGAGAAGTGGTCGGTGACGGGGGGTTTTTCGAGAGGGATTTGTGGGAGTGAATCGAATCGGCGAAGGGGTTGAAATTGGAGTTTGATTGATCGAGAGACGGAGGAAAGGAGGGAGAGAGGAGAGAGAAAATGGGGTGTTGCTTTTTCGGACGTGAGAGGAGGTCAACGAAGAAGCGGTCGTCGGAGGGACCCAACAGAGGCCCACACGAGGAGGAGGCAACGGTGGCAGGCACAACGACGCCGTCGACCACCTCTTCCGAGCTCGCGGTCGACCCGCCCTCTTCTCTCAAATTGAGGTTTGCGCTTTTTTCAATGTGAAATTATATCATGCATCCATTCACCGTCGCTGTTGCGATATACTGTGGTGATGACTTCGTTTTCATCAGACCCGAGTCAACATTGTCGGCATTTTGTTCTTGCTTTTTCGGGCGAGCCGATGATTTGGCCAGAAAAAAACCAGTCTATCAGAGGATTGTTAGCAGAAAAACTGAGAAGCATTCTTCACAATGGGGATTCTCCTCAAGCCTCGCTACTGAACTGATTGATGTTATATAATCTGAAACCTTTCTGATTATGTGTTCCCAGCAAGCTCGTCTAATCGGAGTTTTCCTCTTGTTTTCCTCATTAGACTTGACTTGAGGAGATTTCCTTTATTTTCTTCAAACCAAAATATTAGTCTGCCTCGTGCGCTGTGGCCTTTCGGAACTCATGCAAATGACAAGAATTACATGCCGCTGCAAATTTAGTGGGAATGCTTTGCATTAGTTTGTTCAAAAGGGCTGCTAGTTTAGACAGAGTCTAACTAACCCTTGCACTTGTACGCCATTACACTGTTCATTTTCCAGAAACAGAGTTACTATCTGAATTATGCGTCGCCTTTCAAAATCTAAACTTGGTGTTGCTGATTCAGCAAAGATATGAATAGGATATCTGGGTAAAAGCTAGTACTTATTAAGCATATCATACTGTTCAACAACAAACTTCTTGCATTGCATGTGGTGTTATCATGAGGATCGATCTTGAAATTCAATGCCCATAGTTTGTAAGATGTGCTTTATCGTCTATGCTGCAGTTATCCTTGTCTACTTCAAAATTACGTGTTATTGTGACGTCATTTCAAATGCGAGAAACTTCATTGGCATTTTCTGTGGATTTGTTGTATATCTTGCTGCTAGTATCTAGTTTCATTTTTGTCTGCATCTTGCTTTCATATTCACCTGGGATATTCTTGGTTCTTTTTTATTTGGTTTTCACAGAAGGGTATAACTTCTTCTTCTTCTTTTAGAGTAAAATGTCAACAACATATACTAATATTTGATTTTCTGTCTTCTCATACTTGCAAAAAATTTGGGAACATCACAGCACATGATGTATGCATTTCTGGTTCATGCCAGTAAATTGTGTCTTCATTACTCATGTGTTGCTGAATTAACTTATGACTGGAAGACTCATTTGTGCTGCAGAAAACATTCCTAGGATAGTCTTCGCATTTCTGGTTGATGCCTGTAAATTATGTTCTCGTTCTTTTTTCTTTTTTAAATAAACTTTCAACAGCTTATCTTAAACTTGATTTTCTGTATTCGTATGCTTATGCATATGGTTTATGCATCAATGGTTGATCTCTGTTATTTGTGTCTTCAGTACTGGAGTGTTGCTGAATTACCTTATGACTGGAAGACTAATTAGTGCTGCAGAAAACACTTCTAGGAGAGTCTTTGCACATGTATGTTATGCTAATTTCTTTTTTACTTGTGTGCTTCACATGAAGCAAAGCTCATCCACCAAAATTTCTGCCGTAGCACTTCAGCTAATGTCAAAACTTGCATATATACTCTTGATCTAGTTTCAAGCTATGTGAGAAACCTGAACTGAAATAGTTAAGTAGCTCATAATGACAGTATATGACTAATTCCAGGAGATTTCTGCATGTTTGTGTTTCCTCCTCTTTTTTTCCCCAAATTCGAGCTTGCTTAAAGGTTTCTGACCTTTGATCAGTGGACTCTTGCAGAGTGATTTAATGGCAATTGTGTACTTGAGAAAAAGAGATGAGATGCTTCAGGAACTTGGGAGGACAGAATTTTATATCAATTAGCTTGGATATGGCATGGATTGAAATGGTTTCTTAGGCTTATCACTTCGAGACTATTCAACATTTGGCGTGAGTTTTCCAACTATAGCAAAGTATAACTTATGAGTCTCTACTTTGTCTTGACTGCATTATGTAAATCCATTTCTTCGTTTGTTCTTATCCCTCTTCAGCTTTCATGGATATGATGTCAATACAAAGTTTCACAACATACCTGTAAAGGCGTGTCGGTCGTTTTAATCATTTCATATCTTTTGTTATTCTCTTCTTTGGATGTTAACTAATGTTATTTCTTTGTGCCATCTTTGGTTCTTTTTGGGTGTTTCCCGTCTGAATTTTACGTGCGAAGCCATATATGTTGTGCAGGGCCTTTCCTTGTTATATATTAACTGTGTCTCCGACCGCAAGTCACATTTTAGTCATTCTTCCTAGAGGTCTAACTCAAAATTATATGAAAATGGAGACTATTTGGAGTAATATAGGGAGTGGTCTTAGATCGATTACCAAGTTTCTCCAACTTATATAATAGCTACTTTTACTATGGTTATGGATCAACTAAATTTTTGGTTTTGTCCTGAAGTAAGGAATATACTAAAGACAGATGCTCATCTCTTTTCTTCCCTTTGATGTTCAAGTGGGGTAGGACGACACTTTTCCAGGTTGATTGGCTTTATTGAATGCACACATCTTGTATGTGAACGTGGATATCAAAGAACACATCTAATATCTTCATCTCATGTGCTCTCTTCTTGGAAACTAGGGAAATGCACTACCTATATTATATTATATGAACTGAAAAGACATAGAAGAGTGCGCATGCATGTACTAATTATTCTAAGAGAATTCTGAATAGGCTTTTCTGTTTTACTAACGAATATGCTTCTCCATTTTATTCATCTGTTTCCTAATTGAGGTTTTTGCACAGATTCGAGAACGAACTTGTCGTTGCTGTTGGCAAAGGAGAACCTGCTGCTGTGATGTCCGAATATGGATACAAGTAAATATTTGAACCACTTCTCTAGATTTGCAAATGTACCCAGCAATGTCTCAATCACTTGCTTGCGCATGCAGGTGTGTGGGTGAGCGGAGGTGAAGAGAGAGAGAGCTCGCCAATAGGGATAAAGATATGTATTTAATAAAACTGATATTGATGGATATTACTTTAATGTCTAGGTAATACATAGGAGCAAGCAATGTTAGTAAAAAGCACTCAAGTTCTCAGGGACTAGAGTAATCGCAGAGGAGTCCTGTCCTTAAATCATTGTAGTTGTCTGTGTTTTCAATACTGTTTCACCCAGAACGTGAATTCCAACAACTTGATTCTCTTCGATTTCTCTCTGGTTGACCCTCTTTCTGGTTGTATCTTTTCTATGCAGAAATGTTCTGTCAATTGATGAGTACACTAGCTACTTTGATGCCATTGATCCACTGGCACCGTACAAGAGATGGACAACTAAGCCAGACATTGACCAGAATATCACTTCCAATGAGATGGCGAAGAGAAATTTCTGTGCAAACACAGAGAGTTCAGGCAGCATTTGTAGTCAGTGATTCTGTTGACTGGAGCAGAGATATTCAGGTTGTGACCACTCTAATGGATCTTGTCCTTTCCTAGATTATCTAATTCGGCTGTTGAGTTCATACTGGGCTTTTAGTCACGCGAGTTCTAAATCTTTGAACTGATTATCAGAAGACACTAGGCCTTTGTTTGTTTGTTCGGCGACTACTCTGCAACTTTAGTCATCATCTTTTTAGAAGTCTAGTGGGCGCTGAAATATAGTTTGAAAGAAGTGATAAAATGGAGTGTTACCATCTATCTATCTGTCTATGTACATTAAAATAATTCTGTGATACTCAAGTTTGGGTTTAGGTGCTCCGTGACATATTGAGAACTGGAGGGCTTCCTGGAAAGGAGACTGGAAAGCAACCGCGCCTGTTTTTTGCCAATGATGACCTAGAATACCAAGTATGCTATGCCATTTGTGATGTGAGCTGCAATCTTGAGTTTTTGAAACCTTAGTGGAACTAAAGACTGGCTGATGACTAGCTGACAAAGTGTAAAGACAAGCTACTTTTCCTGCTGAACGTCTGGGTATGGGAGCTTTCAGGATTGCAATAGAAGCAATCTATAACAGGTAATAGTGAGGCTTCCGCTTCTTAATGGTTAGTTCTCCATCGAGTTAGATATTATATTCTCCACAAAAAATTAAAGATTCGCCTATAAGATCCTTGTGTAGGCCTAATTTGCCTCAGTGCAGCATAGCAACATGCATTAATCTTCAATCTTATGTTGCGCATTATTTACTTGTCCCTGTTCTGTAGAATATATCCCATTCCGCTGGCATATACATCATACGGAAAGCCAAATCCATTTGTCTATGGAAATGCTGAGACAGTGTTAAGGAATCTTATGCCATCTTTGTTAAGCAACCTAGATGTGGAGAATACTACAAACTTTGGAATTCGTTGTTTCAAAACCCTGTACATGATAGGAGATAATCCAAAAATCGACATTAGAGGTGCACGGTAGGTATATTTCATACCAAAAATCATAGTTTATTATATAAGTGAATTTATTTCCAAACGTAATCACCAATATGCCAACAACTCCTTCAGGCAGGAGATCCTTGGTTTTCTATATTAACAAGGACTGGGGTATTCAAGGGAAAATATAATTATTCAGAGTTCCCTGTGGACTTGGTAAGTATTTGTACTCTTAACAAAATGTACACATCTCTGTCTCTCTCACTCTTCCTTGTATGTATGTCGGGGTGAGTTGATGGTAGGTTCCTACGTATGCGAGTTGTGTTCATTCCAGCATGTTCACTTCTTTGGTTTAGAGATTTTATATGTGTTCCTAGTGGAAAGTCATGGTTGAGAATGCAGATCTTAGATTCCACTAGGAAAACATGAAGAAGTATAGTACATTGTGCAATCACTTAGGCCTTGTTTGGTTCACTTTGGAGTAAGAAAAGGAAATGAAATCCCATTGCAACTCAGCTTCGGATGATTTTATGATTGCGGAATCAAATTACCTAGGTTATGGATTCTCTTTAAAATGCATAATTGGATTGCGCTTGGGTAGAGGTGGTACTGGAATTCCTAGAAAAGAAAACATTTGCGAACTCTACCCACTCAGTAGTCTGTGCTTCATCCTCTTTAAATCCTACAAAACAGAACTCTCTCTCTCTCCCTCCCTCCATTCATCATCTTCAAATCCTTCTCACGTGAGTTTCGCCTGCCTCTTGATTCCATAGCCTTCACATCCCTCTGCTAGGCGAAACGAAATCCTTTCTCTCTCTTGCCATTGTGAAACTTGTTGGATTCTTTATGGAGACATCAGCGACAAGCATCATGTTGGCTTTTTTTTGGGTGGGGGGGCGGGCGGGTGGGCGCGGGCGCGGAGGGGACCTAAAGTTCCATTAACCAACTCGGCTGAGTTGCTTTCACCCCATTTGCAGTTCTTGTGACTGGTCTTTGACTCAAAACACAGAGGATACGAAATAAGAATAATGGCTTAAGGAGGTAACTTCTGTGCAGTAGTTTGAAGTTTGTAAAAACGGCTTCATCTTCATCGCTGTGGATTTTGTGCGAAAAATGCTTGACTTGCAAGATTTTGATGAGTTTTAAATAATCGGTTCGTAAAAATGCTTGTGTGAACTGTAAAATCATTTGCAGGACAATGATCGGGAAATTGTTGAGGGATCTTATGTGGTTCTTCATTCTGTTTCTATCCTCCGCTTTGTACATGTTGATTGGAGACACATTCCATTTCTGACATGTTTTAACCTCATTTGGCAACTCACATTGGACATTTCTCTCTTCACTGGTAATTTGAGAGCAAACAATAAAGGAAAAAAAAGAAAAAAAACCCACTTCTAGGAATTTGATTGCTTAGATCGGGATTCCTTTTCATAATTGCATGGCCATGAAACATGGCCTTAAGTGTTTGAGGTGTATGCTCTGGGTGATCCGTGAATTCTAACTTGGATGAAACATGACTGAGCGATCCCTTTCCCTATTCTGCCTAGCAAAATGTCAGTATTTCAAAACCGTGCTAATTTTTTGTGGGGGAATTTGTCTTCTCTCTAAATTTTCCAAGGTAAAAAATGAATTCGAAAATCACTCATCCTGATTGAACTCTTTTATGTTTACCTATGCAGGTCATGGATACTGTTAAGGATGCTGTCGACTTTATCTTGAGAAAAGAGTGTGGTTCTTGACATCACGTAGACAAAAGATGCATTTTCTTTTTGTGGTATATGAACAATTGTCAATTCTTTGGAAGCTGATACGATCTTCCATTATGTGTCTTCCCTATCATAAAAAGTAACTACCATCAGCTAGTCTTCTATTGATTTTGCTCATCGTGTATGTATGACGTTCCTTGATGGCGGTCCACATCCCATTTGAATTAGGTTAGATCAAATGAATAATTTATAGTTCTTCTTACTCTTTTCTCAATGCATGTGATGTCGATTACATGATTTTTGGGGAAGTATCCCAATGTTCTTTGTTATGTGTATATGAGAACTGTTATTGGCAAATCTGAAACTTTTATGGACCCTTACCAAACGGGGCGATGTTTGGATCTCCGAATTCAGTCGTAATAGATGGACCTCATGTTGCATGAGATTAGTTTTAGATTGGATGGCATGATGCAAAACAAATTCAGAATGGAAATTGGTCAAAATAAGTAGCAACGGAATTACCTCAACGGAAAAGATACATAACTTATGAAAAGAGAAAATAATAATAAGGGAACATATACATAGTTATCGTGCCCGGTTGATCCAACGCCTCAGAACTTCACAACAAGCTGATCGTCTGAAGGATATGATGCATAATTTTTCCTTCTTCTCATCGCCCTTATATATTCAGTAGCCTTGGAACTTTAGGACTTGCCTAGGATGGCTCCGAGGTTTTCCCAGTGATTTATCCTGTGCAACGTGGAAATCACTAAAAGGAATAAGCTCGATCCTGCAGTTTTGGAGAAATTAATATGCATCCACAATCCAAACACACTCTCTTGAGGATAAATACTATTGAAAATTACTATAAATATATGGAGACCTAAATACAGCAATTTAAGTGGTTGTTACAAAAGACAAACTCGTATTTTAACTTCCCATCACACGCTAGTTCCAGCAAGTGACCAGCAAGTGATCTATCATTCTTCTGCACTCTCTTACGTCATTTGAACCGATCCAATTATGCAGCCAAAATCCCCTCAAATAAAGATCCTGCAAACCATAAGAACCACTATTGCATTGGTTTATACATTCCTCTTAGTCTCAACTCCAGGGATATCGCTCAAATTTATTTGCGTCAAATAGTGAAATTGAGATTTTGGGTCAAATTTAAACAAAAAAATAAAACTATAGGTCATTGCCAAGACTAAGACCGAAACATAGACAAGCCAAATTATAAGGCTTGACTGAAATAACCTCATAATCATAGGCAAAAATTTTAGTTCGCTACTTCTTAATTTACCTTGAAGATAAAAGATGAAGTTGACACTGTAATTGGTTTCTTAGACATCCCACCATGTCACCATGGTTCCTTCCCGCCAAAGAACAAAACTAAATAAGCTCTCTAGAAAGATAAGGGAAGCACTCGACACAAATTTGACACTCGTTGCACCTCAAAAATTTCATCACCGAGGAAGCAGCATTGCCACCAACGCAGTTTAATCCAAGGGTAGGTTCTTTTAGATCACCCTAGTACAAAGTCGATAAGATGTAAATAAAGAACTCAAGAGCCAATGGCCGAAAATGGATGTGTCCATGCATAAGAATATGGTAGAATGGGTTAATGGATGGACGGTACCGGTAGACTCTTGACATTATTTACTTCTAATTGGCTCTCAATGAACACTTCTTCAGTACCAAGTTTCTTCAACGCCTCTTTTGCTTCATCAGAGCCAGCTCTGTCACAGCAAAAAGACGGCCATCAAAGCACAGTAAAAACCAAATTTAGTTACTGATATGCAGTGCTAATTGCTAAGTTGGAAAATAAATCAAGAATTCTACCAAATTCGTCCTTAGATGTCATAGCAGGAACTAAAGAGCTTGCTGATGAGAGCCTTGCTAAATTAATGTGTCGAGCACCACGAAGTGTTTTCTGACCCCGTTTGTGTCTCATCAAAGAATTGAGAAAAACGGAGGAAAATTTCATTCCAAGGAAGTTGCAAAATAGAGAGAGGTCTTAGATCTACTAAAAAGAAGTTCCACCAGCAACCAAAAAAGATGGAATTACCAATCCCCTGCAATATGTTGATCTAAATATACAAGCAATCAACATCTAGAACACATGAAGACTGCAAAAAAAAAAAAAAAAAAGTAGAAGCAAAATCAAAAGTAACAAGTCTCTTCTAAAAAGCAATGCAGAAACATATCTTTTCACTTCACACTACAATTAACTGCCTCTGTCTTCAGTAGATTCAAAAAGCAACTCCTTCTAGCTTTCTGCACATTTTAACTCATAAAGAAACCTCATCTTTATATTGGGAGATTGAAGGGTGTTAGTTGATTTACCTAAACCAACCTAAAGTACTGTCTTATTTTCTTTGGTAAATTCAACATCATCAGCTTCTCAAATTGCCCTCATGACAAAACCATTATGGCATGCCAATGCATGTACTAATGCTCAGCTAGCCACATAAATTCTTGCCCATTATAGCAACTACCTAGAGTTAAAATTTCCTCGAATCGGTGATCACACTCTAGTGTTACTTCAAGCTTAAATGGTCAACTACAGTAACTCAAGCTAGATCTACTTCTCCCTATTATTCGATGCAAGAGATCAATCAATCACATCACTTCCAGAAACCAAACCTGAGATACCAAAATGCTAAATATTGTGGCGGATTTTCGATTTGTAAATTGATATAACACTGCCACAACCAAACATAATCAATAAATTTGTGCATCTGGCAATTGTTCATAACTTCTAGTCCATTAGCAACCCTCATAATTAGAACAAGAAAAGGCAGAGTTGCCACAAGTAATTCAATACCCAAAGAGTTCCAACTTGTCATCACAGAGCTTGAATTTCAAATATAATTCAGGCTACACAACCATCCAAAGCTACTTTAGAAGCTAAGTAGACAAGGAGCTCAATGTGCTCCCGAAAAAAAAAAAAAAAAAAAAGGCTTGCTAGAAATGGTTAAGGCAGAACACTGAAAGGAGAAATAAAAGCAAGCCCACACATGCCATTGCTATCTAAAATCTACAAAAAAAGTTTTAAACAACAATAGTTCGACAAAAGTTATATCGTGTCAAGGTTACTGAAAGCTTTCAAAAGTTATAAGTATAAAGTTATGTATCTAATAAAATTGATATTGAAGATGTCTAGGTAATAAATAGGAGCAAGCAAAGTTAATAAAAATCACTCAAGTTCCCAAGGAGTTGAGTAATCGCATAGAACTCCTCTCCATAAATCTTCTTAGTCGTCTGTCTCCAACACTATTTCACCTGGAACGAGAACTCCAACAACTTGATTCTCCCTCTCTCTCTCTCTCTGTTTTTTTTTTCCTCCAGTTGACCCTCTTTCTGCCTGTGTCTTTTCCACAATAACTTAGCTGATTGTATGCTTGAAAAGTTCTTAATTTAGCTGGATTGGGAACAAATTAGTTTTCATCAAAATTGTGAAATACCAGATGAAACATATTGTTTCATTATCCTTCTTGTATAACTACGCTAAATAGAAAGGCGAAAAAGGAAGAGGGAAGGCTTATCTATTGATTTATAACTAGGCTTGGTCAATTTCTGGTAATGACATGTTTATCTATCTTGGAAGCTTTTATCTAAGGCAGATTAGGCATCAAGCACGTAGAATATCTTATTTATCTCATGTAGCAGGTATGGTATGAGTTAATGACCAGGGGGATGTTGCTTCGATGTGAAAATGTTTGCATTTGGTGATGTGAGAAATTCCCATGAGATTTATATTTTTATATGATACTGGTTCCTTTTATATATAGATCATTTATCGTATTTCGATCTCAACAAACGCAGTTGGACCTATATATTTGACTTTCATAAGTATCTTTCAAGAAATTTAGAAGAGCCTCTATCTGTGTTCTTGCATATAGTTTACATTGACAGAGATTAAACGCAAAGACATTAGTTTATATGAATTACTGTTGGTTTGATTGCATAATTTTATCATCTTATTCCTTTTTTCAAACTTTCTTGCAAGATTGATTGCAGTTTTATTTTTCAGGAGTCGTGCTTTGATTGGATATGTTCATGTTTCTGAGGAGGCTTGTGAAATTTTGAAGACGACTCGCATCATACTTGTCAGTATGCAGCAATGGAACTATCATATATTTTTAGTGGGGTCAATGCCCTAAAGATTGTAAGATAAGGTATTTCATTTAACAAAAAAATTATAAAGATGCGATTGAGCTATTTATTGATTTGAAGTAGTTTTTCTACGCAAAGTCCGACTTGAAATCAACACTTTGACATTGAATTGTGAATGTGAACAAAATTCGGTTTCAAATCCCTATGCTCGAGCTTGACTCAATATAGTATATAGGGCTCGAAATTGAACTCAATTCAACTCCATTATTAAAAGCTCGATTCTACTCATTTAACTTGTTACGTAGGATGTTTCTTTCTTTTTTTCCTAATCACATACTGTACCTTATGCATAGCTTGGTCATGCCATTAGATTGCTTTATCTTCCGACTCTATCAAGCCTCGTGTTTGATTGATGGTGTGGTTGTCTAGTAGTGTCTAAGCCCGATAATTTTTTGATAATTTTTTATCTTTTTACTTTTCTGTTTTTTTGCGTCATAAAGAAGTTTATAGTACATGGAAAGACAAGATAGTGGTTTTGATTTCTTGCAAGTTAGCGCATGGTTCCTTAGAGGGCGACGAGGCTAAGCCTAATTACATCGATGAACAATGGAAGTTACTAAAAAGGCAATGTGGGGTTTCATAAGGCATCATTAGTTGGATTTTATTTCTTTAGATAAACTATAAGGATCCCATCCCACTGCTCCTTTTGCTCTTCTAATTTCCATCTTTTGGCAATGGAAAACCATAGCCACAACAACACTGATATAAATTAAGGAATCGTTATGCTAGTTGGATCCTATGAGAAACAATTGATGTTGTCTCATCCATTAATCGTCAGACTTTCAGGATTATATGTCATAACCGCACTTCCATTCACTCATGGAACACTTCTTGGATATGTCCTTCCTCAGCTCTTCATTTCGAGTAGGGATTAATAGTTCCCCCTGTATAGATTGGAGTACGAAGCCCACCCAAAAAATCGAATAAAATAGTCCGTTCTCTTTTGCTGGTATCACCAGCTGACTTAGTTCCGATAACTCTTTGGAATATGAGGCAATTATAGAGCAAATCTGTCAAACGGTTCTCCACCAAGAGTAGGAACTCTTTAATTTTGTATGTTGGATTGATTGGTTGATTTACAATTTGTATAGAGATTACGAAAAAAATGCAAATAGTTATAATTTGTTATAATTCAAAAATTTATTTATCGACGACCACAAAACTGCTCATGTATTATAAGAAGAAATTCGAATAACCCTCCAACACAAAAGTTATTCATCACATCGAATCTCCAACATTGTATAGTAGAGTAGACGATCTATCACCGTGCATCATTCAAGTTTCACACACAAACATAAATAGAAGCTTCTAAATTCATAAGCATACAATAAGATAAGAAAGACTATTGTAATTTTTGTCTCATTTGTTGTCTAGATTAGACAGGTTGCTTTGTCTAGTGCTCACAGTCAGGGCATTTGTACTTGAAAAAATCTGGTACTCTTTTCATGCTTGCACTTCTCACAAACAAATAGGCCATCCATGTTGGCTAATTGCCCTGCGGCTGTGGTGGCGGCAGTGGCACATCCCACGGCATCCCTTGCAGCCCTTGCGGCCTCGGTGCCAACGCTGGCGCCGAGCTTTTCTTCTCTCGCCCGCAGATGCAATAGAAAAGGAAAGCACAAAGCATGACAACAACAAAGACTACACCACCAATAACCAACGATCGATCCATCAAGAAATCTCTGTGGAGGTAGTTCAATGCAAGCGGTGTCAATCCAAGAGCCAATTTACCTTTTTATCATGATGAATTGATCTTATGATCTAAGCATGAGATCGAAATGATTCAACATGGAATTTAGCGAGATATAATATGAGTGGAAGTAGGTGCTTGCACATATATCTTTACAAGAAGAACTGAGCAAATCAATGAATGATGTTGTGCCAATGCTTACGCGACCTGCAAAGAAGTGAGAATTTTCGCCTGGTGGAGGTAGCGCTATATATGCCTTGCGTCGCTTCCTCCCTCCCTTACCGCCTGACGTCCACCGAAACTGAGCCGCTCGGTTCAAATTGACAGGGACACGGCGAGGGACGATAAACTCTGAAGTGGCGACGGCTTTCGAGCACCGGAAACGGCCCAAAGTGGGCCTAGAGGGCTCAAGGTCTCAGCTGATTTCGGAGCTGCTGGCGTTGAAGAACTCGTGGGGCTGGACGTCAGGCGGTTGCGAAGGGCCACGATGGAGCAGTTTCGGTGGTGAAGCAACGTTGATCAAGACCAGTGGTGCTGAAGACACGTGGCTGATGGCGCGGGCGGAGTTCTGGTGCGCGAAGAGGAGGAAATGGAGTCGTCGAAGGGGTGAAGGAAGTGCAGAAGACCGAAGGAGTTGGGGGCTGTACCGAAAGAAAAAGGGGGGAGGGGATAAGTATTACCCAAAAGTCAGAGAAGTGGGGAAGAAGGTGGTACACGGCAGAGGGCTGTCTTTTTTTTTTTTTTTGGGGGGGGGGGGGGGGGGGGGGGGGGGGAGAGAGAGAGAGAGAGAGGAAAAAAAAAAAGAGGAGGGGACGTGCGGCCGAGGGGGAAGAAGGAAAATAAAAAGAAAATAAAAAGAAATTTCTATAACCAAAATTCTTGATCCCACCTGCTCTTGTTTAATCCAATTTGGTCCCCAAAAATCCTCATGCTAAAATACTTGATCTTTACTTGCTTTCTCGCACCAAATTTCCCCAAATAACAAGTCTTGGGCAACAAAAACAGCCATTTCCCTCAATTATGAATTCTATTTTATTTTTCTCGGAATCCGATTTCTAAACAAACCTCTTCGATTGAGATCCAATTTTGTTAAAAAAAAAAAAGCCCACACAACTTCCTTTCACCAAGTAGTTCACACAGGAGGCAAAAATCCCTTCAATTTGGCTAATCCAAATTTTTGTTCGTTTTCCAAATCGATTTTCCGTAAAAATCCTGAACTTGCCAAAAATTCCTCGAAAGTTGAGTCGACGTTCCTAAAATGAATCGTGACATGACAGAACTTTCAATTTCTAAAATTGAGTTCAAATTCGCGGTTAATTTCAATCAGACGCGATTTTAGCATGACCTAACCTGCTAGGTAGCTTTTAGAAATTTTTAGTGCAAATTACCCGTGGTCGATTTTCTTCAAGTCACAATAAACCTCTTCGATACATTGGTGACTTTCGGTGGTCGTGAAAATCTCGATGTTTCAATTACAGAAACAGGGTACCAAAATGATAGAAAAATCAATCTAGTGATGATCGACGAGAATTTTGCAATTTAGTGAAATCATCCACGTTTAACCACATATCTCAGTCAAACCGACCTATCTCTGATTTCTAATCGATCTTTATTGTGCCGTAATGATCTCAACAAATGAGCACGGTCGAGCAGTCAATTCGTAGTCGAATTCTCAAGTCTATTGCCTTAAAATCTTTTAATGATTTTCCCAGATAGTCTAGTTATCTCATAAGTGATTGGCTCTGAGAATAGCACTATAGGCGCATCGATGAAAAACCCGATTAATTTAATTGAAAGCAAAATTGAAAAATTCAAGATGTCACATTTTCCTTCTCTCTGACTGAATGTTCTTAACAAAGTAATGGAGTACATATATTATCGAAGATATAGCCAAAGAACTTCGTGGGTATCAATTTGGAAAAATTAAAACCCTAGTTTGAGGCTTATAAATAGATTAATCGTATAGGGTTTTCGGGAGGGCACACATTGAAGATATAGCCAACTTTTCTCTCGGTTTCTGAGATAAAAATTCAAAGCAAGAGAGAAAATGTTGTTCCTTCGTTTCTAGGGCTTTTGAAGGGGGGAAAGAAAAAGTCAAAAAAAAAAAAAAAGAATGAGAGAAGAGACGTGAGTGGTAGAGAGTGAACAGTGAGGTTGATGTGAGGAGAGAGAAAAAAAAAAAAGAAACGAGAAAAGAAGAATAACTGTTCTTCTTCTTCGTAGGTTTTGCCTCCGGTGTTCCTCTGCTGCCCGAGCTACCGCGTCGTTGCAGCCGCACCACTGCGCCTCTGCTTCCGCCGGCCACCGTTGCTTGTTGCTCCACCTGCGGCAACACAAATTGAGGAATTCACTAGATAATTTATATCTAAAAAAACGTAGGAGTTTGGATAATTGACATGCCTCCATAATACAGATACAAAATCGCTAGGGAAATATTATTGCTAGTAATAATATCGCAGTGATGGCCATGCTATCTAGTTTTTTAAAGGGGCATATTAAGCATATTTAATAGAAATTTTTGCAATTTTATTGGCATGAGATGATAAAGCAATCAACCACTCAAAATATTCATCATAAGAATAGCTACATTTAACTATGGAACCAAAGGCGCTCGATATCCTAGTAATTTTGTGCCAGCACTATGAGAAATACTTTCTCATTGCAAAAATTCACGTGTTTTGAAAAATCTTATAAATAGAGAGACGGAGGAAAAAAGGCGTCAAATTAGATGAGAGACGATCGAATTGACGGGTTAGAACTTTGAATAATTTAGAGAGTCTAGAAGCCGTCAAACTTGAATTTATTCGCCGTAGGCAGAGAAAACACTCAAGCTTTGACAATTAGTCGACCACCACCATTCCCTAGACTTGTCCAAAATGGTACCAGAGGCAAAAGTGAAAGTGACCCCATACCAAGAAAAGCACATTGAATCTCTTGTCCCTGCTAGACTACTAGTAATAATCATTTCATGTCTTTTGACATTCGTTTTTGGGTTTTCACTGACATTGTTTCTTCTTTGTATCTTTGGTTCCTTTTCCCCTTTACATTCGACATCATTAAGAATTTGAAGTTGTGTTCCTTTTTACAATCTTCATTTCTTTAGCTGGTAATGGTAGATTGGCTTCAGCTATCTTGTAGTCCACGGGAGCGCTATGTCCATGTAATCTTGGAAAAAAAACAAAATGAATGCATTGGAGGATCTAATGTTTCCGTGGGAATTTGAATGTTAAATGGCAATTAAGTAATCGGTACTCGAAATTACACTTGCGATCGTGCTTATTGGGCAGATATCGACTAATGTTATCAGATTGCTTTGGTTTTGCCTTTTGCCTTTTTGTGTCAGGAAGAAGAAAACTCAAAGGAATATTCAATGGAGAGGTTTCTAGGAGAAGTAGCTATGTGCGGTCTCTAAGGCTTTTGATTCCGTTAAATCTTTTGAATAGAAAAGGTACATGTCCATTTTTCTTAAGATGGCTGATAGTAAGAACTAGTAATATGAAACAATAATTGAAATTTATAGTTATGAGGGTGAAGGTTGAAAATGCTGAACTATTTAGGATGTCATCATGCCATCTAATTTTAGTCAGCGCACATGATCCGCTCTTGTTGGTTGACTGCCTTTGCTCCTACTACACATGCACCTCTTTAAAAAAAAAAAAAAGTTGATGACGCTTATCGATTGCTTCAATCCTTGGCACTCCGAGTTTTTAGTGTGAGATTCTTCTTATTTTCCACTTTACTGTGCACTATATATTCTCCCTCTGTGAGTCTATTGAGCCAAGGCCAACCATTGCCAATTTATACATGACCTCCTCTTTCGATAATCATGGAATACTCCTTTTTATCCAAAATCTAAGATGGGGCATTTATTTTCACCTCATACGCGCACTCAAAATAGGAACACTTTAATATGTATTTACTAATTGCCAAAGTTAAAAAAAGCAAAACCTTCAGTAGGCTGTAGATTTGTTTGTATTGCCAACTTTCAAGCCTTTTGTGTTTGGATTTAGGGAAAATGATCACTCTAAGCCCTCAAATAATTCAAGTGAAATTTTTTTTTTTTATGAAAATAGTCAAATTAGCTAACAAAAGCTCCACATGAAGTCCACATGGTCCAATGACATAGGCTTGTAATCTATTACAATATAGCTAGAAATTTTCGACTAAAGAGTAAAAATAAATAAATAAATGATAATTTATTGTATGGGAATTGTAGGTTACAAGAAGAAACAATTAGTCTCCTTCCACACATTTTGTAAGCGAGGAAAAAGTCTTGGTCATTTGCAATTATTGATCTAGACAAGTTGGACAGGACCACAGTGATGAGCTCCGTCCTCAAAATTTCCGAACATCCTCCACCTTGTTTTGCGTGGTAGCCTTTTATTCGCTGGCGGAGAAAACATGCAAGCTGTGACAAGTCAGTCGACCACCCCCATTCTCCCTTAGACTTGTCCAAAATGGTACTAGAGGCAAAAGTGAAAGTGACACCGTACCAAGAAAAGCACCTTGATTCTCTTGTCCCTGCTAGACTACCCAGTAATAGTCATTTCATGTCCTCTGACATTCGTTTTTGGGTTTTCACCGACATTGTTTCTTCTTTGTATCTTTGGTTCCTTTTCCCCTTTAAATTTGACATCATTAAGAATTTGAAGTCGTGTTCCTTTTTACTATCTTTGTTTCTTTAGCTGGTAATGGTAGATTGGCTTTAGCTATCTTGTCATCCACGGGAGCGCTTTGTCCATGTAATCCTGGAAAAAAAAAATAAACAAAACAAAATGAATGCATTGGAGGATCTAATGTTTCAGTGGGAATTCGAATGTTAAATGGCAATTAAGTAATCAAGACTTGAAATCATACTTGTGATCGTGCTTATTAGGCAGATATTGACTACTGTTATTGAATTACTCTGGTTTCTGTTTGCCTTTTGCCTTTTTGTGTTAGGAAGAAGAAAACTCAATGGAATAGTCAATGGAGAGGTTTCTAGGAGAAGCTAGTTATGTGCGCTCTCTAAGGCTTTTGATTTCGTTAAATCTTTTGAATAGAAAAGGTACATGTCCATTTTTCTTAAGATGGCTGATAGTAAGAATTATTAATATGAAACAATAATTGAAATTTACAAGATAGTTATGAGGGTGTAGATTGACGATGCTCAACTATGTAGGATGCCATCAAACCATCTAATTTTAGTCAGCACACATGATCCACTCTTTTTGGTTGACTGCCTTTCCTCCTACTACACATGCACCTCTTTAAAAAAAAAAAAAAATAGTCGATGAGGCTTTATTGATTGCTTCAATCCTTCATGCTCCAAGTTTTTAGTGTGAGATTCTTCTTATTTTCCACTTTACTATGCACTATATATTCTCCCTCTGTGAGTCTATTAAGCCAAGGCCAACCGTTGCCAATTTATACATGACCTCCTCTGTGACATCCTGAAATTCGACCCCGTTTCGATAAAGTGAAATGGGCATTTCGTCGACGTGCCTATGGCCCTTTTTCACTCACAAGTTAACTAACATATTGGGTAAAGCCGTTAAGGGATGTATCAGCTGTAAAATCCCTAAAAACTACCTAATTTGTTGGATTTGGTTAAAATCACGTCTGATCGATTTTTAACCACGAAATTGAACTCGATTTCGGGAATCGAATTTTAAGCGCGTCATAATTCTTATTTTTAGGATCCTATCTCATTGTCCGTCAAATTGTTAACAAGTCCAAAATTTTAATAAAGAAATTATCGGAAGAAAAATTGAAGCCCGAAAGAAAATGAAAAGGGAAAGAGAAAAGAAAAGAAAATAAGAATAAGTGTTATTTTTATTTTATTTTTCTCTCTCTCCCTCTCTCTTCTTTTCTCTCTTTTCTCTCTCTCTTCTCTTCCCTCTCCCTTTTCTCCCGTGCGGACAGCCCCCCACCGATTCCTATCTCTCTCTTCCCTTTTGACCGGTCAATACCTATTCTCTCTCTCTCTCTCTCTTTCTTCTTCTCCTTCTTCCTCCCCGTGCGTTTGAACAAGCGAAACCAGAAGCAGAAATCAAAGACAGCAGCTCGCCAAGGATCATCACCGCCAACCGTCGCCGCCCGTCCCGCCGCCGCACCGCACGCCCACACGCTGCCCTCGCATCCCACCGCTCGTCCCTCGCATCCCCGCCGCCTGGCAGCTCCGTCCAGCAGCTGGTTGGTCTCTGTCCAGCTTCGGGAGTAGCTAAAGAAGCCGCCGGACTGCTGACCAGCTCCATCTCCGGCCACCGTTCGGACCGCCGGAGCTCCCCCTCGTCCTCCGCCAGCCTCCCCTCGCCGTTTTGGTCGCCGGATCGGCTCCGGCCAGCCTAGGGCAGAAACCCACGAGTGGGTTTCCAGCCCCTTTCGGGCTCGTTTTGGGCCGTTTCCGGGCCCCGAACCCGAGCCGTGCTTTGGGAAGAATCGTTCATCGCGTCGCCCCAATCGGATTGATCCGATTTGCGCATGATTTGGTGAGTAATCTCACTAATCCTTGATTAGTTGGCTAATTATTCTTAGGATTTGTTTAGTTTTAATTAATTAGGTTTATGTGGTTAGATTAGTATGGATTAGCATTTATTAGTCAATTGTGATGCGAATTAGCCAAATTGATTGTGTAATTAGCAAGTAGACGTGGTCTACTATTTATTGGAAGTGTCTCGGGATTTTTCCCGACCCTTAGTGGGCTCCAATTAGGCTTTTCGGGCCTAAGTGGAATTTTTGGTATTTAAATATTAATTTTCGGAATTAAATTAATTATTTATTTATTTTCCGAAAATTCAACTGGGATGGCCCAAGACCGGAATATTATGCTGATAACCGTGGTGAAGTCCGTTTATTTAATCGGGCTTTATTTTGTGCTAAATTGAATTTTTAATAATTATTAATTAATTTTCGAAATTAATCAATTATTTATTTATTTTTTGGAAATTAAGATTTTGATGGCCGACGACCGAAATCTCGTGCTGATTGTCGTGGCGCAGTCCATTTATTTATTTGAGCTCTACGTTGTATGAAATTAAATAAATTGTGATATTTTAGGGATTTACCCTAAATTGATTGAAATTGAGTGAAATTGAATTATTGATTGGTAGATGGCCGAGTATGGCTAGTTAGCTATTGTAGTGCCTTGTTGAGTTGTAAGTGGAGAGAGCGATGAGAGCTAACTGAGAATTCTATTGGCTGAGGCCGATCAAGTACGAAGTATAGACAGGTGTGGTTCGGTGATAAAGTACATCATTGTGCGAAAAAGGCGCCTTAAAGAATGCATGTAGACTGTCTATGACTTATAGTAGGCGTGGTTTGGTGATTAAGGATATCTCTGTGCGAAAACGACGCCTTAAAGAACGCATGTAGACTACCTATGAATCGTGACAGACATGGTTCGGTGATGAAGGACATCACTGTGCGAAAACGGCGCCTTAAAGAACGCACGTAGACTGTCAGTGATTTGTGACCTATGACGGGCGTGGTTCGGTGATGAGGAATATCACTGTGCGAAAACGGCGCCTTAAAGAACGCATGTAGACCGTATGTTATTTATGTCACCTTGGCGAAAGCGACGCCCGAGAGAATTAATGGAGCTCTGTGACTAAGTGTATTATTGGAGGTTTTATGGGATGGAGTGAATGACCTAGAAATGTTCCGACTGAGATGTAATCGACTAAGTCGATTGATCTCTGCCTTGATTCGATGTTGTGAACTAATTAATTGAATGAGAATGACCGTGATTGGTCTTGTTGGCGTGTAATCGATTAGGTCGATTAGGTCGATTCGATCGATGCTTCGATTTGTGATGTGATTGCTTGGGTGCCTATTTGATATGTACTAATATGCAGGTGGAATCTGATGCCAAGGTACGTCTTCTGACATGTGCGTGTTTAGGCAGTCTATAGTATAATGGTTTACTAATCAGGTTTAGTGGGGTAGAACTCGCTGAGACGTAGTCTCATCCCAGTTTGGGGAAAACATTTCAGGACCCCGATGAGGAGCTGAGGAGGAGGAGTTTGGGAAGGAGAACTCGGAGGTAAAACCTGAGGAGAAGAATTTTGGAGGAAGAAGATAGTCCCGAGAGGGGTCTTGAGTACGGCCTAGATGGATTGAGATCCTATCTTCTTTTGAGATTTCCATTTTGATGTGAATAGTTATGAAATGGTTTGTGTTTTGTAATTAAGTTTGTTTATAAATTTCAATATGAAAAATATGGCCCTGCTTTTCTATCCCATCGTTTTATTGTCTGGGGATTTTAACTGCTTCCGCATGTGCTTAATAAAAATGAAAGGGTCGGCGATACATAGTCTTAGGATATCGCATTATAAAATCGACCAAGTGTGAAGGATATGTGCGTGCCCGAGGATCGGAGCGTGACATCCTCTTTCGAGAATCATGGAATACTCCTTTTTGTCCAAAATCTAAGATGTGGCATTTATTTTCATCTCATACGCGCACTCAGAATAGGAACACTTTAATTTGTACTTACTGACTGCCAAAGTAAAAAAGCAAAACCTTCAATAAGCTGTAGATTTGTTTTTATTGCCAACTTTCAAGCCTTTTGTGTTTGGATTTAGGGAAAATGATCACTCTAAGCCCTCAAATGATTCAAGCGAAATTATTTTTTTGTGAAAATAGTCAAATTAACTAACAAAAGCTCCACATGAAGTCCACATGGTCCAATGACATAGGCTTGTAATCTATTACAATATAGCTAGAAATTTTCGACCAAAGAGTAAAAATAAATAAATAAATAAATAATGTTAATTTATTGTGTGGGAATTGTAGCTTAGAAGAAGAAACAATTAGTCTCCTTCCACACATTTTGTAAGCGAGAAAAAAGTCTTGGTCATTTGCAATTATTGATCTAGACAAGTTGGACAGGACCATAGTGATGAGCTCCATCCTCAAAATTTCCGAACATCCTCCACCTTGTTTTGCGTGGTAGCCTTTTATTCGCAGGTGGAGAAAACATGCAAGCCGTGACAAGTCAGTCGACCACCACCGGTCTCCCTTAGACTTGTCCAAAATGGTACCAGAGGCAAAAGTGAAAGTGACCCCGTACCAAGAAAAGCACATTGATTCTCTTGTCCCTGCTAGACTACCCAGTAATAGTCATTTCATGTCCTCTGACATTCGTTTTTGGGTTTTCACTTACATTGTTTCGTCTTTGTATCTTCGGTTCCTTTTCCCCTTTAAATTCAACATCATTAAGAATTCGAAGTCGTGTTCCTTTTTACAATCTTCGTTTCTTTAGCTGGTAATGGTGGATTGGCTTCAGCTCTCTTGTCATCCACGGGAGCGCTTTGTCCATGTAATCCTGGAAAAAAAAATAAACAAAACAAAATGAATGCATTGGAGGATCTAATGTTTCAGTGGGAATTCGAATGTTAAATGGCAATTAAGTAATCAGGACTTGAAATCACACTTGTGATCATGCTTATTAGGCAGATATCGACTAATGTTATTAAATTACTCTGGTTTCTGTTTGCCTTTTGCCTTTTTGTGTTAGGAAGAAGAAAACTCAATGGAATAGTCAATGGAGAGGTTTCTAGGAGAAGCTAGTTATGTGCGCTCTCTAAGGCTTTTGATTTCGTTAAATCTTTTGAATAGAAAAGGTACATGTCCATTTTTCTTAAGATGGCTGATAGTAAGAATTATTAATATGAAACAATAATTGAAATTTACAAGATAGTTATGAGGGTGTAGATTGACGATGCTCAACTATGTAGGATGCCATCATACCATCTAATTTTAGTCGGCGCACATGATCCACTCTTTTTGGTTGATTGCCTTTCCTCCTACTACACATGCACCACTCTTTTTGATTGATTGCTTCAATCCTTCATGCTCCAAGTTTTTAGTGTGAGATTCTTCTTATTTTTCATTGTGCACTATATATTCTCACTCTGTGAGTCTATTAAGCCAAGGCCAACCGTTGCCAATTTATACATGACCTCCTCTTTCGATAATCATGGAATACTCCTTTTTATCCAAAATCTAAGATGTGGCATTTATTTTCACCTCATAAGCGTACTCAAAATAGGAACACTTTAATTTGTACTTACTAACTGCCAAAGTAAAAAAGCAAAACCTTCAGTAGGCTGTAGATTTGTTTGTATTACCAACTTTCAAGCCTTTTGTGTTTGGATTTAGGGAAAATTGATCACTCTAAGCCCTCAAATGATTCAAGTGAAATTATTTTCTTTGTGAAAATAGTCAAATTAACTAACAAAAGCTCCACATGAAGTCCACATGGTCCAATGACATAGGCTTGTAATCTATTACAATATAGCTAGAAATTTTCGACCAAAGAGTAAAAATAAATAAATGATGTTAATTTATCGTGTGCGAATTGTAGGTTAGAAGAAGAAACAATTAGTCTCCTTCCACACGTTTTGTAAGCGAGGAAAAAGTCTTGGTCATTTGCAATTATTGATCTGGACAAGTTGGACAGGACCACAGTGATGAGCTCCGTCCTCAAAATTTCTGAACATCCTCCACCTTGTTTTGCGTGGTCCAATTACAAAGAGAACAAAGAAAATATCTTATATCTCGAGAGGTAGGGCTTGTTTTGCTGGTCTTGGTCAGAAGTTGAGGTTGAAGAAGTCCATTGCCTCGTCAAAGAGACGCAACCACCACAAGATTTCGTACATACCAACCACATCCGGTTCATCCTCTGGGACGAGAAAAAGTAAAGCTTTGTTCAAGTGCAAGGGCTTGTGCTTGGAGACAAGAAACACATCGGTAAGAACACTACACTAATCCCAAAAAATCATTGAGACGCCAGTTTCTTGTTCTTGTCTTGATATATTTGGTTTGATGACTCCAGATTGAGACGAGAAGATAATCCTTGGATTGCACTGCATTTTTGGACTCGGACACAACTGGATGTTGCTTCAAGGTAACTTATTCTCCAACACAAAACTCATCACTATAACTTTCTTCATCTTTGCCTTGCTCCACCAAGAAAGCCCGATCTTCATTCTCTAGTTTTTATATAATTGCTAGGATGGAAAATATTTGATTTCTACTCATCGCAAAACACCTAAAATCATCTAAAGCATACAAATATTTTGTGCGAAATTCATACATCGCTTTTTCAAAATTATTGTCCCATGGATTGCCTTTGTAACATCCATTTAGACTATATTATATGTTTTTTGTTTGCGCATTTGTTCGAATGAACGTAGTTATTCTGTGTGAATTTTGTTTTTGTCACTTATTCAATAAGACTAAGTGAACTAAGTGTATCTTGCTTACCAATTACTAAGAGAAAGAATTTTGTTTTGGGGATTTAGAACCCTTTGGATCTCCTCTTTTTAAATGCAGAACTTATTCATTTGCTAGCAAATTTTAACTTGATCCTGGTCCTAGAATTTTTTTGGGCTTTTATCATATTGGGAACTTATCACAATTTGGCCTAGCTTGGTCGAATTGCATGTTCAACTTAGCTAGATCGGGGAACCACCCTTCTTTTATGATTTCTCTCTTTCTTTTTAAAAGCCTTTCAATGTGTTGTAATTAACCGCAATTTTACTTTTCCTTTAACCAATTTTTCCAGGATTTTTCATAACAAACCCTGTTAATGATGGTGTTTTTTCGAACACTAGACAGTTAGCGCGGTTTATTTATTTTTTGAAACTTAAATAATAATTTTCCATAACATCAAAGATATGTCACTCTTGTGAGTCGTGTCCTCAAGCATCAGCCTGAGCTATTGACACCGATGTTAGCTCACTTACTTGAAAATATTCATGTTGGTTGTCCAATTCTTCTAAAGGTTCATGAAAGCATTTTTATTTTAAAAAGAGCCGTAAAGTAAATCAATATATAGACCATTTGTTCGTACACATGATTTTCAAATGGGCAAGATTATAATAATTCTCTTGAAACATTGAAGTGCTCGGCCAACTTAGCCCACCAAAAAGATTTCCATACGAACAATATATAAAACATTTAGCATACATAAATATAAAGAGGTGTTAGGGAAGATTTATAGTGGTTCTACCCAAATCAATGCCTACTCCACTTCACGAGACCATTCGGGAGTTGTGCTTGTTCCACTTTTATCTGATTTCTCGTACGGAGGTTGTTTTATGATGGAGCCAAAGACTCACTGCAAGCAAAGTGAATTCATCTACAAACAATTTCTCTCACTGGAAGTTTACTTGCAAAGTGAACACGATGGAGATTTTGCAAGTATTTTCATGTACACAAGTCCAAGACAATAGGCTACCTTATTTAAACGAAAACAAACTCCCGACTAATTTCCATCGCGGTGGCTGTCTGCAAGCTGTTACTAACACTTCCGATGCCTAGTTTTTCGACCATTGAGACTTTCGAACGTCCCCTCAAACTCAAAAAAGGCCCACACACTAGCCGGGTTGGGCGCGAAATCCAAATTTAAACTTCAGAGCTGGGTATTTCTTCTTTAAACTGCAGACCGAAATCCAAGTTGAAAAGATTCTCTTTTAATTTATAGGGGACATGGCATCTGCTGGTCGCTAAGAATTGACTCCTCACGTAAAAAACGTTAAGTGGTCCTGGACTTCCACGTCAGCCACATCTCGTGTCTCTGAAAAGCTTTCACGGACCCAAGCTCATCGTCTTCATCAAGCATCAACTATGGGGAGGAGAAGAGACAAAACCCTGAATCACCCACTACCACACCCTCCCCTCGTCGCCTTCCCACTCCTTCTCGTCCTCGTCCTCCTCCTCCGACTCCGAGTTCACCATCTCTCTCTCCCCCCGCTCCCCCTCCACCCTCTGCGTCGCCTACGAGCTCTTCTACAAGGGCCAGCTCCTCCCCCTCCACCTTTCCCCTCCCGCCTCTCCATGGTCCGTACTCTCCTCGCCTCCTCCTCCACCTCTCACTCCGCCACCACCTCCTCCCACGACTCCTCCTGCAGCTCCACTACCTCCTCCGACAAGACCTCGCTGAAGGACGCCGACAATCCAGATCTGGATCTGGAGAACTCCAGATACGGAGAGCAGCCCCTCGCCGGGCTCGGCTGCTGGTTGTTGGGGCTGGGACGGGTGGCGAAGGTCCCCAACTTCTTGTTCGCCATTAATGGAGTTTCGGTATTGGACGATAGAATAGATGGGACAGAAATATGAAAAGTGGGCTTACTCAGTCAGGGATGAGGTCCAGGAGCACCCAATATTTTCTATTCAAATCCAGATAGTGGCTGTTACAAACATACAAACACGTACCAGCTGTCAAATGTTATTTGTTCGCCATTTTTTAAAAAAGAACAAATTGCTTCCTGCAAAATCGTGAAAATGAAAAAAAACAAAAATGTTTTAAGCTTTAAATTATTGAGAGATGGTTCTAAACATTTCTAACCATCAATACTTAAAAGAATCGACAATATGCATGTTGTATTGTTTCTCCTCATGTTTTGGATTCAAAACGGAACACGGTTTAGCTTTCTCTCAGAAACACTCAGAGAGCGTGAAATTGTGATGGTGACTGCAGAATTTGTTGGAGCCCTCGAAGAGTCATCCCCATTTTCAAGAAACATAAGGCAAAGAAAACACGGACAACAGAAAATAATAAATGAAAGAAATTTAGCACACTACTGCACGCGGTTGATCAGGAACCTGTTGTTCGTTTGTCCTCGTAAGAATATCTGCAAATCGTCCACGTAGACCAGTAACGTGTTATTTGGGTGCACCGAGTGCAATAATTATACGTTTTTTTTTTTTTGCATGCACTGTGCCGCTTCTCTCTCTCTGTCGTCGTTGGTTTTGTTTCGTCGTTCACATTGTTTTATCACTATGCTCTTCCTTTCTTTTTATACATCGCGAGTGATTAGTTCTGTTCTCTGTCCAGTTTCCTTGGCACAGATTTATTTAAGCAATTAATCATAGGGAGGCAACAACAAAAGAAACAAAAGAGAGGGGAAAGGAATTTCTAGACATTAAAGAATAAATTATGGCGGAATTGGCTTCCTCCGTTGCATCGAATCTTGTGTCAAAACTAGGTGAGTACCTGTTTGCTCCCATTGGACGCCAATTTGGATACGTGTTGTGCTACAAGAGCTACATCCAGGATCTCGAAAATGGAGTCGAGAAGCTGGAGAACGCGAGGGAAAGGGTGCAGCGCTCCGTCGATGAAGCCGTGTATGGTGGAAAACCTATACACACTGATATTGAGAAATGGTTGGATAGCGTGAAGACTAAGGCTAATGAAGCACAAAATTTGTTAACACAAGGTGAAAGTGCAAAAAATGCTTGCTTCCGTGGGTGGCTCCCCAACCCCATGGTGCGCCATCCAATTGGCAGGAAGGTAAAGAAGTTGACTCGAGTCATTCAGGAACTCCATGATGAAACCGTAAATAATAACTTCCAAAAGATCTACTATGAGAATCCTCCAAAAGGAATTGTCACTGCTACCACTTCTGCTACAAGATCTGTTGACAAAAAAGAAGATTTCCTGGAGTCGAGGGCTTCAATCACAGAGGATGTAATGAAGGCTATAATTGATGACAAGATCTGTGTGGTTGGGGTGTATGGACCAGGTGGGGTTGGCAAGTCCAAGCTTTTGGAGGACGTTGAAAGGTGAGTTAAGAAAGAGAAGCTATTTGATGTGGTTGTCATAGCAAATGTCTCACGTAATCCAGATTTAAAAACAATCCAAGGAGAAATTGCTGACACACTTGGCCTAAAGCTAATGAATGTGGAAACTGCTCGAGGGAGAGCAAATCATTTGCGTTAAAGATTAGAGTGTGATCGTGAGAAAAACACTCTCATCATTTTAGATAATTTGTGGGAGAAGTTAGAGTTAAAGGATGTTGGAATCCCTTGCGGTGACGATAATAAAAGTAAAGGCTGCAAGTTATTGCTATCGTCTAGATTCCGAGATGTTTTGCGCATTGACATGTGCATTGACCAAGAATTCCAACTCAATGAGTTAAATCATGGAGAAGCTCGAAGGCTTTTTGAAAGGACTGTGGAGGACAAAGTTAATGAGAGTGATTTTAATCCCTTGGTGGATGGAGTGGTCAAGAATTGTGGTGGCTTGCCTCTTTTGATTCTATCGGTGGCAAAAAGGTTGAAGCATGGAGATTTGATTGAATGGAGGAATGCTTTGACCAATATAGAAATGTCGGATGCAAAATCAATAGTGTTACTAATTTACAATCACTTAAAAGATGAGAGAATCAGATCATTGTTCTTGGTTTGTACTCTAAGTCCCGGAACTTCTCTCATGAGGAGTTTGTTTCCCTATTGCATGGGTTTAAATTTATATAAAAAAATTCAGCAAGACCCTCCAAGACGCTGGAGATAGGTTGATTATGGATCTACGTTGCCTACAAGACTCTTCTTTGTTACTAGATAGTGATGACATGGAAAAGTTCAAAATGCATGACATATTTGATGATGTGGCCATCTCCATTGCTTCCACTCAATGGAACGCCTTGATTTGGAGGAAGGATTATGGGTTTAAAGAATGGTCCAAGGATGAGCTCAGAAAATGCAATGCCATGTCCTCCTATTATGTAGACTTTGATGAGCTTCCTGAAAAATTGGACTGCCCAAACTTGAGGATACTTATATTAGCCGAAAACAACCCGTCTCTCAAAATTCCGGAGTTATTTTTTGAATCTATGAAGAAGCTCCAAGTCTTGGACATGGGTGGTGGCTTATCTTTCGCCTCTCTACCTTCGTCGATCCAATCCCTTGAAAACCTCAAGTCACTAGGTCTTGAATACTACCATCTGGAGGATGTGACTATTCTTGGAAAGCTGAAAGGATTGCAGTTCCTAAGTTTCTATAGATCGACAATTACTCAGCTGCCCAAAGAAATAGGTGAACTAATAAAATTGAGATTTTTGAACTTGACAAGGTGCACTGAGCTCAAAATTATCGAATCAGGAGTGCTTGGAAGCTTGGTTAATTTAGAAGAGCTGTATATGGAATATAGTTTTGATCAGTGGGAGGCTGACGATGAAGCACCAAAAAGCAACGCGAGCCTGGCTGAATTCAAGAACATGAAAAGGTTGAGCACTTTGTACATTGCCGTCCCTCATTCTGCCTATCTCCCAAGAGATCTGCCATTTGGGAAACTAAACAAGCATAAAATCCAAATTGGGGGCGTTTGGGATTGGTCGGGTAAAAACACAGAATCTAGAATTGTCAAGCTCAAGCTGGATTCAAGCAGTCTTCTTCTTGAAGAGTGGGTGTCAAAATGTTTACAGCAAACGCAAGATCTCCACTTGGATGGATTGCAAGATGGAATTGATAGCATTCACGATTTGTGCGACAAAGGATTTCAGGAATTGAAGCATCTTCACGTACAAAATAGCCCCTCATTTCAGTATGTTGTTCACTCCACAAAGAATGTCCAATACACTGCATTTACTAGATTGGAATCTTTATTTCTCGAGAATCTGAACAACTTGGACAAGATTTGTCGTGGCCATCTTGCCCTAAAATCCTTCAGCAAATTAAAGATTGTGAAAGTGGATAATCGTGGTGAAATCAAACATTTGTTTCCTTTGTCTATGAAGAGAATAATATTGCAGCTTGAAGAGATTGAAATAAGCAAATGCCGCTTGATGCAGCAAATTGTCGCAGATGTCGAAGTAGATGAAGATGGAGATGAAATAGATGATGATACCAACGTGAAGTCATGCAATTTGCGAAGGCTGACATTACGAGACTTGCCAAAGATAATGAGCTTCTATAAAGCCACGGACCATTCGGTTGGTTTCTTTGACGGGCAACAGGTACATAATTTGTTTTTGAGATTTTGTGCATGTATATGTGAGAGTATAAAAAAAAAGGTAGAAAAATTGGATACATAATTTGATTTTGAGATTTTGTTTTCCAAAATAATTATACAAACAATAATTTAATTTTGCAAAATGGAATTGCTATGTGATGCATATACACATAAAAACATTTATACATTAGTTAATAACATCTCACTTTGTTTGTGTTATGTTATCAACATAGTTAAAAGAAGCACCGTCTGATGTGAAGATTTTTTAGATAATCTAGAAGTTTATCATTGCTTAATGGTAAAATTGAATACGTATCCGCAAACATTTATGGACATACTCATAAACTGAAGGAAGTATACACGACCTAATTAATTTTTATGACCTTTATTTAATAATGAATGGAAATATGTAGAATTCTATTATATCCGATTGATTAAAGGGAAAGATGGAACTAAGAAAAATCAGTAGGTGAATTTGACTACCGTGACTTTGTGTTAATTAATTTTTATGACCTTTATTTAATAATGAATGGAAATATGTAGAATTCTATTATATCCGATTGATTAAAGGGAAAGATGGAACTAAGAAAAATCAGTAGGTGAATTTGACTACCGTGACTTTGTGTCATATAACATCCAAATTAATTAATTATAAATTTGCAGTTTTAATCGTAAGCACATCTGCCTTAGAGTAGTTGAGATGATTTAGTTGCTTTTTTCTTCCTTCAATGATTGCAAAGAGTTGGGGTAGGTGAATGCATCACTGTGGAATTGTGGCTCGACACAAAGTTCCCTTATACTGTTATTGATACAACGTTCCGCTATACTCTTATTTGTTAAAGGATGGAACTATTATGCGACTATAAATGAAAAATCAAATATAATATTCAATAGGCCAAACTGTTTTTGTAACCTTGGTACATTAACGAGATGTTAGGGGGATAATTAATTTTTTTGTTCTAATTCATGTAAGCTATTGAACCTTTTGTGGTGATCAAATCTACTGCTATTCTTTGTTCTAACCACTTTTCTAATATTACTAGTAGAATTTACGTGCCCTACAAATGTTTAAATTTCTTCTTTTTTTTCCTAATAAAATATTGCTTGAAAGTATTAATTAGAAACACATCTAGCATTCAATGGAAATTTTTTTGTAAATATATACTTTTTAAATTATTTTCATCGCGTAAGCCAAACCGCAAAAGCATGATGCTCAACTAAAATCATTTGTTGAATTAAATAATTCATTTTCTTGGCTTTATAAATGAAATATGCCATATAAACTAGCTCTTTGATAAGGAAGCGCATCTTACGTCCTTATATAGGTAAATTAATTCCTTTAATGAAATTGACTCTGATGCCCATAAGGTGCTGTTGAGGTCAGTTCATGTTTCGTATGGCCAACCATGGATCTCACAGTGATGAACCTTTTTTTTTTTAGTTTCAGCCAATGTGGCATATATTATACATGACATCTATTTAGGAAATGAAGGATCCTATAGTGCTATGCACGGGGAAAACAAAATCTTCTGATTTCTTTAGTATATCTTTCATATTTTACAATAATTTTTTACTTTCAATCTTTTGATGAGAGATGTGTTTTTTAAAAATACTTTCGACAAAATGCCAAGCTTAGATTACACCTGCAAAACAATTAAAGTGTAGTTTTCCCTGTTTGTGAAATTAGTTCTTGACTATTTGGTAGAAAATAATTCGTTTGAGGTATTATATAATATCATGATCGATGACTAAATATTCAATTGAGCCTATGCCATGAATTTGGAAAATTTATCTAGAAAGCACAAAATGTGAGGGTAAATCTAGTAACCTCAATATTTCTAGGACTATGAATTCGGTCTTATTGTTACATATTCAATGGAGTCCAAGTACATAATAGCTAAATGATAAGCAAGTGTAAAGTTGATAAATTTTAAAAAAGAATACAGTAAAATTCAAAAATCACTACTCCGCTTTTTCTTCCATTTTCTTTAAATCTATCGTATGAGATTATTTCCTTCATTAATTATTTGACATGCAATTCATATTTCTAGTTACAACCATTTTTATGAGATAATGTGGGACTATTCATCCTTCGCAGCTAATAAAGCTACAAAGTCTGGAAGCCATAACCATTGAAAGATGTCACTTAATACAAGAAGTATTTGATCTGGAAGGAATGACAACCAGTGGGGAAGTCGAGATTCTATCACGATTGAGAGAATTAAGCTTGAGTGACTTACCAAGTTTGGGACACATATGGAACAAAAATCCTCGAAGAACATTGTGTTTCCAAAACTTAAGGACATTGAAGGTTAAAAGCTGTGAGGACCTGAGGTTTCTTTTTTCTTCTTCCATGGTTAAAGCACTTGGACAAATAAAAGAAATAGAAATAGCGAGTTGTCAACTGATGGAGGAAATTATTGATGTGCAAGAAGAAGAATCGGAGGAAGCTGCAACAACTGGCACCTTCGATTTCCCTCAATTAATATCCTTGTCTCTTCAGGATTTGCCAAATCTCAAGATATTCTCTTATGGAAAGTACGGTATTTGCTGTCCATCCTTAACAAGACTGATGATATCTAGATGCCCCAAAATGATGTCATTCTCTTCGTTCGAAGGAAAGCAATGCATGATAGCTAATACAGATTTACAACAAACCTTTGGTCATATCAACTCTAGCTTGTACTTGCCTGTCTTCTTCAATGAAAAGGTATGTAAGCATCTACAATATTTTTTTGTTAACCACTCTTCTAGTTCTAATCAGTGAAGCATTTTAATAAAAATTGTATCATTATTTTGTACCAAAAGTTTAGCAATTCGCAATGGAAGAACTAACTCGTTGCCGGTCATTCCCGTAGTTGCCCCCAAATTTCGGCATAATAAAATTATGTACCAAAAGTTTCAGTGATTCTACATATACAATGTTTTTATGCAGGTTCTTCTTCCAATTTTGGAGGAATTGAAGCTTTCATCCTTGTGCCAATTAAAGAGGATATGGCATAATCAGCTCCACAGTCAGTCCTTCTACAAACTTGCATCACTCACTATTGAACTTTGTGAAAATTTGTCACATGTTTTTCCGTCAAATTCAATGGATATGTTGCAGAGCCTGAATAAAATTGAGGTAGTTGGGTGTTACTCCTTGGAAGCATTAGCTGAACCAATAAGTCTCAGCGATGAGAAAAGGCAAAAGCCATTGGTCCTCCCTGCATTAAGAAAATTGACGTTGTGGAATCTATCAAGGCTAACAAACATTTTTAAGAGTGACTGCAAAGTCACCTTGGCATTTCCTAGTATGATGGAAGTGAATGTGAGGGGTTGTCACAGTTTGCCATATCTCTTCTCAAGTGGCACAGCTAAAACTCTCGATAAACTTGCGGTGCTTGATGTTTCCTGTTGCAATAACATGCGGGGCATAATAGCAAGGGAAGAAGGAAAAGGAAAAACCTTAGAAACTTTGAAGTTCCGTCAATTAAGCACCCTCTAGCTTGGTGACCTTGAGAATTTGATTAGTTTCCACTCAGCGAGTTGTGCTAGTGATGGGTTACATCCTCTATTTGATGAGAAGGTATCATATCCCAATTTATCAGAAATGCAAGTGTAGCATCTACAATAAGTACCATAGAGTAGGTCCTTGGTCTAGAATAGTTGCATAGTGATAATACATATTTAAAGTGAAGTTATGATCCCCTTAATGTTGAAAAGATCTAGCTCAATGACCAATTGATGAAGAACATATCTATATCCGAAACCAACTAATGTGGAATGAAAGCATGAAGAAAGTTAGGTTTAGATTCATTGAAAGTGGAGGAAAATTAGATAACAAGAAAAAGACGGAGAAACTAAAGAGGGATAAAAGAGATAGAAAGGCCAATTTAGGTGGAGAAAGAGATACGTCAAATAGGCAAACTTACTTATCAAATGATTCAAATCAATTCGTCATTATAACTAAAGAAAAATATTAATCGGCTTATATCTATTGGCAACTTTAATAATAGCGATTCAACTATTAATAGAAATAAATCAAGATTAATATCCTCAGTCTTGATAATTTCGAATAACAAACTTATAAAGAAACAAATCGGCTAGTGATCACAGAATCCAGTACAACATTAATTAAACAATATATACCTATATTCACCATCTTTTGATCTAATTGTTAGATTCTTTTCTTCAGTATTTGATGTGTTTTATTTGAGTCTATACTTTGTTTGAGAACTTTTGAAGTGCAAGAACCATGAAGCATTGGTTTGTGCAAATTGGTCTCAATTTTGTTGTTTGCACTTCAATGTAATGGGACAATATATTGGCTATTGTGTTTTCAATGTTGTAATGAGCTAAATCTAAGATAGGCCAAATTTGAGTTTCATGAGAGACAAATTATGCACGAAATGAACTTTACCAAAAAAAAAAAAAAATTATGCACGAAATGAATATAGTTGTCTAACTGAGAAGGCTATGGTTATGCTGGGCTTAAATATAATGATTGATATATATTAGAAAAAAATTATGTTTTCTACTTTAAACTTTATGATAGGAGAATCAATTTTAGTAGGTGGCATTTTCTAGAAAGAAATAACGTACATCTAATTTTCTTTTCTTTCTACTCATAGATAATGTTCATCTTGTGATTTTCTTTGTTCTTGAAATTAAATTATTCTCTTTTTTGAGGGAATAGAGAATCGGCTCTAATTAAAAAATTGAAAAATAACAGGTTGAGTTTCCTAATATGGAGTCAATGAAGATCTTGCAAATGGATAATATGGAGAAGATATGGCTTGATGATCTTGATTCAAATGCCTTTGGCAAACTCAAGACGCTAGTAGTGGTGTATTGTGAGAAACTTTTATCCATATTTTCATCTTATAATATGCTCACAAGATTTCGAAACCTAGAAAAGATAACTGTGACTGATTGTGGATCCTTAGAAGTGGTATTTCAAGTCCAAGAGTTTGAATTTAGCGAAGCTTGTTCTACAAATACTTTTGAATTGAGAGAATTAGTTTTGACGCGGCTCTCAAAAATGAAACACATGTGGAGTGGACTTCCTCAAGGAGGTCTTACCTTTGGACGCTTACAATGCAGGGAGGTTGCCAGCTGTGAGAATCTCAAAAGTTTATTTCCAAGGTCGGTGGCAAAAAGTATGACACAGCTCCAAAAACTTTGGGTATGCAATTGTGGGGTGGAGGAAATTATCACGGAGGAAGACGGAGTAAGGATGAGTGCAGGTGATCTCTTCTTTCCTCAATTAACCAAACTACTATTATTTGACTTGCCGAAACTGAGGAGCTTCCATGAGAATAGTCATACTTCAGCATGGCCACTCTTAAAGCGATTGCAAGTAAGACATTGCGACAAGATGAGGTTATTCACATTTGCTCGTGAATTCCAAAGCTGCCAAGGTACAACCACCAGCGAAAACCAACCTACACTCTTTTCTTTTGAAAAGGTACCACCCATGAGTCTAGCTCTCTGCCATTATCTTCATTGGTTTATATGCGCTTTGTTATTTTTCTACAAAAAATTAAAATTGTCACACTTCTTACTTATTAATGCTGACCATAACACACTTGTGAATTGCTTAGAAATTTGAAGATTGACTGCTGTTAACTACTTCTAGCACATACTTTTGGTATATAATCTAGTGATCCTAGCTTTTACTTTGAAAAAAAAAATATTATTGAATCAACTTGCATAGACAGTGATGCTTCTAATGAGCTGCTCTTGCCTTATAGTTAGGATTTACCTATTTACTTTAATTTGACCTACCTGTCTGTCAAAAGTGAAAAAAATTTAGTAATTATGCTCATTTGGAACAAAGTTCCATATTCGAACATTGTAAACCTGGTTGATAACTGTCCAGTACAATAGATAATTTGCTAAATGGGCTTTGAAAAGCACAAACCTTCTTTATTCTTTTTCCAAAACTACCAACTACTTTAATAATCTACCAATATTTATTCTTGGGGCTCACCAACATATTTAAAATTACTAACTTTATTTGAATATACTAAACTTAATGTGATTGGTGTATTAACATTTGTCACGTTAAGATACAAACTGGTTTTAGTTCATTGCCAACGTTTTTATCTCGTTAGGTTTTGAGAAATACCAACATTTCCAAAATTATGAACTACTTTAATAATCAACCAATATTTATTCCTGTGACATTTTAACGCTTTTTTTTTGTCAACAGTGCCTTTCAAATACTATCTTAAATTTAAAATTAAAAAAGTTAATTTGATTGTGTTACCAACATTCATCAAATTAAGATTCCAATTGCTTTTAGTCACTTGCTAACATCTTATCTTGTGGATCTTGAAAAGTACTAATATTTCTTTGTACTTTTAAAATCATCAACTATTTTAATAATCTACCAATGTTTATTCCAATGGGTCACCAACACTTTTAAAGTTACTAATGTTTAATCGAAATTACCACAGTTAATTTGAGTGAGATATTAATGATATACCAACACGATATTAGGTTTTGTTTTTTAACGTACATAATGCTAAAAACATCCATTTATTGGTTTGGTTTGAACACGTTCTTTTCAGCATTATAGAGCAGTGAACCCATGCACTACTTATGAATATGGTAAAATAGACACGAGAACAACTGTTTAGAAAAGAATGCTACATATTAATATGTCATCTTACTATTGAAATACATCTATTTAATATATAAATGAAACATATTTGTTTTGAGTTTTTTCTACGAACTTGTTGACATTCACATGTGTTTACTTTGCCATTTGGATTTAATTAGTTGACAATCGAAATAGTTGAATATCATCAACTAATAACTTTGTTTCATCCAAATTCACGAAACATGGTTTGATTGAGTTGGGCATATCACTAAAAAAAAAACGTCCCACATATACAACCCTTGTATAATGGTCATCGATTCTTGCAAGTCTAGCTCTAGATTTTCTTTTTATTTTTAAAAAGGTTAAAATCAGCCAAAAGCCTACAGGTTCTTTTTCCTCTTTTTCTAATCAATGGAAGGACAATTCAGTCATTGAACCATGACGGTGCCCTATTTTACTTTTGGTGGATGGTGGCCTAATTAAACGGATTCCCACAGGTCATTCCTCACCTGGAGCTATTGGAATTGACGAGGGAGGATGTTGGGATGCTGCCCCAGCATTACATCTTTGGCAATCTCAAAGAGCTGGCTTTGGGGTGCTACCACGATGAAAATGTCGCTTTCCCCTCCGACTTCCTTCTCCAGGGATTCCCCAATCTAAAAGCGCTTGCTGTGCGGTGTACTTCCTTTGAGGAGATATTTCCAGAAGACGCTCTTGGACATGGGGGAGCGACTCCCTGTGGAGGATTAACAGACGCAGAAAAACCTCTCAAGTCACTTGGAAATCTGAAGGTGCTTTTTCTGGTGGAGCTGTGTAACCTGAGGGGAGTCTGGAAAGATGGCTCCTTAATGGCTAAAATCCTCAAACAGATTGAATATCTATACCTTCGGCAGTGCTCGAGTTTACCAATCGTATTTCCATCTCCTGCCTCATTCCAGAGATTGACAAAATTAGAAGTAAAGGAGTGTGCTGGTTTAGTTCATATGGGGACTTGCTCGGGAATGACAAGTCTGGTGCACCTTACTTGGCTAACCCTAAGAGATTGTGGTGTAGTGGAAGATGTAGTAACAGATGATGGAGATAAAGCAGAGGAGATCCATTTCCCCAAGCTGAAAGAGCTAATACTTGATTGTTTACCAAACCTTGACAGCTTCTCCCCAACGAATCGTGCCTTCAGGTTCCCATCACTACAGCGTATTATTATCACGCAATGCCCCGAGATGAATATATTCTGCAAGGGTGCCTTGAGGACCCCGAACCTAAATAAAGTACTCCTCTCTGAAGAGGATGATGAAGGACTCTGGGAGGGCGACCTTAATACCACCATCCAAACCTTATCGACTTGGAACGATCCACACCGAATTCAGTAATGCAGGTGAATCTATTAGCTTAATTGCGTCTGCCTTAACTCGATGACAAAAAGGAAGAAACTTGCGTTCTTCTTCGAGTTCTATATTGGCTCATATGAAGTCGATCTTTCTTAAACCAAAAAAAAAAAAAAGTGTTTGGCTGTGTTCTAACAAAATTGTAACATATTTCAAATATTGGGGGCTTTTGCGCACTGACTAACCAATGCATTCTAGCTGTTTGATGAATTGCTTAGTACAATTTGTCAATGCTTCGAAGATTGCAAGGTTTTGTTATAAGGGCCCGTGTGCTCGCCTACTTCTCTGGTTAATTTTGAGGAGTGTCTTACTGACAATGCTTGTTACTTTCAGGTGTCATGCTCCCTACAATCAAAGTGGTTGCTTTTTATTTGCTAGAAAGTGTCTCCTGTAGTAAGATGTTGAGGCAATCCTTTTGCAACCCGCGCTTCAATAGTGTTCTAGTGCATGGTGTTGATACCTCTCAACATGGAGCCTTTATGCAACATGTGGTATTCACAATGGGTAGGTGCTTCATTGAATATCTCATTCTTTTTCTAGTTTGGGATGTCCTCTCTGTCATTTCCTTGATAATTGTACTGGTGTAGCATAACAGTTGAGCAAATAATCAATAGATTGTGGGGGTGCTCCATCCCTTATTGAATTGTATAGGGATTTTTGAATGAGTGTTGGCCTTTAGGCAACCTCATTTAGCATCAAGAAGTTTCTTTGGAGTTTGGATGATGACAATAGCGGCCGTACACTGACCAAAGGGGGAAGAAGTCCGAGAATCCAAATATGCATGTGTCCTTGGGGTAGCACATCATAGCCTACATGGAGCCGTTCACGCTAGATGTTTTCATCTCCAAGTGCATTGTCTGGGCTTCACTCATTCACAGGGTCGCATGCAAGCAGGTTGCTATTGCAGTACCAATTCTAAGGACATCAGAGCCTACTGAAGTCTCAATTGGACATATCGGAATGTTTGGTCATAGGCCAAATTTTGGTAGACCAGTCAAGGGAAGCCGATGTGTACACTGCTTCCTACACTCCAAGAGAGCAGGACAAGTTTGAAGGAAAAAACGAGTAGTAGTTCAATTTCTAATTGACAGTGGTATCGATATTTAAGTTTATCTTGACTGTTTTTCTTTCCTTGAGCATGATCTTGATTGTGTGCACAACTCTTAGTAGGAATACTCTGACATCTTTGACATTGTTTTGAGAATCGCGAGATGTAGTGTTGGTTCATTTGCTAGTTTAATATAGATAATAGTAAATGTTTGTCTGATAGGAGCAGAATCCGTTTTTGTTTTGGCTTTGTTGAAACATTTACCTTCTGGATTCTTGGATGAGCATTGTGATGGCTATCATAGCTTCGTATATCTTTCTCTAATTTTACATGGTGTCAATATTGACTCCTGCTTTTGAAACATTATGGATGTCCATGCCACAATGATTAGTTTCATCCAATCTTCTTTTAGCGGACATTTATTTACAAATTAGGTCCACCGCTCTTGATAGTGCGAAGTACTATCATCACGTAGATTGGCAAGTAATATCCTATTCAAATTATCATAACTTAAGTTAGTTTAGGTGTCTACTGTTCAGTTGTTTTGCTTCAGTTCATAACATAGATATACATAGATATTACTTTGCCTGCCTTAGTGACTTAATGATAAATCAGTTAACTTGATATCACCTGATTTGGTCATTGTATTCTTGTGGAAGATATGACACTAAATATAAAAGTGATGTTTAGTCATTCTTCTCCTTCTGCTTCTAAGTTTGACTATCTTGGAGAAGAAGTGTAGGCTTCATTGAAAAGTGAATTTGTGTGATCTGCTGTTTTTGAATGTTAATTCTTGCCGATTTACTTTGGTGGAAACTAAGAAAAAAAAAATCTGCAGATTTGATGCCATTCTAATATGCCTGTGTTTTTATCACAACAGTAGTTATTGCCTAGCTGATGTGAGAGTCTCTAATTTGCAACGAGTTCAAGTTAGAATATTGTCAGACCATCAGAGACAGAGAGAAAATGCCTTGGATCCAGTTTTCTGTAGAATACTTTCATAAAACACTTGCCCCAGCTTTCCGAGATTCTCGAATCATGGTGGCATCCTCATTTTACTCGATCCTCTCCCTTGGAGGTTGAGCAACATATTAGGAAAAAGAGAGAGATGTCCAAATTCCAATATACTTACAGGTAGAGTCCAATATGGACATGTTAGAAAAGTAATCCAGTTGATTGAAGGTGATCTAGTTGCTTCATGATTCACCTATTTTAGATGCATTTACTGCAAAAGCAGATGATCTAAGGATCACTCAGGTGTAGAGCCTACTGCAATTTCATGTGTTCATCGGAAGGCTAGTATGAAGAAGAAAGGCTCATTTGCTAGTTACTATTATCAAATAATGTTTGAATTCTGCTCTTTTCCTCTTGTTGTTGTTTTAGTTTTATTCATTGCTTTTTTGGTGCTTCATCCTCATAACTCTTCCCATATGCACCAATATGGACTATTCAATTGTTTTTTGATTGGATTAGGAAGTAATATTCTCTACTAGCTGAGAAAAAATATCATTTGAGTCCACAATCATGTGAGTTCTTAGGAATCTGACTATTCAATTGTTTCAAATGAGTTCATAAAATACATCAAATAGTTCACAAACTTAAAAGCACCGTATTCTTTTCCATGACATGTTTGCACTTAAAGTACTACATATATCTAAACTAGTCAAATGTCCATCATTTAACATAATCAATACAAGATTGCGCAGTAAAATGTTATTTACTCCTGGATCAAATTATGAACGTGTCATTTTCCATGCAGTTGGGTTCAGTGACATACAAAGGTAATCCATCAAGATCTTGTCCAAAGCTCTTCTCTTTTCCATTTTCTGCAGATAGTCACAAAGAAAAGTCAGAATTTTACCGTGCGGCTTCTTAATAAGAATGTACAAGTAGTGTTGAGAAACCTGGTTACTCACTGACTATCCATGATGAGGAATATGTTGCTTCCAGGAATGCTATTGAAATAATATTTCGCTGTTCCCAGGTTGGAAGATAAAGATCTGTTTTCTAAAAGTGTAAACTTTCCAAAATCCCTCATCAAATGTCCTGTCTGATATTGTTCCTTGCCATATCTTTTGATTGCTTTATATCAATCTCCAGTATCAATCTAGATTAGTTGAGTCTGGGGGTTCTCTTCGTATTTCCTTGAAGCCGTCATCATATTGTCTAATATGTTCCTGCGGGCACTAGCGAATTGACTTACTGTAAAACTTTTTGCCAGAGAATCCATTAGTCATAGAGTGCTTCGACTACAATGCTAGCGGGAACCATGGACATGGAGGGTAAATATGCCTTTTCTCATGCATTTTGTAGCACATGGGCTTTTTGTATGTTAATTTGCTTCTCGTTTAGTACAGTAAAATTCAGTATGTCCAAAGCAGACTTGGGAAAACTTAACAGAAAAAGAAACAAGGGAAAATTTTACTTTACCAGCTTCTCATCAAGGCTATGAAAAGGCATCTTTCATTCTTAAATAGTTTAGTACTCTTCATTGTGATGAGCCCTTTGATCATTTTGGACAGGCATCTTGCAAAAGTTGTCAATAAAGGAGATGACCACATAGGTCCTAAAGAGTAGCATCACGTAAATTTCCACAATGAACATTTTGAATCTAACATACTACTGCTATGGTTTGGCCAAAGACCTAAGTGTTGATTATAACATGCTAGATAAGTTCATGTAAATTTCCACAATAAACATCTTGAAGCTAACATACTACCGATCTTTTTTGGCTAACGTGCCAGATAAGTTAATTTCGACAACGCACTTAGAACTCATCTTTCTCAATATTCACATGTTTTTGGCTCGGGATAGGGTGTCTAGTGTTGTCTTGCTGTGCCTCACCATATCCCTTATCACTCGGCAAAAGAAAAATCATAAATGAAAAGGAATGGCCATGATCATAGACTCTCTCATAGCAATAACATTAGCGGTGCTGGTGATTACCATGGAGATCCCTTGCAAACCTTATATTGATGGACCTCTCTATCCCGATTACAAACCTACTGCTAACGATGGCAAGCTCAATTCGTGCCCCTCTAATCGACGGCCACAACACCAGTTATGTATGAATTTCAAATGACTCCCCAGCCCACCACGGCCGCTAGTCCTAGCGCTTATTGTTAGCATCCGGATATGTCCAAGTCGCAATAGCATGGTCAATGGAAAAATAAATTGAAAAAGAAAACGAGGTGCAGTCTCTTTCCATTGCATGGCATCATGTCTAATATCTTCTTGTTGGTAGCCTAGTTTGCGACTTGAAAATAATAGGGTGACCTGGAACATTAGCATGTGATAGGAAAAAATTGATTTTTACTCAATGCAGAATTCCTAAAATACTATAAAGCATGCAAATATTACATGAGTTCTCTCATAACTTCTTCAAAATCATCATTTCAAAATTTGCTTATATTTCTTACTTCATTCTTTATATTCAAACCGATTAGTATAAATAGTTGGATGATTGGATCAATTGAACAAGTAGAATCACATACCGGCCCGTACTCTGTTCAACCTTCGGTACCATTTTTGAAACATTGCCAGTAATCATACCCGAAATAGTTGACTAAAAGTCATCTTATTTCTTGAAAGGTGAGTATATAAAAATATTTAATTAAAAGCCCTTACTTTTGGTTCATATATCAATTCATCAAAACCTTTTAATGGATGAACTCGCTCCTAATTTATTAAAATATTATTCAAAGTAAAGTGCAAGTATATATGAAGATTATAACAATGGGGAATTGGACATCGTTACTCTTAACCAGCTTCATCCTTTTACTAAGCAAGAGGATCCATCAAAAAAATACATTTTAAACATGTGGAAGGAGAGAGAGATGAGAAAGTCCTATGCAAACAAGCACTAACTGAACTTCCTCAATTTGATAACAAAAGAGTAAAAATAAAATTTACCATAATTTATGTAAAAGCTATACTTTGGTACATCCCTAATTGTAGGAAACCTTATCGAACCATGCCTTTAGTCAATAGATTACAAATTATGTATCATCGGCATGCAAATAATGTATTTTGTTATGCTTAGCACATGAAATTGCACATGACCACATTATCTAACCAATTCCAGCCGAACTTGTGGCTCCATTTACCTCTCAATCTCTTGTAATAACTAATGATAGATCAGATCTTGAAAGTTATAGCTCAACTTGCGACTTGATTATTTTGTTTAATACATTTTGTCATCCTTTTCTAGATCTCAATATTCTGAATAAAGAGCACCGAGTATTTGGTTACTATTTAAAACTTGAAAGAAAATAAACTAATTACTTCTTCATGAACAAGAGAATAGTAAGCATTGTCAAGCCCCCGGGAAACTCATTTGAATCATAGCAAATCATCGATAACCTCAGTCATCTCAATAAGTAGCACCAAGTCTATACTTGTTTTGTCCATAACAGAATAAGGGACGTAAACGGTCACATACACATCTCCTATTTTTTTTTATTAATAAATTTTCTTAGCACACGTTCAAAATCCGGTACAAAATTAATAATATTTATCCAAATGAGATTTGTAAAGTTATCTCCCAATATTAATGGACATTTGAGAGAAAATTAAAGGGGACAATTTATTTTAACAAAAGACATCCAAAATTTTGATCAATGTTTATTAAAGCAAAAAATATATATAGAGTGCCAAGAGTGTTGCAACCTACTTTCTCCATCTAGACGGGAAAAGACTTTGGTTTAGGGGTAGTGCGTAAAGGACAGGCCTACGGTCCTTGTTTAGATGTGAGCTCTCCCAAACCCATAACATGTGTGATGTTAGGGTATTCAATGCTAGATTTAAATTGAAGCTATAATAATTTTTAAACGAAGAGTCGCCATTAACCTATTGAGATCAGCTAGAAATCAAGTGAAACATGAGAGTATATCTCATTTATATGCATTCAAAGAATCTAAGGTCAGAACTTGATTACAATGATTAATCAATTAATTCCATTTCGGTACCTAATTTTGTTCATTTCAATAGGATGTTTGTCAAGCAATCTAGATTGATTTTAAACTTATCCACTAATATGTGAAGCAATCATGTAAGGGCGCAATCATAAAAATAACAACCAATAACCAAGGAAAGTATTAAATAAATTCAAGGCAAATTGAAGGTCTAACACTAAGAAATAAGAAATAATACCATTTCTAACTAGGCCAAAGAGAAACCAAAATTAACAAGGAAACTTCCACATAAAGGCCTAAATTGTTTTCGTTTTCGTTTTCTCAAATAAAAGCCTGAAATAGACTTTGTTTCAAATAAAGATGTAAAGTTGTCAAATTGTCTCAAACAAGAACTCGAAGTAAAACTTGTTTTAAATAAGGACTTGATGTGGTCATATTAGTTTTAAAAAATGGCATAACCTCTCATATCGAAAGGCATTCTTGTCTTTTAGCTTATTTTTTTCTATTTCTTTCTATTTATTTTTTATTTTTCCCCTTTCTCTCCGCTGGCCATGGCGAAGGTCGCTGGACTAAGCGAAGGGTAGCTTCCATTGTCAAATTTGGTGAGGGCAGCCCTCGCCCTCATATGACCTTGTTAGCCTAGGTGAAGGCGACCCTTGCCCTCACTCGAGCTGGCGAGGGCAACCCTTGCCAATGTCGGGCGAGGGTGTTCCTCGCCAAATCTAGTGAGGGGGAGGGTCACCCTCACCGATGTCAAGCAAGGGAAACCCTCCCCAAGTCTGGCAAGGGTGACTCTTGCCCTAACCTAATGTCGGGCAACCTCAGCTAACCATCAATGGCGATGGTTGGGGGAGAGAAGAGGAAAAAAGAAGGAAAAAAAAAAAAAGTGCGCAACCACGTGATAGTCAAAATGAAAATGCACAAATGATGACTTAACATTTGTCTCTAATACTCAAATCTTATGATAAAGCCCTAAAAGCTTGTTGAATTTTGAGCACAATTTTTTATCATCAAATTTTGAAAGAAAATTTTTTTTTTTTAAAAAAAAACTTATTTTTAGGCTTTTTCTTTAAAAAAAAATGATTTTTAAGCAATTTTTTAATATAGAAAGTATGAACTCGGGCGGGGCCCCAGGGTCCGGTCCAAATTTGGGCTGAGGTAGTCTCTCGGTTCTGGGCCATGGACATAAATGGGCCTATTCAAAACAAGCCCATTCAAATAGAAAATCACGAAGCCCATTTTGTTGGAATTAAAAACACTAAGCCCATCTTGCTAAATGAACAGCCCAAGAACCTCTAAGACTAAAGCCAGCCCGAACTACTAAAACCACTTGGGCCCAAGATTACTCAAACATCGAATCCCCAACATATTACCGACGTTTCCTCCTCCTGCAAGTTTATTCCTAAAGCTAGACGTCAACTCTAAGACAAGCGCGGTTCAACCATCAACGCTCTCAGACTTCAAATCGAGAATGTCTTAAACATCACCCTTGATAGCCTACGTATGCCACCACTGCCGGCCATGTTAATGCCATCGCCATTGCCATTGCTTGCCACTGGACGAATATCTGCCGATGAGGCATCATCAACCACATTACCCTCTTCGGGTCAATAACAATCACCATTATCTTCCGATACACATTCCACATTCGCAATCGCAAGACAAAAGACTGAATAGAGCGGAGATCGGGAAAGCAAGCCAACGTGAATGACCCAAGAGATTGAGGTTTCCGCCCTAGACTTCAACCGATTCCTCACGCGCAAAACATAGAGTAATAAAAACGCAAAGAAACTCTTATGCTCCCACCTAGTTCAACAATGGAAATAATGCTCAACGAGCGACAAGGAGTTTGTGATGATGTGAAATTTCCCTATACGCACTTAAGAACGAATGGGATCGACAACGCATGTGCACGGGCTGACTTGGACCTATTATCAAACATGTGATGACCACGGATCGAGAAGAAGACACTGACCATCTTTAGAACTCGAACTCGCGTCCAAACTTGAGAGAACCGATAAACAAAGTTCAAAAACGACAGATAAAGGCTGGTTGAAAGCAAATCCGCAGATAAACTAGAAAATTTCAAGCCTAGGTTTCACGGGTTGGCCAAAACCGGGCAAGGCAGCAAAAGGTTCACGGCACGGGCGTACAATAGCGAGGGGCTCCCTACCCGGCTTGGAGACAGCGGTTAAAAGGGTGCGCTCGACACAAATATGGCCATGGCCGACCGCTTCGACGCCTCCAGCCTAGATCCTCGGGTGTGGGGTCTCGGAACCAGGAAAAGGGACTCGCCGGAAACACGTACGCCGGGGAGCGGTGGTCTTGGGGACGCCGTTCGGAGGTCGTCGGGGACGCGTGGTTGGATCAATGGGGGCGAGGCTGAGCGCCGTTCTCCGATTTCACTCTCGGCCTCCCTCTCTCTCGGATCTCTCAAGCTCTCCCCTCCGTCCCCTCTCAAACGAGCCAGCCTCCCCTTCGCTGGCTCTCCGCTCTCCCATTTAAGCCGTTCGGCGCGCATGGCCTCCTGCGACGCCGGCTGCCACTGCCGGCTTGGCCCCGACCACCAACTCCCGGTCGACGCTCTGCCTCTGTCCTGTTCCCTCTCCGTTGTCCTTCTCTGTCCTCTGGCGTCCTCTTGTTCGGCCAGCGTGAGGGAAGAGCGGAAAGAAGGAAGAGGGAAGGAGACTGGGCCGGGGAAGAAGGAAAAGCGAAGAGGCTGAGCCGGCCCAGGCGAAAATAAAAGGAAGAAAAGATGGCCAGCCCGGCCCGGCCTTCTCTTTTTTTCTTTTTTAAATAATAACAATATTCTTTTTAATTAATTTTCTATTTTTATTTTCAAAAAAAATTATATTACCATATGCAAATGCTCCTAATTTCTATATGCCGTGAAATTTAATGAAAATTATCTTTGCTAGGGATTAAAAATTAATCCCCAATTTACTATGCAATTAATGACTGATTAAGTCAGTCATTAAAATATAGGTGTCAACAAAGAGTAACCGAAATCGCTCCACGGTTACATACCTCGCTCCCAAAATACATAAAGAGGGGATTCAATGGGTGCAAATTAATTGGGAGCTAAGTGCAGAGAAAAAAATTACAAGAAAAATGTAAATTGCATTTTTTTTTGTCAAAATAAATTGCATTGAAAGGGTAAATTTTGAGAAAAATAAAATGGTGTAGTCAAAAGTGAATATAAACATAGATTATAGATTTTCTGGATGGTGGAAAGAGAGAGTTTTACAATCTCAAAACATTGATATTTATAAACTAAATACTAATAATAACCATTCCCTCTTGTACATACAAGAACTATGTGCATAACTCCAATTATTCCACCTCTTTTGCAACTTCCAACTTCAAAGTACCACATGCAAACTCAATCATGAGCTCATCCTTGTTATTCCCCCAACTTTCCTGTTCATCTGCCTTACTTGTTATTTCCACTTTCTCCGCTTTTTCATTCCCTTCTCATTAATATTGGATTAGTATCTAATGTGCCTATTTCAAAATTGTTAAATTCTCTCACTTAGTGTTTGTGATTTTTGTTTAGTTTTCTAATAACTTCGTCTTAGTTAACGAAAGAGTTGCATCTCGTCTTTAGTTAATCCGATAAGCCTAAAAATGGCTCTAATGGATGATACGTCAGCATCTTTGTAATGTTAATGAAAGGACTAACTTGATTAGAAAAAATATATATATATTAGAGACCATACTGAGAGAGAGAGAGAGAGAGAGAGAGAGAGAGAGAGAGAGAGAGAGAGAGAGAGAGAGAGAGAGAGTAAAGGCACTGGTAGTTCCATTATTCTTAAAATTTTCATACAAGTTTTTTGAAACAATTTTCCTAGAGGCTTTGCTATACACTGGGGGTGCATTCCTTCAGGTTCTTCTTCAATGATAATGAGTGGTTAGAGACTTTCCAGTTCAAGAATTGGAAATCACTAGTTCAAATCCCACCAATTACATACAAATGCATAATCTACCTTTCTCCTACCAAACATCTTTTCATCTTTACAACGAGTGGAATCCTTGCTGATTGATCAAAACTTGTCCTCATCATATGGGGAGGTTTTTAATCAAAGGTCTCATTTCACGCGACCCACGCACCTCACCATGACTATTGCCTTCATTTTGTTCTGGCTTTGTCCGATGGTCGAACGCAATTTACCCGAACAACTTGGACAGAATTACAGTGATGAATTCTATCCTTACAATTTCTGAATATCCTCATCTTTGATTTGAGGGGGCCACGTGGTACAATCATAAAGAGAACTGAGAAGAACGTCCTTGAAGTCCAGAGAAGGGTTTTGAAGGGATAGTCTTGCTGGTGTTGGACAAGAGGCGAGAGAGTTAACGAGGTAAATTGCCTCATTAAAGGATTTCGCATATGTCCTAAAGCACATTTGGTTCATCCCATCCTCTATGGCTAGAGAAAAAGTAAATCTTATTTTAAGTGCCCGAGGAGAAGAGCCTCATCGGAGTTAGCGACAATCCCAATGAATCATTGAGATGCTCCTTGTAAAGAAAAGAAAAAGAAAGAGAGAGAACGGGACAATATTGAACAATTTAAAAGATACTTGCATTGACCACTCTGTTATCCCTAAACTTTTTGCACGAGTTTTATCAAGAGAGCTCATATATTGGGAGTGTATTACTTTCCATTCTTCTCATGCTATGACAGACAATAATATCTTTAAAAAAATGATTCACATGCGTCAAAGTCTATTTCCGTTTTCACCTATATTATCTTCTCTAACATTTTCATAAATTGCTTCTTTTTCCTTCGCCGCTAGTCATTGCCTTCAACCGCCACAACCTTGTTGCCGATTGTTGCTCACACAGTAGGGAGACACGCTCCAGACAGATTGAGTTCGAAACATTCAAGTGAGCACATTTGAGAGCCTTCACCAAAAATTTCCCTCAAGAAAGCGATTTCTAGAGCCTTCTTTCTCATCTTTGGCTCATCGCCACGCCCAAGGAAACAAAGACATCACCCAACTGCCGCTCTCGCGAAACCCCTATTCAACTCTGTTTTGCTACTGTGAAGATTGAAGTGGCCAAGACTTAGCTTGAAGCTCTTCCACCGGTCTTCAATATAGCCAACGACGATCACAAAGAGCTCCCATAGTTGATTGCACTGCCTATTGCGACTTAGCTTGACTTCATTGACAAGGAATTCTCTGATTCTCCACCATGCTATGATCTGGGGACGGTGAAGTGAATGTAAATCTCGTTCAATTTTGATTAGGCTTCACCATATCAAAGTCCACATATTTGATTCTGAAATTCACATGTTAGTTTCATTCGATTATGGTCGCCAATACAAATTTGAAATTGCAAAGATCTTCTCCTTAATCAATTGATTGTAATATATTTGGTGCAATGTCTATGATGTTTCAATGCGAATTTGTTTTCGTCATTTTCTAAACCTGAAAGCATGTTGGTGTAGATTAAGTGATATTAATTGATTTTCAAGTCATTTAAGCATGAGCTCTAATGTTTTCACAATGGCCAAATACATTTCTGAATCGTTATGCTTCTCTGTCCTATGTTCTATGTTTCTATAGCGATTGATGGCGATTACGGGCAAGAGATGTCCAAGAGGAAATGATGTATGTACTGATGTCCAGTGATTACTCATATCACTGTAATGTTATGCCTCTATATACTTGTTAAACTTGTGCTAGTGTGGCAGATGCTTAACGAATGATGGTGGTTGTAATCAAAAGCGAAGTTTTTCTTTCGGTTATGTAAGAGCTTGATGATTGACATTACAATAATGAGAATTCTAAGAACGTTGGATTGGGCATATGGGGAAGACGATGGAAAATGACGGATTAAAAAAGAAAAAAAGGCGAGGCGATAATTGAAAATGGGCCGGAAGTCGATATTGGTTTTGATGGAAAATGGTTTAGAGTGGTTTTAGTGCAGTGGGCTTCAGTTGGGTCTTATAAGGTCTGGGCTTGACATAGTTTAGATAGGTTTGGGCTTGACTTAGTTTAAATAGTTGTGGGATGAGAATGATATCTGTATCTGTGGATCGGACCCGCGAATTTCAGTGTTGGCCCACATTCGGACTGAGCCCTGGGCCCGGCCCCGACTTCCTTTGGAAAGTCAAAAAAATTGTAAAATAATTAGAAAAATAGGTCTTGATTAGGTTATTCGATTTCAATGTTATATCTATTTTAGTTCATTTAATTAGTACACATATGGTTTAGGAAATTCCATGGTCTTTTATAAGTTTTAGTTTAGATTTAGGAAAATTAGTTTCTTAGAAAATTTGAATTTGATTCGAATGATGCTCGTGAGGGTTATTGTCCTTGACCTAAATAATCGAGCCATATTATATTCTTTGCCCAACCTATATCAAATTACTTTACTACTTTACTTTTTACTCGATCTATCATTACTATTTTTAATGAATTGATAGTAATTCTTTTATATTGTTTTTGTTTTTTTTGGCGTTGTGATTTGCTTGTTTTAGATGTAAGGTTAGATTACACTTTAGAATCTTAATAAACACAAAAATATTGCATGGACACTTGGTGGGCGAAAACCTTAGGCTTGATAATTTGGTAAGAAGATTTTGCGAACACTTTAGTTGACAAATAACAAAGTCCAGGTATCAAAAAGGCACTAGTTAATTAAATCCCTGACCCTATATCTTTGGTTGCATAGGAAGTTAGTTATTTTCGCATATTTACTTTATTTCTAGTCAACTTGAATAGGCTAGTGGTCACCCCCTCATATAGGATTTTCATAGGTTAATCGAATTAAAATGATTTTTCCAACATTATGCAAGATAAAGAATTGGGGGAACCCACACCAAGTGATGATCATTGGTCTTCAACTCGGCATTACTTCTAAGCCTGACTTTTCTCGGCCATCAAGAGGCTTGTGACAACTTAAGATATATAAAAAGTGTGTCAATCATTTTTAATCATTTCATATCTTTTGATATTCATTTTTGACTTTTCACTAAAACAAATTTTGATCATTCATTGTATCTTTGAGTCTCAAATTTAATTCAACCGATTTGTCCCGAGAAGATATCTCAGTTTTATGGTTAAATGGTCCAAGTGCCCATTTCTCTTCTTAGGGAGGAGTAAAGGAAATTGAGTACTTCATTAGATAATTAATATTTAAAAGAGCGTAGTAGCTTGGATCATCGACATGCCTCCATAATAAAGATATGGACTTCCCAACTTTCTGATTCACTTTCAAGGATGGCTGGGGAAATATTTTGCCAATAACAATATCACGATGATGCCCATGCTATCTACCACTCTAAAGAGGCATATTGAGCATGTTTAACAGAAAATTTCGCAATTGTGTTGGTGCGAGATGATAAAGTGAAGCAATCGACCAATTAAAAGTATCCATCACTAGAATAGGTACATTGACTATGGAGCAAAAGGCACTCAATAACTTAGTAATCCCGAGCCAGCTTTGTTTAGTGTCATGAGAAGTACTCTCTCATCGGAAGAATTTAAAGTATTTTGAAAAATCTTATAAATAGAACAATTTAGGAAAAAATGCATACTCAAAGGACCAAATTAAATAAGGATTGAATTGATGAGTTAGAACTTTGAACAATTCAGAGTTTAAAAGTCAGCTGGACTTGAATCTTATTCGCAATAGACAGAGCAAATACTCAGGATGTGATAAATCAGTCATCCACCTTATAGAATAAGTGCACTTGAATTTTTGTTTTTTTCGGCCTCACAATATCAATAGAAAATTTTCGACCATAGAGTAATTAATAAAAGATTTTATTCTACTGTGTACGACTCGTAGCTTAGGAAAAGAAACGTTACTCTCTTTCCACACATTTTGTAAGAGAGTAAAAAGTCTTCGTCAATCGCAATTATTGATCCTGGACAAGTTGGGACAGAACCACAGTGATGAGTTCCGTCCTTGAATATTCTCCACTTTAATTTGTGTAGTCACATCGGTCCAATTACGAAGAGGAAGGACTTGTTTGGTGTAACCGTTGAAAGAGTAAATCGCCTCATTAAAGAGACGCAACAACCACAAGATTTCGTCTGTACGAGTGTACAGCGACATCTGGCTCGTCCTTTGGGACAAGAGAAAATGCAAAGCTTTGGTTCAAGTGCAAAAAGGCTTGTGCTTAAAGAGCGGAATTGCTTAAATCGTGAATAGTAATTATTCTGTGCAGAAATCAATTTTTTCGTCAGAAATAGATTTTATCCTTGAACTAGTTTCCGAATAAAAATTACGAATTTGATGACAACATAAAATTTTCATTCTTAATATAAAAATTCGTTTGAGTGAGCGGCCAGCTAGTTTCCGAATAAGAGTTTTTATTTCTTATTTTTGTTTTAAAAATAAAAAATATAAATTTTTTATTTCTATTCCAAACTTATTTCTGTTAAAAATTTATTTTAAAAATAGAAAAATAAAATTGTATTATCAAATAATTTTCTGTTTCAAATCTATTTTTGAAAAAAATAAAAAAAAATAATTATCATCAATTGAAATTAGTTGATGATGTTTGAGGAAAACATCTTGATTTTCGGGACAAGTTGCTGCCTCATTTCGTTTGCCTTGGTCTGAGGGTCACTCGCAATTATTTGTCTGGACAAGTTGGACAAGAATCAAGTGATGAGTTCTATCCTCACAATTTGTACATAACCTCCACTTTGATTTGAGCGGCCACGTGGTCCAGTTTATAAAAATATCCTTGAAGCCTAGGAGGAACCCCGGGGGTGGTTGGGTATCCTTGCAAAAATTTAGACAAAGGAGTTGCTGAGCTTATAAAAAGATGAAAAAATAGGCGATATTGAACAAATTGAAAAGGATAACCATTAATGATCACATTTTCTCTAAGTTTTTACGCACGAGTTTTATTTAAGAGAGCTTTCTAAAAGATTCCTTATATACACAGAGGGCAACTTATTGTTCATTCTTTTCTTGTGAGTGCACTGGTATTACATATACTTTCAAAATGTTTTGAGAAATTAAATTTTTTTCCTCATTTGACGGTGGATAGATTACAATGCGGATTTGTTTGACTTTTAAGAACCTTATACACTAATTTTCCAATTTCCAAAATCTACATGTTTAAATTGCTATCCTATCCTCAAGTTCTTAAATTGTGAACCACCAACCATAAACTGCAAGACACTTCTATCACATTTTAGAACACGGAACCAAAAGCAAAGCCCTTGGGAAATTGTATTTGGGGGATATCATACAACAACAACTAAAAATACATCATTAAAACGACGGTTTTGACATGGGATAATGATCTTTTTTGCCAAAGAGTTCTTTAGCAATTGTTCACATGCGCCCGTGTGTCGATGTTTACTAGCGTATATTATATAGCACTCATCTAATAGTTGAATGCAAAGCACTTGTTTGTTGAGTTCCACTAAAGTACACGAGATGTATGTAAAATCTAGCGAGGGATTTAATTAAGCACGGTAAAAATTTGTTCATTATGAAAAGATTCCCTAGACAAATATCTTTTAGTGAAAGGGCAACGCCAATTTTGGCACCAACAAAATTTAAAAATCGTTTAGTAAGAACACATCATTTTATATGCAAAAGACAGTGTCTTTTATCCACGCTTTGGTTGATATTTATGATTTCTGTACTGTTAACGGCACCTGCATGCACCCCAAGTCGCGGAGTTGACCATGTGATCCATTAGACGTCAAGTGCCATTTCCTGGTTAATTATGCGAAGTCGATCTTCCAATTGATGTGATGACATCATGCCCAATGATCTCCAGTTCAAATTATTTCTACCTTAAATACAGCGTACATATATTCTCAAATTTATATTACTTTTCGATGTTGTTATTGTTGAATTTGCTATCTATGCAATCAAATCCTTTTTGATTGAGCCAAAAAAATAATTCAAAGCATAATATTCAAAAGTTGCTGGTAAAGAAGATGATTACGTGGCTGTTAAAGAATATCAATTTAAGATGAATTTCTAGCATGAACACGTTGAATCCAACATAAGCGTCGACTTTTTTTGGCCAAAGACCCGTGTTCATTGAACGGTCTCTTAGCAATAGACCAATTTACTGGAGAACGTCCATTATCAAAAAGACCAATTTGAGACCGCATGCCTTGCAATCAAGTTTCTCCATTTTTGTCGCCTTGTTTTGTTTGTCTTTGTACGATACGCAATTATATATCTGAGCAAGCTGGACAAAACCAGAGTCATGAATTCTGTCCTCGTCAAGTTGGACCCAAAACGTGAGCCTTCTCATTTAATGGGCACAAAAATATGGATGGACACAAAACGCCTTCACTTTGATTTGTGTAGCCACGTGATTCAGTTAATGTCCTTAAAGTCTACAAGGTGGGGTATTCTTTACAATCTCGTGTTAATGGGCACAGGCTAGTACAATTACAATGTAATGATAACTTTTTAACTGACAAAATAAGAAAATCGAGTGGCAAAGGCCTGCTTTGCTGCTCTTGTTCAAAAGGTAGCGTTGAACGAGTCAATTGCCTCATTAAAGAGACGCAACCAGCATGTCCAGCACTAGTTCCTCCTTTGGGGAAAGAGAAAATCACATACACGGATTCATGCAGTGTTACCATAGGGTTAAGATTGGATCATTCACAATCTATGTATGTATGTATCAAAGTGGATATCACTTGCCGCAGACCAGCATATGCGCTTTCACTCTCGCGCGAGCGTTATCTAATGATCTAATTTTTACTGTTATTTTAGCAAATATTTTGTTGGTTTACTTTAAATTGAGGATTATGATGAGCTTAACAATGAGAGATACCTATTGTGATAAAGTATCTCTTTTAACCCTAAACTGAGGACTCTGATGTTTTTGTTAAATAGATTTTCCCAATATTGAAAACCAAATATGACATAATAGCCCCCATTCGATAAATGATATTGGAGGACAAATACAAAAAAGAATATCCTTTGCTACTAGAAAATTTCATCACAAAAAATTAATTGCATGTATTTTGCAAATAAATGAATATTAGAAAACAATAAAAATAATTATTACCATATGAATAGATATAGTTACCCACCATTAAGAAAATTTAAATTAGAAAAAAAATTAAAATAAAAGACATGATTGCGCATAATTTTGTATACAAATATGATAACTCTTGGGATTAAAACTGCATAGTCTAAGAAAATAGCTATCACTAAAATTAAGGCATGTCATAACACTTTCAACTGTTTGGAGAATTTAGCTATGACAAATAAATGACCAAACCTAAATTTTCAACTTAAGACGCTCCTCTTTTCTTTCCTTTGATGTTCAAGTGCACTAGGACGACATTTTACACGGGATGGATTGGCTTCAGCTGTCTCTTAGTCTACCTATTGCTATGTCCATGGGATTCTGGAAAAATAGAGTGAATGCATTGGACGATCATACGTTTGCGTAGGAGTCCGAACGTGAAATGGTAATTAAGCAAAATGGCCTGCAATTACCCTCGTAGTCATGCATATTTGGGAATTTTGTACAGGTGCATTCAGATGACTTGGGTTTCTATTCGCTTTATGGCTTGGACCAAGAGTTTCAAGGAGAAGCTAGCCTTGTGCAGTCTAGAACCTTTAACTTCCGTTAAATCTTATGAATTAAAAAAATCTATGTCCATTTTTCTTGACATGGCAGCTAGTCAGATTTTGAATTAGCCAATTAATATGATAACACTTGTTGAAATTAAAAACATGTTCATGACGAGTGGAAGTTGACTACCCCCGATTGTTTAGGATGTCACGACGTCATCCAATCATGGCTAGTGCGCATAACCCAATTTTTAAGAAGCAAATAATTTAAGTGAAATTCTTTTCACGTGAAAAGGCCCAAATTCACTAACAAAAGCTTCACATGAGCCCATATGGTAAAATAGAATTGGCTTGCTATCAACTAGAGCAACGGTGGAGATTCATAAGTTTAGATAATTTCAATATATATATATATATATATATATATATATATATATATATTTTGTTGTGCGCCCGAGTATGAGAAGATGCACATGGCGATGCAGAAATTATTACTTAGGCTTTTTGGATAATGTTTTTCCTTGTATGAATCATGGCTTATGAAAAAAAATTAAGGGCGCGCATGACAAAATTTCTATTCCAGAAATTAATTTCTGGCCATATTGATTTCTTAATTTCTATTCCCCGGACAAGTTTCTAAGCAAAGAAACCCATTGGGTAACGACTCAAAATTTCTATTTCTGAAATAGAAATCCGTTTGATAATATAATAAAATTTCTATTTCTAGGAATAGAAATTGATTAGATAATAATATAGGAAATCTTCAAATACAAAATAATAGTCGAAATAATACTAAACAATATAAAAAAACCTCAAATACAAAATAATAGTCAAAATAATCAAAGTTGAAAATATAATTTCATGGAATTTCCAGCATATTAGGCTGCGCATGACAAAATTTCTGAAACATAAATTGATTTTTGGCCAGAAATCAATTTCTTAATTTCTATTCCCCGGACAAGTTTCTGAGCAAAAAAATCCGTTTGATAACAACTCAAAATTTCTATTTTTGAAACAGAAATTCGTTTGATAACAGAACAAAATTTATATTTCTAGGAATAGAAATTGATTAGATAACAACATATGAAATCCTCAAATACAAAATAATAGTCTAAATAATACTAAAACAACATAGGAAATCCTCAAATACAAAATAATGGTCGAAATAATAAAAGTTGAAAATACAATTTCATTGAATTTTCGGCATATTATTATCCCTTGCCATTTTATTAGCAATTGCTTTCCTAAGCGTATTTATTTGGTTTCCCTTCTCGGTCAATGTAACGTTTGCAAGCTCATCATATGTAGGTTCAGACAAGTACTGCGGAAGCATGAATATGGATGCCATCAATGGCGCTTATACAACCTTGTCATTTTATCAAAAACTAGTATTATATAAGATTATCAATAAAATAAAATTAATGGTGTAAAGGAATATATAAGACTTCTACCTTAAAGTAACGTTTATGGTTAGGAACCAATCGGGGGAATGTCGATTTATTTTGATTCTCGAATTGAATCAGTAGAGTTGCTCATCCCTAATTTCTTTATTGTTACTCAATAAACCTTTAATGGCCCTTGCATAGCAAAAAGAGAGATTCTCTTGAATCCCTTGCCTTCGAATTAAAATTCAAGATTGTGTAACAATCTAATTATTTTGATTTTGCAAGAATTTTGAATCCGTAAAAAATAAGGTTAAATTTCTAGGCATGTTTTTTATTCATCTATTACGTAAGAACTTTTTCTTCAACTGGCCATACGCATGACTTTTCTAGGAGGAAAGAGCCCAATTGTTTTTAAGTAAGCATTTAAGAACTTTGGTCATTTTTGAAAATCGGGGACCCATTCGATTGCCTTTCATCCTAAAGAGGAAGTTATACAAAAAAAAATTGAAAAAAAATGCAAAAAATAACACGAGCAAAATAAGAAAAAGAAAATTAGCAATAATTTGTGAAGTTGTGGTTATGAGTGAATTAAGTTAGCAAGAAGGCGCAATGTTCTTTTATATATTTGATTTCAATTTCTGATTTTTATTTCAGAAACTGAGACGTTAAAAATTTCAGCTTCTGATTTCTTCAATTTCTCTATTTCTGGAATAGAAATCTATTTCAGAAATAGAGAAATCAAATTGCGTTACCAAACGGATTTTTGTTTCAAACCTGTTCCGGGGAACAGAGAAACAGAGAAATCGAGAAATAGAAATTTTGTCATATGCGCCCATATTATCTCTTGCCATTTTATTGGCAATGATTTTTCTAAACGTATTTATTTTGTTTCCCTCATCGGTCAATGTATCGTTTGCAAGCTCATCCTGCGTAGGTTCGGACAAGTACTGGGGAAGCATGAATATGGGTACCATCAATAGCGCCTATATAACCCTGTCATTTTATCAAAGACTAGTATTATACAAGATTATCAACAAAATAAAATTGATGGTGTAAAGGAATATATGAGAATTCTACCTTGAAATAACATTTATGGTTGGGAACCAATCAGGGGAATGTCAGTTTATTTTTATTCTCAAATTGAATCGGTCCAGTTGCTCATCCCTAATTTCTTTGTTGTTGCTCAATGAACCTTTAATGACCTTGCATAGCAAAGAGAGAGATTCTCTTAAATCTCTTGCCTTCAAATTAAAATTCAAGATTGTGTAACAATCTAATTATTTTGATTTTGCGAGAATTTTGAATTCGTAAAGAAACGAGGTTAAATTTATAGGCACGTTTTTTATTCATCTATTGTGTAAGAACTTTATCTTCAATTGGCCATACGCGTGTCATTTCTAGGAGGAAAGATCCCCATTGTTTTTAAGTAAGCATTTGAGAACTTTGGTAGGTTTTGAAAATTGGAGACCCATTCGATTGCCTTTCATCCTAATGAGGAAGTTATCAAAAAAAAAAAATTGAAAAAAAAACACAAGCAAAATAAGAAAATGAAAATTAGCAATAATTTGAAGTTGTGGTTATGAGTAAATTAAGTTAGCAAGAAAGTGCAATGTTCTTTTATATTGTTTGATTTCAGCTTCTGATTTTTTTTTTCAAAAACTGAGAAATTAAAAATTTCAGTTTTTGATTTATTCGATTTCTCTATTTTTGGAATAGAAAGAGAAATTAAATTGTATTACCAAACGAATTTCTGTTTTAAACCTGTTTCGGGGAACAAAGAAACAGAGAAATCGAGAAATGAAAATTTTGTCATGTGCGCCCTAAGTCTCTTTTCACGCATTTGCTAGGGAGAAAAGGGAGTCTTTTTTATTTTTATTTTTTGGTCATAAGAAAGGGAGTCTTAGGGGGAGCTCATTTGCTCAGGAAAACATCACGGTTTATGGGACCCACACCTACACCATATCCGTTGCCGTATTTTTTCTACTTCTGTTCCAGCAATTGCAATTATTAATCTAGACAACTAAATCGAATCACGTGATGAGTTCCGTCCTCGCCATTTCAAAATATCCATTTAACTTTGATTGGACATGTGGCACATTTACAAATCGAACTAAGAAAGTATGTCCTGCCGATTAAAGAGGAAGGGATTGGAAAAGGGGAGGCTTAAAGAAGTAAACTTAAGGTTCATCCAAAATAAATTTGCCGATTAAGAGGAAGGGATTGGGTCTCTTTATGATTGGCCCACGTGGCCACAGAGATGGAAGTGAAAAGGACATTTAGGAATGATGAGGACCGCACACATCACGTGGTCCTCCACAGTTTCTCTCCCTTAAAATCTAGAGCCCAATTAAGAGGAAAGGGTTGTGCTGGTGGTCTTGCTAAAAAAGGTAAGGGTTAAAGAAGTAAATTTGCCTCGTTATAGAAAAAGCAACCATCACAAGATTTCATATATACCAAGCGCGTTTCTTTCAACCTTCGGGTCAAGAGAAGAAGTCGAGCTTACTTTAGGAGGCGAGGGCTTCTGCTTGAAGTGGAGAAATCACGCCGGTAAGAAAATCACTCAGATGCTCCTTTTTGTTTTGAAATATTTACTTTGATGACTATAGGTTGAGGCGTGAAGGTAAATCCTCCAATTATATTTCTCTTTGGGATGAAGACACGGCTTGATCTGTTTCAAGAAAATTTATTTTGAAACACAAAACTCAATATAGTAAATTCATCTCTACGTTGCTCCTCTAGAAAAGCCCCACCTTCATTTTCTTGTTTATTAAAATTTGACAGGGTGGAAAACGTTTGAGTTTTACTTGTTGCGTGACACTCTACATCCTCTAAAGTGTACAAATTCACAAATTACTTTTTCATCTTTTGGGAGCAAGAGAAGAAGTAAAGCTTTGTTTTGCTTGTGCTTCAAGAGGAGAAACTGCATTGGTAAGAACAACCACATTGATCTTGAGAAATCACTGATACACTCTTCGTTCTGAGATATTTGCTTTGATGACTACAGGTTAAGGTGTGAAGCTAAACCTCTGACCGTATTGCATTTCAAGACTTGAACATGACTTGATTTGTTTCAAGGTAACTTATTCGGAAACACAAAACTCATTATAGTAAATTTCATCTCTACATTGCTCCTCCACAAATGCCCCACCTTCATTCTCTAGTTTATTATAATTGATGGTATGAAAAATATTTGAGTTTTACTTGTTGCACAATACAAATTCACATATTACTTTTTCATCATTTGGGCCAAGAGAAGAAGTAAAGCTTTGTTTGGCTTGTGCTTGAAGAGGAGAAACCGCATTGGTAAGAAACACCATGCAAATCCTAAGAAATCACCGAGATGCTCCTTCTTGTTCTGAGATATTTACTTTGATGACTACAGGTTGAGGCGTGAAGTTAATCCTCCGATCGTATTGTCTTTCGAGACTCAGACATGACTTGATCTATTTCAAGGTAACTTATTCTAAAACACAAATCCCATTATAGTAAATTTTATCTCTATATTGCTTCTCTAGAAAGCCCCACCTTCATTCTCTAGTTTATTATAATTGATTAGATGAAAAACATTTGAGTTTTACTCATTGCAGGACACTTTACATCCTTTAAAGCATATAAATTCACATTACTTTCTAAAAATAATCGTCACACATATTGCTTTTTTTTTTCTTAATACATTCATTTTATTCAAAACAAATCGGTATGAACTATTAGTTTGTTTGGACATGGTGGAATCGCATACCGATCCTCACTCTAGGGCAATTCTCGAAACATTTACCTTTGACCTCTGGAATAACCGACTTTAAAAGGTGGATAGGGGAGAATCTTTACTTAAGGGACCTCAACTTTGGTTCTCGTATCTATGCACAAAAATTTCTTTACTAGGTGAGCTCGCTCTTAATTTATTAAAGTTTCATCCAATGATGCCAAAGTAAAGTGCAAGGGTATATGAAAGTTATATCCACGGGAATTTGGACATCGTTGCTCTAACCTTGCTTTGTCCTTTATACTATGTGAGAGGATCCACAAATGGATTATTGATTTGGAAGTGCGCAAAGAGAGAGATTCATAACTATGAGCCGTCAGACTAGATATATATTTTCATTTATAGACTAATTAATAAATAAATTCATTTTAGTATGAGAAAATATATATGGCGATGAAGTAATTAATAATAAAATATTAGTCTTTTCCCACACATTTTTAAGTGAGAAAGGGGCATCCTATGAAGAGCTAATGTAAATTATTGCTCATTAATAAAAAAAAAGTGTCCTTATTAAATGGGATGGGTTTGCGGATAACATCTTAGCTCACAGGACCACACCACCCCATAATTTCCTGTATGAATACATTGTCTCTAATGTACGTATCGATTCCTTTTTTGCCAAAGACCTAAGTGCCAAGTACAACGTCATTTAGTGAAAGACCAAATATTAGACAACGTCTATTAGCGGAACAGCAATTTGAAAGCATACTTCTTTCGATCGCCGAAAGTTGACCATAGCATTACTCGGTTCGAAAGTTTCCTCACGCCTACGAGTTCTAATTGCAAAGAAATTGTGACTTTTTTCCTTGGGCACGCTTCAAAACACCTTTCATGATGGAACGTTTCTCCAACCTAATGAAAACTAGTATTGCAGAATATTTTTGAACTGTTTAAAAAAATTAAGTTGATTTCCACATTCAACCCCCCATGTATTACGCTACATATCTGTTCATCTTTTAGGAACAATGAACACAAGTTTTCCTTATCTCTTCCAACAAAACGCTTTCAAGAAGTATTTGATAAGTCCCAGTGTACATCAATGCGGTATTTTACATTTATTCATGTGGGTTAGTTGACTTTAAAAATTTAGGAACCCCGTGATAAAATATTAGATAAGGACAAATCAAAATAATCATTTTCTTTATCTAGGACGCGGTTTCGTAGATGAAAATTCCGAATGGATAAAATTTTGTATAATATTAAAGGGGACAAAAATGATCCCCTTTTCATGTCTTCTAAAAAAGCACTTACTCTTAGTATAGAGATGGAGATGGCCCCCTGTTATCTTTTCCATCCAAATAAACCTACGTGGCAACCAATGTGATAAACACCGCTTGCATGTAAGCAGGATCGGTCATTTTTTATCGCTAAAAAATGAGAAAAAGAAAAATTGTTCAATTTTTTTTTAAAAAAATATTATACCATTACTAATTAAGTTTTAAATCTTTTAATTTTATCAATTTAGTTATAAACCTTTTAATGATTTTTCAATATAGTCCATTTAGTCAATTGTCGCTGAAAATCACAAACATGAATGATTTTTATAAATTTTATTCATTTATTTTTATTTATTTCCTTTATTGATTTTCCACCTAGCAACCGGCGGAGAAAGAAAACAAGAAAGAAAGGAAAGGAAAGGAAAGAAAAATGAAAACTTGAAAATTTTAGATAAAATTATAAGAATTATTCATGTCAGTGTTAATTTTATTATGTAAAACGGTTAACTTGAACTATCATGTTAGTGATTTTTGATTATAGAAATCACACAAATGATGCTAGTTATCACCATCGAGACTGCTTGCAAGTCTTGCCTCAGTCTCTCAGCCTCGGTAACGACTCCTACGACAACAAAGGCAAGCTCGCGCTCGCTTCTCTTGAATCGCCCACCCTAACCCTCTCCTTGTATAAATCGGCAGCGCATTGAGGGAAAATCTTCCACATCTTCTGAAATTGTTTGACTAATGCTCTCTCTAGTAGGTATAACGTCCAATTTATAACTTTTTTTTCCCTTCAATCATCACTCTTGTTCGCTATATTTTGCTTTTGTGTTTGCATCTTTCTGCCAATCGAAAAGAAGAAAGAAGGAAACTGTGACATTTGGTTTTGCTTCAAGATTCTGTTACTCTTTTTCTTTTCGTTTCTCTTCGATAAAAATCATTTTGTTTTAAGTTCAAAATCATTTTGTTTCTCTTCTTTTTGCCTTCTACAATAGTAAAAAATCGTCAGGTCATCTTACCACGTGAGCGCCATTTGCCCCGTAGGTTAGTTGGAAAATATGATTGTGGCGATGTTCATTCACCAGGAAAAAAAATACTTGCTTTCTTTTATGTAAATACATACTTTTTTTTCTGGAGTTGGCCCACCAAATAAGTGGAAACTTTAAATGGCATTCCAACCCACGAAGGCCATTGAAACCCAGCCCTCTATGTTAACAACTTGCTCTTTCCAAGTCACAATAGCATGGTCAATTAAAAACATGAAAAAAGAAAAAGAAGTGTTGTCTCTTTCTGTACCACCGAGAATGAAGAAAGAAAGAAAACATTAAGATGGTCGCTATGGAGTAGTCGGAAACGATCGACTTCATCTAGACTCCATCTAGACTGCCATTGAAACATATTTTCAAGGAAATTGAGATATGGTGATATATGTCTCTCTGTCATTTCCTTATGATATTTCTCAACCAATCGATTTTTTTATAGCAAGGCACATGTCGATAACTTGTGATTTTTTGTTGCTGTTGTTTTGCTTTGTCTTTGTTTGCTGGTCATTTGCAATTATTTATCTAAGTAAAGTTGGAGAGAACTATATGATGAATTTTGTCCTTAGCATTTTCCCCTAGAATTATACATTTCTCAACTAATCAGTTTCTCAATTACAAGTTATTTGTTGATGAAAATGGAACATGAATATTTGAGTTGCATGAGAGAGAGAGAGAGAGAGAGAGAGAGAGAGAGAGAGAGAGAGAGAGAGAGAGAGAGAGAGAGAGAGAGAGAGAGAGAGAGAGAGTTTTTGAACATTGTAAAAATTACCTCAAGCCATCCTATTACTATTAAGATGAATAGTTTAGTTTCATTAAAAAATGAACAATCTAAGCAAATTAGTATTTATGGACCAAACATACAAGCTTAAAAGTATTACAAAATTTAATCCATCATAGTTTAAAAAGAAGATGGGAGAAGCAATGTTGACAGTAAGAAACAAAAAGTATGGTTAATTAACCATTAATTGATTTTTACTCATAGAAGAATATTTTAGTCGATTAATAATAAACATGAAAGGTGAACAGAAAAATGAAAGAAAAAAGCAGATGAATTGACGATTGACCTTGTTTTTTTCCTTAATAATAAATTGATATTTTGGTCAATTGATAATAAAATGTGTGTATCAAGCTAAAGAAGAGGTGGAAATAGCCCTGCTTTTTATTTTATTTTTTAATATCAAGTAAAAATATATAGACCTTTATTCGATTCATTCTTCTTGTTTAATTTAGAATTTTCCACAATAAAAAGTAGCCAGTTCAAAAAGATTCTCTTTCAATTTATAGGGGACATGGCATACGCCGTCTGCTTAGAATTGATTATAATCCTTCACATAGAAAATGTTAAGTGATCCCGAACCTCCACGTCAGCCAATTTTGAACTCTCTGTGAAGACCGGCCAGTGACGAAGTTGTCGCAGGAGGCCTAGGTCTTTGTGCGGGAAGGCCGCGGCGTGGTGGAGGTCAAGCATCTCGCCGCGGACCTTGTCGGGCTTTGCGTCTACGAGGGCCAGCTCGTCAGCGAGGTAGGTGAGGATGTTCTGGGCGACGGCCATGCCGACGTCGCCGACCCCAACGACGGCCATCTTGATGCGTCGCTTGTAGGGCGACGACTGCAGGGTGTTTTGGATCGGCTTGAAGAAGGCTTGGGTCAGGTCCAAATCGCCGGGGCTGAGGTAGGAAGAAGAAAGAGGATCGCAGATGAGTGTTTAAATTTGAGGGTTGCACAGCGATCTTGGTGTGGCGCTTGGACAACGATCTTTGTGCATCTGCTGTTTTGAACTTGAGGGTTGAGAGAGAGGAGCGCGGATGAGTGAATATGAAGGAGAAGAAATAGCGAGGGGTGTTTACGGAAGTTAAAAGATTAGTGAAACAGAGATTTTTGAAAAAACTGAAACGCGAATTCCATCGGACACTTGTCGATCAACTAATGGACTCGTTTTTTGCTGATTGGGCGCGATAAGGGATACCCAATATTTTCTCGGGGAAGAGGAGACAAAACCCTCCCTTTACCTCGCCTGCCCTTTCCTCCTCGTCCTCGTCCTCCGACGACTTCCAGTTGAAAGTGCCCACACCTCCCCAACCACCACCCCCCCGGCGGGGCCCTTTCCATGGTGCATACCCTCCTCGCCTCCTCCTTCACCACCCACTCCGCCGCCACCTCCTCCCGCGACTCCTCGGGCAGCTCCGCCACCTCCTCCGACCAGATCTAGCCGAAAGACGCCGACAACGGCCATGGACGAGCGTGGGCGTCGCTCGCGAGCCGCTCGTCCAGATCTGGATCTGGAGAACAGCCCGTCACAGGGCTCGGCTGCCGGTTGGTGGGGCCGGGAACGGGTGGCGAAGGTCTCCGAGTTCTTCATCTTCGGTGGCTCTTGAGACCCGCAAATGGTCTTCCAACTGCATTGAAACATGAAAAAATCTGTGCACCCCGTTAATGGTGTTTCGAAATCAGAGGTGAAATAAGCAGATGGGAGAGAAATCTGTAAAATGAGCTCACCCGGACACGTGGCGAGGTCCTGGAGCATCCAATATTTAAAAACTGGGCCCACTCAGAGAAGTGGTGAGGGTCAGGAGAACCCACGATTTTTCTATTCAAATCGAGATGGTGGATGGTACGAACATCCAAACATGTACCAGCTATCAGATGTTAATTGTTCACTAAATTTTTAAAATGGGCTACTTGCTTTCCCGCAAAATCCTGAAAATTAAAGAAATGTTTTAAGCTTTAAAATATGGAGAAAAAGTTATAGATGATTCTAACCGACATACTCAAAACAATCGATAATAATATGCATGTCATATTTCTTCTCATGCTTTGGATTTAAATTGGAACGCACTGCGACTCTCTCCGCGTGGAATGGTGATGGAGACTGCACAATCCGTTAGAGCCCTCGAAGAGTCGTCCCCGTTGTCAAGAAACATAAAATAAAGAAAGCAGGGACTATATAAAATAAAATGAAAAGGAAAGAATTACCCTTCCATTGCACGTGGCTAAGCATGTAAGGGTGCGTTTGGTAACGTTTCTGTTTAAAAATTGTTCCAGGAAACAGAAATAGAAAAAAGTGTTTCTGTTCCAGGGAACAATTTCTGAACAAAAAAACGCGTTTGGTAACTGTGTAAAATTTCTGTTTCTGAAATAGAAAAAGAACAGAAACACGTTTGGTAACTGCAAAAAATTTCTGTTTCTGGAATAGAAAAAGAACAGAAACCCGTTTGGTAATGTACAAAATTTCTGTTCCAATTTTTTTTTTTCAATTGTTCTTTTTTTTAAATAAAGTGTAAACTTGATATTGAATTATCATTCTTATGAAATGCTTATCAATTTAATTTTGTTCATATTAAGTGAAAACAAACATTCTAAACTTGATCATATTTGCTTACTTGGAAGAAATTTTTTTAAGTTTGTACCAAAATTTTCCCTATTTTTTTTTAAAATAAAGTGTAAACTTTGTTTTGAATTCTCATTATCATAAAATGCTCATCATTTTAATTTTGTTCATGGTGAGTAAAGTCAAACATTCTGAACATGGTTATAAGTGCATACTTTGAAGAAAATTTTATAAATAAACTTTGTACCAAATTTTTCTCACCATTTTGTTCACAACACACATGACTAGAAGTTCCTCGTGTTTTGCATACAAAGACAGGCATGAACTCCCACTTTCGACTGTGGGGGTCTCTTACATTTTAGTCCTCCGCGCTCCAACCCGCCAAAGCGGGGGCAAAAGAGCGGGGAAACATGGCGAGAGACAGATGTATGTTTCTTCGGGAGCAACAAAATTTGTTGAGGTTACGTGCTATTAAGTGTAAAAGTAAGCTAACATGACCTATGGCTCTCTTCCAATGAATGACGGCTTGCTTCGGCCATTTAAAGGCATATGTATGGACTGGACACTGCCGTTCAGAAGAATCCTCCCTCTCCTCAATCAAAATCGCAAAAGGAATCGTCAGCCCTCTACACTTCTGCTCATCAGCGAGCTCCAGTTGCTATGCTCCCGGTGGTTCCTCTGATAGTGTACCAGTTACACTAGGCGTTGAGGAGGAAAGAGGAAGCTCAGGTCTGGCACCATGATTTACCAGCGCCGTGGAACCTCACCTCAATGCATCAAACACGTTTGATCCCAAGCAGCCTGAAAGAATCTGGACCCACTAGAAACACATGCCGTGGTGGTGAATACCGGGAGATTACTGCTCCTTCATATGCTGTCCTTGGTACACCATCCTGCACGTGGGAGAAAGCATCATATCTTTTGTGCGAGTAAGAGAGAAAGAGAGTATCCAACTCTAGAATCATTAATACAAGCAAGGACAATGCGTAAGGGAGCCGTTATAAGCCCTCTACCATGAGCATGGCCGTGAATAATCAGTTATAAATTTACATACTATATTATACATGCAAAACTTGCAAAGTAACTGCACAAGACTGAAGTGACCACACATCAGAGTATACGTGTTCTGGCCGAATAAATTGTCAACCTTGGTGGTTCTCTTGTAGCCTCAACCAGTCATCCCAGAAAGTTAGTGTTGTCAAAGAAAATTTCGGGAGACACATGAGCTATAAACATATGTGATCTAAAACCAATATATCAAACCAATAAGGATATGCCTTAGGCCACTTTGGGGATAATTCCTTCCATGTAGATCTGGTCAACAGCCATCCCAGTCCAGGAAAGAAATCAGATCGATAAAGGATTTCCGCAAAATGTATTTAAAGATTACAAGAAAAGAGAGATGGAGAAGGAAACACATATCTTCGACAAGAAAAGGTTGATAAGGCTGTGAAGATGAATAAAAGAAGCTTCAAACTTGAAATAAAATGAACTATAGCATCCCTCTGTCTAAACAGGTCCCCCATTAAAACTTCTTGGATCAATCATTAAACACAATACATGGGAATTACTAGCATCATTTAAGTGTGAATCATCTCAGAAGCTACTCCTCCTGAAGGACAGCAGCACAATAAAACCATCCGAAGACAAAACTAACCAAATAATGTAATGGATCCACCATTAGTACTTCTTGACTAACCATAAAAACACAATATATGAGAATTACTACCATCATTTGATGGGGTATAATATTCTCACTTGAACGGATTGACTCTTCCCAATTGATATTTCAAGCAAGACAGTAAATTTACTAAACGTTGGATGAAAGAGAGATTCAGCACTCAGCGTTTTCAAAAATTTTGCTCAATATGACAAATTCAGAAAGGTTCCTCCCACACAGCAAGGAAAGGGTTCCACCACACACTCAAATTTCTTTTTCAAATTCACTAGGCAGAGTGAGTTGCAGATCTAAATTCACCTAAGCTTATAATTACATAACTTAAAAGTCTAGATGCTGGCTGCACACGATAATAACAAATTTACCGAGTACATATCTTAATAACTGAATGTGTATCTCTTGGAACAAAGCTAGAGGTTCAAATGGCCATCGATCCAGAAGTAGATACCAGGATGAGGTAATAGGATGGAGACTTCCAGCAGCAGCAAGTTGATCAGCATGTTCCAATTGTGTCGTGAAAAGACACATCTGCGGGAGAGAGGGAAAAAAACAAAAACAGAAAGATAAAAGTCAAACGAGGGAACATATAATTTTGGTGGATAAACAAATGAAGTAAGGACAACCATTGGATAAACATACCAATGCAAGAAGAATTGATCACGGAAGCCAACATGACTGCTACATATATATGTACATTGCTTGATGCTGGAGCATCTCTTTAAAGCCAAAAAAAGACGATAATGTTGGGGAAGAAACTGAACTGAAAGATTTAACTGAAACTGGAGAAAAGAAAAGTTTAGCACAAATCCTTTTTCCTGGCCAAGAACCGTTTTGGATATCTGTTTGTGATAATCAAAAGATAAGCATCTCCCTAACCATCGAACAACAGTTTATACATGAAATTGGAGAGCTAAAGGGCTAAAAAGGCAGCAATTGAAGGTGAATCTGACAAAAAAAGATAGTTTAAGTGTGGTTATAGAAAATAGTATGTTTTAGGATTGGATTACTATAATTCTTGATGGTAACTTGATGAGTTAAAATTTATGAATGGGGCACAAGGCCATACAATTCTGTACTCAATCATAAGATGTCCTGTCCTTTACTAGAAACCAGACCAGCAGAGGAAAGAAAAACGAGTTTCACCAAAAATACTACAGCTACAGCATCAAATACCTGAGTTAATGGACCCATATTTTGCCTCTTGAATCAAAGCATCTCTTAATTTTCCTGCTGAAATTCCTAAAGTACCACATGTCCATGGTCATCAAAGCAAAATTCCTACAAAGTAACCCCACAACAGAGCACAGAAGGCAACGAACATCTAAAATCACGCTATTCTATAGTTACGAGACTTTCTGCAATTAATAGATGGCCCACAAACACTATAATTTTCTACATCTTTACTAGGAGTAGACAATCTAGTGCTATCAACCCCTTCTCATTTGTTCTACATCGAACACTTCTTTCACATGTTAGGAAAGAAGCCTTAGTCCTTCTATCTCGCATGATTTTGTAAATTACTTTAGTTCAGCGATGGATGCAAGCACGCGCAAAAGGAACAGAATCTCTGGTCAAAATACATAAGCTAAGATAAAGGTGCAATTGAATTCGCCCGCATTTTCAGTCCATTAGCATTAGCAAACTGAAAATTCAGCAGACGAAACAACTTTTGTTCCATTTATTCGCATCAGTCTTCTGTTTTACACGCGAAATGGCGTTTAAGAAAGAAGCGAACAACAAAAACCTACAAAACCACACAAAAGCAGCCGCGAGCACATAAGCACGTGGATCGGTCACACAAAACCGCAAAAATTCCAGATCGCGTGAGAATCGGGACCAAGGAATCACCTGGATGTGGATCAACGCCACCGTCGCGGCGAGGAGGAGGAACCACCGGAAGTCGCAGAGGAACTTGCTCACCATCGTCTCTCCGGAGCCGGCGGGGGAAACCGCCGTAGCAGCTGAAGATCACGCGGCGAAGGCGTCGCGAGCACCGAACATGGCCGAGCTAGCGAGAGGAGCTTGAGGATTTCTGAGAAGGCTTTGATGGCGAATCTCGAGCGTCGAAGGTGGGGTGCTTCGTTCTCCTTGAAGCGACGACGGTGACGGCGACGACGACGACGACGACTAGGAGCGGCGAGTCAACAAAGCCGAGCTGAGGCGGGAGACCGGCTTCCGAAGCCGGACGATCGGTGCCGGCCGACCGAAGCCTGTTTGGAGACGAGGCTCACAGGAGAAGAGGCGGTGTTCGAAGGGAGCAAGAAATAGAAAAGGAACACGATTCTCGTCGCAGGAGGAGACGCTCGTCGCAGGTCGGAGGAGGAGAAGCTCGTCGCTCGTCGCAGGTCGCCGGAGGAGAAGCTCTTCGCCCGTCGCTCGTCGCTTGTTGCAGGTCGCAGGAGGAAGCTCGTCGCGGGGGGGTGAGGAAGCCCTGTTCGAGCACGATCGAAGAAATAAAAAAGGAACACAATTTTGTTCCTTTTTTGTTTCTGATTTGTGTTCCAGAAACAAGAAACAAGTTTTTTTTGTTTCTTGTTTCTGTTTCTTTTGTGTTCCTGGGAACAAAAGAACAAAAAAGGAACAGAAACGCACACAAACGCGTTTCTGTTCCTTTTTTGTTCCCAGGAACAAAAGAACAGAAATTTCTGTTCCTGGGAACAGAAACAAATTGCAACCATGCAGGCCCTAACGTGCTGCTGGTCCACGTTACGATCACTTGCAAATTGCCGACGTAGACCAGTAACGCGTTGCATAGGTGCACCGAGTGCAGCAACTGTACATTTTTTTTTCTTTTTTTCTTTTTCTTGCATGCATTGCTGTGCTCTCTCTCTCTCTCTCTCTCTCTCTCTCTCGTCTTCGGTTTTGTTTCGCTGTTCCACAATTTTTTATCACTTTGCTCTTCCTTTGTTTTCATGCATCGCCAGTGATTAGTTCTGTTCTGTTCAGTTTCCTTTGCACAGATTTGTTTAAAGCAAATTAATCATAGGAGGCAACAACAAAAGAAACAAAAGAAACAAAAGAGAAGGGGGCGGGGGAGGAATTTCTAGACATCAAAGAAGAAATATGGCGGACTTCGTTATCTCTGTTGCATCAAATCTTGTGTCGAAATTAGGTGAGTATCTGTTTATTCCCATTGGACGCCAATTTGGATATGTGTTGTGCTACATGAGAAACGTCGAAGATCTCAAAAAGGAAGTGAAGGAGCTGAAGACTGCAATGGAAAGGGTGCATTTCTCCGTCATTGAAGCTACGCGTGACGGAAAAGTTATATACGCTGATATTAAGGATTGGTTGGATGAAGTGGAGGAAGAGGTTAATGAAGCACAGAATTTGTTAAAAGGTGTAAGTGCAAAAAATGCTTGCTTCCGTGGGTGGCTTCCTAACCCCATGGTACGCCATCCAATTGGTAGGAAGGTGAAGAAGATGACTCGAGTCATTTGGGAACTCCATCATAAAAGTAGAGATAATAAATTCCAGAAGGTCTACCATGAGAATCCTCCTAAAGGAATTGTCAGTGTTGACAAGAAAGGAAACACTAAAGGAGATGTCCCGGAATCGAGGGCTCTAATCACAGAGGATGGAATGAAGGCTTTAATTACAGAGGATGTAATGAAGGCTATACTTGATGACAAGATCAGTGTGGTTGGAGTGTTTGGACTAGGTGGGGTTGGCAAGTCCAAGCTTTTGCAGGATGTTGAAACGCGAGTTAGGAAAAAAAAGTTGTTTGATGTGGTTGTCATGGCAGAGGTATCACGCAATCCAAATATAAAAACAATCCAGGGAGATATCGCTGATGCACTAGGCGTAAAGCTAATGAATGTGGAAACTGCTCGTGGGAGAGCTGATCGTTTGCGGAAGAGGTTAGAGTCTGATCGTGAAAGAATTCTTATAATTTTAGATAATTTGCACAGTAAGTTAGAGTTGAAAGATGTCGGAATTCCTTGTGGTGACGGTAATAAAGTAAGAGGTTGCAAGCTATTGCTATCATCTAGAAATAGAGAAGTTTTACGTATTGGTATGTTCTCTGACCAAGATTTCCGACTCAACGAGTTAAATGATGGAGAAGCAAGAAGACTTTTTGAAAGCATAGCTGGGGACATAGTTTACGATAGTAAGTTTAAACCCTTCGTAGATGGAGTGGTCAAGAATTGCGGAGGCTTGCCACTTTTTATAATTTCGCTGGCAAAAAGGTTGAGGAGTGGAAAATTGGCTGCATGGAGGAATGCTTTGATTTTAGAGGGGTCTGATTTTAAATCACTAGTGGAACAAAATTACAATGACTTACAAGACAAGAGGATCAAATCATTGTTCTTGATTTATGCTATATCCGATAGGAGAATTCTTCTGAGGGATGCCTGATCTATTGCTTTGGTTTGGAATTATTTAACAATTTCAACAAGACCATCGAAGACGCTAGAGATAGGCTGATCATGGATCTAGATTTCCTGCAAGACTCTTCTTTATTACTAGATAGTGATGTCACGGAAGAGATAAGAATGCATGACACAATCGCTGACGTGGCCATCTCTATTGCTTCCTTAGAATGGAATGCCTTGGTCGGGAGGGAGGATTGTGGGTTTGAAAAATGGTCAAAGGATGAGCTTAGAAAATGCGCCATGATATCCTTCCCTCAAGTTGGCATTGATGAGCTCCCTGAAAAATTGGACTGCCCAAACTTGAGGATGTTTCTGTTGTACGAAAACAACTCGTCTCTCAAAATACCCCAATCATTTTTCGAATCTATGGAGAAGCTCCAAGTCTTGGACTTATCTTGCTTAACTATCACCTCTATACCTTCATCAATTCAGTTCCTTAAGAACCTCAAGTCGCTATGTCTTGATTTCTGCCATCTGGAGGATGTGACTGATCTTGGAAAGCTGAAAGCATTGCAGTTCTTAAGTCTTGTCACAGCTACAATTGCTCGGTTGCCCAAAGAAATAGGTGAACTAACAGAATTGAGATTTTTGGACTTGACAGGGTGCACTAGGCTCAAAGATATTGAACCTGGTGTTCTTGAAAGCTTGATTAACTTAGAAGAACTATATATGAAAGACAGTTTTAATCAGTGGGAGGCTGAGGATGAAGAATCGCGAAGCAACGCCAGTCTGACTGAGTTAAAGAACATGAACAAGTTGCGCACCTTGGACGTTGCGATTCCTCATTCTTCCTATGTATCGAGAGACCTGCCATTTGGGAAACTGAACAAGTATAAAATCCAAATTGGGGGCGTTTGGGATTGGTCCGGTCAATATAAAGAATCCAGAACTTTAAAGCTCAAGTTGGATTCAGGCAATCTTCTTCTTGAAGATTGGGTGCAGACATGTTTACAGAGAACGCAAGATCTCCACTTGGATGAATTGCAAGATGGCAACGACAGTATTCACAATTTGTGTGTCAAAGGTTTTCAGCAATTGAAGAATCTTCATGTACAAAATAGCGCCTCATTTCAATGCATTCTTCCCTTCACAGATAATGTCCACTGCACTATATTTACGACATTGGAATCATTATTTCTAAAGAATCTACAGAACTTGGAGTATATTTTTCGCGGCTATCTTGGCCGAATATCTTTATACAAATTAAAGATTGTGAAAATGGATAACTGTGGTAAGATCAAACATTTGTTCCCTTGGTCCATGATGAAAAAGTTCTTGCGGCTTGAAGAGATTGAAATAAGTAGATGCCACTTGATGAAGCATATTATCGTAGATGCCGAGGTAGATGAAGATGGAGATGAAATAGATGATGATCCCAAAATGAAGTTATGCAATTTGCATAGGCTGGCATTACGAAACTTGCCAGAGATTACTAGCTTTTGTAAAACCACGGACCATTCCATTGATTTCTTTGACGGGCAACAGGTATGTGATATGTGAATAATATGTTTTTGAGATCTTGTGCATGGATTTTATAAGTGATAGTATAATAGGACGTAAAAAATTGGAAAAATAATTTGTTTTTGAGATTTTGTTTTCCAAAAAAAATTAAGACAAACAATATAAAAAATTTTCAAATTGGAACTGCTATGTCATATGTGAATACATAAAAACATTTATACATTAATTAATTGGATCTGATTTTATTTGTGTTATGTTATCAACATAGTTAAAGGAGCACTGTACGATGAATAGATTTTTTTTTTAAAACAATAATAATCTAGAAGTTTATCATTGTTTAATGATAAAATCGAATATGCATACACAAACATTTATGGATATATTCATGAGTTGAAGGGGTATGTACGACCTATATAATTTTTATGACCTTAATTCAATAATGTATGGACATAGGTTGACTTTCTGTTATATCCGATTGATTAAAGTGAAAGAAAGAAAATGTCAGTAGGTGAATTTAACGACCTTGACTATGTGTCCTATAACATCCACATCAATTAATTACAAATTTGCAATTTTAATCGTAAGTACATCAACGTTAGAGGCGTTGAGACGATTTAGTTGCTTGTTCTTCCTGATTGTAAGGAGTTGGGGTAGGTGAATGGACCTTTGAGGAATTGTGGTTCAACACAAAGTTCCATTATACTCTTATATGTTAAATGACGGAACTTTTATGTGATTACAAATGAAAAATCAAATATAGTATTCGATAGGCCAAATTGTTATTGTAACCTTGGTGCATTAATGAGATGTTAGTGGGATAAGTATTTTTTTTCTTGTTCTAATTCACATAAGCTATTGGACCTGTTGCGGTGATCAAATCTACCACAAATCTTTGTTATACCCACTTTTCTAATATTACTAGTAGAATTTATGTGCGCTGCACATGTTTAAATTTCTTTTTTTTTTTTTTTGTGATAAAATATTGCTTGAAAGTGTTAATGAAAAACACGTCTAACATTCATTTGTGCGCTATCGCTTTGATTTACGATTGCTTTAACTGTTTTGTCAGTACAATATAAATAAATGGAAAGCCTTTTTTAAATTATTTTTTTAACTTTCGGCCAATGCGCATATATTCAGCATTACATCTTTTTTAGGAAATAATTGATCCTATAGTGCTATGCATGGGGACAACAAAATCTTCTGACTAAGTTAGTATTTCTCTCGTAATTTACATTAACTTTTTACTTTCAATAATTTGATAAGAGATGTAATTTTTTTTAATGCACTGGATAAAATGCCAAGCTCAGATTGCACCTGCAAATCAATTAAAACTATAGTTTTTTTTTTTCTGTTTGTCAATTTAGTTCATGATTATTCAGTAGAAAATAATTCGTTTGAGGTATTATATAAAATCATAGTCAATGACTAAAAAATCAATTCAGCCTATTCCATGAATTTGGAAAACTTGGTTAGAAAGCACAAAATGTAAGGGTAAATTTAATAACCTCAATAAATAGCTCAATGATAATTAAATGTAAAGTTGATAAATTTTAAAGAAGTTAAAATTCAAAAATCACTGCCCCGCTTTTTCTTCAGTTATCTTTAAATATATAGTATGAGATTATATCCTTTATTATATTTCACATGCAACTCATATTTCCAGTTACAAACATTATTATGAGATAGTGTGGATTTATTCACCTATTCACCTTTTGTAGCTAATAAAGCTACAGAATTTGGAAGCCATAACCATTGAAAGATGTCAGTTAATCCGAGAATTATTCAACCTTGAAGGACCGACAACTAGTGGGGAAGTCAAGATTCTGATGCGATTGAGAGAATTAACCCTGAGTGACTTACCAAGTTTGGGACGCATATGGAGCAAAAATCCACGAAGAACATTGTGTTTCCAAAACTTGAGGGCACTCAAGGTGCAAAATTGTGAGAACTTGAGGTTTCTTTTTTCTTCTTCGATGGCAAAAGCACTCCGACAAATAAAAGAAATAGAAATAGCAAGTTGTAAATTGATGGAAGAAATCATTGATGTGCAACAAGAAGAATTGGAGGAAGCTAGAGCTAGTGACACTATAGAGTTCCCTTTGTTAACCTCCTTGTCTCTTGAGGAATTAGGAAATCTCAAGACATTCTCTTATGGAAAGTATTATATTCATTGTCCATCCTTAACAAGATTAACGATATCTCAATGCCCCAAAATGATAACATTCACTTCATTCAAAGGAAGGCAACAGTCTATTACAGCTAATATAGATTCACAACAAGCATTTGGTTATATCAACTCTGCCTCATCCTTGCCTGGCTTTTTCAATGAAAAGGTAAGTATCTTTAGTATTTTTTGTTAGTCATTCTTGTAATTATAGTCGGATAAGCAGTTCAGTAGAAACTCGATCATTATTCTTTACCAAAAGTTTGGTAGTTCGTGGTGGAAAAATCAACTCGCTGCTGGTCATTCCCAAATGGCCCCAGAATTTTGGCATAATAAAATTCTATATGAATAATTTCAGTCATTCTGCTTATATAATGTTTTTACGTAGGTTCTTTTTCCAAGCTTGGAGAAATTGAAGCTTTCATCCATTTGCCAATTAAAGAGAATATGGCACAATCAGCTCCACGGACAATCCTTCTGCAAACTTGCATCCCTCACTGTTGAACTTTGTGAAAATTTGTCACATGTTTTTCCATCATATTTAATGGATAGGTTGCGGAGCCTAAATAAAATTAAGGTGATCGGATGTCCCTCCTTGGAAGCATTATTTGAACCGGTATGTTTCAGCTTTGAGAAAAGGCAAAAGCCATTGGAACTCTTTGCATTAAAAAAAATGAAGTTGTTGTACCTACCAAGGCTAACAGAAATATTGAAGAGTGATTGCAAAGTAACCTTGGCATTTCCTAATCTGATGGAAGTGAACGTGAGGTGTTGTCATAGTTTGTCACATCTCTTCTCAAGTGCCACGGCCATAACTCTTCATGAACTTGTAGTGCTTGACGTTTCTTGTTGCAATAATCTACAAGGCATAATTGCGATGGAAGAAGGAAAGGAGAAAACCGTAGAGAAATTCAAGTTCCATCATTTAACCAAACTCAAGCTTGGTAACCTTAAGAGTTTGATTTGTTTTAGTTTAGAAAGTTGTGCTGGTAATGGGTTATATCCTCTATTTGATGACAAGGTATCGTATCTTGATTTATCTGATCTATTATTTTTCTTTCTTTTTAGTGCTTTGGCCATAAGTAATTTTGCATATCTTTCATTTATCTCTGTACATTTGTAGCTTGCATTTCCGAAGTTAGAAGAGTTACATGTCAAGGGAGTTCAACATAAGGAACTATGGAATGATAAAATCCTTGTGGAATCCTTTTGCCATCTAAAGGTCCTGAAGGTGAAGCAGTGTCACAACCTAATATATGTGATTCCATCATCCATGTGGAAGAGGCAACTTCACTGTATGGAATCCTTGACAATTGAGAAGTGTCAACATCTGAGAAACCTTTTTACAATTTCTATGGCAAAAAGCCTAAGACAACTCCAATATCTAAGTCTCAATGGTTGTGGAGAGATGGAGTACATTGTTGCCAAAGAAGAGGAGGAATTCGAAGAAGTAGTTGACAAAATTGTTATTCCTCAACTTGTCACTTTGTATCTTCATAACATGCCAAAACTCATAAGTTTCTACCAAGGAAAGCATATTTTAGAGTGGCCCTCTTTGAAAGAGTTTACTGTTGAAGATTGTAAAGCTGTGAAGGTCATTCTAGGAGATGCCGTTTGTGGAAAATTAGAGGGTGGCGTTCCAACACATCAACCGCTTTTACTTGTCAAAAAGGTTTGCACTCATTCTTCTCTAATGGCATATCTAGTTTGTTGTCCTTATGGTTTGAGCTAAGACAATGTAATGGTATGTGGGGTCACTTATGCTTGTCATTTTCTTTGACAAATCTTTCGCCTCAAATAAGAAACATCTCAATGCTATGTAATATAAACATACTGAAATGTACATCAAAACTTTTTCAAAAGATTCAAAAACTTAATTTTTTGTTTCCTTTCCTTTTCAAGTCATATACTAAATTGTAGTTGAAGTACAAATATTAATGAGAGGCTAAGCTTCAATTAACAACTTTTAATTAATCTAGAGTCCAAACAATGCTAAAGATGTTTACTCAAATTTAAATATTGTTCGACGTAGGATCAAGAATTAATGACACTATGAGTTCTAAAACTTGTGTTGGTTCGGCACTTAAGTTCTAAAATTTGCATAATTGAAGCATTTCAAGACTTGTTAAGTCCGTCCCTTTTGTGTAGAAAAATTCTGCATTTTTATCATTTTTTTAGTCCTGCATGGGCTTTGATGCGGTGATGGAGCTTCCTCAAGCACAAAGGGACTTGTTTCACCATTGCCACATTGAAAATTTGAAAAATTTAAAAAAGAATAAAAATTAGGGAAAAAAAAGCAGTAATATGAAATTGGAAATAAAAGGAAGTCCTCTAAGAGATTGCCAATCAAGGTGGGGAAGGGCTGCATAGGGAGCGCCACTACTGCTTCCCTTCTTGTCAATGAGGGCTAGCGCTCACTGTGAGCAAGCAATGGCCTATTACCGCCCCTTGGCAATTTGGGTGAGGACAAGTGTGCTCACTCACGCGGTGGCGAGGAGCCAAGTTTGGCAATTGCTGGTGACATGGCGAGGGTATTGAGCGCCCTAGCCATGACCCGAGGAACGGTTGTGGCCCTCGCCGGTGCAAAAGCCCTGAGACAAACCCTCCCTTCTCTCCCACCTTTTTTATATGTACTTTTTAAATTTTTTGTTGCCTTTCTTAAAATAGCATCACCGCATCTGCACCACATTTTTACAATTGAAAAAAGGAAAATTCGATGAAAAATGACATATATACTTTCCGTCCTTTGAAACTAATTTGAGCAATGGAAAGACTCAAATGCTGAACCTAAACAAGTTTTACTAATAAAGGAAAAAAGTTGTAGTTTTTAAACATGCCAAACCGGAATAAGTTTTAGGAGTCAATTTGTCACTATTCCTAAAGTCGATTGTAAATTGTGATGGGAAAATATTTCCAGAAGTCCTAAAATGTATTTGTGAAATGCAAAGGCGTCATAAATTTTTCAGTTGGTGCAATGAACTCCTATTAAAAAGTGCAATTGAGCCTAAACCTTCTAGTTGGTGTAATCAAGTCATGAATTAATACAAACAAATGCCATTTGAGGTTGCCACATAGGCAATCTAAGTTATTGTGTGCTAAATGAACTTGATTACGCTTTTTCAAAAAGAATGTAAAACTTGAATAAACCAATTAAAAGGTTTAGGACTTGACTTCATTACAAATATAAGATTTAGGACTTCTAATGCACCTTTATCTCTTGATTATGACAAACTACAAGTAGTTAACAGAATATTTTCACTTTGGGGTCAAACCTGGTCATCTTAATCAAATGCTAGACAAAGGAGCTTTGGTGTAAAATTGGAATCATTGACTTAGCAAATTTGTAGCTGTGCTCCACACAAGCCAATATTTTCTTTGCTACATGCATTATATATAAATAACTCAATTGTACTAACATGGAATCTATAATTTAATGGAGGTGTCATTCACTATTGCAAAAAATTTGAGGAGCTTTTTACTAGGTGGATGGTACATATATTAGCAACCAATAATATAGAACGAAATTGCATAACAAGGTTGGTGCAGGATCATAAAATCCGATGGAAAATCAGATAGCAATAAACTAGCGAAAAATGAGGGAGAGAGAGAGAGAGAGAGAGAGAGAGAGAGAGAGAGAGAGAGAGAGAGAGAGAGAGAGAGATGCCAAATTAGGTGAGGAAGAAGAAACACTAGATAGGCAAACTCATTAGTCAATGAATTCATCCTCAAAACTGAAGAAAATTAGTATCTTGGCCAATATCATAGGTAATTAAAACAAAAGTTCCTTACCAAAAAAACAATAGAAAAAAGAAAGACAAAAGTTTGAACTAAATAAGCATAAATAAGATGAAACAACAAGGTGATTGAAGAATCATGTCATATATCAATCTCCACAAAAGGGAGATTCGGATGTGCACCTTGAAAGTATAAGGCTATACTAAGTGTTTTAGTACAAATTTTAGCATCACAAATTTGCAATTCCATGAATAATCAATAGGAGAAATTACATTCCGAATTTCACTATATTTCAGAAGGTGTTTCTATAAATTCATCTAGATTAATTAGTAGAATTTTACTCCACTCACTTCATTATTCCCACAAGCATAGTCCTTATTTAGCTCTTGGAGACATTAGGAGCGCTTATCCATGCTGTCTTGCTCAATAGTGAATTGATTTTAGACTGTTTTCTTGTCTTCCATATAGTTTATGATTGAATCTAGTCAATTCTCACTAAAACTGTTGAAATATTCTCTCAGACCACTAAAATTTGTTTAACCTCTTCAAGATTGCTAAGGATTTATGATAACCATAATCACGGCAATAGTCGGATTACTTCTGATAGTCAACATTATTAGAATGACATGATAATCATATTAATAATAATCACCATACCAGTCCACGTAATAATCTTAATAGGCCCTACTCTTTTCAAATTTCGATATTACCTAAATTAATAAATATTGCAACATTATTCAAAGAGAAAATATACCAAACATAGAGTGGCTACAAATCAGTAAGCATGGCGGCCGAAGTTTCAATAGGTATCATGCCATATATCTTCATGAGCATATCAGATCAGAAATGCAAGTGTAGCAACTAAAATAAGTACCATAGCGTTGTCCCTTGGTTTAGAATAGTTGCACAATGGTAATACGTACTTAAAGCAAAGTTCTGGTACCAATTAATGTTGAAGAGATTTAGCTCAATGGCCAATTGATGAAGAACAAATCTAGATCCGATACCAACTAATGTTGAATGAAAGCATGGACAAAGATAGGTTTAGATTCGTGGAAAGTGGAGGAAAATCAGATAATAAGAAAAAGACGAAGAAACTAAAGAGAGATGAAAGAGATAGAAATGCCAATTCGGGTAGGGAAAAGATATGTCAAAGAGGCAAACTTAGTTATCAAATGAATCAAATCAATTCATCATTAGAACTAAAGAAAAATATTTAATTGGTTTATATTTATAGGCAACTTTAATAATAGTGATCAACTATAAACAGAAACAAATCAATATTAATATCCTTAGTCTCGATAATGTCAAATAACAAACTTTAAAAGAAACAAATCGGCTAGTGATTGAAGAATCTCGTACAACATTAATTAAACAGTACATACCTGCACTCACCATCTTTCGATTTAATTATTGGATTCTTTTCTTCGGTATTTGTTGTGTTTTCTTTGAGTCTATACTTTGTCGAAAAACTTTTGAAGTGCAAGATCCATGAAGCATTGGTTTGTGTGAATTGGTTTCCGTTTTGTCATCTGTACTTAAAAGAAATGGGATAGTATATTGGCTATTGTGCTTTTCAGAGTTGTAATGAGCTAAATCTAAGATGGGCTAAATATAAGATTCATGGGAGACAAATTATACACGAAATGAATATGGTTGTCTAACTAAGAAGGTTATAGTTATGCTACTGCTTAAACATAATGCTCAATATATATTAGAAAAATTTATGCTTTCTACTTTAACATTATATGACAGGAGAATGAATTTTAAGGATAGCATTTGCTAAACAGAAATAACGTACATCTAGTCTTCTTTTCTTTTTATTCTTTGATAATGTCCACATTGTGATTTTCTTTGTTCTCGAAATTAAAGTATTCTCTTTTTTGAGGGAACAGAGAATCGGTTCTAATTAATTAAATTGAAATGTAACAGGCTGAGTTTCCTAGAATGGAGTCGATGAAGATCTCGCACATGGATAACATGGAGAAGATATGGCTTGATGATCTTGATTCAAATGCCTTTGGCAAACTCAAAACACTAGTAGTGGCGCATTGTGAGAAACTTTTATCCATATTTTCATCTTATAATATGCTCACGAGATTTCAAAACCTAGAGAAGATAACTGTGACCGATTGTGGATCCTTAGAAGTAGCATTTCAAGTCCGAGAGTTTGAATTTAGCGAAGCTTGTTCTACAAATTCTTTTCAATTGGGAGAAATAGTTTTGACGAGGCTTCCAAAAATGAAACACGTGTGGAATGGACTTCCTCGAGGAGGTCTTACCTTTGGACACTTACAATGCATGAAGGTTGTCGAGTGTGAGAGTCTCAAAAGTTTATTTCCAAGCTTGGTGGCAAAAAGTATGACACAATTCAAAGAACTTTTAGTACAGGATTGTGGGGTGGAGGATATTATCACGGAGGGTGATGGAGTAGGGATGAGTGCAGGTGATCTCTTCTTTCCGCAACTAATCGACCTAAGATTACTCAAGTTGCCGAAATTGAGGAGCTTCTGCTGGAATAGTCATACTTCAGCATGGCCACTTTTAAAGCAATTGCGAGTGAGACATTGCAACAAGATGAGGTCATTCTCATTTGCTTGTGAATCCCAAAGCTGCCAGGGTACAATAACCAACGAGAACCAATCGGCACTCTTTTCTTTTGAAAAGGTATTGCCCTTACTAATGATTCTAGCTCTTTGCTATTGTCTTCATTGTTTTATGTTCATAGCTCTTGGTGCAATGTCATTTTCTCTAGGAATTTGAAATTGTCAAACACTTCATACTTGTTGATACTCACCTAACGACACCTATGAATTGCTTAGAAATTTAAAGATTGTTTGCAGTTAATTATTTCCGGCTCATATTCTTTGGTATATAATCTATTGATCACAGCTTTTATTTTGAAGAAAAAACACTTCTTATTAAATTAACTTACATAGACAGTCATGCTTCTAATAAGTCGCTCATATCTTACGATTGAGATTTACCTATTTAATTTAATTTGACCAACCCTGTCCACCAATTTTTTTTTCTTTTAAAAAAATAGTATTATGTTCATTTGGCATATTGCTAGCTTAGCTACAAAACAAATTTCCATCCTCGAACATCTTGAATAAGGTTGGTAATTGTCAAGCAATGCATATAACTTGCTTATCTAGTCACGTGTTAGGAATTTATCAATAGGCTTCAAAATCACCAACTACTCTAATAATTTACCAACTTTTTTTCCTGTGGCTCACCAACATACTTGAAATTACTAACTTGATTTGATTTTACTGAACATAATTTGATTGGTGTACCAATATTAGTCACATAAGGCTCCATTCGTTTCACGAAAAATGGAATGTATGCAAAATATTTTCTGAAAAATGATTGCTTGTATCGTTTACAAAAATGAATGAATGAAAAATGTTTTCAAAATCCACAAAAAAAAAAAATTTAGATATAAATTGCCGTTGACAATGAAAAGAATTTTCATTAACTAATTCTTATTGAGCGATACAAGTAATCATTTTTAAGAAAATATTTTTCAAAATATTCATTTTCTATAAAATACAAACTAATTTTAGTTCTTGCTATCTTATTATTCATTGACCAACTTTTTATCTTATAGATCTTTTAAAGTACCATCATATGTTTATACTTTCAAGATCACCGACTACATTAAAAATCTACCAACGTTTATTCTAATGGTTGACCAACACTTTTCAAGTTACAACGTTCAATTGAAATTACCAAACTTAAATCGGTGATCTACCAACACGAAATTAGGTTCCTTTTTAATCGCACCGAATGCTAAAAACATCCATTTATCTGGGGCTATGTACTTTTGGTTTATTTCGTTGTTCATCTAATGTTTCACTTTGCTTTTGTAAGAATGAACAACTTGTCTTCATTATTTACTCTTTTTTCCATCAAAATTTTGAACTATCATCTCTATCTTGTTTTATTGCTTTTTCACTAATGTCCCGTGATTTCAATTTTTTTTTCTTCTCTCTCTTTTTTTTTTTTTTTGCCAATCATTTGTTGAGTTTGAATGCATTCTTCTCAAAGTTACACGAAATGAAACATATGATACTTATGATCTATAGTAAAATAGATATGAGAATTGCAGCTTCAAAAACAATGTGCAACATTAATACAACATCTTACTATTGAGACACATACACTAACTATAAAAATAACCTGATTTGTTAAAACAAGCAAATGTAATTTTTCCATTTGAATTTAATTAGTTACAATTGAAACAGTTGAAGCATCATTGATTAATAACTTTATTTATCCAAATTCACGAAATATATTGTGATTGAATTGGGCACACCACATCAATAAAAATAAATAAATAAATTGGGCACACCACTAACAACAATCATCCCCCATATAGAGGCCATGGGTGCTTGCTCGTATGCTTCCGGAAAGTTGTGTTTCTCGTTTTTTTCCCTAAATAGAAGGACATTTTAGTCATTAGACTTTCAATGGCCTAATTAAACGGATTCTCTCCCGCAGGTCATTCCACACTTGGAGGAATTGACATTATCAAGTGAGGATGTTGTGATGATGCCACAGCATTCTGTCTTTCACAATCTCAAAGAGCTGAATTTGGCATGCTACCATAATGAAAATGTTGCTTTTCCCTCCAACTTCCTTCTCCATAGATTCCCCAATCTAGAAGAGCTTGATGTGATATGTAGTTTCTTTGAGGAGATATTTCCAGAAGATTCTTCTGGACATGGGGGAGCAACTCCCTGTGGAGAACTAACTAACATGGAAAAACCTCTCCAAGCACTACGAAATCTTAGGCGACTTGAACTATGTAAGCTATGTAACTTGAAGCGAGTTTGGAAAGATGGCTCCTTGATGACTGAAATTCTTAAACAGATTGAAGTTCTGTCGGTTGAGGAGTGCCCGAGATTACCAATCGTACTTCCATCCCCGATTTCATTCCAGAGATTAACGCATTTAAGAGTGGAGGATTGCAATGGTTTAGTTCATATGGGGACTTGCTCAGCAGTGACAAGTCTGGTGCACCTTACTTGGCTATGTCTAAGAAATTGTGGTGCGATGGAAGACGTGGTAACATATGATGGAAATGGAGTTGGGGATATCAATTTCCCCAAGCTGGAAGAGCTAATACTCGACGGTTTACCAAGCCTTGAGAGCTTCTCAAACACAAATCGTGTCTTGAGGTTCCCATCGTTGGTGCGTATTGTCGTCACAAAGTGCCCCAAGATGAATATATTTTGCAAGGTTGCCCTGAGGACACCGAAGCTAGATGAAGTACTCCTCTCCGAAGAGGATAATGAAGGACATTGGGAGGGCGACCTTAATACCACCATCCAAACCTTATCTGCTTTAAACGATCCACAACGAATTCAGTAAGGTAGGTGAATCTGTTTGCTTAATCGTGTCTGCCTGAATCTGGTGTCAAAAGGAAGAAATTTGCGTTCTTTGAATTCTATATTGGCTCATATGAAGTCGGTCTTTCTTAAAAGAATTTTTTACTGGGTTTTAAAGGAATTTTCACGCGTTCGACAATTAGGGCCTGTTGAGCACTTACCCATACATTCTAGCTATTTGATGAAATGCATAGCATGACCTCTGTCAGTGCAACTTTGAAGATTATGAGGTTTTTTTGTATGGCGATGTGTTCTTACCCACCTCTCTAGTTAATCTTGATAGACATGTCTTGTCACGCCCCGATCCTCGGGCATGCACACATCCTTCTACCTTGGTCGATTTTATAATGCGATATCCCAGGACAATGTATCGCCGACCCTTTCTTTTATTAAGCACATGCGGAAGCAGTTAAAATCCCCAGACAATAAAACGATGGGATAGAAAAGCAGGGCCATATTTTTCCTATTGAAATTTATAACCAAACTTTTATACAAACCATAAACCACTTCGAAACTAATCACATCAAAATGGATTCTCAAAAGAAGACAGAAACTTAGACAAACTAGGCCGTACTCAAGGCCCATCTCAGTATTATCTTCTTCTTTCAAAATCCTTCCCTTCAAGTTTCATCTCCAAGATCTCCTTCCCAGACTTCTCCTCCTCAGCTCCTTATCGGGTCCTGAAATGTTTTTCCCCAAACTGGGATGAGACTACGTCTCAGCGAGTTATACCCCACTAAGCCCGATTAGTAAACCACTATACTATAGGCTGCCTATACACGCACAGGGCAGAAGACGTACCTTGGCATCAAATCCCACCTGCAAGTCAGTACAATTCATAATAGGCACCCAAGCAATCATATCACCGATCGAAGCATCGATCAAATCGACTTAGTCGATTACATGCCAACAAGACCACTCACGGTCATTCCCATTCAATCAATCAATTCACAACATCAGATCAAAACAATGATCAATCGACTTAGTCGATTACATGCCAACAAGACCACTCACGGTCATTCCCATTCAATCAATCAATTCACAACATCAGATCAAAACAATGATCAATCGACCTAGTCGATTACATGTCATTCGGACCACCTCTAGGTCATTCCCACTCATACCACGATTTCCCAGTGGTGTACTCATTCACCAAATCACATGTGTTTCTCGGGCGTCGTTTTCGCCAATGACATACCGATCATCGACACCGTGCATTCTTTAAGGCGCCGTTTTCACCAGTGATAACCTTGATCACCGAACCATGTGTCCTTTCAAGGGCGTCGTTTTCGCCAAGGTGACATCGGCTATAGACAACATCGTGCGTTCTTTAAGGCGCCGTTTTCACCAGTGATATTCCCATAACCACCGAACCACGTTTGTCTATAAGTCATTTACGTGCGTTCTTTAAGGCGCCGTTTTCGCCAGTGATACTCTCAATCACCGAACCACGTATGTCCAATAATATCGTACCTGATTGGTCTCAACCAATAATGTTCTCAGTTAGCTCTCACCGCTCTCCCTACTATATAGCCCATCGACGTACTGGCGCTATACCCATGCTTGGCCATTACCAATCAAATATTCAATAACAAGCAATTTAGGACAATTCCTAAAATTCCACAATAAATTCAATTCCACACAACGTAGAGCTCAAATAAATAAACGGTCTGCACCACGACAATCAGCACGAAATTTCGGTCATCGGCCATCAAAATCTTAATTTCCGAAAAATAATTAATTAATTAATTAATTTCGAAAATTAATTAATAATTATTAAAAATCCAATTTAGCACAAAATAAAGCCCAATTAAATAAACGGACTTCACCACGGTCATCAGCATAAAATTCCGGTCACTGGCCATCCCAGTTGAATTTCCGAGAAATAAATAATTAAATAATTAATTTCGGAAAATAAATAACTAAATACAATAAATTCAATTTAGCACAATATAAAGCTCAATTAAATAAATGGACTGCACCACGATCATCAGCATAAAATTCCGGTTCCGAACCATCTCGGTTGAATTTTCGGAAAATAAATAACTATTTAATTAAATTCCGAAAATTAATATTTAAATACTAAAAATTTCCACTTAGGCCCGAAAAGCCTAATTGGAGCCCACTAAGGGTCGGGAAAAATCCCGAGGCACTTCCAACAATTAGTAGACCACGTCTACTTGCTAATTGCACAATCAATTTATCTAAATCACATCACAATTGACTAATAATTGCTAATTTATCATAATCTAACAACCTAAACATAATTAATTAAATCTAAACCAACCTTAAGTATAATTAGCCAACTAATCCAGGATTAGTGAGATTACTCACCAAATCACGCGCAAATCGGATCAATCCGACGGCGGCGACGCGAGGAACGATTGTTCCCAAAGCACGGCTCGGGTTCGGGGCCGGGAAACGGTCCAAAAGCGGGCCCGAAGTGCTGGAAACCCACTTCGTGGGTCTGCTGGTTAAGCTGCAAAACAAAGAGAAAGAGAGAGGGTTGGGGGCGGCAAGAGGTCGGGAGAGCAGGCGGGGCTCCGGTGAGGCCGGACGGCGGCTCCGGCGGCCTGCTCAGCCGCCCACGGTGGCTGGACAGAGACCGAACGGGAGCTGGGTCGCGCGGTAGGGACGGCAAGCGCAGGCGGCGCACGGGCGGCGAACGGCGGACGTGCGGCGTGCGCGGGCGTGCGGTGCGGCGGCGGGACAGGCGGCGACGGTGGCTGGCTTCTGCTTCCGATCTCCTGCAACTTCTGGTTCGGTTTGCTCAGAGAAGAACGAAGAAGAAGAAGAAGGTAACGTGAGGGAGGAGGCAAGAAGAGAGAGAAGAGAGAAAGATTAGGTTTGACTGGTCAAAAAGTAAAATAAAAGAGAAGTAGAGTGGAAGACAGCAGAGGGGTGGTCGGCTGGGGAAGGGAGGCTACGCACGAAGGAGAGAGGAGAGAAGAGAGAGAGAAAGAAAAAGAGAGAAAAGGGAGAGAGAGAAAAAGAATTAAAATAATAACATTATTCTTATTTTTCTTTTTCTCTTTCCCTTTCCCTTTTTATTTTCTTTTGATCTTCGATTTTTCCTCCGATAATTTCTTTCTTGAAATTTCGGACTCGTCGATAAATTGACGAGCGATGAGACAGGATCCTAAAAAATAAGAATCATGACGCCCTTAAAATTCGATTCCCGAAATCGAGTTCAATTTCGTGGTTAAAAATCGATCAGACGTGATTTTAGCTCAATCCAACCAATTAGGTAGCTTTTAGGGATTTTACGGCCGATACATCCCTTAATGGCTTTACCCAATAGGTTAGTTAACTCATGAGTGATCAGCTCAGAGAAAAAGGCCATAGGCACGCCGACGAAATGCCCATTTCACTTTATCGAAACGGGGTCGAATTTCAGGATGTCACAACTCTTCCCCTCTTATAAAAATTTCGTCCTCGAAATTTAAACCATTACACTTTGCTCAAAAAGGTGGGGGTACAACTGTCTCATCGATTCTTCAGTCTCCCAAGTCGCTCCTTCAATGCCGTGGTGTTGCCAGACCACTTTGACCAACGGAGTGATCTTTGTACGCAGAACCTGCTCTTTGCGATCGACAATCTGAGCCGGGCTTTCCACATATGACACACGGTCATCCACGTCCAATTCCTCGAAATTGAGCACGTGGGTCGGGTCAGGCTCGTACTTCCTTAACCTCGACACGTGAAAGACGTCATGCACTTGCGCCAAACTTGGCGGCAACGCAAGACGATACGCTAGGTTTCCGATTCTTTCAAGAATCTCAAACGGACCTACGTACCTCGGACTCAACTTACCTTTCTTACCAAAGAGCAAAGTTCCCCTCATTGGTGACACTTTCAGAAAAACGTGATCACCAACTTGGAATTCCAAAGACCTTCGACGCTTATCTGCGTAACTTTTCTGCCTGCTTTGCGCTGTCTTTAATTTGTCTCTGATCACTGCCACGGTATCAACTGATCGCTGAACCAACTCTGGGCCTGTTATCTTCCTGTCTCTGACTTCATCCCAACACACTAGAGTTCTGCACGCTCTGCCATACAACACTTCAAATGGATCCATCTTGATGCTCTATTGATAACTGTTGTTGTAGGCGAATTCCACCAGATGAAGCTGATCCTCCCAACTTCCTTTGAAGTCTATTACACACGCTCTCAGCATATTTTCAAGAGTCTGAATCGTCCTTTCAGACTGGCCATCCGTCTGAGGATGATACGCCGTACTGTACTGAAGCTTTGTACCTAAGACACTCTGCAAGTTCTTCCAAATAGCAGCAGTAAACCTTGGGTCTCTATCGGATGTTATCGTAACCGGCACTCCATGCACACGAACCACCTGACGTACATACAAGTCTGCGTGCCTAACCAGACTCAAGTCCTTTCGAACTGCAATGAAGTGAGTCGACTTTGTCAACCTGTCGACTACTACCCAAATCGAATCATTCCCCCTCTGACTCATTGGTAGTCCAGTCACGAAGTCCATCGTGATATACTCCCATTTCCACTCTGGGATCGCGAGAGGTTGTAGAAATCCTCCCGGCTTGCAATGCTGAGCTTTTACTTACTGACAAGTCAAACACTTGGCCACATGCTTGGCGATGTCCGCCTTCATACTTGACCACCAGTAGTGTTGACGTAAATTCTGATACATCTTAGTGCTTCCAGGATGAACGTTGTAATTGCTACGATGTGCTTCAGATAAAATTTCTTTTCTAAGCTCTACATCGTCATGTACAACCAAACGTCCACGAAACCTCAGTACCCCATCATCAGAAATTTGAAAATCAGCTTTCCTTTTGTCAGTATCCTCTTGAAGAATTTTCTGTATGTCTGGATCTGTCGGTTGAAGTTCTTTGATTCTGACCTGGACATCCGGTTCAATTCTGAGGGTGGCCATAAGACTCGAGAGGTGGCCTACCTCGAATTTGAATTCCGAATCCTGAGCTCTCTCGATCAAGTTCCACTCCTTAACCAAGATCCGTGCCACTAAAGACTTTCGACTCAATGCATCGGTGACCTTGTTCGCCTTTCCCGGGTGATATAGAATGTCACAGTCGTAATCTTTCAGCAATTCCATCCATCGCCGTTGTCTCATGTTCAACTCCTTCTGAGAGAACAAATACTTGAGACTCTGATGGTCCGTGAAGATCTTAAACTTTTCTCCGCACAAGTAGTGCCTCCAAATCTTCAGCGCAAATATGATGGCTGCGAGTTCTAAGTCATACATCGGATAATTCAATTCATGAGGTCTCAACTGCCGGGAAGCGTATGCAACAACTCTGCCATGTTGCATCAGCACGCAACCCAATCCCCTGAATGACACATCACTATAGATCTCGAATCCTCCAGGACCAGATGGAATCGTCAGCACAGGTGCGGTAGTCAGCCTTTCCTTTAGCTCTTGGAAACTACGCTCGCACTTGTCTGACCATACAAATTTTTCTTCTTTCTTCAGGAGCTTTGTCAGAGGCGACGCTATCGATGAGAACCCTTCCACAAACTGTCTGAAGTAACCTGCTAACCCCAGAAAACTTCTGATTTCTGTCACTGTTGTCGGTCTCTACCAATTGATCACGGCTTCTATCTTGCTCGGGTCGACGGAGATTCCTTCTCCGGAAATCACATGACCTAAAAACGCAACACGAGTCGGCCAAAACTTGCATTTGCTAAACTTAGCATACAGCTGATGAGTTCTTAAGGTCTGGAGTACTACTCTTAGATGATTCTCATGCTCTTCATCACTTCTCGAATAGACTAAGATGTCATCAATGAACACGATCACAAACTGATGATCCACATATTCCTTGAACGTTCTGTTTGTCAAATCCATGACAACAACTAGAGTGTTCACCAAGCCAAACGATCTTACAATACTCTCGTAAAGACTATATCAAGTACGAACAGCTGTCTTTCGTACAACCTCCTTCCTGGTTCGTAACTAATGACTTCATAATCTCAAGTCGACCTTTAAAACATCGATACTCTTTATAACTAGTCACACCATTCATTGATCTTTGGCAAAGAACACTTGTCCTTGATCTTCACCTAATTGAGTTGACGATAGTTGATGCACACTCGCAATAAACCATCTTTCTTCTTCTCACAAACAAAACTGATGTTTCCCAAAGTGATGCACTGATATGCATGAATTCCTCATTCATCAATCTTCACATTTGCATCTTCAATTTTACCAATTCAGACAACAATAACTGGTAAGAAGCCTTCGAGAGTGGCTTTATCCTGGTGTTAGCTCGATCGCAATTTCTATCTCTTTCTCTGACAACGGTCTTACAGTTCTTATGACAACACATCTAGAATTTCTTAGACCACTGAGATGTCCTCCATCTCTTGTTCTCCAATTTGTCCTACCCAAGACAATCGCCAAGCAACCTTGGCAACCTCCGTCTAACAAACAAGTTGCCTTCAGCCAACGAGATTAATGAAATCGAAGATTCTTTTCGACTCTCAATAACCTCGACACTTTAACATGCTAATGGATTAAACTGGATTATTCCATGACCAAGATTCATTATCACAAGATGCTCCATAAGCCCACACTATTCATGTGACGTCAAACTCACACCTCAGCAACTAGTCAAGCACAACTATTGCTAGTGATTCCTTTCTCCTTCACTTTTACTTCAACAATTTAAGTTCTACCAACTCAGCACAAAACTTTGCTACGCTGCTCTGATAAAATCACTTCCAACACATTCTTTCTCTGATCGGTGCAAGATCAATTATACTCTCATTCCTTTCGCCATCCTAGCGGCGTTCTGCCGCAGTAGCGATGCCTATGCTACCTTTGACTTCCACTGACAGTCCTTCACCTGATGGCCATGCTGGTCATCATCACAACAGGTCCTCGTCATACTCGGACACTGGATTTATCCATACTTCCTTCTACAATTCTGACATCTATCCGGTGCATCTTCTATCTTCTACTAGGCGAAAGCATGCACTCTTTCTGGTTGCCCCATCATTCTGCTAGGACCACTCCTGACCAGATATCCCCTTTAGCTATACTCCAAACAAATTCGCGTCCTTGGAAGGACATAATGCCGATCTCCATCATCACGTCCGAAAACAACCTGATCTATTGGACTCGGTGCTGACTTGACTATCCCACCCTTCCTCGTGAGTGGAATAGAATGCTTTTCTCTCGACCTCGGTCTTTTTCCTGACCGATTTCCATTTCTGCCCGAACTGGATCTATACCTCAACTCGAATGCCATGACTCGCTTCTGGATCACACCTCCACTCTGAATCTCAGCATGCAAGGCGACAACAACGGTTGCGATAGCGACAACAACAACAGCGGCTTGATCCTGAGCTTGCTGGCTCATCCAGTTCCCAAGGAACACTAGCATCAGAACGATCCTATCGAACTTAGGATCATTCGACGCTGCTACACTAGTACCAACCTGCGGTGGTACTCTTACACTCGAGCTGGCCAGAGTCAACACTCTGCCACAACCACCTCGGGTACTGACCTTTGTCAGTGCATCATCCCGAGTTATAAAGGACATTGTCCTCTTACTAGGAGTTCTCAGCTCCTGCTCGCTCATGGTTCAGTCTTACACTGCAACCCGTCTTCCAAATCCACACTGGATTAGAAGATGAGCGATCCACCCACAACAAACAAATTTAGCATTCAGCTAACACAGACATGCATCGGCATGAATTTAAAGGCCTTTCTACTAACTATCCCATGGTCAACGCTCCTTATCACTCCAATCTTCAACCTCGCTCTGATACCACTTAAACTGGATGTCACGCCCCGATCCTCGGGCATGCACACATCCTTCTACCTTGGTCGATTTTATAATGCGATATCCCAGGACAATGTATCGCCGACCCTTTCTTTTATTAAGCACATGCGGAAGCAGTTAAAATCCCCAGACAATAAAACGATGGGATAGAAAAGCAGGGCCATATTTTTCCTATTGAAATTTATAACCAAACTTTTATACAAACCATAAACCACTTCGAAACTAATCACATCAAAATGGATTCTCAAAAGAAGACAGAAACTTAGACAAACTAGGCCGTACTCAAGGCCCATCTCAGTATTATCTTCTTCTTTCAAAATCCTTCCCTTCAAGTTTCATCTCCAAGATCTCCTTCCCAGACTTCTCCTCCTCAGCTCCTTATCGGGTCCTGAAATGTTTTTCCCCAAACTGGGATGAGACTACGTCTCAGCGAGTTCTACCCCACTAAGCCCGATTAGTAAACCACTATACTATAGGCTGCCTATACACGCACAGGGCAGAAGACGTACCTTGGCATCAAATCCCACCTGCAAGTCAGTACAATTCATAATAGGCACCCAAGCAATCATATCACCGATCGAAGCATCGATCAAATCGACCTAGTCGATTACAAGCCAATAAGACCACTCACGATCATTCCCATTCAATCAATCAATTCACAACATCAGATCAAAACAATGATCAATCGACTTAGTCGATTACATGCCAACAAGACCACTCACGGTCATTCCCATTCAATCAATCAATTCACAACATCAGATCAAAACAATGATCAATCGACTTAGTCGATTACATGCCAACAAGACCACTCACGGTCATTCCCATTCAATCAATCAATTCACAACATCAGATCAAAACAATGATCAATCGACCTAGTCGATTACATGTCATTCGGACCACCTCTAGGTCATTCCCACTCATACCACGATTTCCCAGTGGTGTACTCATTCACCAAATCACATGTGTTTCTCGGGCGTCGTTTTCGCCAATGACTTACCGATCACCGACACCGTGCGTTCTTTAAGGCGCCGTTTTCACCAGTGATAACCTTGATCACCGAACCACGTGTCCTTTCAAGGGCGTCGTTTTCGCCAAGGTGACATCGGCTATAGACAACATCGTGCGTTCTTTAAGGCGCCGTTTTCACCAGTGATATTCCCATAACCACCGAACCACGTTTGTCTATAAGTCATTTACGTGCGTTCTTTAAGGCGCCGTTTTCGCCAGTGATACTCTCAATCACCGAACCACGTATGTCCAATAATATCGTACCTGATTGGTCTCAACCAATAATGTTCTCAGTTAGCTCTCACCGCTCTCCCTACTATATAGCCCATCGACGTACTGGCGCTATACCCATGCTTGGCCATTACCAATCAAATATTCAATAACAAGCAATTTAGGACAATTCCTAAAATTCCACAATAAATTCAATTCCACACAACGTAGAGCTCAAATAAATAAACGGTCTGCACCACGACAATCAGCACGAAATTTCGGTCATCGGCCATCAAAATCTTAATTTCCGAAAAATAATTAATTAATTAATTAATTTCGAAAATTAATTAATAATTATTAAAAATCCAATTTAGCACAAAATAAAGCCCAATTAAATAAACGGACTTCACCACGGTCATCAGCATAAAATTCCGGTCACTGGCCATCCCAGTTGAATTTCCGAGAAATAAATAATTAAATAATTAATTTCGGAAAATAAATAACTAAATACAATAAATTCAATTTAGCACAATATAAAGCTCAATTAAATAAATGGACTGCACCACGATCATCAGCATAAAATTCCGGTTCCGAACCATCTCGGTTGAATTTTCGGAAAATAAATAACTATTTAATTAAATTCCGAAAATTAATATTTAAATACTAAAAATTTCCACTTAGGCCCGAAAAGCCTAATTGGAGCCCACTAAGGGTCGGGAAAAATCCCGAGGCACTTCCAACAATTAGTAGACCACGTCTACTTGCTAATTGCACAATCAATTTATCTAAATCACATCACAATTGACTAATAATTGCTAATTTATCATAATCTAACAACCTAAACATAATTAATTAAATCTAAACCAACCTTAAGTATAATTAGCCAACTAATCCAGGATTAGTGAGATTACTCACCAAATCACGCGCAAATCGGATCAATCCGACGGCGGCGACGCGAGGAACGATTGTTCCCAAAGCACGGCTCGGGTTCGGGGCCGGGAAACGGTCCAAAAGCGGGCCCGAAGTGCTGGAAACCCACTTCGTGGGTCTGCTGGTTAAGCTGCAAAACAGAGAGAAAGAGAGAGGGTTGGGGGCGGCAAGAGGTCGGGAGAGCAGGCGGGGCTCCGGTGAGGCCGGACGGCGGCTCCGGCGGCCTGCTCAGCCGCCCACGGTGGCTGGACAGAGACCGAACGGGAGCTGGGTCGCGCGGTAGGGACGGCAAGCGCAGGCGGCGCACGGGCGGCGAACGGCGGACGTGCGGCGTGCGCGGGCGTGCGGTGCGGCGGCGGGACAGGCGGCGACGGTGGCTGGCTTCTGCTTCCGATCTCCTGCAGCTTCTGGTTCGGTTTGCTCAGAGAAGAACGAAGAAGAAGAAGAAGGTAACGTGAGGGAGGAGGCAAGAAGAGAGAGAAGAGAGAAAGATTAGGTTTGACTGGTCAAAAAGTAAAATAAAAGAGAAGTAGAGTGGAAGACAGCAGAGGGGTGGTCGGCTGGGGAAGGGAGGCTACGCACGAAGGAGAGAGGAGAGAAGAGAGAGAGAAAGAAAAAGAGAGAAAAGGGAGAGAGAGAAAAAGAATTAAAATAATAACATTATTCTTATTTTTCTTTTTCTCTTTCCCTTTCCCTTTTTATTTTCTTTTGATCTTCGATTTTTCCTCCGATAATTTCTTTCTTGAAATTTCGGACTCGTCGATAAATTGACGAGCGATGAGACAGGATCCTAAAAAATAAGAATTATGACGCCCTTAAAATTCGATTCCCGAAATCGAGTTCAATTTCGTGGTTAAAAATCGATCAGACGTGATTTTAGCTCAATCCAACCAATTAGGTAGCTTTTAGGGATTTTACGGCCGATACATCCCTTAATGGCTTTACCCAATAGGTTAGTTAACTCATGAGTGATCAGCTCAGAGAAAAAGGCCATAGGCACGCCGACGAAATGCCCATTTCACTTTATCGAAACGGGGTCGAATTTCAGGATGTCACATGTCTTACAGATAATATTTGTTTCTTTCAGGTGTCATGCTCACTACAATCTAAGTGGCTGCTTTCATTTGCTAGAAAGTGTCTCCTGTAAGAAGATGTTGAATGGAGCTTTTTGCAACATGTTCACTAGCAGTGTTCTGATCATGGTGTTGATGCCTCTTGAGATGGCGTCTTTGTGCCGACATGTGGTATTCACAATGGCCAGGTGCTTCATTGAATATTTCATTCTTTTTCTAGTTTGGAATGTCCTCTCTGTTATTTCCTTGATAATGGTACTGGTGTAGCATAATGGTTGGAATGTGGGGGTGCTCTATCCTTTATCGAATTGTATAGATATTTTGTATGAGTGTTGGCTTGTGGGCAGCATCGTTTAGCACCAAGCTGTTTTTTGGAGTTAGACCATTTGGATGATGACAACAACAGCCATACCTGACCAAAAGGGGAAGAAGTCCAAGAATCCAAATAAGCAGGTATCCTTCAAGCAGCAGAACGTAGCCTACATGGAGCCATTCACGTTAAATGTTTTCATCTCCAAGCGCCTCATCTCGGTTTCACTCACTCACAAGGTCACGTGTCACGTGCAAGCAAATTGCCATTGCAGGTACCAATTCTAAGGACATTAGAGCCATGCTCAAGCCTTAGTCGGACATACCAGCATGTTTGGTTGTAGGCTGGATTTTGGCAGACTGGGCAAGGGAAGCTGATGTGTGCAAGCTTCTTATACTCCAGGAGAGAGGGACAAGTTTGAAGGGAGAACTAGGGCAGTAGTTTAATCTCTGATTGACAGTGGCATTGATATTACAATTTAACTGTTTTTATCTCCTTCAGCACGATCTTGTTGATATGCATTACTCCTAATAGGAAGATACTGGCATCTTTGACATTGTTTTGAGAATATGCAAGATGTAATGTTGGTTCTTTTGCTGCTCTTGAAATGTTTTGGATGTCGATGCTAGGATGGTTTGTTTGGTTCACCTTCTTTTAGCAGACAATTGTTACAAGGTTAGGTCCACAGTTGTTGATTATCTGAAGTACTATCATAACATGGATTGGCAAGTAATATCCCACATGAATTATCATAACTTAAGTTAGTTTGGCTTTCTACTGTTTAGTTGTTTTACTAGAGTTCATAAAGTAGAGATACATTGATATTACTTTGTCTGCCTTCGTGTCGTGATGATAAATAATCAGTTGACTCGATATAACATGATTTAGTTATTTTATTCTTGTAGAAAATTTTGACACTGAATATAACGTGTTGTTTAGTCATTCTTTTTGTTCTGATTCTGAACTTATCTGATCTGCTGCTTTTTAAATGTAAATTCTTGCCAATTTTACATTGGTGGGAACTGAGAAAAACGTTCTTTAAAAGTTCGATGCCATTCTAATATCCCCGTGGATTTACCATAACAGTAGTATCAACCATGTTGATATGAGAGTCTCTCTAAATTGCAATGAGTTCAAGCTAGAACTTCTTCAGACCATCAAAGAGAGAAAAGAATTCCTTTATGAACCACACATCCCAGCTTTTTGAGATTTGCTAATCGGATTCGGATCTTACTCTGATCCTCTTCCCTGGAGGTTGGGCGATATATGGGGTAAAATAGAGATTTGCCCAAAATCCTATGCTCACAGGTAGCGTCCAATCTTTCCCAAAGAAACAGCGAGAGTGAATTGGTTGATTGAAAGTGATATAATTGATTTGTGAATCACCTATTTTAGATGCATCCCCTGCAAAAGCAGATTATCTAAGGATCACTCAGCTACTGAGCATACTGTAATTTCATATGTTCTTCGGAAGGTTGGTATGGAGAAGAAAGGCTCACTTGCTAGTTGCTATTATCAGATAATGTTCGAACTCTGTTCTTCTGCTTTTGTTGGAGTTTAGTCGTATTCAAAGCTTCTTGGTGCTTCATCCTCATAGTTCTTTCCATAAACGCCAATATGGACTATTCAATTGTTTTTTAATTAAATTTGGAAGTAATATCCTCGCCTAGCTAGGAAAAAAATGTCATTTGGAGTCCACAATCTTGAGAGTTCTTAGTAATCTGACTCTTCAATTGTTTCGAATGAGTTCATAAAATACATCAAATAGCTCACACACTTAAAGCACCATATTCATTACCATGACATGTTTGCACTCAACGTACTGCATATCTCTATACTAGTCGAATCTCCACATTTTTAACATATTCTGTATATAATAAGATTGTGCAGTAAAATGTTATTCATGAGTTCTTAGGGGAAGCTAGCTGTGCGCCATCAGAGGTATTTACTCCTAAATTACATTATGAACATGTCATTTTCCATGCACTTGGTTTCAGTGAAGTACAAGTGGAAGCCATCTAGATCTTGTCCGAAGCATCTTCTTCTTTCTATTTTTTGCAGATAGTCACAAAGCAAAGTCGGAGTTTGACCCTGTTGCTTCTTAATAAAAGTGTACAAGTAGGCTCGAGAAACCTAGTTACTCACTGATAATCCATGCTGAGGAATCTGTTGCTTCCAGGACTGCTGAAATAATATTTTGTTGTTCCCAATCGTAAAAACAAAGTTCTGTTTTCTAAAAGTGCAAGCTGTCCAAAATCTCTCATCAAATGTCCTGTTTGATATTGTTCCTTGCCATATTTTTCATTGCTTTGCATCTTGTGTTCCGGTGTTACCTTTTCTTTGGGATCCTTTCCTGAGAATATCCAGAGGAGTTTATTCTGGCGCTTCTCTTCCTATTTCCTTGAAGTTGTCATCATATTGTCTAATTTGTTCCTGGAGGCATTAGTGATTTGACATACTGTAAAACTTGTTGTTGGAGAATCAATTAGATCATTGGGTGCTTCGACTTCAATACTAGTGGGAACCATGCACTTGTAGGGTAAATGCCTTTCCTCATGCAATTTGTAGTACTTGGGCTTTTTGTATGTTAATTTGCTTCTCGTTTATTACAGTAAACTTCGGAAGTCCATAGCAGACATGGTTAAACTTCACAAAGAAAGCAATAGTGAAAATTTTACCTTACCAGCTTCTCATCAAGGCAATGAAAAGGTGTCTGTCAAATAGTTTAATACTTTTCATTCTGACAAGTCGTTTGATCATATTTAACTTTCATCTTGCAAAAGTTGCTAGTAAAGGAGATGATTATGTAGGTTCTAAGTAATAGCATCATTTAAAAGTTAGTTTCCACAATGAACATATTGAATCTATCATAAGTTAGGATTCTTTTTTGGCCAAAGACCTAATTGTTGATAACAACATGCTAGATAAGTTATTATCGACAATGCCCTCAGAGCACATCTATCACGATATTCACATGTTTTTTGATTGGGACAGGGTGCCTAGTCTTGTCTTGCTCTGGCTCATGGTCTCCGTTATCACTTGGCAAAAGAAAAAATGTACATGAAAAGAAATGGCCATAATCGCAAACATGCTCATAGCAGTTGTGTAAGCGGGGCTGGTGATCACCATCGAGACCGCTAGCCTGCCGCGTCTTGACAGATCTCTCAACCCCAATTACGACCCTACCGATGAAAATAGCAAGCTCACGCTCGTGCTGCTGCAATTGACCCCAACAGCACCAGCTATGTGTAAATTTCAAATGACATCCCCACCTATCATGGCCAATGGCCCCCACGCTCGTTACTAGCTATGAATAAGTCGCAATAGCACCGTCAATGTAAAAAAAGTGGAATAGAAAACGAAGGACCATCTCTTTCCATCCATCATTGCATGACATCATGTCTAATATCTTCTTGTTGGTAGCCTAGTTTGCGACTTCAATATAATAGGGTGATCTAGTAAAATTAACATATCTCTGCTCACGCAAGTGACAGGAGAAAATTGATTCTTACCCATCGCAGAACTCTTAAAATACTTTAAAGCATGCAAATATTACATTTGAGTTCTCGCATAACAAATTCACTATCATCATTTCAAACATGCGGAAGGAGAGATAGAGTCCTATGCAAACACGCCCTAACTGAACATCCTTGATTTGATGACAAAAAGGTAAAAATGAAATTTATCATACTTCACGTAAAGGGCTATATTTTCTAACCATGTGTTATATCCATCATTGCATGACATCATGTCTAATATCTTCTTGTAGGAAACTCTATTAAACCATGTGTTGAGTCAATGAATTATAAATTATGGATCACCTCAAGCAAATAAAAATATGAGTGAAGTTCATGTTATCCTGACTTAATACTTGTAATTTGTTACGCTTAGCACATAAAATTGCACATCACTACATTTTCTAACCAGATTAGGCCCAACTTGTTGTGGCTCCATTTACCTCTTAACCTTGTGTAACAACTTTTGATAGATTAGATGGTGAAAATTATTGGTCAACTTCTGGCTTGATTATTTTGTTTAATACATTTTGTCATCCTTTTCCAGATCAGGCATCATCCTCTATGTTTTGAATAAAGATCACAAGGTATCTAGTTACAGTTAAAAACTTGGAAGTAAACTTGTTACTTCTCCATGAACAAGAAAAGATGGTAACCATCATTGAGTTTTAGGGAAACTCATCCGGATCGTAGCAAGTTGTAGATAACCTCAGTTATCTTGTTAAGTAGCACCAACTCTATACTTGTCGTGCTCATCACAAAACAAGGGATGCACATGGTTGCAAGCACATCTCTTTTTCCTTTTTCTTTTTTGAGTAATTAATTCTCTTAGCACACGTTAAAAATAAGGTACAAAGTTAATGATATCTACCAAGTGAGATTTGTAGAGTTATTTCTCAATATTGATGACATTTGAGAGAAAATTAAAGGAGACAATTGACTTTAACCGAAGACATCCAAAATTTTGATCAATATTTATTAAAGTAATAAAAGAATAGCGCCAAGAACAACCGAGATCGCTTCATAGTTACATAGCTATTGAAGATATCATTGCCTATCTCTCGCAACTCTTCGTGTTTTGGTCGAAAGGCTGTTCAGTTTCTGACATAAGTCTTTTCGACACACATATTAAAGTGTCTTTATTACTATTTATTTAGACACGTCTTTTCATATATCTAAGGTATGTCAAGAGTCTTGTTTTAAGCCTACATATAAATGAGTCTTGTAATCGTTTCAAATAATGGATAGTGAAAAGACTTTTCTGCGAGTAAAGTAGTATATTCATCTCCTTCCTTAAGAGCTTCTCTTGTGAGAGTGTTAACAGAGCTGTGCGACTCTGATATTCAATAGTCGGTATCAAAGCAAGGTTATCTGGGACCGAGAGCATGGTTGTCAGGGACCGTGAATCAAGTCTTCTAGAGCGTAGTTCGTGAAGACGGTGGTCAAGGACCATTGTTCGTGCGCGGGTGGTCAAGGATCGGAATACGTGAAAGTTCTACTGATGTACAGTCAGGGACTGTGATCGATTGGTTGAGGATCAAGGTTTCTTGGAGTAGTGTTGGGCATTATTTCAAGTCAGATGGCGGATATTTCAAATTCGACGAATGGTATTGAGAAGCTCAACAACTCTAATTACAATCATTGGAGTGTCAGGATGCAATTTTATTTGATGGGTCAAGATTTGTGGGATATTGTTGGCGGCAGCAACACCACGGCACCCAGAGACGATGATGAACAGAGGAGATGGAAGATCAAAGCGGGTAAGGCTGTTTGCGCTCTTGATGTAACTATTGAAGATGATTTATTGCCACACATTAGGAGCGTGCAGACTCCCAAGGAGGTGTGGGATAACTTGGCAGCATTATTCACAAGGTCAAATGATGCCAAGCTACAAAGGCTGGAGAACGAGCTGCTGTCGATGTCACAACAAAATATGACGGTGAGTCAGTATTTCTCCAAAGTTAAGTCTATTTGTGATGAAATTTCAAAGTTGGATCTCGCTAATGCCATCTCAGAAACAAGAATGAGAAGAATTATTATTTACGGGTTAAAGTCAGAGTATAACGGTATTATTATAGCTACTCGTGGATGGGCAACTCAACCGACGTTGACCAATCTGAAGAATATTCTAGCTAACCAAGAGACTTTAGATAGTCAAATGTCTAAGGTTTCGATTAAGGAAGAAGAAAGTGCCCTCTTCAGTGATAAAAGAAGGTTCAAGGGCCAGAGGCGAACTGGTGTTGACAATAAAGATGGCAAGTCCAGGAAAAGCCATGTCGAATGGCAAAATCAACCAGCTCGTGAAGGATGGCAAAAGCGTCCAGGAGAGTCGAGCCTTCGACCAGGGGGAGCCGGGTGACGCGATGGCAAAAGACGTAGTGGACGATATTACGTCTGCAGTAAGGAGGGCCACTTTGCTAGAAATTGTCGAGCAAAGAAAGTTGAAGGAAATGTCGTAGCATCATCGAAGAGGAATGATTTCGATGAAGATAAGGAATGGGATTCCAAACATATGTTGCAATAGTGGTGTCAAACGAGTTTGCTGCCTCTTCCGTAGTCAAGTTAAATGATGCGATGACATTAATCTCTGTAAGTGAAAAGTCGATTAATTATGATTACAACTGGATTGTTGATTCAGGGTGTTTGAGTCATATGATTGGAGATCAAGGCAAACTGTCAAACATGCGTAATTATACCGGAGGACGTGTTGTTATTACTGCAGACGGCTCAAGGTTGCTGATTACTCATATCAGCGAGATGATGATAACTCATTGGTTCAATTCACGACAAGTTGAATTGAAAAGTGTGTACCACGTGCCAGGAATGAAGAAGAATTTATTGTCTGTGTCCTAGCTCACAGACTCGGGTAATTATGTGGTGTTTGGTCCATGAGATGTTAAGGTGTACCGAAGTTTGAAGCCCATTGGTTGACCAATCATGGAGGGATGTCAGCTGGAGTCTGTTTACATGATGTATGCTCAAACGGCATACGTAAACAAAACCCGAAGGAATGATACGCCCGATTTATGGCATGCGCGGCTTGGGCATGTAAGTTACCACAAGTTGAAGGTGATGATGGAAAAGAACATGCTGAGGGGTCTTCCCTAGTTGGAAGTGCAAGAAAATGTGGTTTGTGTTGGGTGCCAGTATGGAAAGGTACATCAACTTCCGTATGAGGAATCGTCGTTCAAAGCTCGGATGCCTCTCGAGCTTGTTCACTGAAATGTGTTTGGTCCAGTGAAGCGGCTATCTGTTAGCGAATTCAAATATATGATCACTTTCATCGACGACTTCTCCAAGTACATCTAGGTTGATTTCATGAAGGAAAAATCTGAGGCGTTTATCAAATTTAAGGTGTTTAAGGAGAAGGTTGAAAGTGAAGTAGACAGAAAAATTCGTTGTTTACACACCGATAATGGGGGAGAGTACACTTCCTACGAGTTTACGAAGTATTTGCAAGAGTACAAGATACGTCGACAGTATACTTGTCCGTATACGCCGCAACAAAATGGTGTTGCTGAAAGAAAGAATCGGCATCTAGTTGAGACATGCAGGAGCATGTTGCACGCGAAGAATGTTCCATCTAGGTTTTTGGCTGAATGTTTGAAGACGGAGGCTCATGTGACTAATAGGCTACCACAAGCAAGGCTTTGTTTTATGTCACCATACGAGAAGCTATGGAATCACAAGCCTATGGTAAGTCACTTTAGAGTTTTCGGATGTGTATGTTATGCATTTGTGCCAGATCATCTTCGCAGCAAATTCGACAAGAAGGCAGTCCGCTGCATATTCGTGGGATATGATGATCAACGAAAGGGGTGGAAGTGCTGCGACCCTACAATAGAGAGGTGCTATACTTTAAGGAATGTGGTGTTCAATGAAATGTCCTCTTGGTGGTCACCTCAAGCAGTCGAATTGTCAAATTCATAGCATTTCGACAAAGAGGTCGAAGAAAGGCTGAAAGAATTCGATAAGAATCAGCCTGTTGAAAAAGATGTCAAAAAAGATGTTGAAGCACAATCACTAGGATCGACAAGTTCATTTAGTGAGCATCCAAGGTCGATAGAAGAACTTCGACCAAGTCAGGTCAAAGAACTTGAAGAGGGGGAGCCTCAACTTTAGAGATCGATGAGGCAAAGGAAGCCGAACCCTAAGTATGCCAATGCAGCATTGATTGAAGATGTTGGCATGGTCGAGGTTTCAACATATGAAGAAGCCTCGAAGAGTACAAAATAGAGGAAGGCCATGGAAGAAGAAATCCTCACACTAAAGAAGAATGAGACATGGGACTTGGTACCGAAACTTGAAGAGGTACGTCCTATTTCTTGCAAATGGGTTTACAAACTTAAAACTCAACCAGATGGGTCAATTGAGAGGTATAAAGCATGTCGAGTGGCTCGAGGATTTTTTGCAAAAATATGGGGTTGATTATGAAGAGACCTTTAGCCCGGTGGCAAAGGTTACCACTGTTCGAGTTCTATTAGCACTTGTAGCAAGCAAGTTGTGGAATGTGTGGCAGATGGATGCTTTCCTGCATTAAGAACTCGAGCGAGAGATATACATGGAGCAACCGGATGGCTTCAAGAGCAAAATTCATCCAGAATATGTCTGCAAGCTAAAGAAAGCATTGTATGGCTTGAAGCAAGCCCCGAGAGCGTGGTATGGAAAGATTGCAGAATTTTTGTTGAAGAACGATTATAATGCAGCTCCAACATATTCGAGCCTGTTTGTGAAGGCAGAAGATAGAAAGGTTGCAGCTGTGCTGGTTTATGTGGATGATCTCATCATTACTGGAGATGATGAAGATGAGAGACGTCGAATTAAAGCCAACTTCTCTATGCGGTTCCAAATGAAGGAGCTTCGAGAACTAGAACACTTTCTGGGGCTCGAGATTGATAGGACAAAGGAAGGATTATTCCTATGTCAACAAAAGTATGTACGAGATCTCTTAAAAAAATTCGGAATGCTTGATTGCAAACCTATATCGACTCCGTTGGATGGGAACACAAAGCTATGTGCTGAAGAAGGTCGAGAGCTAGAAGATTCGACTATGTATAGGCAACTAGTCTAATTTACCTTACCATAACTCGGCCTGACATCTCTTTTGTAGTGGGAGTAATGAGCCAATTCATGGAGAAGCCAAGGAAGCTGATGCGGACATCGAGCCATATCAAGGAGATGGTGCTAAGGACCCATTGTCTATTCCTACTAGTTCGATTACTCGAGTGCGGGCCAAGCAATTCAAGCAAGCTGTTGGTGTCATGGTTTGTGATCTTTTGCGTGGAGATGACATTGGATCAAATCTTGAAAAATCTTGGAAATTTTGGCGCAATTTGATTATCTGGTCACCAAATATTTGACCAAGTCAAAATATATATATGCATACTCTTACTTTATATTTTATATATTGCTTTCTGTCTTTACATTATTTTTAATTCTCGCGATTTTATTTAAGTCATTTACTTTCTTGTTCTTATACATCATTTTGCCTTTTAGATACACCTCTATGCTTTCATATAGATCTGTTAATCTCTATACTTCCTTGTTCTCTCATATAGTACTCCGATCCTAACCCCTTTATGGTATTAGAGCCAGTGGGAAGGTATAGATAGTCTTTGTAAAAACATACACTTAGATCGAGAGCCATTCGTTGGCATCATTCTTGTTTCTACAGAGTGGTCCAGGCCGTAAGTCCCTGAAAGGCTGTTAGACCATTGGTTTAGCTCTGTAACGGTTCTGAAGAAGGAATAGTTCCGATCTTAAGTATGAGTTTACATAGAAGATCTACATCTTCCTCTAGTTCTCTATCACAAATGGACTCAGATCCCAGTCCTATACATAGAGAAGAAGTAACGATAGAAGATTTCAACAAATCTATAGAAATTGGGAAATTCCTAAAATACAGCTTAAGGAAATATACAAGCAATCAAAATTGAAGTTTTTCAAAAAATCAGATTATGTCATAACTACAGAAGAAAGAGATGTTCCTCTTTCTAATTCTTATGAAAAAATACATCTTTTGAACAAAGAGTCCATTCTAAAGCATAAACAAAAATACAACTACATTCATATAGGACTAGTCCAAGTAGGAGTCAAACCTCTTACAAAAGAAGGCCTTAATACTTCCATTCTCTTAGTTTTACGAGATTCACGTCTTTTAAACTATGATGAATCCATTCTAGGTACTGTAGAGACAAGTCTCTGCAAAGGACCCATACATTTTGACTGTTACCCCAATTTTTCTGTATCTCTCAAAGATAAGAACATTCTTAGAGCCCTAACACTCCAAATCAAAACCCATAATTACAAAGTGGTAGATGGTTCTATTCCTTTAGCCCTTGTTTATAGAATTCATTATAAAGCCATGTCCTCTGCCTTTGGAGAAAATGCTTTCAAACATAGTCCTCGAGGAGAAACACTTCTCCTCCAAACTGACATTTCTAGAGTTAATACAACAATTCCTAGGTCTATTAATTGGAACCAAGTTACTTTACCAGAACAATGGGAATTAGAAAACCAAATTCCCCAACAAGTTGTTCAAAATACAGATCCGACTAATGTCATTCAACATCCAGAAGGAAGAGTGACCATTAGATTTCCTAGAAGATCTTTCGATTCAAGATCTAGTCCTTCTTTTCATAATTCTTATACAAGGTCCATAGATCTTAATCCTAATCTTCCTCCTATAATCACCATTCCTCCTAGTACGCACAGAAACACTCCTCCTCCTAGTATACATAGAAATACTCCCACACACGATACAACACCTTTACCTCCTTCCACCAGTAGAATTAATCAAGAGACACCTCCTGAACCAGAAATTAGTGGTTTAGATAATAGATCAGGGATTTCCAGGCCAGTTTATCAATAAAACCAGCCTGAACTAGTCCTAGAAAGTACAGATTCCCCTCATCATTCTCCTACTTATTCTCAAATGATAGATGTTGAGCTTAATGTTTTAGAAAAACATTTTGAACCAAACAAAACTTTTCTTAATAAAGAATTTAATTCTGAAGACAACAAACAAATCAGAGAATGGTTCTTCAAAACCTTTGCTGACAAAGCAAAAGACGTCAAACAAAAATATTACGACTACATATACGAATATGAAGTCCATATATTCTTCTTTGATTGGTTAGAAGAACAATTCCTTGAACCAAAAGAAATACTTGTTTTAGATCATCATTATAAGCGGAAACTTGATAATGGTGAAACCATAGAATCTAATCATCCACCCCTTAGAAGAATAAAAATACAACATGGAGAAAGTGAGGTTACAGCTACTCCTTTTAGGCTTCCAGATCAAGGAGACTCTCTTTATACTCACAAAGTCATTGAACAAAACAATTACACTAATCAACATTTGGCGACCATAGGGAAACAGTTGAATAGGATAGAATCCACCATTCAGAATCCTACTCAACTCATCACACCACAAGTCGACACTTTCAAAAAACCCATTTTCAAAGCCTTTGAATTCCCAAAAAACCTTAGCCCGGAGTTTGCCAAAGCCATAGAACAAAAGAAAAAACTCCTAGAAAAAGCAAAGCTAGAACCTACTCCTATTATAGACACCCCTAAATTCTAGAATCTTATCATTAAAGACACCCCTGACTAACCCACTATTAGTACATTGACCAAACAATCTGGTGACTCTGATAATGAACCGGTCGCTAAGATTAACAAACTCAATTGGAGACAACCTCAGAAGCTTTATTATAGTAGGGCTACTCCACCTGACATTGCCCAAGAAGAATCATCACAGAAAGTACAGAATAAATACTCTCCTCATGCCATTTATGAATGGAATATAGATGGTGTTGCTGAAAGCAATATCATGAATATTCTTAATAACATGGTCATGCTTGCCAATGCCTACAAAACCCAGCAAGATGTTTCTGATCATGCTGTTGCTAATCTTTTAGTAGCCGGTTTTACTGGACAACTAAAAGGTTGGTGGGATAATTATTTGATTGATGAACAAAGAATACAAATTTTAACTGCCTATAAAATAGATGATTTTGGCCAACGCATGGATGATGATCAAGGACATCTCATCCAAGATGCTGTGAATACTCTTATCTATTCCATTTCACAACACTTTGTAGGAGACCCTTCACATATTAGAGATAGGAATCAAGACCTCTTATCCAATATGCGTTGCAAATCCTTAGGAAGGTTTAGAGAATACAAAGAACTTTTCCTTCAAAGGGTTCTCATCAGACCTGATTGCAATCAACCCTTTTGGAAAGAAAAATTATTAGCAGGCTTACCCCAAATTATAGGTGATCAAGTTAGGGATAAAATTAGAGAAGAATACAATGGCCAAATACCTTATGATCTTCTTTCTTATGGTGAAATAATCTCTTATGTTTACCGTCAATGAACACAAATGTGTAATACTATCAAATTACAAAGACAGCTCAAGGAAGAACAATCTCTCACCAATAGAAGTCTATGAGATTTCTGTGCTCAATATGACCCCTCTTATAATGAAAAAACAAAAACAAAATGTAGGGGAACTTGTCCTCCTGAGAAAGAAACAAAGAAACATCGTAGCAAACCCCAACCCCGTAGGAATAACCAAAGACACCGGAATAACCAAAATAAGACTCACACTGATAAGAAAAATTTAAAAGACATTAAGTGCTATTCTTGTGGTAGAAAAGGTCATATTTCAAAATACTGTAGGATTAATAAAAAATTAAATGAGCTTTCTTTAGATGACAATACTCTTAACCAGTTAAATAACATCTTCATAGAAAACGATGATACTTCTTCTGATGAATTTCTTGAGGAAGAAGGTCTTCAGATCAATAAAATAGATTCCTCTTCAGATTCCGAATATGAAGACGCTTCTCCAGAAAAACCCATTCCTGAAGTAAACGTCTTAACAAAAGAAGAAGAATTCCTTCTTAGCACTGCTGACAAAATACTCGACCCTGAAGCCAAAAAAGAATACTTAGATAGACTACACTCTTCTATGAATATTACTTCCAAGCCTAACACTTCCTACAATCTTAAAGACATTTTGAATAGAAACAAAAAACCACAGTCTAGACCTATAAACATTAATGACCTCCAAAATGAAATAAAACAACAAAAGTTAGAAATACAAGCCTTGAAAGAGACTCAATTAGAAATGAAACAGGAAATTTTTGATATAAAGTCTCTTGTCATAAAAGGAAAAACAAAACTTGATGACAAAAACGAAATCACTAGTACCCCAGACACCTATGATCCAGCCTTTCTTATGTTGTTAACAGAAATAACATCTAGAAAATGGATAATAAATATTAAGATAAAAATCAATAATGAGTATATTATTGAAACAACAGCACTTTTTGATACAGGAGCCGACCTCAATTGTATCAAAGAAGGCCTTGTTCCAACAAGATACTTTGACAAAACTTCTGAATCCTTAAAATCAGCCTCAGGAGACAAACTGAATATACAATACAAATTACCCGAAGCCCTAATAATAAAAGATCAAATGTCTTACAAAACATCTTTTCTTTTAGTTAAAAACATGAGACAACAGGTTATCCTTGGAACACCTTTTATACAATTAATCCAACCCTTTACTGTTACTAATGAAGGTATCGAAACCTAGCTTTAAACAGAAAAATCACCTTCAACTTCATAACAAAACCACAGAAGAGAAGCCTAAATATTCTACAAGAATATTCTATTTCAGAAATAAATTGCCTTATAAAAGATACGGAAAACCAGCTTGAATTTTTAAAAGAAGATTTAGAATTCAAAAGAATAGAAGAAAATCTTATAAAACCAAACATCATAGAAAAAATAGCTTCCCTTCAAAAACACATAGAAAAGACTATATGCTCTACTCTACCCAATGCCTTTTGGGAAAGAAAGAAGCATATCGTTGATTTACCCTATGAACATGACTTTTCTGAAAACAAAATACCTACCAAAGCTCGCCCAACACAAATGAATCAAGAAGTTTTGAAATTCTGTCAAGCAGAAATACAAGATCTCTTAGATAAAAAACTCATAAGGAAAAGCCAATCACCTTGGAGTTGTTCTGCTTTTTATGTCAATAAAAATGCTGAACTTGAAAGAGGAGTTCCCAGATTAGTCATTAATTATAAACCCCTTAATACAGCCCTTAGGTGGATAAGATATCCTATACCCAATAAAAAAGATTTGCTAAACAGGCTTTGTAGATCAAAAATATTTTCAAAATTTGACATGAAGTCAGGATTTTGGCAAATACAGGTCAGTGAAAAGGATAAATACAAGACAGCCTTTACAGTCCCTTTTGGCCAATATCAATGGAATGTTATGCCATTCGGACTCAAAAATGCCCCTTCAGAATTCCAAAGAATTATGAACGAAATTTTCAATCCTTATTCAGAATACATCATAGTCTATATAGATGATGTCCTAATATTCTCCTCCAATATAGAACAACATTTCAAACACTTATCTACCTTCATAAAAATAATTATACTAAACGGTCTTGTAATCTCTCCTACTAAAATTGCACTCTTCAAAACCAAGATTAGATTCTTAGGTCATTACATTCATTTAAGTACTATAACTCCCATTGAAAGATCAATCTCTTTTACTGATAAATTTCCTAATGAGATTAAAAACAAAACTCAATTACAAAGGTTTTTGGGTAGTCTCAATTATATATTGGATTTCTTTCCCAATATGAATATCCTTTGTAAACCTTTACACCAAAGGTTACGTAAGGATCCTCCACCCTGGACCTCTGTCCATATAGACATTGTCAAACAAATAAAAATACATGTAAAAGATATACCATGCTTACACCTTGCTGACCCTTCCACTTTCAACATAGTTGAAACAGATGCCTCATAATTAGGATATGGAGGTATTCTCAAACAGGTCAATAACAACAAAGAACAGGTTGTTCAGTTCATTTCAAAACATTGGAATTCCACTCAACAGAATTATTCGACAATCAAAAAAGAAATACTTGCTATAGTTTTGTCTATATCAAAATTCCAAGGAGATTTATTAAATCAAAAATTCCTCTTGAGAATTGATTGCAAATCAGCCAAAGACATTTTACAAAAAGATGTTTTAAATATTGCATCAAAACAGATTTTTGCCAGATGGCAAGCCATACTTTCAGTATTCGATTTTGACATTGAATTTATAAAAGGTTCTTCAAATTCATTACTTGATTTTCTCACAAGAGAATTTTTACAGGAGATACCAATATGCCAAGATCCAAAAAAGACAGACAAAGGCAAAGGCAAAGCCACTGCCGAACCCTCCAATACATCACCAAAGCCGAAAGGCTTAACATCTGTCAAGACATGGCTTGAAATGGCAGAAAACAACCAGACATTCCTACACCAAACACTTTTGACAATAGAACACATATCTTTTGATCCCAAGCTAGCCTTTAACCAACTAGCCAACATGATACCGAAAGAAACCATTCTGTTACTTGCACAGTCTATACAAAACAAGGAAAAGAAAGAGCCATCCAATGCCATCGAGGTAAGCAACAATCCTTCCCCGCTGGTTACACAAAAACCAGCAGAATACAAAAGAATTTCGAACGAGGTGGTTATTAGGCCACAGGCAACCCCTCAATCTCAAAAATCAAAATTCTTTCCTAAAACATCATTTAAAAAAATATTGACTGTAGAAGATGGATTCTTCGACGAAGATCCAATCAAATTTGCGAAAAACATCTTTCCAAAAGACTGGTTATTCAAACCACACAATACAAACAAAATCCTTGCTTATTATGAGCAAATTTTAGTGGAGACAGAATCAGCAAGATTTACCCATTTTGCTGACAAAAACAATACAGAAAACATTTTGTACTCCACTATATCCATCAGCAAAGTCATACACCCCTCACATTGGGGAGCCTCACCTCATACACCCAGAAAGTTCCAAACTAGACTTACCCAAAACCTACCATATTCTTCCTCATACACCTACTGGGACTACCAACAAGCTTGGTGGAACGTTTTCTTTAGACAAAATACAAATTTCCAACACACTTGGTTGTTATTTTTTAAAGATAATTTCCCAAGACAAAGTCTACCAAACTGGTTTGACTCTTGGTGGGATCTCTTTGGTCCCTTAGACATAATACTACACCCCACAGTCAAACAAGGATATAAGATCTTCAGCGAACACTTCAAACCAACACCGCATGACATAAGGTTCCCATGCCTTATGCATTTCTTTATAATATTCAGAATCTCTTGGGTAACAGCATGGGGTTTCGAATACAATACATCCACGAAACTTGGTGTACCAGTACTTGTTCGTAAATACAAAACAAAATGGTGGGATGGATTCAATAGACTTGAATGGGGATCCGAAGCTGCGGTTAGAACATGGCTAAACAACCAGAAGACTCAAATAATTGCAGCCCCATCAAATACATCGTTTTTACAGGAGAAATCCATGGCAAGTGTAGCACTTGCCGTAGTCCAAAGCAAAGAAGAATACTGCAACATTCTCAGAACAATGCTCTCAGAAGCGGAAGGATCACAATGTGGATATTCCAAATCTCAAGACAATACAGACGGATCCTCACAGTCACATCATAGTAGAAACACCAATGAAGATGACTGCTACGGGATCAACCTAGACAGAGATTAAATTCAAAGACATCGCATGCAAATACTGTTACAAACGGCGCAAAGGCTATACACCGGAGCATAGTAGACAGACACTGTTCATACACTGTTCACTATTCACTTTACACTGTTCACTCAGTACTGTTCACTTTACACTGTTTAGCACTGTAGCACTTTCACTGTAACACCCCCTATAAATACATCCTCTCGACATAGAAGAAGGGGCTCGAAATTTTCCAGATTTCTCTCTTCTTCTTCTCCCTCTCACTTGTAACCCATCATCTCTTCCATCTCCATCCTCATCTCTTCCATCTCCAAGCTCTCTTACCTTGTATCCCCTGGTTTCAAAGTAAGTTAGTTTTCATATACATAGTTTCATACAGGGTTATCAACTTACATGATAGTTGGTTAACCATTTCTTATAATACAAACATCAATACTCCCTGGAGTGCGGATTACCACCCTAGCGGATGACTTGATGCTTTAGTTTCTGCATCCTTCAATACATGTAATTTCAGCTCTTCAGCTTTATATAATACAAGTTCATACCACCTTCATGGTTGGTTTTTGTTTATGCATACTCTTACTTTATATTTTATATATTGCTTTCTGTCTTTACATTATTTTTAATTCTCGCGATTTTATTTAAGTCATTTACTTTCTTGTTCTTATACATTATTTTGCCTTTTAGATACACCTCTCTGCTTTCATATAGATCTGTTAATCTCTATACTTCCTATATCTCTTCTTTTTTAGGAATATTCTAGAATATGACGCATTAGATTTCTAGGATTAGTTTTAGGGTTTGTATGGTGGCTAGAAGGCCTATATTAAAGATTGACTAAATTTCTTTTGGGGACAAAGATTTTTTTTTTTTTGGAGGAAAAAAGTTGAGAGATTCTCTTTTACTGTTCTTTTGAGGACTTGACCTTATCAAGGTTCCCTTGTGACTGTCGATTTGACTTATCGAGCGAGATAGCGAATTCTTTTGCTCGTGGTGTCTATAACGTTGGTTGGTTGACACGCGTTCGTCAACAAGTCACGTTCATACCGAGGTTGCCAATCACAGATTTGATTGGAGGTTGAGGTTTGCAATTCGCACCATTCGGGCCTTCGTAGAACGATCTTTTCGCAACAATTCACATCATTTGGTATCAGAGCTTGCTTCTACAAGGTCTATTTATCTTTAATTTTCTGTTTATATTCAACAATTTGAGATTTATTGAGCTAGGGTTTCGGTTCTAGCGAATTTAGGGATCTGATTGCTTTTGTGCTTCCATACGTAGTTGTTTGCTATTAGTTTTAATTTTTTTCCTAGCATCTTAAATTGTATCTGAGTTCATCAAAAAAAAAGAAGAGAAAGTTCATAAAAAAAAAAGAGAAAGAAAACGCACAAAAAAAATGCACAAGAGAAAAAAAACAGATTTGGCAAAAAAGAAAATAGCCGAACGAAAAAAAAAATCAAGAAGGCAACTCGTTTGTTAGTGGACCAAATTGAAACAAAATCAGTAGTGATTTGTGTTTCAATTAAAATTTCGAAAGTTGTACTTGTTGGTTTGAAATTGTTACTCGCTGAAACAAAATCAGTAGTGATCTAATCTTATTTGATTAGTTTGATTGATTATCGTGAGAGGGTTGAGAGACGGATTTTGAGTCCAATAAAGAGCTTGCTAAAAGATAATACAATAGGGAAAATGCAAGAGTGTGTAAGCTTAATTGAGGGTAAAAAAGCCTAGCTTTGAGTTAAACACGAGGGGAGTGACAAACACCTTGAGAGAAACACGTGAGAGAGTGATTGGTGATGATTTTTGTGACTAACGTTTACTTGCAGGACGAAAATATGTCGCGCGAAGAAAGCGTGAATCAAAGGGAGGTTGACTCCAAATGAAGAGATGAAGCGCTCGTGGAAAGCATCCAGCAATTAAGGGCCGTAGTGGAGGAGCTTAGTGGCCGAATGATGGGGAATGGTATGGGGGTTGATGGTGACCGAGAGCTACCTTGAGGAAGGCCGCAACATTAGCAAGAGACCTCTAGAACACGACCTAGAAGGCAACGGCATTATGATGATGATGAGGCTGACATGGAGGATGATTAAGATGCTTGATTTGGAGGGTGGAATGGAGCCCGAGGGTATAGACACCGAGAATATAATGAACTTGGAAATATCAAGATGAAGATTCCTTCTTTCCAAAGGAGGAATAATCCCGATGCGTATCTAGAATGGGAGAAACGCATGGAGATGGTATTTGATTGCCAACGATACTCTGAGCTCAAAAAGGTAAAAAATTGTAGCTGTTGAATTTACTGATTATGCTATAATTTGGTGAGATCAACTTGTGACTAGTAGGAGGCGCAATGGTGAAAGACCGATAGAGACGTGGGATGAGATGAAAGTAGTGATGAGGAGGTGTTTTGTACCAAGTCATTACCATCGAGATTTGTTTCAAAAGTTACAAAATCTCACACAAGGCAATAAGAGCATGGAAGAGTATCACAAGGAGATGGAGATTGCCATGATCCGTGCTAATGTGGTAGAGGATCGTGAGGCCACAATGTCAAGATTTTTTAGTGGTTTGAGCCAAGACACTATGTTGAATTAGAGGAATTTGTGGACAAAGCCATCAAAGTTGAGCGGCAATTGAAGTTGGACCGAAATCACAAGAGTGGAGGAGGTCCAAATCAGAATTGGAGATCTAATTTGAAGAGAGATGAGAAGCCAAATTGGAGAGGAAACAACACCAAAACCGAAACCTCAAAGGAGAATGAGAGAAACGGTAAAGTTGGAACCGTGACATCATGAAATTCGACTCCTCTGAAGGACGAGTGAAGGTGAATTTCGTCAATGCATTGTTGGTTAATCTCACTCGGAATTGATCACTCCTGAAATACTGACCTTGAGGGGAAAGGCTAATGAGGACAGAACTCGTATGACTAAAGGACTCGACCTGAGAAAACGACTTGACCATGAGACTTGCATGAGGATGATCCTATAGATAGGCAAGCCGATTCTAAGGACAACTAGAAGTCGATATGCGGACAGAATATGATGGAACGACAGGTGATTCCGTTTACCATTATTGAACTCGCGAATGACCCTATGTCGATCCTCAGTGATCGTGTACTTTGAAATAAAAATCTATCCTCCATAATTTCATGCAGTCAAGGACGTCCATGCGTCGAGATGTCTTGAACATGGTTTGGCACGAGTCGATTACGCGTGAATCCTCGGAGCCGCCCGTCAGTCTGAGTTGTAACCGAAATGGTATTTAGTGAAATTGACATGGCAAGAGAACTTAGAATTGGACTTCGAATTATCAGGAATGTCTGGGACGGACTTTAAATGAAGTTACTTCGACAGTTGACAGCGTCAATTAAACCGAGCAATTGGAAAAGGGATTTTCGGACCGAGGAAGCAAGCCCGTGAGGACGTGGGCCGAGCCAAGTAAGTGTGGGCCTTAGGCCCAAAGTGGACAACCACTATAATGGGCCTAAGTCAAGCAAATGAGCCCATTGGGCCAAACCAACTATTCATCTTTCAAAGCCCATAGTCCAACTTTGAGCCCAATCAAACCCAATAAATTCCCAAAACCATTCCTATTCATGGCCAAGCCCATTTTTTAGGCCCATCCACCAATTTCAGCCCAAGGTCAGAATGGTAATTGTGCAATGTGAAATGACCAAAATACCCCTAGTTGTAGGGAGAAAAGGCTAGAGAAGAGAGAGAATAGGATGATGTCATGCATGGGGTGTGGCATCCAAGAATCCCAACCATACCAATTAAGTATATATGGAAAAAGAGAGGAATTTGGACATTGGTCAATTTAATTTTGTGCCGAAGGGATGGAATTCGGCCACGTGTGAGGGACACACCTGCTGAAAATCAAGAATAAAATTTTGAAGAGTTGGACGGCACGCAAGAATTTCGGTTATATCCTTATACATGAAGCAAGTTGATTTTGGGAATATTTATTGATTTCTATAAAAATCAAGATGCCTTAAAGTTGTGTAGAAATCATGGGCTTATATTTTAAAGACCATGGGCCTTTGAGTTTGGACTTTTGGCCACAAAGTTTCGGGCCCAAGCAGGCCCAAGAGGCCCACAAGGCTGTCGACTGAAGGGGGGAGGAACTGGATGGAGGAGGCCACGCCACCCCCTCCATTTGTCCTCTTGATGAAGCCACTTGTTTTCCTCTTAGAGCCAAGTGTCTCTTGCATGCAAAACCTCATGATTACTAGCTAATTAAGAAATTAAAAGGAAAAGAGAGGGGCGGATGGCATGAGGAACCACCGAGAGAGAGAGAGAGAGTGACCGAGAGAAGGAGAGAAAGCTGAGAGAAAGAGAAAGTTCATGAGCGAGCATCGGCAAGGGGAAGAAGGAGACCAGCCCCACCGTGCGTGCGCTTGCTGCCGCTGTCGACGCTGCCTAGCTTCGCCATCGATCGAGCCGCGCCCAAAGCCCTCAAGTCGCCGTTTGCTTGCTGTGTTTGCGTTGGATTTAAGGCAAGTGAAGTCCATTGATCTACATGATACTTGCTGTGGTTTTGTGTGAAGTGTAATAGATTTTGGATGTGCTGGAAGTTGGAATTTCGAAAGTATGGGAGTAGTTCTTTAGACTAGTAAACTGTTTCATGGAAAAACAGCTTGACCTTTGGTGACTCAGTGAATTTTCTGTAATTATCTAGCCGAAATATGACTTTGTGTCCTTGATGAAAGTTGTAGATGACATCTTGAGGAGTAACATACTAAAATTTGAGAAGAAATGGACAAGTATTGGTTGGTGAAACGATTTTCTTTGGAAGTGTTAAATCTGGAGACTGTTACCGAGGGTTAGGGAGAGTTATAGTGGTTATAGCTCATGATATATAATGAATATGACTTCGAGTTCTTCACAAAACTTTCACCTCTAGGTTTTTTCTATAACATATCAAAATTTCAGAATTTTCTGAGTTTATTTAGAGGTTTTACCGAATTTGTTATTAAAACTGTGCAATAGTGATATTTGAAGTTTTATGGCTGTGATGCATGGACCATAACGACTCGTACGAAGTTTTCTTGACATGGTGTTCTTCATAAAACCATTTTCTCTAGATCTTGTTTATAACATGTTAAATTTTCAGAATTTATTAAGATCGTTTACTATATTTTTTTCCAGAATTTTAATTGAAGGAGTGCATTCTGTTTTATCCGAAAATTGTTTTATTTTCAAGAACAAATGAATTGCTCTATGAGATGTGATATCTTGGGTTGTTATTTATACAGCATATGTGGTGACATTTAGCATATCCTATGACATCAGAATTTGATTGAAACCTTTGACATTATTGCATCGAATGCTATCTTGACATGTGCTATTTTGATACCGTCGAACGGCTAAGTCGACGATGCCTCGGGAGTTTCGGGATGCCCGGAGGTGTGTACCAGATGCCCGGAGTTGTGTGCTGGATGTCCTCGGGAGTTTCGAGATGCTTGGAAGTGTGTGCTGGAAGCCTTGTGATGCCAGTTGGGGTACGAGATGCCCCGAGGTGTGTGCCGGATGCCCGGAGGTGTGTGCCGGAAGTTTCGCGATGCCAGATTTGGGTGCGAGAGCCAGGAGGGATGCAAAGATTTATCCCTGGGAAAAAAATAAGATCCTTTTGAGTATTAAAATGGGAAATAAATCATGCGCATGTGTGTGCATATGGCATGGTGCATGAATTGTTTATGAATTTGAGTTGGTACTATTTGGCATTGAAAATGTGATCATTAAGGTATTGAATGGATCTCACGGAGGTATATGCATGATTGCATGATGATATGTGCATTTCACATGAAATCTTGGTTGTCTTGCTTGTTACATTGTGTAGTTTGATGGATCTTTTACTGCTGAGTGGTTATACTCGCCCATTTTAGGGACTAACATTTCAGACTAGGAGTTATGACTCTGTCGCCAGTCTTCCCTAGTACTTTCTATGGCATATCGACCGACGTCGAGGTTGAGTGTACGAAGCATCATCACTCCGAGATACGGGGATTAGTTTTTGTTCGTGTATGGGTTCTGGTTATGTACGACGTTGGATCACCTGCTGGCCCCGTCATTTAGGAGTTTTTGTCTGTGCATATCCGCCATGATGGGGTTATTCTAGGGCTGCTGCCGCCACCACCAGCTGATGGATCGGGTTGGGTGTGACTAAGCGTGATGGAGGGAGGATGAAGCTTCTTTTTGGACGGCCGACACTAACTGATGGACCGATGTAGATGACTGATGTGGAGTCGGGTACTTTTGGTTATAGTCGAGCTTAGTAAAGCCTTGGCCTTTTGATGTACCAACTCATGATGTTCATCAAAGTTATGTAAATAAAAGTGTTTGGCTCTAACTTATATAAGGTGTGTAGTTGGTGTGCATTGCATTATCCTATTGAGCATGGAGTAGGGAGATTTTGAATATGCTTCCGCTATATGAACTGCGCTGGGACCGATTTAAATGATATAAACCCCAGGACATATGGACCTACTATAATTCATGGTATCATAGTGACATGTTATTAGGACAAGTGAAAGGTAAGCGAACTATGGCGACCCTAATGGATCGGGGGCCATTTCGAGGTGCCACATGGGGACTTGAAGTGGCCATTGAATGGCCTTAATGAGGAGTGCTCTCAACCCTCCCATCACTCTCTCTCTCCCCCATTCGGCCCCTCAATTGATGGAGCTCTCTCTCCCTCGTTTTCCTCTTCCTCCAGTTTCTACTCCGACCGACCCTTTGGTGAACAATCGAGTAAAACGTGGTCTTCCCGGATGAATCAGCCAACGATCCACCTATCACCGTGACCAGGAGAGACAGACCATTCCAACGAGTCTGATTACGTCCCGAACGGAGCTGCTGACAGTCATGTACGGCCGTCTCAAGATGCCAGTCGCCGAACCGCCTAGTTCTGCCCTGCTTCGCTTGTTTCGACTTTGCAGCCCGTTTTCTTCTATTCCAGCCGTTCCTTTGCTCATCCCAACCTCCAACAAGACTCCCAAGACCCCCGGGTGTCACCAGTTGCCAGCCACTCCCTTGCCGAAGCTCTGGCCAAGTCGTTCAACTCAGTTTCTCCTCCGGCAGGGCTGTTTTTCCAGAATTTTAGAGGGAGTCCGAGCTCTGGTTGCTGTGTTGAGCTTGAGACCGCCTTGGATCGTCGTTGTAGAAGTCTCGGTGCGTAGCCACCGTCGTCGCTGCCGCGTCGGTGCCTCTGGCCCGCTTAACGAGTGAGTTTAGCTCCTAATCCTTCGATTAGTGCCTAAACTTGCTTAGGGTTGGTTTAGTTAGATTTAATTCTAGTTTAAGTGATTTAATTAAGTTGTATTAGTCCTAAAATAGGTGGTTAGATTAATAACTAAGATTAGTTTAGCTTAATTTTACTTTATTAGCTTAATGATGCTTATGTGGTTAATTAAGCATGTTTATCTTAATTGATTGGTTTCCTTAATTTAATTATTGTTTTAATGATTTCTGAATATAATTAATTGTTTATTGAATTCTGGAATTTTACCGTTCACGCGACACTATTTACAAAATACTGTTCACGTGCACTGTTCATGTGCACTGTTCATATAGAATGTGAAAAGTTGTCTAATTTCATGTGTGTTAATTTTATGAAGTGAATGGATGTGTAAATACATAGACATCCACATGAATTAAGTGATTTTCACTAAGAAGGGAAATATGTGTTGTCCGAAGGACTTGGGAGATGGACCGCTTTTATGAAAAGGTGGGTTGTGTTGAGAGAACCGATTGATCGTGAGCCGATAAAAAACTAAGTGCTACACGATAATGAAATCTTGTGTGAGCCACCTCTAGTACCTTGTACCGTTGCTTATAGTAGTCAAGGTCTAAATGCTACATGGTGACTTGAGTCACATGGGAGACACCTCTAGAAGCCTTGCAATGCATAGTATAGGCGCTAAGTGCTACAAGATAGTGAGACTTCGTGTGAGTTACCTCTAGAACTTTATACTAGTGCTTTTCGTGGCCAAGAACTAAGCGCTACACGATAATGGAACTTCGTGGGAGCCACATCTAGTACCTTGAGCTATTGCTTAATATAGTTGAGAACTAAGTGCTACACGACAACACGACTGCATGGGAGCCACCTCTAGTAAATTGAACTATGACTGATTGAGGTTGGGGACTAAGTGCCACATGATATTAGAACTTCGTGAGGAGAGGGCACCTCTAGAACCTTGAGCCTGATATTGAGTATTGAGTCGAATTATTGAGTGAGATAATTGGGCCTTATTATGAGGTAAAATTGTGTGGCATGAATGAGATGTGTCATAACGATTTTACCTTATAATCGGAACCCGTGTGATAGATTAATGTGTGATAGGTGGCGCACTAAAGTGCAAGAATGCATGAGAATCATTGCATTGTTGATTTCGGTCATGCATGAGTCGAGCACATTGTTTATGGCATGCACGCATGAATCGATAACATGCAGGGTGTGGCAATGGCCAGGTGAGATCGCTTGTGATGCGACTCGTATCTAATTGATGAAATGTATCATTTAATGGCCATGTGCATTGCGTGTATCGTGGTGAATTATAACGTGCAGGGTATGGCATACCAGGTAAGGTTGTATGCGAATTGACTATTGGTTGTTGCTTGTGGTGGGGTAGTTCTGGATAGATACCCTGGGTTGAGTTGGTGTACTAACCGGGGCTTAGGGGTGAAACTCGCTGAGATTTATATCTCATTGGTTATTGAATAATCATTTTCAGGTCCCTAGTGTGAAGAGCCAGGAGCTTGAAGCGGAAGGGTCAGGAGCATAGGTGGCTCAATAGTTCCTTATGACATAGACCTTCTGTATAAGCTTGAAGTGTTTATAAAAGTGTATTTGATTTGAAATTGGTTATTCTGCTTTTCTATCCCATGTATGTCATTGTCAGGGGATTAGTTAATTCGCTTTCGCATGTATAATAAAACAAAAATGGTCGGCGACGAGTCCTGGGAACGTCGCGAAATTCTATCGACCACCGAGGATTGTGCACGCGCTCAAGGTTCGGGCATGACATCCTCATTTAGTGGTATCATAGCATGGTTAGTGTTTGGAATGATAAGGTGCGATGGTTATCGAGATAGTGAGTAGGAAAGGCTTTTTCCTTATGCAGACGCCTGTGATTGGCTAGCTGATTGGTAGTTTGTTTGGTGTAGGGTCACTCAGTTTTCCTAATTCAGTGAAGAATTGGAAAGCAGGTTCTATGGAGATCCTGTAGAATGAGTGATCCAGATTTAAGGAGTCCTTGGAAGAGGACTATTGCGTCAGTCGCTCGAGGTAGGACGCTGACTAGGGTCGGTACCCGAGGTAGTGTGCAGGCTTAGGCCAGCGTGTGTGAGAGAGTACCACTTTAGTCTGGTACTGGTGTAGCAGCACTTGACGATCCTAGATTAGATAGGATCGTGCATGCGCTTGAGTTTTTAGGAATTTTGATGGGACATCAAGTTTAGAATCAAGATGCCGTTGCCGTTGTTATAGTTGCGCCTGCTAGAGTCCAACCTGGGATTGTGATCATAGGGAGACTGATGCACAAGCTGGTAGAGCAGTTCCTGAGACTTAAGTCACCGAGATTCAGTGGTGTGGGCGACCCTGAGACTGCGACCCTTTGGATAAGAGATATTGAGAAGATCTTCACAGTGCTGAGGGTTCAGAGGAGGATCGGGTACTTCTGGTGGCTTATTAGCTTCAAGGTAATGCTAGTATGTGGTGAGAAGTCACTCAAGGAAGAGTGTTCCCTGAAGGTATAGCTCAGACATGGGGTGCCTTTGGTGAGGCTTTCAAGGGGAAGTACTTCTTAGACAATGGGAGAGAGTTCAAGATGGCAGAGTTCCAATGGCTTTGTCAGAATCAGATGTATGTGGATCAATATGAGGTGAAGTTCGCCGAGTTGGCCAAGTGTGCGCCAAGGTTGGTAGGGGACCTTGTGGATAGGGCGAAACAGTTTAGGGATGGCTTGAAGCCGGAGTTGAAAGACTAGATGGTACTCTTGAATTTAAAGAGCTTTGATGAGATGTACGAGAGGGCACCGATGATAGAAAAGAACATGATTGAGAGGACGACTGCATCTGGCTCGTGGTTCGTGCCTAATCGAGATAATCGTCGATTTAGAAAGGGATCGATGATGGGAAGAATGAATCCCATCCCATCCAACAAAGAGAACTACGTAGGGAAGTCAACACCCAATGTCTAGATTTCCCTGCTCTCCAGATTCAGCAGACTTTTCTTTCTCTTCTTCAGCTTCTTTCTCCTTTTCTCTTTGCTCTTCTTCTTCTCTGCTCTTAGATTGCTCTTCTTCTTCTCCCTGGTTCTTCTGAAGTTCTGTCGGTTGAGACACAGAACGTCTGGTTCTTATCAGTGCATGGATAGTGGGATCTTCATCTTCTTTATCTTCATCCTCCAGGATGAGAGATCTTTTCTTCTTTTTCGATGGGGCTCCAATGGCCTCCTTTCCTTTTCTCTTTGAAGCAGACTGAACTGGAGATTTCACTCTGAATTTCTCCATTGCCTTGGAAAGTTCTTGCAGACGCATCTTCGTTAACATCTTCAATCCTACCACCATCTTATCACACGGTTGAACACAAAGAGTTCGAGGCGGTTCAATATTCATGTGTCTGAAGATCTTGGTCACCAGACCAGGATAAGGCAATTGTCCTTTGTCTTTCGACATTGCTCTGTACATATGGAAGAGAATAGTGTGCGGGAGAGAGAACTTCCTTCCTATGTTGATCGCATACATCAACTTTGCTTCAGAAAGAGACATGGAAGTCTTTGACGTAGACTTCGGTCTAAGACAGTTGATCACAATCTTATGAAGCACAATGTTGATGGCATTCATCCTGGAATAGGTAACTTTCTTCTCTGCGTCCCTATCTTTGACCAGTTCCAGAGTAGTGCGAGTAGGTGAGACTTTGATTGGTAGATAGCGTCCTCGTTCAACTCCAACAATGTCAGCCAACATATTCACATCTACCACGTAGACTTGGTCTCGTACACTGAATGATATTCTATTCGCATCCAGAAAGCTAAGATTTGAATAGAAATAAGCGGTCAGATGAGCATACCCGTCCGTAGAGTTAGAGCAAAAATTCTCAAGTTGAAACAAATTCAACTTTTCTCTTAAGTTTATGTTGATGGCGTCCAGGAAGTCAAAATCGACACTTCTAGGGTTTATCACCCCTCTTTTCAACAGCCTGAAATACACTTTTTCTTGATATTTGGATTTGAACAAATCCATCCGATTTCCTTTCACCTTTGCTGCCACTCCCATTTTCGGTTGAAATTCAAGAATGTTTCGTCGACCATCGGATCTTCAATTGTCCTTAGATAAGAATCAAAGAATCCAAAATGATTATCCAACCAAGGGGGAGATTGTTGGAGAAATCTTTCCAGAATATTTTGAAGCTGACAAAACATTTCTATCAGTCTAGTCTGGATATCGATAGTTTAAAGTCTCAAGACTTTGTAGTCTCAAGACTGAAGACTTAAGACTCAAGACTTAAGACTCAAGACTCAAGACTATTCTCACTGACAGTCTTTCTAATCCAGTGGCGAAGGATATCCGAAGCCGAAGTATATGGTTGGGGATTCGATCCTATCCTCTGGAAAAGATTCCTTGGTTGGATAATCATTTTGGATTCTTTGATTCTTATCTAAGAACAATTGAAGATCTGATGGTCGACGAAACATTCTTGGAATGTTCTATTCTTGGAAACCAAAATCCTGATTGTATGGGCGAACAGGATTGATGGGCTATCATCAGATTCCTTAAATAGCTCGGATGATCTTCTTAATTGATTCCATCCAACGGGTAGATTGGAGGAATTCCTTTGGTAAGTGCCAACGGCTATGATGGCATAAAGGAGTATAAAAGGAAGACGTTCTAGTTGTTTTATGAGGGTGATTGATAGAAAAATTCCAGAGTCTGAAGAACCTTGATTGTTAGTCTATACAGTTCGAGCGAAATTGTATACACAGAGAGTGTTCATACTTGGTGACACCTTGAGCGAGTGTAGTAGATCATCTACACCTAGAAATCAAGGAAGATCAACACTGTAACATCTCTTTGTTCATAGTGGAATCCAGCCAATCGGCTGTCAGTGCAGAAGAGTGGACGTAGGCTTGAATCAAGCCGAACCACTATAAATCTCGTGTTTAATTCTCTCTTTCCTTTACTCAGTCTTACGATTGATTTTTCCTTTATCTGTCTAAGTATTGTGCAATCTTCAAGAAAATTTTTATAAACCTATTCACCCCCCCTCTAGGTACTCGTACTAGCATTATCAACATTGTGTTTTGTTAAGAAAGGAAAGTTGAAATGGTACTTACATCGGAATCTTTCAAAATTTGGATTCAAATGAGGATTTTGGCTTTAAATGGATAAGCAAAGCAATTCGAGACACCACCGGCACCTTTAGTTGAGTGGTATCCGGGGAAGAAGCAATGGGTTCGAAGTCAGGAGTTTGAATCCCTGACGTGGCAGTTAGCTGCTTAGTGGAAAAATAAAAATAACAAGAAAAAGAACCAAATTTTTGCAACTTTTATTCTTTCAAAAGGGGGCAAGTGTTTATCGTTTTGGATCCAGAATGGTTTGGACAAGATTGGAAGTGATCTGGCAGTATCAGTACAGAAAGATCAACCTGGGAAAGGGAAGAATCGTTGAGACGACAATACCCTCACCTCTTTTTTTTTAAAGGATTTGGGAAGGTTTAAATTTCGAGGATGAAATTTTTATAAGAGGGGAAGAGTTGTGATATCCTGAAATTCGAGCCCTCTGAAGGACGAGTGAAGGTGAATTTCGTCAATGCATTGTTGGTTGATCTCACTTGGAATTGATCACTCCTGAGATACTGACTTTGAGGGGAAAGGCTAATGAGGACAGAACTCATACGACTAAAGGACTCGACCTGGGAAAACGACTTGACCATGAGACTTGCGTGGGGATGATCCTGTAGATAGGCAGGCCGATTCTAAGGATGACTAGAAGTCGATATGCTGACAGAACATGATGGAACGACGGGTGATTCCGTTTACCGCTATTGAACTCGCGAACGACCCTATGTCGATCCTTAGTGATCGTGTACTTTAAAATAAGAATCTATCATTCGTAATTTCATGCAGTCAAGGACATCCATGCGTCGAGATGTCTTGAACGTGATTTGGCACGAGTCAGTTACGCATGAATCCTCGGAGCCGCCTGTCAGTCTGAGTTGTAACCGAATGGTATTTGGCGAAATTGACATGGTAGGAGAACTTAGAATTGGACTTCGAATTATTGAGAATGTCCGGGACGAACTTTGAATGAAGTTACTTCGACAATTAACAGCGTCAGTTAAATTGAGCAATTGGAAAAAGAATTTTCAAACCAAGGAAGCGAGCCCGTGAGGACGTTGGCTGGGCCAAGTCAGTGTGGGCCTTAGGCCCAGGGTGGATAGCCATTATAATGGGCCTAAGTCAAGCAAATGAGCCCATTGGGCCAAACCAACTATTCATCTTTCAAAGCCTATGGTCCAACTTTGAGTCCAATCAAGCCCAATAAATTCCCAAGCCCATTCTTATTCATGGTCAAGCCCATTTCTTAGGCCCATCCACCAATTTCAGCCCAAGGTTAGAATGGTAATTGTGCAATGTGAAATGACCAAAATACCCCTAGTTGTAGGGAGAAAAGGCTAGAGAAGAGAGAGAATAAGATGATGCCATGTATGGGGACTTGAAGTGGCCATTGAATGGCCCTAATGAGGAGTGCTCTCAGCCCTCCCATCACTCTCTCTCTCTCTCCCATTCGGCCTCCCAATTGATGGAGCTCTCTCTCCTTTGTTTTCCTCTTCCTCCAGTTTTTGCTCAAGCCGACCCTTCGATGAACAATCAAGTAAAAAGTGGTCTTCCCAAATTAATCAGCCAACGATCCACCTATCACTATGACCGGGAGAGACAAACCATTCCAACGAGTCCGATTTCGTCCGAAAAGGAGTTGCCGACAGTCATGTACGACTGTCTCAAGATGCCGGTCGCCGGACCGCTTGGTTCCGCCCTGCTTTGCCTATTTCGACTTTGCAGCCCGTTTTCTTCCATTGCAGCCATTCCTTTGCTTATCCCAACCTCCAACAAGACTCCCAAGACCCCCGGGTGTCACTGATTGCCAGCCACCCCCTCGCCGAGGCTCTGGCCAAGCCGTTCAACTCAGTTTCTCCTCTGGCAGGGCTGTTTTTCTAGAATTTCAGAGGGAGTCCAAGCTATGGTTGCTGTGTTGAGCTTGGGACCGCCACGATGGGGTTATTCTAGGGATACTGCCACCGCCACCAGGTGATGGATCGGGTTGGGTGTGACTAAGCGCGATGGAGGGAGGATGAAGCTTCTTTTTGGACGGCCGACACTAACTGATGTACCGATGTAGATGACTGATGTGGAGTCGGGTACTTTTGGTTATAGCTGAGCTTAGTAAAGCCTTGGCCTTTTGATGTACCAACTCATGATGTTCATCAAAGTTATGTAAATAAAAGTGTTCGGCTCTAACTTATATAAGATGTGTAGTTGGTGTGCATTGCGTTATCCAGTTGAGCATGGGGTAGGGAGATTTTAAATATGCTTCCGCTATATGAACTGCGTTGGAACCAATTTAAATGATATAAACCCCTAGGACATATGGACCTACTATAATTTATGGTATCATAGTGACATGTTATTAGGACAAGTGAAAGGTAAGCGAACTATGGCAAACCTAACGGATCGGGGGCCGTTTCGGGGTGCCACATGGGGACTTGAAGTGGCCATTGAATGGCCTTAATGAGGAGTTCTCTCAACCCTCCCATCACTCTCTCTCTCCCCCATTCGGCCCCCCAATCGATGGAGCTCTCTCTCCCTCGTTTTCCTCTTCCTCCAGTTTCTGCTCCGACTGACCCTTCGGTGAACAATCGAGTAAAACGTGGTCTTCTCGGATGAATCAGCCAACGATCTATCTATCACCATGACCAGGAGAGACAGACCATTCCAACAAGTCTGATTACGTCCTGAACGGAGCTGCTGACAGTCATGTACAGCCGTCTCAAGACGCCGGTCGCCGAACCACCTAGTTCCGCCCTGCTTCGCCTGTTTCGACTTTGCAGCCCGTTTTCTTCTATTCCAACCGTTCCTTTGCTCATCCTAACCTCCAACAAGACTCCCAAGACCCCCGGGTGTCGCCGGTTGCCAGCCACTCCCTCGCCGAAGCTCTGGCCAAGTCGTTCAACTCAGTTTCTCCTCCGGCATGGCTGTTTTTCCAGAATTTCAAAGGGAGTCCGAGCTGTGGTTGCTGTGTTGAGCTTGAGACCGCCTTGGATCATCATTGTAGAAGTCCCGGTGCGTAGCCACCATCGTTGCCTCCACGTCGGTGCCTCTGGCCCGCTTAACAGGTGAGTTTAGCTCCTAATCCTTCGATTAGTGCCTAAACTTGCTTATGGTTGGTTTAGTAAGATTTAATTCTAGTTTAAGTGATTTCATTAAGTTGTATTAGTCCTAAGATAGGTGGTTAGATTAATAGCTAATATTAGTTTAGCTGAATTTTACTTTATTAGCTTAATGATGCTTATGTGGTTAATTAAGCATGTTTATCTTAATTGATTGGTTTCCTTAATTTAATTATTGTTTTAATGATTTCTGAATATAATTTATCGTTTATTGAATCTGGAATTTTACTGTTCACGCGACACTATTCACAAAATACTGTTCACAGAGTACTGTTCACGTGCACTGTTCATGTGCACTATTCATCCAGAATGCGAAAAGTTGTCTAATTTCATGTGTGTTGATTTTATGAAGTGAATGGATGTGTAAATTCATAGACATCCGCATGAATTGAGTGATTTTCACTAAGAAGGGAAATATGTGTTGTTCGAAGGACTTGGGAGATGGACCGCTTTTATGAAAATGTGGGTTGTGTTGAGAGAACCGATTGGTTGTGAGCCAGTAAAAAACTAAGTGCTACACGATAATAAAATCTTGTGTGAGCCACCTCTAGTACCTTGTACCGTTGCTTATAGTAGTCAAGGTCTAAATGCTACATGGTGACTTGAGTCACATGGAAGACACCTTTAGAAGCCTTGCAATGCATAATATAGGCGCTAAGTGCTACACGATAGTAAGACTTCGTGTGAGTTACCTCTAGAACTTTATACTAGTGCTTTTCGTGGCCAAGAACTAAGCGCTACACGATAATGGAACTTCGTGGGAGCCACATCTAGTACCTTGAGCTATTGCTTAATATAGTTGAGAACTAAGTGCTACGCGACAACTCGACTGCGTGGGAGCCACCTCTAGTAACTTGAACTATGACTGATTGAGGTTGGGGACTAAGTGCCACATGATATCAAAACTCGTGAGGAGAGGGCACCTCTAGAACCTTAAGCCTGGTATTGAGTATTAAGTCGGATTATTGAGTGAGATAATTGGGCCTTATTATGGGGTAAAATTGTGTGGCATGGAATGAGATGTGTCATAACGATTTTACCTTATAATCGAGACCCGTGTGATAGATTGATGTGTGATAGGTGGCACACTAAAGTGCAAGAATGCATGAGAATCATTGCATCGTTGATTTCGGTCATGCATGAGTCGAGCACATTGTTTATGGCACGCACGCATGAATCGATAACATGCAGGGTGTGGCAATGGCCATGTCAGATCGCTTGTGATGCGACTCGTATTTGATTGATGAAATGTATCATTTAATGGCAATGTGTATTGCGTGTATCGTGCTGAATTATAATGTGCAGGGTATGGCATACCAGGTAAGGTTGTATATAAATTGACTATTGGTTGTTGCTTGTGGTGGGGTAGTTCTGGATAGATACCCTAGGTTGAGTTGGTGTACTAACCGGGGCTTAGGGGTGAAACTCGCTGAGATTTATATCTCATTGGTTATTGAATAATCATTTTCAGGTCCCTAGTGTAAAGAGCCAGGAGCTTGAAGCGGAAGGATCAGGAGCATAGGTGGCTCAATAGTTCCTTATGACATAGACCTTTTGTATAAGCTTGAAGTGTTTATAAAAGTATATTTGATTTGAAATTGGTTGTCCTGCTTTTCTATCTCATGTATGTTGTTGTCAGGGGATTAGTTAATTCGCTTCCGCATGTACAATAAAATAAAAATGGCCGGCAACGAGTCTTGGGAACGTCGCGAAATTCTATCGACCACCGAGGGTTGTGCGCGCGCTCGAGGTTCGGGGCATGACAGGAAAGGATTCGGCTTTAGGTAAAACTGAAAACCCTAATACTAAAACTCGTGAGATTAAATGTTTTAAGTGTTTGGTCATGGGTCATATGGCGAATTAATGCCCTAATAGGAGGGTGATGATCATGACTGGACATTGTGTTATTGAGTCCGAAAGTGAAAGGGAAGAAGAGGATGATGAGATGCTACCGTTGGAGGATTATAGTGATGGAGAAATAGCTATAAATGGAGACTTATTGGTGGTTAGGCGTTCTCTTAATGTGCAAGGAGGAGGAACATCATCAACAAAGAGATAACTTGTTTCATACAAGATGTGTGGTGAATAGTAAGATATGTAGTTTGATAATTGATGGAGGTAGTTGTGCAAATGTGGCAAGTTGTATTATGGTGGATAAGTTGGGTTTGAAGACAACAAAGCACCCTAGGCCTTATAGACTTCAATGGTTAAATGATAGTGGAGAGGTGAAAGTGTCGAAGCAAGTTCAAATCCCATTTGAGATAGAGAGATACAAGGATGAGGTAGAGTGTGATGTTGTACTTATGCAAGCGGGTCATATCTTACTTGAAAGACCATGGTAATATAATCGAAAGGTACATCATGATGGGTATACTAATCGTTATTCATTGGTAATAAATCAAAAGACTTAAACCTTGGTACCAATGACACCTAGTGAGGTGTATCAGGATCAGTTAAAGTTATAAGGAGAAGCCGAGAGAGAGAGAAAATGTGAGAAATCCAAGGGCTTGCGTAGTGTGTCTGAGACGCAAAGAAAATGAGAGGCCGAGAGAAGGATTGTGGTAAAAATCGAGGGAAAAGAAGAGAGGAAATAAAATAGGCAAAAGAATTTTTATACAAAATCGAGTGAGGTAAGGAGAGCTTTAGTTCTAGACCGACCGATGCATGTACCTTTGTACAATGAGGTTTTGTTTTCTACTAACGATCTTGACCCAAGTTTGCCTAGTCCTATTGTGTCTTTATTGTAGGAATTTGAAGATGTATTTCCTGGTGAACTTCCTGGAGGGATACCATCGATTCGAGGCATAGAACATCAAATCGACTTGATTCCTGGTGCACCATTACCTAATCGACCTGCATATCGAAGCAATCCCGAGGAGACAAAGGAACTTCAGCGGCAAGTTAGCGAACTGTTGGAGCGAGGGTATGTGAGAGAGAGTCTTAGCCTGTGCACCGTCCCTGTTTTGTTGGTGCCAAAGAAAGATGGAACTTGGCGAATGTGTGTCGATTGCCAAGCAATCAATAACATTACGGTAAAGTATTGACATCCTATTCCTAGGTTAGATGACATGTTGGAAGAGTTGCATGGTTCTTGCATTTTCACTAAGATCGATTTGAAAAGTGTCTATCATCAAATTAGGATGAAAGAATGTGATGAATGGAAAACTGCATTTAAGACCAAGTATGGATTGTATGAGTGGTTAGTTATGCCATTTGGATTAACTAATGCACCAAGCACGTTTATGCGACTTATGAATCATGTTTTGCGTGCTTTTATTGGTCGATTTGTGGTTGTCTATTTTGATGACATTTTGATATATAGCTGATGCCCTGATGACCATATTGAGCATGTGCGAGCTGTCTTGCAGGTTTTAAGGGCCAAGCAATTATACGCTAATCTAAAGAAGTGCTCTTTTATTACCGACAAATTAGTATTTATAGGATTTGTTGTTAGTACTGATGGTATACAGGTTGATGAAGAAAAGGTCAAAGCAATCTGTGAATGGCCAACACCTAAGACTGTAGGAGAAGTGCGTAGCTTTCATGGATTGGCGAGTTTTTATCGGCGATTTGTAAGAAATTTCAGCACCATTGCCGCACCTTTAACTGAGGTTATCAAGAAGCACATGGGTTTCACGTGGGGAGAAGAGCAAAAGAAAGCATTTAATATGCTAAAAGAAAAGTTGACTAATGCTCATTTGTTATCTTTGCTGAATTTCAGTGCTACTTTTGAGATAGAGTGCGATGCTTCTGGTACAAGAATTGAAGCCGTGTTGATGCAAGGAGGGCGTCCCATAGCTTATTTCAGTGAGAAATTGAGTGGAGCAACATTGAATTATCCTACCTACGATAAGGAGATGTATGCTTTAGTGCGAGCTTTGAAGACTTGGCAACATTATCTAAGGCCGAAGGAGTTTGTGATTCACACTGACCACGAGACCTTGAAGTACTTGAAAGGGCAGCATAAGTTGAATAAAAGACATGCCAAATGGATGGAGTGCATCGAGACTTTTCCATATGTGATCAAGTACAAGAAAGGTAAGGAAAATGTGGTAGCCGATGCACTTTCTCGAAGGTATGCGATTCTAACTACTTTAGAAGCAAAGTGTCTAGGTTTTAAGCATATCAAGGGCTTATATACTGATGATGATGACTTTAGGAGAGTATTTGAAGCATGTGAACATACTACATTTGATAAATTTTATAGGTGCGAAGGTTATCTTTTCCGTGAAAACAAACTATGTTTGCCTAAGTGTTCTTTGCGTGAAGTGTTGGTGTGAGAAGTGCATAGTGATGGTTTAATGGGGGCATTTTGGCATTAATAAGACTTATGAAGTGCTGCATGAACATTTTTATTGGCCACATATGAAGAGAGATGTCATACGTGTCTATGAGAGATGCATTGCTTGTAAGCAATCGAAATCTACAACTAAACCGCATGGCTTGTATACACCATTACCTATTCCAACGCATCCTTGGACTGATATTTCTATGGATTTTGTGTTAGGATTGCCTAGGTCTAAGTATGGTAGATATTCTATTTATGTGGTTGTTGATCGGTTTTCAAAGATTGCTCATTTTATACCTTGTCATAAAACTGATGATGCATCTTATGTTGCTGATTTGTTCTAAAAGGAGGTTGTACGTTTGCATGGCATGCCTAGATCGATTGTTTCATATCGAGATTCTAAATTTCTTAGCTACTTTTGGAAAACATTGTGGAAAAAAATTAGGAACACGTTTGTTATTCTACTACTTGTCATCCACAAACTGATGGTCAAATCGAGATAGTTAATAGAACTTTAGGGGTATTGTTGCGTGCCATTATTAAAAAGAATATAAAATCTTGAGAAGATTGTTTAACACATGTTGAGTTTGCATATAATAGGAGCATGCATTCTGCTACTAAATTTACACCATTTGAGGTTGTCTATGGTTTTAATCCGTTAACTCTATTAGATTTAACCCCTTTACTTATTGATGAGCGTGTGGATTTAGATGGAGCAAATAAAACCGAATTTGTCAAGGCGTTGCATGAGAAGACACGCACAAATGTTGAGTGCAAGACTAAGCAATATGCAAGGCAAGCCAACAAAGGGCGCAAGGAAGTGGTGTTTGAACCCGGTGATTAGGTTTGGGTTCATATACACAAGGAGCGATTTCCTAAGCAGCAACATTCTAAGTCATTACTGCGAGGGGATGGACCATTCATGGTGTTGGAAAGAGTTAACAATAATGCTTATAAGCTTGATCTTCCAGGTAAGTATGATGTTAGTGCTATATTTAATGTTTTTGACTTGACTCTTTTCAATGCAAGTGATGATTTGAGGGCAAATCCTTTGCACGGGGGAGGGAATGATGTGGACATTGAGCCATATCGAGAAGGTGATGCTAGGAACCCATTGTCTATTTCTACTGGTTCGATTACTCGAGCGCGGGCCAAGCAATTCAGGCAAGCTGTTGGCGTCATGGTTCGTGATCTTTTGCGTGGAGATGACATTGGATCAAATCTTGAAGAATCTTGAAAATATTGGCGCAATTTGATTATCTGGTCACTAAATATTTGACCAAGTCAATATATATATATATATATATATATTCTTTTTTAGGAATATTCTAGAATATGACGCATTAGATTTCTAGGGTTAGTTTTAGGGTTTGTTTGGTAGCTAGAAAGCCTATATTAAAGACTGACTAAATTTCTTTTGGGGACAGAGATATTTTTTTTTGAAGGAAAAAAGTTGAGAGGTTATCTTTTACTGTTCTTTTGAGGACTTGACCTTATCAAGGTTCCCTTGTGATGATCAATTTGACTTATCGAGCGAGATAGCGAATTCTTTTGCTCATGGCGTCTATAACGTTGGTTGGTTGACACGCGTTCGTCAACATGTCACGTTCATACCGAGGTTGCCAATCACATGTTTGATTGGAGGTCGAGGTTCGCAATTCACACCATCCAAGCCTTCGTAGAACGATCTTTCCGCAACGATTCACATCAGAAGCCTCACTTGGATGCAGCCAAGCGTATTTTGAGGTATGTAAAGAAGACTTTTGATTTTGGGCTTTTGTATAAAAGGGAATCATCAAGTGAGTTGGTTGGTCATTGTGATGCCGACTATGCTAGAGATCAACACACACGACAATCAACTACTGGATACTCGTTTAATCTTGGATTAGCAATAGTATCCTAGTGCAGTAAAAGACAACCGACTGTGTCTTTGTCTACGACAGAAGCTGAATACAGAGCAGCAGCAATGGCAGCTTAGGAGAGCACGTGGCTAGTGCAGTTATTGGATGATCTTCATCAGTCAATAGGTTATTCGACAATATTGTATTATGATAATCTATCAACTATAAGCTTGGCAGAGAATCCAGTTTTCCATGCTAGGACTAAGCATGTGGAAATTCACTATCACTTTATGTGAGAGAAAGTGTTGGAGGGCGAGATCAAGATGAAGTACATCAAGACAAGTGATCAAGTTGCCGATATCTTCACCAATGGTCTTGGAGCTACAAAGTTTGAAGAGTTTCGAGCTCAGCTTGGTATGGTCACGAGGACTATCCTTAGAGAGAGTAGTCGGTGAGGGGGAGTATTGAAGATATCACTATCTATCTCTCGTGACTCTTCGTGTTTTGGTCAAAAGGCTGTTCAGTTTCCGACAGAAATCTTTTCGACACACATATTAAAGTGTCTTTATTACTATTTATTTAGACATGTCTTTTCATATATCTAAGGTATGTCAAGAGTCTTGTTTTAAGTCTACATATAAACGAGTCTTGTAATCGTTTCAAATAATGGAGAGTGAAAAGACTTTTTTGCGAGTAAAGTAGTATATGCATCTCCTTCCTTAGAGCTTCTCTTGTGAGAGTGTTAACAGAGCTGTGCGACTCTAATATTCAATAATACCTCGCTCCCAAAGTGCACAAAGTGGGGATCCAACTGAGTGCAAATTAATGTGGAGCTAAGTGCAAGTAAAGATAAGAAAGAATTGCAAGGAAAATGTAAATTGCATTGAAGGGACAAATTTCAAGGAAAATAAAATGGTGCACTAAAAAATAAAGATAAACATAGATTATAGAATTGGCTTGATTGTGGAAAGAGAGAGCTTTACAATCCCAAAAATATTGGTATTTATAAGCCAAATATTAAGAATAACCATTCCCTCCTATACATACAAGAACCACCCACATAAGTCCAATTATTCCACCTCTTTTGCGACTTCCAACTTCAAAGACAAATGCTACAGCGTGCAACATGAGCTCTTCCTAGTTACTTCCCCGAGCTTACTTGTACATTTGCCTTATTTGTTGTTTCCACTTTCTCTGTATTTTCTTCCCTTCTCATAACTATACTTATGATGATAACTTATAGTTTAAAATTGTTAAATTTTCATCACAGGTGTAGCTTCTCTCTCACTTAGTGCTTATGTTTTTTCTTTAATTTCCTAATAAATTTATGTGTAGCTTCTCTCTCACTTAGTGCTTATGTTTTTTCTTTAATTTCCTAATAAATTTATCTTAGTCAACAAGAGAGTTCCATCTCATCTTTAGTTCATCCCGATCAACCTAAATGTGACATTAATGGATGATATGTTAGCATCTTTGCAATTTTAACAAAAGGACTAACTCAATTAAAAATATATAAATTAGAGACCACATTGGGAAAAAAGAGAATACATGGACAATATTGAACAAATTGAAGAAGTAAAGGCACTAGCAGTTCCATTATCCCTAAAATTTTCAAATAAATTTATGAAAAGATTTTTCTAGAAGATATGTTATATGCTAGTGTATTGGTCCAAGTTCTTTGTCTACAATTGTGAGTGGTATGAGACTTTCCAGTTCAATAATTGGAAGCCACTAGTTCAAATCCCGCCAACTACATGCAAACCACTTTAAGGTAAAATCACTCACATAGGCCAAAAGCCTAAACTCAATAAGTTCGTGACACTTGTAGGTTGTTTCGTTGACCTCCAGATGATTGGGTCTGCATGTTCGTATTCCCTAAATTATCAATAATAAAATGATCAATCACAACTTTAAAGTCATCTATCACAAAATAAAATAAAAATAAAGATAAAAATAAAAATAAACTTACCAACACATCCCAAGTAATTAAATCACTTATTAAAATTATGAGGCATGAATTAGAAAATCTTCAATAATGAATGATTTCACGCTAATGATTGAGGTAAAATGTAAACCTCACGGTCCTCCCCATTGCTTAGCACTTTCCTCTCCACAGTGATTCTAAGTAAAATTCGACATTGACCTTACCCAAGTTTTTTCCTAGAGATTTCCACAAAAATTTCAAACATGGCGCAACTTTATTATATTTATCAATTAATCCATCATCTTCGAAGCATACTACTCAACACTAGCAAAATTTGCCAGTAAAGCATATGATTAGGGGAATATAACAGAAGTATTGTGATGGCCAAAGACCTGAGCGCTGATTGCAAGTTGTTGTGTGTCAATAAAGTTGTGGTTTCTTGTTGCCTTATTCCGCTTGTCTTTGTACGATATGCAAACATTCATTTGTGCAAGCATCGGACAAAGCCGCGAGTCTGAATTCTGTCCCCATCATGAACAAAAAATATCTTCATTTTAATTTCTATGGCAACGTGATCAAATAAATATTCTTTTAAGTCTACGAGGTGGGGCATTCTCGTATAATCTCGTGTTAATGAGCACAAAGTAGCATTATATGATAGAAATTCTCCAACAAGTCGGTAACTTTTTAATGTGTACGAATGATTTTGTATAGAATAATTATCAAAGAAGTCTTAAACTTGTTATATCCATGTCGATTCAGTCAAAAACCTTTCGATTTTGTCAATTTAATGTTAAATATTTTCACATATTTCAAATTCAGTCAATTTTGGCTGGAAATCAATGACATGGACTCCGATCATCTAACGTGACACGGCCAGTACTAACGTAGACATTTTTAAAATATTTTAATAATTTCTTTAAACAAAAATCTTTATCGTTTTCTTTTCTTTACTTTTTTTTTTTAAAGACTAAGGGCTGGCAAGGGTCACTGACTGACCTTGCCAACTAATAGTACTGCAATTCAAGAATTATCCTCAGCAAGTCCTTCAAATACTCGAATCTTCTTGTTCTTTCTAGTTTCTGCATTACTAAACCTGTTTAGTCCCCCAAATGCTAGCTCCATTTCACTATAGATTAAGAATTTTAGTAACTTTCCTGTTTCATGGACATCTGCAATGTAGCACCCTTCTACAGATCTCAAGATTTGGTCGCAACTCTCTAATCAATGATCGGTCTCCAAAAAAGATTCTTCAATAGCAGCCTTCTCATCATTTTTCTGACGTGCATGTTTTACTAAATAACAGATAGAATATTTATTAAAAATCATGGAGGTCAACATTCAGTCTTCAAAAGCTATCAAACAGTAACTATGTGGCCCTCCATGTCGTTAACCAAGTGCTTCTTCTTCGTGTGTTACCTCTAATTCTTTTGAAATACTGAATTCTAATGATATTTTGTAGTTGCTAGAAATTGATTAGATTAGAAATTGGCTGGTCCAATGTAGAAGAAGTTGCACTCAAGCTCTTCCATCACTATATCTTTAGTATGATTCATTGTTGACACATAAATTTTGACTAAATATTTAGAATTAAAATTACATAAAAAATTAGGAATCAATTTGGTTTTTACAAAAAAAGATTTTCACATCACATAGGCATTAATATTATTTGCATAAACTAAGTTTTATTTTTGCTTTATTTTCCCTTATTTTACTGCATTTTGGATAAATAGAATTTAAAAAAAATATTATTACTAATTAATTAAAAAAAAGTTGGCTTTTGGGGGGGGGGGGGGGGGTGGGCTAACCCCAGCCCCTTTTCTCTCTTCCGTGCGGGCCCAGGGCCCATATCGCTCGGTGACTTCGCGGCCCGGCCCTCTTCTTCTTCTCCTCCTTCCTTCCTTCCTTCCTTCCTTCCCGGTTGAAGGAGAGAGAAATCGGGGGAGCTCTTCAGAGAGTAAGTGAGATCTGAGAGCTGTGAGGTGGAGGTGGAGGAGAGAGAAATCGGGGGGTGTTCTAGAGAGCGAGGCCGAGAGAATTGGAGAGATCCAAGGGCGGAGAGTGAGATCTGAGAGAGAGAGAACCGAGAGCGAGGCTGAGAGCGTGTGTTCTCCGGTGACAAATACACTTGAAACCTTGCCGACGATCCATTGACGTTACCCCACTTTCCGAAACAAACCCACGGTAGGTTGTGTTCCGATTCTTTTGCTTGTGCCGACTCGGGGTCGGCTTCCCATGGATCTCGGCTCGGGGGCGCGAGGCGGACGGAAGTAGCCCGATATTCGGGCTCGTCCGCCGTCCGACGCCGTGAGCCGGGTTGGGACCCTCGGCCGAACCTCCCCAGTTTCGTGCACTGTTTTGTCCTGTCGGGAGTTTCGCCATTTATCCACCGCGCATGATTTCCGGCCCCGTTCGTGCCTATGCTGCGGCTCTTGGGTTGTTGCTTGTCAATTGTTGTTAGCTTCGGCGTGAGTCGGGGCTCTGTTGGTTCGTTTTCCCCCTCTTTATTTGGATTCTACTCAAACCTCGCTATCTGAACGACATGATGTTAAATTTTGCGCGTGATCTAAAGAAAACACGGTCGTCTAATTAGAGTTTTCTTCTTGTATTCCTCATTAGACTTGACTTCAGTAAATCTGATTTGTTTTCTTTGAACCAAAATTTTGGTCTGCTTCTTGAGCCGTGGCCTTTTGGAACTCATGCATTGCATGCCGCAACAAGTTTAATCGGGATTTTTCCTCAGTTTATTCAAAAGGGGCTGCTAAATTAAGACAAAAATCTAACTAAGCCTTGGACTTTATACACAATAACATTGTTCATTCTGCAGAAACAGCTCTTAACTATCTGAAATTGTGTTGCCTTATGAAATTTTAAATTTGGCGTTGCTGATTAAGCGTAGCAGGGAGGGAGCTAGTACAAATTAAGCATATTAACTTTCCAGCAACAAACTTCTTGCATTGCATATGGTGTTCTACGTGAGTATCAACCTTGAAATATAATGCCCACAGTTTGTATGATGTTCCGTATTGTCTTTGCTGCAGTTGTCCTTACTTGCTTCAAAATTAAGTGATACAGACGTCATGTCAAAGGTGAGAAACTTAGCATTTTCAGCAGACTTGGGTATATACCGGGGATGAATCACATGCTTACAATCACTGAAGAACCATCAAACCAATAGATAAATGACAACAAAATCATTCAAATTAATGCCTAAGAGAATTCACTGCAGCATCCAGCTCATTAAGCTCGCAAGTTTTACAAATTACCCACTCCAACAATGCCCAAACATGTCCTAATGACTAGCAAATCAAGTACACATTGTCTTCCGACTAAAAAAACCGAAAAAGAAAAAGTAAACATCGTCACCTTATCATCTAAACCACACTCAAATGAGTCTTAAACTAGTATAGATCATGAATAAAACGATGATTTCAGCAAAAGCCAGAACAAAATCAGAACATTAAAGGCCGAAATTCATGATTCTTTCTAACTAACGGACTTGAAACACCTTCTTCTGCGAGTGTATATCAGCTCAAGTGAAAATTGAAGTCAAATGAAGATCATCAATGCTTGTATAGCGGGCACATGTTCAATTTCAGCAAATTAAAGGATGACAACATGATTATCTTTCTTGAAAATTAACACGGATACCTCATCTCAACTCGCACAACTAAGATAACACATAGACAAGTCTTGGCGATTGTTGTTTGAACAACGAATGGATATGGACAACAGGCATTAACATGAATCCAGCAAATTTAAGTCATAGACAACATTTATAACCATGACTACAGCATGTTATGAACATACACAGTATTCATAGCCAAGAAATCAACATATTTTTTAACATGTACAGCAAGAACAACAATGAATCCAGTAAATTTGAGCTATGTACAGTAAGAATAGATATATTCAACAAGTCCACAATGCAGTGGGTGTACAATTTCGACAAATAGCACGTCCCGAATTGAATGTTGAGCAAACTAATGATGAGAACTGAGATAAGCCACCATGTACTGGCACGTACATCGCAAGCATGCCACAAACATTACTCCAACGCATCCATCACATGTGAAGTGGAGTCTCAACCAAGCCCAAAACAGAGCAGCAGTTGATGCGAAAGAAAAGCTACATCTCCAGCATATGAACAATTTGCAGTTAGAGATGATTTCTTTACATTAAAACCTAGACGATTATGCTTTGAACACCTCAAGTGCAAAAATAAATCCAAAGGCTCTCAGTTTAGAGGATGATTCAGCCACGCTCCCAAAGCAGTATTTAATTCACTGAGAATGAGTAAACAGAAGCACCAAGGGAAGGAGAACTCTAGGCCATCAAAGGATGAAGCATCCATTTGCCATATACAGTTAGTACCTTGAACAACATACAAATCGCTCCTACACAATCTCAAATTGATCGATTGATTCATCATGGTCATCTCCAAGGCAAATTGTCGAACAGGTGGTGAGCATGAAGGGTGTAATGTTATATAAACAGGAATTCCTATCAATTGGCCAGGAATGTAACATGAGAAACCCAGCTAAAAATTGCTAGAGAGGAACCATCATCTCGGTCTGTGCGTTTTGTTCTTGTTTCGCTCAGTTCCTCAGGCCTCATGCGCACACCAAGCTTCAGAGAGTGCATTGTGGTTGTTGCTGTGACTTCTCCTACAGACCGTGAAATCGTCAGCTTAAAAAGAATCTCCAATGCATTAGACGAGAGAGAAAGAAAGAGCATGAGAGAGAAGTTCAATTGGTGGTGGTGATGAGCGTCAAATGCTCTGCTCCATCACGGCCAAGGCTACGGCAGCTAGCGACGGAGTTCTGATGGTCACCTTATGGTATGTTCATGTGAATTATTGTTTGTTAATCAAAACTTGTCTTAGTTTGTGGGACCAAACCCCACCAAAATTACTACAAAGCAAGGTCATAAGAGGACAATACCTTTTGGTTGATTTGAAGAAAATAATTCGAAGCATACTATTCAACCGCTTCCAAAAGTTGCCAGTGAAGGAGATGATTACTTGGCTTCTAAAGAATAGCATTTATTAAAAATTGATATCTAGTATGAACACCTTGACTCTAACATTGAGTATCGATTCTTTTTTGGCTAGGACCTAAATGTTGATTACAATGTTTTTGAGCAACAAGACCAATTATTTGAAAACGTCTATTAGCAAAAGACCAATTTCAGACCATATTTCTTCGATCACTGAAGGTTGGCCATAGCATTAATTGGTTTGGAAGTTTGCTTTTTCCCCCCTACAAGTTCCCACTGCAAAGATATTGTGATTCTTTAACTGGTTATGCTTCGTAACTCTCTTTCTTGATGAAATGTTTCTCCAAGCTAACAAGTATTGCTATTGCAATACTTTGAAAGTGTTTCGAGAAAGGAATGAAGATTTTCTCCACATTCAATCCCTTATAGATTATGTCATGGATATAATGAACTTTTCGGAAACATGAACATGAACTTTCCTATATCTGTTCACACAAAAACGCTTTCAAAAAGTATTTGATAATTCCTTATGTACATTAATTCAGCGAGTGCATGTCATGTGGGTTAATCGACTTTAAAAATTCTGGTATCCCAATAAAAATAAATTTGATAAAGAAAAGTCAGAATTTTCATTTTCTTCTATTTAGGACAAGAAAGATTCCCTCAGAGGCTGTAAAATGTTATATTAACGTCATAAAAATAGCAAGTATGTATATACCCTGGAGGGACACAAATGTCCCCACCTTTCAAATGTCCTAAAACAAGCACGTCCTCTTAATTGAGGGGCACAATGTCCACCGTCGTTTTTTACGTCCAAACGAACTTGCACGGCAACTACGAACGACGCTTTATGATAAGAAGGCGCCGTTGGCAATGTGGCTTGAGACAGGGTCTCTAGTCTTGTCTTGCTCAGCCTCACCACCTCTCTTAGCACTCAGCAAAAGAAAAACTAGGAAAAATAATGGGCACAATCACAATCTCACTTATACTATCACATGAGTGGTGTTGGTGATCCTCATCGACATTGAATGCAAGCCTTGCCTAGACAAGGGCGGGGAAGCCATCGACCAATCTTTCAACCCTGATTACAACCCCAGTGTCCAATCTCACTTATCTCTCGCCCCTCCGATCGCCCACCCTAACCCTAACCTTGTAGATTCAAATATGAAGTGCATCGGTGGTTGCTTCTCAGTATCTTCTAAAATCGTCAAATCAATGCTTTCTGTTGTAGGTTTCCGATTCATAATCTTTTTCCCTCCAATCGTTCCTCTTTTTCACTTTGGCCATGAGGTTGGTGAATCCTTCCTCGTAGCACTAATGTATTATTATATGTAGAATTTTAATCTTAGTTTGACATTGACAAAGCTAGCTCCGACACCATAAATGGGTTACGAGGGATAAGGATACCATACGTACTATAACTTTCGTACGACGCTCACTTCAATGTCATAACTTTTTTTCCAAACACTAAAGTGTTCATAACTTATAAAAAAAAAAAAATGTTCACTTGAGGTCATATCTTTCAATCGATTACTTTAGTGTCAAATTTTTTTAAAAATGTTCGCTTAATTACCGAAAATTTGACGTCACATAGCACTTGTGGTGAAAGTTTTTAAAAAGTCATAACACTCAAATGGTCAATTAAAAAGTTATATGGCACTCAAAAAAAAAAAAAAATTATGGCGACCATCTTTGCCAACTCGTTTTTCTAGGATGAGCATCACGAAGCTTCACCAACCATCTTTGCCAACTCGCTTAACTTTTAAAAAAAGAAGAAGATGAAAAGCTTATCTTCTTCGTGAGCAAGAGATTATAGTAAGCATCATTGAGCTCTAGGTAATATCATCCAAATCATAGCAAATTGTCTATAAACTCAAGTTATCTCGATAAGGAGTACCTCGCTGCACTTATGTTGTTTATCACAAAATAAGAAATGAGCATGGTTACAGACGTGTCTCCTAATCTTTTAGTGAGAAATCAATTTCTTATCACATGTACAAAATCTAGGGAAAATTTAATGATATTTATCCAAGTAGGATTTGTAAAGTTGCATTTGCAAGATAATTAAAAGAGACCATCAAAAGACAAATTAAAATTTTGATCAAAATCTATTAAAATTATCTAACCATGTGCCAAAAAAATAAATAAATAAAAATTGCGTGAAGAGCAACGGATCGCTCTGAGGTTCTTACCTCGCTCGCAAAGTAGATGGGGTGGAGATTCAACAAAGTGCAAATTTATGTGTAGTTAAGTGCGAAGAAAATTGAAAAAAAAAATTGGACAAGATGCACCCACCCAACTCTAGTAGTCATTCCACCTATTAAAAAAGAATAAAATAATAAAAAATAAAAATTGCAAAAGTTATTTACATCAACATTGGCCTTGCCGTGTAGGACAATCAATATTAACTAGACCATCATGTTAGCTATCTTTGGCCGAAATGACTAATTTTGCACATAGTTAAAAGATTTCGGACAAATTGATCAATTAAAATATTTATAACTGAGTTAACAAAAATATTATAGATTTAGGATTTTTGTTGGTAATTTTATTATTATGAATTCAAGGCCAAATGTAAACCTCACGCTTTATGAATTGCCTAACTCTTTCCTTTCACAGTGGTTAAGAGTAGAATCTGACATTGATCTTTTCCATCAACTTATTAAAAGACGTGTCACAGATCAGCCCGTGACACACGCCTCAAGCGTTAGAGGTCATCCAAGCTTCTTGCAAGATATTTCCACAAAATTTCAAACACGGCATTGCTTTAGCAAAAATTCTCAATCAATCCATTATTTTCAAAGCGTAATTATTCAGCATCTTGACTCTAAAGGATAGCAACATGCAAAAGTTAATTTCCAGTATGAACAACTTGACTTTAACATGAGAAACGATTTTTTTGGCGGAAGACTTAAGCGTTGATTCACACATATTTTAGCAAAAGACCAAATATCCTAGAAGTCTTTGGGGCAGGGTATTCCCGCCAATCTAGAGAAGGGAATGATTTATCCTTTGGGGCAAAAGAAAAAATGGTTTCCACTACGAGCACCTTGCAAAAGTTGCCAAGTAAAGGAGATGATAATTTCCACTATCAACACTTTGACTCTGACATAAAGTATCGATTATTTCATTTAGTGGGGCAGGGAGAGCCCATTTTCACTTTGATTTGCGTGGCCAGCCGATCCATTTACAATGACAACTAACAATGTATCTTTGGATTCTACAGTGGGGGGTATTCCTGCCAATTCATTTTTAGTTTATTACACACGGTTTAATTATTGTAAACGGAGCTTGTCAAAAATGTTGTATGATAAACATAACATCAATTGGAAAAATTGATAAAATCATATGATCATCATGTTAGCAATGAATTGATCTTTGCACAATATACGATACAATATGTAAATAGGTGAAGTTTTAGGACTTCACATATTTCCTATCACTTTATTGTTGATGAAGGGAATTCCCATCACTTTATAACCGATGGGAATAAATTTTGAAGTAAGAAATACAGTTAGCTTCTGAATGAGTTTTTGAAGGGGTTTCAGTATTATATCTTTAATTTTTTCACAATAAATAATCCAATTAACACTTATTTTACAAATTAAAAATATTAAGAATTATACAAATCTCTGCTTCACTCGTCCTGACATAAGCACACACCAATCACGAGAGATCCATATAGAGAGATTTAGCAACCAATCGTCTTATCATCCTGAGTACTCTAGAGCATTTTTTTTAAACTATTCATTCACTTAACTCTTTTGCCTGCCTTTCATGATTTGAAGATATAATTGGGATGCATTTATTAAGGTCTATACTAGATTACAACGTATGGGTTATTACCATATTTCAGACTTCTCTCATTGAGAAATGAGATTTCTACTAGCATTTGAGAGAGAGAGAGAGAGAGAAGGAGTTAAGAGGAGTTCATAAATTAGATGACATCAATCTCGTATTTGATGATGCAATTTTGATTCAAAGTCGAAGTAAACCCAAATTTCGAATCTAAATGACATCCTTAAATAATGAAAGGAGTTTTAGCGATCAGATGATGATTAGATTGTCTTTGATAATGATCCAATGACATCTAGTCCAATCACTTCACCATGCTTTTTCTCTCACTTGTTTTTTATTGGATGATATTATATGTAGAATGAGACACTGGTCATCGATATATGTATATTTCTTGGTTTGGATTTAGGGTCAACCCAACCAAGTAAGATTTGATTAGAACAAATGTTGGCATCTTTTTCTTCTTCTTTGTTTAAAGTGAAATTTCAACGACTTATCTGAAAACTAATTTTTGGTCTTTCTATTGGTAGCATAATTTGTGACTTAAATTAATATGTAAATTTGAGAAATTAGAAGTCTCTGCTCACTTTCATTTAGACAATTCAGCCTATTACAATTGATAATATATATATATATATATATATATATATCTGATTTTTACTCATTGCAGAACACCAACATGTGAATTCACACATTGAATTTTCAAAATTATCATTACATATATTGTTTATTTTTCTTACTTCATTCTTTATATTCAAACGATTGTTATAAAGGTCCAATCGGTTGAACCGGTGGAATTGCACTCTAGCCCTCACTCCTATTTAACCTCCTGTACCATATTCAAAACATTGCAGCCGGAATGGTGAACTAAAAGTCATTAGTTTTTCTTGAAAGATGGGTACGTGGAAATCTTTAATTATGGTCATCTTTGATTCATATATCTATCCATTTTTTATGGATGACCATGCGCTTAATTTATTAAAATTTCGCATGGTTTATTCAAAGAGAAAGTGCAATGTATATATAGATTATGCAAATGGAAAGTTGGATGTCGTTACTCTATATCCGCTTCCTCCGTTGCCCATGCGAGAGGATCCACAAAAAAATTAACGGTTCAAACATATGGAGGGAACAGGGAGGGAGGCAGGGAGAGAGAGAGAGAGAAACCTATACAAACACATGCTAAAAAAAGTTCCTCAATCAATAATAAAAGAGTAAAAAATAAAATTTGTCATATTTTATGCAATGGGTTATAATTTTCCCACCCTTAATTGAAGGAAACTTTCTCATACCATATCTTTGGTCCGTGGATTACAAATTATGAACATAACACGCATGCACAAATAAATGTGGATGATGTCCATGTTATCCTAACTTGATGCTGGTATATATTACTATGTTATCTACGAGGCCTAACTCATCAAGACTTCACCTATTGCCCAATCTCTTGTCGTAACTGATGTTAAAACAAATGCTGGAATTATAGCCCAAATTTCGGCTTGATTATCCTGTTCACATATTTTGTCATCCATTTCTAAATCAAGGCATCACCCTCGATTTTCTAATATAGATAGATACATATCCAATAACAGTTAAAAACTTGTTTAACTAAAAGAATAAAATGCTTATCTTCTCCATGAACAAGAGGTTTCAGCAAGTATAGTTAATCTCTAGTTAATATTATCTGGATCATAGTGAATTGTCTATAACCTCAAGTTATCTTGATAAGTAGTACCACAAGGGATGAGCATGGACATAGACACATCTCCTAATTTTTTTAGTGAGAAATCAATTATCTTTATCACATATACGAAATAAGGGACAAATTTAATGACATTTATCTAGGTAGGATTTGTAAAGTTGACATGTGAGAGAAATTTAAAAGGGACAATCCGTTTTAACAAAAGAAAAATTAAAATTTTGATCAAAATCTATTAAATCCACATAGCCATGTGCCAAAAACCTAAATAAAAAGAAATTGCATGAAGAGCAACGGGTCGCTCCGAGGTTCCTTACCTCGCTCACAAAGTGCACAAAGTGGAGATTCGACGGAGTGCGAATTTATGTGAAGCTAAGTGTGAAGAAAAATAAGAGATTGGACAAGAAGCACCCACACAACTCCATTATTCATTCCACCTATTAAAAAAATAAACAAATTTAAGAAAAATAAAATTTATTCACACTAGCGCTTACAGTGTCGCGTAGGATGACAAGCACTAACCGGACTATTACATCAACGATTCTGACCAAAATTGACTAAAATGACTAAATTTGTAAATGTTCAAAAGATTTAGGACAAAATTATCAAATTGAAAGGTTTATAATTGAATTTGATAATTGAATTGACACGAGTATTATAGGTTTTAAGATTTTTGTTCATAATTATCCTATTATGAATGACTCCATGCTAACATGAATCAAGGCCAAATGTTCCTACAAATTGCTTAGCTCTTCCTTCTCACAGTGACTAAGAGTCAAATCCAACATTGATATTTTTCATCAACTTATTCAAAGGCGGATGTGTCGCGGACCAGCCGGTGACACACTCATCAAGCATCCGAGGTCGTCCAAGTTTCTTCCAAGATATTTCCATAGAATTTCAAACACGGCACACTTTTAGCAAAAATTCTCAATCAATCCATCATTTTCAAAGCATAACTATTCAACATCTTGACTCTAAAGGATAGCATCATGCAAAAGTTAATTTCCAGTATGAACAACTTGACTTTAACATGAGAATCGATTCTTTTTCTACCAAAGACTTAAGTGTAGCATAACTATTCAACATCTTGACTCTAAAGGATAAAATCATGCAAAAGTTAATTTCCAATATGAACAACTTGACTTTTAACATGAGAATTGATTTCTTTTTTACCAAAGACTTAAGTGCAGCATAACTATTCAACATCTTGACTTTAAAGGATAGCATCATGCAAAAGTTAATTTCCAGTATGGACAACTTGACTTTAAAATGAGAATCGATTCTTTTTTGGCCAAAGATTTAAGTGTTGATTAACACGTATTTTAGCAAAAGACCAATTATCCTTGAAGTCTTTGGGGAGGTTATACTTGCCAATCTTGAGGAAGGGATTGATTTATCCTTTGGGGGAAGAGAAAAAGTGGTTTCCACTATGAACACCTTGTAAAAGTTGCCAAGCAAAGGAGATAATAATTTCTACCATCCACACCTTGACTCTAACAAGAAGTATCGATTATTCATTTAGCAGGGCAAGGAAAGCACATTTTCACTTTGATTTGTGTGACCACCCGATCCAATTACAAAGACAACTAACAAAGTTTCTTTGGATTCTACAATGGGGGTACTCTTGCCAATTCATTTTTTTATTACATATGGTTTAATTATTATCTATGGAGCTTGTCAAAATTTTATATGATAACATTAATTGGAAAAATTGATAGTATGATATGATTATCATATTAGTGATAAATGGATCTTTGCAAAATATTCGATACGATATGTAAATAGGTGAAATTTTTACAACTTCACAAATTTCCTATCACTTTATTGCTTATGACGAGAATTCTATCACTTTATAATCTGTGAGGATAAATTTTGAAGTCAGAAATACTATAAGCTTTTGAATGATTTTTTGAAAGGGTTTCGGTATTATATCTTCAATATCCTTACAATAAATAATCTGATTAGTATGTATTTTACAAATTCTAAAAGTATTATCAAAATTATAGAAATCAATAAAAAGTCAACGTAAAAATTTGCCTATGATTTCGAAAAAGTTATGAAACAAAAACATGTGTCTTAATATTGCTTCCCCCAAAAAAATGAGATACATAAATATTAAATTAGCATATCTGTTGATATTCCTTTTTGGATTTTCACTATCATTGTTGTTTTTTCCCCTTCTTGGTTCTTTTTTCCCCTCTAAGTATTATGTGTGAAGCCATGTGCTATGCACGGGTTTCCTGGTTATAGATTTACAATGTCTCTAACTGCCATTCTATGTCACATTTTCCTGGTTATGGATGGATTGAATTTTTGGTTTTGTCCTCAAGTAGGACTATATAAAGATAAATGATCATCTTTTCTTAACTTTGATGTTCATGTGTGGCAAGCCGACAAATTTTCCGGGGTGGATTGGCCTTTGCTGTCTTGTAATCTCCAAATCGCTACATCCGTAGAGTTCAGGAAAAACAAAATGACTGCATTGGACGACCTTACTTTTGCGCTTAAATTCAAATGTTGAATGGCAATTGAGGGGATCATGACTTGCAATTACCCTTGCAATCAAGCTTATGTGGAAAATGTTCACTAGCCCATTCGAATTACATGAAATTCTATTTGCCTTTTGTCTCTCCATGTGAGTAAGATGATATCTCGACAGTATTTTTAATCGGGAGGTTTCATAGCAGAGGTTAAAGTAGAAGGACTCAAATTTTATAGGAGAAACTAGCCGTGTCGTTTAAAACCTTTAACTTCCGCCAAATCTAAAAATGCTAACTATGGCGATTTAGAGAGGAAACTACTATAGTGCTACAGTGAGCTAAAGTACTGCTGCGGTTATGAATAGTATTGCTATAGTGCCGTCAATTGTACTGGTATGGTGCCATGAATTTGTGTAATAATGATCACTAACTCTAAATAAAGGTAAAATCTAATTAAAAGAATTGAGGATATAACTAATAAACCAATAAATTGAAATTGATAAATTGTGTAAGTGTTCATTGATTGTGGATACTCCACAACTGGTCAAGCTTCGCTTTATATAATCTTGCACAAATCCTTGCTTATTTTCAACTACACATCCTTATCCATAAGCAATTACGATCCCTTGAATATCCTCAGCTCAACCATTGGTCAAAAATTCTTATACAATCTGCACTTTATATCTTTTCGTAACATAATCGGTCATTTGCCATCATATGTCGATAACCGTCTTTGTCCATCATCACCTAGCAACACTTCCATCGGTAACATAATGTTGGTCTTACGTCAATGGTTTATTGATTAGTGACTAGACCTATCAATTACTCTTTCGACGACTCAGTACCAACACCATATCAATTTATAAGGACTTGAATTATTTTTCAGTGTCAACACTCCTAATTAACACACCTCTTTCTAAAAATTTATGGGCTAATAAAATATTATCAATTGCCCCTATCCTCTTCACTCCAAATATTCAATGTGAGATTTTGTTAATTTATTACCTTGCATGTGCACTAGATATTCTCCTATCATGTGTGAGTCTCTAAGGGTGCGAATGGTAACGTTTCTGTTCTTTTTTTGTTCTAGGGAATAGAAACAAAAAAACAGTGTTTCTGTTCCGGGGAACGGTTTTTGAACAAAAGAACGCGTTTGGTAACGTTTGTTCCGGGAATAAAAAATGAGTAGAAACACGTTTGGTTAAATTGTGTTCTTTTTTTGTTTCTTTTAATTTTTTAATATTTTTATTTTATTTTTCATTTTTTCCTTTATTTTTTATTTTTCTTATTTCGGCCGGTCACCGGCCTCCGGCGACCGGCCGACGGGGCTGGTAGCCTCGCCCAGATCCGGCGAGGTCGCCGACCCTCGACGGCGTCGCCGGCCCTCGATGGCCGGTCGCTGGCCATGGCCGAGGCCGGCGACCGGCGAAAGAAAAAAGAAGGAAAAAAAGAAGAAGAAAAGAAGAAGAGAAGAAGAAGAGAGAGAAGAGAACAGAAAAAGTGTTTCTTCAATTTTGTTTCTGGAACAAGAAACAACAATTTGTTGTTTCTTTTTTTTGTTCCTATTTCGTTCCGGAAACAAAAAAACAAAAAAAGAACAGAAACGCTTTTTTTGTTCCCGGGAACAAAATCCGTACAGAAGTGTTCCAGAAACACTTTTTTGGAGTGTTACCATGCACGCCCTAATAATTGTCAATTGATACTTGAGCTCCCCTTTTGAAAATTATTGCGTACTTTTATGTATCCCAAATGTCAAATGTGGCATTTCTTTTCATATGAGCACTTGATAAAAGAACACTTCAGAAGTTTTGTAGAAATTTTAAAAAAAATTATTATAATTATATCAATTCAATCTTTAATTTTTTTATCAATTTAATCTTAAATTTTTAGTGATAATAGTAATTTAGTTTATTCGATCAAATAGGATCAGCCTGCGTTGATGTGAATTCTGGATGGTTGGTGCCATCCTACTGACGTCGATGTGATAATTTTTTTATAAATTTTTTACTTTTTTAGAATTTTTCTTTTTCTTTTTATTTTTCCTTCTCTTTTTTTCTCTTCTTCCCCTTTGGTTCTTTTCTCGCAGTGGCCGGCGAGCCTCTGACCGGCGAGGCTCTAACGAGGCTCGCTGGCCCTTGGACAAGGGCCGCGAAGCCCTCGCCCGGCCTCACCCACCCTCGCCGGTGGCCTCGCCACGGCTGGCGAGGCTCGCCGGCCTCTCGAAGGAGGAGGAAGTCCCCTTTCCTCTCTCTTCCATAATCTCTCGCTCCTCAATCTGTCTTCTGCCTCCTCTTCTCGGTTAGCACCAGGAGCTCTCTCGATCTCCTCCATTGCATTCCATCCCCTCGAATCTATCTCTCCCTTCCTCTCTCTTCCATAATCTCTCGCTTTCGATTTCCCAAACCGTTCTCCAAGGACTCGCGGGTGGGTGGGTGCGTGTGTAGTTTTTTCCGTTTCGCCGAAATCGCGTTGCTTTCTTGGAACGGTTCCGCCTGTGATCCGAATTCTGCTCGCGTCCCTGCTTCAAGGCTCGATTCTCGTCCTGGGGTCGAATTTCCTCGTTCTGCTCTCGCTTTCTTCGCAATCCGCGGGCGAGGCCGCCTTCGCCAGTGGCAAGGCCCTGGCGAGGTCGCCGTCGAGGTTGGGCGAGGCCAGGCGACCGCCGGCGACGGTGAAGGCTTCGTGGCCCTCGCCCAGTCGCCGGCGAGCCTCGCTGGCCATGGCGGGGAAAAGAGTCCAAAGAGGGAGAAGAGAAAAAAGAAAAGAGAAAAGAAAATGGAAAAAATAAAAATAAAAAAATTCAAAAAAATATTATTAAAAATTATAATGTCAGGTTGACTGGACAGTCTGCGTCCACGTCAATTTTGACCGGTCAAATTTAGCCAAATAAATTAAATTAAAAAAATGAATGTTTAGAATTGAATTAATATAAAAAAAGTTATAACTAAATTATGTTAGATTTAAGATTTTTTTTAATATTTCTCATAATGCGATATAATCTTGAATTAAGGAAAGTCATCACTTAAGGAAAGTGATCACACCAAGCATTTGGTGAATTATTGGGCATGCTAGTATGATAAAATGTAGAGAAATTTTTTAAATGATTTGAAGTGAGACTATTCTTCTAATTGAGAATTCAAAGTGGACTTTTTGTTTGAAAGAAGCGCATGGAATAACAAAATTTGTTTCAAAATAGTCCCAAGCTTTGCTCTGGGCATTTACGTTGAAGAAATTTTTTATTTCTGTTTCTTCCTTTTCTTTTTCTTTTCTATTCACCATCTTCTTTTTCATCGACAGTGACAACTTGGGGTTGGAATGAGCGTTTGTGACAGGAATGTATCAATGAGCGATAAGAAGTGGCGTCTTGTGAAGGTCATGAAATATGAGAGAAGGCTCTTGAGGACGTGAATGGCGGTGGAGAGATAGAAGGAGAGGAGGTGGAGGAGATCGGAGAAAACCATTGAACTGGGTATGGCTGTGCTTCGATATGCGTTTCAGTTTTCAATCAAACCTCATTTTTGGCATTTGAAGCGTTCGCGATCGACGCGTAGATGAAGGAACAAAACTGTGAGAAATACACTCGTCATTGTTCTCTCTTTCTTTTCTTTTTTTTTTTTTTAATTTTCTGAACACAGGAGACGCACATGACGCTTTGATCGTACAAGAAAAGGACAACCATGGAGGAAGAGAGGACCACGTGATGTGTTCGGTCCTCATCATTCATCATTCTTAAATGTTCTTTTCACTTCGACATCTGTGGCCACGTGGGCCAATCACAAAAGTGACCCAAGAAAACATCCTTAAAATCTAGAGGCTAATTAAGAGGAAGGGATTGTTTTTGAAGTCTTGGTCAAAAAGGTAAGGGTTAAAGAAGTAAATTTGCCTCATTTTGGAAAAAGCAACCATCACAAGATTTCGTATATACCTAGCATTTCTGGTTCAACCTTCGGGGCAAGAGAAGAATTCGAGCTTACTTTAGGAGGTGAGGGCTTGTGCTTGCAGTGGAGAAATCACGCTAGTAAGAAAATCACCGAGATGCTCCTTTTTGTTTTGAGTTATTTACTTTGCTGACTCTAGGTTGAGGCATGAAGGTAATCCTCCAACTGTATTTCTTTTCGAGATTCGGACATGACTTGATTTATTTCAATAAAATTTATTCTGAAACGCAATACTCAATATAGTAAATTTCATCTCTACATTGCTCCTCTAGAAAAGCCCACCTTCATTTTCTTGTTTATTAAAATTTGGCAGGATGGAAAACATTTGAGTTTTACTTGTTCGCATGACACTACATCGTCTAAAGCATTCAGATTCACAAATTACTTTTTCATCTTTTTGGGGGCAAGAGAAGAAGTAAAGCTTTGTTTGGCTTGTGCTTGAAGAGGAGAAACTGCATTGGTAAGAAACACCACACTGATCTTGAGAAATCACTAATACACTTCTTGTTCTGAGATATTTGCTTTGATGAGGTTAAGGTGTGAAGCTAATCGCCCAACCGTATTGCATTCCAAGATTTGGAGATGACTTGATCTGTTTCAAGGTAACTTATTCTGAAACACAAAACTCATTATAGTAAATTTCATCTCTACATTGCTCCTCCATAAAAGCCCCACCTTCATTCTCTAGTTTATTATAATTGATGGTATGAAAAATATTTGAGTTTTACTTGTTGCGCAGTACAAATTCACATATTACTTTTTCATCCTTTGGGGCAAGAGAAGAAGTAAAGCTTTGTTTGGCTTGTGCTTGAAGAGGAGAAACCGCATTGGTAAGAAACACCATGCAAATCCTAAGAAATCACCGAGATGCTCCTTCTTGTTCTGAGATAGTTACTTTGATGACTACAGGTTGAGGCGTGAAGCTAATCCTCCGATCGTATTGCCTTTTGAGACTCATACATGACTTGATCTATTTCAAGGTAACTTATTCTAAAACACAAATCCCATTATAGTAAATTTTATCTCTATATCGCTTCTCTAGAAAAGCCCCACCTTCATTCTCTAGTTTATGATTGATTAGATGAAAAACATTTGAGTTTTTCTCACTGCATAACACTTTACATCCTTTAAAGCGTATAAATTCACATTACTTTTTAAAAATAATCGTCCCACATATTGCTTTTTTTTCTTAATACATTTATTCTATTCAGAACCAATTGGTATGAACTGTTAGTTTGTTTGGATATGGTGGAATCACATACCAATCCTCACTCTAGAGCAGTTCTCGAAACATTTACCTTTGACCTCTGGAATAATCGACTTTAAAAGGTGGATAGGGGAGAATTTTTACTTAAGGGACCTCAACTTTGGTTCTCGTATCTATGCACAAAAATTCCTTTACTGGATGAGCTCGCTCTTAATTTATTAGAGCTTTCATCCGATGATGCCAAAGTAAACTGCAAGGGTATATGAAAGTTATATCCACGGGAATTTGGACATCGTTGCTCTAACCCTGCTTTGTCCTTTATACTATGTGAGAGGATCCACAAACGGATTACTGATTTGGAAGTGCGTCGAAAGAGAGATTCATAACTATGAGCCGTCAGACTAGCTGTATATTTTCATTCATAGACTAATTAATAAATAAATTCATTTTAGTATGAGAAAATATATATGGCGATGAAGTAATTAATAATAAAATATTAATATTTTCCCACACATTTTTAAGTGAGAAAGGGGCATCCAATGGAGAGCTAATGTAAATTATTGCTCATTAATAATAAAATAAAATAAAAAGTGTCCTTATTAAATGGGATGGGTTTGCGGATAACCTCTTAGCTCACGGGACCACACCACCCCATAATTTCCTGTATGAATACATTGACTCTAATGTACGTATCGATTCCTTTTTTGCCAAAGACCTAAGTGCCGAGTACAGCGTCATTTAGTGAAAGACCAAATATGAGACAACGTCTATTAGCAAAAGACCAATTTGAAAGCATACTTCTTTCGATTGCCGAAGGTTGACCATAGCATTACTCGGTTCGAAAGTTTCCTCACGCCTGCGAGTTCCAATTGCAAAGAAATTGTGATTTTTTTCCTTGGGCACACGCTTCATAACTCCTTTCATGATGGAACGTTTCTCCAACCTAATGAAAACTAGTATTGCAGAATACTTTTAAAGTGTCTAAAAAATTTAAGTTGATTTCCACATTCAACCCCCCATGTATTACGATACATATCTGTTCATCTTTTAGGAACAATGAACACGAGTTTTCCTCATCTCTTCCAACAAAACGCTTTCAAGAAGTATTTGATAAGTCCCAGTGTACATCAATGCGGTATTTTACATTTATTCATGTGGATTAGTTGACTTTAAAAATTTAGGTACCCCGTGATTTTTATAACAAAAATATTAGATAAGGACAAATCAAAATAATCATTTTCTTTATCTAGGACGAGGATTCCTAGATGAAAATTCCGAATGGTTAACATTTTGTATAATATTAAAGGGGACAAAAATGATCCCCTTTTCACATGTCTTCTAAAAAAGCACTTACTCTTAATATAGACATGGAGATGGTTTTGTTATCTTTTCTATCCAAATAAACCTACGTGGCAACCAATGTGATAAACACCGCTTGCATGTAAGCAGGATCGGTCGTTTTTTTATCGCTAGAAAATGAGAAAAAGAAAAATTGTTCAATTTTTTTTTGAAAATATTATATGATTGCTAATTCAGTTTTAAATCTTATAATTTTATCAATTTTTTTATAAACCTTTTAATGATTTTTCAATGTAGTCCATCTAGTCATTTGTCACTGAAAATCACAAACATGAACGATTTTTATAAATTTTATTCATTTATTTTATTTATTTCCTTTATCGAATTTCCACCTTGCAATTGGTGGAGAAAGAAAAAAAGAAAGAAAGGAAAAGGAAAGGAAAATGGAAACTTGAAAATTTTAAATAAAATTATAAAAATTATTCATGTCAGCATTAATTTTGTTATGTAAAACAGTCAACGTTGATTGGACTATCATGTTAGTGATTTTCGATTATAGAAATCACACAAGTGACGCTAGTTATTAGGGGTGAGCGGTTCCCGGTTCCTTACAGGTTCCTCATTTTTTGGAACCTGGAACCTACCCTCGGGTACAGGTTCCTCATTTTTTGGAACCTGGAACCTACCCGTCAAAACCGAGAACCTAGAACCTACCCTGTCACAGGTTCCGGGGTCGGTTCCAGTTCCAACAGGTTCTTTTTTTTTTTTTTTTTCATTTTTAGTTAAAAAAATGAAAATGAATGCAACAATAATAAACAAACTTGTCATTCATTGAAGATAATATAACACAAACAGCAAACAGCATTTTAGAAGTAATAAACAAGCTGTCATTTGAACAACACACTTCATTCTAAATGATCTTTGCCTTAATCAAATCGAAAGTTTCTTGCTGTGCTCGGAACTAACGTACCCTGTCTCCAATTGGATTGAGTATCCCATCTCTAAAAGCTGAAAACATCAGCAAACATAACTTAGCACCACCAAAATTAAAAAAGAGAAGACCCAAACAACTAAAACTTCCAGATATGCTAAGAAGGGTTACTTACGCACAGTGACAGAGCCATGCTGCTTTTGCTGCACAGGATAACTAAACAGCTTAATAACTCGGCATGCTGACGTTCAAATTAGGAATGCGCATCAGGGGTTGATAAGGATATACTTTAGTCTTTTGAGGAAGAGCGGCACCCCAGGTAGTTTAGCCTGTATCTCCTCAAACATTTTATCCACTCTAACAACTGGAGGGGCTCTTCTGAATTGGGGGCTTTCCTCAAACACATCAAAAGGTTGTTCGGTGAGCTGCATCATTGATGGTCACGGACTATTCATTAGCTTATCGGAAGATGTTGCATTATAATTGACACACAAGATATAAGAAACACAATTAACAGGGCAATCAGGGGATAAAAGAGGTGTCTATCAGTCATCAAGGAAAATGTTGCAGCAGACAGGATATAAGACTCACAAGTCCTTTCATTTCAGCTAATCTAGTCAGGTCTCTTATAAGCCCACGCATGTCACACCGAGCAAAGAAGTTCACCACAGCCCATTTCTGTATCTTAGCTGGCTCAACAAATTTCTGCAGAAGAGTGAAAAGATAGCATAAACAGACTTATTGAACACAATAATTGGTGGCAGATAATTCAAATAACCTTATTCTGAAAGCTCCACCGTCCATTGCGGGGGAAGAAATTCTCTCCATTGCCCACGTTTAGCTGGGAAGGAAGCCACATAAGTTTGTGTTATTGCAGATGATTGTCTAACAGTCCATTGCAAACAAACAGAATTTCTTTTTTTTTCTTTTTTTTTTTATCCAGCAAACAAAATGCAAAAGGGAAACTAGCAGTGGCACCTTAGGAGCCGGTAGAACACGGCCTTCAACTTGAGTAAAGCTATTGCTAATTGTTATACCGCATGAACGCAGCATAGGTTCAGAATCATAGTTGCTACGCTCCAATCTGATCCTTCACTTGAAACTGATAAGTCCAGTCCTGTTCCAGATCATGAAATCCTTTGGCTGCTTCCTCACATACATGCTTTTCGAGATGGAGTTTGAACCATACTCTAGATTCCAAATTCATCAGGACTGCAGACTTTGTAGACTCTTTAGCGCGATTAAGTTGCACTTGAGTAACTGCCAAAAAGAAAAAATTTCAATTAGTGTCAGGGCACACTAGAAACAAAATAACAAGAATGGCACATTGAAGAAAATAAACAGATGCAGCATGAACCTTGTCCAGGTGTTGCCAGTGCTATTAATTCTTCAGCAGCCACATCAACGGCTTTTGCCACAAAGTCAGAGCTCTGCTAACCAAATTTAGAAGAAAATGATAAGCTCAGAAGTAATTAGCAAAACACTAAAAGTTTGTCACTGCCAGTAACTTTGTCAACACCTAGTCAGTGGCACTCCATGCTGACAGAAGTTAAAAAGATTAAAGTTCGAATTTACCATAGGTTTTCATGTTTTAACCAATATCAAGCATCAGGGACCCCATTCACTCTTTTCTTATGTCTCTGGTCAGTGCCAAAACCAAAATGCACGAACCTGAAGCTAACCCTAGAATTGTTTCCACATGGAAAATCAACTTCTACCCCACAATCGCATTCTCAAAATTATCATTATATATCCTTCCCAACCCAGCAATACAAGTCTGTCATGAAGAGTGACGAATCGAGCAAAGAGAATACAACACAAATGCTCAAGAGCTTAAAAAGAACGATGCAGAGAGAGAGAGCTTACGGTCTTTGCCACCGCGAACGCTGCCTCTAGTGGGATGATACATGGTTCCACGCGAGGTCCTCCGAGCCGACAAAGATGGGGATGCGGTCGTCTTCTTCGCCGGCTTCTTGTAGACGAGCTTTACCCGGAGATGTAGGTCTTGCCGGAGAGGAACTCGTCGAGGGACTTGAGGCCCGACTCCGTGTGGAGATTCGTCGAGGAACTCGTCGAGGGCGAGCACGGAGCATAGTGAGCAACGTCGGGCAGAGACAGAGAGGAAGTGCGAAGTGAAAGTGGGAACTGAGACTAGGGTAAATTAATTTGGGGCTTAACCTAACAGGTTCTGGGTTCGGGCGGAGGTGGTGACGGTTCGGAGCAACAACGGCCTGGACGGCCGAGCAAGCGGCAGCAAGAGGTGGTGACGGTGGCTTGGGGACGGCGGCGGTGCCTCACGGCGGCGCGGACGGCAAGACAGCTCGTCGGGCTAAACGGTGAGACGGCTTGTCGGACGAGCAGTGGGTGGTGGGGGTTCGGTGGCCAAGAGGTGGTGGTGAGTAGGGCGTGGGGCGGCGGTGTGGTGGTGGGTGAAGCAGCAACCGGCGAGAGGAAGGAAGAAGAAGAAGAAGAAGAAGAGGTGGGAGGGTTCGGCTGAGAGAGGAGGAAAGAGGAGAGAGAGAGAGAGAGGGGAAAAGAAAAAAGTGGGGGGCAGGAAGTGACAAGTGACGTGAGGAGGAAAAAGGGGAGAAAAGAGAGAGAGGAAAAGAAAGGAAAATGGGGGAAAATTGAAGAGGGGGGGAAATTCGAGCGAAAGGGATTAGGGTTTTTTTATTTTTTAACTTTGCCGGTTCCGGTTCCTCAGGTTCCGGTTCCTATGGGAACCGGAACCAGAACCGGGAACCGCCGGTTCCTGGAAAAAGAGAACCGGGAACCGGAACCGGTCCTCTTAGAACCGGGAACCGAACCGGAACCTCCTCCGGTTCGGTTCCGGTTCCCGGTTCTACCCGGAACCACGCTCACCCCTACTAGTTATCACCATCGAGAATGCTTGCAAGACTTGCCTCAATCAATCTCTCAGCCTCAGTAATGACTCCTACGACAACAAAGGCAAGCTCGCGCTCGCTCCTCTTGAATCGCCCACCCTAACCCTCTCCTTGTATATTTAAATCGGCAGCGCACTGAGGGAAAATCTTCCACATCTTCTGAAACTGTTTGACTAATGCTCTCTCTCGTAGGTATAACGTCCAATTTATAACGTTTTTTTCCCTTCAATCATTTCTCTTGTTCGCTATATTTTGCTTTTGTGTTTGCATCTTTCTGCAAATCGAAAAGAAGAAAGAGAAGGAAACTGTGACATTTGGTTTTACTTCAAGATTCTGTTACTCTTTTTCTTTTCGTTTCTCTTCGATAAAAATCATTTTGTTTTAAGTTCAAAATCATCTTCTTTTTGCCTTCTACAATAATAAAAAATCGTCAAGTTAGCTTACCACGCGAGTGCCATTTGCCATGTAGGTTAGTTGGAAAAGATGATGGTGGCGATGTTCATTCGTCAAGAAAAAATACTTGCTTTCTTTTATGTAAATACATGCTTTTTTTCTGGAGTTGGCCCACCAAATATGTGAGAACTTTAAATGGCATTTCAACCCACCGAGGCCATTGAAACCCAGCCCTCTATGTTAACAACTTGTTTTTCCAAGTGGCGTTAGCATGGTCAATTAAAAACATGAAAAAAGAAAAAGAAGTGTCGTCTCTTTCCGCGAGAATGAAGAAAGAAAGAGAACATTAAGATGGTCACTATTGACTGGTCGGAAACGACCGACTCCATCTAGACTGCGGTCGAAACATATATTTAGGGGGATTGAGATATTTGGTGATATATGTCTCTCTGTCATTTCCTTATGATATTTCTCAACCAATCAATTTCTTTTTATAGCAAGACAAATGTCGATAAGTTGTGATTTTTTGTTGCCGTTGTTTTGCTTTGTCTTCCTCTGATGATCATTTGCAATTATTTATCCGAATAAGTTGGACAGAACTATATGATGAATTTTGTCCTCATCATTTTCCCCTAATTTTATACATTTCTCAACTTTATTCGTTGATGAAAATGGAACATGAGTATCTGAGTTGCATGAGAGAGAGAGAGATTTTGAACATTGTAAAAATTACCTCGAGCCGTCCTATTACTATTAAGATGAATAGAATAGTTATATTAAAAAATGAACAATCTAAGTAAATTAGTATTTATGGACCAAACTTACAAACTTAAAATTATTACAAAATTTAATCCATCATAGTTTAAAAGACGATGGGAGGAGCTATGTTGATAGTGAGAAACAAAAAGTACGGTTAATTAACCATTAATTATTTTTCTCTCATAGAAGAATATTTTAGTCAATTAATAATAAACATGAAAGGTGAAGAGAAAACATGAGAGAGAAAAAAGAGGATGAATTGATGATTGACCCTTTCTTTAATCATAAATTGATATTTTGGTCAATTTATAGTAGAATGTGTGTATCAAGCTAAAGTATAGATAAAAATAACCCCACCCTTTTTTTGCTTAATATAAAGTAAGAATATATAGACTTTATCACCCGTGGTGGTGGCGTAGGTGATTGAGCAAGGGAACTTTTCACGAGAGGTCTCGAGTTCGATCCACGGCGTCGTCGTTGCTTAAGTGCTAGCCGCGCCTTACTCGGGACACGTGGGTGGTGGTTTCTCACGTGTCTCCCGAGGGTTTACTCCGCCGCGAAATGGCGCACGGGGGTTCCCTGGGTCACCAAAATATATATATATATATATATATATATATATATATATATATATATATATATATATATATATATATATATAGACTTTTATTCAATGCGATGTTCTCGTTTAATTTAGAATTTCCACTTTTAAAGTAGCCAGTTCCAAAAATTCTCTTTTTAATTTATAGGGGTCATGGCATATGCCGTGTGCGCAGAATTGATTATAATCCTCCACATAGAAAATATTAAGGGTGCGTTTGGCTGCATCCTATTTCTGTTCCTGCAAGGGAACTTTTCACGAGAGGTCTCGAGTTCGATCCACGGCGTCGTCGTTGCTTAAGTGCTAGCCGCGCCTTACCCGGGACACGTGGGTGGTGGTTTCTCACGTGTCTCCCGAGGGTTTACTCCGCCGCGAAATGGCGCACGGGGGTTCCCTGGGTCACCCAAAAAAAATATATATATATATATATATAGACTTTTATTCAATGCAATGTTCTCGTTTAATTTAGAATTTCCACTTTTAAAGTAGCCAGTTCCAAAAATTCTCTTTTTAATTTATAGGGGTCATGGCATATGCCGTGCGCGCAGAATTGATTATAATCCTCCACATAGAAAATATTAAGGGTGCGTTTGGCTGCACCCTATTTCTGTTCCTGGGAACAGAAATTTCTGTTTTTTTGTTCCTGGGAACAAAAAAGGAACAGAAACGCGTTTGTGTGCGTTTCTGTTCCTTTTTTGTTCTTTTGTTCCCAGGAACAAAAAAGAAACAGAAACAAGAAACACAAAAAAGTTGTTTCTTGTTTCTGGAACAAAATCTAGAAATACTTCTCTTTTTTCTTTTTTTTTCTTTTATTCTTTTTTTTTCTTTCTTTTTTCTTTGGCCGGTCGCCAGCCTTGGCCATGGCTGGCGACTGCCGGCGACCGGCCAACGAGGGCCGGCGGCCTCGCCCAGCCACGGCGAGGCTCGCCGGCCCCTGGCGAGGCCGAGCCTGGCCGTGGCTGGGCGAGGCTCGGCCTTGCCCGGCCACTGCCAGGTCGGCGTCGCCTGGCGGTGGCCCGGCGAGGCCGAGCCTCACCGGCCGCTGGGCGAGCTCGGCCTTGCCGGATCTGGGCGAGCTCGAGCTCGCCCAGCCAAGGCGAGGCCGAGCCTCGCCCAGCCACGGCCAAGCTCGGCCTCCCCGGGGGCCGGCGAGGCCGAGCTCGCCCAGCGGCCGGCGAGGCTCGGCCTTGCCCGGCCACCGCCAGGTCGGCGTCGCCTGGCGGTGGCCCGGCGAGGCCGAGCCTCGCCGGCCGCTGGGCGAGCTCGGCCTTGCCGGATCTGGGCGAGCTCGAGCTCGCCCAGCCAAGGCGAGGCCGAGCCTCGCCCAGCCACGGCCAGGCTCGGCCTCCCCGGGGGCCGGCGAGGCCGAGCTCGCCCAACGGCCGGCGAGGCTCGGCCTTGCCCGGCTACCGCGAGGCCGAGCCTCGCCGTGGCTGGGCGAGGCCGCCGGCCAGTCGCCGGCCATGACCGAGGCGACCGGCCAAAGAAGAAAAAAGAAAAGAAAAGGAAAAATAAATAAGAAAATAAGATAGAAAATAGAAAAATAAAATAAAAATATTAAAAAAATAAAAGAAATAAAAAAATTATACAAATTTACCAAACGTGTTTCTATTTATTTTTTGTTCCCGGAACAAGTTTACCAAACGCGTTTTTTTGTTCAGAAATTGTTCCCAGGAACAGAAACACTTTTTTTTATTTCTGTTCCCTGGAGCAATTTTTAAACAGAAACACAACCAAACGCACCCTAAGTGGTCCCGAACCTCCACGTCTGCCACTTTTCCATCTCGCTCTGAAACGCTTTCACCAACGCAAGTTCATCGTCTTCATCGAGCATCAGCCACGGGGAAGAGAATAGACAAAACCCTGCTGAATCACCTGTTCCCACACCCTCCCCCTCGTCGCCTTCCCACTCCTTCTCGTGTCCTCCTCCTCCACCGACTTCGAGTTCACCATCTCTCTTCCCCCCCGGCTCCTCCTCCACCCTCTGCGTCACCTACGAGCTCTTCTACAAGGGCCAGCTCCTCCCCCTCCACCCCCGGCCTTTCCATGGTCCGTACCCTCCTCGCCTTCTCCTCCACCTCCCACTCCGCCACCACCCCCTCCGGCGGCTCCTCCGACCAGATCTGGCCGAAGGACGCCGACGACGGCCATGGATGACCATCGGCGTCGTTCGCGAGCCGGTCGTCCGGATCTGGATCTGGAGAACAGCCCGTCGCCGGGTCGGGTGCCGGTTGGTGGGCCGGGAACGGGTGGCCAAGTTCTCCGACTTCTTCATCTTCGGTGGCTCTTGAGATCCGCAAATGGTCTCCCAACCGCATTGATACATGAAAAAATCGTTGCACGCCGTTAATGGTGTTTCGAAATTAGACGGGAAATAAGCAGATGGGAGAGAAATCTGAAAAATGAGCTCACCTGGACACGTGGCGAGATCCTGGAGGACCCAATATTTGAAAAATGGGCCCACTCAGAGAAGTGGTAAGGGTCAGGAGCACCCACGATTTTTCTATTCAAATCCAGATGGCGGATGGTAGAAACATCCAATGATCCAAACATGTACCAGCAATCAAATGTTATTTGTTCACCAAATTATTAGAAAGGACTTCTTGTTTTCCTGAAAAATCCCGAAAATGAAAGAAATGTTTTAAGCTTTAAAATATAGAGAAAAAGTTCTAAATAATTCAAACTATCAATGCTCAAAAGAATCGATAATAATATGCATATCATGTTTCTTCTCATGCTTTGGATTTAAATTGGAACACACTTGGACTCTCTCTGCGTGGAATTGTGATGGAGACTGCAAAATTCGTTGGAGCCCTCGAAGAGTCGTCCCCGATGTCAAGAAACATAAAACAAAGAAAACAAGGACAACAGAAAATGAAAACCAAAAGGAAAGAATTAGCCTTCTATTGCACGTGGTTAACCAAGTAACGTGCTGCTTGTCCACGTACGATCATCTGCAAATTGTCCATGTAGTCCAGTAACGTGTTGCTTGGGTGCACCGAGTGCAGTAACTGTACATTTTTATTTTTATTTTGCATGCTCTGCTGTGCTCTCCTCTCTCTCTCTCTCTCTCTCTCGTCTTTGGTTTTGTTTCGTTGTTCGCAATTTTTTTTTTTTACCACTCGCAAGTGATTAGTTCTGTTATGTTCAGTTTCCTTTGCACAGATTTGTTTAAGCAAATTAATCATAGGAGGCAACAACAAAAGAAACAAAAGAGGAGGGAAAAGGAATTTCTAGACATTAAAGAAGAAATTATGGCCGGGACACTTGCTACCTCCGTTGCATCGAATCTTGTGTCGAAACTAGGTGAGTACCTATTTGCTCCCATTGGACACCAATTTGGATACATGTTGTGCTACAAGAGCCACGTCCAAGATCTCGAAAATGGAGTCGAGAAGCTAGAGAATGCGAGGAAAAGGGTGCAGAGCTCTGTCGATGAAGCTGTATATGATGGAAAACATATACACACTGATACTAAGAAATGGTTGGATAGCGTGGAGAATAAGATTAATGAAGCACAAAATTTGTTAAAACAAGGTGAAAGTGCAAAAGATGCTTGCTTCCGTGGGTGGCTTCCCAACCCCATGGTGCGCTATCCAATTGGCAAGAAGGTGAAGAAAATGACTCAAGTCATTCAGGGACTTCATGGTGAAACCGCAAATAATAACTTCTGGAAGGTCTACTATGAGAGTACTCCAACAGGAATTGTCACTGCTCCCACCTCCGCTCCAAGACCTGTTGACAAGAAAGAAGATGTCCTGGAGTCAAGGGCTAAAATTACGGAGGAAGTAATGAAGGCTATAGCTGATGACAAGCTCCGTGTGATTGGGGTGTATGGGCCAGGTGGGGTTGGCAAGTCGAAGCTCCTGGAGGACGTTGAAAGGCGATTGAAGAAAGAGAAAGTGTTCGACGTGGTTGTCATGGCAAATGTATCACGCAATCCAGACCTAAAAATAATCCAGGGAGAAATTGCTGACGCACTTGGCCTACAACTAATGAATGTGGAAACTGCTCGAGGGAGAGCAGATCGTTTGCGTCAGAGGTTAGAGTGTGGTCGTGAGAAAAATATGCTCATCATTTTGGATAATTTGTGGAAGAAACTAGAGTTAAAGGATGTTGGAATCCCTTGCAGCGATGATAATAAAATAAGAGGCTGCAAGTTATTGCTATCGTCTAGACATCGAGATGTTTTGCGTGTTGACATGGGCATTGACCAAGAATTCCGACTCAATGAGTTAAATCATGGGGAAGCACGAAGACTTTTTGAAAGGACAGTGGAGGATAGAGTTAACAATATTGATTTTAATCCCTTGGTGGATGGAGTGGTCAAGAATTGTGGTGGCTTGCCTCTTTTGATTCTATCGGTGGCAAAAAGGTTGAAGCATGGAGATTTGGCTGAATGGAGGGATGCTTCGACCAATATAGAATTGTCGGATGCAAAGTCAATAGTGGAACTAAATTACAAGGACTTAAAAGATGAAAGGATCAGATCATTGTTCTTGGTTTCTGCTCTAGACTCGGGAATAGTTCTCATGAGGTGTACCCTTGCATACTGCATGGGTTTGGGTTTATATAAAGAATTCAAGACCATCGAAGACGCCAGAAATAGGTTGATTATGGATCTGCATAGCCTACAAGACTCTTCTTTGTTACTAGATAGTGATGACATGGAAGAGCTCAAAATGCATGACATATTTGTTGATGTGGCCATCTCTATTGCTTCCACTCAATGGAACGCCTTGGTTGGGAGGGAGGATTATGGGTTTAAAAAATGGTCAAAGGATGAGCTCAAAAAATGCACCACCATGTCCTTCCCTTTTGTAGGCATTGATGAGCTTCCTGAAAAATTGGATTGCCCAAACTTAAGAATGCTTCTGTTTTACGAAGACAACCCGTCTCTCAAAATTCCTGCGTCATTTTTTGAATCTATGAAAAAGCTCCAAGTCTTGGACTTTACTAGCTTATCTTTCACCTCTCTACCTTCGTCTATTGAGTACCTTGAAGACCTCAAGTCGCTATGTCTAGATTACTGCCATATGGAGGATGTGACTATTCTTGGAAAGTTGAAAGGATTGCAGTTCCTAAGTTTATATAGATCTGCAATTACTCGGCTGCCCAAAGAAATAGGTGAACTAATAGAATTGAGGTTTTTGAACTTGACAGGGTGCACTAAGCTCAAAATTATCGAACCTGGAGTGCTTGGAAGATTGGTAAATTTAGAAGAGCTGTCTATGGAATACAGTTTTGATCAGTGGGAGGCTGAGGATGAAGTAACGCGAAGCAACGCCAGCCTGGCTGAGTTGAAGAACATGAAAAAGTTGAGCACTTTAGACATTGCCATCCCTCATTCTGCCTATCTCCCAAGAGATCTGCCATTTCAGAAACTAAACAAGCATAAAATCCAAATCGGGGGCGTTTGGGATTGGTCGGGTAAAAACACAGAATCTAAAATTTTAAAGCTCGAGCTGCATTCAGGCAATCTTCTTCTTGAAGAGTGGGTGTCAAAGTGTTTACAGAAAACGCAAGATCTCCACTTGGATGGATTGCAAGATGGCATCGATAGCATTCACGATTTGTGCATCGAAGGATTTGAGGCATTGAAGCATCTTCACGTACAAAATAGCTCCTCATTTCAGTATGTTGTTCACTCTACAGAGAATGTGCAGTGCACTGCATTTACGAGATTGGAATCTCTGTTTCTCGAGAATCTGAACAACTTGGAAAAGATTTGTCGCGGCTGTCTTGCCCTAGAATCCTTCAGCAAATTAAAGATTGTGAAAGTGGACAACTGTGGTGTAATCAAACATTTGTTTCCTTTGTCCATGACGAGAATATTATTGCAGCTCGAAGAGATTAAAATAAGCAGATGCCACTTGATGCAGCAAATTGTCGCAGATGCCGAGGCTGATGAAGAGGGAGATGAAATAGATGATGTTCTTCAAGTGAAGTCATGCAATTTGCGTAGGCTGACATTACAAAACTTGCCAGAGATGACGAATTTCTATAAAACTGCAGACCATTCGGTTGATTTCTTTGACGGGCAACAGGTATATAATTTGTTTTTGAGAGTTTGTTCTCCAGAATAATTAAGACAAACAATAATTTAATTGTTTAAAATGGAATTGCTATGTGATATGTAAATACATAAAACATTTATACGTTAGTTGAAATTGCATCTCGCTTAATTTGTGTTATGTTATCAACGAAGTTAAAGAACGCGGTTCGATGATAGGTTTTTTCAATTATGTAGAAATTCATCGTTGCTTAATGGTAATATTGAATATGTATACACATATATTTATGGATATATTGATAAGTTGAAGGAACTATACATGACCTATATAATTTTTATGACCTTTATTTAATAATGAATGGACTTATGTAGAATCCTATTATATCTGCTTGATTAAAGTGAAAGAAAGAACTAAAGAAATTTCAATAGGTGAATTTAACTATTTCTGACCAAAAAAAAAAAAAAGGTAACTACAGTGACTATGCGTCAAATAACATCCAAATCAATTAGTTAAACTTTTTTAATTTTAAACGTAAGTGCATTAGCGTTAGAGTAGTTGAGAACTTGAGAGGATTAATTTTTTTCCCCAAATGATTGTGAAGAGTTGTGGTAGGTGAAGGGACCATCGTGGAATTGTGGTTCAACCCAAAGTTCCATTATCAAATGAACAATTTTGAATGGTCATATTATATATTGAGTTAAATTTTCGAGATCATATTGCATAATGGGCCAAATTTTATGGATTATTTGTGTCATTATCCTATCTAGTGATAATGCTCGTGCTTGGTCTTGATTTTTATGCATGTATTTTTTGTTACTGGTGGGTCTGCACAATAAATTAGGCCCAGCCTAAGGGTTCGGCCTAGTCTAGGCCCTTGTCGCCCCAAATTCCTATTGGTCCGTCAATGATCCATGTTGAGTCATTCTTACTTTCATTTTGAATTTTCGCTTTTGCTTCCGGCATTCAATATTTCATTTGATTAAACATTAACTAACTTTTTTTGTTCTAATTCATGTAATCTATGGACTTTTGGTGGTGATCAAATCTACCACAAATCTTTATTCTTACCACTTTTCTAATATTACTAGTAGAATTTTTGTGTCCTGCACACGTTTAAATTTATTGTTTTCCTAATAATATAGTTTTTGAAAGTATTAATTAGAAACACGTCTAGCATTCTATTGCTTCAATTTAACAATTCCGTCAAGTGTTCTATCAGTATTAAAAAAAATGGAAACCTTTTTTAAATTATTTTTAAAATGATAATTTTCATGTGAGCCACACCTCAAAAGCATGATGCTCGACTAAAATCATTTGTTGAATTAAGTAATTCATTTTCTTGGCTACATAAATAAATTTTGCCAAATGATTTTGCTCTTTATTGAGGAAGCGCATCTTAGGTATAGATAAATTAAATCCTTTAATGAAATTGACTTTTATGCCCATATTGTGCGGTTGTGGTCAGTTCATGGTCTCTTGGCCGAGCATGGATCTTACAGTGATGAACACTTTTATTTTTTTTTCTACTTTCAACCACCGTGGCATGTATTTCGCATACTATGTTAGAAATAATGGATCCTATAGTGCTATGCATGGGGGCAACAACATATTCAGTTTAATATGGTATTTCTCGTAATTTACAATAACTTTTTACTTTTCAATCTTTCGATAAGAGATTTTTTTTTAAGACTTTGGAAAAAAATGCCAGGCTCAAATTACACCTGTAAATCAATTGAAGTATAGTTTTTCTCTGTTTGTTAATTTAGTTCATGACTATTCAATATAAAATAATTCGTTTTGAGGTATTATATAAAATCATAGTCTATGAATTTTTAATCAATTGAGCCTATGCCATGAATTTGGAAAATTTAGGTAGAAAGCGCATAATCTGTGGATAAATTTAATAACCCCGATCATTCAGGGACTATAAATTCACTCTTATTATTGTATGTTCAATAAAGTCCAAAAAAATAAAAGCTGAATGATACGTGAGTGTAAAGTTGATGAATTCTGAAGACAAATAAGGCAAATTCAAAAATCACTACTCTGTTTTTTCTTCCATTATCTCTAAAGCTATTGTATGAGTTCATTTACTTTATTATTATTATTTCATAGCAAATTGTATTTCTAGATAAAAGCATTGTTATGAGTTAATGTGGGATTACTCACCCCTTGCAGATAACAAAGCTACAGAATTTGGAAGCCATAACCATTGAAAGATGTCAGTTAATACGGGAAGTATTTGACCTTGAAGGATTGACAGCCAATGGGGAAGTTGAGATTTTGTCACAATTGAGGGAATTAATCTTAAGTGACTTACCAAGTTTGGGACGGATATGGAACAAAAATCCACAAAAAATATTGTGTTTTCAAAATTTAAGGGCACTAAAGGTGCAAAACTGTGATAACTTGAGGTTTCTTTTTTCTTCTTCCATGGCTAAAGCACTCGGGCAAATAAAAGAAATAGAAATAGTGAATTGTAAATTGATGGAGGAAATTATTGATGTGCAAGAAGAAGAATTGGAGGAAGCTACAACCACCGACGCTTTAGAGTTTCCTCTATTAACCTCCTTGTCTCTTGAAGAATTGCCAAATCTCATGACATTCTCTTATGGAATGCGGTGTATTCGTTGTCCATCCCTAGCAAGATTGACAATATCTCAGTGCGCCAAAATGATGACATTCTCTTCATTCGAAGGAAAGCAACAGTCAATGGCAACAGATACTAGTTTACAACAAGCATTTGGTTGTATCCACACTGTCTCATCCTTGCCTAGCTTCTTCAATGAAAAGGTAAGCATCTATAGTATATTTTTGTTTATTATTCTTCTAGTTCTAGTGAGTAAGGCAATTTAGTAGAAATTGGATCATTATTCTGTACTAGAAGTTTGGCAGATCGCGGTGGAAAAAGTAACTTGCTGCTGGTCATTCCCAAAGTTGCCCCCGCATTCCAACATAATAAAATTCTGTAAGAAAAATTTCAGTAATTCTACATATAACATGATTTTACGCAGGTTCATTTTCCAAGCCTGGAGGAATTGAAGTTTTCATCCATGTGCCAATTAAAGAGGATATGGCACAATGAAATCCCTGGACAGTCCTTCTGCAAACTTGCATCCTTCACTATTGAATTTTGTGAAAATTTGTCACATGTTTTTCCATCAAATTCAATAGATATGTTGCAGAGCCTGAGTAACATTGAGGTGGTCAGGTGTCCCTCCTTGGAATCATTATTTGAACCGGTAAGTCTCAGCTCGGAGAAAAGGCAAAATCCATTGGTCCACTCTCCATTAAAAAAAATGAAGTTGTTGAATCTACCAAGGCTGGCAGACATTTTGAAGAGTGACTGCAAAGTAACCTTCACATTTCCTAGTCTGATGGAAGTGAACGTGAGCCGTTGTCATAATTTGTCATATCTCTTCTCAAGTGCCATGGCCAAAACTCTTCATGAACTTGTAGTGCTTGATGTTTCCTGTTGCAATAATCTGCGGGCCATAATTGTGATGGAAGAAGGAAAAGGGAAAACTATAGAGACATTCAAGTTCCGTCATTTAATCAAACTCAAGCTTGATGACCTTAAGAGTTTGATTTGCTTTAGTTCAGAGAGTTGTGCTGGTGATGGGTTATATCCTCTATTTGATGAGAAGGTATCATATCCTGATTTATCTGATGTGTTATTTTTCTTTGTTTTTAGTGCTTTGACCCTATGCAATTTTGCATAGTTTTTATTTATCTCTGTACATTTGTAGCTTGCATTTCCAAAGTTAGAAGAGCTACACATCGAGGGAGTTCAACAGAAAGATATATGGAATGATAAAATCCTTGTGGAATCCTTTCGCTGTCTAAAGGTCCTCAAAGTGAAGCAGTGTCACAACCTAATGAATGTGATTCCTTCATTCATGTGGAGGAGGCTACTTCACTGTGTGGAGTCTTTGACTGTTGAGAAGTGCCCACGTCTCAGAAACCTTTTTACAATGTCCATGGCAAAAGGTCTAGGACAACTCCAATATCTTGGTCTTAGTGGTTGTGGAGAGATGGAGTACATTGTCACCGAGGAAGAGGAGAAACCTGAAGAAGCAATTGATAAAATTGTAATTCCTCAACTTGTCACTCTATATCTTCACAACATGCCAAAACTCAGAAGCTTCTGTCAAGGGAAGCATATTTCAGAGTGGCCCTCCTTGAAAGAGTTTATTGTTGAAGATTGTAAAGCTGTGGAGTTGATTTTAGGAGATGCAAGTAGTAGAAAACTAGAGGGCAGCATTCCAACACAGCAACCGCTTTTACTTGTCGAAAAGGTTTGCACTCATTCTTATTTAATGGCATATCTAGTTTGTTATCCTGATGGTTTAAGCTAATACAATGTAACGATATGTGGGGTGACATATGATAACTTATCATTTTCTTTTACATATCTTTGATCTCAAATAAGAAACATCTCAAAGCTACTTCTTTATTATAAACATTTTGAAATGTATATCAAAACTTTTTCATAAGTTTCAAAAACTTAATATTTTTTTCCTTTCCTTTTCAAGTATTAGACTAAATTGTAGCTGAAGTACAACTATTAATGAGAGGCTAAGCTTCAATTAACACCTTTTAATTAATCTAGAGTCTAGAAAATGCTAAATTGGTCAACGTAAGATCAAGGGTTAATGACGCTACGAGTTCTAAAACTTGTGTTGGTTCAACACTGAAGTTTTAAAATTTGCACAATTGATGCATTTCAAGACTTGTTGAGTCCGTCCCTTTTTTGTAGAGAAATTCTGCATTTTTATCATAATTTCAGTCCTGCATGGCCTTTGATGCAGTGATTGAGCTTCCTCGAGCATAAAGGGAGCTGTTTCACTATTGCCACATCGAAAAAAAAAATTAAGAACATACTAAAAATTAGATGAAAAAAATCTATACTAATATGAAGCTAGAAATAAAAAAAGTCCTACAAGAAATCACTAGTCTGGGGAAGGGCTGCATAGGGAGTGCCACTACTGCTTCCCTTCCTGCCGACAAGGGCTAACAACCCTCACCATGAGCAAGCAATGGCCTATTAGCCATTACCGCCCTTGCCAATTTGGTGAGGGCAAGTGTGCTCACCCACATGGTGGTGACGAGCCAAGTTTGGCAACTGCTAGTGGCTTGGCGAGGGTGCTGAGTGCCTTAGCCGTGACCCGAGGGACGGTGGCGGCCCTGGCCAGTGCAAAAGCCCTGGGACCCCCCTTCTCCTACCTTGCTTTCTTATATGTACTTTTAATATTTTTTTGTCACCTTTTTTAATGTGGCATCATCACATTAGCACCACTTTTTTTACAATTAAAAAAAGGAAAATTAGATGAAAAATACCAAATATACTTTCCGTTCTCCTAAAACAAATTTGGGCTATGGGAAGACTCCAATGCTGAACCAGAACAAGTTTTACTAATAAAGGAAAAAAAAAGTTTTAGTTCTTAAACATGCCAAACCGGAATAAGTTTTAGGAGTCATTTTGTCACTAATTCCTAAAGTCAATTGTAAATATTGTGATAGGAAAATTATTCCACAAGTCCTAAAACGTATTAATGAAATGCAATTGAGTCATAATTTTTTTAATTGGAGCAATGAACTCTTAAACCTCTATCAAAAGTGCAATTGAAACCTAAACCTTTCAATTGATGTAATAAAGTCATAAATAAATACGAACAAATGTAATTTGGGGTTGCTGCATATGCAATCTAAGTTATGTGTACTCAAAAACCTTTGATTACGCTTTTTCAGAAACATTTAAAACTTGAGTAAACCAATTTGAAGGTTTAGGACTTAACTACATTTCAAATATAAGATTTAGGACTTCCAATGCACCTTTATTTCTTGATTATGACTAAAACTGCAACTAGTTAACATAATACTTTTCGCTTTGGGGTCAAACCTGGTCAGCTTCATCAAATGCTAAACAAAGGAGCTTTGGTGTAAAATTTGAATCATGACTTAGCAAATTTGTATTTGTGGCTCCACACAAAATAATATTTTCTTTGCATAGCAGGAGAGTGGCTACTACAAGAGTCCCTTACCCCCCCCCCCCAAATAGGCATACTCATTAGTCAATGAATTCATCCTCAAAACTGAAGAAAACTAGTATCTTGGTCGATATCATAGGTAATTGAAGCAAGAGTCCCTTACCCCCCCCCCCCCCCCCCCCCCCCCCCCCAAAAAAAAAAAAGAGAGTTCAAATTAAGCAAACATAAATAAGACAAATAAACAGCAAGGTCAATGAAGAATCATGTCATATATTAATCTCCACAAAAGGGAGATTTGGATATGCACCTTGGAAGTATAAGACTATACTAAGTATTTTAGTACAAATTTTAGCATCACAAATTGCATTTCTATGAATGATCAATAGGAGAAATTACGTTCAAGATTTTACTAAATTTCAGAAGGTGCTTCTTTAAATTCATCCAAATTAGTTAGTAGAATTTTACTCCACTCATTATACTATTCCCACAAGCAGAGTCCTTATTTAAATCTTTAAGACATTAAGAGCACTTATCCATACTATTTTGCTCAATAGACAATTGATTTTGGACAATTTTGTTGTCTTCCTTACGGTTTTTGATTGAATCTATTCAATTCTCACTAAAATTGTTGAAATATTCTCTTTGACCACCAAAATTTGTTTAACCTCTTCAAGATTGTTAAGGGTTTATGATAACCACAATCATGGCAATAGTCAGATTGCTCCTGACAGTCAACATTATTAGAATGACATGATAATAATGATGATGATGATGATTGCCATACCAATCAATGTAATAATCTTGATAAGCCTTACTCTTTTCAATTTTCGATATACCAAAGCTAATAAATATTGCAACATTATTAAAAGAGAAAATATACCAAACATAGAGTGGCTACTAATAAGCAAGCATAGCGGCTAAAGTTTCAATAGGCATAGTACCATATATCTTCATGAGCATATCAGATCATAAATGCAAGTGTAGTAACTAAAAAAAGTGTTGGCCCTTGGTCTAGAATAGTTGCACAACGATAATACATATTTAAAGCGAAATTCTGATACCAATTAATATTGAAGAGATCTAAGCTCAATGACCAATTGATGAAGAACATATCTATATCCAAAACCAACTAATGTGGAATGAAAGCATGAAGAAAGTTAGGTTTAGATTCGTTGAAAGTGGAAGATAATCAGATAATAAGAAAAAGACGGAGAAACTAAAGAGAGATGAAAGAGATGGAAAGGCCAATTCAAGTGGGGAAAAAGATACATCTAATAGGCAAACTTAGCTATCAAATGATTCAAATCAATTCATCATTAGAACTAAAGAAAAATATTTAATTGGTTTATATTTATAGGCAACTTTAATAATAGTGATCAACTATTAATTGAAATAAATCAAGAGTAATATCCTCAGTCTCAATAATTTCAAATAACAAACTTATAAAGAAACAAATCAGCTAGTGATCAGAGAATCCCGTACAACATCAATTAAACTGTACATACCTACACTCACCATCTTTTGATCTAATTGGTGGGTTCTTTTTTCAGCTTTTGATGTGTTTTCTTTGAGTCTATACTTTGTCGAAGAACTTTTGAAGTGCAAGATCAATGAAGCATTGTTGTGCGAATTGGTTTCTGTTTTGTCGTTTGCACTTCAAACGAATGGGACAGTATATGGGTTATTGTGTTTTTCAGTGTTGTAATGAGCTAGAACTAAGATAGGCTAAATTTGAGGTTCGTGGGAGACAAATTATACATGAAATGAATATGGTTGTCTAGCTAAGAAGGCTATTGTTAGGCTACTACTTAAAATAATTCTTGATATATATTAGAAAAGTTTATGCTTTCTACTTCAAAATTGTATGACAGGACAATGAATTTTAGGGGGTGGCATTTGCTAAAAAGAAATAACATACATCTCGTTTTCTTTTCTTTCTATTATTTGATAATGTCCATCCTGTGATTTTCTTGATTCTTGAAATTAAAGTATTCTCTTTTTTGAGGGAATAGAGAATCGGCTCTAATTAATTAAATTGAAAAATAACAGGTTGAGTTTTCCAAGTTGGAGTTGATGAAGATGTTGCACATGGATAATATGGAGAAGATATGGCTTGATGATCTTGATTCAAATGCCTTTGGCAAACTCAAGACACTAGTAGTGAAGTATTGTGAGAAACTTTTATCCATATTTTCATCTTATAACATGCTCACCAGATTTCAAAACCTAGAGAAGATAACTGTGACTGATTGTGCATCCTTAGAAGTGGTATTTCAAGTCCAAGAGTTTGAATTTAGCGAAACTTGTTCTACAAATACTTTTCAATTGAGAGAATTAGTTTTGATGCGGCTCTCAAAAATGAAACACGTGTGGAGTGGACTTCCTCAAGGAGGTCTTACCTTTGGACACTTACAATGCATGGACGTTGTCAAGTGTGAGTGTCTCAAAAGTTTATTTCCAAGCTCGGTGGCAAAAAGAATGACACAGCTTGAAAAACTTAGAGTATGGGATTGTGAGGTGGGGGAAATTATCGCGGAGGAAGACGGAGTAGGGATGAGTGTAGATGATCTCTTCTTTCCGCAATTAATCGACCTAAGTTTAATTGAGTTGCCGGAATTGAGGAGCTTCTACCAAAATAGTCATAATTCGGCATGGCCACTCCTTAAGCAATTGCAAGTGAGAAATTGCTACAAGATGAGGTCATTCTCATTAGCTTGTGAATTCCAAAGCTGCCAAGGTACAACTACCAACGATAACCAACCTGCACTCTTTTCTTTTGAAAAGGTTCGTCCATAATTCTAGCTTTCTGCCATTATTTTCATTGGTTTATATGCACAGCTGTCAGTGCTTCGTTATTTTTCTACAAAAGATTAAAATTGTCACATTTAATGCTTATAGTGCTCACCATAACACACTTGTGAATCACTTATAAATTTGAAGATTGACTGCTGTTAATTATTTCCAGCTCAAAGTCTTTGGTATATAATCTAGTGATTCCAGCTTTTACTTTGGGAAAAAAAATATTGAATTAACTTGCATAGACAATGAAGCTTCTAATGAGCCACTCTTGTCTTATTGTTAGGAATTACCTATTTTTATTTAATTTGACCTGCCCATCTACCAAAACTGAAATTTTTTTAGTATTTTGTTCATTTGGAATAAAGTTCCATGCTCGAACATTGTGAAATGTGATTGATAACTGTGAAGTACAATGGATAATTTGCTTATATAGGCTTTGAAAAGCACAAAACTTTTTTTTTTCTTTTTTTCAAAACTACCAACTACTTTCATAATTTACCAACATTTATTCTTAAAGCTCACCAACGTATTTGAAATTACTAACTTTATATGAATATACTGAACTTAATGTGATAGATGTATTAACATTTGTCACATTATGATACAAACCGATTTTAGTTAATTGCCAATGTTTTATCTTGTTAGGTATTGAAAAGTGCCATCATTTCCAAAATTATGAACTACTCTAATAATCAACCAATATTTACTCTTATGACATTTTAACGTCTTTTTGTTTTGTCAACGACGCCTTTCAAATCACTATCTTTGATTTGAAATTACAAACATTAATTTAATTTTTTTAACAACATTCATTAAATTAAGATACCAATTGATTTTATTTTTTTTTACCAAATTGATTTTAGTAACTTGCCAACTTTTTATCTTGTGGATCTTGAAAAGTACTAATATTTCTTCGTACTTTCAAGATCACCAACTACTTTAATAATCTACTAACGTTTATTCTGATGGGCTACCAATGCTTTTAAAGCTACTAACGTTTAATCGAAATTGCCACACTTAATTTGAGTGATATATCAATGACATACTAACACCAAATTGGGTTCTGTTTTTAAACATACGTAACATTAAAATGTCTACTATTAGTTCTCAAAGTTGTAGAATTGTGAACCCATGCACTTCTTATGACCTATAGTAAAATAGGTACGAGAACAACTGCTTAGAAAAGAATGTAATATATTAATATGTTATCTTATGATTGAAATACATCTATTTAATATACAAATGACATAATTTGAAGTTTTGTTTTGAGTTTTTTCCGCAAACTAGTTGAAATTCACGTGTGTTTACTTTGCCATTTGGATTTAATTAGTTGACAATTGAAATAGCTCATCATCAACTAATAACTTCATTTCATCCAAATTCACGAAACATGGTTTGATTGAATTGGGCACATCACTAAAAAAAAAAAAAAAGATCCCATTTTTACAATCCTTGTATAATGGTCATCAATTCCTGCTCATCTGGCTCCAGATTTTTTTTTTTTAGGAAGGATAAAACAGGCCAAAAGCCTACAGGTTCTTTTTCCTCTTTTCCCTAATAAATGGAAGGAGAATTTAGTCATTGGACCATGGCTGTGCCCTGTTTTACTTTTGGTGGATGGTGGCCTAATTAAACGGATTCCCACAGGTCATTCCTCACCTGGAGCTATTGGAATTGACGAGGGAGGATGTTGAGATGCTGCCGCAGCATTACATCTTTGGCAATCTCAGAGAGCTGGCTTTTGGGTGCTACCACAATGAAAATGTCGCTTTCCCCTCCAACTTACTTCTCCAGGGATTCCCCAATGTAGAAGCGCTTGGTGTGCGGTGTAGTTCCTTCGAGGAGATATTTCCAGAAGATGCTCTTGGACATGGGGGAGCGACTCCCTGTGGAGGATTAACAAACGCGGAAAAACCTCTCAAGTCACTTGGAAATTTGAAGGCGTTTTTTATGGTGGGGCTGTGTAACTTGAAAGGAGTCTGGAAAGATGGCTCCTTGATGGCTGAAATCCTCAAACAGATTGAAGATCTATGCCTTAAGCGGTGCCCGAGTTTATTGATTGTATTTCCATCTCCTGCCTTGTTCCAGAGATTGACGAACTTAGAAGTAGCGAAGTGCGCTGGTTTAGTTCATGTGGGGACTTGCTCGGCAATGATAAGTCTGGTGCACCTTACTTGGCTAACCCTAAGAGATTGTGGTGCAATGGAAGATGTGGTAACAGATGATGGAGATGGAGCAGAGGAGATCCATTTCCCTAAGCTGAAATGGCTAATACTTGAGAGCTTACCAAGCCTTGAGAGCTTCTCCCCAACGAATCGCGCCTTCAGGTTCCCATCACTACAGCGTATTGTTATCACGCAATGCCTCAAGATGAATATATTCTGCAAGGGTGCCTTGAGGACACCAAACCTAGATAAAGTACTCGTATCCGAAGAGGATGATGAAGGACGTTGGGAGCGCGACCTTAATACCACCATCAGAACCTTATCGGCTTGGAACGATCCACAACAAATTCAGCAAGGCAGGTGAATCTATTTGCTTAATTGTGTCTGCCTGAACTTGGTGACAAAAGGAAGAAACTTGCGTTCTTCTTCGAGTTCTATATTGGCTCATATGAAGTCAGTCTTTCATAAAATAAAATAAAAAAGTTTGGCAGTTTTCTAACAAAATTGTTACATATTTTTTTATATTGGGGGCTTTTGTGAAATTACTCATCAACGCATTCTAGCTGTTTGATGTATTGTTTAGCATAATTTCTGTCAATGTAGCTTTGAAGATTGTGAGGTTTTGTTATATGGGGCCATGCGCTCGCCCACTTCTCTGGTTAATTTTGAGGAATATCTTACTGATATGTTTGTTTCTTTCAGGTGTCTTGCACCCTAGGATCAAAGTGGCTACTTTTATTTGCTAGAAAGTGTCTCCTGTAGTAAGATATTGAAGCAATCTTTTTGGAACCTGTGCTCTAATAGTGTTCTAGTGCATGGTGTTGATGCCTCTCGACATGGAACCTTTGTGCCGACATGTGGTATTCACAATGGGTAGGTGCCTCATTGAATATCTCATTCTTTTTCTAGTTTGGGATGTCCTCTCTATGTCATTTCCTTGATAATGGTACTAATGTAGCGTAATGTTTGAGCAAATAATCAATCGAATGAGGGGGTGCTCTATTCTACATCGAATTGTATAGGAATTTTGAATAAGTGTTGGCTTTTAGGCAGCCTCATTTAGCATCAAGAAGTTTCTTTGAAGTTTGGATGATGACAACAACAGCTATACACTGATCAAAGGGGGATGAAGTCCAAAAATCCAAATAAGCACGTGTCCTTCAGGCAACAGACCATAGCCTACGTGGAGCCGTTCACACTAGATGTTTTCATCTCCAAGCAATTTGTCTCAGCTTCGCTCACTCACGGGGTCGCATGCAAGCAGGTTGCTATTGTGGGTACCAATTCTGAGGACATCAGAGCCTACTGAAGTCTCAGTTGGACATACTGGCATGTTTGGCCTTAGGCCATATTTTGGCAGACCAGGTGGGGAAAGCTGATGTGTACTCTGCTTCCTACACTCCAAGAGAGAGGGACAAGTTTGAAGGAAAAATCGTAGTAGTTCAATCTCTAATTGACAGTGGTATTGATATTTAAGTTTATCTTCACTGATTTTCCCTCCTTGAGCATGATCTTGATTGTGTGCACAACTCCTAGTAGGAATATACTGACGTTTTTGATATTGTTTTGAGAATACGCAGGATGTAGTGTTGGTTCATTTGCTGGTTTAATATAGATAATAGTGATTGTTTGTTTGACAGGAGCAGAATATGTTTTTGTTTTGGCTTTGTTGAAACATTTACCTTCTGGATTCTTGGCTGAGCATTGTGATGGCTATCATAGCTTTGTATATCTTTCTCTAATTTTACATGGTTTCGATATTGACTCCTTTTAAGACATTATGGATGTCCATGCCACAATGATTAGTTTCATCCAATCTTCTTTTAGCGGACACTTATTTACAAAATTAGGTTGACAACTCTTAATAGTGCGAAGTACTATCATCACCTGGATTGGCAAGTACTATCCTACTCAAATTATCATAACTTAAGTTGGCTTAGTTGTCTACTTTTCAGCTGTTTTGCTTCATTTCATAACATAGAGATACATAGATATTACTTTGCCTGCCTCAGTGACTTGATGATAAAAAATCATTTAACTTTGGTCATTGTATTCTTGTGGAAGATGTAAAACTAACTATAAAAGTGGTGTTTAGTCATTCTTTTTCTTCTGCTTCTAAGTTTGACTATCTTGGACACGAAGAGTAGGCCTCATGGAAAAGTGAATTTGTGTGATCTGCTGCTTTCTGAATGTTAATTCTTGCCGATTTACTTTGGAGGAAACTAAAAAAAAGTTTTTTGCAGATTTGATGTCAATATCCCTGTGTCTTTACCACAACATTAGTTATTACCTAGCTGATGTGAGAATCTCTATAATTTGCAATGAGTTCAAGTTAGAATATTGTCAAACCATCAAAGAGAGAGAAAAATGCCTTGGATCCAGTTTTCTGTAGAATACTTTTATAAAACACTCGCCTGAGCTTTCCGAGATTCTCGAATCATGGTGGCATCCTCATTTTGCTCGATCCTCTCCCTTGGAGGATGAGCAATATATGAGGAAAAAGAGAGATGTCCAAAATCCAATATACTCACAGGTAGAGTCCAATATTGACATGTCAGAAAAGTAATATAGTTGATTGAAGGTGATCTATTGCTTCATGATTCACCTATTTTAGATGCATTTACTGCAAAAGCAGATGATCTAAGGATAACTCAGGTGTGGAGCCTACTGCAATTTCATGCGTTAATCGGAAGGCTAGTATGAAGAAGAAAGGCTCGCTTGCTAGTTGCTATTGTCAAATAATGTTTGAATTCTGCTCTTTTCCTCTTGTTGTAGTTTTAGTTGTATTCATTGCTTTTTTGGTGCTTCATCCTCATAGCTCTTTCCATATGCGCCAACATGAACTATTCAATTGTTTTTTTAATGGATTAGGAAGTAATATTCTCGATTAGCTGTGAAAAAATATCATTCAAGTGCATGATCATATGAGTTCTTAGGAATTTGACTATTCAATTGTTTCAAATGAGTTTATGAAATACATCAAATAGTTCACAAACCTAAAAGCACCATATTCATTTCCATGACACGTTTGCATTTATAGTACTGCATATCTCTTAACTAGTCAAATGTCCAGAATTTAACAAAATCAATACAAAATTGCGCAGTAAAATGTTATTTACTCCTGGATCACACTATGAACGTGTCATTTCCATGCATTTGGGTTCAGTGAAATAAAAGGTTAATCCATCAAGATCTTGTCCATAGCATCTTCTCCTTTCCATTTTCTGCAGATAGTCACAAGAAAAGTCAGAGTTTGACCTTGCCGCTTCTTAATAAGAATGCACAAGTAGGGTTGAGAAACTTGGTTACTCACAGATGATGAGGAATCTGTTGCTTCCAGGAATGCTATTGAAATAATATTTCACTGTTCCTAGTTTGGAAAACAAAGATCTGTTTTCTAAAAGTGTGAACTGTCCAAAATCTCTCATCAAATGTCCTGTTTGATATGTTTCTTGCCATATCTTTTGATTGCTTTATATCAAGTACTCAGTGTCAATCCAGAGTAGTTGAATCTGGGGGTTCTCTTTGTATTTCCTTGAAGTCGTCATCATATTGTCTAATATGTTCCTGGAGGCACTAGTGAATTGACATACTGTAAAACTCGTTGCCAGAGAATCCATTAGTCATTGAGTGCTTCGACTTCAATACTAGCGGGAATCATGCACATGGAGGGTAAATGCCTTTTCTCATCATTTTGTAGAACATGGGCTTTTGTGTGTTAATTTGCTTGTCGTTTATTACAGTAAAATTCTGTAAGTCCATAGCAGACTTGGGGAAACTTCACAGAGAAAGAAACAGGGAAAATTTTACTTTACCAGCTTCTCGTCAAGGCTACGAAAAGGTGTCTGTCATTCTTAAATATTTCAATACTCTTAATTCTAACGGGCCCTTTGATCATTTTGGACATGCATCTTGCAAAAGTTGTCAGTAAAGGAGATGATTAAATAGGTCCTAAAAAGTAGCATCATATAAATTTCCACAGTGAACATCTTGAATCTAACATACTACCAATATATTTTGGCCAAAGACCTAAGTGTTGATTATAACATGCTAGATAAGTTCATGTAAATTTCCACAATGAACATCTTCAAGCTAACATACTACCGATCTTTTTTGGCCAAAGACCTAAGTGTTGATAATAACATGCCAGATAAACTAATTTCGACAATGCACTTAGAGCTCATCTTTCTCAATATTCGCATGTTTTTTGCTCGGGATAGGGTGTCTGGCGTTGTCTTGCTCGGCCTCACCATCTCTCGTCACTCGGCAAAAGAAAAATCATAAATGAAGAGGAATGGCCATAATCATGGACTCGCTCGCAATAAATAAGCAGTGGTGGTGATCATCATCAAGATCCCTTGCAAGCCTTATCGTGATGGAACTCTCGACCTCGATTACAAAGCTACCGTAGACGATGGCAAGCTCAACTCGTGCCCCTGTAATCGACCCCCACAACACCAGTCATGTATTAATTTCAAATGACTCCCCAACCCGCCATGGCCACTGACCTCAACGCTCGTTGTTGGTATCCTGGCTATGTCTAAGTCGCAATAGCACGGTCAATGGAAAAATAAATTGAAAAAGAAAATGAGGTGCAATCTCTTTCCATTGCATGACATCATGTCTAATATATTCCTGTTGGTAGCCTAGTTTGCGACTTGAAAATAATAAGGTGATCTTGGAACATTAGCATGTGATTCGAAAAAATTTATTTTTACTCATTGCAAAACTCCTAAAATACTAAGAAGCATGCAAAATATTACATGAGTTCTCTCATAACATTTTCAAAATCATCATTTCAAAAATTGCTTATATTTATCACTTCATTCTTATATTCAAAACGATTGGTATAAATAGTTGAGTCAATTGTACAAGTAGAATCACATACCGCCTATACTCCGGTTCAACCTCTGGTACCATTTTTGAAACATTGCCTACAATCAAACCCGGAATAGTTGACTAAAAGTCATCTTGTCTCTTGAAAGGTGGGTATATGAAAATCTTTAATTTGAAGCCATCACATTTGGTTCATATATCTATTCATCAAAATTCTTTAATGGAAGACCTCGTCCTTAATTTATTAAAATATTATTCGAAGTAAAGTGTAAGTATATATGAAGATTATAACAATGGAGAATTGGCATCGTTACTTTTAACCTACTTCATCCTTTCATTGAGCAAGGATCCATAAAAAATATGCATTTTAAACATGTGGAAGGAGAGAGACATAGGAGAGTCCTTGCAAACAAGCACTAACTGAACTTCCTCAATTTGATAACAAAAGAGTAAAAATAAAATTTACCATAATTTATGTAAAAGGCTATACTTTGGCACATCCCTAATTGTAGGAAACTTTATTGAACCATGCCTTTGGTCAATGCATTACAAATAATGGATCACCTACGTGCAAATAATGTATTTTATTATGCTTAGCACATGACCACATTATCTAACCAATTCCAGCCTAACTTATTGTGGCTCCATTTACCTCTCAACCTCTTGTAATACCTTATGATCGATTAGATGTTGAAAATTATAGCTCAACTTTCAGCTTGATTATTTTTGTTTAATACATTATGTTATCCTTTTCTAGATCAAGGCATCATCCTCTATATTCTGAATAAAGAACACTAGGTATTTGGTTACTGTTTAAAACTTGAAAGAAAATAAACTTCTTACTTCTTCATGAACAAGAGAATATAGTAAGCATCGTTGAGCTTAGGGAAACTCATCCTGATCATAGCAAATCGTCAATAACCTCAATTATCTCAATAAGTAGCACCAAGTCTATACTTGTTTTATCCATCACAAAACAAGGGATGTGAACAGTCGCATACACATCTCTCCTTTTTTTATTAATAAATTTTCTTAGCACACATTCAAAATCAAGTACAAAATTAATCATATTTATCCAAGTGAGATTTGTAAAGTTATCTCCCAATATTAATGGACATTTGAGAGGAAATTAATGTGGACAATTTATTTTAACAAAAGACATCCAAAATTTTGATCAATATTTATTAAAGCAAAAAATAAAATAAAAGAAATAGCACTAAGAGTGTCGCGACCTACCTTTTTTGTCTAGAGGGGAAAAGACATAAGTTTAGGGGTAATGCCTAAAGAGCGGGCCTATAGCCCTCGTTTATGTGTGGACTCTTCCAAACCCATACCTCACGCGACGTTAAGATATTTAATTCTAGTTTCAAATTGAAGCTATAATAATTTTTTAATGATGAGTTGCCACTAGCCTATTGAAACCAGCTAAAAGCCAAGTGAGACATAAAAGTATACCTCACTTCCTACGCAACCAGAGAATCTAGAGTTGGGACTTGATTACACTAATTAATTAACTAGTGCTATTTTGATACTTACTCTTGTTCATTTCAATAGGATGTTTGTCAGGTTGTTTGTATTAATTTTAAACTTATCTACTAATATGTAAGATAATCATGCAATGGCACAATCATTAAAATAACAACCAACAACTAGGAAAACATTAAATAAGTTGCAAGGCAAAGAAAATCTAATGCTAAGAAATAAGAAATAATACCATTTCTAACTAGGGAAACTAAATTAACATATCAAAAGTGGGCAATCACATAATAGTCGAAATGAAAATGCGCAAATGACAACAGCATTTGTCTCTAAAAACATTTAAATCCTATGGTGAAGCTATAAGAACTTGTTCAATTTTGAGCACAATTTTTTATCAAGGATTTTCACACATTTTGAGAGAAAACTACTAAAAAAATACTTATTTTAAAGCTTTTTCTTAAAAAAATATAAAAAAATAATTTTTAATTTTTAATTAATTTTATCATATATGAAATAGGAACTTGGGCGGGCCCCGGGGGCCTGGTCCGAATATGGGCTGACGTATGCTCTCCTTTCTGGGCCATGGACATTAATCGGCCCATTCAAATAGAAAATCACCAAGCCCATTTATTTCTAGCCTAGTCTTCCCACTTCGAATCCCCAACATATTACTGACGTTTTTATCTCCTGCTGCAAAGTTCATTCCCAAAGCTAAACATCAACTCCAGAACAAGCGCGGCTCAACCATCAACGCTCTCAGACTTCAAATCGAGAATGACTTAAACATCACACTTGATAGCCTACGTATGCCAGCAGACCACGTTGTCGCCGCCACCACCATGCTAACGCCATTGCCAGTCACTGGACGCATATCCGCCAATGAGACATCATCAACCACATCACCCTCTTCGGGTCGCTACCAATCACCTTTATCTTCCAATACACATTCCACATTCATAATCGCAAGATTAAAAGACTGAATAGAGCAAATATCAGGAAAGCAAGCCAATGCGAATGACCCAAGAGATTGATGTTTCGGCCGTAGACTTCAACCGATTCCTCACGCGCAAAACATAGAGTAATAAAAACGCAAAGAAACTCTCATTCTTCCACCTGGTTCATCGATGGAACTACTGCTCAACGAGCGACAAGGAGTTTGTGATGATGTGAAATCTGCCTATACGCACTTAAGAACGATTGGCAATCGACAACGCATGTGCACGGGCTGACTTTGACCTATAATCAAACATATGGTGACCACGGATCGAGAAGAAGACACTGACCATCTTTAGAACTCGAACTCACGCCCGAACTTGAGAGAACCGATAAACAAAGTTCGAAAACGACGAATACAGGCTGGTTGAAAGCAAATCCGCAGATAAACTAGAAAATGTCGAGACTCGGTTTCACTGGTTGGCCAAAACCGGGCAAGGCAGCAAAAGGTTCACGGGACGGGCGTACAATCGCGAGGGGCTCCCTACCCGGCTTGGAGACAGCGGTTAAAAGGGTGCGCTCGACACAAATATGGCCATAGCCGACCGCCTCGACGCCTCCGAGCCTAGATCCTCGGGTGCGGGGTCTCGGAACCAGGAAAAGGGACTCGCCGGAAACACGTACGCCGGGGAGCGGTGGTCTTGGGGACGCCGTTCGGAGGTCGTCGGGGACCCGTAGTTGGATCGATGGGGGCGAGGCTGAGCGCAGCTCTCCGATTTCACTCTCGGCCTCCCTCTCTCTCGGATCTCTCAAGCTCTCCCCTCCGTCCCCTCTCAAACGAGCCAGCCTCCCCTTCGCTCGGTCTCTGAGCCGTTCTGCGCGAATGGCCTTTTGCGACGCCGGCTGCCACTGCCGGCTTGGCCCCGACCACCAACTCCCGGTCGACGCACTGCCTCTGTCCTGTTCCCTCTCTGTTGTCCTTCTCTGTCCTCTTGTGTCCTCTTGTTCGGCCAGCATGAGGTAAGAGAGGAAAGAAGGAAGAGGGAAGGAGAATGGGCCGGGGAAGAAGGAAAAGTGAAGAGGCTGGGCGGGCCCAGGCGGAAAGAAAAGGAAGAAAAGATGGCCAGCCCGGCCCGGCCTTTTCATTTTTTTTTCTTTTTTTAAATAATAATAATATTCTTTTTAATTAATTTTTTCCTCTCCTTTAAAAAAAAAGGTTTCTATGAATACTAACACAAATGCTGCTAATGTTTATATGCCGTGTAATTTAATGAAAATTATTTTTGCTAGGGATTAAAAATTAATCTTTAATATTCTATGCACTTAATGATTCATTAAACGGGTTGTTAAAATATAGATATCAACCAAGAATAACTGAGCTTGCTTCACGGTTACATACCTTGCTCCCAAAGTGCACAAAAGGGGATTCAACGTGGTGCAAATTGATTTGGAGCTAAGTGCAGAGAAAAAAAAAAACTACGAGAAAAATGATTGCATTGACAGGATAAATTTCGAGGAAAATAAAATGGTGCAGTGAAAAGTAAATATAAACATATATTATAGTTTTGCTTGATTGTGGAAAGAGAGAGCTTTACAATCTCAAAACATTCATATTTATAAACCAAATACTAATAATAACCATTCGCTCCTATACGTACGAGAACAACCTGCATAACTCCAATTATTCCACCTCTTCTGCAACTTCCAACTTCAAAAACGAATGCTACCACGTGCAAACTCAATCATGAGCTCTTCCTTATTACTTCCCCCAACTTACTTGTACATCTGCCTTATTTGTTGTTTCCACTTTCTCTGCCATTTTCTTCCCTTCTCATAAATATTGGATTCGCATCTAATGTATCTATTTCGAAATTGTTAAATTCTCTCACCTAGCGCTTGTGATTTTTTTTAATTTTCTAATAATTCTATCTTAGTCAACAAAAGAGTTGTAACTCATCTTTAGTTAATTCGATCAGCCTAAACATGGCAATATGTCGGCATCTTTGCAACTTTAATGAAAGATCTAACTTGATAAAAAATGTATATATAAACATTAGATACCATATAGGCAAAAAAAAAAAAAGAAGAGTATATGAATAATATCGAACAAATTAAAAAAAAATAAGTAAAGGCATTGGCAATTCCATTATTCCTAAAATTTTCATACGAGTTTTATGAAAAGATTTTTCTAGAGGCTTTGTTATACACCATGGGTATATTGCTTTGGGTTCTTCTCAAGTAATTGTGAGTAGTCATAGACTTTCTAGTTTAAGAATTGAAAATCACTAGTTCAACTCCCAGTAACTACGTACAAACACAAAACCCACCTTCCACATCTTTTAATCTTTACGGCGAGCTCATGGGAATCATTGCTGATTGGTCAAAATTTATTCTTATCAGATAGGGAGGGTTTTGAGGGAAACATCTCACCCACACAGCTCACCATAATTGTTGCCTTCCTTTTGTTCTGGCTATGTCCGATGGTCGATCGCAGCTATTTACCTGAACAACTTGGACAGAACAACGGTGATGAATTTGGTCCTCCCAATTTCTGAATATCCTTTAATTTGATGGGAGGCGGCCGCGTGGTCCGATCATAAAGAGAACTAAGAAAATGTCCTTGAAGTCCAGAGTGGGGTATTGAAGGGATTGTCTTTGCTGGTGTTGGACAAAAGGTGAGAGGGAAAACTGCCTCGTTAAAAGATTTCGTATATCTCTAAGCACAGCATGTTCATCCTCTGGCGCTGGAGGGGAAAGCTTGTTTTAAGTGCTCAAGAAGAGCCTCATCGGAGTTGGCAACACCGCGACTATCCTGATATATCACTGAGATGCTCCTTATGAAGCTAAAAAACAAAGACAGAGAGAGTATAGGAATGACATTGAACAATTTAAAAGATACTTGTATTGAGATTCGATTATCCCTAAGCTTTTTGCACGAGTTTTATTAAGAGAGCTCATATGTTGGTAGTGTATCACTTTCCGTTGTTTTCATGCTATAACAAAGACAATAATACCTTTATAAAAATGATCCACATGCATTGAGTCTATTTCCATTTTCACCTTTGTTATCTTCTCTAACCTTTCCACAAATTGCTTCTTTCTTCATCGCCGCTAGTCATTGCCTTCAACTGCCACAATCTTGTTGCCGATCGTTGCTCACACGGTAGAGAGAGATGCACTCCACACAGATTGAGTTCGAAACATTCTTCAAAGCATTTTTTAGAGAGATTTCACCAAAAATTTCCCTCAATAAATCGATTTCTAGAGCTTTTTTTCTTGTTTTCGGCTCGTCGCCACGCCCAAGGCGACGTAGCCATAGCCAGACCGCTGCTTCCAAGAAGCCCTAGTTCAACTCTGTCTTGCGGCTGTGAAGATTGAAATGGCCAAAAGTCAGCTTGAAGCCCTTCTACTGGTCTTCGTTTTAGCTAACCACGATCACAAGAGCTCCCATAGTTGATTGGACTGCCTACTATGACTTAGCTTGACTTCATTGAAAAGGAAATCTCTGATTCTCTATCATGCTATGTTTTGGAAGACGGTGAAGTGAGTGTAATTCTCGTTTAACTTCAACCAGGATTGGCCATATTAGAGTCCATATATTTGATAATAAACTTCACATGTTAATTTCATTTTAGTATGGTCACGAATATGAATTTGAAATCGCAAAGATCTGCTACTTAATTGATTGGCTGCAATATGTTCAGCACAATGTCTATGACCTTTCAATATGGATTAGTTTCGTCATTTTCTAAACCCGAAAGTATGTTGGCTTAGATTAAGTGAGATTAATTGATTATCAAGTCATTCAAGCATGACCTCTAATGTTTTCACAATGATTGAATACATTTCTGAATCATTATGCTCCTCTTTCCTATGTTCTATTTTCCTATAGCGATTGATGGCGATTACGGCTGAGAGATGTTCAAGACAAGATGACGTATGTACTGATGTTTAGTGATTACTCATGTCACTATAATGTTATGCCTCTATATACTAGTTAAACTTGTGCTCATGTGTGGCGGATGCTTAATGAATGATGGTGGTTGTGATCAAAAGCGAAGTTTTTCTTTCGGTGATGTTAGGGCTTGATGATTGACATCGAGATAATCACAATTCTAAGAACGTTGGATTGGGCATAAGGGGAAGACGATGGAAAATGATTGGATAAAGACAAAAAACAAAGAAAGACGAGATGACAATAGAAAATGGGCTCGATATTGGCTTTGACAAGAAATGGTTTAAGAGTGCTTTTAGTGTCGTGGGCTTCAGTTGGGTCTCAGAAGGTCTGGGCTTGACATAGTCTAGATAGGTTTGGGCTTGACTTAGTTTAAATAGTTGTGGGCTAAGTTTGATATCAGTGTCTGTGCACCGGAACCGCGAATTTCAGTGTTGGCCCACATTCGGGCCCAGCCCTGGGCCCGGCCCTGACTTCCCATTTTCGGAATATAAAAATAAAAAAATTGAAAAAAAATTAGAAAAATAGGTCTTGATTAGGTTATTAGATTTCAATATTAGCGTTAGTTCATTTTCATTTAATTAGTGCACATATGGTTTAGGAAATTCCATGGTCTTTTATAAGTTTTAGTTTAGATTTAAAAAAAATTGGTTTCCTAGAAAATTTGAATTTGATTTTGAGCTAAGCTCATAGGGCTTACTGTGCAGGGGCTTAATAACAAAGCGATGTTATTTTCTTTGCCCATTTTTTTTTATTGAATTACTTTACTACACTTTACTTTTTACACGTTCTTTCATTAATAACTTTGATGAATTAATTGTGATTCCTTTATATTGCTTTTTTTGTGTTGTAATTTGCTTGTTTTAGATGAATGATTACGTTACATTTTGAGGATCACAATAAACACAACAATATTGCATGGCCATTTAGCAGACAAAAACTTTAAGTTTCATAATTTGGTAAAAAGACTCTATTTTTTTGGTAAAAAGACTCTATGAACACTTTAGTTGACAAATAACCAAGTCGTAGTAGTGTCGAAAGGGTACTAGTTAAATAATTAGTGTAATTAAGTTCCTAACCTTAGATCTCTAATTGTGTAAATAGTGTGGTATTCTCTGATGTCTCACTCTGTTTTTAATTTCAATAGACTAGTGGCGACTCCTTCATATAGAATTTTCATAGGTTAATCTAATGAAATTGAATTTTCCAATGCTGCACAAGATAAGAATTTGAAGGAACCCACGTCAAGATTGACGATTGTTGGTCCTCCACTCGACATTATCTTCAAAACCATATTATCCTGCCCATCGAGAGGCTTGCGACCGTACAAAATATCACAAATGACTTGTAAAAGTGGGTAAGTTATTTTAATTATTTCATATTTTTTTTATATTCATTTGAATTTTCACTAAAAAAAAAAATTAATCATTCATTGTATCTTTGGTTCTTTTTGTCAAACTTTGAATTCTAAATGATCTCGAATTTAAGTTTAATTCGATCGGATTGTCCCAAGAAGATATGTCGATCAGGTAATTCAAGTTAGCATTGAGTACTCCAGTGAGTTGAGTTTAATCACGAGATTAAGCTCTTAATTTACTAGTTTGAGGTCCAATTCAGGCTCGATGAAAAGATCTAGATGGCTAAGCCAATAGATAAGAATTCTTATTGGGAAGTAACCAAGCTAAGCATAGAGCCATTTCATGGAAAGAAAAACCGAAATTTAAATCTTGACTGAGCCCATTCCGCATAGCTAGGCCTTATCTATCATTTTCTATTTAATTTAGGTTTCATTTGTTTCACAAAAAATTAATGACTTAGAAAATATTTTCCTAAAAGAGATCGCTTAAGTCGACTACAAAAATGAATTTAGACTAAAAAAGAAGAAGAAGAAGAAGAAGAAGAAGAAGAAGAAGAAGACTACAAAAATGAATGAACAAAAATTTTCTCATCATCCATGAAAATATGGAAACATAAATTATTCTCTATAATGAAAATATCTTTTACCAGCTAATTATTTGAAGTGATGCAACCGATCATTATTAGAAAAATGTTTGTCAAATCATTTACTTTTCGCAAAATAAATGATGGCTTAATGTTCTTTTCTTGTCATGCTTGTGCTTGAATATTTGGGCCTGATAGTAGATCGATCTTGCCCATTGATCCAGTCTAAAATGAATGCTAAAATAAACTTCAAGGTTTCTTTTTTCTTTTCCTTTTTTTTTTCTTGCAAGAGGTGATATCTTCGTCTATACTATACTACTTATTAAGGGAAAAGTGTGGAAGTTGGTCTCTCTTTTAACAATCCAATTGTGCTCTTCAAAAAACAACCATTGTTCCTGCACTTTGCAAATGGTTGTAGATATACGAGGGGTTGTGATTTAACCATCTGCTTTGGTTAGCGGTTTACTTGCGGTTTTCTTGCAAGAGGTGATATCTTCGTCTATACTATACTACTTATTAAGGGAAAAGTGTGGAAGTTGGTCTCTCTTTTAACAATCCAATTGTGCCCTTCAAAAAACAACCATTGTTCCTGCACTTTGCAAATGGTTGTAGATATACGAGGGGTTGTGATTTAACCATCTGCTTTGGTTGGCGGTTTACTGGGACTTTAGCGAGCAATAAAATCACAAGTATCGGGACGATATCATCATTCCTTATTGAAACTACTCTGTTTTTTTCTCGATGATTAAATTGGGATGATGTTACTATTTTAGAATACATCGCGTAATTCACAGATTTGCGCGTTAATGATCCAAATGTCCTTTCTCTTCATAGGGAGGAATAGAGGCAACTGAGGAATTCATTAGATAATTTATATCTAAAATAGCGTTAGAATTTGGGCAATTGACATGCTTCCATAATAAGGGTACGGACCTCCCAATATTGGACACCACTTTCAAATATCACTAGGGAAATATTATTCCCAGTAATAATATCACGAGGATGGCAGTTCTATATAGTATTCTAAAGGGGGTTATTAAGCATCTTTAACAGAAATTTTTGCAATTGTACTGGCATGAGATGACAAAGCCATCAACCAACAAAAGTATTTGTCATTAGAATAAGTGCATTTAACTATGGAGCAAAAGGCGCTTAATAACTAGTAATTTTGCGCTAGTGCTATCAGAAATACTTATTGAGAAATTTAATTGTTTTAAAAAATCTTATAAATAGAGCATAGGAGGAAAAAAAAGCGTCCTAAAAAGATCAAATTAGATGAGGGACGATGGAATTGACTAGTTAAAACTTTGAATAATTCATAAAATCTAGAAGCCACCGAACTTGAATTTTATTCATAGTAGGCAGAGAGAACACTTGAGTTTCATAAAGTCAGTTGATCGCCACCATTATCCCTTAGACTTATCCAAAATTGTACGACACACAAAAGCGAAAGTGACCTCATACCAAGAAAAGCATCTTGAATAATAATCATTTCATGTCAGTCATCATTCGTTTTTGTGATTTCGCTTACATCGTTTCTTCTATATATGTTTGGTTTATTTTTCGACATTATTAAGAATTTGAAGTCGTGTTCCTCTTTACCATCTTTGTTTCTTTAGCTGTTAATATAGATTGACTATAGCTATCTTGAAGTCTACAGACCTCCCAATTTTGGACACCACTTTCAAGTATCACTAGGGAAATATTATTGCTAGTAATAATATCACAAGGATGACCCTGCGATCTAGTATTCTAAAGAGGGTTATTAAGCATATTTAACAGAAATTTTTGCGATTGTACTGGCATGAGATGACAAAGCCATCAACAAACCAAAAGTATTCGTCATTAGCATAGGTGCATTTAACTATAAGGCAAAAGGCGCTCAATAACTAGTAGTTCTGCGCCAACACTATGAGAAATACTTCCTTATTGAGAAATTTAAGTGTTTTAAAAAATCTTATAAATAGTGCTTAGGAGGAAAAAAAGCGACCTAAAAAGACCAAATTAGAAGAAAGACGATGGAATTGACTAGTTAAAACTTTGAATAATTCAAAAAATCTAGAAGCCGCCAAACTTGAATTTTATTCGTAGTAGGCAGAGAAAACACTCGAGCTGTGACAAGTCAGTCGACCACCGCCATTCTCGCTTAGACTTGTCCAAAATGGTATAACAAGCAAAGGCGAAAGTCAAAAGCGAAAGTGACCTCGCATCGAGAAAAGCATCTTGAATCTCATCCTCGCTAGACTACCCAGTCATAATCATATCATGTCTTTTGACATTCGTTTTTGGGATTTCACTAACATCGTTTCTTCTATGTATGTTTGATTCCTTTTCCCCTCTAAATTTGACATCATAGAATTCAAAGTGGTTTTCCTCTTTACCATCTTTGTTTCTTTAGCTGTTAATGTAGATTGAGTATAGGTGTCCTGAAGTCTACGGAGTGCTATGTCCATAATTCTAGGAAAAATAAAAATGAACGCATTGGAGAATCTTATGGTTGCGTAGGAATTTGAATGTTAAATGGCAATCAATTAATCAGGACTTGAAGATATACTATGTCTATGCTGCTTATTAAGGGAAAAGTGTGGAAGTTGGTCTCTCTTTTAACAATCCAATTGTACCCTTAAAAAAACAACCATTGTTCCTGCATTTTGCAAATGGTTGAAGATATAGGAGGGGTTGTGATTTAACCATCTGCTCTGGTCAGCGTTTTACTGGGACTTTAGTGAGCAATAAAATCACAAGCAAATATATTTTGTATCAGATAATATCATCATTCCTTATTGAAACTGCTCTGTTTTTCCTCAATGATAAAATTGAGATGACATTACTATTATAAAATGCATCACGTAATTCACAGATTTGCGCATAAATGGTCCAAATGTGCATTCTCTTCATCGGGAGGAGTAGAGGCAACTGAGGAATTCATTAGATAATTTATATCTAAAAAAGCGTTAGAGTTTGGGCAATTGACCTGCTTCCATGATAAGGATACGGACCTCCCAATTTTGGACACCACTTTCAAGTATCGCTAGGGAAATATTATTGCTAGTAATAATATCACAAGGATGGCCTTGCTATCAAGTATTCTAAAGGGGGTTATTAAGCATATTTAACAAAAAAAATTGCGATTGTACTGACATGAGATGACAAAGCCATCAATCAACCAAAATTATTCGTCGTTAGAATAAGTGCATTTAACTATGGAGCAAAATGCGCTCAATAACTAGTAATTTTGCGCCAACGCTATGAGAAATACTTTCGTGTTTTAAAAAAATTCTTATAAATAGAACATAGGAGGTAAAAAAATCATCCTAAAAAGACCAAATTAGATGAGAGACGATGGAATGGACTAGTTAAAACTTTGAATAATTTAGAAAATCTAGAAGCCACCGGACTTGAATTTCATTTGCAGTAGGCAGAGAGAACACTCGAGTTGTGACAAGTTAGTTGACCACCACCATTCTCCCTTAGACTTATCCAAAATTATACCACACGTAAAAGCAAAAGTGACTTTGCACTGAGAAAAGCATCTTGAATAATAATCATTTCATGTCAGTCAACATGTGTTTTTGTGATTTCACTGACATCGTTTCTTCTAGGTATGTTTGGTTTATTTTCCCCTCTAAATTCGACATTATTAAGAATTTGAAGTTGTGTTCCTTTTTACCATCTTTGTTTCTTTAGTTGTTAATGTATATTGACTATAGCTATCTTGAAGTCTACAGAGTGTTATGTCCATAATTCTAGGAAAAAGAAAAATGAATGCATTGGAGGATCTTATGATTGCATAGGAATTTGAATGTTAAATGGCAATGAAGTAATTTGGACTTGAAATTACACTTGCGATCGTGCTCACTGGGGAATAATCGACTAATCTTATCAGATTACTTTGGTTTCTTTTTGCCTTGTCTTTTCGTGTGAGGAAGAAGAAAACTCAATGGAATATGAAATGGAGAGGTTTCTAGGACAAGCTGGCTATGTTTGGTCTTTCGAGAAAATACCTAGTCTCTTTCCACAAATTTGTTAGAGAGAAAAGGGGAGTATCATGGGGAGCTCATCCGTTGAGGAAAACGTCACGCTTGATGGGACCCACACCCGCACCATAATTGTTGCTGTGTTTTGTCTGTTTTTGTTGCAGCAGTTGCAATTATTTATCTGGACGAGGTGAACTGAACCGAACTAAGAAAATATGCCCTGCCGATTAACAGGAAGGGATTGGAAAAGGGGAGGCTTAAAGAAGTAAATTTGCCTCGTTTAAGATTTCGTATTTAACAAGCACTTATGGTTCATTCAAACGTACCGCCCTTCGGAACTCGGACACAACTTTGATATGCTCCAAGATGACTCATTCTCAAACACAAGTTTTATCATGAAAATTAAATGCTTATGCATCCTTTTGAGTAATGAATACAATTTTCTTTTGACAAAAAAAAATGGGGAATGGGGAGAGAGAGAGACCTATGCAAACACATGCTAAGAAAACTTCCTCAATTTAATTACAAAAGAGTAAAAATAAAATTTGTTATATTTTATGCAATGGACTATAATTTTCCCATCCTTAATTGAAAAAAACTTTCTTAAAACATATCTTTGGTAAGTGGATTAAAACATATCTTTGAAAAAATTTCGGCTTGATTATTCTATTCAACAGATTTTGTCATCATTTTCCAAATCAAGGCATCATCCTCGATACTTTAATATAGATCGATACATATCTTATTACAGTTAAAAATTTGTCTAACTAAAAGAACAAAATGCTTATCTTCTCCATGAACAAGAGGTTATAGTAAGTATCGTTGAGCTCTTAGTGATATTATCTGGACCTTAGCGAATCATCTATAACCTCAAGTTATCTCAATAAGTAGTACCACGAGGGATGAGCATGGATGTAGACACATCTCCTAATTTTTTTTAGTGAGAAATTAATTTTCTTCATCACATGTACAAAATCAGGGACAAATTTAATGACACATGTAGGATTTGTTAAGTTGACATGTGAGAGAAATTTAAAAGGGACAGTCCGTTTTAACAAAAGACAGATTAAAATTTGATCAAAATCTATTAAATCCACCCAACCATGTGCCAAAATCCTAGATAAAAAGAAATTGCGTGAAGAGCAACGGGTCGCTCCGGTGTTCCTTACCTCGCTCACAAAGTACACGAAGTGGAGATTCAACAGAGTTCCAAATTCTGTGAAGCGAAGTTCTAAGAAAAATAAAAATAATAGACAAGAAGCATCCATACAACTCCATTATTCATTCCGCATATTAATAAATAAATAAATAAATAATTGTAGAAATTATTTACGCCAGCGTTGGTCATACTACATAGAATGACTTACACTGACTAGATCGCCTTGTCAGCAATTTCCTATAAGAATTTGTTGAAATGACTAAATTTACAAATGATAAAAAGGTTTAGGACACATTAATCAAATTAAAAGATTTATAATTGAACTAACACAAGTGTTATAAATTTAGTCTTTTTTTAATAAGTTTCCTATTATGAATGACTTCAAGAATCAAGGCAAAATGTGAACCTTGCACTCCTACGAATTGCCTAGCTCTTCCTCTCATAGTGATCGAGAGCCAAATCCAACATTGGTCTTTTCCATCAACTAATTAAAAAATGCATGTGTCAGGATCAGCCCATAACACATGCATCAGGTGTCAGAGGTCATCCAAGCTTCTTCCGAGATATTTCCACAGAGTTTTGAACATGGCATTGCATTAGCAAAAATTCTCAATCGATCCATCATTTTCAAAGTATAGCTATTCAACATCTTGGCTCTAAAGGATGGCATCATGCAAAAGTTAATTTCCAATATGAACAACTTGACTCTAATATGTGTATCGATTCTTTTTTTACTAGAGACCTCAGGGATTACTAACGTGTCTCTAAGCAGAAAATTATCCTTGAAGTCTTTGGGGGTGGGTATACGTGCCAATCCAGAGGAAGGGATTGATTTATCCTTTGAGACGAGAAAAAGTGGTTTCACTGCGAACACCTCATAAAAGTTGCCAAGTAAAGGAGGTGATAATTTCCACTATCCACACCTTGACTCTGACCTAAAGTATTGATTATTTCATTTAGTCAGGGCAGGGAGAGCCCATTTTTAGTTTGATTTGTGGGTCACCTGATCCAATCACGAGGACAACTGACAAATTGGCATTGGATTCTACGGTGGGGGGCATTCTTGTCAATTCATAATTTGCTTTCCCTTCGGTCGTTACCTCTTTTTCACTGTTTTTTTTTGTTTTATGTTTGTGATCTATCTGCAAATTGAAAGGAAGAAAGAAAAGAAAAATGTGACATTTGCTTTAGATTCTGTTAATTTATTTTTCGTCTTTAACAAAAATCATTTTAATTTGAGTTTAAAATCATTAACTTTGCTTTTCGTTTTACTTTTTCAGTAATAAAAAATGTCATATCAACTTGATATGTAAATACTATTTGACACGAAGACTCATTTAGACGGACAAATAATAATGGCCATTTTTGTCCATTAAAAAAGAGTATGTGCTTTTTTTGAAATTGACATCATATTTATCTTCAAACATAAATATTTTTTTTTTCCTAGATTTGGCCCGCCATTTATATGAGAACTTCAAATGACACTCTAACCCACCGTGGCCACTGAGCCTAGCGCACTTTAGCTACTTGCTATGTTTTTGTCATGATAGCACATGCTCAAAGAAAACACAAGTAAAAGGACAAGAAATCCCTTGTTTTTCCACCCCAGCGAGAGAATAAAGGAAGAAAGATTGACACTTACTATGTTTATGTCGTGATAGCACATGCTCAAAAAGGACAAGAAATACCGTGTTTTTCCACCCCACCGATAATAAAGAAAGAGGGATTGACGTGGAGGTCGTTGTCTTGTTTCGTTTGTCATTGTCTGATGGTCTTTTGCAGTGGTTTTATCTGGGCAAGTCGGCAGAATTACAGTGATGAATTCTGTATTCATCATTTCCCGATTAATCATTTTCTTAGATTCAATTCGTTTCATAGAAAATAATTTTAAAAAAAATATTTTTTGAATTTTTCGACATTTGTTTCATGAAAAATAAACTAATCAAGAAAAACATTTTTCATTATTAAAAAACACATCTTCAAAAATGAGAAAAATGTTTTTCGCTTTCGAACTTCTTTCACCTAACTTTCTTTTACTAATGCATTTTCATTTTTTTATGTTTTTTTTTAAATCTAGTTTTTTATTTTTTGTATTTTTTCTTTTCTTTACTTTATTTTCCTCTTCTTCCTTGACCTTGGCCGGTCATCGGCCACAGCAACGATTGGCACAGCAAGGCTCGTGGTCACTAGATTCCGGCGAGGTCGAGGCTTGCTGACTTGTGGTGAGGCAACGAAGCCGTGCTCACCCGAGCTCAATGAGGTTGGCCCTCGCTAGATCTAGCAAGTTGGGCAGGGCCCGAGCTCCCTAGAGGTTCATTGAGCTCTAGTGAGTCGCGAGCTTGCCGACCTTAGGCGGAGCTCAAACTCGCTTAGATCAGGTGGCCCACAAGCTTGTCGACCTTGGCAGAGGTCAAGCTTGTCAGATTTGGCAATCCACGTCTTGGTGGACTGTTGGTTAATTGGCCATCATCAAGCATGTGATGGTGGAGGAAGAGGGAGAAAGGAAAAGAAAAAGGAAAAAAAAAATAAAGATAATGAAAATTCAATTTTAAAATAAAAAATAATTAATTTTTAATTTTTAAAAATATAAAAAAAATTAAAATTAATTTTTTTGTCAATTAAAAGTATTAAAATTCATTTTTTTGGTAAATTATTTTTTAGAAAAATCAAATCAGATAATGAATGGTGAAAAATATTTTCCACTCAAATTTCAAGTTTTAGTTGAATACTGAAAAATATAGTCATTTTCTTGGAAAATGGCTTTTCAGAAAATATTTTTTGGACGTGATATTTTTCACTAAATGAATGGATCCTTAATGGCAAATTGTTTGTGATTCTCAAGTCAAAAAGTAGAGTCAGTGGGGCTCGTTATATAAATGGCCAACCAAGCGCCTGCCCTCTAGACGTATTAGTTCAAATACATTCTCGGCAATTATATGTTTCATTGGTCCATTGCAAGTCGAAGCTGAAGGTACCGTAACATCTCCCTCGATTACTTTTTTCTTTTCACAAACGAATTTTCAGTTCCCTGCTGTTTCCTTTCCGTAGAGTGTCCACTTGTTTTTGCGTTGTGCCGATATTTCCACTTATATTCTAGTGTTATCAGGAGTGCTTTTGGCCTGTGGTCCTCTTCATCCATCTTCACAGACAAGCTAGTAGCCAAGAAATCTTAGTTCCTCTTGCATCCTTACGTTGAAGCGACCCCTGGTATGTGCTATCAGTGCTTGTTTCACATTCGCCCTCTTTGTTTAGTTATCTAGTTCTATTGATTAAACCCAATAAACCTAAAAAAGGCAAGAGGAAACAAAATGGGTAAAAGAACCGCAACTGATCAAACCCTAATAAACATAAGGCATCCCCTTTGTTTTAAAGGTGATTTTGTGAAAATCTTTAATTAAGGGCCCTACCTTAAGTTCACATATCTATAGATAAGATTTGGTTGATGGACGACTTCACTCTTAATTGGTTAAAATTTCATCTGCTTTATTTGAAGAAATTATTGCTTTGACTCTTACAATTATGTTTTATCTTGTACGAATCATAGCTTAAAAAAAAAGAAGAAATATTAGTCTCTTTCCACAAATTGTAAGTGAGAAAGGGGACTCTTATGTCAAGCTCATGCAAATTATTGCTTATTGATCAAAACACGTCCTTCTTACATGGGAAGGGTTTGAGGAAATTGTGTTAGAGAATGATATCTTTTGGTTGGGTTAAAGAAAATAATTCGAGGCATGCTATTTAACATATTGCCAAAAATTGCCAATACAAGCCATGGCTACGGGTCTCTCTAAAAAAGTATCGATATTCTTTTTTAGACAAAGACCTAAGTATTGATTAAATTGTCTTTTGACAAAAACCAATCATTTGAGTACATCTATTAGCATGAGACCATATTTCTTCTTGTTGCTGAAAGGTTGATCATAGCATTAATTGGTAGTCTCCTCATGATATCCAATTTGCCAACCCACAAGCTCCAATTGCAACAATACGGTGATATTTTTTGCTTGATTATGCCTCGAAACTTCTTTCTCGAGGAAAGCTTTCTCCCATCTAACGAGTGCTGGTGTCGCAGCTATAATTGAAGCGTTTCGCGAAATCATGATTTTTTCCACATTCAATCCTGAATAGATTATGCAGTAAATTTGTTCAACCTTTAGGAACCTTTAACTCAAACTTTCCTTTTTCTTCTTCCTATGAAAATGTTTATAAAAACTATTTGATAATTCTCGATGTGCATCTTTATGATTTACGTGCGTTTATGTGATAGTTGGCTTTAAAAAGTTCAGCTACTCCATGCTTCCATTTAATAAAAGAAAAAAAATTTCATAAGGAAAAATCAACTATTTCATTTTCTTTTATTTAGGACAAGAAGGTTCCTAGCGTGAAAATTCCTAGTTCGTTAACTAATGTACACACATATGTATGTATATCAAAAAGACAAAAATGACCAATCTCTCAAATGTCCACAAAAAAATGTACTTACTCTTACTCGAATGTCTGCCATTATTATTTTTCCCATCCAAATGAACTTCGTGGCAAATCATGTGACAAACGGCTCTTAGATGTAAGCTGACATGTCTTTTTTATTATTAAAAAAATAATAATTTTGTACACAAAATAAATTGACTTTTTTCAGAGAGAAAAGGAAAAAAAGAAAATAAAAACTAGAAGTGGAGAGAGTAGAAAGGGGTGCATCGGGGGTTTGACGAGTTAGGCATGACTGCAACCACCATCGCGTCAAAATCTTGGTGCTCTTTTTGACTCTAGTGGTTGACACCTCAATCAGTTTCCCAAGGGAACATAGTCTGCAAAGGCTACTGTGCAAGTAATTAAACATTTAAGCTTTTTATATAATTGGTAATGATCTTACAAAATCTCACTTAATTGTCGCGATCTCTATGAATCTTCCCGAATGCACTTAGTCCGATTATGTTCGCCATTAATCAATTTGTAGTTAATTGATTAGAAGCCCTAGTAAAATATTGAAAGAGATAGTTCACTTCTACACAATCAAAGAACTTAGGGTTGAAAAATTAATTACACCGGTTAATTAACTAATGCCATTTCGATACTTAATATTTTTTAAACATCATGATTTGATTTTTTTCCTTTTCATGCATTTTCAAGAGAAAAACACTCAAAAGCCATTTTAAAGCCTATTGCTAATTTTTTAGAAAAAATAAAATTCTTCTGAATTTTTAATAAAATATCATTTGTAATATTAAAATAATATTATAATATACAAAAAAAACCCGTGTTGGAACCGACCTATGTCGCCGACCAGCGGCCCAACTGGGCCTGAAACGCGGGCCCATTCTGGCTTAGAGTAAAAGGCCCAACCCTTTAAAAACAAAATGAACTAAGCCTAGCCCATTAAAGCAGAATAAGCCCAATGTGCCTAAATCATCCCAGCCCAAAATACCAAACCCTAAAGACCTGACCCGGATCCACTCCGACCCGCATCCGACACGGTACCTAGGCAGACCCGACTTGCTCTCCTCCACTTGCCTCTCGCAGCGCTCTTACGACCTCGCTCCAAGGGGGGCGGCCTCGGTGAGTGCAACCGCTCACCTCGGGCTGGCCATGCACCCAGTGCGGCAACGTCTTGGCAGTTCGCGGCCCGGCCACCGTTGCAAGCCGAGAACCAGCTCGGCCGAGATCTAGCACGGCCAGGCATGGCCAGCGGAAGCCGCTCGACCCAAGACCTCCCCAGCGCTGTCTTCCCTGTCCCGACCCTCAGCGTGACACCCAAACGGCGAGTCGACGATCGATCGGAGCTCGGGAACGGACTTTCTCAACACGAACTTTTAGATCTAGCTTAGGCATCTCATCGAGCGGATGGCACGCAACGCGCTAGGGGGTTCAAGATGCCCGGTGATATATGATCCTCTTCATCATTGTTTCCCTCTAATATTACACACTAGTTCTCAACTAATTGATTTCTTAATACCAACTTGTGTGTTAATAAAGTTGTGATTTTATGTTGTCTTGTTTTTTTGTGTTTGTCTAATGGTCATTTGCAATTATTGATCTGGGCTAGTTGGACAGAACCGCAGTGATGATTTCTGTCCTCATCATTTCTCTCTCTCTCTCTTTTTTTATACAATTATCAACTAATCGATATCTCAATTGCAATTTTTTTTATTGATGAACAATGAATTTGCGTAGTTGTGTTGTGGGCATCGGAGAGAATTAGGACAATGCAAACTTTTTCAAGTCGAAAAGTAGAGTCAATAGCACTCTATATAAAAATGACTCCACGTTGTCCTGTTATGATTAAGTCGAATAGAAAATGTTACATTGAAGAATTAACTATCTAAGCAAAGAATATTTTATGGACCAAAATTACGAACTTAATAGTTTTACAAAATTTAATCCATGAGAAATTATGAAAAGCATGGTTAATTGATGATTAATTGCTTTTCAAACATGGAAGGATATAGAGTCAATCTTAAATAAACATAGAAGTTGAAGAGGAGATGAGAGAGAAAAAAATTATGGTGAAATGGTGATTCAGCTTGTTTCCAAACATGGAAGGTTATTTTGATCAAATAAAATATATGTCCTAAGCCAAAGAGGGGATAAAAATAGCCCCACTCTATTTATTTTATTTAAAATAAAGAAAGCATCAAATTTTTTACTTGGAGCAATGTTATACTTTAATTTAGAATTTCTCAGATGTGATCATTTTAAAGAAATTATCTTTTAATTTATGATTTACATGGCATCTACTAAGTTCTAAGAAGCACCGGCTATTAAAACATAGAAGGTTATTTTGATCAAATAAAATATTTGCCCAAGCCAAAAAGGAATAAAAATAGCCGCACCCTATTTATTTTATTTAAAATAAAGCAAGCATCAAAATTTTTACTTGGAGCAATGTTATACTTTAATTTAGAATTTTTCACATTTAGATGTGGCCATTTTAAAGAAATTATCTTTTAATTTGTGGTTGACACAACATCTGTTAACCTCTAAGAAGTACATGCTATCAAAAGAAGCGGTGGGTGGTAGAAACATCAAAACAATTACTAGCTCTCTAAGAAGTACCCGCATCTTTTGATTTGTAACCTCTAGTTACTGCTTTCTTGTGAAATCATGGAAATGAAAAGAAACGTTTCAAGCTTTGAAATATTGAGAAAAAGTTTTAAATGATTCTGTCAATATTCAAAAGAATCGACAACTGTTGAACTAGTATGAAAGAAAACATGGATGACAGGAACAAAAAATGAAAAAAAATTTAGGCTTCTTGTGCGCATGGTAGAGCAGTAACGTGTTGCTTTGTCCACGTGAGATCATCTGCAAGTTCTCCACGTAAACCAATGACGTGTTACTTGGGAGCACCGAGCGCAGTGAGCCATCATTGAGCGACCAAGTTTTTTCCTAACCCACCCTATGCTCTAATTGCTCTTGCTGACATTCCTCGGTCTCTGTTTATTTACATCGCTCCCGCTTCCGTACACTTCGGGCGCTCTCTCTCTCGCTCTCTCTCTGGTTTTGTTTCACAATTCTAACTGATTAGTTCTGTACTCACTTCAGTTTTCTCCGCACCCATTTGCTTAAGCGAACACTAAAAGGAGGCAACAAGAAGAGGAAAAAAAGAGGGGGGAAAAAGGAAATTTGAAAAATAAAGAAGAGATTATGGCCGAGGCAATTGCTTACCCCGTTGCGTCGAATCTTTTGTCTAAACTCGGCGAGTGCCTATTTGCTCCCATTGGACGGCAATTTGGGTACGTGCTGTGCTACAAGAGCTACGTCGAAGAACTCAAAAATGGAGTCAAAGAACTAGAGACTGCAAGGCAAAGGGTGCAAAGCTCCGTCGATGAAGCCGTGTATGACGGAAAACTTATACACGTGGATGTTGAGAATTGGTTGAAGAGCGTGAAGGAGGAGATTGAGAAGGCAGACAACCTTTTAAAACTTAACGGAAGTGCAAAAGATGCCTGTTTCCATGGGTGGCTTCCCAATCCCATGGTGCGCCATCCAATTGGCAAGAAGGTGAAGAAGATGGCTCAAGTCATTCAAGGACTCCATAAGGAAAGAAAAAATATTATCTTTCAGAAGGTCTATCATGAGAATACTCCCATAGGAATTGTCACTGCTGCCACTTCTGCTGCAAGATCTGCTCAAAGGAAGGAAGATGTCCCAGTGTCAAGGGCTTCAGTCATAGAGGATGTAATTAAGGCTATAACTGATGACAAGGTCTGTGTGATTGGGGTGTATGGAGCAGGTGGGGTTGGCAAGTCCAAGCTTATGGAGGACGTGGAAAGTCGAGTTAAGGAAGAGCAACTATTTGATGTGGTTGCCACAACAAATGTATCACGAAATCCAGATTTAAAAAGAATCCAGGGAGAAATCGCTTATGCACTAGGCCTCAATCTAGTGAATCAGGAAACTGCTTATGGGAGAGCAGACCTTTTGTGCAAGAGGATTAAGGAAAATTCTGAGAAAAAGATTCTCATAATTTTAGATAATTTGTGGACAAAGTTAGAGTTGAAGGAAGTTGGAATCCCTTGCGGATACGATAATAAAGTAAGAGGTTGCAAACTATTACTAACATCTAGATACCGACATGTTTTGTACACTGAAATGGGCTCTGATCGAGAATTCCAACTCAGTGAGTTAAAGCATGGAGAAGCACGAATACTTTTTGAAAGGACAGTGGGGGACAAAGTTAATGACCTTGAATTTAAGATCCTGGTGGATAAAGTGGTCGAGAATTGTGGAGGCTTGCCTCTTTTGATTCTCTCGGTGGCTAAAAGGTTGAAGCGTGGAGATTTGCCTGAATGGAGAGATGCTTCGACCAATAAAGAAGGGTCCGATGTAAAATCAATAGTGGAACTTAATTACAATGACCTAAAAGATGAGAGGATCAAAGCACTGTTCTTGGTTCATGCTCTATTCTCTCGGAAAGTTTGGATGAGGGATATCCTTATCTACTGCATGGGTTTGGGTTTATATAAAAAATTCAGCAAGACCATGGAAGACGCTAGAGATAGGTTGATTATGGATCAACGTCGCCTGCTTGACTCTTCTTTGTTGCTTGGCAGTGATAACCGGGACTGGTTGAGCATGCATGACTTATTTATTGACGTGGCCATCTCTATGCATGACAAATTTATTGACACGGAATGGAACGCCTTGGTCGGGAAAAAGGATTATGGGTTCAAAGAATGGTCAAAGTATGATCTCAGAAAATGCACCGCGATGTACCTCAATTATGTTGGCATTGATGAACTTCCTGAAAAATTGGACTGCCCAAACATGATGTTTTTTCTGTTATGTGAAAGCAACCGATCTCTCAAAGTGCCTGAGTCATTTTTCGAATCTATGGAGAAGCTCCAAGTCTTGGACTTGACTGGTTTATCTTTTACCTCCCTACCTTCGTCGATGGAGTTCCTAGAAAAGCTCACGTCACTATGTCTTGATGGTTGCCACCTGGAGGATGTGACTGCTCTTAGAAAGCTGAAAGGATTGCAATTCCTAAGTTTTCTCGATTCATCAATTGCTCGACTTCCCAAAGAAATGGGTGAACTGACAGAATTGAGATTTTTGGACCTTACAAGGTGTCCCACGCTCAAAGTTATTGAACCCGGCATGCTTGAAAGCTTGGTTAATTTAGAAGAATTCTATATGGAAGACAGTTTTGATCGGTGGGAGGCTGAGGATACAACCCCGCGAAGCAATGCTAGCCTGGCTGAGTTTAAGAACATGAATAAGTTGAGCTCTTTATACATTGCCATTCCTCGTTCAGCCAATCTCTCAAGAGACCTACCATTTGGGAAACTAAATAAGCATAAAATCCTAATTGGGGACATTTGGGATTGGTCAGATAAATACAATGAATCCAGAACCTTAAAACTCAAGCTAGATTCGGGCAATCTTCTTAGTGAAGAGTGGGTGCGGAGATGTTTGCAAAGAACAGAATATCTCAACTTGACAGGATTGCAAGATAATCACAGCATACACAATTTGTGCTTCGAAGGTTTTCAGGAATTGAAGCATCTTCACATACAAAATAGCCCCTCACTTCAGTACGTTGTTCACTCCACAGAGGATATCCGGTGCACCACATTTATGAGATTGGAATCGTTGTTTCTCGAGAATCTAAACAACTTGGAGAAGATTTGTTGCAGTCGCCTTGCCCTAGAATCCTTCAGCAAATTAAAGATTTTGAAAATGGTTAGCTGTAGTGGAATCAAATATCTGTTTCCTTACTCCATGATAAGAAACTTCTTGCAGCTAGAAGAGATTGAAATAAGTAACTGTCACTTGATAAAGCATATTGTCGCAAATGCCGAGGCAGACGAAGACGGAGATGAAATGGATGTTGATCCCAAAGTGAAGTCATGCAATTTGCGTAGGTTGACATTACGAAACTTGCCAGAGATGAAAAGCTTTTGTAAAACTATGGACCATTCGGTCGTACTCTTCGACAAACAACAGGTAAATTTCATATTTTCTAAAATGGTCATATTTTCCTCCATCCATGCCATCCTAATTGGAGAATACTTTCTCTACCTAGTCTTGAGATCCATGAGTTACGAATATGAACATTGCCTTCAATTAATTTAGTTCCCACACATTGTGCGGACTTAAAAAAGTATTGACTTGTTGAAATATTTACTTTGGAGATATAATGTAAGGACTTTTGTGTAATTTGATAAAGTAATACGCATTTATCAACTAGACGAAAAATTTATTTACCAACAGTTGAATCGATTAGTATTTTTTTGCTAAAACCTATTGATTTTATTCGACTGTGATTACTTAAACATTTAATTTATAAACACATTGAAATATCGACTTCAGAGTTATGTCAATTTGATATGTGGGTGAGTCCTGGTGTGACACGTTTTGCATTTTATAGTAAATGAAATTATATGCATGGGTATTTTAGAGGAGTCTAACAGCACAGAGAAATTGGAAAAGTATACAGATTCTTTCGATTAAGACAAAATAATGATTTAATTTTTCAAAATGTAATTGCTATGTGATATGAGAATGCATAAAAACATCCATATTAGTTAATTACATCCCATTTTATATGTGTTATGTTATCAACATAGTTAAAGAAGCACAATGTGATGTATCAATTTTTTAAATAGTCTAAAAGTTTATCATTGCTTTATGGTAAAGTATATACACATACATTTATGGATATAATTGTAACTTAAAGAAGGTATATACGACCTATATAATTTGTATGACCTTCATTTAGTAATTATGGAAAATTGTAAGATTCTATTACATCCACTTGATTAAAGGGGAAAAACCAGAACTAAAAAAAAAAAAAAATCCCTGTGAATTGAACTTAGTGATTATGTAGGAAGAAACATCCAGATCAATTGATTACATTATATGATTTTGCAATTTTCATCTTAAGTACATCAATGCTAAGGCAATTGAGACGATTAAGTTGTTGTTCCAATAATTGTAAAAAGTTTGGGTAGGTGAATGGACCTTAGTGGAAATGTGGTTCTACACAATGTTTCATCACATAAAATTTTCTTTACTCTCATATGTTAGTTGATGGAACTATTATGTGACGACGGAATGAAAATTCAAATATAATAAAGCCAATTTGGGTTTGTTACTCTTGGTAGAAAATTGAGGAAAATAAGATAATAAGGGGGAAAAAAAAGAGAGAAACTAGAAATGATTAAAGAGATAGAAGGGCCAATCTAGGCCGGCAAAAAGACACGTCATATAGGCAAACTTAGTAATCAAATCAATCTATTTATTTTGTAGGCACCTATTAAGAGAAATAATCAAGATAAATTTCCTTAATCTTCGATAATATCGAATAACTAAAATAAATAAAGAAACAAATTAGCTAATGGTGGAGCATCCCGTCCAACATCAAAATTGAACAGTACAATCCTGCACCCTACCATCTTTTGATTTAATTGTTGGATTTCTTTCTTTGGTTTATGTGGTGTTTTTTTTTTTTTGGGTCGGTATTTCATGTTTTCTTGAAGTCTATACTTTGTCAAAGAAAATTTTGAAGTTGAAGATTCATGAATCATTGATTTGTGATAATTGGTTTTTGTGGGTATCAACACCCTACAATGCACAAGCTATATTTTTTAAATGATTCAAAGAAATGGGAGAGTACAATTTGAGGAATCTAAGATAGGCTAAATTTGAGGTTTGTGGGAAACATCCGACGCATGACATGATTATGCTTGTCTAACTTAGGTGGTTATGGATTATGCTACATTTCAAACATAATACTTGATATCTATTAGATGAATATATAAAATAATATGATAGGAGAATGGATTTTAGGGGGTGGCATCTACTGAAAAATCATGCGTCTAGTCTTTTTTTGTTTTTTTTATCCTATTGATTATGCTTGTTTAGTGATTTTCCTTCTTCTTGAAATTACAATTTTCCCTTCTTCTTCTTTTTATTTATTTTTATTTTTTTATGGGAATAGAGAATCGGCTCTAATAATTTAATTGAAAAATAACAGGTTAAGTTTCCTAATTTAGAGTCGATGGAGATCTCGCACATGAATAACTTGGAGAAGATATGGCTTGATGATCTTGCTTCAAATGCCTTTAGCAAACTCAAGACACTAGTAGTCAAGAATTGTGAAAAACTTTCATTCATATTTTCATCTTATACTATGCTCACAAGATTTCAAAACCTAGAGAAGATAAGTGTAACCGATTGTGGGTCCCTAGAAGTGGTATTTCACATCCAAGAGTTCAATTTTAGCGAAGCTTGTCCTACAAGCACTTTTCAATTGGAAGAATTAGTTCTGACGCGTCTCCCAAAAATGAAGCACGTGTGGAGTGGACATCCTCGAGGAGGTCTTACCTTTGGACGCTTACGATGCATGGAGATTGTTGAGTGTGAGAGGCTCAAAAGTTTATTCCCAAGCTCGATGGCAAAAAGTATGACACAACTCGAAGAACTTTTAGTACGGGAGTGTGGGGTGCAAGAAATTATTGTGGAGGAAGATGGAGTAGAGATGAATGCAAGGGATCTCTTTTTTCCACAATTAACCGATCTGAAATTACTTGAGTTGCTGAATTTGAGGAGCTTCTATAGGAATAGTCATACTTCAACATGGCCACTCTTGAAGAAATTGCGAGTAAGACACTACGGCAAGATGAGGTCATTCTCATTTGCTTGTGAATACCAAAGCTGTCGAGGTACAAGTACCAGTGAGAATCAACCTGCACTCTTTTCTTTTGAAAAGGTACAGTCCTCAATTCAAGCTCTCTACAATTGCCTTTGCTGGTTATGTTACTTTCTATTGAAAATTAGAATTGTCAAACATTTCATCCTTACAAATACTCCGAGCCAAACCTATGAATTTCTTAGAAATTTAAAGATCGTTTGCGGTTAATTATTTCTGGCTCATATTCTTCGAAATCATCCCAGCTTTTACTTTGAAAAAACAAATTATTGAATTAACTTTGCATAGATAATCATGTTTCCAATAGCCACTTGTGCCTTATGGCTGGGTTATAACTAGTTAATTTAATTTGATTGACATCATCTCGTAAAATTTAAAACAAAAAAAAAATAGTATTATGTTCATGTGGCATATTGCTAGCTTAGCTATGGAGCAAAGTTCCAAGCTTAAACATTGTGAACATGATAACTGTCAAGTGCCGCAAATAACTTGCTTATCTAGTCACATGTTAGTAATTTATTAATAGGCCTTGAATAGGACAAACTTTTTTCCACTCTGTAAATTACCAACTACTTTAATAAGCTAGCAATATTATTCTTGTGGATCACCAACATATTTGAAATTACTAACTTTATTTGAATTTACCGAACTTAATTTGATCGATGTACCACCATCCGTAATATAAAAACTGATTTTAATTACTTGCCAACTTTTTATCTTATTAGATTTTGGAAAGTACCAACTTTCCAAAATTACAAATTACTTTAATAGTCAACCAATAATATTCTTGTGACAAAACAATGACTTTTGAATAACTTACTTTAAGTTTAAATTACAAACATTAATTTGATTGATGTACCAACATATTTCAAATCAAGAGACCTATGGATTTTAGTCACTGAGAAACCTTTTATATTATAAATCTTGAAAAGTACTTATATGTCTTTATACTTTCATGATCACCAACTAATTTAATAATCTACCGACATTCATTCGGATGGCTTGCCAACGCTTTTGAAGTTAATAACGTTTAATCGAAATAATCAACCTTAATTTGAGTGTTATAATAGTGATATACCAACCCATAATTAAGTTCCATTTCGAACCGTACGGAACGCTCAAACCGTCCTTGCATTTGGGGTTGTGTATTTTTGGTTTGTTTCTTAGCTTATGAAATGTTTTATTGCTGATAATTTGTTCAGTTTTAATGCATTCTTCTCAAAGGAAAAAAAAGAAGAAGGTTAAGCCACGTGTTACTCATGATCTATAATAAAATAGATATTAGAATAGTAGCTTAGAAAATAGAGTGCAACATATTAATACAATTTCTTACTATTAACAAGCATCCCTTCTATTGGCTCTTGGGTTCTTTTTCCTCTTTTCCCTAAAATAAAAGGATACTTTAGTCATTGCGCCATGGCTATGCCCATTATTTACTTCCGGTAGCCTAATTAAAAGAAATTCCCACAGGTCATACCAAACTTGAAGGGATTGACATTGAGGAGCGAGGATGTTATAATGATGACACGGCAGCACCATTACGTCTTTCACAATCTCACAGAGCTGGACTTGGCATGCTACCATGATGAGAATGTCACTTTCCCCTCCGACTTCCTCCTCCACAGATTCCCCGATCTAAAAGAGCTTTCTCTGTCCTGTAGTTCCTTTGAGGAGATATTTCCAGAAGATGCGTGTGGACATGGGGGAGCAACTTCCTACGGAGAGTTAACTAACATGGAAACACCTCTCAAGGCACTCAAAAATCTGCAGCGACTTGAGCTGAATAAGCTGTGTAAACTCCAGCGAGTCTGGAAAGATGGCTCCTTGATGGCTGAAATCCTTAAACAGATTGAAACTCTGCTCGTTTCGGAGTGCTCAAGTTTATCAATCGTACTTCCATCACCGAATGCATTCCAGAGGTTGACGAAATTAGAAGTAAAGGATTGTGCTGGTTTAGTTCATATGGGGACTTCCTCAGCAGCGACAAGTCTGGTGAATCTTGCTTGGCTAACCCTAAGAAATTGCGGTGCGATGGAAGACGTGGTAACGGATGATGGAACTGGAGTAGAGGAGATCTCTTTCCCCAAGCTGTGGCGGTTGACACTTGATGGTTTACCGAGCCTTGAGAGCTTCTCCTCCGTAAATTGCACCTTCATGTTCCCATCATTGTGGCGTATTATCGTGAAGCAGTGCCCAAAGATGAATATATTCTGCAATGGTGCCTTGAGTACACCAAGATTACGTCAAGTACGCCTCTCCGACGAGGATTATGAAGGACGTTGGGAGGGGGATCTTAATACCACAATCCAATTCTTGTCGACATGAAACAATCCACGCTGAATTCACTGAGTCAGGTAAATCTGGACGCCTAAGCATGTCTCCCCGAACCCAGTGTCAAAAGGAAGAAACTGGCGTTATTCTTCGAGTTCTATATTAGCTGATATGAAGTCGCTCTTTCTTTAAAAAAATTTGACTGTTTTTAACGGGATCGTAACATAATTGGAGTTGTCGGGTCTTTTGGGCACTTATCCACCAATGCATTGTAGCTGTTTGATGAATTGCTTAGCATAACCTCTGTCAATGTAGCTGCAAAGATTGGGGTTTTGTTATATGGGGTTGTGTGCTGGCCCACTTATTCAGTTACCCTTGAGGAATGTCAGTATTTAGACACGTCTTACTGACAATGTTTGTCTCTTTTAGGTGTCATGCTCACTACGCTACGATCAAAGTGGCCGCTTTTATTTGCTAGAAACTGTCTTTGCAGTAAGACGTTGAAGCAAGTGTTCTGCAGCCTGTGCACTAATAATGTTCCGGCACAAGGTGTTGTTGCCTCTCGATATGGCGTCCATGTGCTGACAAGTGGTGTTCACAGTGGGCAGGTGCTTCATTGAATATCTCATTCCTTTTCTAGTTTGGGATGTCCGCTCATTTCCTTGATAATGGTACAAATGTAGCAGAATGGTTGAGCAAATAATCAATTGAATGTGGGGGTACTCAATCTTCCATTGAATTGTATAGAGATTTTGTATGAGTGTTGGCTTTTAGGCAGGCTCATTTAGCATCAAGAGTTTCTTTGGAGTTTGCCCATTTGGATGATGACAATAGTGGCCATACACTGACCAGAAGGGGAAGAAATCCAAGAATCCAATTAAGCACGTCCTTCAAGAAGCGCACCAGAGCCTACATGGAGCCGTTCACACTAGATGTTTTCATCTCCTAGCGCTTCGTCTCAGCTTCACTTGCTCACTTATAGGGTCACGTGCAAGCAGGTCTCTGTTGCGGGTACTAATAGGACATTAGAGCCGTGCTCAAGTCTCAATCGGACACACCAGCATGTTTGGCCACAGGCTGGGCTTTGGCAGACTGGGGAAGAGAAGCTGATGAGTGCACTGCTTCCCATACTGCAATAGCAAGGGACAAGTTTGAAGGAAAAATCAGAACATAGTTCAGTCTCTGATTGACATTGGCATCAATATAAAGTTTATCTTGACTGATTTTCCCTCCTTGAGCATGATCTTGCTTATGTGCACAGCTCGTTGTAGGAATATACACACATCTTTGACATTGTTTTGAGATACGCAAGATGTAGTGTTGGTTCATTTGCTGGTTAAATATAGATAATAGTGACTGTTTGTTTGACAAGAGTAGAATTCGACTGTTTTGGCTTTGTTAAAACATTTACCTTCTGGATTCTTGAATGAGCATAGTGATGGCTATCATAGCTTTGTACGTCTTTCTCTCATTTTACATGGTGTCTATGTCGACTTTGCTTTTGAAACCTTATGGATATCCATGCCACGATGATTAGTTTCATCCAATCTTCTTATAGCAGACACTTATTACACGATCAGCTTCACAGCTCAAGAGTCCGAAGTACTATCATAATGTGGATTGGCAGGTAATATCCTCCTCAATTATCATGACTTAAGTTAGTTTAGTTGTCTCTTGTTCAATTTTTTTACTTTGAGTTCATGACATAGAGATACATAGGTATTACTTTGCCTGCCTTCGTGACTTGATGATAAAAAATCAATTAACTCAATATCACAGGATTTGGTTATTGTATTCTTGTGGAAAATATGACACTAACTATAAAAGTTGTTAGTCATTCTTTTTCTTTTGTTTCTAAGTTTGACTATCTTGGACAAGAAGTGTAGACCTCACTGAGAAGTGAATTCATCTGATCTGTTGCTTTTTGAATCTTAATTCTTGCTGATCTAACTTGGTGGAAATTAAGAAAAACATTTTGTACAAATTTGATGCCCTAATATCCGTGTTTTTACCAGAATGGTAGCATCACCCCTGCTGATGTGAGAGTCACTCTGAATTGCAATGAGTCCGAGCTAGAATATCGTCAGACCATCAAAGAGAGAGAAAAAGGCCTAGGATCCAGTTTTCTATGGATTTCTTTCAAAAACCACTTGCCCCAGCTTTCCAAGATTCAGAGATCGCGATAGTATTCGCATTTTACTTGATACTCTCCCCTGGATGTTGAGCGATATATCAGGAAAAGAGATGCCCAAAATACAATATGCTTATGGGTAGAATCCAGTATCTTCCCTAGAAATAGTGGTGACATGTCAGGAAAATGAGCTAGTTGATTGAAGGTAATCTATTTGCTTCGCCAATCACCTACTTTAGATGCTTCCACTGCAAAAGCATATGATCTAAGGATCGCTGCAATTTCATATGTTCATCGGAGGGCTGGTACGAAGAAGAAGGTTCACTTGCTAATTGCTATTATCAGATAATGTTTGAATTATGCTTTTTTCCTCTTGTTGTAGTTTTAGTTGTACTTATAATTCTTTGGCGCTTCATCGTCATAGCTCTTTCCATATGCGCCAATATGGACTATTCAATTGTTTTTTTAATTGGATTAGGAAGTAATATTCTCTACCAGCTGTGAAAACATATCACTTGAGTCCAGAATCATAAGAGTTCTTAGTAATCTGACTACTCAATTGTTTCAAATGAGTCCATAAAATATATCAAATAATTCACAAACATAAAGCACCATATTCATTTCTATGACATGTTCACACTAAGAGTACTGCATATCTCTATACTAGGTCAAATGTCCACAATTTAACATCATCAATACAAGACTGCACATTGAAATGTCGTTTACTCCTGGATCACATTACAAACGTGTCATTTTCCATGCACTTGGGTTCAGTGAAGTACAAGGGTAATCCATTAAGATCTTGTCGAAAGCATCTTTTCCTTTCTATTTTCTGCAAATGGCCCCAAAGAAAAGTCAGAGTTTGACCCTGCCACTTCTTAACAAAAATGTACAATTAGGCTTGAGAAACCTGGTTACTCACTGACTATCTATGCTGAGGAATCTGTTGTTTCTAGGATTGCTATTGAAATAATATTTCACTGTTCCCAGTTTGGAAAACAAAGATCTGATTTCTAAAAGTGTAAGCTGTCCAAAATTTCTCATCAAATGTCTTGTTTGATATTGTTCCTTGCCATTTCTTTTCATTGCTTTATATCAAGTAATCCGGTGTTACCTTTTCTTAAGATCCTTTCCTGAGAATATCCAGAGTAAGTGAGTCTGGGGGGTCTTTTCTGTTTCCTTGAAGCTGTCATCATATTGTCTATTGACATACTGCAAAACTTGATACCGGAGAGTCCATCAGTCATCGAGTGCTTCGACTTAAATACTAGTGGGAACCATGCACTTGGAGGGTAAATGCCTTTTCTCATGCGTTCTGTGGCACATGGGCTTTTATTTTTTATTTTTTTTGGTAAGGACTTTTTATATATGTTAATTTGCTTCTCGTTTATTCTAGTAATCTTCAGTAAGTCCATAGCAGAATTGGGGAAACTTCACAGAGAAAGAAACAGGGAAAATTTACTTTACCAGCTTCTCATCTAGGCTATGAAAAGGTGTGTCATTCTTAAATAGTTTAATACTCTCCATTCTAACGAGCCCTTTGATCATTTTCGACATGCATCTTGCAAAAGTTGCCAATGAGGGAGATGATTACGTAGGTCCTAAAGAGTAGCATCGTGTAAATTTCCACAATGAACATCTTGAATCAACATACTACTGATATGTTTTGGCCAAAGACCAAAGTGTTGATTATAGTGTGCTAGATAAGTTCATGTAAATTTCCACAATGGACATCTTAAATCTAACATAGAACTGATCTTTTTTGGCCAAGTACCTAAGTGTTGATGGTAACGTGCTAGATAATTTCGACAATGCACTTAGAGCTCATCTTTCGCAATATTCACATGTTTTTTGCTCAAGACAAGGTGTCTTGTCTTGATTGGCCTTACTACCTCTCTTATAACTCAGCAAAAGAAAAATCATAAATGAAGAGGAATGGCTGTAATCACAAACCTGCTCATAGCAATCACATGAGCAGTGCTGGTGATTATCCTTGAGATCACTTGAAAGCCTCATCTTGACAGATCTCAACCCCGATTACTACCCAGCTGATGACAATGGCAAGCTCTCGCTCATGTCCTCGTAATTAACCCTAGCAACACTAGCTATGTTTGAATTTCAAATGACTTCCCAACCTACCATGGCACTTGATTAGGGTGTGTAACGGAACCGCCCAAATCAAGAACTATCTAGACCGGATTGGATCGATCGGTTTGGTCCAATTCCTAATTTTTAAAAGTGGAATTGGGGTTTAGATGATTTGATTTTTGATTTCAAGAGAGGAAGTGAACCGATTATTTTTTATTTATTTATTTTTATTTCTTAAAGTTAAACCTAACCTAAGCAAAGCTAGGAGTATATCCTATTGCCTAAAATTGTCAAAAAAAAGGTAATTGTTTTGCTCTAAAAAGTCATCCTTCAATCACTTCACCTCACCCCTCTTTCTTCTCTCTTTCTCTCTCTGCGCACCGTCTCCTTCCCCACCCTCGAAATCTCTTCCTCTTCTGTCTCCCAGAAATCCACCCCTCCTCTTCCTTCCCCATCCCTGAAATCTCTCCCCCGTCTCCTCAAAATCTTCCCCCTCTGTCTCCTCTTTCCTTCCCCATCCCCAACCCCTCTCTCCCCTCTTCCCTTCCCCATCCCCGAAATCTCTCCCTCCCTCTCTCTCCTTGAAATCTCCCCCGCCGGCGCACCCCCCCCCCCCCCCCCCCCTCTCTCTCTCTCTCTCTGTGCGCGGGACGAGAGCAGCCACCACCAGCAAGCGAAGGAGATGGCCCTAAACACAACGACCCAGCTCGACTTCGAGAAGGCCCTCGAGAAGAAACGCGCCATCAACTAGCAGAAAAATAAACTCCGCCGCCTCTTCCTCCTCTTCTTCATCTGCCTCGCCCTCCTCTTCAACGCCTTCTCCCATCCGTGGTCCCGCCTCAAGTGTTGCCTCGCCGGCCTCGATCTCCCTTTCCCCCTTCGTCTTCTACGTCTCCATCGCCCAAACCCTCCACACCATCAACGACTTAAGGTATAAGTGGCAGTGTCAGAAGATCGGTTCTAAAGGACCGCCAGAAAATCGGATCAGACCGAACCGGACCGGAACCGATCACCCCAGCTCATCCAACTATGTTGAAGTCACAACAGGGCGGACAATGGAAAAAAAATTGAAAAAGAAAACGAGGTGCCATCTCTTTCCATTGCATGACATCATGTCTAATATTTGCTTGTTGGTAGCCTAATCGGCGACTTGAAAATATTAGGGTGATCTTGGAAAATTAGCATGTCATAGGAAAAAAATTGATTTTTACTCATCACAGAACTCCTAAAATACTATGAACATGAGTTCTCTCATAACATTTTCAAAATCATTATTGTAAATATTATTTATTTTTCTTAATTCCTTCATTTTATTCAAACCAATTGGTACAAATAGTTGGACCAGTTGAACCAGAAGAATCGCACATCGGCCCATACTCCGGTTTAATCTTTGGTACCGTTCTCAAAACATTGCCTATAATTAGACCCGAAATAATTGACTAAAAGTCATCCGTCTTTTTCTTGAAAGGTGGGTATATCAAAATCTTTAATTAGGAGCTATATCTATTCATCTATTTTCTTTAATGGGTGACCTCACTCGTAATTTATTAAAGGGATAAGAGTATTGGAGGTTATAAAACAAAGTGTAATTTATACATAAAACTTTCAAAAAATATAATTAAATTTTTTAATTTGTCACAAAAGTGTAATCGAATAGTAAAACTTTCAAAAAGTACAATTAAATTCTAAAATTTATCAAGTAAGGTAAGTCAAATCCTTTCATTAATAGCAGTCTTTGAAAATTTTAGGATTCGATTGTACTTTTATAACAATTTTTAGCACTTAACTACACATTCGTAACAAATTTTAGGACTTAATTATATTTTAAAAAAAATATTAAGACGTAATTATATTTTTATGACAAGTTTTAAAACTTCTAGGTAGCAATAGATCGAATAGAATTGTGGATAATCCTATCTAGCATTTGGGGTGTCGTGAAAACCGAATATGACCGGATATGGTCCGGATATAGCTTGGAAAATAAAATTCCACCTGGCTATAGGATAGATCTAGATAGGACATCTACCATTCATAAAATAAAAATGTGAGCCTAGTCGAAGCTTTCCTGAAGCTTCTCTCTCACAAGCTCAGTTGTCGTTGCCTCCAGCGGTCATCTCACCGCAGCCACCTTCGTTGCCGCCATCTCACCACTGTCTCACACCAGCGCCGCCCTCTCTTGCCGTCATCCCGCCAAGTTTGGACCTCTCAGTTGATTTCTCTTCTCGCCACCACCGCCCTCAATCCTGACTGCCATCGCATTAGATAGTCTCTTCTAGCTTCGTCACATGCAGCGCCAAGCACATCTGGGATCGACCTCGAGCACAAGCCAAAATGGACCCGAGGGCAAGGATCGAGCACTGACGAGCTGGAATATGAGACTTGTGCTCGATCTGAGCTCCAGACTTTGTGTTACTGTACTTGTTGCGATCTCATCACTAGCATCATTGCTTAAAGGAAAATCTGTCCATTGTTATCTGCTACAACTGGAAATTTTGTGGGATATTCAAGTATAGAACGGATGATCCATATGCATATCAAATCCGGATGCTTCAACTATGCTCAGCATTTTGGTTTGGTTGAGGAAGGCCTGAAACTTTTGGATTTCCTTCTGGACACTTGGACGATGCGATTCAGAGAAAGAGAGACAACAAGGCAAAAAGGATGGATGACGGGTGCGATCAAGAAAGTCAGTGCAAAGTGAGAAGTGCGAGGCAAATAAGAGAGACGAGCGAGGGATTGAGCAAGTTTGTGATGACCATATGGACTGAAGCAGAGGCAGGATCGCGTCGGTCGATGTTCCAGGCGGCTGAAGTAGTCGTGGCAGGCCTGAGCAACAATTATGTACAGTTTTCACGACTCCGATAATCAATTTTTTTTTTTGTTTTGGTAAATCTCAAAGAATTGATTTTTTTTTATAGATTTAATCCAGTTTTGTCCATGTATATCTGGACATTACCAAAGGTCACGTAGGATATTTCAAATCATATCGTATTCTTATCCTATTCGACCTTATCCTATTCAGTAAAATTGTCCGGACGACCAAACGCAACCCTAGTGTACTTATCCCTTTATTAAATAACATTCTAAGTAAAGTGCAGGTATATATGGAGATTATGGCAACGGGGAATTGGACATCATTACTTTAAGCTTGCTTTGTCCTTTTACTAATCGAGAGGATCCAACAAAACTACACATTTCAAACATGTGGAAGGAGAGACAGAGTCCTATGCAAACACGCACTAACCGAATTTCTTCAATTTGATAACAAAAGAGTAAAAATGAAATTTACCATACTTTATGAAAAGAGCTATATGTCCGTACATCCTTGATTATAGGAAACTTTATCGAAACATGCCTTTCATCAGTGGAATACAAATTATGGATCACCTACATACAAATCAAAATATGAGTGATGTCCGTGTTATCTTAACTTAATACTTGTATTTTATAATGCTTAACATGCGAAATTGCACATGACTATACTATCTAACCAAATTCGGTCCAACTTGTTGTGGCTCCATTTACCTCTCAACCTTATGTAATAATTAATGATAGATTGGATGTTGGGAATTACAGTTCGACTTTCGGATTGATTATTTTGTTTGCTATATTTTTCATCCTTTCCTAGATCAAGGCATCATCCTCTATATTCTAATTAAAGATCTGATTACAATTAAAAATTTGAAAGAAAATAACCTTCCTACTTATCCATGAACAAAAGAATATAGTAAACATAGCTGAGCTCTAGGAAAATTCATCTGGATAGTATCAAATCATAATAACCTCAATTATCTTGATAAGTAGCACCAAGTCTATACTTGTTGGGTCCATCATGGAACAGGGGATGTGAATGTACGCACACACATCTCCTATATTTTTTTTTCGACTAATAAAGTCTCTTAGCAAACGTTCAAAATCAGGTGTAAAATTAATGATATTTATCCAAGTGAGATTTGTAAATTTAGCTCACAATATTAATGGACATTTGAGAGAAAATTAAAGGGGACAATTTACTTTAACAAAAGACATCCAAAATTTTGATCAATATTTATTAAAGAAAAAAAAAAATAGCACCAAGAGCAACGGAGATAGCCGCACGGTTACATACCTCGCTCCTAATGTGCACGAAATGGGGATTCAATGGAGTGCACATTAATTTGGAGCTAAGTGCGGAGAAAGATTAAAAATAATAATAATACCTGCAAGAAAAATGCAAATTGCATTAAAATGTTAAAATTTGAGGAAAATAAAATGGTGCAGTAAAAATATAAACAGAGATTATAGAGTTGCTATGATTGTGGAAAGCGAGAGCTTTACAATCCGAAAGCATTGGTATCATAAACAAAATACTAAGAATTATTATTCCCTCCCATACGTACAAGAACCACCCCTCATAACTCCAATAATTCCACCTCTTTTGCAACTTCCAACTTCAAAGACGAATGCTCCCACGTGCAACTCAATCGTGAGCTCTTCCTAGTTACATCTAGCTTATTACCAACACATCCCAAGCACGAATTAAAACTCACTTCTTAAAATCATCAAGCATGAATTGGAGATCGTCAATTATGAATGATTTCATGCTAATAATGGAGGTAAAATGTAAATCTCACGATCCCACCTATTGTTTAGCTCGTCCCTATCCACAGTGACTAGGAGTCAAATCAAACATTAACCTTACTCAAGCTTATTCCCAGAATTTTCGACAAAAGTTTCAAACATGGCAAAACTTTAATAAATTTCTTAATTAATCCATTATCTTCGAAGCATATTACTCAACATCTCGTGAATATTACTAGTAAAGCAAATGATTACGAGGCTCTTAAAGAGTAGTATCATCTTAAAATCAATTGCCGCTATGAACACTTTGACTCCCATATAAGTTTCATAATACAATTCTTTTTTAGCCAAAAGGTCCATTGGCAAAAGATCCTTTATTTGGGAAGGTCTACAGGCAAAAAAACTAATTAGCGACTATATCTCTTTTAATCTAACCTTTTGATTGCATGTTGTGGTGTGCCGACATAATTGCGGTTTTTTGTCGCCTTGTTTGGTTTGTCTTTGTATGATCTGTAATTATTCATTCGCGCAAGCCTTAGACAAAATCGAAGTCATGAATTCCGTCCTCATCAAGTTGGACACAAAATGTTCTCACTTTGATTCGTGTGGCCACGTGATCCAATTACCATCCTCAAAGTCAACCGGGTGGGGCATTATTGTACCATCTCGTATTAAAAAGCAGAGTAGCATTACGTGATAACAATTCTCCACAAGTTGGTCACTTTTTAAGAAGTGTGATTTTGAACGGTACAATTATCAAAAATCTCTCGAACCTATTATATTTGTGTAAAATTCAGTACTAACATTTTAATTATGTCAACTAAGTCGTAAACCTCATCACAATTTGCAAATTGAGTAATTTGGCTAATTTTGATTGGGATAACTGATATAAACGTATCCACTCTTGGGCAGCGCAGTTGATTGAAATTTCTCCTCCAATGAAGGAAGTCAAAGTTTTGAAACCCTGCGTTGTTAGCAATTAAAGCGGGGGCCCTCGCGGTAGGTTGCTGGGCTAGTTTCCCCCGAGGTATAGTTGCTACTGGGCCTCCACCACGGAGGTCCGTGAGACCCCAAATCGACAAGGGCAGGCTCCGACGGATTCTCGATCACAAAAAAAATAAAAATAAAAATAAATAACTGATATAAACGTTGACAGTCCTACATGGCATAACCGACGCTAATGTGTATATTTTCTATAATATTTTAATAATTTTATAAAATTTCTCTAATTTTTTCGTTTTTTCATTTCTTTTTCCATTCTTTACTCTCTTTTTTCGTGCTGGGGGCAACCAGGGGTGACCGGCCAACCCTCATCGGCTAATAATATCTCGATTCAAAAAATATTCTCAGCAAGTCATTTAAATACTTGTATCTTCTTGTTCTTTCTAGTTTCTCCATTATTAGCATGTTTAGTCCCATCAATGCCACCTCCATTTCACTCTAGATTAGAATTTCCTGTTTCTTGGACATATGCAATGTAGCACACATTTATAGAGTTCAAGAATTGGTCGCAACTCTCTAATCAGTGATTGGTCTGCCAAAAAGATACTCCAACAGCAGCCTTCTCATCATTTTTCTGACATCATTTTTCTGACATGCATGTATTACTAAATAACATGTGGAATATTTGTGAAAACTCATGGAGGTCAACATCCATCCTTCAAAAGCTGTCCAACTGCAGCGCCCCTCCATGTCATTAACCAAGTGCTTCTTCTTCTTCTAGTGTTATCCCTGATTCTTTCGAAATATTGAATCCTAATGATGTCATGCAATTGCCAAAAATCGATTAGATCAGAATTTGCGGGTGCATGACAACCACCAATTTCTGTTCCAGAACCAATTTTTTTTATTTCAGACTTGCTTCTGGAATAGAAATCCGTTTAATAAAATTATTCTATTTTACTATTTTTGAAATAGATTTTAGAAATAAGTTTTGAATAGAAATAAAAAGTAAAATTTTTTTGCTTCTTTATTTTTGAAATAGAAATGAGAAATAAAAATTCTTCTCATCGTTCATCCTTGTTATAAACCGGTCCTCCATCCGTTGCCGCCGACCACCATCTGCCGATCGCTGGCCGCTGGTCACCGGTCCACCGCCGTCCGAAAGGAAGAAATTTTGTGTCGTTATCAAACGAATTTTTTTTTTAGAGTAGAAATTTTATATCGTTATCTAACGGGTATTTTTGCTTAGAAATTCATTTAGAGATAGAAATAAAAAAAAAAATCTATTTCTCTTCTAGAAATCAATTTCTGGCCATAATGGTTATCATTCACGCCATTGGTTGTTCAGTATAGAACAAGTTGCACTCAAGCTCTTTCAGCTATTATTGATCATTATCTTGCATAGCGATGAAATTCTCAAGTACTGCATGGACCCTTTCTTCCTGTAATTAATTTACCCCTTTTGAATTAAATGACCACTTATCCTGTGGGAATTAGCTTACTGCCATTGGTATTGGATTTGTAATGTAATGCTACGATCGCACACAGCCATGGACTGCCATTTTCTTGGCTATTTGGCATGTAGGAATAAATTTCTTCGTTAACTCGACCGTGGTTAAAATTATGCTCTAGCTTTGCGGGATCCATCCCTCACAGAACTTTGGGGAGTGCATGTGACAGTGATTTCCTTAAGACTAGGTTCTCAATTCTCTTGGCCGTCACCATAAGACTAGCATTCTCTTTTAGCACAATCCCCTTAGTAGTTTTTGCGTGTAGATGCAGGAGGAGCTCTGCACCCCAAGTTTGTCATCGACTTGTATCGCAGGCACATTTTGCAAACACAGTAGAACTTCTTTTCTCGTTGGTCATTTGGTCATTTGGTCACGATCCTACTAAATCGGGTACCTATACTCTGTTATTTTCCCCTTCTAGATATGTGTGTTGTACGAACAACTTTTTGAGCTAGTGTGCTTTGGTGGAACTTGGCAAAGGTCAAGCCTTGATATCATTTGGCAGCAAAACCGTCCCACTTAGTTTGTCTCGAATGCTTACTACTTTCAGTATTCAAGAGACTGCATTGAACCCTCCCACTGTGTTCTCCATTGCCATCAGTATGCCTGTTGTGCGATTGCTCTTTTATGAGGAGAACTTTGATGATTGCAAAGGAAGAATGTCTTGGATTGCGTGATCATTATCGTTTCTAGCAAACTACTAGTGTTGCCTAGTACACAGATTACTTTTTGTTAGCTTTTGCTTTTATAGAGTTGAGGGACAAAATTATTCATACAAATATTTGTCAACTCATAATGTTTAACAAAAATTCACGCATCAATCGAACCAATGACCATTACAATGGTTGTTGCAAAAACAAAATAGGACCAGACTGGATCAAATCCATGAAACAAGGGATCAAGTTGAACAAATAAAATAATATATGGAAAATAGGAATATATAATTTCTCTATACTATGATGTATTATATTGAAGATTACATTAGCCTATTTATAAGATGTATGGGATGGTTATCTAAAGTAACAAGATAAACATAATATCAAATATAATCAATCAAGGATATGCTATATCAAAGGAGATATGTGCATAATCTTGAGAGATATGCAGCATCAAGTAAATATTTTAGTATTGCAAACATATCATAAATCAATACGTGCATTGTACTCCAATTGAGTTAGATACAAAGTGTGCTTTGAAGAAACTTTGTGAAGCTCAGGCCTTGATATCATGTGGCAGCGAGATCTTTCGGGGTAGTTTGTTTTGAATGCTTATGCTTTCGGAATTAAAGAGACCACATTGAACCCTCCTATTGAAATCCCCATTGCCATCTGTGTGATTGTGCTTTTACGAGGAGACTTTTGGTGATTGGTGAGGAAGAATTTCCTAGATTTAATAGTCCTTACAGTTTTCAGCAAATCACTAGTGTTGCCTAGTACATGGATTATTTTTTGGTTAGCTTGTGCTCTGTAAAGAGTTCAGGGACAAAATTATTCAGAAAATGATCAGTCGGCTAATAATGTTCTTACTTCAATAGAAATTCACGAGTCAATCAAACCTCGGATTAAAGCAACAAGCAAAATACGACCAGAACACTATCCGTATCAAATCTGGATCCACCAATCAAAAGATGGAACATAACTATAGTATCAGATTAAACATCTTCCCATAGTATCAAGTTAACTATATCCCTGAATCGCCTTGCAGTATAACCAGTTAGCAAATGCCAATATTAATTTGAATAGCCGAAATTACCATTCGATTTTATGGAAAAAACTAGCACAAGCTTTAAAAGTTCAAGAAGTAGACGTTCAAATAAAGACAGACGACAATGATTTCTGATCGATCTTGTAGCGATAGAGTCAACTCCCATGCATCAAGCGTCAGAGACTCAAAAGGCCATCCAAGCCTTTTCCCTGGAGGTTTTCTACAAAATTTCAAGCACAGCATGACTTTAATAAATTTCCCGGCCAATTCCTCATTTTCTATCTCCTTCCCTCGGCTGCTTTCCTCTCCTCTGAATCCCTTGATTCCTCAGCAGAGGTGAATCCACATGCTGGTCGTGGTCATCATATTATGACATGTCGAATGGGGTGAATCAACACCTGATCACCTGTCGAATCGGACTCTTATCTCCTTATATAGCAACAAGCTTCACCATGATTCCTAGAACACACGCAAAGCTTCGAGCTTGATTCAATTCCGACACTATTCGTAGCCCTCCAAAAGGAAACCAAATTTACGTCCCGTGGCTGTGCGCACGGATCGCTCGACGCATGGATAAGACCATGTTAGTTTCAATCGAGGCGTGACAACCGACCCGATGCGCTAAAGGCAGAGAGTGCAAGAGGGAGGGGGAGAGAGAGAGAGAGAGCGCAAGAATGGAGGGTTGCTTTTGGGATGTGAGAGGAGGTCAACAAGTGAGAGGGGGGACACGACAGAGGCCCATGGGAGGAGTATAATCATGCATTTCATATTGTTTATTGCATTTAAGCATTTAAAACATGTAGGTTTAGACTAATGCATTTGCATCAAGTGAAGCATGAGGCGATTGTGAACTCTTTTCAAATCGACCTGATAGACAGCCCTACATTCACACAAAGTTTAGGCACATTTCCTCATTTAAAGTTGAGCCCACAAGTTTAGTCCCCTTCTCTCTCTCTCTTCATGTACTTTCTGTTCCCTCTAATGTCATTCGATCATCCAAAATAAATATGGCTCCATTTCTTGTCAACTTAGACATTTTAAGCAAAGCAGCGATCAAGGCATTTGAGATGATGGGCATGCTGAAATTGACTAGGAATAATTAAAAGGGGAAAAAAGATTTGACTGAAATTAGAAGAGGAGTGCTGGAGATCTCGGGCAGAAAGCAAAAGGAACAAGGCCTTCACTTTTTCCCTTTTTTTTTTTTTATAAATAATTCTACATAATCACTAAGGGCGCGTTTGGTAATGATTTTGTTTCCGGGAGCTAATTCTGACTAAAAATGATTATTTTTTATTCTATTCCTAGGAACTGATTATGAGAAAAAAACGCGTTTGGTAACTGTCCAAATTTTTTTTTTATTCTGGAATAGAATTGTGTTTGATACCGCGCTAATTGATTCTATTCCAAATTAATTTCTTTTTATTTTTAAATAATTTTTTTTACTTTTTTACTTTTTTCCCTATTTTCCTATTCTTCTTCTTCTTCATGTGGCTGGTCGCCGGCCCTCAGCGAGGTTGGCCCTCGTCAGCTGAGCCTCGCAGGCAGTTGGGCGAGGCTCAGCCTCTCCAGAACTAGCGAGGTCGAGCCTCGCCGGCAGCTGGACGAGGCTCTGGCGAGGCCGAGCCTCGTCCAGCTGCCGGCGAGGCTCGACCTCGCCCGATTTGGCGAGGCTGAGCCTCGCCCAACTGCCAGCGAGGCTCCCCTAGCCATCGGCGAGGCTCGCCTAGCCCTGTCGGTGGCTGGGCTTGCCTCCGGCAAGCTCGCTGGACCTCGCCCTAGCCTGGCGAGCCTCCGGCGAGCTCGCCGGACCGGCGACTGGTAGCGGATGGCGCGGCGGGCGGCGGCGGGCGGTGGCAGATAGCAATCGCGGGATGACGGAAGAGAAAAATGAGAATTTCATTGTTTTGATTCTTTTTGTGATTCTCGGACGAAAAATCATATATATATTTTTTATTCTCAATTCTCTTTCTAATCTATTCCTGGTAACAAAAATTTTACCAAACGTGATTCTCATCCCAAACTAATTCTGGGAACAAAAAATCAGAATCAAACATTGTTTGGTGCGTTGCCAAACAGGCCCTAAACAAATGTGGATCTCCTCACTATCACGACCTCTTTGAACCCTCCTATGGACGCAAAGGCTAATGGCTTGCTAAGGCTAGGCTTAGCTCGGATCTCTAAAGCCTACAAATTCACTATGTATGATTGGAGTTTTTAATTTACAAATCATTTCACTTAGAAGTCATTACTAATCAATTTGTGATGATTCAATTATAAACCAAACAAAACTGTTGAGAGAATTATTTTACTATTGCACAACACAAGAAATTAGAATTAGGGACTTGATTACATCGGTTAATCAATTAATGCACTTTCGGTACTTAATCTTATTTGTTAGAAGTATGCCCTAAAATTAATTAACTAATTAAAAAAAAATTTAAAGCTTCATGCATGTGCACGAAGCATAATGGTCAGCGGTTGCTGACCATTATGCACGATCGTGTGCTTTGGACGATCAGCAACGGTTGCTGATCGTCCATCGATCAGCAACCGTTGCTGGTCGGTTTTTCTATAAAAACCATTGAGGGACGAGAGAAAAAGGGCTGCTGGAAAATTGGAAAAGTGTGCGTGTGTTCTTGTGTCTTTGAGACACGAGGAAGAGAAACAATTCTCTCATTCGGGCCGTGACTATTATACATCAAGAATACGACGGATTCTTTCCACGTGATTGCTAGCACAATCGAAGTTGTGGATATCCGAAAGTTCTCTCTTCCGTTCGACGTTCGTTGTTGGTGTGTCTGAACTAGAGGTCTGACGCTTGTGGGACTCGTACTGTAGAACATCTGAACCGACTTGTTTCAAAGCGCTCTTCGAGAGGTATTTCGTTTAACTTCCTTTTATGTTTAGATTTTTGATTAAAATGCACGAACAACGCCTTAGGAGAATCATGTGTAAAATATATCTTTGTTTCCGCTGCGTTTATTTCGTTAATTTTTCTTATACATGATTCATGAAAACCCAACAGTGGTATCAGAGCCAACCTTAGGCGTTTCGTGCGTCTAATTGATTTATAGTTCAAATATATTTTTGCGTTCTAATGGCCAATTTACTTTTGTTAAGAGAATCGGTTCTCTTGCTCTTATGTGGCCTATAGAAGTTGATTGATTTATGTGATAAATTTAATCAACTAAGCAAAAATTAGAACTAAATCAATTTTGAATCAAAAATCCATAACTTGTTGTACTTCGTGTTTATACTCTACAAATGATATGCAGAATTTTATGCATGCCTTCCAGAGCTTTAAATTTTGAATTTATGGCTCGTAAGGAAGGGTGGTGATCATGGAAAAATCCCTAATTGTTGTGATTGTTGTATGGATGAATCTATGATGATTACAGGTATTCTTTTTGGGGATGTAATTATTAAATGGAGGCTGCGTCCTTCCTTTTATTTTACTTTAATTTTTCTTGATATGTAATTTTTAGTATAGTTTAGTATTTCAATTGTTGATGTAAATACTACAAGAGAGGAGGAGCCATTGGAGGAGCCATTAAACCGGTGAGCTCTTTGAGCCCGGTCTTTGAAGAGTTCAAAGATTGAAGAAAAAGTGAAGAGCAGGTCCATATAATTAAAACATTAAAATGGCTAAATGGGTCTTTTTGGCTCGAGACCCATTGAACCATAATTCCATGATCACCACATAGGATAGATATTATGTGATATCTATTTATTTATTGTGTTTATGATATCATCCATGTTAAACCAGTTAATGTGCAAAGTGAGACCGTTAATAACAACCCAAATCTCCTTACAAAGAATATTAAGTCGAAACGGGTTTCGGACTCGTCGCCTTCCATCGTCGTGGTTTGATCCAATATTATAGTGGTTAACTAACCGGTTATGGATACATAGGGGTTAATTACCATTTATAATATTGGACCACTCCATTATGCATATGATGCTGTGGGGTTGGAGCCAAATGATTTCCAATAACTGTTAGGTGAGGGAATCATTTGTGTTTCAATACTTGCATGAGACGATGGGCTAGACTTAACTATTATCATGATGCCAATAACTGTTAGGTGAGGCTTTCATGGTCTAGAGGGCGAAGTTATGATTGGGACTCGCATATGATGCGTTGAACAAGCTGGTTCACTCACTAAGTTCATAGGACACCAATAACTGTTAGGTGAGGTGGACTTTGGGCTAGTGGGACTCTAATCCCCACTAGTAATCTTTACCCAACGAAGATTACCGCTTCCCATCTTAAGGAGTATGGGATTCGAATATAAATTTAGTGGGAGGATCTATTTCATTTAAAGACCAAAATGAAATAGTTATTATGAAAAGTACAACGGCTAACAATTTATTTTCTCCATTAGATATATTATTACTCTGAAAAATGGTGACCACAAACCCACTCGCTTCTATACTTGACAAGAATTATTTGACTGGACCCAATTTCACTGATTGGGTGAGGAATTTGAGAATTGTTCTCAATTCAGAAAAAATTGGGTATGTGCTTGATGAAAAGATGCCAACCTCATTTCCTAAGGGTGGGACCCAAGAGGAGCGTGTCACTTATGATAAGTGGCGTGATGATGACTTAAAAGTTAGGTCATATATGCTTGCTTCTATGAATAATGAATTACAGAAGAAGTATGAATCTATGGAATATATTGGGTCGATCATTTTGCACTTAAAGGAATACTTTGATGAGAATGGTCGAACTTCTAGATATGAGATATCTAAGGCATTGTACCGTATGAGGATGGCTGAAGGATCATCTGTTAATGATCATGCTTTGAAAATGATCTGGCACATTGAAGAATTGGCTAGGCTGAATCTCGTTATGGACAATGAGTTAGCTGTGGATTTGATCCTCCAATCTTTACCCGATTCCTTCTCTGGTTTTGTCCAAAACTTCCACATGCATAAGATGGAGAAAACTCTTGCTGAGTTACATAGCATGTTGGTAGTTTATGAGAAGGAAATGCATAACACGAGGCCAAATGTAGTGGCTATGGCTAAGGCTTCTTCTTCAAAGGGTAAGACCGTTTTAAAGAAGAATAAATGGAAGAGGCCTGCCAAACCTGTTGTGCAACCAAAACCCATGATTGATAAAGGGAAATGTCATTACTATGGTGTCAAAGGGCACTGGAGGAGGAACTGCAAGAGGTACCTCGCGAGCTTGAAGGTCAAGCCCAAGAACCGACCTTATGAAGGTATGGTGTCTATGCTTATTGAAACCAATCTTATGGTTAGTGCTGAATCCAGCTCATGGGTTCTAGATTCTGCTGCAACTTCACATATTTGTATGTCTTTGCAGAATCTGGAAATAAGCAGGATGCTAAGGCGAAATGAGATTGTCCTGACGTTTGCCAATGGAGCAAGAGTTGCTGCATTAGCTATAGGGACTTTTCGTTTATGTTTCCCTTCTGGACATGTAATGGTTTTAAATAACTGTTTGCATTATAAGAATGCTGTTAGGAACATCATCTCTATACCTCGTCTGGGTAAAGAGAATTATGAATTTTCTTTCGCTGATGATGTATGTTCTATTTATCATAATAGAATATGTGTTGGTTCTAGCTTATTAACCAACAATCTTTATGCCATTACAATGTCCGGTAATGTGATTACCAATGTCAATAAGCAAAATAGAATTGATATAAATGTCATAACTAATAAACGCCCTAGAGACGGTCCAAATAAAAAGTATGTTTGGCATCTCCGATTAGGTCATATTGGAGAAGACAGAATTAACAAGTCGAGTAATGATGGATACATTGATCCTTCAAATTTTGAGTCATACTCGACTTGTGAGGCATGTCTTCTAGGAAAAATGACCAAAGCGCCTTTTGTGGGACAAAGCGCGTGAGTTGCTGACATATTAGAATTAATACATACAGATGTATGTGGACCAATTAATGAAACTGCTAGAGGTGGTTATAGTTACTTCATTACCTTCACCGATGATCAGTCACGGTATGGTTATTTATACCTCATGAAGTATAAATTTGAATCCTTTGAAAAGTTCGAGGAATTCAAGGCTGAAGTTGAGAAACAAACAGGAAAATGTATTAAGGCTCTTCTATCAGATCGAGGAGGTGAATACCTTAGTACTGAATTCCTGGACTTTCTTAAAGAGAATGGCATTTTATCACAATGGACACCTCCTGGAACTCCATAACATAATGGTGTATCTGAACGAAGAAATCGTACTTTATTAGATATTGTACGGTCTATGATGAGTTACACCGATTTGCCAATATCCCTTTGGGGATATGCCCTTGAGACTGCTGTATATATACTGAATAGAGTGCCGTCCAAATCTCTTCCAACTACGCCCTATGAGATATGGCATAGTAGGAAACCTAGTCTTAATCATATTAAGATTTAGGGTTGTCCAGCTTTCATGAAAAAACTGAAAATGGAAAAATTTGAGGCAAGATCTGAACAAGGTCGCTTCATTGGATATCCAAAGGAAACTCTTGGATATTATTTCTATTTTCATTCAAACCAAAGAATTTTGGTATGCAAGCACGCTTCTTTTTTGGAGAATTTGTTCATCCAAGAAAGTGGTGCTGGGCGGAAAATAGTCTTACAAGAAGAAAATAATGAAGTGCCAAACTACCGAGTTCAGATACCAATCTCTGATTCAGTGGGAGCTTCTGATACACAACCTCTTAGGAGAAGTGCGAGAACGTCTCGCCCACCTGCTCGTTATAGACACTCGGTTGATCATATTGAACCATTATTCATTGTGAATGATAGTGATCAACCCGGTGATCCTAAAACCTATGAGGAGGCGATGTTGGACATCGATTCTGGTAAATGGCTAGAGGCCATGAAATCCGAAATGGATTCAATGTATTCTAATGAGGTTTGGATCTTGACTGACCTGCCTGATGGTATTGTACCAATTGGCTGTAAATGGATCTTCAAGAGGAAGATGAATGTTGAAGGTCAAATTGGAATTTACAAAGCACGGCTGGTGGCGAAAGGATATCGTCAAAAAGAAGGAATTGATTATGACGAAACTTTCTCACCTGTGGCCATGCTAAAATCCATTCGGATTATGCTGGCTATAGTTACACACCTTGATTATGAGATATTTCAAATGGATGTCAAAACGGCTTTTCTAAATGGTTTTCTCGATGAGGACATCTATATGGAACAGTCACAGGGTTTTGAATCCAATATTGAAAAAAAGAAGGTGTGTAAGCTTAAGAGATCCATTTATGGACTCAAACAAGCCTCTAGAAGTTGGAACATTCGTTTTGATGAGGTAGTCAAATCGATTGGCTTCATCAAAAATCCGGATGAACCTTGTGTATATAAGAAGATCAGTGGGAGTGCAATTGCATTTTTGGTTTTGTATGTCGATGATATACTTTTGATTGGAAATGATGTACCAATGATATCATCGATAAAACTATTCTTGTCACAGAAATTCTCCATGAAAGATTTAGGAGAGGCAACCTACATTTTAGGTATCAAGATCTATAGAGATAGATCAAGACGATTGATTGGCCTCTCACAATCTACGTACATAGACAAAGTGTTAACACGGTTTAACATGCAATGTTCCAAGAGATGATTATTGCCTTTTAGGCAAGGGATCTGTCTTTCTAAGGAGATGTGTCCCAACACTCCTAAAGAAAGAGAGCGGATGACAAAGATACCATATGCATCCGCTATTGGAAGCATAATGTATGCTATGCTATGTACTAGACCTGATATTGCACATGCTGTAAGTATTACCAGCAGATATCAGTCTGATCCAGGAGAAGAGCACTGGATAGCAATCAAGAATATTCTTAAGTACTTGCGAAGGACTAAAGATTTATTCTTGATATATGGAGAAGCAGAATTTAAAGTTGTAGCTTATACTGATTCCGATTTTGAATCGGATCCTAATGATTATAAGTCTACATCTGGGTTTGTCTTTACATTCAATGGTGGTGCAGTTAGTTGGAAAAGTTCCAAACAAAGCATAACTGCCGATTCCACCACTGAGGCAGAGTATGTAGCTGCTTCTGAAGCAGCAAAGGAAGCCGCTTGGATGAAGAAGTTTATTTCTGAACTTGGAGTCGTTCCTTCAATTGAGCAACCGATCACATTGTTTTGTGACAACAATGGGGCGATAGCTCAAGCTAAGGAACCAAGGTCTCACCAGAAGTCCAAGCATATTGAGAGACGCTTCCATCTCATCAGAGAAATTGTTGGGAGAGGTGATATCGCCTTGCAGAAAACGTGGCAGATCCCTTCACTAAGGCCTTACCTCAGTCTTCTTTTGAAAGACATATTGATAAAATGGGTTTAAGGTACCAGACAAGTTGGCTTTAGTGCAAGTGAGAAATTGTTAGATGTATGCCCTAAAGTTGCTATGTAATAGTTACATATTAGGGATTTCAGTTGTACTTTCATTATTATTATTTAATTAATGGCAATGACGTATTCATTCATTTGTCCAATTATTTTATATTGATGAATACTTCAATGAGATCAGTTGCAACTAGACCTATTCTTGAGACGTCAAAAATATATGTGACGGGTTCATAGTTAGACTGAATCTTTAAATTGTTCCCAGTCGATGGATTATTAAGTGGATATTAATAATCCTGTTGAGACCGGTGTATTCTTAACTTCGCCATTAAGTATTGGATACTTAAGGGAATGATGAGTCACATGTCATTGGGTATTATGATGCCTGAGTTAGAACACAGGTGTTTGTATTAGACAAATTCACTGAACGTGACGCATATGGAACGATTAGCGACATGGAAGCTTTTAGCGTGGTCAATGTCTAATTGTTCATGCTTTGGTCTTGTGTAAATAATCCTTAGACCTGAGGCACATTGTTAACTTGTGTATCGAACAACTATGGTTCACGGGTGCACATAATGCCGGGTCGTCGATCCGTCTTTATACTTGATGGTCATAGTTTGTTCATATACGAAGTTACACGTGTGCGCAATATGGAATCTGTCTCCTTGTTATATGCAAGGTATGATAATGATGTCCTATGCGAGCTAATTGTGACACTGCATTGAAATCCTCGGCCGTGGTTGTAATCGAGAATAAATTGTTTATGTCTCAAATAAAATGCATGTCAATTAGATTTGTGCATATGATCAAATTAATGACTTGACAAATATTCCATGGTCTTTGTTTGATCGGGACATAGTAAGACAGAGGGATTGAATTACACTGTAGCCAAAGCTGAGAGGTTCATTATGTTCTTAAAGTATTCACACTATTTGGGTAGCCATGACATATTGCTAGATGTCAATCGTGGCTTGTAGGACCTAAAAGATTAATCGGGACAATTAATTCTTTTGGAAGTACTAATGTATTAGCACAAGTCTTACTACCAGCTTAGTGATGAACCTAGGGATGTCACACACCATAAACATCTAGGATGACGTGGAACAAGAGAGAAATATTATTGCAAATGTGTTTGCAATTACTGCAATCGAATTGAGTCTATTTGAAATTAAATTAAATGAGATTTAATTTAACTTGTATTATAGTCACGAGCCTACTTGCATATGATGCACACGCATGCCCAAAGTGGATATATGTTAACATACCAAACAAGTTGGCTTTAGTGCAAGTGGGAGATTGTTAGAAGTATGCCCTAAAATTAATTAACTAATTAAAAAAAAAATTAAAGCTTCATGCATGTGCACGAAGCATAATGGTCAGCGGTTGCTGGAAAATTGGAAAAGTGTGCGTGTGTTCTTGTGTCTTTGAGACACGAGGAAGAGAAACAATTATCTCGTTCGGGCCGTGACTATTATACATCAAGAATACGACCGACTCTTTCCACGTGATTGCTAGCAGAATCAAAGTTGTGGATATCCGAAAGTTCTCTCTTCCGTTCGACGTTCGTTGTTGGTGTGTCTAAACTAGAGGTCCGACGCTTGTAGCACTCGTACTGTAGAACATCCGAACCGACTTGTATGATGATTACATGTATTCTTTTTGGGGATGTAATTATTAAATGGAGGCTGCGTCCTTCCTTTTATTTTACTTTAATTTTTCTTGATATGTAATTTTTAGTATATTTTAGTATTTCAATTGTTGATGTAAATACTACAAGAGAGGAGGAGCCATTGGAGGAGCCATTAAACCGGTGAGCTCTTTGGGCCCGGTCTTTGAAGAGTTTAAAGATTGAAGAAAAAGTGAAGAGGAGGTCCATATAATTAAAACATTAAAATGGCTAAATGGGTCTTTTTGGCTCGAGACCCATTGAACCATAATTCCATGATCACCACATAGGATAGATATTATGTGATATCTATTTATTTATTGTGTTTATGGTATCGTGCATGTTAAACCGGTTAATGTGCAAAGTGAGACCGTTAATAACGACCCAAATCTCCTTACAAAGAATATTAAGTAGAAACGGGTTCGGACTCGTGGCCTTCCATCGTCGTGGTTTGATCCAATATTATAATGGTTAACTAACCGGTTATGGATACATAGGGGTTAATTATCATTTATAATATTGGACCACCCCATTATACATATGATGCTGTGGGGTTGGAGCCAAATGATTTCTAATAACTGTCAGGTGAGGGAATCATTTGTGTTTTCAATACTTCCATGAGACGATGGGCTAGACTTAACTATGATCATGATGCCAATAACTGTTAGGTGAGGCTTTCATGGTCTAGAGGGCGAAGTTATGATTGGGACTCGCATATAATGCGTTGAACAAGCTGGTTCACTCACTAAGTTCATAGGACACCAATAACTGTTAGGTGAGGTGGACTTTGGGCTAGTGGGACTCCAATCCCCACTAGTAATCTTTACCCAACGAAGATTACCGCTTCCCATCTTAAGGAGTATGGGATTCGAATATAAATTTAGTGGGAGGATCTATTTCATTTAAAGACCAAAATGAAATAGTTATTATGAAAAGTACAACGGCTAACAATTTATTTTCTGCATTAGATATATTATTACTCTGAAAAATGGTGACCACAAACCCACTCGCTTCTATACTTGACAAGAATTGTTTGACTGGACCCAATTTCACTGACAAGGTGATGAATTTAAGAATTGTTCTCAATTCAGAAAAAATTGGGTATGTGCTTGATGAAAAGATGCCAACCTCCTTTCCTGAGGGTGGGACCCAAGAGGAGTGTGTTACTTATGATAAGTGGCGTGATGATGACTTAAAATTTAGGTCATATATGCTTGCTTCTATGAATAATGAATTACAGAAGAAGTATGAATCTATGGAATATATTGGGTCGATCATTTTGCACTTAAAGGAATACTTTGATGAGAATGGTCGAACTTCTAGATATGAGATATCTAAGGCATTGTACCGTATGAGGATTGCTGAAGGATCATCTGTTAATGATCATGCTTTGAAAATGATCTGGCACATTGAAGAATTGGCTAGGCTGAATCTCGTTATGGACAATGAGTTAGCTGTGGATTTGATCCTCCAATCTTTACCCGATTCCTTCTCTGGTTTTGTCCAAAACTTCCACATGCATAAGATGGAGAAAACTCTTGCTGAGTTACATAGCATGTTGGTAGTTTATGAGAAGGAAATGCATAACACGAGGCCAAATGTAGTGGCTATGGCTAAGGCTTCTTCTTCAAAGGGTAAGACCGTTTTAAAGAAGAATAAATGGAAGAGGCCTGCCAAACCTGTTGTGCAACCAAAACCCATGATTGATAAAGGGAAATGTCATTACTATGGTGTCAAAGGGCACTGGAGGAGGAACTGCAAGAGGTACCTCGCGAGCTTGAAGGTCAAGCCCAAGAACCGACCTTATGAAGGTATGGTATCTATGCTTATTGAAACCAATCTTATGGTTAGTGCTGAATCTAGCTCATGGGTTCTAGATTCTGCTGCAACTTCACATATTTGTATGTCTTTGCAGAATCTGGAAATAAGCAGGATGCTAAGGCGAAATGAGATTGTCCTGACGTTTGCCAATGGAGCAAGAGTTGCTGCATTAGCTATAGGGACTTTTCGTTTATGTTTCCCTTCGGACATGTAATGGTTTTAAAGAACTGTTTGCATTATAAGAATGATGTTAGGAACATCATCTCTATACCTCGTCTGGGTAAAGAGAATTATGAATTTTCTTTCGCTGATGATGTATGTTCTATTTATCATAATAGAATATGTGTTGGTTCTAGCTTATTAACCAACAATCTTTATACCATTACAATGTCCGGTAATGTGATTACCAATGTCAATAAGCAAAATAGAATTGATATAAATGCCATAACTAATAAACGCCCTAGAGATGGTCCAAATAACAAGTATGTTTGGCATCTCCAATTAGGTCATATTGGAGAAGACATAATTAACAAGTCGAGTAATGATGGATACATTGATCCTTCAAATTTTGAGTCATACTCGACTTGTGAGGCATGTCTTCTAGGAAAAATGACCAAAGCGCCTTTTGTGGGACAAAGTGCGCGAGTTGCTGACATATTAGAATTAATACATAGAAATGTATGTGAACCAATTAATGAAACTGCTAGAGGTGGTTATAGTTACTTCATTACCTTCACCGATGATCAGTCACGGTATGGTTATTTATACCTCATGAAGTATAAATCTGAATCCTTTGAAAAGTTCGAGGAATTCAAGGCTGAAGTTGAGAAACAAACAGGAAAATGTATTAAGAATCTTCGATCAGATCGAGGAGGTGAATACCTTAGTACTGAATTCCTGGACTTTCTTAAAGAGAATGGCATTTTATCACAATGGACACCTCCTGGAACTCCATAACATAATGGTGTATCTGAACGAAGAAATCGTACTTTATTAGATATTGTACGGTCTATGATGAGTTACACCGATTTTCCAATATCCCTTTGGGGATATGCCATTGAGACTGCTGTATATATATACTGAATTGAGTGCCGTCCAAATATGTTCCAACTACGTCTTATGAGATATGGCATAGTAGGAAACCTAGTCTTAATCATATTAAGATTTGGGGTTGTCCAGCTTTCGTGAAAAAACTGAAAATGGAAAAATTTGAGGCAAGATCTGAACAAGGTCGCTTCATTGGATATCCAAAGGAAACTCTTGGATATTATTTCTATTTTCATTCAAACCAAAATAATTTTGGTCTGCAAGCACGCTTCTTTTTTGGAGAATCAGTTCATCCAAGAAAGTGGTGCTGGGCGGAAAATAGTCTTACAAGAAGAAAATAATGAAGTGCCAAACAACCGAGTTCAAATACCAATCTCTGATTCAGTGGGAGCTTCTGATACACAACCTCTTAGGAGAAGTGCGAGAACGTCTCGCCCACCTGCTCGTTATAGACACTCGGTTGATCATATTGAACTATTATTCATTGTGAATGATAGTGATCAACCCGGTGATCCTAAAACCTATGAGGAGGCGATGTTGGACATCGATTCTGGTAAATGGCTAGAGGCCATGAAATCCGAAATGGATTCAATGTATTCCAATGAGGTTTGGACCTTGACTGACCTGCCTGATGGTATTGTACCAATTGGCTGTAAATGGATCTTCAAGAGGAAGATGAATAATGAAGGTCAAATTGGAATTTACAAAGCACGGCTGGTGGCGAAAGGATATCATCAAAAAGAAGGAATTGATTATGACGAAACTTTCTCACCTGTGGCCATGCTAAAATCCATTCGGATTATGTTGGCTATAGCTGCACACCTTGATTATGAGATATTCCAGATGGATGTCAAAACGGCTTTTCTAAATGGTTTTCTCGATGAGGACATCTATATGGAACAGCCACAGGGTTTTGAATCCAATAGTGAAAACAGAAGGTGTGTAAGCTTAAGAGATCCATTTATGGACTCAAACAAGCCTCCAGAAGTTGGAACATTCGTTTTGATGAGGTAGTCAAATCGTTTGGTTTCATCAAAAATCCGGATGAACCTTGTGTATATAAGAAGATCAGTGGGAGTGCAATTGCATTTTTGGTTTTGTATGTCGATGATATACTTTTGATTGGAAATGATGTACCAATGATATCATTGATAAAACTATTCTTGTCACAGAAATTCTCCATGAAAGATTTAGGAGAGGCAACCTACATTTTAAGTATCAAGATCTATAGAGATAGATCAAGACGATTGATTGGCCTCTCACAATCTACGTACATAGACAAAGTGTTAACACGGTTTAACATGCAATGTTCCAAGAGAGGATTATTGCCTTTTACGCAAGGGATCCGTCTTTCTAAGGAGATGTGTCCCAACACTCCTGAAGAAAGAGAGCGGATGACAAAGATACCATATGCATCCGCTATTGGAAGCATAATGTATGCTATGCTATGTACTAGACCTAATATTGCACATGCTGTAAGTATTACCAGCAGATATCAGTCTGATCCAGAAGAAGAGCACTGGATAGCAATCAAGAATATTCTTAAGTACTTGCGAAGGACTAAAGATTTATTCTTGATATATGGAGAAAGAGAATTTAAAGTTGTAGCTTATACTGATTCCGATTTTGAATCGGATCCTAATGATTATAAGTCTACATCTGGGTTTGTCTTTACATTCAATGGTGGTGCAGTTAGTTGGAAAAGTTCCAAACAAAGCATAACTGCCGATTCCACCACTGAGGCAGAGTATGTAGCTGCTTCTGAAGCAGCAAAGGAAGCCGCTTGGATGAAGAAGTTTATTTCTGAACTTGGAGTCGTTCCTTCAATTGAGCAACCGATCACATTGTTTTGTGACAACAATGGGGCGATAGCTCAAGCTAAGGAACCAAGGTCTCACCAGAAGTCCAAGCATATTGAGAGACGCTTCCATCTCATCAGAGAAATTGTTGGGAGAGGTGATATCGCCTTGCAGAAAACGTGGCAGATCCCTTCACTAAGGCCTTACCTCAGTCTTCTTTTGAAAGACATATTGATAAAATGGGTTTAAGGTACCAGACAAGTTGGCTTTAGTGCAAGTGAGAAATTGTTAGATGTATGCCCTAAAGTTGCTATGTAATAGTTACATATTAGGGATTTCAGTTGTACTTTCATTATTATTATTTAATTAATGGCAATGACGTATTCATTCATTTGTCCAATTATTTTATATTGATGAATACTTCAATGAGATCAGTTGCAACTAGACCTATTCTTGAGACGTCAAAAATATATGTGACGGGTTCATAGTTAGACTGAATCTTTAAATTGTTCCCAGTCGATGGATTATTAAGTGGATATTAATAATCCTGTTGAGACCGGTGTGTTCTTAACTTCGCCATTAAGTATTGGATACTTAAGGGAATGATGAGTCACATGTCATTGGGTATTATGATGCCTGAGTTAGAACACAGGTGTTTGTATTAGACAAATTCACTGAACGTGACGCATATGGAACGATTAGTGACATGGAAGCTTTTAGCGTGGTCAATGTCTAATTGTTCATGCTTTGGTCTTGTGTAAATAATCCTTAGACCTGAGGCACATTGTTAACTTGTGTATCGAACAACTATGGTTCACGGGTGCACATAATGCCGGGTCGTCGATCCGTCTTTATACTTGATGGTCATAGTTTGTTCATATACGAAGTTACACGTGTGCGCAATATGGAATCTGTCTTCTTGTTATATGCAAGGTATGATAATGATGTCCTATGCGATCTAATTGTGACACTGCATTGAAATCCTCGGCCGGGGTTGTAATCGAGAATAAATTGTTTATGTCTCAAATAAAATGCATGTCAATTAGATTTGTGCATATGATCGAATTAATGACTTGACAAATATTCCATGGTCTTTGTTTGATCGGGACATAGTAAGACAGAGGGATTGAATTACACTGTAGCCAAAGCTGAGAGGTTCATTATGTTCTTAAAGCATTCACACTATCTGGGTAGCCATGACATATTGCTTGATGTCAATCGTGGCTTGTAGGACCTAAAAGATTAATCGGGACAATTAATACTTTTGGAAGTACTAATGTGTTAGTACAAGTCTTACTACCAGCTTAGTGATGAACCTAGGGATGTCACACACCATAAACAACTAGGATGACGTGGAACAAGAGAGAAATATTATTGCAAATGTGTTTGCAATTACTACAATCGAATTGAGTCTATTTGAAATTAAATTAAATGAGATTTAATTTAATTTGTATCATAGTCACGAGCCTACTTGCATATGATGCACACGCATGCCCAAAGTGGATATATGTTAACATACCAAACAAGTTGGCTTTAGTGCAAGTGGGAGATTGTTAGATATATGCCCTAAAGCTGCAAGAAATTAGAATTAGGGACTTGATTACATCGGTTAATCAATTAATGCACTTTCGGTACTTAATCTTATTTAAACATTAAGTAAAGCATTTATGTCAATTATGAGTCCTAAGATTCAATTCCTAATTATCCATGCATCATAAAGGGCGTCATTGGAATAAAGGAAATGTACAAATAGCAATCTCAGATTTGCTTCCAAGAATTTAAGCACGATCTTTTAAAAAAAAAAGGATTTTCACATATTTTAAGAGAAAACCACTCAAAAACCATTTTTAAAGCTTTGTCCTCATTTTTAGAGAAAACATAAAATTTTCAATTTTTTTATACTTATACTTTTTAAAAATATAATTTTTTATTAATTTTTATTCCAAAATTGGGACCCGGGCTGGGCCTTCGATCCCAGTCCGAATATGGGCTGGGCTGCCACTGGTCTTCGAAGTTCGGGCCCAGTACCTAAAGGCAAAGAAAGGAATGGGCTCAATGAACTTATACCCAATTCTGCCACTACAGGACAAAATCCAAGCCCACTCAACCACGAGCACAAACCCAAACAAGCCAAATTAGGCCCAAACCTCACTAGCCTTGTAGTAAAAACGAAGCCGAAATTCACCCAAAACACACTCATGCCTCTCGTGCTATTTTTAGTGAAAATAAAGCCCATTTTCCCTATTTTTGTTTCCTTCTCTCTTGACCTAAGCCTTTTCAACGTCTTCTCCCCTATACCATGACAAACCCAGAACGCCCCAACATGCAAGACAACTGCACGAGGGCTTCAGCAATCAAAGCTCAGCCCACGTTTGTTATCTTCCTCCTCTCTTGCCAATCTCTCCTCTCACCTTCGCGACTTATCTGAAGCGTTCATCACGTGCTTCACTTTTTTTCCCAAAGGACCGAGAACATTGGCGGATGCAAACCACTAAAAGGACTCAAGCTTTGACCAAAATGGTTCGGGCACAGCCCGAGCCACGTCCAGCCACCACGCCGCTGTCATTCGTCGCCACAAACACCACCACCCTTCAACTCCGCCGGCCAAGAACCGGTCACCTGGAAACACGACGCGCACACAAAAAAGCGTCGAAACAATAACATACAAAGCGAAGGGTACTAGCGGGGCTCTATCAAAACTCTTTTAGCAAGCCACGAGCACCCACGACGGACAGAAAACTAAGAGCAACCTCACGAATCTCAGTCGGGCGTTTCATCAAACACACGGAGTACACTGGCTAAAAAGAGAGAAATCGAACCAATTGAGACTCGAGATCGCGTCAGGACTCATAGCAATCAACAAGCAACGCCCAACAATTGCAGCACACACACGAACGGGGTCGGGAACTCGCATGAGACGGACAAAACAGTCCGGTCCGGTGAGCCCGATACAGGGCGCAAACAGGCGGATGGCCGAGGGTCCCTACCGGGCTCGGCGACGTTGGACAGTGGACGAGCTCAATAGATCGGGCTACGTTCGTTCGCCTTGCACGTCTTCGAGCGGGGATGCTCGGGAAAACGACCCCCAAATCGGAACAATCGAGGAAAAAGAAACAAAAAAGAAGGGAGGGGTTACGGCGGTGAGTCATCGGCCTTATTCGTCGCCGGAGGACGCTCGCTGACTCCCAGTTTCTCACTCGGTTGTCCCTCATAGCTCACCCTCTCTCACTCGATTTTTCCCTCCCAAGGTCCCCGTTTTCACTCTCCCGATCGCCCTGAGAAGGCCGGTCGGCGAAGGCGCTTCGGCCGCCGGTCCTTAGAGCCCCGACTGGCCCCTCTCGGTCGAACCGGCGTGACATCGCCCGTCACCTTCGTCGCCGTCCGCCTACTCCTCTATCCCTACTCTGCGCTGCTCCTCTGCTCTGCGGCATCCTTGTTGGCGTGAGCAAGAGGAGGAAGAAAGGGGGGAGACGCCAACCCAGCATCGTGAAGAAGGACCAAAAGAGGAAAAGGTAAAGGATGGGAAAGGAAATGGACTTGGTGGCTCAACAGATCGTGGTAAAAAGCACGAGAAGAATGTGGGAAGTTCGTGGGGAAGGGGCTGGAAGAATCGGTAGAGGTGCACATTCACGCTCTCATATCAATTCTCTCAAATCTTGCACATCAGAAGCGGAGGATACTCGGGCTAGCAGGAGCAGCGCTTCCACCGTCCTCTGCTGTCCCCGGAGTCGTCCATGTGAGAATTTAAATTCCTCAGCTTACTCTGATGGCGTTCAGCTCGGTTGTAGCCCAGAGTTATCTTGTTTAATCACGGAACTGATTGGAAGAACAGGTGCGCATGCCTGAGCCCCACGTTTGTTGATCCTAATTAGTTGTTCACCGTTGTTTCTTCGTTGGGTTTGGTTGCCGATGCATGTCCTTGCGTTTGCTCGTTTAATTTTCAGTTTATTTTCTTTTCAGCGTGTTCCTAGAATCTCATGATTGAATCATTTTCTTGAAATCAGTCGGTGCCGATTGTTGTCTGCGTTTCAAATAGCGTTGGTATATGTTGGCTGGGTCCACCTTCATGTGGGGCCCAGCCAGCATTAAAAAAAAAAAGAGTGGAAATTGTCGTACGTGGGGTGTCCGTCGAAAAGTGAAGAGAGGAGAGAAAGAAAACAAAAACTGCACGAGGAAGGAAGAAGGAAGAGGGCTGCAACTTTGCGGTTTTGATTCGAAGGCCAAATATTGACGGAATCGGCTCAAATTTCAGTATGTTGTTCGTGAGACCGATGGCTACAAGTTGATGGTTTTTGTTCGTTGAGAACCATATCCAAATTCTCCAATTGCGGTTAAGGTTTTCTTGCTCCTAACTTATTTATCTACCTATGTGGTGGAAAAAAATATGATTGTAATGTTGATGCTGAGCCTCTAGTGTGTAACTAAAGAAGAATACTTTGTGTATCCTGCTATTCTTGGTGATTAGTGGATGTTTTTGGGTGGTCCGTGGTTTTTCCCGCATCGAGTTTTCCATGTTAAATCCTTGGTGTTGTTATTTGCTTTGTCTACTTATCATTTTGGCGTTATATTTGCATTTTGTGAGGCTATACATTGCTGATTATTGCTGGGGGTTAAGAGATTTTAGTTGATCTTGTTTCGGGGGAGAAATTGATCATGGGTTGCGTTTGGTCGTGGTGAATTGTTGTACCCGAGTTCTCCCCAACAAGTGATATCAGAGCTCGGTTGAATTTTAGTGTTAAATGGAAGAAACCAGCAGCACCATGTTTAAGTTAAATGCCTCGAATTATTCTATTTGGAAGCTTCGGATGGAAGATGTGTTATATTGCAAAGACTTATTTGATCCTATTGAGGGTGATGAAGCCAAAGGAGATAAAGAAGATAAAGAATGGGAGAGAATGAATCGGAAAACAGTTGGGTTTATCCGACAATGGATTGATGATAGTGTGTTTCATCATGTTGCTCAAGAAACGAGGGCGGACACTTTGTGGAAGAAATTACAAGATCTTTATGAGAGAAAAACTCCACAAAATAAAGCTCTTCTAGTTAAGCGACTTGTGAATTTGAGATACAAGGAGGGGAGTAACATGGCGGAACACTTGAGTGAATTTCAAGATGTTGTAAATCAATAGACAAATCTTGAGATTGATCTTGGTAATGAATTGCAGTCATGCTTATTACTTGGTACTTTTCCTGATAGTTGGGACACCTTGGTTGTGGCATTAAATAACTCGGCTCCTTTTGGTGTGCTTTCTATGAGCATGGTTAAAGAAAGCTTGTTCAATGAAGAAACAAGAAGAAAAGGCTTGAATTATGCCTCTACATCAGATGCTCTTGTTATAGAAAACAGGGGGAGAAGTCAATCAAGAAGGTTTTAAAGAAATGATACCCGAGACAAGTCAAGAGGAAGGTCGAAATCAAGACCGAGGAGGAGGAGTGTCAAGTGTTATAATTGCGGCAAAATGGGACATTATGCAAAAGAGTGTTGGTTGCCAAAGAGAGATAGATTCCATGATAGAAATGGAGATCAAAAGAAAGAAGAGAAACAAGCTACAACGGCGGTTGCATCCGATGGCGATATTGTGTTTGTATGTGATGACGGATATGTGAATTTTACATGCCAAGACTCTATATGGGTTGTTGATTCCACGGCTTTTTTTCATGTCACCTCACAACGTGATTACTTTGCTTCTTATTGCGGCGGCAACTTTGGTTGCATAAGGATGGGAAATAGTGATGTTTCCAAGATTATTGGCATGGGAGATGTTTATTTGGAAACTGATATCGGATGTAATTTGCTTTTGAAAAATGTGAGACATGTTCCGGATATTCGACTTCACTTGATGGCAAATGGAAGTTGACTAAAGGTTCCATGGTAGTAGCTAAAGGTAAGAAGACAGACTCTCTCTACACCATACAAGCTGATTTGATTAAAGAAGAGGTACATGCAGTGGAGGATTCCTTAGTTGATTTATGGCATATGAGGCTGGGTCATCTTAGCAAGAAATGACTTGAAACTCTTGTTAGAAAGAACCTTTTACCTTTGAAAGAGAAAAATCTAAAGGAATGCACTCATTGTCTGACTGGTAAGCAACATAGATTCACATTTCACAGTTCCTTTCCACACAGGAAATTAAATGTACTTGATTTAGTTCACACTGATGTTTGTTGCATGGATGCTAGAACTCTTGGAGGTGCATTATACTTTGTGACATTTATTGATGACTGTTCTAGAAAAGTGTGGGCTATTGTTTTGAAATCTAAAGATCAGGTACTTGCGGCTTTCAAGCAATTTCATGTCAATGTGGAAAGAGAAACCGGGAAGAAGTTGAAATGTGTTCGGGCTGACAACGGTGGTGAATATAGAGGCCCATTTGAACACTATTGCAGGGATTATGGTATCAAGCTTGAAAAGACTGTTTCAAAGACACCACAACATAATGGAGTGGCAGAGAGAATGAACCGGACAATTAATGATCGGATTCGGTGTATGCTTTCTCATTAGAAGTTGCCTAAGTGATTTTGGGGTGAAGCGATGAGAACATCAATAGACTTCATAAATCTATCTCCATTGGTTCCTCTTAAGGGGGATGTTCCGCAAAGAGTTTGGAGTGGCAAAGATGTTTCCTACAACCATCTAAAAGTGTTCGGTTGTCGGGCATTTGTGCATATTCCAATAGATGAAAGATCCAAGCTTGATGACAAGTCTAAACAGTGTATCTTCTTAGGTTATGGACATGAAGAGTTTGGCTACAAGTTATGGGATTCAGTTGCAAAGAAAGTCATTAGAAGCCGAGATGTAGTGTTTTGTGAGTACCAAACTATTGAAGACATTGATAAGGTGGAGAGACCAAAGAATACAGCTCAACGTTCAGTTAGTTTCAGCCCAAATCCTTCTAATGTTGATAGAAATTATGGGGGAGAAGTGCATGGAAGTCATGAAGATGGTGAGTCCTCACATAATGTTGATTCTTCAACTGATACTGGTGAAATAGCTGAGCAAGAGCAATCTATCCCACCTCAAGTTAGAAAATCTGAAAGAGAGCATAGGCCTTCTCAAAAATATTTACCGCATGAGTATGTGTTACTCACTGATGCAGGGGAGCCAGAAACTTATGAAGAGGCTATATCATGTGAACGAAAGAATGAGTGGCATGAAGCCATGCAAGAGGAGCTTAAATCCTTGCATGAGAACCACACATTTGAATTGGTGAGGTTGCCTCAAGGTAAGAGAACACTCACAAATAATTGGGTGTACAAGTTGAAGACGGAAGAAAATAGTTTACAACCACGATACAAGGCTAGACTTGTTGTGAAAGGCTTTCGTCAAAAGAAGGGCATAGACTTTGAAGAGATTTTTTCACCGATTGTAAAGATGTCTTCTATTCGAGTTGTTCTTGGGTTGGCCACCAGTTTAAATTTAGAAATTGAACAACTTGATGTAAAGACGGCTTTTCTTCATGGAGACCTAGAAGAGGAGATATATATGGAGCAACCAGAGGGTTTTGAAGTTGAAGGCAAGGAGCACCTTGTATGTAGATTGAGGAAAAGCTTATATGGTCTCAAGCAAGCGCCTAGGCAATGGTATATGAAGTTTGAGTCATTCATGGAAGAACAAGAATACGGTAAGACAAACTTCGATTCTTGTGTCTTTATGAAAAGATTCTCAGATAATGATTTTCTTATTCTCCTACTTTATGTGGATGATATGTTGATTGTTGGGCATGATGCCAAGAAAATCAAGAGCTTGAAAAATGAGTTGAGTAAAGCTTTTGCAATGAAAGACCTAGGCCCGGCTAAGCAAATCTTAGGCATGAGAATTACTCGTGATAGGAAAAATAAGAAACTGTGGTTATCTCAAGAGAAGTATATTGAGAAGGTGCTTGAAAGATTCAACATGAGCACATGTAAACCGGTGAGTACTCCACTTGCAGGCCATTTCAAGTTGAGTAGTAATGAGTGTCCTTCAAGTGAGAAAGAGAAGGTTGAGATGATGAAAATTCCTTATGCATCAGCCGTGGGTAGTTTGATGTACGTCATGGTTTGTACAAGACCGGATATTGCTCATGCAATTGGTGTTGTGAGTAGATTTCTCTCTAATCCAGGTAAGGAGCATTGGACCGCTGTTAAATGGATTTTGAGATATCTTAGAGGCACTTCTACACTTTGCGTGTGCTATGGAAATACAAAATCTGAGTTGAGTGGCTTCACGGATGCGGACTATGCCGGTGATGTTGATTCCCAAAAATCCATATCGGGTTTTATAATAATCTTTGTAGGGGGAGCTGTTTCATGGCAATCGAGATTGCAAAAATGTACCGCTTTGTCTACAACTGAAGTGGAGTATATTGCTATTACCGAAGGAGGTAAAGAACTTTTGTGGATGCAAAAATTCCTACAAGAGTTGGGCTTGAAGCAAGAGAAGTTTGTTCTATATTGCGATAGCATGAGTGCCATCCATCTTAGCAAGAATCTGGTGTTTCATTCAAGATCGAAGCATGTTGATGTGAAGTATCATTGGATCCGAGAAAAGCTAGAAGAGAAGCTCTTCCTATTTGAGAAAGTTCATACCGACAACAATAAGTCCGACATGATGACCAAAGCATTGCCCGTGATGAAGCTTGATGCTTGTAGAAGAAAAGCGGGCATGATGAATCTTCCCACATGAGGTGGAGGGGGAGATTTGTTAGCTGGGTCCACCTTCATGTGGGGCCCAGCCAACATTAAAAAAAAACAAAAAGAAAAGAAAAGAACAAAAAGAAGTGGAAGTTGTCATACGTGGGGTGTCTGTCGAAAAGTGAAGAGAGGAGAGAGAAAAAGAAAACAAAAACTGCACGAGGAAGGAAGAAGAAGGAAGAGGGCTGCAACTTTGCGGCTTTGATTCGAAGGCCAAATATTGACGGAATCGGCTCAAATTTCAGTATGTTGTTCGTGAGACCGAGGGCTACAAGTTGATGGTTTTTGTTTGTCGAGAACCGTCTCTAAATTCTCCAGTTGCGGTTAAGGTTTTCTTGCTCCCAACTTGTTTGTCTACCTATGTGGTGGGAAAAAAATGATTGTAATGTTGATGTTGAGCCTCTAGTGTGTGACTAGAGAAGAATGCTTTGTGTATCCTGCTATTCTTGGTGATTAGTGGATGTTTTTGGGCGGTCCGTGGTTTTTCCCGCATCGGGTTTTCCACGTTAAATCCTTGGTGTTGTTATTTGCTTTGTCTACTTATCATTTTGGCGTTATATTTGCATTTTGTGAGGCTATACATTGCTGGTTATTGCTGGGGGTTAAGAGATTTTAGTTGATCTTGTTTCGGGGGAGAAATTGATCCTGGGTTGCGTTTGGTCGTGGTGAATTGTTGTACCCGAGTTCTCCCCAATAGCATAACATAGTAAGGGAGTTCTGCATCATGTAGTCCATTTTTTTGTACGGTTCGTACCACTATGCAGGCCAATCCATGGCCTTGACAAGGAGCCGTTGTTCAATTTTTGACCTAATATTTGGTTTTTGTTCCCATCATTCGCCCTAACAATTAAAATAATTTCACATTTCTTTCGGTTAATCCACATTGATTTTTCATCACATTGGTTCAGACTTAACGCCTTAATATGTGAGAATATACTGAACAACACTGTCTGATCCATGGATAGTAGGAATTTAGACATGTTTCGCCTACATGGTACCTCACGAATCTCTTCCAACACATATGGTCAAGGAAAAAATTATCCAAAAAATCTTAAATTCATTGTACGACAATAAATTCAGTTTTAAACTTGATATAATCAAGTAACTCAATATCATATGAGTTGGTCATTGTGTTCTCGCAGAAAATTTTTTAACACTAAATATACAATTTTGTTTAGCCACTCTTTTTGTTCTATTTTCTGAAATTTGACTATCTTGGATAAGAAGGGCAGCCATTCTTGCTTTTTCTTTTTCTTTTTCCTATTTTCTGAGTTCAACAATCTCGGAGAAGAAGAGTAAAGGCTCATAGAAAAATGAATTCGTCTGATCTAATGCTTTTATAATTTAGTTCTTGCCAATTTACTTTGGTGGGCACCAAGAAAAACGTTTTGCACAAATATTATGCCGTCTAATGTCCCTATGCGATTTTAGCATAATAGTAGTATCGGCCATGCCGATGTGAGCATCTCCCTCCATTGCATTAAGTTCAAGTCAAAAAACAGTCGAACCATCAAAGAGGGAGAAAAAGGCACTGGATCCAGTTTTCTTTATATTTCCTTTATAAATGTTGCCCCAGCTTTCCAATATCTACCATCTAAAATTTACTGGATCCTCTCCCCTGGAGGATGAGTGACGTATCAAGGAAGTGAGCTTAGTTGATTGAAGATGATTTAGTTGCTTTGCGAGTCACCCATTTTAGACTCATCTACTGCGAATAAACCTCGCAAGATTGGGCTTGGCCTGAAAACTCAAAGGCCTCAATCACAAACCCACTCATAACGATCGCATGGGTGGTGCTGGCTGTTTGTGCCTTGCTTTGCCCCTTTTTGGGCTCGCTGGACTGGACTTCTTCGTTGTTCGGTTCTCGCGAGCATCGGCCCCATTCGTCCGTGCACTGCTACTTTGGTGTTGATTATTGTGAGTCCCAGCACAAGTTGGTCGGTTTTTCCCTCATTTAGCCAGTGCGTTTCAAACTACGATGAAATATCTTAACCAAATCTATTCGGTTGAATCTGGACTTTTGAATTGTTGAAAGGAGCCCGTGAACATGTGTGATGCATTGTAGCCTCTCTTGTGATTAGCAAGTACATTTTCGGTCTTGTTTCATTTCTACCGAATTTTTTTGGGTTGCTTTGCTTCGTGCCTTGGTATAGCCTTGCGGTTGTCCTTGGTGTTCGGAGTGTGGCTGCGAACAGGAGCCTCCAGTGATTAGCGATGGAGACAAGTGATTGCTTGGTGGCTGAAAGTCGCTTGCTGTGAAGATGCAAGGATGTGGTCACGTCGTTGACGATGAGAATAATTTCTTCACGTTATGGTTTGGGGAGAGTCTCGGTTGTGGATGTGTGGGTTTATTCAATGATTGAGTAATTTTGGGCTTGAGTGGTTTTAATGAATTCGGGTTGGCTTCATTTTTGGAAGTGCTTGGGCCGAGTTCTTTTTAGTAATATGGGCTTAGTGCACTCAGTTACAAAGGAATGGGCTTGGTGTAGCTTTGGTGGAGGCTCACTCGAGAGTTTTTTCCCAATTAGCCTTAGAAAGGGTAGAAATGGAGTGAGCTTGAGGATAAGATCAATTGTCCCTTCTAGTCTGAACTGTGAGTCCAAGTTCATCCGTGTTCTAGCTAGGTCCCTATTTTTAGACTACTTATTAATTGAATAAAAAATATATTTTTAAAAAATTAATTTTATAAAAATTAATTAAAAAGTCGAAAAAAAATATTTTTCCTAAAGTCAGAAAATGCTTTAAAATACTCTTTCAAGGTAGCCTTCTCTTAAAGTTATGGGAAAATCATTGATAAGAAAATTGTGTTAAAAAATTAAACAAGCCCTTATGACTTTATCATAGGGTTCCGATTGTCATTAAAACAAATACCCTTAATTACACATTTTCCATATGTTGATTATGATTTCCCTTTAGCTTAGTCTAAGATGACAGGCTCCTTATTTGATATTGCTAGATTCTTGCTCTTCCGATTCAATTTATTCGATGCCACTTTAGTTGCTAATTGTCATGTTAATGATTGGGCATTCGCATGGTCACCTTATGTATTAGTGAATAGGTCTAAAATCAACACAGACTGCCTCATGGAAAATATTTTTGAAATGAACAAGCTTAGGTATCAAAATTGCATTAATTATTTAATTAGTGTAATCAAGTCTCCAATCTTAGATTATTGATTACGTAGGAAATGAGGTATACTCCCATACCTCATTTGATTTATAGCCGACCCTAATAAACTAGTAGCGACTTATTTGAAAATTTTTATGAACACTAAACGTCACGGGAGGTGTGAACTTAGAAGCTATGAAGCACGGACACGTTGCTGAGCCTTCCGAGTCGTGTCCGACACGTGTCGACGTGTCCGACACGCTCGGACACGCTCGGACACGTTCGGACACGCGGTCAACGCGTGTCGAGAAATCCGACACGCGGTCAACTTTTCTCGACACGCTTCGACACGCGTGTCCGAGAGAGATTGTTGAAGAAGACGATGGTGGGTAGAGAGATGAGGTCGAGTAAGAGGCCTAGGAAGCGGAGGTGAGGCCGTGACGGACGCTGCGATGGAGGGCCGGCAGCGAGGCTGCAGCTGCTGTGAAGGAGGAAGGCCGGAGGCGACAGCGATGAGGCGACCGAAAGAGTTGAGAAGATCGTGAGGAAGAAACTGAGGGGGCGGGGAGAAGGTGGTGGCGTGGGGGAGGGGAGGGGGGGGGGAGAGGGAGCATGGGAAGAACGGGGATTGAGGGGATTGATGGGGAGCGCAGCCTCGCAGGGGAGCAGGTGGTGGCGTGGGGGGGGGGGGAAAGGGAGGGGGAGGGGAGAGAGGAGAGAAGGGGTTCTTCCCCGAGGGGATGGGGGCGATTGATGGGGGCGCAGGGAGCAGGTGGTGGCGTAGGGGGGAAGGGAGGGGGAGAGAGAGAGAGAGAGAGAGAGAGGGGAGAGAAGGGGGAAGGGGAAGAGATCGAGGGGGCTGGGGGTGAATGATGGGGGGCGCAGGGAGCAAGTGGGCGTAGGGGGAAGGGCAGGGGGAGAGAGAGAGTGGGGGTAGATCTGCAGAAATCGAGGGGGAGGATTTTGGGGTGGTGGCGTGGGAAAAAGAGGGGGAGAGGGGAGAGAGAAACGAGGAGAGAGGATTTGAGGGAAGTAATTTTTGTTAGAATAAAAAATATATTTTTAAGTATACACACGTTTTAATTATGAATATATTTTTTAAATTTTTTTATGAATAGATTTATTAATATTATTAGTGTAAATTTATTGTAAGTTCTTATTTATTTATTTGTGAATTTGAATCAAATTAATTAAAAATTAAAATATTTATTTAATATATAACGTGTCGGAACGTGTCGGAATTCTCTACTTTTTAAGAAATGATGTGTCGCGTGTCGTGTCGTGTCGTGTCGCGTGTCGCGTGTCCGTGCTACATAGCTTAGAAGAGCCTACGTCTAATCATGGGCCATAGGGACGTCTTTTAGGCAATACTCCTAAAGATATTTCCTTTCATATCGAGGGGTAGGTCAAGACAAGTAAATATTGATCTTGCACTCTTCATCAGTCGGAAGAGTACATATACATAGATTTATTCAGTGCTACTCTAGACTTAAAAATTTGATCATTGGTAATCTATCTTTATACACATAGAAGTGGATATTACTCATGTAAAAGTGACCCACGTGGTAGCACATGCGCTTCTTCATCTGATCTAATTTTTATGGTAATTTTAACATATTTTTATTAGTTTATTTAAATTAACGATTGTTGTGAGTTTTCAAAAATGTTTAACAATAAAGGGATACATATTATGCTATGATATTCATTTGACCTTAAATCAAGGACTATGAGGTTTTCGTTAAAAGATTTTTCACAATATTGAGATCCAATTTACGACATGATAGCCCATATTTGGTAGATGATATTAGCGAATCAATAAAAGAAAATCCATTGCTACCAGAAAATTTCATCACAAAAAATTAATAATATGTATATTACAAATAAATGAATATAAGAAAATGATGAAAATAATTATTAGCAAAAGAGTAGATAGAGTAATCCACCATTAAGAAAAATTTAACTTAGAAAAAAAAAAGCATTAGATGACATGATTGCACATAATTTCGTATACAAATATGATAGCTCTTGGTATTATATGCATAATCGTTATCACTAAAATCAAGCCATGCCCTAACACTTTCAACCGTTGAAGAATTTAGCTATAAATCAATTACCAAACCTCCACCTATTAGCATAGATATTTTCAAATGCAAGCTGTCCTTTGCAAAGACGGTGGAAATTCCTAACCACAAACCATGTATTATCATAATTATTTTCAAATACGGAGTAATTAATAGATAAATTTTGTTATGTTAAACAGACATGATGGCAAGGAAATTATTGTGTAAGCCCTTTTGATTATGCTTTGTCTTTGTAGGAACCATAGCCTAAAAGAAGAAACGCTAGTCGCTTTTCCACGCATTATGTAAGAGAGAAAGGGGAATCTTATGGCGAGCTCATGTGAAGAGTTGCTTATCAATCAAAACCTGACCTTTTTAGATGGGAAGGGACTGAAGATAACATCTCAATTTCCAGGACCCACACCATCCATAGTCGTTGCCTTTGTTTTATTTTGTCTTCTGTGTCTGATTGTCGCTCGCAATTATTGATCTGGACAAGTTGGACGGACCCAAGAAAATAAAGAAAGAATTGACTCATGTGTATCATCCTTTGTGGGGCAAGAGAAAAGGCAAAGATCTTTTTTGGTGGGGTCAAAGAAAATTTTATTGTAATTGCGAACATGGTCGAAAGAGTCCCAAGCTAGGGGAATCTAAACAATGGAGAGAACAATTGGCTTATGGAGGAATAGAAAGGCAATTTAGTGGAAGAGAGCCAATCCGTCGAGTCTTCGCAACTTAATTTACAAAGCCGGCATTAGTAAGAACAAAAAGTGTAATAATCTGTATCTATATCGCAAAATGGAAAGGGAGATTTATTTTAAAGGAAATAATCTATCAAAAAGTGTCAAAAATCCATAATTCCACAGACAAGTTAGTAGAATTTGGGGGGGGGGGTGATTTCCATGTGGATTGAGGCAAAATTTAAACCTTAGGAACCAACACATCACTAGCCCCCCTCTCTCAACGGTGCATGAGAGTCAAATTTGCGATTTGTCAATATATTTGAGATGTTACTAACGAGAATATGAAATTTACAGATCCCATGAGTGGTGCAAACGGTCAAGATATCAAAGAATTTCCAATTAAAAATTGGAAGTCACACGTGTAAATCTCATAAGATACGTAATAAATTATTTTGGGTTATGGTCACCTGCACATGCAAATTGAAATCTTTAAATCATGAATTAAGAAATTTTAATTACTAATGCTTTCATGCTAACGTGAATGTAGGCAATAATGTAAAAACCTCATGCTCTTGTGATAGCTCTTCGTGTCTCCCCTGCAAAATTCAAGAAAGAAATCAGCCAAGAACAAGTGGACGGAAGCCGCCTCCACGGATTATTACCAAAAAATGAGGTGGCATAAGAGATGCACCCGATGTTTTCTCAGCTGTTCCCTCTCTACGGCAAGAAACGTCATGGGTCATCACGGCTCTTAAAGGTGCGAATGGCAACGTTTCTATTTCGGGGAACTATTTCTTTTCAGAAATAGTTTTTTTTTTTTTATTTCTACTCCGGGAACAATTTCTGAGTAAAATAAGATGTTTGGTAATTATACAAAATTTTTATTCTTGGAATAGAAAAAAATAGAAATGTGGTTGGTAAGAATTTACAAATTTTCGTATTTATTTGTTTTTTCTTCTTAGTCACAGACCGCCGACCGCCGCCCGCCGCCGCACGACTGCCGCACAAACGCCACACAACTGCCGACCGTCATCGTCATTGATGTAGCACTCCGAACCCTTCGTAGGTCACCACAAGCACCAATGTTATATCTTATTACCCTTTGATTATACTTAGAAGAAACGTCGTAATTCACAGACATTTTTTTTTTAAAAGCAGTCCCAGCGCGACTCATTAGCGGAAGCAAAATAAAACATCACCATCTCTCCCCCTTACCAACCATGATACAAATACACACCACTAATCACCATGATTTTATAGACAAGGCACGACACTTTATTTACATATATTTTCAAGATGAGACTTCTTTTGGTCGATACATCAAAAAGGAAAAGCCAGGACTCAGCCATGTCTGGCCTAAAACCCCAAAAAAGAACTCTCGACCCTCTACAACTCGCGTGCATAATCCCCATCATCAGTGTCAGCTAACGATCCCAAAAAAAAATCCAGCTCCTACTCGTCACGCACGGGCCTCACACCCAACCCGGTGCATCAGGCGGTGGCGGTGGCAACATCCCTCTCATCACACCGTCGCGGCGAATGTGGACGGAGATGAACTCCTGGACAACCGGGCCCCCAGCCAGGCCTACGTCGTACATGACAAAACAACGCACTCGTATATACGTCGATCCAGGAATAGAAGGACAGTCGAACTCCTCGCACTCAACCTCTACATCAGATGGTAAACCGTAAAATACACCTCGCGTGACGGTAGGGAGCGGCATGTTGCTAATCTGAAATGTTGGTCCTCAAAAGGGGTGAGTACAACCACTCAGCAGGTAAAGGAATCCAATAACCACTCAATGCATCATACAAGTCATACATGCATTGCAGGCATTACTTACCTTGAAGCCATGCATATACTATCATGCATCATCACCACAATCATAACACATACATGTGTATCATCATGTCATACTCATATCATCGTTATCATGACACTATTATATCACACACATGTCATCATCATCATGTACATGACATCATCATATCCTACACATGTCATCATCATCATGGCATCATCATATCACACATGTCATCATCATCATGACATCATCATATCACAACATATATGCATGTCATCATGCCACATCATATATCATCATCATCATATCACATCACACATCATCATCATCATGCATATCATCATGCCATGGGTGATCATCATCGTGTCATATCATATATCATGCATGATTCAATTTCTACTTTTAACTTTCAATTTGATCACCACATCACCCTTCCTCATATCACCAATTTCATCTCATATATTACACTCGCATCCCATGCGAGAAAACCTCCGGCATTCAGCCATTCCAGGCCACCGGGCATCCGGCCCCCCCACATTCCGAGCATCTCGCATCCCAACTGGCATCACGAGGCATCCTCTCGGGCAAAGACCTCCGACGAGGCTTCCGGCATTTACACTCCCTGGCCGGGCATCCCGCACCCCAATCCTGGCATCGCGAGGCATCCCCCTGGGCAAAAACCTCCAGGGCTTCCGACACCCCCAACTTTCTAGGCATCCTGAAACTTCCAGGGCCATCCGGCAATGTATCTCTATACATTCCGGGCATTATCCTCCGCCACAACAATCTCCTCATTTAACATTACTCATGTTCACCAATTTCGGTCTTAATTTAACATGGCATATGATGTGATGTCAAACAAGTCATATTCGGCATGGAATTCATACAAGCATCTCAATTCATTGTCATGCATACATCAAGACCTCATCATACATGCTACATGGTACAATTATTTATGAAATAAAATTTAATGGAATTTATGCCAAATAAAATAATCCATTTTTCATGCCCTTTTACATTTATTTAAATTCCAACTTGTGCCATTTTCAAAAATATTAAATTTAATATCTATAAATTCCCAAAAATCATAAAAATTAAGGCAAGTGATAAACAAGACAATATGATAATAATTTCATGCAAAATACATGGCCAATTAGAATTCTACACAATTCCATAATTTACACAAAACATCATGTAATTTTCGGATGAAATCAGAATGCACACTTTCCGAATAAATTCAATTAAAATATCCATACGACCTTCAAAAATTACGAAATTTTACCGAGCTATAGCCAAGACATTAAAGTACACTTTTCATGCAGACTTCGAAGTCAGATTATTTTTAGATTAATTTCTACAGTCTCACGAAGCTTCTGAATCCAACACCGAATCGTCCAGTGCATGATTCTCCGAAATACTGAGTTTTCACCTACCTATTCTTCTTCGTTTCCTCTGAAATTTGGATATGTTCTACATCAAGATGTTCTATACAAGTTTTGTGAAGAGATCCAAGTCAAATATCCAGATTATAGTCGTAGTTTAGGTCCATGAAGTCTCGGGTGTCCTGTAATACATCTCCAGAATTATCGTCTTCAAGATCTAGTCGATTTACTAGGTTATACTTGTTCATTTCACTTCAAATTTTAGTATATTTTATTTTAAGATGTCCCCTACAACTTTCATGAAGAAATCGAAGAGAGATTCTTAGCACAAATCAACATGCAACCACAAATCCATCAAGAGGTCAGTGAAATCGTTCCAGATCTGAGGTCTCCGTAGGATGAGAGTTTAACCCCTCAAACTCCATAATTTTCCACCAAATTTTAGTATGTTGTAGTTTAAGATGTCCCCTACAACTTTCATGAAGAAATCTAAGCCACAATCGGACTCTAAACATGCATGCAAGCTCTCACAACATTCTGACTCGAGCGGATTCAAACGAAAACAGCAACCTTACTCAAAAACAAGTCATCCAAGCTTCGGTTTTCCTCTCCTAATCACCCAAAATTCGACATACATGTAACACACACACATGCAAGAGCAGCTAGAGGACTCCAACTTGCCTCTAGACTGGACGGACGACGGCACACGGCGGCGAGCACGGCGGACGGACGGCGACGACTCCTCCTCGGCTTCTCCTCCCTCTCGGCCACTCTCCCTTTCTCTCTCGAAATCTCTCTCTCTCTCTCTTCCTCTCTTGGCCGAACAAGCAACCGGCCACTCTCTCTCCTTCCCTTCTATTTTATCCCCCCATTTCCTAATCATTAGTAATCATTGTTTGCCTTTCAATTGACCAATGCATGCCTTCCTTCTCTAAGCCAATGCATGAAGACCTATTGCCACTTGTCTTAATGGGCTTTTGGGCTTGGGCCGGCCACTCTTGGGCCTCCTCTTGGGATGGTCGACAGCCCCCTTTCGTGGGCCTAGTTGGGCCGACTAGCTTGGCCCATCAAGGCTTCGGCCAATGGGCCTAAGGCCCAACCTAAATAAAAATTAAAATTTCCCCTTTTATAATTTCTTCTACAAATTTTAAATTCCACCTGGCCAAAGTCTTGTGACATTTTATTTAATTCATAAGGTGCATGGCCAAGCATAGATTATCATTATTAATCTATCTAATTTAAAATATCATAAACATAAGCACAAATCACCTAATCTTAAAAGAGACTAATGGCTAAAGCATAAACCATAGGTAATTTCATTACCTAATTAGAGGCTTTAACACACCTTATGGCTTGACTTTGAATTTTGGGATGCCACAACTGAAGGATTGACATCTGCAGCCCACCGGCCGCAAGAGGGGGCGGCAGCCGTTGGGTTGTGGGCGGCAGTCCTACGGCGGCGGTCGTGTGGCAATCGTGTGGCAGTTGGTGACGGCAGGCTACCGACGAACAGTGGCTCTGATCGAGAATTCGAACTCAATGAGTTAAAGCATGGAGACGCACGTATACTTTTTTAAAGGACTATGGGGGACAGAGTTAATGACCCTGAATTTAAGATCCTTGTAGATAGAGTGGTCAAGAATTGTGGAGGCTTGCCTCTTTTAATTCTCTTAGTGGCTAAAAGGTTGAAGCATGGAGATTTGCCTGAATCGAGGGATGTTTCGACCTATAAAGAAGGGTCCAATGTAAAATCAATAGTGGACCTTAGTTACAATGACCTAAAGATGAGAGGATAAAAGCGCCGTTCTTGGTTCATGCTCTAGTCTCTTGGGGACTTGGCATAAGGTATGCCCTTATCTACTACATGGGCTTGGGTTTATATAAAAAATTCAGCAAGACTATCGAAGACACTAGAGATAGGTTGATTATGGATTAGTCGCCTCCTTAACTCTTCTTTGTTGCTAGGCAGTGATGGCCGAGCCCAATTGAGCATGCATGACCTAATTATTGACGTGGCTATCTCTATGCATGACACATTTATTGACATGGAATGGAACGCCTTGGTCGGGAGAAAGGATTTTGGGTTTAAAGAATGGTCACGGTATGATCTTAGAAAATGCACCGTAATGGTCTTCTACTATATTGACATTGATGAATTTCCTGAAAAATTAGACAGCCCAAACATGAGGATTATTCTGTTATTAGAAGAAAACTTTCTCAAAATGCCCGACCCTTTTTTCAAATATATGGAGAAGCTCCAAGTCTTGGACTTGACTAGCTTATCTTTTATCTCCCTCCCTTTGTCGATGGAGTTACTTAAAAACCTCACAACTATGTCTTGATGGATGCCATCTGGAGAATGTGACTACTCTTGGAAAGCAGAAAAGATTGCAGTTCCTAAGTTTCTTCAATTCTAGAATTGTTCGGCTGCCCAAAGAAATGAGTGAACTAACGAAATTGAGATTTTTGGACTTGAGATTGTGTTCCATGCTTGAAGTTATTAAAAGCTTAGTTAATTTAGAACAATTGTCTATGGAAGAGAATTTTGATCAGTGGGAGGACGAGGATAAAACCCCGCGAAACAACGCTAGCCTGGCTGAGTTCAAGAACATAGATAAGTTGAGCACTTTATACATTGCCATTCCTCGTTTAGCCAATCTCTCAAGAGACCTACCATTTAGGAAACTAAAGGTGCGCATGACAACGTTTTATTCCGGCAAACTATTTCCTTTCAGAAATAATTTTTTTTTATTTCTACTTCGGGAACATTTTCTGAGTAAAATAAGGTATTTTGTAATTACACAAAATTTATATTCTTGGAATAGAAAAAGAATAGAAATGCGTTTGGTAAAAATTTATAAATTTTTATAATTATTTGTTTTTTCTTCTTACTCACGAATTGCCGCCCATCGCCGCCCGCCACCGCACGACCACCGCACTACCATCGATCGTCACTGCCGGATTGCTGCCTGCAGCCCACCGACCGCGGGAGGGGGCGATGGCTGTCGGCAGCAATGGTCGGCGGTCGTGCAGCAGCAGGCAGCGGTCATGCAGCGGTCGTGTGGCGATTGGCAACGGCAGGTTACCGACCGACAGTGGCTCTAATCTAGAATTCCAACTTAATGAGTTAAAGCATGGAGAAGCACGTATACTTTTTGAAAGGATAATGGGGGACAGAGTTAACGACCCTGAATTTAAGATCCTCGTGGATAGAGTGGTCGAGAATTGTGGAGGCTTGCCTCTTTTGATTCTCTCAGTGGCTAAAAGGTTGAAGCTGGAGATTTGCCTGAATGGAGGGATGCTTCCACCTATAAAGAAGGGTTTGATGTAAAATCAATAGTGGACCTTAGTTACAATGACCTAAAAGATGAGAGGATCAAAGCACTATTCTTGGTTCATGCTTTAGTCGCTCAGGGACTTGGCATAAGGGATGCCCTTATCTACTGTATGGGCTTGGGTTTATATAAAAATTTATTAACAGTGATGGCCAGGCCTAGTTGAGCATGCATGACCTAATTATTGACGTGACCATCTTTATGCATGAAAAATTTATTGACATGGAATGGAACGCCTTGGTCGGGAGAAATGATTTTGGGTTTAAAAAATAGTCACAGTATGATTTCAGAAAATGCACCGCAATGGCCTTCTACTATGTTAACATTGATGAATTTCCTAAAAAATTGAACTACCCGAACATGAGGATTCTTCTGTTATTAGAAGAAAACTTTCTCAAAATGCCCGACCCATTTTTCGAATCTATGAAAAAGCTCCAAGTATTGGACTTGATTGGCTTATCGTTTACCTGCCTCCCCCTCGTCGATGGAGTTACTTAAAATCCTCACATCACTATGTCTTGATGGATGCCATCTCGAGAATGTGACTGCTCTTGGAAAGCTGAAAGGATTGCAGTTCCTAAGTTTCTTCAATTCTAGAATTGCTCGGCTGCCCTAAGAAATGGGTGAACTAACAGAATTGAGATTTTTGGACCTGAGATTGTGTTTCATGCTTGAAGTTATTAAAAGCTTGGTTAATTTAGAACAATTGTCTTTGGAAGAGAATTTTGATCAATGGGAGGCCGAAGATGAAACCCCGCGAAACAACGCTAGCCTGGCTGAGTTCAAGAAGATGGATAAGTTGAGCACTTTATACATTGCCATTCCTCATTCAATCAATCTCTCAAGAGACCTACCATTTGGGAAACTAAGGGTGTGCATGGCAACATTTCTATTCCAGGAAATTATTTCTTTTCAAAAATAGTTTTTTTTTTTTAATATTTCTACTTCGGAAACAATTTCTGAGTAAAATAAGGTGTTTAGTAATTATACAAAATTTATATTCTTGGAATAGAAAAAGAATAGAAATGCGTTTGGTAAAAATTTATAAATTTTTATATTTATTTCTTTTTTCTTCTTACTCATGGACCGTTGACTGTCGCCCGCTGTCGCACGACTGCCACATGACTGCCGCACGACCACCGATCGTCACCGCCAACCGCTGCCGCAAGATTGCTGCCCACCGACCATCGACCGCAGGAGAGGGAGGCGGCTAGTGGGCTGTGTGTGGCGGTTGGCAGCGATGGTTGGCGGTCGTGCGGCGGCAAGTGGCGGTCGTGCAGCAGACGTGCGGTGGCAAGCGGCAATCGTGCGGCGATCATGTGGGGATTGGCGACGGCAAGCTGCTAGTGGATGGTGGCTCTGATACAGAATCCCAACTTAGTGAGTTAAAGCATGGACATGCACAAATAGTTTTTTAAAGGATAGTAGGGAGACAGAGTTAACAACCCTGAATTTAAGATCCTCGTGGATAGAGTGGTAAAGAATTGTGGAGGCTCGCCTCTTTTGATTCTTTTAGTGGCTAAAAGGTTGAAGTCGGAGATTTGCTTGAATGGAGGGATGCTTCTACCTATAAAGAAGGGTTTGATGTAAAATCAATAGTGGACCTTGGGTTTATATAAAAAAAAATCAAGAGGATTAAAGCACTGTTCTTGGTTCATGCTCTAGTCTCTCGGGGACTTGGCATAAAGGATGCCCTTATCTACTGTGTGGGCTTGGGTTTATATAAAAAATTCAGCAAGACCATCGAACACACAAGAGATAGGTTGATTATGGATTGATGTTGCCTCCTCGACTCTTCTTTGTTGCTAGGCAATGATGGCCGGGCCCAGTTGAGCATGCATGATCTAATTATTGACGTGGCCATCTCTATGCATGACAAATTTATTGACACGGAATGGAACGCCTCGGTCGGGAGAAAGGATTTTGGGTTTAATGAATGATCACAATATGATCTCAGAAAATGCACCGCAATGGCCTTCTACTATGTTGACATTGATGAATTTCCTTAAAAATTGGACTGTCCGAACATGAGGATTCTTCAGTCATTAGAAGAAAGCTTTCTCAAAATGCTCGACTCATTTTTCGAATCTATGCATAAGCTTCAAGTCTTAGACTTGACTGACTTATCTTTTACCGCCCTCCTTTTGTCAATGAAGTTACTTAAAAACCTCACAACTATGTCTTGATGGATGCCATCTGAAGAATGTGACTGCTCTTGGAAAGCTGAAAGGATTGCAATTCCTAAGTTTATTCAATTCTAGAATTGCTTAGCGGTCGTGCAACGGCAGGCAGCGGTCGTGTGGCGGTTGGCAACAACAGGCTACCGGCGGACGTTAGCTCTGATCCATAATTCCAACTCAGTGAATTAAAAGCATGGAGAAGCACGTATACTTTTTTAAAGGACAGTGGGGGACAGAGTTATCGATCTTGAATTTAAGATCCTCGTGAATAGAGTGGTCGAGAATTGTGGAGGCTTGCCTCTTATGATTCTCTCAGAGGCCAAAAGGTTGAAGTGTGGAGATTTGCCAGAATGGAGGATGCTTCGACCTATAAAGAAGGGTTTGATGTAAAATCAATTGTGGACCTTAGTTACAATGACCTAAAAGATGAGAGGATCAAAACACCGTTCTTGGTTCATGCTCTAGTCTGTCGGGGACTTGGCATAAGGGATGCCCTCATCTATTGCATGGGCTTGGGTTTATATAAACAATTCAGCAAGAACATCGAAGACACTAGAAAGAGGTCGATTATGGATTGACGTCGCCTCCTTGACTCTCGTTTGTTGCTAGGCAGAGATGGTTGGGCTTAGTTGAGCATGCATGACCGAATTATTGACATGGCCATCTCTATGCATGATTGACACGGAATGGAACGCGTTGGTCGGGAGAAAGGAATTTGGGTTTAAAGAATGGTCAAAGTAGGATCTCAGAAAATGTACCGCAATGGCCTTCTACTATGTTGACATGGATGAATTTCCTGAAAAATTGGACTGTCCGAACATGAGGATTCTTCAGTCATTAGAAGAAAACTTTCTCAAAATGCTCAACTCATTTTTCGAATTTATGGAGAAGCTCCAAGTCTTGGAGTTGACTGGCTTATCTTTTACCTCCCTCCTTTTGTTGATGAAGTTACTTAAAAACCTCACAACTATGTCTTGATCGATGCCATCTGGAGAATGTGACTGCTCTTAGAAAGCTGAAAGGATTGCAATTCCTAAGTTTCTTCAATTCTAGAATTGCTCAGCTGCCCAAAGAAATTGGTGACCTAATAGGACTGAGATTTTTGGACCTGAGATTGTGTTCCATTGAAGTTATTGAAAGCTTGGTTAATTTAGAAGAATTGTCAATGGAAGAGAGTTTTGATAAGTGGGAGGCCGAGGATAAAACCCCGCCACTCAATGCTAGTCTGGCTGAGTTCAAGTACATGAATAAGTTGAGCACTTTATACATTACCATTCCTCGTTCAGCCAATCTCTCAAGAGACCTACCATTTAGGAAACTACGGGTGCGCATGGCAACGTTTCTATTCCGGAGAACTATTTTCTTTTTTTTTTAGAATTAGTTTTTTTTAATTTCTACTCCAAGAACAATTTCTGAGTAAAATAAGGTATTTGGTAATTATACAAAATATCTATTCTTGGAATAGAAAAAGAATAGAAATGAATTTAGTAAAAATTTATAAATTTTTATATTTGTTTGTTCTTTCTTCTTACTCACAGACCGTCGACCGTCGACCGCTGACATATGATTGGCGCACAAACGCCGCACGACCGACGATCTCTGCCGTATGACCGGCGCACGAACGCCGCACTACCGTCGCATGACCGACGCTCGACCGTCGACTGTCACCACCGATCGCCGTCGCAGGATTGCCGCTTGCAGCCCACTGACTGCGGTTGGGGGCGGCGACTAATGGGCTGTGTGCGGCGGTCTTGTGGCGGCCGTCGACAGCGACGGTTGGCGTCGTGCAGCGGCAAGCGACGGTCGTGTGGCGGTTGGTGACAACAGGCTGCCGGTGGACGGTGGCTCTGATCCATAATTCCAACTCAGTGAATTAAAAGCGTGGAGAAGCACGTATACTTTTTTAAAGGACAGTGGGGGACAGAGTTATCGATCCTAAATTTAAGATCCTCGTGCATAGATTGGTCGAGAATTGTGGAGGCTTGCCTCTTATGATTCTCTTAGTGGCTAAAAGGTTGAAGTGTGGAGATTTGCCCGAATGGATGGATGCTTCAACCTATAAAGAAGGGTCCGATGTAAAATCAATAGCGAACCTTAGTTACAATGACCTAAAAGATGAGAGGATCAAAGCGCCGTTCTTGGTTCATGCTCTAGTCTCTCGGGGACTTGGCATAAGGGATGCCCTTATCTACTGCATGGGCTTGGGTTTGTATAAAAAATTCAGCAAGACCATCGAAGACACTAGAAAGAGGTTGATTATGGATTAACATTGCCTCCTTGACTCTTCTTTGTTGAAAGGTAGTGATGGCCACGCCCAGTTGAGCATGCATGACCTAATTATTGACGTGGCCATCTCTATGCATGACAAATTTATTGACACGGAATGGAACGCCTTGGTCGGGAGAAAGGATTTTGAGTTTAAAGAATGATCATAGTATGATCTCAGAAAATGCACCGCAATGGCCTTCTACTATGTTTTTTTTTTTTTTTACTATGTTGATATTAATGAATTTCCTAAAAAGTTGGACTGCCCGAACATGAGGATTCTTCTATCGTTAGAAGAAAACTTTCTCAAAATGCCCAACTCATTTTTCGAATCTATGGAGAAGCTCCAAGTCTTGGACTTGACTGGCTTATCTTTGATTTGCCTCCCTTTGTCGATGGAGTTACTTAAAAACCTCACATCACTATGTCTTGATGGATGCCATCTAGAGAATGTGACTGCCCTTGGAAAGCTGAAAGGATTGCAATTCCTAAGTTTCTTCAATTCTAGAATTGCTCGGCTGCCTAAAGAAATTGGTGAGATAACAAAATTAAGATTTTTGGATCTGAGATTGTGTTCCATGCTTGAAGTTATTGAAATCCTAGTTAATTTAGAAGAATTGTCTACATAAGAGAGTTTTGATTAGTGGGAGGTCGAGGATAAAACCCCGCGACACAACGCTAGTCTGGCTGAGTTCAAGTACATGATTAAGTTGAGCACTTCATACATTGCCATTCCTCGTTCAGCCAATCTCTCAAGAGACCTACCATTTGGGAAACTAAGGGTGCGCATGGCAACGTTTCTATTCCAAAGAACTTTTTTTTTTTTTAGAATTAGTTTTTTCTATTATTTCTACTCCAAGAACAATTTCTGAGTAAAATAAGGTATTTGGTAACTATACAAAATTTCTATTCTTGGAATAGAAATAGAATAGAAATGCATTTAGTAAAAATTTATAAATTTTTATATTTGTTTGTTCTTTCTTCTTACTCGCAAAAAGTCGACCGCCGACCGCCGCCGTACGATCGGCGTACGAAAGCCGCATGACTGTCGATCGTCGCCGTACGACTGGCGCACGAACGTCGCACGACTGCCGACCGCCGCCGTACGATCTGTGCACGAACGCCGCACGACCACCAATCGCCGCCCGTACGACCGGCACACGAACGCCGCATGACCGTCGCACGACCGACGCACGACCGTCGATTGTCACCACCGATCGCCGCCGCAGGATTGCCGCATGCAGCCCACTGACTGCGGTTGGGGACGGTGGCTAATGGGCTGTGTGTGGCGGTCTTGCGGTGGCCGTCGGTAGCGACGGTTGGCGTCGTGCAAGGGCAGGCGATGGTCGTGTGGCGGTTGGTAACAACAGGCTGCCGGCGGACGGTGGCTCTGATCCATAATTCCAACTCGGCTAATTAAAAGCATGGAGAAGCACGTATACTTTTTTAAAGGACAGTGGGGGACAGAGTTATCGACCCTGAATTTAAGATCCTCGTGGATTGAGTGGTCGAGAATTGTGGAGGCTTGCCTCTTATGATTCTCTTAGTGGCTAAAAGGTTGAAGTGTGGAGATTTGCCTGAATGGAGGGATGCTTCAACCTATAAAGAAGGGTTCGATGTAAAATCAATAGTGGACCTTAGTTACAATGACCTAAAAGATGAGATGACCAAAGCGCCGTTCTTGGTTCATGCTCTAGTCTCTCGGGGACTTGGCATAAGGGATGCCCTTATCTACTGCATGGGCTTGGGTTTGTATAAAGAATTCAGCAAGACCATCGAAGACACTAGAAAGAGGTTTATTATGGATTAACATTGCCTCCTTGACTCTTCTTTGTTGCTAGGTAGTGATGGCTGGGCCCAGTTGAGCATGCATGACCTAATTATTGACATGGCCATCTCTATGCATGACAAATTTATTGAAATGGAATGGAACGCCTTGGTCGGGAGAAACGATTTTGGGTTTAAAGAATGGTCACAGTATGATCTTAGAAAATGCACGGCAATGGCCTTCTACTATGTTTTTTTTTTTACTATGTTGACATTAATGAATTTCCTAAAAAATTGGACTGCCCGAACATGAGGATTCTTCCATCGTTAGAAGAAAAATTTCTCAAAATGGCCGACTCTTTTTTCGAATCTATGGAGAAGCTCTAAGTCTTGGACTTGACTGGCTTATCTTTGATCTCCCTCCCTTCGTCGATGGAGTTACTTAAAAACCGCACATCACTATGTCTTGATGGATGCCATCTAGAGAATGTGACTACCTTTGGAAAGCTGAAAGGATTGCAATTCCTATGTTTCTTCAATTCTAGAATTGCTCGGCTGCCTAAAGAAATTGGTGAGCTAACAAAATTAAGATTTTTGGATCTGAGATTGTGTTCCATGCTTGAAGTTATTGAAATCTTGGTTAATTTAGAAGAATTGTCTATGGAAGAGAGTTTTGATCATTGGGAGGTCGAGGATAAAACCCCGCGACACAACGCTAGTGTGGCTGAGTTCAAGTACATGAATAAGTTGAGCACTTTATACATTGCCATTCCTCGTTCAGCCAATCTCTCAAGAGACCTACCATTTGGTAAACTAAGGGTACGTATGGCAACGTTTCTATTACGGAGAACTATTTTTTTTTTTTGAGAATTACTTTTTTTATTATGTCTACTCCAAGAACAATTTATGAGTAAAATAAGGTATTTAGTAATTATACAAAATTTCTATTCTTGGAATTGAAAAAGAATAGAAATGCATTTAGTAAAAATTTATAATTTTTTATATTTGTTTGTTCTTTCTTCTTACTCGCAGAAAGTCGACCGCCGACCGCCGCCATACGATCGGTGCACGAATGCCGCATGACCGTCGATCGCCGCCGTACGACCAGCGCACGAACGCTGCACGACTGCCGACCGCCGCCGTACGACCGGCGCACGAACACTGCAAGACCGTCGCACGACCGGCGCACGACCATCGACTGTCACCACCGATCGCCGCCGCAGGATTGCCGCATGCAGCCCACTGACTGCGGTTGGGGGCGGTGGCTAATGGGCTGTGTGCGGCGGTCTTGCGGCAGCCGTCGGTAGCGACGGTTGGCGTCGTGCAAGGGCAGGTGGCGGTCGTGTGGTGGTAGGTAACAATAGGCTGCCGGCGGATGGTGGCTCTGATCCATAATTCCAACTCGGTGAATTAAAAGCATGGAGAAGCACGTATACTTTTTTAAAGGATAGTGGGGGACAGAGTTATCGACCCTGAATTGAAGATCCTCGTGGATTGAGTGGTCGAGAATTGCGGAGGCTTGCCTCTTATGATTCTCTCAGTGGCTAAAAGGTTGAAGTTTGGAGATTTGCCTGAATGGAGGGATGCTTCAACCTACAAAGAAAGGTCCAATGTAAAATCAATAGTGGACCTTAGTTACAATGACCTAAAAGATGAGACGATCAAAGCGCCGTTCTTGGTTCATGCTCTAGTCTCTCCGGGACTTGACATAAGGGATGCTCTTATCTGCTGCATGGGCTTGGGTTTGTATAAAAAATTCAGCAAGACCATCGAAGACACTAGAAAGAGGTTGATTATGGATTGACGTCGCCTCCTTGACTCTTCTTTGTTGCTAGGTAGTGATGGCTGGGACCAATTGAGCATGCATGACCTAATTATTGACATGGCCATCTCTATGCATGACAAATTTATTGACACGGAATGGAACGCCTTGGTCGGGAGAAAGGATTTTGGGTTTAAAGAATGGTCACAGTATGATCTTAGAAAATGCACGGCAATGGCCTTCTACTATGTTTTTTTTTTTTTTTTTTACTATGTTGACATTAATGAATTTCCTAAAAAATTGGATTGCCCGAGCATGAGGATTCTTCTATCGTTAGAAGAAAACTTTCTCAAAATGCCCGACTCATTTTTCGAATCTATGGAGAAGCTCCAAGTCTTGGACTTGACTGGCTTATCTTTGATCTCCCTCCCTTTGTTGATGGAGTTACTTAAAAACCGCACATCATTATGTCTTGATGGATGCCATCTAGAGAATGTGATTGCCCTTGGAAAGCTGAAAGGATTGCAATTCCTAAGTTTCTTCAATTCTAGAATTGCTCGGCTGCCTAAAGAAATTGGTGAGCTAACAAAATTAGGATTTTTGGACCTGAGATTGTGTTCCATGCTTGAAGTTATTGAAATCTTGGTTAATTTAGAAGAATTGTCTATGGAAGAGAGTTTTGATCAGTGGGAGGTCGTGGATAAAACCCCGTGACACAACGCTAGTGTGGCTGAGTTCAAGTACATGAATAAGTTGAGCACTTTATACATTGTCATTCCTCATTCAGCCAATCTCTCAAGAGACCTACCATTTGGTAAACTAAGGGTGCGTATGGCAACGTTTCTATTCCGGAGAACTATTTTTTTTTTTTCAGAACTAGTTTTTTTGTTCTTTCTTCTTACTCGCAGATAGTCGATCGCTTACTGCCGTTGTACGATCGGCGCACGAACGCCGCACGACCGTCGATCGCCGCCGTACGACCGGCGCACGAACGCCGCACAACTGTCGACCGCCGCCGTACGATCGGCGCACGAACGCTGCACGACCGCCGATCGTTGCCTTACGACCGGCGCACGAACGCCGCACGACCGTCGTACAACCGACGCACGACCTTCGACTGTCACCACCGATCGCCGCCGCAGGATTAGCGCATGCAGCCCACTGACTGCGGTTGGGGGCGGTGGCTAATGGGCTGTGTGCGGCGGTCTTGCGGCGGCTGTTAGTAGCGACGGTTGGCATCGTGGAGGGGCAGGCGGCGGTGGTGTGGCGGTTGGTAACAACAGGCTGCCAGCGCGTCTGGGTCAACCTTCGGAGCAAGAGAGAAATAAAGCTTACTTTAGGAGGCGAGGGCTTGTGCTTGAAGTGGTGGAATCACGCCGGTAAGAAAATCACCGAGATGCTCCTTTTTGTTTTGAGATATTTACTTTGATGACTATAGGTTAAGATGTGAAGATAATCCTCCAATTATATTTCTTTTGGGACTCAGACATGACTTAATCTGTTTCAAGAAAACTTATTTTGAAACACAAAACTTAATATAGTAAATTTCATCTCTACATTGCTCATCTAGAAAAGCCTCACTTTCATTTTCTTGTTTATTAAAATTTGACAGGGTGGAAGACATTTGAGTTTTACTTGTTGCGTGACACTCTACATCCTCTAAAGCATACAAATTCACAAATTACTTTTTCATCTTTTGGGGGCAAGAGAAGAAGTGAAGCTTTCTTTCGCTTGTGCTTGAAGAGGAGAAACTGCATTGGTAAGAAACACCACGCGGATCTTGAGAAATCACTGATACACTCCTTATTCTGAGATATTTGCTTTGATGACTACGGGTTAAGGTGTGAAGCTAAACCTCCGACCGTATGGCATTTCAAGACTTGGACATGACTTGATTTTCTTCAAGGTAACTTATTCAGAAACACAAAACTCATTATAGTAAATTTCATCTCTACATTGCTCCTCCATAAAAGCCCCACCTTCATTCTCTAGTTTATTATAATTGATGGTATGAAAAATATTTGAGTTTTACTTGTTGCGCAGTACAAATTCACATATTACTTTTTCATCCTTTGGAGCAAGAGAAGAAGTAAAGCTTTGTTTGGCTTGTGCTTGACCGCATAGGTAAGAAACACCATGCAAATCCTAAGAAATCACTGAGATGCTCCTTCTTGTTCTGAGATATTTACTTTGATGAGTACAGGTTGAGGCGTGAAGTTAATCCTCCGATTGTATTGCCTTTCGAGACTCAGACATGACTTGATCTATTTCAAGGTAACTTATTCTAAAACACAAATCCCATTATAGTAAATTTTATCTCTATATTGCTTCTCTAGAAAAGCCCTACCTTCATTCTCTAGTTTATTATAATTGATTAGATGAAAAACATTTGAGTTTTACTCATTGCATGACACTTTACATCCTCTAAAGCATATAAATTCACATTACTTTTTAAAAATAATCGTCACACATATTGTTTTTTTTTTTCTTAATACATTCATTCTATTCAAAACAAATCGGTATGAATTGTTAGTTTGTTTGGACATGGTGGAATCGCATACCAATCCTCACTCTAGAGCAATTCTCGAAACATTTACCTTTGAAAGCTGGAATAACCGACTTTAAAAGGTGGATAGGGGAGAATCTTTACTTAAGGGACCTCAACTTTGGTTCTCGTATCTATGCACAAAAATTTCTTTACTGGATGAGCTCGCTCTTAATTTATTAAAGTTTCATCCAATGATGCCAAAGTGAAGTGCAAGGGTATATGAAAGTTATATCCACAGGAATTTGGACATCATTGCTCTAACCCTGCTTTGTCCTTTATACTATGTGAGAGGATCCACAAACGGATTACTGATTTGGAAGTGCGCACAGAGAGAGAGATTCGTAACTATGAGCCGTCAGACTAGCTATATATTTTCCTTGATAGACTAATTAATACATAAATTCATTTTAGTGTGAGAAAATATATATGGCGATGAAGTAATTAATAATAAAATATTAGTCTTTTCCCACACATTTTTAAGTGAGAAAGAGGCATCCTATAGAGAGCTAATGTAAATTATTGCTCATTAATAAATAAATAAATAAATAAATAAAATGTCCTTATTAAATGGGATGGGTTTGTGGATAACGTCTTAGCTCACAGGACCACACCACCCCCATAATTTCCTGTATGAATACATTGACTCTAATGTACGTATCGATTCCTTTTTTGCCAAAGACCCAAGTGCCGAGTACAGCGTCATTTAGTGAAAGACCAAATATTAGACAACGTCTATTAGCGAAAGACCAATTCGAAAGCATACTTATTTTGATTGCCGAAAGTTGACCATAGCATTACTCGGTTCGAAAGTTTCCTCACGCCTACGAGTTCCAATTGCAAAGAAATTGTGACTTTTTTCCTTGGGCACGCTTCATAACTCCTTTCATGATGGAACGTTTCTCCAACCTAATGAAAACTAGTATTGTAGAATACTTTTAAAATGTTTAAAAGAATTAAGTTGATTTCCACATTCAACCCCCCATGTATTACGCTACATGTTTGTTCATCTTTTAGGAACCATGAACACGAGTTTTCCCTATCTCTTCCAACAAAATGCTTTTCAAGAAGTATTTGATAAGCCCCAATTTACATTTATTCATGTAGATTAGTTGACTTTAAAAATTTAGGTACTCAAATTTTTTTAACAAAAATATTAGATAAGGATAAATCAAAATTATCATTTTCGTTATCTAGGACGAGGTTTCCTAGATGAAAATTCCGAATGGATAAAATTCTGTATAGTATTAAAGGGGACAAAAATGATCCCCTTTTCATATGTCTTCTAAAATATAATTTTTAATATTAAATTAACATTATAATATACAAGAAAACCGGTGTTGGAACCGACTCGAGTCCCCAACCAACGGCCCATCTGGGCTTGAAACGCGGGCCCAATCCGGCTTAGAGTGAAAGGCCCAACCCTTTAAAAACGAAATGAACTAAGCCTGGCCCATTAAAGCAGGATAAGCCCAATATGCCGAAATCATCTCAGCTCGAATACCAAACCCTAAAGACCTCACCCGGATCTACTCCGACCCACATCCGACACAGTACCCAGGCAGACCTGACTTGCTCTCCTCACCCTGCCTCTTGCGGCGCTCTGTCGACCTTGCCCCGAGGGGGGCGGCCGCGACGAGTGCCACCGCTCGCCTCGGGCTGGCCACACACCCAGTTCGGCAACGTCTTGGTAGTTCGCGGCCGACCACCTTCGCCAGCCGAGAACGAGCTCGGCCTCCCCTACTTCGGCCGAGATCTGGCACGGCCAGGCATGGCCGGCGAAGGTTGTTCAACCCGAGGCCTCCCCAGCGCCGTCTCCCATGTCTCGACCCTCCGCGTGACACCCAAATGGCGAGTAGACGATTGATCGGAGCTCGGGAACGGACGTTCTCAACACGAACTTTTAGATCTAGCTTAGGCATCTCGTCAAGCGGATGGCGCGCGATGCGTTAGGGGGATCAAGATTCCTCGTGATATCTGTTCCTCTTCGTCATTTTGTTTCCCTCTAATATTACACACTAGTTCTCAACTAATTAATTTCTTAATACCAAGTTGTGTGTCAATAAAGTTGTGATTTTACGTTGTCTTGTTTTTTCGTGTTTGTCTAATGGTCATTTGCAATTATTGATCTGGGCTAGTTAGACAGAATTGCAGTGATGATTTCTGTCCTTATCATTTCCCACTTATATTAAACAATTATCAACTAATCAATTTCCCCATTGCAAGTTTTTTTTATTGATGAACAATGAATTTACATATTTGTGTTGTGGGCGTACGTGCGATAGAGAATTAGGACAATGCAAACTTTAAAAGTTGAAAAGTATAGTCAGTAATGCTCCATATAAAAATGGCTCCGCATCATCCTGTTACTATTAAGTTGAATAGAAAAAACTACATTGAAGAATTAACAATCTAAGCAAAGAAATATTTTATTGACCAAAATTACAAAATTAATAATTTTACATAATTAAATCCATAAGAAATTATGAAAAGCATGGTTAATTGAAGATTAATTGATTTTCAAACATGGAAGGATTTAGAGTCAATTTTAAATAAACATAGAAAGTGAAGAGGAGATGAGAGAGAAAAAGTAGGGTGAAATGGTGATTGACCTTGTTTCCAAACATAGAAGGTTATTTTGATCAAATAAAATATTTGTCCCGAGCCAAAGAGGGGATAAAAATAGCCCCACTTTATTTATTTTATTTAAAATAGAGCAAGCATCAAAATTTTTACTTGGTGCGATGTTATACTTTAATTTAGAATTTCTCACATTTGGATGTGGCCATTTTAAGGAAATTTTCCTTTAATCTATGGTTGACATGGCATCTCCTAAGCTCTAAGAAGCACCGGCTATCAAAACAAGTGATGGATGGTAGAAACATAAAAACAATTACTATTTCTCTAAGAAGTACCCGGCATCTTTTGATTTGTAACCTCTACTTATTGCTTTCTTGTGAAATCATGAAAATGAAAAGAAACGTTTTAAGCTTTGAAATATTGAGAAAAAGTTCTAAATGATTCTGACTGTTAATATTCAAAAGAATCGACAACTATTGAACTCGTATGAAAGAAAACATCGAAAACAGGAACAAAAAATAAAAATAAAAATAAAAACTAGGCTTCTAGTGCACATGGTAGACCAATAACGTGTTGCTTTGTCCACTTGAGATCATCTGCAAGTTCTCCGCGTAAACCAGTAACGTGTTACTTGGTGTGCACCGAGTGCACTGAGCCATCGTGGAGCAACCAAGTGTTTTCCGAAGTAACTCTACGTTCTAAGTTGCTCTTGCTGATATTCGTCAGTCTCTATTTACATCGCTCTTGCTTCCGAACGCTCCAAGCGCGCGCTCTCTCTCTCTCTCTCTCTGTGGTTTCGTTTCACTGTTCTAACTTATTAGTTCCGTTCTCTTTCCAGTTTCCTTTGCACCCATTTGTTCAAGCGAAATTCTAAAAGGAGGCACCAAGAAGAGGACCACAAAGAAAGGGAGGAGGAAAAAGAGAGGAGGGGGAGAGGGTGGGTTAGGGAGAAATTCTAGAAATTAAAGAAGAAATTATGGCCGAGGCATTTGTTACCTCCGTAGCGTCAAATCTAGTGTCGAAACTCGGCGAGTACCTCTTTGCTCCCATTGGACGTCACTGTGGGTACGTGTTGTGATACAAGTGCTACATTGAAGATCTCGAAAATGGAGTGAAGGAGGTAGAGCATGCGAGGAAAAGGGTGCAGAGCTCCGTCGATGAAGCCATGTGTAATGGAAAACTTATACATGCGGATGTTGAGGATTGGCTGGAGAGTGTGGAAAAGAAGGCTAAGGAAGCAGAAAACCTATTAAAACATGGCGCAAGTGCAAAAAATGATTGCGTCCGTGGGTGGCTTCCAAACCCCATGGTGCGCCATCCAATTGGCAAGAAGGCAAAGAAGATGACTCAAGTCATTCGAGAACTTCAAGAGAAAAGTCAAAATAATAACTTCCTCAAGGTCTGCTATGAGAATCCTCCCATAGGAATTGTCACCGCTACCTCTCCCACTGCAAGATCCATTGACAACAAACAAGATGTCCTAGAGTCCAGGGCCAAAATCACAGAGGAAGTAATAAAGGCTATAGTTGATGATAAGGTCTGCGTGCTTGGGGTGTGGGGAGTAGGTGGGGTTGGTAAGTCCAAGCTTTTGGAGGAGGTGGAAAGGCGAGTTAAGCATGAGAAGATGTTTGATGAAGTTGTCATGGCAAATGTATCACACAATCTAGACCTAAAAAGAATCCAGGGAGAAATCGCTTATGCACTAGGTCTAAAACTAATGAACGAGGAAACTGCTCGTGGGAGAGTAGATCTTTTATGTAAAAGGATAGAGAGGGATCATAACAAAAGCATTCTCATAATTTTAGATAATTTGTGGAAGAAGTTAGATTTGAAAGAAGTTGGAATCCCTTGTGGAGATAATAATAAAGTAAAGTGCTGCAAGCTATTAATAACATCTAGATATAGGGATGTTTTGCGCAATGACATGAGCTCTGACCGAGAAGTCCAACTCAATAAATTAGAGCATGGGGAAGCACGAAGACTTTTTGAAAGGACATTGGGGGACAGAGTTAATCATCCTGAATTTATAGATGGAGTGGTCAAGAATTGCGGGGGCTTGCCACTTTTGATTGTTTCATTGGCAAAAAGGTTGAAGCATGGAGATTTGGTTGCATGGAAGACTGCTTCGAACAATATAGATGCGTCGGATGTGAAATCACTGGTGGAACTAACCTACAATGACTTAAAAGATGAGAGGATCAAATCATTATTCTTGATCTGTGCTCTAAACTCTGGGAGAATTTGTTTGAGGGATTCCTTTATGTATTGCATGGGTTTGGGTTTATTTGAAAAATTCAGCAACACCATTGAAAATGCTAGAGATAGGTTGATTGTGGATACTAGATAGTGGTGACATGGAATGGTTCAGAATGCATGACATATTTGTTGACGTGGCCATTTCTATTTCTTCCACAGCATGGAATGCCTTGGTCGGGAGGAAGGATTTTGGGTTTAAAGAATGGTCAAACGATAAGCTCAGAAAATGCACCGCGATATTCATCCTTTTTGTTGACATTGATGAGCTTCCTGAAAAATTGGACTGCCCCAACTTGAGGATGCTCGTGTTAGGTGAACACAACCCATCTCTCAAAGTTCCCGGGTTATTTTTTGAATCTATGACAAAGCTCCAAGTCTTGGATTTTACTGGCTTGTTTTTCACCTCTCTACCTTCGTCGATTGAGTTCCTTGAAAACCTCAAGTGGTTGTATCTTTTTAAGTGCCATATGGAGGATGTGACTATTCTTGGAAAGCTAAAAAGATTGCAATTCCTAGATTTAGGGGGATCTACAATTGCTTTGCTGCCTGAAGAAATAGGTGAACTAACAAAATTAAGATTGTTGAACTTGACATCGTGCACCAAGCTTAAAGTTATTATACCTGGCATGCTTGGAAGTTTGGTTGATTTGGAAGAATTGTATATGGAAGATGGTTTTGATCAATGGGAGGCTGAGGATGAAGCACCACGAAGCAACGCCAGCCTAGCTGAGTTGAAGAACATGAAAAAATTGAGCACTCTGTACATTGCCATTCCTCATTAGACCAAACTCTCAAGAGACCTACCATTTGGAAAACTAAACAAACATAAAATCCATATTGGGGACGTTTGGTATTGGTCGGGCGAATACAAAGAATCCAGAACTTTAAAGCTCAAGCTGGATTCAAGCAATCTTCTTATTGAAGAATGGATGTTGAACTGCTTGCATAAAACGCAAGATCTCCACTTGGATGGATTGCGACATGGCGTCGATAGCATTCGTGATTTGTGCATCGAAGGATTTCCAGAATTGAAGCATTTTCACATACAAAATAGCCCCTCACTTCAGAATGTCGTTTTCTCCATCGGGAATGTGAAGTGCACTACATTTACTGGATTGGAATATTTGTTTCTTAAGAATCTGAACAACTTGAAAAAGATTTGTCACGGTTGTCTTGCCCTAGAATCTTTCAGCAAATTAAAGATTCTGAAAGTAGATAACTGTGGTGAAATCAAACATTTGTTTCCTTTGTCTATAAAGAGAACAATATTGCAACTTGAAGAGATTGAAATAAGCCGTTGCCACTTGATGCAGCAAATTGTTGCAGATGCTGAGGCGGATGAAGATGGAGATGAAATATATGATGATGCCAAAGTGAAGTCATGCAATTTGCGTAGGTTGACATTACGAAACTTGCCGGAGATGATGAGCTTCTGTAAAACCGCGGACCATTCGATCGATTTCTTCAACGGGCAACAGGTATATAATTTGTTTTTGAGATTTTCGGCATGGATATGCGAGGGTATAATAGGACATAGAAAATTGGATAAATAATGTGTTTTTGAGATTTTGTTTTCCAGAATAAGTAAGACAAACAGTAATTTAATTTTGCAAAATGGAATTGCTATGTGGTATTTGAATATATAAAAACATTTCTCATTAGTTAATTACATCTCAATTTATTTGTGTTATATTATCAACGTAGTTAAAGAAGCACCATACGGTGCATAGATTTTTTTAAATAATCTAGAAGTTTTTTTTTTTTTTTTTTTTTTTTTTTTTTTTTTTTTTTTGATAACCCAGGGAACCTCCGAACGCCGCTTCGCGGGGAGAGTAAACCCTGGAGCGCCGGGGGCCCCCACCGCTGACCCCCAAGCGCAGGTAAGTCGCGCGTTATGCATTGAAGCATCGCTTCCACGAAGGTTCGAACCCTTCCCCCTGCGTTTGGGGTACCAAGCCCTAACCAACGCTTCCACCGCGGGCGGTGGTAATAATCTAGAAGTTCATCATTGTTTATGTTGGGAATGACTGATCCCCGAAAAACCGGATTCGACACTAAATCGAACTCCTAAATCAATGCGGAAGACGAAGCCCGGGAAAACACGTATCACCGATCGTAAAGCACACCACGGATTCGAGCGTACCTTGTTAGCCATAGATTAAGCACCGACGCCAATGGAGGAAGAGAAATCAGACTCTGTTCGATCCGAGGAGGCCTTGAAGGGAAGAAGAATTGCCGGAGCCTTACTGTTCTTCTTTTTGTCTTTTGAAGAGAGAGAGAACGCGGGAGAAAAAGCGTACGTACGTTTATTTCCAACGGATGCAATCTCTCTCTCTCTCCTCCCTTTTATACCTCTCTCTTTCCACGGGCCCTATTCCCGTGGGCCGGGCTTTTTGGGGCCAACTTGGGCGGACGGGCCAACTTAGGCCCATCACTAATTAAAAAGCCATCAATTTAATGGTAAAATCGTATATGTATACACAAACATCAATTAATATATTCATAAGTTGAAGGTAGTATATACGGCCTATATAATTTTTGTGACCTTTATTTAAAAATGAATGGACATATGTAGAATTCTGTTATATCCGATTGATTAAAGTGAAGGAAAGAACTAAAAAAATAAAATATAAAAAAATAGGTGAATTTAATTGTTAATATTCAATAGGTCAATTTGCTTTCCTTACCCCTGGTTGTAATATGGATCCTCTGTGGTGATTAAATCTCCCACAAATCTACATTCTAACTACTCTTCTAATATTACTAGTAGTTTGCTATAAATATATATATATATATATATATATATATATATATATTACTAGTAGAATTTTTGTGCGCTGCACATGTTTAAATTTCTTTTTCTTTTTGGTAATAAAATATTCGTCAAAGTATTTATTAGAAATACATCAAGCATTCATTTGTTTACTATTGCTTGGATTTAACAGTTTCTATAACTATCCCGTTAGTATAGAATGAAAATATGGGAATCCTTTTTTAAATTATCTTAAAATTATGTTTATAGAGTGACCCAAAATTATCTTAAAATTATGCTCGACTAAAATCACTTATTAAATTAAGTAACTATTTATCTTGGTTACATGTCTAACTCTGCACATAAATTAATCTTTTCATGACGAGAAAGGGTATCTTAGGTTCTTACATAGGTGGAATTAAACCCATTGCCGGAATTTACTTTGATGCCCATATGGTGCTGCTGCGACTTGTTCATGGATCTTATGGCCAACCATGGATCTTAAATTGATGAACCCCTTTTTGACTTTGGTTGGATAAGTCATCCATTCCGCATTACAGATATACTAGAATTTTAGCTCATGTTATGCACGGGGACAACAAATTTTTCTGACTACTTCATAAATTTATAACTACTTTTTACTTTCAATCTTTTGATAAGGCGTGTATTTTATTTTTTGAAATACTTTGAAGAAAAATGCCAAACTCAAGTCACACATACTAATCAATTGAAAGTATAGTTTTCATCGGTTTATCAATTACAAGCCCTTTAAATCATGTTCACCGTAATGTTTAATGTTGTTCTATGTCTTTCTTTAAATTAATATGTTGTTAGGTCATGACTTTTTGGTGTAAATAATTGAGATTTTTTTTTTTACATAGTTGTTTGAAATATTATATAAGACCACAGTTAATGACTAACAAAAATTAATTGAGTCTATGCCCTTAATTTGTAAAATTTAGAAAGCACAAAATGTGAGCGTGAATTCAATAACATCAATAACTCAGGCATTACAACTTCCTCCTCTTGTCATGTATATAATAGAGCCCCAGTAGCAAAAAGGTAAATGATAAGTCAAGTGTAAAAGTTGATAAAACTTAAAGAAGTTAAAGGTAAAATTCAAAAATCACTACTCGGCCTTTTTTCTGTCATCTTCAAAGCTATTACGTGAGATTATTTCCTTTATTAACATTTCACAGACAACGCCTGTTCGTGGCTTTTAGTTATAAACATGGTGAGATTGTGTGGTGTTATCTACTCCTCGCTATTAAATTAAAATCGATGCATATGCCTTCATAACATGATTCTCTTTTTCAAGGTATCATTGCCCTGGTTGGAGTCCTTGACACTGTCTAAACTTCCCAAAATGAAAGAGATATGGAACTCTCAATTTCCTTCAAATGTCAGCAACCTAAAATTTCTGAAGGTAGAGGATTGTGCGTTCCTCATAAGCATCTTCCCATCCAATTTGCTAATAAAGCTACAGAATTTGGAAGCCATCGCCATTGAAAGATGTCAGTTTATACGAAAAGTATTTGACCTTGAAGGACTGACAGCCAGTGGAGATGTCAAGATTCTATCGCGATTGACCACATTAACCTTGAGTGACTTACCAAGGTTGGAACACATATGGAACAAGAATCGAAGAATAGCATTGTGTTTCCGAAACTTAAGGGTACTGAAGGTGCAAGATTGTGAGAACTTGAGGTTTATTTTTTCTTCTTCCATGGCTAAAGCACTCCAACAAATAAAAGAAATAAAAATAGTGAGATGTAAATTGTTGGAGGAAATTATGGATCTGCAAGAAGAAGATTCAAATAAAGCTGCATCTATGCACACTTTAGAGTTCCCTCTATTATCGTCCTTATCTCTTGAGGAATTGCCAAATCTGAGAACAGTCTCTCATGGGACACACCGTATTCACTTTCCAACTTTAACAAGATTGAGGATATCTGGATGCCCCAAAATGATGACATTCTCTTCATTCGAAGGAAAGCAACATATGATAATAGCTAATGCAGGTTTACAACAAGCACTTGGTGGTGTCAACTCTAGGTTGTCCTTGCCTATACTCTTTGATCAAAATGTGCGTAAATATCTCTGGAATTTTCTAATATGTGTTTATCGTAGAAATTATTCTTGGTAACTGTAGTCTTATCGTGGATGAAGCATTAGAAAACTCTGTCTGCATGTCTTTTAAAGCCTCTTGCTACTGCATACGTTTGTTGTTTTTCTATGATGATGGTAATCTCGAGTAACCAACTTCATTCTTGAGAATATATTATCGAGCATATTATCATGGGTAACCAACTTCATCCAAATTTGAATTTTTAGGAGTTCTTGGTTGAGAAACTAACATATGGTCATTTCATACAGATTCTTTTTCCGAGCTTGAAGGAGTTGACCGTTGTGTCATGTGGGTTGATGAAGATATGGCACAATGAACTTTCTAAAGAATCATTCCACAAACTAGCATCCATCACAATCCAAGATTGTGAAAATTTGTCTCATATTTTTCCATCAAATATGATAGAGGTGTTCCAAAGCCTAAAAATGATTGAGGTGGCCAACTGTACCTCTTTGGAATCATTAATGGAACATGATGCTGTCAATACTAAGAAAAGGCAACAACGTCTGGTCTTCTTAAACTTAAACGAAGTGAAGTTGTGGGACCTACCGAGGCTGGATACGTTAGTAACAAGTAGCTCCCAAGCAACGTTGAGTCTTCCTAGTCTAACTACCGTTAGCTTGCGCAACTGCCACAGTATGAGATATCTCTTCACATATGATACATACAGGACTCTTGATAAACTTGAGATGCTGGATGTTTCTGATTGCAATAAGATGCAGGAAGTAATTGCCATGGAAGAAAGTGAAGAGCAAAAGTTGAAGGCAATGAAGTTCTCTCGTTTACAAACATTGAAGCTTTGTTCCCTTAAGAGCTTGATTAGTTTCAGCTCAGGAAGTTGTGCATTTGAGTTTCCCTCCCTAAGAAATCTCTCAATTCTGGAGTGCACTGAACTCAAGGCATTCATACCGAGGCAACAGAAGCCAAGAGTGGAGATGATAAATGAGGGATCTGCCAATTCTGATAAAAGTTCACATTCTTTATTTGACGAGAAGGTTTTCCTCTTTCCTTTATCTCAGCTGTATCTTTGCTCATGTGATTTCCTTTCTTCTTTATGACGCATTGGATACATGATCAAGTTTGTGTCAATGCCAGTCATGTTGACTTTAGCAAGGTGATGCTTTTATAGGTTGTGTTTCCCAAATTAGAAGAGCTACTTCCAATAAGAGTTCAATCAAGAGATTTTGTGTAATTTTAACAAATTATATGCATTTATCACCAAACAACAAAAATTTTCTACTAAAATATGTTTTGTTTAGTGTTTTGTGTTCAAAGGCATTCAGTTTATTCGAATTTGATTATTTAGATATTTAATTTATAAACACATTAAATTATTGATTTTAGAATTATCTTCAATTTATTCTTTGTGGAAATGTGGCTCTATATAAACTTCCATTATATAAATGTTTTTATGCTCTTATATGTTAATTGATGGACTATTATGTGACTACAAAATGAAAAATCCAATATAATATTCAATAGGCCAATTTGTTTTCCTTACCCCATGCTGTAATATTGACCTTCCGTTGTGATCAAATATACCGCAAAAATATATTCTAATCATTTTTCTGATATTACTAATAAAATGTATGTGCGCTGCACACGTTCAATTTTTTTTTTTTTTGTAATAAAATATTCATGAAAGTATTTGTTAGAAATACATCTAGTATTCATTTGTTCATTATTGCTTGGATACTATTATAAAAATATGGGAAACCTTTTTTAAATTATCTTAAGATTATGTTTATAATGTGACCCAAACTGCAAAAGCATAATGCTCGGCTAAAATCATTTACTAAATAAAGTAACTCCTTTTTCTTGGCTACATGACTAACTCTCCACATAAATTAATCTTTTCGTGACGAGAAAGGGGGCATCTTAGGTTCGTATATAGGTAGAATTAAACCCATTGCTGACATTGACATTGAAAAGTTAAGCAAGCATCTGTATATATATATATATATATATATATATATATATATATATATATATATATATATTTTAAATTCAGCATTCATCTAGTTTTGGTCGGTGAGGCAATTTCTTATAAACTGGATCATCATTCTGTGCCAAAAATTTAGCAATACGGTGAAAGAACTAACTCATGATGTTGTCCATTTCCAAAGATGCCCCTAAATTATAGGCATAATAAATTCCGTACCAAATATTTCAGTTATTCAACATATACGAGGTTTGTACGCAGATTCTTTTTCCAAGCTTGGAGGAATTGAAGCTTTCGTCCATGTGCCAACTAAAGAGGATATGGCACAATCAACTCCACAAACAGTCCTTCTGCAAACTTGCATCCCTCACTGTTGAACTTTGTGAAAGTTTGTCACATGTTTTTCCGTCAAATTCAATGGATATGTTGCAGAGCTTGAGTAAAATTGAGGTGGTTGGATGTCCCTCCTTGGAAGCATTATTTGAACCGGTCAGCCTCAGCTATGAGGAAAGGCAAAAGCCATTGGAACTCTCTATGTTAAAAAAAAATGAAGCTGTTGAATCTACCAAGGCTGACAGACATTTTGAAGGGTGACTGCGAAGTAACCTTGACATTTCCTAGTCTGATGAAAGTGAACGTCAAACGTTGTCATAGTTTGTCATATCTCTTCTCAAGTACCACGGCCAAAACTCTTCAAGAACTCGTAATGCTTGATATTTCCTGTTGCAATAATCTGCGGGACATAATTGTGATGGAAGAAGGAAAAGGGAAAACCACAGAGACATTCGAGTTCCGTCATTTAACCAAACTCAAGCTTGGTGACCTTAAGAGTTTGATTTGTTTTAGTTCAGAGAATTGTGCTGGTGATGGTTTATATCCTCTATTTGACGAGAAGGTATCATATCCCGTTTTATCTTATTTGTTATATTTCTTTGTTTTTTTTTTTTTTGTGATTTGACCCTAATTTATTTTGGGTATTTTCGATTTATCTCTATACACTTGTAGCTTGCATTTCCAAAGTTAGAAGAGCTACACATCGAGGGAGTTCAACAAGAAGAACTATGGAACAATAAAATCCATGTGGAGTCCTTTTGTTGTCTAAAGGTCCTCAAGGTGAAGCAATGTCACAACCTAATGAATGTGATTCCTTCATTCATGTCAGAGAGGCTGCTTCACTCTATAAAGTCCTTGACGGTTGAGGAGTGCCCACGTCTGAGAAACCTTTTTACAGTGTTTATGGCAAAAAGTCTAGGACAACTCCATTATCTCGGTCTTGGTGGTTGTGGAGAGATTGAGTACATTGTCGCCAAACAAGAAGAGAAACTTGAAGAAGCAATCGAAAAAATTGTAATTCCTCAACTTACCACTCTGAATCTTCACAACATGCCAAAACTCAGAAGTTTCTGCCAAGATAAGCATATTTCAGAGTGGCCCTCCTTGAGAGAGTTTACTATTGAAGATTGTAAAGCTATGAAGGTGATTCTAGGAGATGTGAGTTGTAGAAAATTGGAGGGCAGCGGTCCAACACAGCAACCATTTTTACTCATTGAAAAGGTTTGCACTCATTCCTCTCTAATGGCATATCTAGTTTGTTGTCCTAATGGTTTGAGCTAAGGGTATGAGCAATCACTTACGATAACTTATCATTTTCATTTACAAATCTATGACCTCAAATAAGAAACATCTCCAATCTACTTCTTTAATATAAAAACATTAAAATGCATATTGAAACTTTTTCATAAATTTCAAACACTTGATACTTTTTTTCTTTCTTTTTCAAGTCTTAGACTAAATTGTAGCTGAAGCACAAATAATAGGGAGAGGCTAAGCTTCAATTAATAGCTTTTAATTAATCTAGAGTCTAGACAATGCCAAAGATGTCTGCTTAAATTTAAATATTATTCATTGTAAGATCAAGGATTGACAACACTACGAGTTCCAAAACTTGTGTTGGTTCGGCACTTTAGTTCTAAAATTTGCATGATTGATGCATTTCAAGACTTGTTAAGTCCGTCCCTTTTTTGTAGAGAAATTCTGCATTTTCATCATATTTTTAGTCCTGCATGGGCTTTAATGCGGTGATGGAGCTTCCTCAAGCACAATGGGAGCTGTTTCACTATTGCCACACAGAAAAATTGAAAAAAAAAATAAGAGCATACTAAAAATTAGAAAAAAAATAGCACTAAAATGAAACTACAAATGAAAAAAAAATCCCACGAGGGATCACCAGTCAGAGGGGGAAGGACTGCATAGAGAACGCCGCTACTACTTCCCTTCTTGCCGACAAGGGCCAACAACCCTCACCGAGAGCGAGCAATGGCCTATTACGGCCTTTGCCAATTTGGGTGAGGGCAAGGGTGCTCCCTCATGTGGTGGCGAAGAGCCAAGTTTGGCAATAGCTGGTGGCTTGGTGAGGGTGGTGAGCACCCTAGTTATGACCTGGGGAATGGTTGCAGCCGTCGCCAGCCGTCGCTAGTGCAAAAGCCCAGAGACCCCACCCCCACAAGCCCCTTCTTTCTCTCTCCCACCTTGTTTTCTTATATGTACTTTCTAAATTTTTTGTCCTATTTTTTAATGTGGCATCACCACATTAGTACTACATTTTTACAATTAGAAAAGGGAAAATTCGATGAAAAATGCCATATATATTTTGGGCAATGGAAAGACTCAAATGCAGAATTAAAACAAGTTTTACTAATAAAGGGGGAAAAAGTTTTAGTTCTTAAACATGCCAAACCAGAATATGTTTTAGGATCATTTTGTCACTATTCCTAAAATCAATTGTAAATATTGTGACGGGAAAATCATTCCACAGGTCCTAAAACATATTTATGAAATGCAATCAAATCTTAAATTTGTTAGTTGATGCAATGAACTTTTATACCTTTATCAAAAAGTGCAATCGAGTCCCAAACCTTTTGGTTGGTATAAGTCATAAATTAATACAAACGAATGCAATTTGAGGTCGCCGCATAGGCAATCTAAGTTATTGTGTACTAAAAGAACTTGATCATGCTTTTTCAAAAATATTTAAAACTTAAGTAAATCAATTGCAAGGTCTAGGTCTTGACTACATCTCATAAATAAGACAAATAAACAACAAGATGGTTGAAGAATTATGTCATATATCATTCTTCACAAAAGGAAGATTTTGATGTGCACCTTGGAAGTATAAGGCCATGCTAATTATTTTAGTACAAATTTTAGCATCATGAATTTGCAATTCTGTGAATGACCAAAAGGGGAAATTATGTTCCTGATTTTAATTAATTTCAGAAGGTTTTTCTGTAAATTCATCCAAATTAGTTAATAGAATTTTACTACACTCACTTCACAATTCCCACAAGCATAGTCCTTATTTAACACTTGAAGACATTGAGAGCACTTATGCATGCTATTTTCCTCAATAGCGAACTAATTTTGGATTGTTTTCTTGTCTCTCTTTTTTTTGACAGTTTTTCATTGAATCTATTCAATTCTTGCTAAAATTGTTGAAATATTCTCTCAGATCACTAAAATTTGTTCAACCTCTTGAAGATTATTATGGATTTATGATAACCACATTCACAACAATAGTTGGATTACTCCTGACAGTCAACATTGTTAGAGTAGCATGATGATGATGATAATAATAATAATAATAATAATAATAATAATAATAATAATAATTGCCATACCAATTGGCATGATAATCTTGATAAGCCCTACTCTTTTCAAATTTAGAAATATCAGAGTTCATAAATATTGTAACATTATTCAAAGAGAAAATTTACCAAGCATAGAGTGGCTACAAATTAGAAAGCCTAGTGGCTAAAGTTTCAATAGGCATGAATGCCATATATCTTCGTTAGCATATTAGATCAAAAATACTAGTGTAGCATCTAAAAGAAGTACTATAGTGTTCGCCTTTGGTCTAGAATAGTTGCACAACGATAATAAGTAGTTAAAGCGGAGTTTTGATACCAATTAATGTTGAAGAGATCTAGCTTAATGACCAATTGATGAAGAGCAGATCGAGATCCAATACCAACAAATGTTGAATGAAAGTATGTAGAAAGTTAGGTTTAGATTGTTGGAAGTGGAGGAAAATCAGATGATAAGAAAAGATGGAGAAACTAGGGAGATATGGAAGAGATAGAAATGCCAATTCAGGGAGGGGGGGGGGGGGGGGGAAGATACGCTAAATAGGCAAACTTAGTTATTAAATCAACTCATTATTAATACTAAAGAAAAATATTTAATTGGTTTATATTTATAGGCAACTTAAATAAGAGATGAACTACTAACTGGAATAAATTAAGATTTATACCTAAGTCTTGATAATTTCAAATAACAAATTTATAAAGAAACAAATCAGCTAGTGATCAAAGAGTCCTGTACAACATAAATTAAACAATACATACTTGCATTTACCATCTTTGATTTAATTGTTCGATTCTTTTCTTCAATATTTGTTGTGTTTTCTTTGAGTCTACACTTTGTCGAAGAACTTTTTAAGTGCAAGATCCATGAAGCATTGGTTTGTGCGAATTGGTTCCTATTTTGTCGTTTGCAATTCAAAGAAATGGGACAATATATTGGTTATTGTGTTTTTTCAGTGTTGTAATGAGCCAAATCTAACATGGGCTAAATTTGAGGTTCATGGGAGACAACTTATGCACGAAATGAATATGGTTGTCTAACTAAGAAGGCTATGGTTATGCTATTGCTTAAACATAATGCTTAATATATATTAGAAAAATTTATGCTTTCTACTTTAAAATTATATGACAGATGAATAAATTTTAGGGGGTGGCATTTGCTAAAAAGAAATAACGTACGTCTAGTCTTCTTTTCTTTCTATTTTTTGATAATATCCATCCTGTGATTTTCTTTGTTCTTAAAGTCAAAGTATTCTCTTTTTTGAAGGAATAGAGAATCAGCTCTAATTAATTAAATTAAATATAACAGGTTGAGTTTCTTGCTTTGGAGTCGATGAAGATCTTGAACATGGATAACATGGAGAAGATATGGCTTGATGATCTTGATTCAAATGCCTTTGGCAAACTCAAAACACTAGTACTAAAGCATTGTGAGAAACTTTTATCCATATTTTCATCTTATAATATGCTCACAAGTTTTCAAAACCTAGAGAAGATAATTGTGACCGATTGTGGATCCTTAGAAGTAGCATTTCAAGTCCAAGAGTTTGAATTTAGCGAAGCTTGTTCTACAAATTCTTTTCAATTGGGAGAAATAGTTTTGACGCGGCTCCCGAAAATGAAACGCGTGTGGAATGGACTTCCTCAAGGAGGTCTTACCTTTGGACGCTTACAACGCATGGAGGTTGTCAAGTGTGAGAGTCTCAAAAGTTTATTTCCAAGCTTGGTGGCAAAAAATATGACACAATTCAAAGAACTTTTAGTGAGCGATTGTGGGGTGGAGGAAATTATCGCGAACAAAGACGGAGTAGGGATGAGTGCAAGTGATCTCTTTTTTCCGCAATTAACTAACCTAAGATTACTTGAGTTGCCGAAACTAGGGAGCTTCTACCGGAATAGTCATACTTCAGCATGGCCACTCTTGAAGCAATTGCGAGTAAGACATTGTGGCAAGATGAGGTCATTCTTATTTGCTAGTGAATTTCAAGGCTGCCAAGGTACAACTACCAATGAGAACCAATCTGCACTCTTTTCTTTTGAAAAGGTACCGCCCTTATCAATGATTCTAACTCTTTGCTATTGTCTTCATTGGTTTATGTGCATAGCTCTTGGTGCATTGTTATTTTCTCTAGGAAATTGAAATTGTCAAACATTTCATGCTTGTTGATGCTCACCTAACCACACTGTGAATTGCTTATAAATTTTTAAAAAAAATTGTAGTTAATTATTTCCAGCTCATATTCTTTGGTATATAAATCTATTAATCCCAGTTTTTACTTCGAAGAACAACACTTTTTATTAAATTAACTTGCATAGATAGACATGCTTCTAATGAGCCGCTCGTATCTTATGATTGAGATTTACCTATTTAATTTAATTTGACCAACCTTGTCCACCAAATTTTTTTTTTTTTAAAAATGGTATTATGTTCACTTGGAATATTGCTAGCTTAACTACAAAACAAATTTCCATCCTCAAACATCTTGACCATGGTTGGTAATTTTCAATATGGTCACATGTTAGCAACTCATCAATAGGCTTAAAAAAGGACAAACTTTTTTTCTACTTTCCAATCATCAACTACTTTTAATTTACCAACTTTTATTATGGCTTACCAACAAATTTGAAATTACTAACTTTATTTGAAGTTACCAAATTAAATTTGATTGGTGTACCGATATTAGTCACATTTAGACTTCATTCGTTTCACGAAAAATGGAATTTATGCAAAATATTTGTTGAAAAGTAATCTGTTGTATTGTTTATAAAAATAAATGAATGAAAAATATTTTTATAATCTACAAAAATATTTAGATATAAATTAACATCGACAATGACAAGAATTTTCATTGATTAATTATTATCAAGCGATAATCGATTATTTTTAGGAAAATATTTTTTAAAACATTTATTTTCTATAAAATACAAACTAATTTTAGTTACTTGTCACCTTACTATTATCTTGTTAGGTTGGAAAGTACCAACATTTTCAAAATTACAAACTACTTTAATAATCAACCAATATTTACTCTTGTGACAAGCCAACGCCTCTCAGATTACAAACTTTATCTTGAAATTACAAATGAAGATCTAATTGATGTACCAACAATCATCAAATTAAGATACCAATGGCTTTTATTCATTGACCAACTTTTTATTAGATCTTGAAAAGTGCTAATATATATTTATATTTTCAAGATCACCAACTACATTAAAAACCTAACAACGTTTATTCATATGGTTGACCAACGCTTTTCAAGTTACAAACGTTCAATCGAAATTACCAAACTTAATTTGAGTGGTAAATTAGTGATCTAACAACACAGAATTAGGTTCCTTTTTAATTGCACAAAATCCTAAAAACATCAGTTTATTTGGGGTTATGTACTTTTGGTTTGTTTCTTTGCTCATCTGATGTTTCACTTTGCTTTTGTAAGAATGAACAACTTGTCTTCATTATTTACTCTTTTTTCCATCTAAATTTTAAATTATCATCTCTATCTTGTTTTATTGCTTTTTCACTCATGTCCCGTCATTTCAATTTTTCTTTTCTTCTCTTTTTTTTTTTTCTGCCAATCATTTGTTGAGTTTGAATGCATTCTTCTCAGAGTTACACGAAAATGAAGCCATATGATACTTATGATCTATAGTAAAATAGATATGAGAACTGCAGCTTCGAAAACAATGTGCAACATTAATGCAACATCTTACTATTGAAACACATACATTAACTATAAAAATAACTTGATTTGTTAAAACAAGCAAATGTGATTTTTCCATTTGAATTTAATTAATTATAATTGAAATAGCTGAAGCATCATTGATTAATAACTTTCTTTATCCAAATTCATGAAATATATTGTGATTGAATTGGGCACACCACATCAATCAAAAAATAAAAATAAAAATTGGGCACACCACTAACTGTGAGAGCTAGTATGAACACCTAGAGGGGGTGAATAGGTGTATAAAATAAACCTTAGCAAATATATGCGGAATAAAATAAACTTCGAGTAAAATAAAGGAGTTAGGGAAGAGAATAAGAACACAAGATTTATAGTGGTTCGGCTTAATCCAAGTCTACGTCCACTCTCCCACGCTAACAGCCTTCTTGTCTGGATTCCACTATGCAATCAACAAGATATTACAACTTCGAGTGCAAACACTTAGTAGTAGATCACACTATCTCACTAAGTCACTCTTTTGGTATTTCTCTCACGATCATAAACGTTTAAGCTCTCAAGAGACAAGTATATGATCGAAAGTCGCTCAGACTTTGGAATTATAAATTTTACGCTCCGTCTCTTACTTGCTCATCGGTCCATGATCTCCTTAAATACTCCTCCACTTCCAAACTACCCGTTGGACAGTATCCCGGAGAATCGTCTTCCAATATACCCATTGGACAGCTCTGTATCTATAAGATTTGGTAGCCGTTGAGTGACAAAGGTAGAATCCCAAATTGATTCCGATCGCCCATACAAACGAAATCTTGGTTTCCATAAGTAAAGCTTCTTCGTATAGAAAGTTCTTGTCTTCAAGATCCAATCGTCAATCAATTAGATTGAATCAATCAAATCAATCTTAATGTGGAATCCAAACCAGATCACTAGCCGTTATATGATTGGGCTTGAGTTACGTTCTATTGAATCTGGATGTAAAGTCTGAGAGCAATAGATTTTACAATCTGAGTCTGAGTGCGCTAGACTTTGCAATCTGAGTCTGAACATATTGCAATCTGGGTCTGAACATATTCTGCTTCTGAATAGATTTAGCTTTAAGGTCTGTACCCAGTTCAGGTTCAGCATAGAGTCTATCTTCTGGTTCAGCTCCAGCATAGAGTCTGTCTTCTGGTTCAGCTTCAGCATAGAGTCTGTCTTCTAGTTCATCATTCACATTCAGTCTGGAATTAGTCAGAGTTGACAGACTTCTGATGTAGAACAGATTTTGACACTAAAGTCTGGCAGTCTTCAGACTTTGAGTCTTGAGTCTGGCAGTCTTCAGACTTTGAGTCTTGAGTCTGGCAGTCTTCAGACTTTGACACAGAAGTCTGGAAATCTTCAAAATATACTTTGGACGTGTGTTCCAATTAGTCTTCTGACTTTGACAATATCCTTTACATGTTTTATCATCTGCATGGTCTATTACTCAACCATCAAACATGTTAGTAGCCTTTGATTTATTTTGTCATCTTCAAAACCTCATAAGGGATTTCCCTAACACTAACAACAATCATCCCCCGTATAATGGCCATCGATGCTTGCTCGTCTACTTCATGAAAGTTGTGTTTCTCCTTATTTCCCTAAACTGAAGGACTTTTTAGTCATTGAAATTTTGGTGGCTTAATTAAATGGAGTCCCTCCTGCAGGTCATTTCTCACTTGGAGGAATCGACATTGACGAGGGAGGATGTTATGATGATGATGCCGCAGCATTATGTCTTTCACCATCTCAAAGAGGTGTCATTGGCATGCTACCATGATGAAAATGTTTCTTTTCCTTCCAACTTCCTTCTCCACAGATTCCCCAATCTAGAAGAGCTTGATGTGATATGTAGTTCCTTCAAGGAGATATTTCCAGAAGATTCGTCTGGACATGGGGGAGCGACTCGATGTGGAGAACTGACTGACATGGAAAAACCTCTCCAGGCATTGCGAAATTTGAGGCAACTTTATATGCAAAAGCTACGTAACCTAAAGCAAGTTTGGAAAGATGGCTCCTTGATGGCCGAAATTCTCAAACAGATTGAAGTTCTGTGGGTTAGGGTGTGCCCGAGTTTATCGATCGTACTTCCATCCCCGACTTCATTCCAGAGATTGGCGAGTTTAAAAGTACATGATTGAGTTGGTTTAGTTCATTTGGGGACTTGCTCAGCAGTGACAAGTCTGGTGCACCTTACTTGGCTATTCCTAATAAATTGTGGTGCGATGGAAGACGTGGTGACAGATGATGGAAATGGAGTAGAGGAGATCTCTTTCCCCAAGCTGCAACAATTGACACTTGACGATTTACCAAGCCTTGAGAGCTTCTCCCCCACTAATTGCACCTTCAGATTCCCATCGTTGGTGTGGATCGTCTTCATGAAGTGCCCCAAGATGAATATATTCTGCAAGGGTGCCTTGAGGACACCGAACCTAGATAAAGTACTCCTCTCCTACGTGGGTGATGAATGGCGTTGGGAGGGCGACCTTAATACCACCATTCGAACCTTATCGGCTTGAAATGATGCACTCCGAATTTAGCAAGACAGGTAAATCTGTGTGCCTAATCATGTTTGCCTGAATCTAATGTCATAAGGAAGAAATTTGCGTTCTTCGAATTCTATATTGGCTCATATGAAGTCAGTCTTTCTGAAAAGAAAGTTCGACTAGGTTTTAAAGGAATTGTCACACGATTCGACAATTAGGGTCTGTTGAGCACTTACTCACCCATACATTCTAGCTGTTCGATGAAATGCTTAGCATGACTTCAGTTAGTGCAACTTCGAAGATTGTGAGGTTTCGTTATATGGGAATGTATTCTTACCCACCTCTCTGGTTAATCTTGAGGATTGTCAGTAGTTAGACATGTCTTATAGACAATGTTTTTTTCTTTCAAGTGTCATGCTCGCTACGATCTAAGTGGCTGCTTTCGTTTGCTAGAAAATGTCTCTTGTAAGAAAATGTTAAATGGAGCTTTTTGCAACGTGTTCACTTATAGTGTTCTAATCATGGTGTTGATGCTTCTTGAGATGGCATCTTTGTGCCGACATGTGGTATTCACGATGGGCAAGTGCTTCATTGAATATTTCATTCTTTTTCTAGTTTGGAATGTCCTCTGTATGTCATTTCCCTGATAATGGTACTGGTGTAGCATAATGGTTGGAATGTGGGGGCTCTCTATCCTTTATTGAATTGGTATGAGTGTTGGCTTTTGGGCAGCTTCGTTTAACACCAAGTTGTTCTTTGGAGTTGGACTCTTTGGATGATGACAACAGCAGCCATACACTGACCAAAAGGGGAAGAAGTCCAAGAATCCAAATAAGCATGTGTCCTTCGAGCAGTGGACCATAGCCTACATGGAGCCATTCACACTAAATGTTTTCATCTCCAAGCACCTCATCTCGACTTCACTCACTCACAAGGCCACATGCAAGCAGGTTGCAGGTACCAATTCTAAGGATATGAGAGCTGTGCTCAGTCTCAATCAGACATACCAGAATGTTTGGCCATAGGCCGGGTTAGGCAGATCAGGTGAGGGAAGTTGATGTGTGCAAGCTTCCTATACTCCAAGAGAGAGGGACAAGTTTAAAGGTAAAACCAGGGCAGTAGTTCAATCTCTGATTGACAGTGGCATTGATATTACAATTTATCTTTACTGATTTTCCTTCCTTCAGCACGATCTTGTTAATGTGCACTACTCCTGATAGGAAGATGCTGACATCTTTGACATTGTTTTGAGAATATCCAAGATGTAATGTTGTTTCTTTTGCTGGTTATATGTAGATAATGGTGACTGTATGTTTGGCAGTAGGGGGATTCATATTTTGTTTTGGCTTTGTCAAAAAATTTATCTTGATCTTGGATGAGCACTGTGGTGGATATCGTAGTTTCATATATATTTCTCCAATTTTACATGGCGTCGGCATTGACTCCTGCTCTTGAAACGTTATGGATGTCCATGTGAAGATGGTTAGTTTGGTTCATCTTCTTTTAGCAGACAATTGTTACAAGGTTAGGTCCATAGTTGTTGATTATCTGATAACATGGATTGGCAAGTAATATCCTACACGAATTATCATACCTTAAGTTAGTTTAGTTGTCTACCGTTCAGCCGTTTTACTAGAGTTCATTAAATATAGATACATAGATATTACTTTGTCTGCCTTCGTGTTGTGATGATAAATAATCAATTGACTCGATATAGCATGATTTAGTTGTTTTATTCTTGTAGATAATTTTGACACTGATTATAAGGTGTTGTTTAGTCATTCTTTTTGTGCTGTTTCTGAATTTATCTTATCTGCTGCTTTTTACATGTAGATTCTTGCCAATTTACTTTGGTGAGAGAAAAACGTTTTGTACAAGTTTGACCATGTCAATATGAGAGTCTCTAAAATGCAATGAGTTCAAGCTAGAACATCTTTAGACCATCAAAGAGAGAGAAAAAGGCCTTGGATCCAGTTTTCTATAGAATTTCTTTATAAACCACTCATCCCAGTTTTCCGAGATTCACGAATTGCAATAGTATCCGCATTTTACTCTGATCTTTTCCCCTGGACGTTGGGCTTTATATCAGGTAAAAGAGAGATATGTCCAAAATCCTATATGCTCACCAGTAGCATCCAATATTTCCAAAAGAAATAGAGAGAGAGAGCTAGTTATTGAAGGTGATATAATTGCTTCGTGAATCACCAATTTTAGATGCATCCCCGGCAAAAGCAGATGATCTAAGGATCACTCAGCTACTGAGCATACTGTAATTTCGTATGTTCTTCAGAGGGTTGGTATGAAGAAGAAAGTTTCACTTGTTACTTGCTATTATCAGATAATGTTCGAACTCTGCTTTTTTGCTTTTGTCGGAGTTTAGTTGTGTTTATAGCTTTTGGTGCTTCATCCTCATAGGAATTTCCATAAGCGCCAATATGGACTATGCAATTGTTTTTTAATTAAATTAGGAAGTAATATTCTCTCCTAGCTAGTGAAAATATCATTTGGGGTCTACAATCGTAGGAATTCTTAGTAATCAGATTCTCAATTGTTTCAAATGAGTTCATAAAATACATCAAATAGCTCACAAACTTAAAGGACCATATTCATTACCATGACATGTTTGCACTTAAAGTACTGCATATCTTTGTACTACTCAAATGTCCACAATTTAACATAATCTGTATACAATAAGAATATGCATTAAAACATTATTTATGAGTTTCTAGGACAAGCTAGCTACACGCGATCGAAGGTATTTACTGATGGATCACATTATAAAGATGTCATTTTCCATGCGCTTGGTTTCAGTGAAGTACAAGTGCAAGCCATGTAGATCTTGTCCGAAGCATCTTCTCCTTTCTATTCCCGCGGATGGTCACAAAGCAGAGTCGGAGTTTGGTCCTGTCGCTTCTTAATAAAAATTTACAAGTAGGCTCGAGAAACCTGGTTACTCGGACTATCCATGCTGAGGAATCTGTTGCTTTCACGACCGCTACTGAAATAATACTTCGCTGTTCCCAATTTAGAAAACAAAGATTTGTTTCTGAAAGTGTGAACTGTCCACAATCTCTCTTCAAATGTCCTGTTTGATATGGTTCCTTGCCAAATATTTTCATTGCTTTATCTCTCGTACTCAGGTTTAGGATCTTTTCCTGAGAATATCCAAAGGAGTTGAGTGCGGGCTCTCGTCCTATTTCGTTGTCATCATATCCTCTAATATGTTACTTGAGGCATTAGTGACTTGACACACAGTGAGACTTGCTGCGGGAGAATTCATTAGTCATTGAGTGCTTCGACTTCAATACTAGATCAACCATGCACATGTAGGGTAAATGCCTTTCCTCTCAACACCACCTTAGACTACCGGTCGCCTCGCGACATGTAATGGCACGGGACCCACACGGCCTCCGCAGTCAGAGGCCAGAAGGTTCCGAACATCTATGAGAAGAAATCGAAGATAGAACAAGATCTATGTATGAAAGAAGTTTAGATCTTGAACAATCAATGAAAATACCTCAGCTTTGATTTTTTTCTTCTTCAGAACTTCAAGTTCATCCTTTACACGACTTCACCATTACCAAATATAGAAGTAGGAGAGAGAACTCAAGATGAATTGAGGAAAATCAGAAGTTGAAAAACACAAAAATGAGTTTTTCCATACATTCTTCTCTCATTCTCTTATCCTTTTATACTCAATACTAGTTCAACAATTTCTGTTACAGAATTGTTACAACAGAATAACCAATATGAAAAACACGTGCATTTCCTCTGGCTGTGCAGCTCCTTCAACTTGCTTGATCAACTTCTGTGTTTCAGGTTTTGATGTCACGGATCGCCAGCTCATCAGTTTTCTATTCTGAGCTTTGTTTAAAAGTTCATGACCTTCCTCTGCTCCAGCTTCCTCTGCCTCAGTAACTTCCTCAGGTTCAGCTTTTCTACTACCACCAACTTCCGTGTTCATCTGTTCTTTTAATATCTGTTTAGTTCCTCTAACATCCCCCCTCAAATTGGGAATGGATAGAGCACAGATTTCCAATTTGGTTCGCATATAAGAATGTGCTCTCCTTGTCAGTGATTTTGTAAAAATATCAACTAATTGGTAATAACTAGGAATGTATTTGACATGTAATGATCCTGAGGATACTTTTTCTCGAACGAAGTGAAAGTCCACTTCAATATGTTTGGTTCGAGCGTGTAAGACAGGATTCAGAGTAAGAGAGATTGCTGATTTATTATCACAGTACAAATGAATAGGAGGAGTAAGAGAACAACCGATATCATGTAATACAAAACTGACCCAAGTAAGATCAGCAGTGGCTGATGCAAGAGCACGGTATTCAGCTTCAGTGGAGGATCTGCTCACTGTGGGCTGTTTCTTTGCTGCCCAAGATATAATATTAGATCCAAGACATGTGCAGAAACCAGTTGTTGATCTTCTGGTTTCTGCACACCCTGCCCAGTCTACATCTGAGTAACCATAGAGATGCATGGTACTGTGAGAATGAACGAATAGGCCAAACTTGATAGTACCGTTTATATATCACAAGACTCTTTTTAATCTGTTGAAGTCTGCAATTGTGGGTTGCTGCATTTTCTGGCAAAGTATATTTGTGGCATAAGCAATGTCTGGTCTGGTTAATGTGAGATATTGCAGACCTCCAACTAGGCTTCTGTACTCAGTAGGGTTGTTCAAAGGTATAGAATCATTGATTAAAATAGGTGGTTTTAATGAAAGAGGAGTTGAAATTGGTTTGGAGTCTAGCATATGAGCTCGGGTGAGGAGGTCTAGAGCATATTTAGTTTGGCAAAGAAATAGGTAATCCGAGGTTCGTTTAGCTTCAATGCCAAGAAAATAGTGTAAGGAACCTAGATCCTTCATATGAAAATGAATACTCAGAGAGGTAATTAGACTAGAAAGCATTTTGAGAAGAGCTTCCAGTTAGAATGATATCATCTACATATAGTAATAAGAGAATAGTTTATGTTTCAGTATGCAGGATGAATAGGGAAGGCTCAGTAGAGCTGCAGAAAAATCCATATTCGAGCAGAAAGTTGCTAAACCTATCAAACCGGGCTCGAGGAGCTTGTCGAAGTCCATAAAGTGACCTTCGAAGAAGACAAACATGGTGAGGCTTTTGTGATTCTTTAAACCCTGGAGGTTGCTCCATATACACTGTTTCACTTAAGTTTCCATGTAAGAAGGCATTTTTAACATCTAATTGATGAATTTTCCATTGTTTCATCATAGCTACTGATAGGATTATTCGAATTGTTGCATGCTTCACTACAGGGCTGAAGGTTTCTGTGAAATCAAGACCTTCTTCTTGATGGAAGCCTTTAGCTACAAGCCTAGCTTTGAGTCTATCTAAGCTCCCATCAGGTGCGAGTTTTGTCTTAAACACCCATTTGCACCCAATTACATTCATGTGATCATTTCTAGGAACCAATTCCCAGGTTTGATTCTGATATAAGGCATCCATTTCTTCTTGCATTGCTTGATACCATCCTCTGTCTGCTAAGGCAGACTTGACTGATTTCGGTTCAACAGGAATTTGATACTCAACTAGACATGCATATTTAGGATTTGCTTTAATAATTCCAGATCGAAGTCTAGTTTGCATAGGATGAGTTGAAGAAGTACCTTGTATATTTTCAGTTTCAGAACCGATTTGTATTTGTCCTGTATTAGTATTTGATGTTGAGACAAGTTCTTGATTTGTAGGCATTTCCTTCTATGCTTGGAGATGACTGATGAGATTCAATACTACTGGAAGCATTATTAACATCACTCTGCATTTCAGCATCAGGTACCATATGTATTTGTGATCGGTCTGCAGGATTACCTGTACTGAGCTCACTGTCCTGCAATTCTTGAGTTGTTTGAGTGAATCTGGTATGCTGCAAATATCCCCTTGATATATTGTCTTGTGATTGAGCCTGCTTAGTAGAGTTGGAAATAGAAGATAGCACTCCTTTTATCCACTGTTTGTATAGTTCAAATCCTTGCTGATACTCAGTATTGACAGTATGAGTAAAAGGAAAGACTTTCTCATCAAATATTACATGTCTACTGATGTAGACTCTTCCATTAGTAGGCAAGAGACACCTGTATCCTTTATGCTTCTCACTATATCCAAGAAAGATACATCTAAGAGATCTTGGATCAAATTTATGCTGTGTGTAGTGCCTGAGACATGGATAACAGGCTGATCCAAAAACTCGAAGATAAGAATAATCTGGTGTCTTATTGTAGAGCTTCTAATGGGGTGAATGCATATGCAGTTTTGTTATGGGAAGAAGATTGATAACATAAACTGCTGTTTTGAATGCATCTACCCAGTATTTCAGTGGTACTTTAGCATGATACATCATTGCTAGACCCAATTCAATCACATGTCGATGTTTTCTCTCCGAGACACCATTTTGCTCTAATGTATGAGGACAAGAGATATTCTGCTTAATTCCACACTTTTGTAGATGGTTTTGGAATTTATTACTAGTGAACTCTCCTCCTCCATCACTCTGGAAGATTTTGATCTTGTGATTAAGCTGATTTTCTATAAATCTTTGAAACATAATGAACATATCATAAACTTCTGACTTTTGTCTCATTGGATATATCCAGCTATATCGAGAAAAATCATCCACAAAAATGACATAGTAGGAGAATTTCTAAACAGATTGAATTGGTGAAGGTCCCCATACATCACAATGTATTCTTTCTAATGGAACATTAGAGATATGGTCTGAGAAATGAAAAGATAGTGCTGAGCTTTTAGCAATTTGACAGCTGCTACATATATTTTGAGCTTCAGAACTAAACTGAATGAGATCTTGTTTCTGTAGAATCTTCACTGTTTTAAGATTGGTGTGAGCAAGTCTTTGATGCCAAATATCTTCTCCTACTTCTTGTTGAGTCTGGGTGAAGAAGACTTCCGCAACTTTAGGTTCCACCTGGTATAGCCCCTTGACTTTCCTTCCTAGCTTCACTGTTGTATGATTGTGATTGTCCTTCATATATACCCCATGTTTATCAAAAATAAAAGAGCAGGGATAATCATCTGTTAGTTTTGATACAGATAGAATTTGATTGCAGGGACTATTAAAACATCATTCAGTGGTAATTTGCTATTTTCTGTATTCAATAATCCATTACCAATGCATGAGATTGACAAATGAGATCCATCTCCTATCATGACAGTGTCATTACCACTATATGTATTGTAGTTTCGTATCATACCAGGTTCTGAGGTAATATGTGAAGTAGCCCCTGTATCTGGATACCATTCTGAACCATAGGGTTCTTCAATGTGTACAGCTGCCAATGCAGTTGGTATTTCATCTGCCTGGTACAAGTTATCAAACCTATACCAACATCTAAGTGCTGTATGACCTGATTTCTTACAGATCTGACATTGCAGAGGGTCATTACTTATAGGCTTTGTAATCTGTGTTTGTCTATCACCATTTGAACTTTGTGGTGGATAAGACTTAACACTTTGATACCTCTGTGAAGGATTTGAATATGGTCTAAATCCTTGTCCATAGTTAGACCAGTTATCCTTATTAACCTGACCTTGCTGAGTTGAATTCAAGTTATTCATTTTATTTTGTTGATTCCTTCCTGCTTCTGTAAAATTATTTCCATATTCCCTTCTAATGAAAGACTGACCTCTGCCATAGCTAACTTCCCCCCGAATATTTTCTCTTTGATTTCTGGGATTGACTCTCTGCTGACTTGTTCCAGTTCTTCTTTGCCCATAATAGGCCAGGTTAGTATTATACTCATTCACAGAATATGTTTGCAATCAGGTTTCAAATCTCTCAAGTTGTGAGATAACCTCATCATACTCTGGCTGGGGTTTAAAACAATACATGGTTGTCCTGAAGGTTTAATATTCAGAACCTAGCCCTTCAAGTATGCCAAACATTCTTGTTATATTATCAACAGGCTTTCCAATTGCATTTAATTGATCACATATGGTTTCGAATTCTCGAAGGTATTCACTTAATGATCTGTTTCTTTTCCTGCAAGCTTGAAGTTTTCCTCTTAACTCAAACTCTTTTGCAACAGACTTCTGTGTAAATCTATTTATGAGAGCCTACCATACTTCAAGTGAGGTTTCTAAGCCAATTATCAGACTTAGAATATTTTCTGATACTGCACCACTTATCCAGGATGATATAAGCTGATCGGTTTTTATCCAATCCAGGTGATCAGGATTCATCATTTCTCTTGTCTCAGTCTGTATCATTTGATTAGGAGGTAATGTTTCACCATTAATAAAACCAATCAGATCTTGGCTTTTCAGAAATCTGTTGAATTGAGCTTGCCATAACACAAAGTTTTCTTCATTCAACTTGATGGTAACGAAGTTAGCTATATTCACATGGATAGGGAAAGGATACTTCTGCACTCTAGTTGCCATTCTTATATGTTCAGAGACTTTGAAGATTCGAAGAAACAATTCAGTAAACTTTGAAGGTAAGCTACCTAAGAAACAACAAGATCTTTATAATATCTTGCAATAAGAACATATCAGATCTATTATTCCCAAGCTGGGCTCTGATACCATGAGAAGAAATCGAAGATAGAACAAGATCTATGTATGAAAGAAGTTTAGATCTTGAACAATCAATGAAAATACCTCAGCTCTGATATATTTCTTCTTCAGAACTTCAATTTCATCCTTTACACGACTTCACCATTACCAAATACAGAAGTAGGAGAGAGAACTCAAGATGAATTGAGGAAAATCAGAAGTTGAAAAACACAAAAATGAGTTTTTCCATACATTCTTCTCTCATTCTCTTATCCTTTTATACTCAATACTAGTTCAACAATTTCTGTTACAGAATTGTTACAACAGAATAACCAATATGAAAAACACGTGCATTTCCTCTGGCTGTGCAGCTCCTTCAACTTGCTTGATCAACTTCTGTGTTTCAGGTTTTGATGTCACAGATAGCCAGCTCATCAGTTCAGCTGGATCGCCAGCTCATCAGTTTTCTATTCTGAGCTTTGTTTAAAAGTTCACGACCTTCCTCTGCTCCAGCTTCCTCTGCCTCAGTAACTTCCTCAGGTTCAGCTTTTCTACTACCACCAACTTCTGTGTTCATCTGTTCTTTTAATATCTGTTTAGTTCCTCTAACAGTCTAAGCCTTCGGCAGGCTTGCTTGGGGCACCGCCACAGGCGGCGCTGTTTGCCCACCTGACCATAAACAAGGTGTGTTGGGCGATCCCTGACGTGACCAAGCAAATGGAAGCCACTTGCTCTGAGGAGGACATTTTAGCAGCTATAGATGACACCATTGGCGATGGAGTTGATGTACTGAGCATCTCCCTAGACATCGGCAAGCCTCTCCGGCTCTCCCTTACACTGAGGACTCTCTAGCCCTTGGCACGTTCCAGGCGATGAGAAACGGCGTCGTGGTGGCATGCGCCATGGGGAACACCAGCCCTGCCAGGTCAACTCTATCAAACATGTTAATTTGCTTCTCACTTATTACAGTAAACCTCAGAAGTCCATGGCAGATTTGGAGAAACTTCACAGAAAGATATGGTGCAAATCTTGCTTTACCAGCTTTTCATCAAGGCCGTGAAAAGGTGTCTGTCATTCTTAAATAGTTTAATACTTCGCATTCTAACGAGCCCTTTGATCATATTTGTGACATCCCGAATTTTGGCCCCGTCCCGTATATAGGAAATGGGCATTATTAGAGGAATTTTGGGTCACCAAATTTAAGTAAATGGTGAAGAGATGGTGCAAATTCGTAGGGATGATGGACTACCGCAGTTCGGTCCTCAAATTGACTTCATTTGGTGTGGGATTGTGGAGAGATTGGCCCCTTGAGTGACCCATTGGAAATGTTGGCTGAAAATGGGCATAATTATCTACATCAATTTTGGACGTCGAATGTGGGAATTCATCGAAGAAATTGGAAGTTCAAAATGGGAAATTCGGAACTAAGGGTGGGCACTATTATTTTGGACTTTGAATTGAGTTACCGGTGGAAATCATGCTTGAAAATGATGGGGGAGACATAGAGGATGAGATTGAGGCTTGTGGGACCAAAGCAATTAATGAATTGGCTAAGATTGTTGAGCTTTTGTTCCCCCCTTAGCTGGCTTCTCCATCTGCGTACGCCACCCCTCCTTCGGACGCTCTCGGCCGCACAAACATCACAGCTGGAGAAGACAAGAAACCCACGCCATCTGCTCTCTCTCTCTCTCTCTTCGTGCGCCAACCCCCACCAAACGAAGACAGAACACTCAGCCAGCATTTGTTTTTCATTTTTCCTTGAAGTCCATGGACGCCCACAGCTTCTCTCGCACCTGCTGCCCTCCATCTTCAACGGAATCTCTCCACCAGCTCGCCAGCAAGCTGCCACACGTCCGTTTCTCTTCATCTCCGGTCAACGTTCAGCAAAGAGGAAGACCGCGTGCTGGCTGCCGCGCGTCGGCCGTAGTTCGGACGAAGCTGCTTCTTCATCAACGCCACCGAAGAGCAACTTCCCTACTCCACCGCTTCTGCCAGTCAACCCGGTTGCCTCCTCGCCGTTTGTTGACCGAAGGCCGCCATCTCCATGAAGCAAAACCCACCGAAGCTGCCACATCCAGCGTGTCTCTCTCTCTCTCTGCTCCTCACGCTGCTGCTCCACTACTGTTTGCTTCTCCACGCGTTCAAGCTCAGCTCCGGTCAACACTCAATAGCACAAAGCCACCGGTGTTGACCCAAGCATCCACGTGGCCAGCGACCTTCAACCTTTGAGAATCCCGGGTGTCGACCGAATCAACACCGAACGAAGCAACTTGAAGACTCCACCGTCTTCTGCTCCTCCACGCGTCCACGACCCGGCCCGTCTTGGTCAGCAGCAGCAACCACGAAACCTCCAGTTGACCGAAGCCAGTGAAGCTGGAGCTGCACGCGTCTTCCCCAGCTCGACGCTGCTTCCTTCGTCCGCGAGATTTCACTGAATTCCTGCAATTTCTTCGGACAGCCCGGCCCAATTCAGTGAAGTCCAGCAAGCCTATTTAAAGCCCGCGACCTTGAAGCCCGTGAGTTCAGTGAGGCCCATTCGGTTTAGCCATTTCAGCGCAACTCAGCCCGGTTCGCAATTGTTTTCAGCAGGTCCGACCCCAAGCTTTAGCCCATGAGACTCAGCTCAGTTCAGCCCGCGAAGCAGCCCAAGAAGTAGGCCCAATCAAGTCTGGCCCAAGCCCAGCTTTTGCTGTGGGCTTGCGAGGCTTGTAGGCCCGGCTCGAGTGTCTATCGTCGCCGTCGAAATTTTGGAATTCGGCCGCCGTCGCAGTTTTCGATCTTCGCTTTACCAAGTGAGTTTTACTCACTAATGCTTTATTAGTTTGCTAATTATGCTTAAGGTTGGTTAGATTTAATTAAGTGCAATTAGGTGGTTAGATTAGGTTAGAACAATTAATTTAGTGACTTAATAATGCATGTTAGGTGGTTAGACCTAGTTATTAGCAAGTAGAAATGTTTGATTATTTATTGAATGCATCTCGGGATTTTTCCCGACCCGTTTCGGGCTCCAATCAGGCAATATGGGCCTAAATTGGATTTTTAATGTTTATTTATTTATTTTCGAAATTTATTTATTTAATTAATTATTTTTCCGGAAATTCAACCGGGATGGCCGGTGACCGGAATTTCGTGCCGATTGTCGTGGTGCAGTCCGTTTATTTATTTGAGCTCTACGTTGTGTGGAATTGAATTTATTGTGGAATTTTAGGAATTGTCCTAAATTGTTTGTTATTGAATATTTGATTGGTAATGGACAAGCATGGGTATATAGCGCCAGTACGTTGATGGGCTATGTAGTAGGGAGAATGGTGAGACCAATCAGGTACGATATTATTGGACAAACGTGGTTCGGTGATTGGAAGTATCACTGGCGAAAACGGCGCCTTAAAGAACGCACGTAAATGACTTATAGACAAACGTGGTTCGGTGATTATGGGAATATCACTGGTGAAAACGGCGCCTTAAAGAACGCACGATGTTGTCTATAGCCGATGTCACCTTGGCGAAAACGACGCCCTTGAAAGGACACGTGGTTCGGTGATCAAGGTTATCACTGGTGAAAACGGCGCCTTGAAGAACGCACGGTGTCGGTGATCGGTATGTCATTGGCGAAAACGACGCCCGAGAAACACATGTGATTTGGTGAATGAGTACACCACTGGGAAATCGTGGTATGAGTGAGAATGACCTAGAAAGGGTCTGGCTGACATGTAATCGACTTAGTCGATTGATCAGTGCTTGATCGGATGTCGTGAATTGTTTGAATGTATGTGTTTAACCTTGAATTGCAGGTTGGAACTGAGGCTAAGGTAAGTCCTCTGACTCGTGTTGTGCTTAGGCAACCGTATGGTGTATTAGTTTACTAATCGAGTCGTAGGGGGTAGGACTCGCTGAGACGTGGTCTCATTGGTTATTGAATAACCATTTCAGGAACCTGAGGAGAAGCAAAGGAAGAGGAACCTGAAGGGGAGAAAGTATTTTGAAGTAGAAGATGATCCAGCGAGGGATCTTGAGTACAACCCAGATGTGGATTGAGATCCCATCCCTTTTGTGCACCCTGTCTTAGTGTAGGTAGGCGTGAGACTTTTATGTTGTAAATAGTATTGTAAATATACTATGAGTTGTGCTGTTAATGAAAGTGTGGTTATGAATTTCAATATGAAAAATATGGCCTACTTTCCTATCCCATTATTTTATTGTCTGGAGATTTATAACTGCTTCCGCATGTGCTTAATAACTAGAAAGGGTCGGCGATACATAGTCCTGGGATATCACATTCTAAAATCGACCAAGTAGAAGGATGTGCGCGCGTCCGAGGATCGGGGCGTGACAATATTCAAGGTGAATTTTGCAGAAGTTGCCAGTAAAGAAGATGATTATGTAGGTCCCAAGGAGTAGCATCATGTAAAAGTTCATTTCCAGGATGGAATCTTGAATCTAACATCTTATTGATTCTTTTTTGGTGAAAGACCTAAGTGTTGATTAAAACGCACTAAGATAAGTAAATTTCCACAATGCACTTAGAGCACATCTTTCTTAATATTTACATGTTTTTTTCTCTGGACAGGGTCACTATTCTTGTCTTACTTGGCATCACCATCTCTCTTATTGCAGCAAAAGAAAAATCAAAAATGAAAATGAATGTCCATAGTCGCAAACCTACTCATAGCAATCACATAAGCGGTGCTGGTGATCACCATCGAGATTGCTTGCAAGCCATGTCTTGACAAATCAATTAACCCCGATTATGAGCTACAGATCGCGATGGCATACTCACTCTTGTACCCTGACCCTCGCAACACCAGTTACATGTGAATTTCAAATGACACTCGTCCCCGCCATGGCCACTGGCCTTAGGGCTCATTGTTAGAAAGTAGCTATGTCCAAGTCGCAATAGCACAATCAATAAAAAACAATGAAAAAGAAAATGAAGTACCGTCTCTTTCATTGGATGACATCATGTCTAATAGCTTCCTGTTGATAGCCTAGTTTGCGACTTGAAAATCATAGGGTGATGTTGGAAAATTTTATTTTTACTCATTGCAGAACTCCTAAAATACTTTGAAGCATGCAAATATTACTTGTGAGTTTTCTCGTGACATTTTCAAAATCATCATTTCAAATGTTGCTTATTTTTCTTGCTTCATTCTTTATATTCGAACCATTCGGTATAAGTAGCTGGACCAAATGAACCAGTAAAACCACATACTAGCCCATTCTCCGGTTCAGCCTCTGGTTCCATTTTCAAAAATTGGCTATAAGAATAGTTGACTAAAAGCCATATGTTCTTTCTTGAAAGGTGGGTACATGAAAATCTTTAATTAAGAGCCCTCACCTTTGGTTCATATTTCTATTCATGGAATTTCTTTAACGGACAACATCACTTTTAATTTATTAGAATACCATTAGAAGAAAAGTGCAAGTTTCTATGTAGATTATAACTATGGGGAATCGGACATTGTTACTTAAAACATTGCTTCGTCCTTTTACTAAGCGAGTGGATCCATCAAAAATATACATTTTAAACATCTGTAAGGAGAGATAGAGTCCTATGCAAACACGTGCTAACCAAACTTCTTCGATTTAAAAACAAGAGTAAAAATGAAATTTACCATACTTGATGTAAATGGCTATCTTTTTATACATTCCTAATTGTAGGAAATTTTCTCAAACCATGCCTTTAGTCAGTGAGTTACAAATTATGGATCACCTACATGCACATAAAAATATTGGTGATGTTCATGCTATCCTGACTTGTACTTCATTATGCTTAGCACATGAAATTGCACATGACTACATTATCTAACTAAATTCAACCCAACTTGTTGGGACTCCATCTTACCTCTCAACCTCACGTAATAGTTGATGATAGATAAAATGTTGAAAATTCTAGTTCAACTTTCAGCTTGATTGTTTTGTTTGATACATTTGTCATCCTTTTTTAGATCAAGGCATCATCCTCTTTATTCTGAATAAAGATCACTAGGTACCCGGTTACAAGTAATAACTTAAAAGAAAAGAAACTTCTTACTTCTCCATAAACAAGAGAATATAGTAAGCATTGTTGAGCTTTAGGGAAAATCATCCGTATCATAGCAAATCATTGATAACCTCAGTTATCTCAATAAGTATCACCAACTCTATACATGTTGTGTCCATCATGGAACAAGATGTGCATGATCGCAAATACATCTCCTAATTTTATTTTATTTTTTAGTAATAAATTTTCTTAGCATGCATTTAATATTGATGATTATCGAAGTGAGATTTCTAAGTTATCTCCAATATTGAAGGACATTTTGAGAGAAAATAAAGGGGACAATTTATTTTAATAAAAGACAACTCAAAATTTTGATCGATATTTATTAAAGAAATATAAGAAATAGTGCCAAGAGCAACCGAGATCGCTTCACAGTTACATACCTTACTCCCAAAGTGCACGAAGCAGGGATTCAACGGAATGTGAATTAATATGGAGATTAGTGTGGAGAAAAATTCAAAAAAAAATGCAAAAAAAATGTAAATTGCATTGAAAAGGCATATTTCTAGGAAAACAAAATGGTCTATTAAAAAGTAAATAACATAGATTGTAGATTTGCTTGACTGTGGAAAGAGAGAGCTTTACAATCTCAAAAACATTGGCATTTACAATCCAAATAATAAGAATAACCATTCCCTCCAATACGTATAAGAACCACCCACATAACTCCAATTTTTCCACCTCTTTGGAGACTCCAACTTCAAAGACGAATGCTACCACGTGCAAACTCAATCATGAGCTCTCCCTAGTTACTTCCCCCAACTTGCCTGTACATCTACCTGATTTGTTGCTTGCACTTTCTCTGCTTTTTTCTTCCCCTCTCATAAATTTTGGATTAGCATCCATTATCCTTAACTATATTTGGTAATGATAGCTAATATTTCAAAATTGTTAAATTTTCATCACAGGTGTAGCTTCTCTCTCACTTAGTGCTTATAATTTTTTTTAATTTCCTAATAAATTTATTTTCAACAAAAGAGTTCCATCTCATCTTCAGTTCATCGGATCAATCTAAATGTTGCATTAATGGATGATACTTCAGCAACTTTGCAATTTTAACAAAAGGACTAACTCGATAAAAATCAGATATAAATTAGAGACCATATTAGGAAAAAAGATAGTACGTGGACAATATTGAATAAATTGAAGAAGTAAAGGAACTAGCGCTTCCATTATCCCTTAACTTTTCACATAAGTTTTATGAAAAGATTTTTCTATAGGCTGTGTTATATGCTAGTGTCACGGGTCGATCAATTTCATTCGATCAAACACCACGCGACCTTAAGATCGGTGATCCCAAGTCAGCCTTACACACACACACGCTCGAACACAACAACCGAATGGGCAAAGAGAGTGTATATTGCTTGTGAACGAACTAGTTACAAGGTGGGAGAGGGATCCCTATTTATACAAGAGTGGGTCGTATCTCGGCCGTGGATCGTCCCTCCGATCCAACGGTCCATTTTGAATCCGTATACTCATTACAAGCTATGCAACAGACTACACGAAGGCTACTCGATGGTCTGCACCCGGCAGTCCCTTGGGAAGTCCATGGGTCGCTCGCGTCAGGCCTTGGGCAGATCATGGGCGTGCGTCAGAAGCAAGATCAGGGTTGCAGGTCGGTCTGACATGCAACCAGCTAAACCGTCACGGGCTACTCGAGCATCGCTCAGGGGTTGCCCACGGGCTGCGCATGGGCCTTCCGCTCGTTCTGCTCATGGGCTGCTTCCGGGCAGCCCTTTGTACGTGACACGGTCCCTCACGGACGATCTTGGATCATGCTTGTCCGTGGGCCGTGTCATTCTCCCCCACCTAATCTGGCGACGCCCTCGTCGCGTCCGTGGCATGGAAGGCCTCGATGTGCCCCTTGAATTCCCACAGAGCCTCGGAGGGTTCCCAGCTTGCTTCACTCTCAGGAAGGCCTCTCCACTGGACGAGGTACTCCTTCCTTGGTGCCCGATATTTCTTCCGTATGGTCCGATCCGCCAGGATACACTCAATATCCCGATCATAGGAAGTCTTCTCCCCAAGGGGCGCTCGCTGCGACGTGCCCCGATCCGGATCATCCTCGTCCACATGAAACGGTTTTAGCATGCTCACATGGAACACGGGGTGGAGCCTGAATTTGGACGGTATGTCCAGCTTGTACACCACCTTTCCGATCCGTTGTATCACTCGAAAAGGGCCTTCATAGCAACGGATCAGCCCTTTGTTCACGTTTCTGTATCGAAGGACGAGGTGCAACTTGACTAGCACCAAGTCCCCGACCTGAAACTCCACATGCCGTCGCTTTTTGTCAGCCCATTTCTCCGTGCGTTTCGCGGCCCTATCCAAACACGCCCGGGCCAAGTCCACGTGCTCACCCCATTCCTTAGCGAGTTTGTATGCGGCCAGGCTACTTCCTCGGTATCCCGAAGCGATTGCGCTTGGCGTGAGCGGCTGTTGCCCGGTCACAATTTCGAACGGGCTTTGACTCGTGGACTCACTCCGCTGCAAGTTGTAAGAGAATTGGGCGACGTCAATCAGCCGTGCCCAGTTCGCTTGCGTGTTGCTCACATAGTGCCGAAGGTAGATCTCTAGCAATCCATTCACTCGCTCGGTTTGTCCGTCGGTCTGCAGATGCATGCTGGTGGAGAGATTGAGACTCATCCCCAGCAGCTTGAAGAGCTCGGTCCAAAGCCGACCGGTGAACCGAGGGTCGCGATCGCTCACGATCGTGCGTGGAACACCCCAATATTTGACGACGTGCTTGAGGAACAGCTTGGCAGCTTCCTCGGCTGGGCATTCCATTGTGGTTGGCACGAACGTCGCATATTTGGAGAGGCGATCCACCACAACCATGAGAGCCCGACACCCTTCGGACTTGGGCAAATTCACGATAAAATCCATGGAGACGCTCTCCCAAGGACGTTCCGGGATGGGCAACGGCTCAAGGAGTCCCGCGGGAGGCCGTTGCTCTATCTTGTCTTGTTGGCAGACAAGGCACGTCCGCACGTAGGTCTCCACATCATCCCGCATATGCGGCCAGAAGTACTGATCTTCCACAAGCGCCATGGTGCGGTGGATTCCCGGATGTCCCGCCCATTTGGAGTCGTGGCACTCTTTTAGGATTTCCCTCCGAAGTTTCCCGTGGAGCGGCACATAGAGTCGCCGTCCTTTGGTGTAGAGGAGGTCATCCTCATGCCAAAATATCCTCGTCAAGCCCTCTTTGGCGTATCGCAAGAGGACTTGGGCTCTTTGATCATGCTTCAGCCCCTCCTTGATACGATCAACCCACGGGCAATCGGGCCTGCTTACCATATTGGCCAATTCGAACTTCCTGCTTCAGGCGTCAGCCACGGAATTGGACTTCCCGGGCTTATACTACAGCACATAATCAAACTCGGCCAGGAAGTCTTGCCACCGAGCTTGTTTCGGGCTGAGCTTCTTCTGGGTTTGGAAGTAGCTCGTAGCCACATTGTCAGTTCTCACGACGAACCGGGACCCCAAGATATAATGCCTCCATGTGCAAAGGCAGTGCACCACCGCAGTCATCTCCTTCTCTTGGACCGTGTATCGTCGCTCGGCATCATTCAACTTTCGGGATTCGAAGGCCACCGGATGACCTTCTTGCATCAAGACACCACCGATGGCAAAATCAGAAGCATCGGTCTCCACCTCATATGGCTTGGTGTAGCTGGGCAGCATGAGCACCGGCTCCTTGGTCATGGTCCGCTTCAACCGCTCGAACGTCTCTTGACACCGATCCGTCCACTCCCACGGCCTTTTTTTTTTTAGCATATCCATGAGTGGCACGGTGAGACGCGAATACTCCCGGATGAAGCGCCGGTAGTAGTTCGTGAGACCAAGAAAGGATCTCAGCTCAGTCACCTTGGTTGGTGGCTCCCAATCAACAATGGCACGAATCTTGGCCGTGTCCATCCGCACACGTCCGCCCCCAACGATGTGCCCAAGGAACGGAATCTCTTTTTGTGCAAAGGCACATTTCTCACGTTTCACATACAAGTCGTTTTCTCGGAGGATCCGAAAAACTCGACTCAAATGTTCAACATGCTCCTCAAGCGTCCGGCTATATATCACTATATCATCAAGATAAACTACGACGAACCGATCAAGGAACGGATGCACTACCTTGTTCATGAGAGTGCAGAACGTAGCCGGCGCATTTGTCAAGCCGAATGGCATGACAAGGAACTCGTATGATCCATAGCGGGTCACACATGCTGTTTTTGGCTCATCCCCCTCAGCGATCCGCACTTGATAATACCCCGATCGAAGGTCGAGCTTGGAGAACCAACGGGCTTCTCGGAGCTGATCGAACAAGTCAGCAATAAGGGGAATCGGGTACTTATTCTTGACGGTCAGCTTGTTCAATGCCCGGTAGTCGATGCACATACGGAGGGATCCTTCATGCTTCTTTTGGAACAAGACTGGGGCACCGAACGGGGCCTTGGATGGCCGAACATAACCAGCATCCAACAGCTCTTTGAGCTGTTTCCTCAGTTCCTCCAACTCGAGCGGGGCCATGCGATAGGGAGACATGGCCGGTGGTCGAGCATCGGGTACCAGCTCGATCCGATGGTCGACCTCTCTCCGAGGAGGCAGCTTCTTGGGCAATTCGGGCGGCATCACATCCTGGAAGGCATCGAGGACTCGGGATGCTTCTTCCGGTACCGAGCTTTCCTCCGCGCCCTCCTCCTTCAATGCCGCCAAGAAGGTCGCCTCGCCTTTCTTCAGCCCTTTAGCAAGCTGCATAGTCGATAGCATCTTCCTATCGCGTCCCGATTCACGATAGATCGGGACCATGCATTGGCACCGTTTGTCCAGAATGCATATGCAATCCGCGAAGGGCATGACACCCGCATTGATCCGGTCGAGAAATCCCAAACCGAGTACGAAGTCATAGTCATCAAGGAGGATTACCTCGATATCTTCTTTGCTGGTCCAAGGACCAGGTGAAACTCCACGCCCCTGGCCATGCCGCTGGTCGAGACTTCTCTGGAATTCACCGTCTTGAGCCAACCGGACTCATTTGCCTCGACCAGAAGATGCAGCTTCTTCGCGGCCTCTTTGGATATGAACAGATCGGATGCCCCGGTATCCACGAGTGCACTCATCGTGATACCCCCGATCTTGACGTCTACGAACATCATTCCTTTTGGTTCTTTGGCCTTCTTGGAGGCCTTGATCGTTCCAAGGATCCGCAACGATCCCAACCGCGCCTCCTCTCGTGGCTGGTCCTCCTTGCACAAGGCCGCCAACTTTCCCCTCTTCGGGCAATCCCGAGCCATATGGGGACCGTCACAAAAGAAACACTTGTATGTGCGTGCCTTTTGTTGGTACCTTGCGTTGCTCGACTCGGGTTGATTCCTATGAGGAGTCGACGGTGGTCTGCCAGCATTTGGTCGAGGGAACCGGCCTCGATCTCCCCCACCAGTGGCCTTTTCTCTCGGTCGAAAGTCGGGCTTGGTGGTGTTTGCCGGCCTGTATTCAACAAGGGACTCGGCCACAGAAGTAGCTGTGGTGAGGTCCGTTGCATTGCACCGTTTGAGCTCCTACTTGACCCAAGGTTTGAGTCCGCCCATGAACTGGTGGAACGCCTCCGTCTCGGTCATGGACGGGATTTGGAGCAGCAGCTCCGAGAACCGCTTCACATTTTCACGAACTCCGCCCTTCTGCTCTAGGCGCTTGAGTTCCCCTCGGGCTTCCTCTTCCGCATAAGCGGGATAGTAGGTTCGCCGAAACTCCTCGACGAACCGAGCCCAAGTCACGATAGGCTCGGTATTCCTACCATCCGACCGACGTCTCCACCACAGCAGCGCATCATCAGATAAATACATGGCTGCAGTGTTCACCCGAATCACGTCGTCGATTGTCCCCGTGGTTTGGAAGTATCGCTCCATGTACCATAGGAAGTTGTCCATGTCCTTTGCCACCCGGGAGCCCTTGTACTCCTTTGGTTTGGGTGCATCGGCACAGGACTGCACGGTGATCACCCCGTTCATGCGTGCTGCTTCAAGCTCCACGAGCTTGCCCTTCATTTCCGCCATTTCCGCCCGCATGGCCACCATCGCGGCTTCCCAAGTCTCATCCCGCTGCTGCAGCTCGTGCATGAAGGATCCTTGCACCTCGACACGGAGCTCTCCCATGCCGGCTTGGAGCTCTTGCACTTCGACCAAGAGTTCCTCCCTACCGGCTTCCGCTCCTTCAATGGTCTGGTGCAGGTCATCCGTGAACGCCTGGACGTCTGTGACGGTCTCCTCTATGGCCGTCAGACGGTTTTCTAGATCCCTCTTCGGATCCCTCGCACACGAGGCAGCACGGGCCTTTCTCGACCGATTAGCCCTCCTGGTTGAACGCCTATGATCTTCACGCTCATTGTCTTGAACGATCGGAACATCAGCGCGAGGATTGGCCATTTCGTTTGGAAATGTTGGCTCTGATACCACTTGTCACGGGTTGATCAATTTCAGTCGATCAAACACCGCGCGACCTTAAGATCGGTGATCCCAAGTCAGCCTTACACACACACACGCTCGAACACAACAACCGAATGGGCAAAGAGAGTGTATATTGCTTGTGAACGAACTAGTTACAAGGTGGGAGAGGGATCCCTATTTATACAAGAGTGGGTCGTATCTCGGCCGTGGATCGTCCCTCCGATCCAACGGTCCATTTTGAATCCGTATACTCATTACAAGCTATACAACAGACTACACGAAGGCTACTCGATGGTCTACACCCGGCAGTCCCTTGGGAAGTCCATGGGTCGCTCGCGTCAGGCCTTGGGCAGATCATGGGCGTGCGTCAGAAGCAAGATCAGGGTTGCAGGTCGATCTGACATGCAACCAGCTGAACCGTCACGGGCTACTCGAGCATCGCTCAGGGGTCGCCCATGGGCTGCGCATGGGCCTTCCGCTTGTTCTGCTCATGGGCTGCTTCCGGGCAGCCCTTTGTACGTGACACGGTCCCTCACGGACGATCTTGGATCATGCTTGTCCGTGGGCCGTGTCACAAGTGTATTGCTCCAAGTTCTTTCTCTACAATTGTGAGTGATCTGAGACTTTCCAGTTCAATAATTGGAAGCCACTAATTCAAATCCCACCAACTGCATACAAGCCACTTTAAATTATAACCACTTGCTTAGGCAAAATGATTGAACTCAATAAGTTCGTGACATATGTAGGTTCTTTCATGGACCTCCAGATAATTGGGTCTACATGTTCGTATTCCCTAAATTTTTTATAGAAAAATGATCAATCACAACTTTAAAGTCATCTATCACAAAATAAAATAAAATAAAAAATTTACCAACACATCCCAATTAATTAAATCACTTATTAAAATCATCAAGCACAAATTAAAAAATCCTCAATAATGAATGATTTTACGCTAATAATCAAGGTAAAATGTAAACCTCACGGTCCTCCCAATTGCTTTGCACTTCCTTGTCCACAGTAATTCTGAGTCTTCTTCAACATTGACCTTACCCAAGCTTCTTCCTAGAGATTTCCACAAAAATTTCAAACACGGCACAACTTTATTATATTTCTCAATTGATCCATCATCTTCAAAGCATACAAATCATAACCAGCGAAATTTGCCAGTAAAGCAGATGATTACGGGACCATAACATAAGTATTGTGATACATTTCTTTTTTGGCCAAAGACCCAAGCGTTGACCAAGAGGTCTTTTAGCAAAAGACCAATTATTTGAAAAGGTTTACAGGTAAAAAATCAATTTGCGACCATGTGTTCAAATAAAACTTCTTGATTGCAAATTGTTGTGTATCGACAAAGTTGTGGTTTCTTGTTGCCTTGTTCCGCTTGTCTTTGTACGATATGCAAATAATTCATTGGTGCAAGCATCGGACAAAACCGCAATTCCAAATTCTGTCCCCATCAGAAAAAAATTTCATTTTGATTTCCATGGCAACGTGATCCAATGAATATCCCTAAAGTCTACGAGATGGGGCATTCTCGTATAATCTCGTGTTAATGAGCACAAGATAGCATAATATGATAGGAATTCTCCAACGACTCGGTAACTTGTTAACGAGTGTGAATGATTTTGTATCAATTTAGTCATAAATATTTTAATTTTGCCAATTCAGTTTTAAAAATTTTCATATTTTTCTAATTCGGTCTATCTAGTCAATTTTGGTTGGAAATCGATGATGTGGATATCAGTTGTTTGATGTGACATAGCCACCATTGACGTAGACATTTTTTTAAAAAAAAATTAATTTTTTTTCTTTCTTTATTTAATTTATTTTTATTTTAAATTGAGGGCTAGCAAGGGTCACCGGCCGACCTCGCTAGCTAATATTGTTGCAACTCAAGAATTACCCGCAATAAGACCTTTGAATACATGAATCTTCTTTTTCTTTCTAGTTTCTGCAATAGTAAATCTATTTAGTTCCCTAAATGCCAGCTCCATCTCATTCTAGATTAAGAATTCCAATAAATTTCCTGTTTCGTGGACATCTGCAATGTAGCACCCTTCTACAGAGCTCAAGATTTGGTCGCAACTCTCTAATCAATGATTGGTCTCCAAAAAAGATACTCTAACAGCACCTTCTCATTATTTTTCTGATGTGCATGTTTTCCTAAATAATAGATTGGATATTTATTAAAAATCATGGATGTCAAGATTTAGTCTTCGAAAGATGTCAAACAGTAACTATGTGCCCCTCCACGTCATTAACCAAGTGCTTCTTCTTCATGTGTTACCTCCGATTCTTTTGAAATACTAAATTCTGATGATGTTTTGTACTTGTTGGAAATCGATTAGATTATAAATTGGCTGGTCCCATGTAGAAGAAGTTGCACTCAAGCTCTTCCATCACTATGAGGTTAACATTCTCTTTTAGCATGATCCCGTTGTTAACACCTAAATTTTGACTATATATTTAATATCAAAATTGCATAGAAAATTATGGATCAATTTGACTCTAACAAAAAAAAAATTCACATCACATAGGCATTAATATTATTTGCATCAATTAAGTTTTATTTTTCTTTTATTTCCCTTATTTTACTGCATTTTGAATAAATAGAAATTTTAAAAAAATATATTATTACTAATTAATAAAAAAAAAGTTGGCTTTGTTTCTCTTTTCCGCAAGTGCCCAGGGCCCGTCTCGCCCGCCAGCTCGGTGACTTCGCGGCCTGGCCCTCTTCTTCTCCTTCCTTCAGTCCTTCCTTCCTTCCTCGAATTGAGGGGGTGAAGGAGTGAGAGATCGGGAGAGCTCTTCAGAGAGTAAGTGAGATCTGAGAGCTGTGAGGTGGAGGTGGAGGTGGAGGAGAGAGAAATCGGGGGGTTTTCTAGAGAGCGAGGCCAAGAGAATAGGAGAGATCCAAGGGCGGAGAGTGAGATATGAGAGATAGAACCGAGAGCGAGGCTGAGAGTGAGTGTTCTGCGGTGACAAATACACTTGAAACCCGGCCGAAGATCCGTCGACGTTACCCACTTCCCGAACCAAAGCCACGGTAGGTTGAGTTCCGAATCTTTTGGTTGTGCCGACTTGGGTCGGCTTCCCAAGGATCTCGGCTCGGGGGCGCGCGAGGCGGACGGACGTACCCCGATCTTCGGGCTCGTCCGCCGTCCGATGCCGTGAGCCGGGTAGGGACCCCCGGCCGAACCTCCCCTGTTTCGTGCCCTGTTTTGCCGCATCGCGAATTTTGCCGTTTGTCCAGCGCGCATGATTTCCGGCCCCCTTCGTGTGTATGCTGCGGCTCTTGGGTTGTTGCTAGCCGATTTTTGTTAGCTTCGGTGTGAGTCGGGGCTCTGTTGGTTCGTTTTCCCCGTCTTTAGTTCATGCGACTTACCTGTTCGACGAAACGCCTAACTGAAGTGCGCGCGCTTGTTCTCAGTCCTTCGTCCATTTTGGGCGTTCGTGGTTGGTGAAATGCGTTTTGGTAGATCCACGCACCTTCGCTTCTTACGTTCTTGTTTGGACGTTCCTTTTGCGCGTCGTGTTTCCACAAGAAACCGACTCTTGACCAGCGAGATCGAAGGGTGGTGGTGGCCCCGGTCACAGTGATGGTCGTGCGATGATTGAACAAGACCGGCAGCGGTACCGGAGCTTTGGTTGAGTTTTGAGTCCCTCTTACCACTTGAATTTGCTCGCGTTGTGGGTCCGGTCGTAAAGAAGATGGTCGCGGAGGAGAGGGAAGCGTGAAAGAAAGGAATAAAATGAAAATGCAAAGAAACAGAGGAGGGAAGGAGGGGCGACAACTTTATTAAATAAAAAAGTCTCCCTTTTGTCGCTTGGTCACTAGAGTACAAAAGCGCGGCTCTGTATGACCACACGCACAAGATAGCACAAGACAAGAGAGAGAAAGCTAAGAAGAATAAATGAAAAGGGTCAAAAAGGGGGCTCTTCTCTGGCCATCCGGATGCGCCATTCAGTTGTTATTATAATTTTTTTAATAAAAAATTAATTAAAAAGTTTTTAAAAAATTTGAAAAATTCTCAAATTAGGGAAAGGCCTAAAAATGTTTTTTTTGGAGTTTTTTTTTAATGCATGAAAAATTTGTAAAAAAAAAAAAATCAGACTTCAAACTTTAAATGAGATTAAGTAACGAAAGAACATTGGTTGATAATTAGTGTGATCAAATTCTAGATCTTAGTTTCTTTGAATGCGCAAAAGTAAAATATTTCTTCCAATATTTTATTTAGATTTTTAATCAACTCAACTCAAATCAATTAGTGGAGACTCCTAAATAAAAATTACTTGCAAGTTAAAAATTCATATCATAAATCTTGAATTAATGGGCTTGGAACAGCCTGAACTAAGCCCAAACTTAGCGCCAATCATTAGCCTTTGTGCCCACGGTAGGGCTTTGGGAGGTCGCAACATCCATTAATGGTTTTTGCATGCAGGTGCAAGAGGAGCTTTGCACCTCGAGTTTGTCGTCAGCCTATATTGCAAACGCATTTTTGGAAATATAATGGAATTTCTTTTCTTATCAATCACCTGGTTCTTTTGTCACAATAATACTAAATTGTGTCCCTATACTTTGTTATTTTCCCCTTTTAATATGTGCGTTGTAAGGCTGACTTTTGAGTTACATTCAGCAGAATTTGGCGAAAGTCAGGCTTTGATATCCGGTGGCAGCGAAATCATCCAGGTTGGAGCGAAATCATCCAGGTTGGTTTGTCTTAAATGCTCATTGCTTTTGGTATTTAAGAGACTACATTGAACCCTCCCACTATGTTCCCCATTGCCATCTGTAGACTTGTTTGTGGGATTGTTCTTTCATGAGGAGAATATTGGTGATTGTGAAGGAAGAATGTCCTAAATTGCGTGATCATTATCGTTTCCAACAAACTGCTAATGTTGACTAGGGGTGATCGATTCCCAGTCCAATCCAATCCCACCTAGGAAATGGGAACCGAACCGGGAGGATCGCTTCCCACTATTTGGACAGAAACCAGTCCAATCCCACCTCAGAAACGAGAACCGAACCAAGGATCACTTCCCACTATTTAGACAGGGGATTGAACTGACTGGACCAATCGATCCAGTTTAATGGAACTTGCCACTTAGCCAAAAAAAAATTTAAAAAAAAAAAGAATACTAGAGTTGTTACTATTGTATGTTTTATTACTATTTTTACGAACATAAGAAAATATTTTTTTTTTAAAAAAAGAGTTGGTCTAGTCCGATTCTCCCTCGGAATTGGGAACAAGACCAAAAATCATTGGTTTTGTTTTTATGAAACTGAGAACTAGACCAACACCCTCGGGAGCCAGACCATCAACTATTACAAAATAGGACTGGACTAAATCACATCTGGATCCAACCATGAAATGATGTATCATGATCACTTTATTGTGGTCGATTTGCAAATGTTTGTTGGATCTTTTAGGTTAAACACTCTTCTCACTATGAGGAGAATTTTGGTGATTGCGAAAGAAGAATGTCCTAGATTGTGTGGTCATTATTGTTTCCAACAAACTATCGATACGTATTGTTTTCAGTTAGCTTGAGCTCTTGTAAAGAGTTGAGAGACAAAATCATTCACGAAATCATCTGTGAACTCAAAATGTCGTAACAAGAATTCACACATCAATCCAACTGCCGACTATTACAAAATAGGACCAAACCAAATCAAATCCAAATCCGACCATGAAATAATGAATTAGAACCATTTTATTATTGTCAATTTGCAAATCTTTGTTGGATCTTTCGAGTTAAAATACTTTTCTCGCTATGAAAAATGCCAGTGCTAGAGAAACTCCATACATATAAATTTAGTGACTAATACTCTTACGATCTTGGGGACTCGACATTGTTAAATTAATATCTAGAGTTTGGATTCAGATAACGATTTGTTAAATCAAATCTGTTGATAAAAATTTCCCAAGTAGAAGAAAATTCATTAGACTCTTGAAGATGCACAAAAGAGGAAATATAAAATAAAATTAAAAAAAGGAAGCAAAGTTTTTCTTCTTTGTTGCGGAATCCGAAACGTGAAGATGGAGTCCTCTACACGTAGGAGCTGCACGTAGGAGTGATCGGGTCCAGGGTGGGTAGGGTCTAGACCTGAACTCTGTTCCCGACCCTGTTATAACCGGTTCTCTTTTTTTGGACCCTATTCCCTACCCTGTTTGCATTGGACCCTGTTCCCGGCCCACCCTGTTTTTCCGGTCCGGGAACAGGGTTAATCTTGTTTATATTGGAACCTCTTTTGCAAAAATTTTCTGTCATCTCCAACTTTTTTTCCTTGGAGAAGAACTCCAACACGTAACTCACTGCCAAGAACACCACTAACTGCTTCCATAACTGCCCTCTGCACATAGACAAAAGAATTTAAAGAACAGAGAATTGACAGGAAATTTGTTGAGAAATCCCCAGACAAGGAGCCAAATCCAAGCCATCAAGAGAAAAGTTAGTCTGTGGTTCAAAAGACTAAGAGAAGTAAAATGACAAACCACTCATCCTACATACCTTTCTTCATACTGTGAACAAAATAGGGGAAATGCACAGAGAGAGTCAGAGTGGAGACCCTAAACACACTCATAGAATAGCCCCTGCAATCAGCTATGCAAGATGGCCAAGCAATATATTGTGGTATAATCTGAAGAAAATGATGGCCAATATAGCTTCAATGAGCCAATAGTAGCTGTTTCTGGGATTTCAATAAATAGCTCCGGCACGGTGAAAGACTCAATCCGAAGCTTCACTGAATATAAAAAAAGAGCGTTGATAAGCAAAATGAATTACCCTACAAAACCACAAGTAGTACACGACATCTTTCCAAAAGCTCCATTACCATGGGAATCTGTAGATTGGTACGACAAATGTTAACCTGATGCTGGAGGGGATGGCCGTTTGGCTGCAAGAGGACCAAATTTGCAGAAAAAAGACTTAGACAGGATTCTGTGTCAAAAAGGCAAAAGAAAAACAAACTAGAAAGGAACTATTGCATTTTTTCTGAAACTAACCAGAAACATCTCCATCAGTATGCTTCTCAGGTGGATAGACAGTGGCGTTGCTACTAATTTCCTTGTCAGAATACGACTCAAAGTCAATATCAAAAAAATTTCTCTTCTTGAAAGGATAGTTCCTCTGAGATCTTTGACGTTTATAATAACTACTCTTATCCTTGGGAATAAGAACGCTTCAAGTGCCAAAAGTTGGCACAAAGGGACACTTAAGTGCCAAAAGTTACGAAAGGTACACTTAAGTGCCACATTCGAAAAAAAACGGATCACTTAAGTGCCACTCCGGCCAAAATCCGGCCAAAAGGCTGACGTGGCATTTTTCCGACGAATTTCCGGCGAAATGAACCCAAAACGACGCCGTTTTGCATGCTGACGTGGCAAATAATGCAAAAACGGCGTCGTTTTGGACTGACGTGGTAAAAAAATAATAAAAAAATTAAATAAATTAAATTTAAAATTAGATTTAGTTAAAATATTAAAAAATAAAAATTTTAAAATTAGATTTAGTTAAAATATTTAAAAAATAATAAATTTAAAATTAAATTTAGTTAAAATATTAAAAAATAATAATTTTAAAATTAAAAAAATATTAAAATAATTCAAATAATAATTAATTTAAAATTACATTTAGTTAAAATATTGAAAAAAAATAATTTTAAAATTAAATTTAGTTAAATATTAAAAAATAATAATTTTAAAATTAAAAAATTTAAATAATTAAAAAAATAATTTTCAAATGAGATTTAGTTAAAAATTTAAAAAAAATTAAAATTAAATTTAGTTAAAATTTTTAAAAAAATAAAATTTTAAAAAAATAAAATTTATAAAAATAAAAAAATTATTTTAAAATTATTTTTAGTTAAAATATTTTTAAAAAATAATTTTAAAATTAAATTTAGCTAAAATATTAAAAAATAATAATTTTAAAATTAAAAAATTTAAATAATTAAAAAAATAATTTTCAAATGAGATTTAGTTAAAAATTTAAAAAAAAATTAAAATTAAATTTAGTTAAAATTTTTAAAAAAATAAAATTTTAAAAAAATAAAATTTTAAAAAAATAAAATTTATAAAAATAAAAAAATTATTTTAAAATTATTTTTAGTTAAAATATTTTTAAAAAATAATTTTAAAATTAAATTTAGCTAAAATATTAAAAAATAATAATTTTAAAATTAAAAAATTTAAATAATTAAAAAAATAATTTTCAAATGAGATTTAGTTAAAAATTTAAAAAAAATTAAAATTAAATTTAGTTAAAATTTTTAAAAAAATAAAATTTTAAAAAAATAAAATTTATAAAAATAAAAAAATTATTTTAAAATTATTTTTAGTTAAAATATTTTTAAAAAATAATTTTAAAATTAAATTTAGCTAAAATATTAAAAAATAATAATTTTAAAATTAAAAAAATTTAAAAAGGGGGGGGGGGCGATGGCTAAGGCTCCCTCAACCACCGGCCCTCCTTTTTATTAATTTTATTAATTTTATTAATTTTTTTTTAATTTTTTAATTTTTAAATTATAATTTTTTAATATTTTGCTAAATTTAATTTAAAATTATTATTTTTTAATATTTTAACTAAATCTAATTTAAAATTATTATTTTTTATTTTTTAAAAAAATTATTTTAAATTTTAAATTTTTAATATTTTAACTAAATTAAATTTTAAATTATTTTTTTAAAATTTTTAACTAAATCTAATTTTAATTTTTTTAAAATTTTTAAAATTTTTAATTTTAAAATTATTATTTTTTCAATATTTTAACTAAATATAATTTTAAATTAATTATTTTTGAATTATTTTTAAAATTTTTAATTTTAAAATTTTTAATTTTTAAGTATTTTAACTAAATTTAATTTTAAAATTATTATTTTATAAATATTTTGACTAAATCTAATTTTAAAATTATCATTTTTTAATATTTTAACTAAATCTAATTTTAAATTTAATTTATTTAATTTATTTATTATTTTTTTATCCCATGAGTCCAAAACGACGCCGTTTTTGCATTATTTGGCCATGTCAGCATGCAAAACGGCGTCGTTTTTGGCTCGGTTCGCCGGAAAAATGCCACGTCGGCATTTTGGCCGGATTTTGGCCGGATTGGCACTCAAGTGATCCATTTTGCTCCGATTTTGGCACTTAAGTGTACCTTTCGTAACTTTTGGCACTTAAGTGTCCCTTTGTGCCAACTTTTGGCACTCCAGGGGTCCTTGTCCCCTTATCCTTGTAATCAGCCTTGAAATTTACACCTGCCCCCATGAACTAAAATTAAGAGGACATTAACAGATCCAAAACCCTAATGGAAATACAAGACTACACGCAGCAACAAACCTGTCACATCTAAATGATGAGTGACCACTTACCAGTTCTAGGATGTACTTTCCAATGTCGAGAAGCCCAAACCTTCCTTATTCTTCTGTCTCCAATATGAGGCACTTGCCTAAAAGACTTCTTTATGGGGATAGGGTGCGTGCACCCAAAGGATTTTTCGTCATCATCTCTACCAACTACTTCTACATTCCTAGCAGGGGATAAACAATCAAGTGAAATGCAATCTTTATTCTCAGGGAATGACACAGCAGCACCACTCTCCAAGCTAACTTGCGTGAGAGGTTTTGCATCTCATACCACCGGTTCCCTTAAACTATACATAACAGCCCCATTATCGTTTGGAGCCTTCTCAGAATAAAGCTGTTCCACCTTAATCTCATTTTGGGTATCATCTTCTAACTTGGAGTCGGTTGACATCAAAGTCCCTAACACTGCATGTCCACTAGTTTCATCATTTCTTTTGTCCTCATCAGTTCCCAGCCTCTCTGAACAGTCGGTACTTCCAATGACAGGATGTTGAATATCTTCCAGAGAAAGCTTTGGATCATGATGCTCTTGGGATTCAAGTTGGGAATCTAACATACTCGTACCACAGCTTCCTTGATCACAAAGTTGCAGTTCCAATTATTTACACTGATTCTGACACCCTTCTTCTATACCGGTGCTGTCAGTGACGGGAAATTGATCATTTTTAGTCGACGAATTACTGGAAGATGAAGAACTACTGTTCCCGACCAGCAGCTTCCCAGCTAAGGTGGCCAGTAAGTCAAACGCATGCATTTTGTTGTCTTCAACATTCTTCTTAATCGAATTTCTCCTCTAAAGAGAATAAAAGATCAATAACGGAGATCAGTAACCAAGAATGATGGTGTGAGATGGATACAAATTCTAGAAGTACCAACTGGAAACTCAAAATGAGCTTACTCTAGCAGATCTGGCGCCCCAAGGCATGGCAGGCACCTGATAGCCATTGAATCCATATTCTAACCTCCTATTCAGCACCATATCGCAGAAATCATACTAAATAAGATCAACCAGATACGGGGAACAAACTCTCTTCAATCCATCTTATAATTCAGCTATCATTCAATGTTTGAGACACCATACCAGAACCTGAAAGCATAAAAAGTTTGCAGCATTAAACTAAATGGAGAGCAGACATTGTGATCCAAAATAAAAACACATAATTTGCTACATTATATCTATCCGAAGAAAAAAACTTGCTTGATTAATTCGCAATTATCATGATCGCACGCATGCATGCACAAAAGCAGGCACTCACACACATAGAATACCACTCCAATCTTTTGTGTCGCAATGATCACAAGACATAACATTTAAACAGTAAAAATCAATTCACGAAATCACATTTGGTGGAAATTCCAATTAGGAAGCAGTTTTGATCGGCAATATTACTCTCCCCAACAAAAACTCAGAACAATGTCACTGCTTAGGGTAGTCGTCAAGAAGTGAAAAGACAAATTAATAAACCCGTTCCAGCCATTATGATCTAATTCCCACAATTAATGCACAATTTAACCAAATTTAAAAACATTTATCCGTGACAAGAGTTCAAAGTCCAGAAGTTCGCAGATCCAGCCAAGCTTGACACTCGGAAAAAAAATACATTAATTTGGGAAAACTCTAAGGGATATGCAAACTGCAGAAAAGAGAGGAAAAGATTAGGTTTTGACAACTTGCGTAAGGTAACATCAAAGAAAAATACCGATGGATGGTCAGAAAATGTCAAGACTTGAAATTCAAGAACGGAAAAGCGGAATTACGAGTAATTCCCAGTTTGGAGAAAGGTACGAGGAGAGGGGAAAAGAAAACCGCTTAAACCATCACAAAACCCTCATGCGGAGCAAGGAATCGCCAACATTGGTTCTCCGGCGGATCCGAAAGCTGCTCGAATCTTTGAACAAGGTGGAAACAGGGAGATCCAGAACACTCATCGAATGCCGTCACGTTTGTGTCCGAGGCCGACGGCGCCGGGGTGGCGAGGATGGCCGGGACCAGGTGGGCGAGCAGAGGCAGCGTCGGCAGCACAGTGCTCGGATGGATCGGCGGAGGTGAGAGGCTGAGAGCGACGAGTGGCGTGAGAGTAAAGACTAAAGATAGAAAGAAACGACTAGGGTTTTAGTCTTTTGGAATTTTGGGGCCCAAAAACCGATTCTCAAACCGGTCCGGTCGATCCAGTTCCGAGGTGGATATTCTCTCGGAACTGGTTCCCGGACCGGTTCAAACAGGGTCTGAACTTTGGGAACCGGTTCCCGAACCAGTTACAACCAGAACCGGTTCCCGACCTTGTTTTCCAGGTGGGTCGAACCGGGAACCGGGTTGACCCGGTCCGGTTGCACACCCCTAGCTACACGTCAAGCTGAAGAGAGAGGCGCACGCGTTATACTTTGAGCCAAAAGGACACATGATAATTTTGTGCCGTGAGTTTATACCCAAGTGAGTTGTTTATTTATAAACACTTTGGGTTTCGGTTAAATCCAGTTGTGGGAAACACTTGAGCGTGAGTGATTATAAACTCTAATTCTCCGATTATAGTGGATTATTTGCTGTTGACTCTCTTCGTGGACGTCAGTACAGATACTCGGACCGAACCACATAAATTTATAGTGTCCTTATTATTTCTCGTTTATTTTTCTGGTGATTTCGCGTTGACGTAAATTGCAAGATCATGTCATTTCCACGTATTATATTCCAACAATTGGTATCGGAGCTTAGGATCAAGTTGAATTTCTTGATTGTGATTCGGAGCTTTTGCTTGTCTAATTATTATTTGGAAATTATGTTATTACAATTATGTCTCAGAGGAAATCTAAAATTGAAAAGTTTAACAGGAGCAACAACTTTGTGTTATGAAGCATCAAGATGCGGGCATTATTGACAACACGAGATTTGGCCAAGGTACTAGATGGTGAAAATGAGTTACCTATTATAATGAAAGCCACGGAGATGGTAGAACTAATGGAAAAAGTAAATAGTACAGTCCTGTTAAATTTGTCGGATGAGGTCTTAATAGAGGTTGCTGAAGAGAAGGATGCCGCATCGTTATGGGCAAAACTTCAAGCACTCTATGTGAAGAAAGGTTTGAACAATCGCTTGTACATGTTGAAGAAGATGTTTCAATTTCGATATACTGAAGGTACGTCTATCAGAACCCACCTAGATGAATTTGAAGAACATTGATAAGATAATTGATGATGAAGAACAGGGTATGATGTTATTAGTCTCTTTACCAGGATTATGGAAGTACTTTACTGATTCATTATTGCAATGGCGTACTACAATTACCTCAAAAGAGGTAAAGTTCGCCTTATTCTCTAAAGAGTGGTAGAGAAATTTGCAAAATGACGGTCTAGCGCAAGGAATAGCGTAAGCACTGACAATTCGAGATAGAAAACAACATCAAGGGCCTAATAGCAGTACTTGGGACACCATAGCAGAATGGCGTGGAAGAACGAAAGAACAGAACTTTGCTTGAGCGAGCTCGATGCATGCTTTCGCATGCAGGACTTGGCAAGGAATTTTGGGCTGAAGCAATAAACATTGTGTGTTACCTGGTTAATCGATCTCCATCATCTTTTATCGAGTGGAAGACTCCTGAGGAAGTATGGTCGGGGAAACCTATTGATTATTCTGAATTACGTATATTCGGATATCTTGTGTATGCTCATGCAAGTGATGGTAAGATTGAGCCAAGGGCGAAGAGTGATGGTAAGCTTGAGCCAAGGGCGAAGAAGTGCATATTTCTAGATTATGCACATGAGGTGAAAAGTTACCGGCTGTGGTGCACTGATCCTTGATCACCCGATTTTCTAATCAGTAGAGATGTGATCTTCGACGAGACTACAATGCTTCAATGAAGGATTTTTTAGACGCAACCAACAGAGAAGATAGATCATGGTGTCATTAGTGATGTGGAGTTTCAGGTGGAGACTCCTTAGACCTCAAAGGTAACTGAAGTTGAGACTACAGATGAAGCCACAATTCCTGAAGTCAGTGATAGTAAACAATCAGCAAAGTCACAGCACATTATAGCCGCAAATAGACAGAGAAGACAAATTAAATCACCAGTACGTTATGGTTATACAGATATTGCTTATGCATTGACTATAAGTGATGAGGTGGAGACAGATAAGTTTTCGTCCTACTCTGAGGCAATGGCTAGTTCAGAGTCGTCACAATGGCTAGGGGCTATGAGTGAAGAGATGGAATTACTCTATCGAAATCAGACATGAGAGCTGGTCAATGTACCCAAGAGCCAAAAGATTGTCGGAAGTAAATGGGTCTTCAAATGGAAAGAGGGCATTCCTAATATTGAGGCAGTGAGGTATAAGGTGAGACTTGTGGTGAAGGGGTATACACAGCGTGAGGGCATTGACTACAATGAGGTGTTCTCTCCTGTGGTAAGACATACTTCTATTCGTGTTTTACTCGCCTTAGTTGCTTCGCAGGATCTCGAGTTAGAGCAACTAGATATAAAAACTGTGTTTCTTCACGGTGAGTTGGAGGAGCAAATTTACATGAGGCAACCAGAGGAATTTGCTATTCCAGGTAAGGAAGACCATGTTTGATTGATGAAGAAATCTTTATATGGGCTAAAACAGTCTCCTAGACAGTGGTATAAACATTTTGATGCTTTCATGACTAGTCAAGACTACACAAAAAGTCAAATGGATAGCTATGTTTACTATAGGAGATTGAATAATGGTTCTTTGATTTATTTACTCTTATATGTTGATGATATGCTAATAGCAGCTAAAAATATGTCCAATATTGATGTGCTGAAGCGGCAGTTAAATACTAAATTTGATATGAAAGATTTAGGTGATGTAAAGAAAATTTTGGATATGGAGATTTTGCGTTACAGGACTGCGGGAGTTTTACGTCTATCTCAAAAGAAATATATTGAAAAAATCGTAGCACGTTTTAATATGCATTCGGCTAAATCTGTAAGTACACCTTTAGCGAAGCACTTTAAACTTTCAAATAAATTATCACCGCAGACTGAGGAGGATAAGGAGCATATGTCCCATGTTCTTTATTCTAGTGTTGTGGGTAGTATATGTATGCTATGGTGTGCACTAAGCTTGATATTTCACAAGCTGTGAACGTGGTTAGTCACTATATGAAGCGTCCTGGTAAATCTCATTAGGAAGCTATGAAGTGGATTCTCAGATATTTGAAAAGAACAAAGACGTGGGTATAGTATATCGAAGGGATAATAATAGCCATAAGACCACTGGTTTTGTGGATTCGGATCACGCCGGTGACTTGGATGATCAAGGGTCTTTAGTTACGCAGCAAGTGGTGTAGTTAGTTGGAAAACGTCCTTACAAAATCACATTGCATTGTCTTCAACTGAAGTAAAGTACATGGCACTAACCTTTGTAATGAAGGAGGCAATATGGCTACAGAGTTTACTCTCGAACTTTGGGTTAGAACAGAAAAGTATGGATATACACTATGATAACTAAGGTGCGATATATTTGGTGTATAATCCAATTTATCACGAGCGAACGAAGCATATCAACATCAAGTACCACTTCATTCGAGATGTCTTAGCTAAGGGTATTGATATTGTCAAAAAGATTGCTACAGCAGATAACCCGGCAAACATGATGACTAAGTCTGTTCCTTTGGCGAAACTCAAGCTCTGCTTGAGCTCTATTGGCATCTGTGGAGAGTGAGTGCCCGCCGGGGGGTTGAGAGAGCAGCATAGATGATTAGCACTATAACTTGGCTTCAAATATCGAGCCAAGGTGGAGAATTATTAAATTAAGGTCTCGAGTTTGGATTTGGATAACGATTTATTAAATCAAATCTGTTGATAAAGATTTCCCAAGTAGAAGAAAATTCATTGGACTCTTGAAGATGCACAAAAGATGAAATATAAAATAAAAGAAAAGGAAGCAAAGTTTTTCTTCTTTGCTGCGGAATCCGAAACGTGAAGATGGAGTCCTCTGCACATACGTGTGAATCCAAGCGTAGGTGGGCCCAGGTCAAAGTTTGATCTGGGCACACGTACAAAAGTAGAAAGAAGCCTCTGCAACGTCTTTCCCACATGAAGCCATAAAGAAAAAGGTAGGCCCCAAGTCAAAGGTTTGACCTTTTGGGCACACGCACACACACATACATATATATATATATATATATATATGTATGTATCAGAATTTTTTCATGAGAAGCTACAGGCCGCACATAGAGAGAAGGATGGTGCCGCTGAAGCCTACGTAACCAGGAAAAGAAAAGGAGCTACACGTAGGAGCCGCTCGTCAAGCTGAAGAGAGAGGTGCACCCGTTATACTTTGAGACAAAGGAACACGCAATAATTTTGTGCCGTGAGTTTATACCCAGGTGAGTTATTTATTTATAAACACTTTGGGTTTTGGATTAAATCTAAGTATGGGAAACACTTGAGCGTAAGTGATTGTAAACTCTGATTCTCCGATTATAGTGGATTATTTGCTGCTGGCTCTTCCAGTGGACGTAGGTACCGATACTCGGATCGAACCATGTAAATTTCTAACGTCCTTATAATTTCTCGTTTATTTCTTTGGTGATTTCGCGTTGACGTAAATTGTAAGATCATGTCGTTTTTGCGTATTATATTCCAACAGACATAATGGGAATTCGTTTATTATGGGGTGGGGGGGGGGGGGAGATGACGAGGTGTGAAGAGCAATTCATGTGCTTAGCTTGACTCTTGCGTTGACTTAGGTATACGTTGGTGTTTTGGATCAAATCTTGAGGAGACGAAACGAGCCTTAGGGTAAAGTTCTTGGAAATTTATTGTGGAGAAGGACAGATGCTAGAAGGAGTGGATAGGGAAAATAATAATAATATCTTGATTGGGCGAATTTTGGGAATTTTGACCCCAATTGAGTAATTATGAGTTGGGAAAAAATTATAAAATCTTTTGGGACTTGAAAATTGCAGCCCATTATCTTCTTTTTCTTTTTCGCGAAAAGTGTCATATAAAAAAAAAAGAGGGGTTATTTTAAATATAATTAATTTCATAAACGGCCAATTATATATTCAATTAGCAAATTTAATGTTTTGAAAATTTAGTTCTTCATTTGGTTTCTTCATAGTAGGTATCTTGAAATATTTATTAATAAATTTCTGTAATGAAACCTTTAAATTAAAGAGGATGTATAATAAAGTTAAAAATTGCAAAGAGACAATCCACTATGGTGAAATGGTATTTGCTTTTGGCATGATTGTATTTGGGGGGAACGAAAGTAGCTTGCCTTTTGCCAAGTCGTGAATCATGAGTGCGCCTTAATAGATGGCTAAGTGGGGCCATCTATTAGGAATTATTTGAATATGGATTTGAAGATAACGCACTTACCACATCTCAAATATGCAAACCATGACCACCGAGGGTTGCCTCCCACATGAAAAGGAGGAGATGTAGAGTTCGATTTCTCACCTTTTTTAGAGGGGTTGGAGGTGAAGACGTTAGTTTCAAGTGTAAGGTATAGCTCCCACACTTTACAAAGAGATAGCACAAAAGTCTAAGATTAAGTCAAGAGTTAGAGTAAGATAGACCAACAATAAAAAAAAAAAATATATATATATATATATATATATATATGCAAACCATGACTCCGGCGATTTCCCTTAGCAATATCACTATGACTATGACCTTGCAAAAGGTCTAAGGAAAAGGAATATGCTTAGGTCCATTAGCGCTAGAGAGCAAGCAAATTATCAAAAATGTCGTGGATTACGAAGCCGTGAAATTAATAATACATCATTGGAGAGCATCAAGTTTAAGATAGGATTGAGTGATCCAAGCATCTTTGTGCACTCGTCAAAAGTATAATTGCAACTATCGTGCCTATGAGTAAACAATTCACTAACACACAACCTCAGCAAAGAAAATAATCAAAGACTTTTCTAGTCACGCATTATCGAGAGACCCAATTTCTCGAGTATATATTGTCTACTTTTTGTCTTTAGAGAAACATGGTGTGAAAATATCAAAGTGAATGCTCTTCCGGACACCAATTTGTGCATTTACATTCTGGCTCAAATAATTTTGCCAATTTTACCTTTATTGTTAAGAACTTGTTTTAAAAACCAGCATTTGAGAGACCAACATGTCATTAATCTTTCATGGTCTAATAATGGTCTCCCGGATGGATTAAGTCTAATTGCACGTGATGGATAGGGGAAGGAAACCAAGGGACCAGTATTTTCATGAATATATCAATTTATCCATTAAATATTAAGCGTCAATCTATATCCGTATTATTATATGAAAAGGGAGATCCTCCTTTTAAAGGTAATAATCTGTCTATTTCACTTATTCCTATGTTTAATGTAGATATAACATTGTAATAATTTGAATGTGATAATTAAAATTTTGAGTAAGATATTCGTAGTTACAAATCTAATAACTTAATAAATCTTTTAGTCATTAAAATATATACTTTCTCATTTTTTTAATCACTTTGAATTTTTAACCGTGGGCATTGTCTCTTTTTTTCTTTGGCACATGCATAAGCTTGTGCCCTCTTTTTCTTTTGTGAGATCGAATGATAATTCCAGCCATTCAAATAGGCTTTGGCATTTACTAACCGGCTATACCATGAGGCTATCCTGGGTGCGATAAATTAAAGATCAAAAGAAAATACATTTCAAAATCTCATCGAGGTATTCAAAAGCAAACTCAAAAATTGTATTAACTATCATGCTAATAGCACTCCATCCATTTATCAAAGACGGATACAAAAAGGGTGAGAGCTTCAACCAGGAGCGTGAGCTCAACACACACGAAATTTCATGCTCAATCGTCGACTAATCCCACGTTCTCGCACGTTCTCGCACATGTTCAATTATTAAACATTCAAAAGAAAGACCAAGAAACGGTGATGTCGTAAGGATTTTGCTACCTCCTCTCTCTCTCTCCCCCTCCCTCCAGAGCGATTCGGAGAGTCAAGATCCGAAATTTGACCTTATCCATCAACTTATCAAAAGACCCACCATGCGTCAACCCTCGGAAGTCGTCCAAGCTTTTTCCCAGAGACTTCCTCCGACGATTCAAAGGCAGCACAACTTGAGTACATTTCTTGGTCAATCCCACATCTTCTCTCTCAATTCCCTAGTCTACCTTCCTTTCCTCTCCTCTCTCTGCCCAACTTCCTTAACAAAGGTGATGCACCCGATGCTGGTCATGGTCATCGTAAACTGATAAACTAAAGATGGAAATGTCCAACGTGCTAATCAACACCTAACACCCGTCAAATCGTGCTCCTGTTATATATGGCAACAAACTTCACCAAGAATTCCAGGGCACGCGCAAAGTTTCGAGCTTGATTCAGTTTCGATACAGTTCGTAGCCTTAAAAAAGGAAACAGCTTTTACGTCCCTTCACTGGCCGCGCGATCGTTCCGATGTGGGTTTGTTTCGCTGGTTTGGATACGGAACGTCGTAGCCTCGATCGAGACGTCACAACCAACCCGACGCGCTTTGGCGTTTCTGTCAACTAAAATAATGGGATAGAGAGAGTGGGTGGGTGCACAATTTTCACCAGAAATGGTGAAAATTTTACTTTACCAGCTTCTCATTAAGGCTATGAAGAGGTGTGTCATTCTTAAATAGTTTAATACTCTTCGTTCTAGCGAGTGCCTTTGATAGTATTCAGCTTTCATCTTGCGAAAATTGCCAGTAAAGGAGATGATTATGTAGGTCCTAAATAATTGCATCCTTTAAAATTCCATTTCCACAATGAACCTTATTGAACAGTGCTGGTAATCACTATCAAGATTGCTTGCAAGCCATGTCTTGACGGATCTCTCGTTGTTGCCCCTGTAATCGACCCTTGCAACACCAGTTATGTGTAAGTTTCAGATGATGCGCCGACCCACCATGACCACTAGCCCCAGCCCTCGTTGTTCGCAACCGGCTATGTCCAAGTCGCAACAGCACAGTCAATGGGAAAAAAAAAAAAAGAAATGAAGTGCCGTCTCTTTCCATTGCATGGCATTATGCTTAGCTATCTTCTTGTTGGTAGCCTAATCTGCGGCTTGAAAATAATAGGGTGATCTTGGAAAATTAGCATGTCTCTACTCGCACCATTTAGACAATTTAGCCTCCTGCAAGTGACAGGAAAAAACTCATTTTAGAACTCTTAAAATACTTTAAAGCGGGCTAATATTACACGTGAGTTCTCTCATAACATTTTCAAAATCATCATTTCAAATATTGCTTATTTTTCTTACTTTATTCTTTATTCTAACCGATCGGTATAAACAGTTGGGTCAATCGAACTAGAAGAATTGAACGCCGGTCCATACTCCGGTTCAACCTTTGATAACATTTTCAAAATATTGCCTACAATCAGACCTAGAATAGGTGACTAAAATCATCTGTTCTTCTTGAACGGTGGGTATATGAAAATCTTTAATTAAGAGCCCTCACCTTTGATTCATATATCTATTCATCGAATTTCTTTAATGGACGACCTCGCTGTTAATTTATAAAATACCATTCGAAGTACAAGTATATATGTATATTACAACAATGGGGAATTAGACATCGTTATTTTAAGCCCGCTTCGTCCTTCTTCTAAGCGAGAGGATCCACAAAAATATACATTTCAAACATGTGGATGGAGATATAGAGAATCTTATGCAAACACTAACTGAACTTCCTCGATTTGATAACAAAAGAGAAAATGAAATTTAGCATATTATATTTAAAAAGGGTTGTATTTTCGTACATCTTGATTGTAGGAAACTTTATCTAACCATGCCTTTAGTCAGAATTACAAATTATGGATCATTTAAGTGCAAATAGAAATATGGGTGACGTCCATGTTATCATGACTTAAGACTTATATTTTATTATGCTTAGCATGTGAAATTGCACAACATTATCTAACCAAACTCAACCAGACTTGCTGTGGCTCCATGTACCTCTCAACCTCATATAATAACTGATAATAGATCAGATGTTGAAAATTATAGTTTAGATTTCGGCTTGATTATTTTATTTAACACATTTTGTCATCCTTTTCTAGGTCGAGGCATCATCCTCTGTATCCTGAATAAAGATCACTAGGTATCTGGTTACGGTTAAAAACTTGAAAGAAAATAAGCTTCTTACTTCTCCATGAGCAAGATAATATGGTAAGCATCGTTGAGTTTTAGGGAAACTCATTCGGATTATAGCAAATTGTTGATAACCTCAAGTAGCACGAACTCTATACTTGTCATAACTATCACTAAACAAGGGACACGCATAGTCACAAACACATCTCCTTATTTTGGTTTTGTTTAAATTTTTTAGCACGAGTTCAGAATCAGGTCCAATATTATTGATATTTGTCCAATTGAGATTTGTAAAGTTATCTCCCAATATTGATGAACATTTGAGAGAAAATTATAAGGGACAATTTATTTTAACGAAAGACATCCAAAATTTTGATCAATATTTAGTAAAGACAAAAATAGCGCCACGAGCAACCGAGGTCGCTTCACGGTTATATACGTCGCTCTCAAAGTGCATAAAGAAGGGGATTCAATGGAGTGTGAATTAATGTGGAGCTAAGTGCGGAGAAAAATAGAAAATTGCAAATAAAATGTAAACTGCATTGAAAGGGTAAATTTTGAGAAAAATAAAAAGGTGTAATAAGAAGTAAATATAAACATAGATTATAGATTTGCTTGGTCGTGGAAGGAGAGAGCTTTTCAATCCCAAAACATTGGTATTTATAAACCAAATACTTAGAATAACCATTCCCTCCTGCACATACAACAACCACCCACATAACTCCAAATGTTTCACCTCATTTGTAGCTTCTAACCTCAAAGACCAATGCTACCACGTGCAACTCACCATGAGCTCTTCCTAGTTACCTTCCCCCAACTTATCTATACATCTGCCTTATTTGTCGTTTCTACTTTCTCTGCTTTTTTCCTCCCTTCTCATAAATTTTGGGTTAGCATTTACTGTGCTTAACTATATTTGTGATGATAACTAATATTTCGAAATTGTTAAATTTCCATCGCAGGGGTACCTTCTCTCTCACTTAGTGTTTAGGTTTTTTCTTTAATTTCCTAATAAATTTAACTTAGTGAACGAAAGAGTTCCATTTCATCTTTAGTTCATTCGATCAACCTATACGCAGCACTAACGAACGATACGTCAACATCTTTACAATTTTTTAAAAAAAGGACTAACTTAACAGGAAATCAAAAATATAAATTAGAGACCATATCGGCGGAGAGAGAGAGAGTACGTGGACAATAACGAAGAAATTGAAAAAGTAAAGGCACTAGCGATTCCATTATCCCTGAACCTTTTCCAAAAGTTGTATGAAAAGAGCTAAAGGCATAGTTATACACTAGGGATGTATTGCTTTGGGTTCTTCTCCTATGATTGTTCGAATCCTACATACAAATTACTCTAAGTTAAAACCACCTACATAAGTAAAATGCCCAAACTTAATAAGTTCATACCACTTGCAAGTTATTTCATGAACCTCCAAATAGCCACATTTATACATTCACATTCCCTGAATTATAATAGAAAAATGATCAATCACGACTTTAAAATCATCTACCACAAAATAATAAAATAAATTACCAACGCATCCTAAACAATTAAATCACTTATTAAAATCATCAAGCATGAATTAAAAATCTTCCATAACGAATGATTTCATGCTAATAATCAAAGTAGAACGTAAACCTTACGGTCCTTCCTATTGCTCAGCTCTTCCCTCTCCACGGTGACTCAGAGTCAAATCTGACATTGATCTTACCCAATCTTTTTCCCAGTAAATCCATAATAATTTTGAAACGGCACAACTTTAATATACTTCTCAATTAATCCATCATCTTTGAAACATACTATTCAACATTTCGCGAAAGTTACCAGGAAAAAAAATTATTGCGGGACTCCAACATAACTATCGTGATACTATTCTTTTTTGGCAAAAGAGCCAAGTGTTGATCAAAAAGTCTTTCAGAAAAAGACCAATTATTTGAGAAGGTTTCCAAGGCGAAAAAACCAATTCGCGACCATATGTATTCTAATCAAACCTCTTGGTTGCAAGTTATGGTGTGTCGATAAAGTTGTGATTTCTTTTCGCCTTATTCCGCTTGTCTTTTATGATATGCAAATATTTGTTTGAGCGAGTCTCAGACAAAATCGTAATTCTGAATTCTTTCGTCACCATGAACAGAAAATAACTTCACTTTGATTTATGTGACAACGTGACCCAATTAATATCCTTAAAGTCTACAAGATGGGGGCATTCTCATACCATCTTGTGTTAATGATAACGAGGTAGTATCATATGATAGAAATTTGCCAACGATTCGGTAACTTTTTAACAACAAGTGCAAATGATTTTGTATGGGACAATTATAAAAAAAAAAAGTCTCAAACCTATTATATAAATGTCAATTCAATCACAAACCTTTCACTTTTGTCAATTTACTCAAACATTTTTCACATTTTCCTAATTAAGTCCAACCAGTCAATTTTAGCTGGAAATTGATGACGTGGATGTCAGTTGTCCAACGTGGTATAACTAGCACTGACGTAGACATTCTAAAAAATTTTAATAGTTTTTTTTTATAATTTTTTTTTTGTTTTTTTTATTTTTTGTTTTCTTTTCTTTACTCTTTTTTTAATAAATGCCAGCAAATGTAACCGGCTGACCCTCATCTGCTTCTATACCGCAATTCAAAAATTATCCCTCAACAAGTCCTTCAAATACTTGAATCTTCTTGGTCTTCATGTTTAGTCCCCCAAATGCCACCTCCATTTCACTCCATATTAGAATTTCAGTAACTTTCCTGTTTCGTGAACATTTGCAATGTAGCACACATTTATAGAGCTCAAGAATTGGTCGGAACTCTCTGATCAGTGATCTGTCTCCAAAAAAAATACAACAGCAGCCTTCTCATCATTTTTCTAACATGCATGTTTTACTAAATAACAGATGGAATTTCTTTTAAAAATCATGGAGGTCAACATTCATTCTTCAAAAGCTGTCCAATTGCAACTGTGTGCCCACCCGTGTCATTAACCAAGTGCTTCTTCTTCTCATGTTACCCTTGATTCTTTTAAAATATTGAATTCTGATGATGTTTTGCAGTTGTCGGAAATTGATTAGATCAAATTGGCTAGTTCCATACATAAGAAATTGCACTCAAGCTCTTCAATGAATATGAGACTAGCATTCTCTTTTAGCATGATCCCATTAGTGATTTTTGGATGTAGAGGTAGGAGGAGCTTTGTACCCCAAGTTTGTCATCGACCAATATCACAAATACTTTGTAGCAAATAAAATGGAACTTCTTTTCTTATTGTCATCCAATTCTTTTGTCAAATTGTACTAAATCGGGTACCTATACTTTATTATTTTTCCCTTGGACATATGCGCGCTGTAAGGCCAACTTTTGAGTTAGATACCTAGTGTACTTCGGCGGAACTTGGTGAAGTCAGGCTTTGATATTAGGTGGCAGCAAAATCATCGAGGTTGGTTTGTCTTGAATGCTCATTGCTTTCGGTGTTCAAGAGACTACATTGAATCCTCCAACTATGTTCCATGTTCCCCATCGCCATTTGTATACTTGTTTATGGAATTGTTCTTTCATGGGAAGAATTTTGTGAATGCAAAGGAAGAATATCCTAGATTGCGTGATCATTATCATTTCCAACAGTACACAGATTAGTTTTTGTTAGCTTGTGCTTTTGTAAAAGTTGAGGGACATAATCATTCACGGAATCATTGGTCAACTCAAAACATTTCAATAAGAATTCGCAAATCAATTAAATCGCTCACTATTACAAAATAGAACCAGACAAAATCAAATTCGGATCCAATCATGAAATGATATATCATAGCCATTTTATTCATTATGGTCGATTTGCAAATGTTTGTTGGATCTTTCAGGTTAAAGACTCTTCTCGCCATAAAAAAACGCAAGTGCTAGAGAAACTCCATGCTTAGAGGTATAGTGATTGATTCTCTTATGATCTTGGGGACTCGACATAATATAATCGTGTTGACACCTAAATTTTAGCGATCTATTTAGTCATTTATTGCATAAAAATTAGGGGTTAATTTTTATCCCTGAAAAAAAATATTAATTGCATAGCTACATTTAGTTAGCATATTTTACATTTTATTTATTGGACCGGTGGCGGATGGGTCAAATTGGTGGTTTTGAATTTTAAATTAATAGGCCGGGCTAGGCCCATGAAAGGATAAAATTAACCAAAGCCCGTCGTTATTTTTAATTGATTATCTTGCGAAAAATTAAGATTTGATGCGATATTATGGTTTTTTTTGGAAAAAAAAAAATCGCATTGTAATCTTATTTTTTAGCAATAGATGATGAAATCGGGGGAGAATATTTTTGAGATAAGGATTTGGGTGATCGGGAGGTTATAGATTATCTTTGTACATATTGAAAAAAACGATATAAAATATTCTACGAAGATTACCTATTTTTACCTATAAAAGCAATCGTGTACGGAGAGATTAGGGGGGGCTTCTCTGGAGAAAAAAATTCAGAAAAGAAAAGAGAAAAGAAAGGGAGCAGAGGGAGAGGACGTGAGAAGGGACGTGCAGCCAAAAAGAAAAAAAAAACAAAAGGAAAAAAAAGAGAACAGCGCACTGTTCATCTTCTTCGGCAGCACCTTTCTCGCCAGCCACCGCCGCTCGTCCGCGAGCCCCCGCGCCCAAGGCCGCCACTCGTTTTGCCCGTACACCAGAGCTCTGCCTGAGCATCCTTGCCATCGCCACTCGACGACCCCGACGCTGCTTCTGGTCTGCTCTTCGCCCACCGCCTCTGCCGTCGCCGATCTGCAGCATCCGTGAAGCCCGACGCCGGAGTCGTTCCTGCCCCGTTCTACCACTCGTCTGTGACTATTAGGTGCCGCTCGCCACCGTGCCGGAGTCCCGAGTTCCCCTTCTGCCGGATCGGACGTCCGCGCCAACTCTCCATCGAGTCAGTTCGCCCTTTGCTGCAACCCGCTGTGCCGCCGGCCTGTCCGCCCGCATCCCTTGTGTTCGTTGCGCTCTGCCCGCAACACAGCTGCACCGTTGCACCCCTGTGCCGATCTCTGCCGCTCCTGCAGTCGGATTCAACCACCGCGACCACAGTCCAGTGACCCGACGCTATTGCCGAGCTGCTCCCCCGCCCGGTGTCTGACGCCCTTCCTCCTAGCGACGCTCCTACATCCTCGCCGAAACTTAGACGCCCACCGTCGTCCCTCACTGGAGCCGGTGACCAGCCGCACGAACACAAGCCATGGGTGAAGAAAGCAGGAAAAGAAAAACAAAAAAAGAAAAGGAAAGGGAAATTAGGTAGTTTTATTTTTCTTTTTTCTATTTACTTTATTTTATTTATTTCGCTTAAATTTATTTATTTCTTCTAAGTTTAGGAGTGATCTTTATTTCATGGATTTCGTAGGCATTATCCATAGGGTCTTCCCTAAAATTATTGTAATTACTAATTTGATCCGTAAGATCTCGGATCATTTTTTTTTTAATTATAATAATTTATGGGGTTTGTCAGTAGTATTTTAAGTGTTGAATCAATATAACTATTAATTTGATCCTATGGGATTCCCAAAGTTATTACTAGAAGGCAAGACGCGAAGAATCGAAGAATTACAGATGAATGTACAAAAAGAACTTAATTGTGTGAACCGAAAACTCAACATTGCTATTACAAGAATTACAAACCCTTATGGGCACCCTAATATTCTTGCAGAATTTATAGCCGGACAGTTAAAGAATAGAGTTTCATTTCGCAAAGCAATAAAAAAGGCTATTGAATTAACCGAACAGGCAGATACAAAAGGAATTCAAGTACAAATTGCAGGTCGCCTGGACGGAAAAGAAATTGCACGTGTCGAATGGATGAGAGTAAGAATTCAGATCAGATTTTTAGTTATTTTGATCTTTTTGTCGTGATAATTAGGGTTAGGATAATCGTTAATCTGACCTGTGAGACAACAGGTTATTTTTTTCGATTATTTTAATCCTTTATTTGATTGAATATCTTGATTGTTTAGATTTAGTTAATTGATTGTTTTTTTGAAAACCACTAAAAAATCTAAAAAATATTTGAATTATGATTCAGTTTGTTTTGGAATATTTCTTGTTATCTTGCATATCTAGAATAGAGATTTTATTCCGAATTTAAAAAAATAAAAAAATCAAAAAAAGAAAGTGATTCATTTAGGTTGTTAGTTTTTTTATTTGAATTGCATGTTTCATTTTAAATTTAGATCATCTTTTTAGATAAATTGCATCTTAGATTTAGATAATGTCTTAGTTTAAATTAGGATTTAATATGACTTAATCCCTAGTCTAAATTAGATAGAATCTTAATCTAGCTAGATCACTTTTGCATTTTTAAATTTCGAATTTCATAAAATTTGTCTTAGGATAAATTAGTTGCAATTTCCAGGAATAGATTGCATTTTTAGAATAGAAAAATCATGTGCACGTTATATAGAATTAAGTCCATGAAATGCACGTCATTTTAGTGATTATTGTTAGGTTCATTTCTAATTAAGAACTTCCTCATCATTAGACTAAATCATTTAATAAATGTCGCATGACATATAGCTCACGTGCTAAATTATATGCGGCATGACATCTTAGTTCAAATAATTTTGCATGTCATTGCATCGCATTGCATGTCATTAGAATTAGGTCATTTAGATTGCATTTAATTATTGCATTTCTTCATGTCATATAGTTAAGGTCATGCTGCCATGTCATATTAGATTATTAACATGCATTGCATAAGTCATGATTTTCATTAAATAAAGTGAAAACAAAAATTGAAATTGCGTGTTAATTAGAAATCATATCTAGGGCTGCTGATGTGAATTCTAATTTAACAATGCAGATGCTTTCGTTGCTCCTAGGTATGTTTTGCAATATTTAATTGCTTTCTTGAGTGTTAAATTGGTGGTATGTGCACATGTATGATCACCTCACATGTTAGGAAGTTAAATTAAAATCAATTTAATTGCCAAACATTTTTTTTTAAATGAAATAAAAAGGTACCGAAAGGGCACTAGGATAGTCTAGTGTAACCAAGTCCCCGAACTCATAAATCTCTGGTTCGTAGGAGTAAGGTGAATCTCCCATTACTTTACTTGGGTTTCTAATCGACCCACCAAAAATAGATTAGTGGCGACTCCTAATTAAAAAATTTGCATGTTAAGAATTAAAACCTAAGTCGCGAATTGGTATGGGCTTGGGAGAGCCCGAGCTAAGCTTAAAGACTTAGCAATCCATTAGCCAAACTCTAGGTGGTTCATAACCCGAAAAATTGGGTCGCGACAAATCGTATAATGGGAATTTGTTTATTATTGTGGGGGGAGGGAGGGGAGAGAGAGAGAGAGAGAGAGAGGAGGTCTTACGAGGCTTAGGCGTGTGTTGGCGTTTTGGATCAAATCCTAAGAAGATGAATCAACTCTTGGGGGCAAGTTCTTGGAAATTTAATGTGGAGGAAGGACATACGTGGCAAGGAGTGGATAGGGATAATTATGACTATATCTTGATCGAGGGAATTTGGAAATTTCGCCCCAGGCGGTTCAAACCCTAGGGGTCCCCCCGGAGGTTTGCCATTACCAATTTTAACGCCTTTGGGTTACAGGCGAGTCAGTTTAAGGTCATGACTGGGACCAAGATTGTGTAATTATGAGTTGGGAAAAATATTGGAAAATCTTTTTGAGACTTGAATAATTCTACCCGTTATCTATATTTTTTGCGAAAAGTGTATTATAAGAAAGAATGGTTATTTTAAACATAATTAATTTCAGAATTGGATGATTGGATATTCGATTGGCAAATTTAATGTTTTGGAAATTTAGTTTTTCATTTGGTTTCTTCGTAGTGGTATCTTGAAATATTTGCTAATAAATTTCTGTAATGAAACCTTTAAAAGTGGATGCATACTTATAATGAAGTTAAAAATTGAAAAAGCCATTCTAGTGGTGAAAGGGTATTGCCTTTTGGCACGATTGTGATTTGGGGGGAAGGAAAGTAGGTTGCCTTTTGCCTAGTCATGAATCACGAGTGCGAGTTGACAGATGAAAGGGAACAATGGCAACGACTTGTACCGTCCCCACATATATGGACCCTTCGATTGGGATGACAAGGATCTCAGCCATTGAAATAGAACAGCTTCCATCCAATTATCCACTTTGATAGGATCCTGATACAAATATGCTAGAGGCCAAAAGAGGTTATCCGCGCATTAACTACATACTAGGAATTGTTTGTTTTTCTTTTTCTTTTTTAACCTAGATTTCAAGACAATGCACTTGCCGCATCTCAAATATGCAAGTGTGAGATTTTATTTTCACGCCCTGTAAAGAGACAGGGTAAAACTCTAAAATTGAGTTGAAAATGAAAATAAAACAAACCAAGAAAAAAAAAAAAAGCAAACCACGAATCCAGTAATTTCCCTTGGCAATATCGCCATGACTATGCTTAGGTTCACCAGCACTAGAGAGCGAGCAGATTATCACGAATGTCATGGATCACAAAGCAGTGCAAAAACTCTAGCCAAAAAGTAATGATCGAATTGGAAGCAATCTGCCCACTAAAACATCCTGGTCCTAGAGTTTAAGATTCTAGCAACTGCACTGTGATTTTCTTTCTCTGGCTTTTTTGGATAATATTAGAGTGAAAGTAGAGGCATCGATCACCATCATATTATATGTGCAATCTCTTGGTTTGGATTTAGGTTCAACCTAAATAAGGAATACTCAAATATAAGATTAAAGATCCACAAAATATGGTAACACTTTTGGATAGGCAAAAGACATCGGTATAATAGGACTTATTATAATATTTTTGTATGTTAACTCGAGATTATCATTCCAATGGAGTGACTCCAATTATGGTAATATTTAAACATGTCTTTCCATGGGTCAATTGCTAGATGTGTTATGTCACGTATAACTCTTTTAATAGTTAAAATTCTTTAATATGTTGATTTTATAAGTCGTCTCTCATGTGAAAACATGAAATTAATATATATCATTGGAGAGCATGAAGCACAAGATAGGCTCAAGTGATCCAAGCATATCCGTGCACTCATCAAAAGTAAAGTTCGAACCGTTGTGCCTATGACAAAACAATTCATCAATACAACCAAATAATTAAAGACTTCTCTGGTCATGTATTATCAAGAGACACAATATGCAAACCATGACCACCAAGGGTTGCCTCCCACATGAAAAGGAGGAGATGTAGAGTTCAATTTCTCACCTTTTCGAGGGGGATTGGAGGTGAGGACATTAGTTTTAGGTGTAAGGTATCGCTCCCACGCTTTACAAAGAGTTAGCACGAAAGTCTGAGATTAAGTCAAGAGTTAAAGTAAGATAGACCAACAATAAAAAAATAAAAAATATATATGCAAACCATGACTACGGCGATTTCCCTTAGCAATATCACTATGACTACGACCTTGCAAAAGGTCTAAGGAAAAGGAATATGCTTAGGTCCATTAGCGCTAGAGAGCAAGCAAATTATCAAAAATGTCGTGGATTATGAAGCCGTGAAATTAATAATACATCATTGGAGAGCATCAAGTTTAAGATAGGATTGAGTGATCCAAGCATCTTTGTGCACTCGTCAAAAGTATAATTGCAACTATCGTGCCTATGAGTAAACAATTCACTAACACACAACCTCAGCAAAGAAAATAATCAAAGACTTTTCTAGTCACGCATTATCGAGAGACCCAATTTCTCGAGTATATATTGTCTACTTTTTGTCTTTAGAGAAACATGGTGTGAAAATATCAAAGTGAATGCTCTCCCGGACACCAATTTGTGCATTTACATTCTGGCTCAAATAATTTTGCCAATTTTACCTTTATTGTTAAGAATTTGTTTTAAAAACCAGCATTTGAGAGACCAACATGTCATTAATCTTTCATGGTCTAATAATGGTCTCCCGGATGGATTAAGTCTAATTGCAGGTGGTGGATAGGGGAAGGAAATTGAGGGACCAATATTTTCATGAATATATCAATTTATCCATTAAATATTAAGCGTCAATCTGTATCCATATTATTATATAAAAAGGGAGATCCTCCTTTTAAAGGTAATAATAAGTCTATTTCACTTATTCCTATGTTTAATGTAGATATAACATTGTAATAATTTGAATGTGATAATTAAAATTTTGAGTAAGATATTCGTAGTTACAAATCTAATAACTTAATAAATCTTTTAGTCATTAAAATATATACGTTATCACTTTTTTAATCACTTTGAATTTTTAATCGTGGGCATTGTCTCTTTTTTTCTTTGGCACATGCATAAGCTTGTGCCCTCTTTTTCTTCCATGAGATCGAATGATAATTCCGGCCATTCAAATAAGCATTGGCATTTACTAACCGGCTATATCATGAGGCTATCCAGGGTGCGATAAATTAAAGATCAAAAGAAAATACACTTCAAAATCTCATCGAGGAATTCAAAAGCAAACTCACAAATTGTATTAACTATCTTGCTAATAGCACTCCATCCATTTATAAAAGACGGATACAAAAAGGGAGAGAGCTTCAAACGGAAGCGTGAGCTCAATAAACACACGAAATTTCATGCTCAATCGTCGACTAATCCCACGTTCTCGCTCGTTCTCGCACATGTTCAATTATTAAACATTCAAAAGAAAGACCAAGAAACGGTGATGACGGAACGATTTTGTTACTCTCTCTCTCCAGAGCGATCCAGAGAGTCAAGGTCCGAAATTTGACCTTATCCATCAACTAATCAAAAGACCCACCACGCGTCAAGCCTCGGAAGTCAGCTTTTTCCCAGAGGCTTCTTCCTCCGACGTTTCAAACACAGCACAGCTTGAATCCGTTTCTGGGTCAATCCTTCATTTTCCCTATCATTCCCTCGTCTACCTTCTTTTCCTCTCCTAGTCTCTCTGCCCAACTTCCCCAACAGAGGTTTGATTACCCGATGCTGGTCATGGTCCATCGTAAATGAATAAGAAAAGATGGAAAGATGGAAGGTCCAACGGCCGAAGCAACACCCAATCCCGCGTGAATTGTACTCCTATATCTATATATGGCAACAAACTTCACCAAGAATCGCAGGACACGCGCAAAGCTTCGAGCTTGATTCAGTTTCGATACGGTTCGTAGCCTTCAAAAAGGAAACAGCTTTTACGTCCCTTCGCTGGCCGCGCGATCGTTCCGATGTGGGTTTGTTTAGCTGGTTGGGATAGGCAACTTCGTAGCCTCGATCGACACGTCACAACCAACCCCACGTGCTTTGGCGTTACTGTCGACTCAAATAAAGGGATAGAGAGAGTGGGTGGGTGCCACAATTTTCACCAGAAGCAATATTTGTGAAAAACAGGGGTTTTCAGAGAGATAGGAAGAGACAGGAATTGCGGGTGTGAATCGAATCTACGAAGGAGGTGAAATCGGACTTGTTCGAGAGGAAGGGAGGGAGAGAGCATGGGGAGTTGCTTTTCGGATGTGAAAGGAGGTCAACAAGCGGTCGGGGGGACCCGACAGGGCCCCATGGGAGGAGTAGGAGTCGGCGGAGGAGGAGGAGGCAACCACGGCGGTCCCAACGACGCAGTTGACCACTTCTTCCGAGCTCGCGGTCAACCCGCTCTCTTCTCTCAAATTGAGGTTTGTACCTGTCGCCTGCCCATGTAATCATGCATGCGCGCTTTTTTCGCTGCAGAATCCTTTTTTCTTTTTTGCATAGCGATGTGCTTCGTTTTCTTGAGGCCTGAGTCAATGTTTTCACTTGTCCGTATTTTACTCTTGTCGTTTCGCGCGAACCGATGATGTGGCGAGAAAAAACCTGTCTTTCGGAGGATGGTTCGCAGAAAAACTGAGAAGCATTCTTCACAATGTGGATTCTACTCAAACCTCGCTATCTGAACGACATGATGTTAAATTTTGCGCGTGATCTAAAGAAAACACGGTCGTCTAATTGGAGTTTTCTTCTTGTATTCCTCATTAGACTTGACTTCAGTAAATCTGATTTGTTTTCTTTGAACCAAAATTTTGGTCTGCTTCTTGAGCCGTGGCCTTTTGGAACTCATGCACTCCATGCCGCAACAAGTTTAATCAGGATTTTTCGTCAGTTTATTCAAAAGGAGCTGCTAAATTAAGACAAAAGTCTAAGTAAGCCTTGGACTTATACACAATTACATTGTTCATTCTGCAGAAACAGTTCTTTAACTATCTGAAATTGTGTCGCCTTATGAAATTTAAATATGGTGTTGCTGATTAAGCATAGTAGGGAAGGAGCTAGTACAAATTAAGGATATGAACTTTCCAACAACAAATTTCTTGCATTGCATATGGTGTTCTGCATGAGTATCAATCTTGAAATATAATGCCCACAGTTTGTATGATGTGCTGTATTGTCTTTGCTGCAGTTATCCTTACTTGCTTCAAAATCAAGTGATCCAGACGTCATGTCAAAGGTGAGAAACTTAGCATTTTCAGCAGACTTGGATATATACCGGAGATGAACCACATGCTTACAATCACTGAAGAACCATCAAACCAATAGATAAATGACAACAAAATCATTCAAATTAATGCCTAAGAGAATTCACTGCAGCATCCAGCTCATTATGCTCGCAAGGTTTACAAATTACCCACTCCAACAATACCCAAACATGTCCTAATAACTAGCAAATCAAGTACACATTGTCTTCCGACCCAAAAAAAAAAGAGTACACATTGTCACCGTATCATCTAAACCACACTCAAATGAGTCTTAAACTAGCATACATCATGAATAAAATGGCGATGTCAGCAAAATCCAGAACAAAATCAAAACATTAAAGGCCGAAATTCATGATTCTTTACTAACTAATGGACTTGAAACACATCCTTCTGTGAGTGTATATTAGCTCAAGTGAAAATTGAAGTCAAATGAAGATCATCAATGCTTGTATAGCAGGCACATGTTCAATTTCAACAAATTAAAGCATGACAACATGATTATCTTTCTTGAAAATTAACATGGATTCCTCATCTCAACTCGCACAACTAAGATAACACATAGACAAGTCTTGGCGATTGTTGTTTGAACAATGAATGGATATGGACAACAGGCATCAACATGAATCCAGCAAATTTAAGTCACAGACAACATTTATAACCATGACTACAGCATGTTATGAACATACACAGCATTCATAGCCAAGAAATCAACATATTTTTTAACATGTACAGCAAGAACAACAATGGATCAGTAAGTTTGAGCCATGTACAGTAAGAATAGACATATTCAGCAAGCCCACAATGCAGTGGGTGTACAATTTCGACAAATAGCACATCCTGAATTGAATGTTGTGCAAGCTAATGATGAGAACTGAGATAAGCCACCATGTACTGGCACGTACATCGCAAGCATGACACAAATATTACTCCAACGCATCCATCACATGTGAAGTGGAGTTTCAACCAAGCCCAAAACAGAGCAGCAGTTAATGCGAAAGAAAAGCTACAACTCCAACACATGAACAATTTGCAGTTACAGACGATTTCTTTAGATTAAAACCTAGACAATTATGCTTTGAACACCTCAAGTGCAAAAATAAATCCAAAGGCTCTCAGTTTATAGGATGATTCAGCCACGCTCCCAAAGCAGTATTTAATTCACTGAGAATGAGTAAACAGAAGCACCAAGGGAAGGAGAACTCTAGGCCATCAAAGGATGAAGCATCCATTCGCCATATACAGTTAGTACCTTGAACAACATACAAATCACTCCTATACAATCTCAAATTGATCAATTGATTCATCATGGTCATCTCCAAGGCAAATTGTCGAACAGCTGGTGAGCATGAAGGGTGTGGTGTTATATAAACAGGAATTCCTATCAATTGGCGAGGAATGTAACATGAGAAACCCAGCTAAAAATTGCTAGAGAGGAACCGTCATCTCGGTCTATGCGTTTTGTTCTTGTTTCGCTCAGTTCCTCAGCCCTCACGCGTACACCAAGCTTCAGAGAGTGCATTGTGGTTGTTGTTGTTGTTGTTGTGAATTCTCCTACAGACCGTGAAATCGTCAGCTTAAAAAGAATCTCCAATGCATTAGACGGGAGAGAAAGAAAGAGCACGAGAGAGAAGTTCAATTGGTGGTGGTGATGAGCGTCAAATGCTCTGCTCCATCACGGCCAAGGCTGCGGCAGCTAGCGACGGAGTTCTGATGGCGGCTGTTATTGATCGGAGATGGAAGACGATTATCACCACCACCCATCTTTCTCAGGCAGCTATGTCAAAACACACTCGGCGACCAAGGAAAATTTGTGCAGAAGAGAGATTCTACCTGAAACTACCCGCGCTATGAGCGAGCAACATCCAGAAATCACTGAACATCTCTTCCTCGTGTGTCCCTGCACAAAGCAAAATTTGGGAAAACCCATCAATCAATATCAGAATCGACATTCGCGGACTGACCAACCAGGTTTTAGGCATGGCTAGCGAATCTTAAACACGCCTCGGTCTCGTTCGAACTCCTCTCCTCGTTACTCCGGCAGGTCTGGAAAGCCCGCAATAACTTTGTGTTCAGAGCTCAAAACCCAAATCCCTCTGTTCATCATGGACTCAGCCCTTGGCGATGAATCGAAACAATTACCAGGTGGGTGACGGTAACTTCGTCGAGAACTCCAAAAAAGAAGCGATTTACCCCTGGTTTGGACAGTGCCAGCTCCTGGCGTGCTCAAACATCAAGGTCGATGGGTCGGTTGTTCCAGAAACAGGGGAAGGCGCCATAGCTTTTGTGTGCCGCGACTGCCACGCAATGCTGACCCGACGGTTGTGCCCACTCGGTGACCGTCTCCTCGGCGATTCATAGTTGAAGCAACGGCAATTCCTGCCCGAAACACTTTGTAAGCCCCGGCGAAGTGAAGCTACGTGAACTGAAGTGGGAACTCGAGACTGATCAATCTGATCTGGTAGCTGCAAATTTTTCTTACTTCTGCCAACATTCCCAGATGATCTTTCCAACCAAGGGATCGACTTTCTTTGGGGATCTTGAGGCGGCGATTTTGAAAACCTACGTCACCTTCAACTTGCATTGGGTTCATCCCAGTCCAAGGTACTCTCAAAGTGGCAAGCTCCCAGAGAATGACTCCAAACTAAAAATGTCACATCTGCACAATCCACGAACCATCGAATAAAGTTTTGTAGCTCCTACAGCTTAAGCTTATGAAAAGGAAGTGCTGTGGTTAACCATATCATCTCAAGCAGCGCGTATATAGAGCGAATAACATCAGTTATACAGCTCTTATAAAGCTCTTTTTCCCTGACAGTCACATCCAAGCAGAGTCTGATCAAATAAAGTTCCATCTTCTCAATTTTGTATGTCCTATTCTCCAGACATCAAAAGATACACATTCAATCGAAAAGAAACTTTGCTTAAGGTGCAACTTTTTTTCTCTTTTCTATATTTAATATCGTGTAAGGTATCAGTGATAGGGTCAATCAGAAGGACATTATCCAAGTCCATCCAACTCCCAATATCGACAAAAAAGTAGGCCAGGAAGAATGCTTTCTAGCTTAAGCAATGAAAAACACAAGGCCTAATAGTATAATTACAACATATTATCACAGCAACGCTCATAAGTGAAATCATTTAGGCTTGACTATCGCAAAATCTCAGCAAGACAAGCTTAAGAAACTTAGTTTGGACAAAATAATTGAAGCTACCTCAGATGTGCACAATTCACTTCTCATTCGACAGTTCATTACGGAGAACTTCCAGTGCCATCCACTCAGCCTTACATGACCAAAAACTTCACATTAGGAACAGCTCAAAATCTCAAGAAACATCAAAATGGTTTCTTTCAAATCCAAGTATAAAATAAAAATGGAAAACAAGACTCTCAGACTCTTAGGGCATTGTTTAGTAATGCTATGGCAAATTGTTTTCTAATTTCACAAATTGAAGCACTATGTACATGCTTGTCCGACTGTTTAAGATTGCATTAGAGAAGAAGTCTAATTCTGAAATGACCAAAAATAAAGTTTCTAGTTGTTTTCTCTTTGTTTCCTCTTTTGTTGCTAATTGTCAATTTAACTTCACTGAAAGCTATTAGTAGAAACCATCCAAATGTCTTTACCTATTTCAATATAGTTGGATATCGTTTTCTCTCCATCCTTGAAAACTCTTCAAGAATGATTTTCAAGAAAGCTTCCAAATTTACTGTTCTAGCAGTTGACTTGGATGACAAGAAAGTATTATGCTTCAAGCGTGACAACCCAAAGTCACAAACCTGCACAACGATAAATTTTAGTGAGGACGCAAATGACATATTACTGCAAACTTTGATTGTCATTCAATCACAGAGCACATTTCTGATGGAAATTGCATCGCATCAGCAAGTTTGGTAAATCAAGAATCATCCACATCTGTACAAATGTAAGTTCATGTATGGCAGTGAAAAGAGAGAATGAGAAGTCAGAGTCTACAAGAAATGAAGTTAACATGTTATCCCAGAATAAGCTAATACCAGTCAATATCGAGCTTATCTGAGGTGCTCTCATTGTCAGGGAAAAGAGTATCCAAGAAAAAGAGAAAAAGGCCAAGCAAGATGTTAGTAGCACGTAGGAGATGGATGAATGATATGTACGCAAGAGAATAGCTTGATTTGCTATTTAAAGAAGTGAAAGAAAGAAAATGAAAATGTCAGGCAAGATTAATAAGTTCTATGCACTTTGACAATCCAGTTTTTGTCAACAAGAGGATTTTGTGTTTTCAAATCTCGATGAAATATTGTCGAGAGGCTTGTGTGCAAGCAATTCATTCCCCTTGCCTGTAAAATTTCCATAAGCACTTAAATCGATTTCAGAAAAGGAAATCTCTATATCTCCAGCACCAAAGAGAAGGGAGACCAATTATTTCATACCACATCAAGGGCCATTTCTATCCTGCGTTTCTCATCAATATGACAGGACGATGTATGATACTATACAAGCTTCCTCTGGAGAAGTAAACAAAATTAAAAATCAGACAGCAAAATGAGATTGTTGCACAACATCAAAATATTAACACCTTTAACAGTAGATAAATGAGCTGCATCCCTCTAACAATTGATGTCGTTCCCTTACTACCAAGGTTTTTTAAGGTACAGAAAATTGTACCTTGAAAGAAACTCCATAATGATAGACAGATGTGGAGGATGAGCCGCAGCACCCATGAAAAGAACAACATTTGGATGACGCAGTCTACGGATCATCTGCACCTTGGAACAGAAGAACAAGACATATGGTCAGTTATCTTCCTAGATATATTGGAAAGCATTTGTTGACTCATTCTGATTAGTCCTCATTTCCTTCCTTGCTAAATAAGCAAATCAAGCAAACATATTAATCGTTGAACACAATTATTTCCATAGACGCGGACAGATCATGGAACCCATGAAAAGTACAACATTCTGATGACACTGTCTACGTATCATCAGCAACCTTGGCACAGAAGCAAAAAGCACGGTGCATAGTCATTTATCTTACAGTTGCTGGATAAACGGGGAAAGCATTTCTTTGTCCTCAGTTTTATTCTTGCTCAAAATGCAAATCAATTACTGAACACACTAATTCATCAGCTTCCAAAATACATACAGATACACATAAATTGAACTGAACTCGTGATCCGTAAATATTTCTCTTTTGTTTTCAACTATCAGACTTTATGTGTCATTCGGATCTTATGTAAAGAACATTAATTTAATGTCTCGGCATTATATAAATCACCAAAAAAAGCAGACTAAAACACCAATTCTATGCTAACATCAACAAAGCAACAGGAAAGCATATTGCCCCTTTCCTCCTGTAATATTTCTGACACTGCAGAATGCATGGCGTGATAACGTAGTCTTATTGTGAAAACTCATCTCTGTTAAGCGCCTGTGCTAATTCTTTCCTTTACAATGTTCATCCAAGTTTTATTCTTTACAGGTCTTGAGTTCTCAATAAATCTGGAAGATTTTGTTCCCAAAAAAATAAAAAGAAGAACTGGAAGATAAAAAGCACAAATGAAAGACCTATGGATAGCTTACTTCTCGTCTGAACTTATCCAAAGCAGCACTTGAGAGATCCTGATCCAAAAAATTCCTCATAGCCACCTCCTGCTAAACAAGCAAGTCAAGCCAGATGTTAGACTCAGACATGCATTGCAATTTATCTTAGGTCTTCTACATCATAGATTTTTAGTATTAAAACACATCACCACCAAGTATTTTGCAAAAGGTAATGTCTAAATTGCAAAGTGCCGATAATAAGTGCATAAAATTCTTCGAAGAATGTTAAAAACTGAAAAAATCGTCTGCTGCTTCTCTTTCCATTTCTTGATATTTAAGAGTATATAAAACCATAAGAACGACAAACCTAAACAACCCAGTGTTTAAAGTGCTTTTACCAAATGGATGGGGTTTGATTGAGTCGCAGACTAACAATTTACAAAAAGACTTTGCAACAGCCTATTCATTGTGACTATTTGTACAAAAATCTTCAGTCTTCACAATAAGGATTCAATTACATCCAGAGAACTTGCAACTCTTTACCGAAGAGCCAAACATAGAAGCAGAATCTTGCCAGCACCTAAAAACAGAATAGCAAGGGGGCCAAAAGTAAACTTCCTTTTGCTTATCCAAAGTACAAAAGAGAGAGTAGCAAGATGAGGCCATGAATGAGCAACGAGGATTTAGTTATTATGGTTGGCACCAGTCCAACAAGTCATGTGCGTATGTCAAGGTACCGATTCTGGAGCTTTTTTTTTACCAACCCAGGTTGAAATGCCAGATTTTGATACTATATCTGATGTCACTATTACACACTAGCTGCTTAGTCCAAAAATCTAAAACATTAGCACAAAGCAGGACACCGAATTAGTACTAACCGTCATCTCTTTTGACTAAAAGACTACTTGTCATTTTCAAGGAGGATCTCTTGCTTAAAAGCAGTCATATAAAAGGAGTCAACGGATAAATCTCATTCCATACATTCAAACAAAAGGAAGTCACAACCAAAAATAAAGGAACTCTTCAAGTAACTAACGCAATGCCAGTTCTTGATTTACAAGAATTTAGAAATATTTGAAACTGACATTGCCATTCCAGTAAGCATGATAGACCTCTCCATAAGAGCCTGTTTGGAAGACGATGAAATGGGGTAAAATTTCTGACACAATAAACAGTAAATGCAATTTAATGAGGAAATGTTGCAGTAGATCCTCTAATAACTACTGCAATTATGCTTACATTCGGATTGCCATAGGAACTTTCTATTAGAAGGCATGCCCTTCTTGTTACAAGGCTAGCTAGCCATGAGCATATTAGGCGGTAAAATGGTGGTAAAGCATATCTCATAGTACTAGACAAATTTCACCAAAAGTGCAGCAACAGGATCAACATATATGAATTCATGAGTCTTGTTCTCTGAGCTAATATGTGGACCTGCATAAGAACATGAATAGAATCTATCCAACCAGGGACTTAATCAAAGCAATACCAAGTTCAATCCTTTCACCAATGACCAAATGTTCCCATTGAATCTCATCACCAACATCACGTCATCAACTTTATTGGTATTACTATCAATTGATGCACTAGGCCCTTATGAATTCTTCAACATGAAGTTTGTGTCCATGAATTTGTCATTAGTGCACTTTTCCGGATCAGGAAAAGAAATTTCATGACCATCACACCTGCTCAGAAAGTCTGCTATGCCATGTTGCAAATTCTCTGGAGTCCTAAGAGGGTCTTCCCTGAAGTGGGCATTCAAGCGCTCTTCACAAGGCATCGTATCATATTGGCCTGTGCTACATCTCAACATCGGACTATTTCTATTGAAAGGATTCCAGTGACTACTCTCTTTGATCAACTTATTTGATTTGTTTGACGACTTGACGCTATTGCTCTCTTGAGCTGAATGATTAAAATAATTACATAACTTAAAGCTGTCCAGAGAGCTGCCAATGGATGATGACACATCATAAGCAATAGGTTCCCAATTGCTTCTTGGAAATAGACCTTCCTTAAAACCATGTTCTTTCTTTCTTGCTACTTCGTTGAGAGAAAGTCGATTTGTCAGCATCGATGGGACAGGAGGCTGACCAGGAATGGAGTTATTTTTCTATCCGGCATCTCATTGATTTTGTTTTCTGTGCTGTTTCCTAGGGCTTTTGGAAAGCCTGCCACTAAGAAAGGATAGGGATTTACAAAATGATTTGTGGGGTGCTTTGAACACAGCATAATAACAGCATTGATCCTCCTCGATGATGATGGTGGTGGTTGTCCCGGTCCTCGGCATACCCTGCTTCGCACTTCCTTTTTATTTAGCTTTCAGTGACAAACCGACAACCGAGTGATCTAATCATTCTTCTGGGAGGCGGGGATGGGGGACGGACGGTTCGATCACTTCGATGCGTCGATCTCCTCGGACCACAGAACCGTCCACCGGCTCTTCCGGTACCCTCTCGGGGGCGTCTCTGTCCAAAAAATCGCCGGTTCTCTCAAAATACCGTGGCCAATCCAAACGCTGCCGCCGGCCGGTCGACAGTTACACCGCACATTCTCTTTTTTTTTTTTTTTTCTCATTTTCTCACGAAAGTAAACAACGAGAAACTCTCATTTTCTCATCTCTCTCTCTCTCTTTCGCCCCGTGCCTCTCTGCGCACAGACAGAAGTGAGAGAACAGAAGAGGAGAAGTCGGGACCTCATCGGCGTCAAGCCGCGCGCCGGGCCCTTAGACTTTCGAATTTGCTGTGTTCTGAAGCAAATTTTATATATTATCAGACTACTTCTTAATGAGAATTTCATCAATTTCATCTAGGATTGCATCTCCATCGAAAATTTCACTTAGGATTGCAGTTAAGGGAATTGAAGCAGATTGCATTACATTTGAATAGCATCAATTAGATTCTTATTTCCATATATCATAGTTCATTTTACGGAAATAATTCATTTAGTATTCATATAGTACCTCACGTTTTTATATTTGTTCTTTTTTTTTTAAGCGGTGGTTAATTTTGAAGATTTTATATTGAGTTTCCATTTATAGCTCACAAGAGTCTTGTGATGAGCATTATAACAAGGTTTCATAAAAATTTTCCCATACGGCTTGGTTCTTTATTTTTCCTGCACCTTTTATTTATTGTTATGGTTAATATTTATTATTGATTGCTTGTTTATTTTTTACTGCTCGAGCACTATGCCTTATCATCTTCCCATATTAGAGGATTTGGGAAAACAAAAAATGAAAATACTACTTGCAAATTTTTTTATGGAAGGTATCGAAAGGGTTTTAAATCAATGTAGCATACTCAAGTCCCAAGACACATGAATCTTTGGTTCCTAGGCTCTTGCATCTTACCCAAGTTTCTAACTAGCTCCCAATAGGTTAGTAATGATTCTTCAGCATGATCTTGAATGAATGATTAATTAGAAAAATTAAAGTTACGATTAGTACAACTTGTAAGGGCACATCCTAGGCATAGGCCCCATCTATTAAGAGGAACCAATCTTCGTTTAATAATCCATCAAATTTCCTCGGACATAACTAATATCACTTTCTGGAAGGTCACAATAATTTGCACATAAAGTACAACTTAATTCTGTACTAGTCAAATGTCCGCGTGTTACGCGAGAAAGAACTCCAAAATTCAATACAATCAATGTAAAGCGAGATGTGCAGTATAATGTTATTAATAAAAATTTCATAAATAAATAAAAAAGTTGGAAGCAAATGAACTGAAACGATGAGATGATACATATCACCTGAGAACGTCGAGGATTGCTGCCAATTACTGCCATTAAATAGCGCCTCATGGTCCTCTCTTGTTGCTACGACCGTGCATTGGCTACAACATTAAAATTTATTGATGAGATCTATTCTGGCATGAAAAGCTTCTGTCAACACTTCTTTGAAAATGCGAGATCAAAATATAATACAAGAACCTTAAATCCATTTTGCAAAATGAAGATAATCACCTGAGCTGCATGCCCTCGCGTCTCTAAAGCAACAATTTAGGCAAATTTTTAAGGTCCACAACACTTAGGTCATCATCGTTATTTAGGATGGTCCCAATGGTGTAGTAGAGATACAATTCAAATGAAGGTGCGACAAGAACCAAACCTCAAAAGGAGATGAGAGGAAGCGAGCATGCTGTCGATCAAACCGATGCACTCTTCTACCACCTCTTGAGGAATTGTGTAACCATATTTTTGAACATTGATAAAATTTCAAGGAGGAGATTTGCTAATAGGCTCATGTATATAACAAAAAGATTTTGTAGGATTTTTTATTGTGATTTTCTTGTGCCTTTTTTTTTTACGAGTACAGCCCACTAAAAAAGTTATCTAGTACACACTACTGATGTTTCAAGTCTATTTTAATCCACACTTTTTCCCCCTCTTGATTTAGATCTTGCCAAAAATTAATTATCATTCTAATAGGGCTATGGACTATTCTAAATATGGACTTATCGACTATCCACGCCTTTTGCTTATGCATGGATGGCCATGGACTCAGATTTTTTTTTTCAGAGACTCAGATTGGTTTGCACGCTTTTAGTTGTATTCGAATAGGTGACCTTCATATTCTAATTTGGAAATACCCTTATATCATGACCAACGGCGCCAACGTTAATGGTTCTATTAAAAATAGAAGATGCAGATAAGAGAGAAAAAGGTTAATGAATTGAGCATTAACATCTTTTTTTTTTTTTTTCATTTCATTTTCAAGGATCTATTTCGCAATTAAGACTAGGGTGAAAATTAATGCTAAAATGAATGAATAGAAGTGACAACCGCAAGTAATCCTCCTTTGTCCCTCATCAAATATGAAGTTTAGAATTTACAAGTTGTGACTATCGGGCTCAGCCCAAAAGCTAATAAGCCCATGAGCTATGTAATTCTGAGCCCAAATTAAGATTTTTTTTTTTTTTAATGGTCGGTCCTACTCTATTTCTATTGTAACACTCATTCTCAGACTTTTGCCATGCATTCTTGCAGGGTGTGGGAGTCGAAACCCACTCCTGAAACTTAATCGTCCCCACCCCAACCCCTTAAGAATGTGGGGATTCAAACCCCCCACCTCCCCCTTCTATGTTGAAAGGGTGGTCACTGAGACAAACCCCAGCGGTTGCCCAAATTAAGATTTAAGTACAGATAAGATAACTCATAGAAACAAAAAGTCCTAAAATGGAATTGGATGTACATTAGTTCCATGTCTTGCTATGTTTGAAACTTTGGAGTGATGAATACTTTCAAAATTTCACACGTTCTCTTTTTCTCAGCATATTTATGAAGTTTTCTAACATTTTCCACCCAAACTTTCTTTTTCTCCATTTCCTTCTTTTCCCAAATATTGAAGAAGTAACAATACCGTTACAAATAAACCCATGCCAACATTTGCCAATCAATACATGACCTCCTCTTTTGAAAATCATTAAATCTTCTTTTTATCAAAAATTTTGTCACTTCATATGCGCACTCAACAAAGAAACGGGGAGAAAGAAATAATATATCACAATTGTACGAAAAAGAACACGTATGATGACATCCAAATAGCGAATATTAAGATCATGAACTAATCGCCTCACCCTTTTAGTATGTACATCATTCCTCATGTTAATATCCTCAAACTGTCCTGAGGATTATCAGAGAAAATATCATCCAAGACCAATTCTTGAAGGATAATGAGAGTCCGATCCATATAACACTTGACAGCATTCGAATAAATCTCCTCAAGTTTTAGAAAATAGAAACTCAATCCACCGCAACCGTTTAAACCATGGTAGAACTGTAACTCTAGCTTTCGGCCTTTTAACACGCTTCTAGTGTCAAATTGCAAATATCTATCGAAAGAAGCCCGGTTTGGGAAGTCTAGTTCATTGAGCCTAATTCTTGCAGGACCCGACTCAACCTCTTTTGTTTTCTTTGTGTCGTTGACCCGGTTTTATGGATTCCCTTCTTCCTAGCTCTGTATTCGATCCGAATACTCCGAGGAAAGAGAGGATTCTGGGGAAAAGAGGGTTAGGCTTTGAGTGTTAAGGATGGAATCGAATGGATTTAGGAGAAGGGTTGGATTTTGAGGAAGATCGAAGTGAAAAGGGCGTCAATCTTGCCGTCAATTTGAAGAAATTCGAAGTAAAATGGAGTGGGTGATGAAGATTTGAGTGAACGAAGGTTGGAGGTAAGTGAGATTCGTGGATTTAGAGAGACAAACCGTGGTTTTACAAATAACTAATAAAGAATATGCAGCAAACAAAAGTTAACCTAAAATCATTCAATATTCACCATTTTTATTTTATCCAGGGGCTTAATAAAACTATCCACTATTTAATTATTGGTGTCCGCAAACTCAACCACGAGAATGTTGAATTAGATTTTTGCACAAGCTAGCAGCGAGGCTATAGTCAAACCTAGTGGGAACATTTTTTTTTTATAACATTTATTCCATAATCACACAATTGATGTTTCGCCCACAAAATTTGAGCACAATAACTATCCGCGACACCAAATTTGACTTATGTGGTCTAAATAGCAACTGAAATTCTTTGAGATCCGTGTGCTAAAAATTCTAAAATTTATCGTGAAAGCTCAATTGAGTTCTGAAAATTTCAAAAAACATAATCATTATTTTTTAATTTATTAAATCGGTACAATAAAATGTGAAAACATTATTTTTTACTGTCAAATTGTTTTTTCTGTAAAAAAGAAGGAGGAGGAGGGGATATAAAAATCAAATGAATAAAATAACAAGTGAAAAATAAAAAGAAAAGGTGCTTAAATTGCTCTAATCCATCGCTATGCCTCAGCCCACCAGACCAAGATCATTCAAGTTCGAATGTCTATTCAATTTCACGAGGAATTCGTCCGGTGAGCTTCTGAAAAAATCTGCTGCGGTTCAGATCATCTTTCTTGGCTCTTCTATTCCAGCGACCGATCGCTCCCGAAATCCAGTCGAAGCTAGACACCCCGCGCTCCAGGTGTATCACCATCACTACCAGTCTACCAGTCCTTTTCGCCGGAGAGGAAGAAGTCGAGCGAAAAAGAGATTTCTGCTCCCTCTTGGACCTTTCTTCACTGAAGCATCGAGACTCCAAGAACGAGAATACTCCTCTTGATACTCTCGATTGAACCTACGACGTTGACTCCAGTCCAATCTTCGGCCGCCGCAAACATTCGAATCTCCATCGACCGAGGCGCTTCCACCTCTGTTTGCTTCGAGCTCAGCCAGGTCGGAGAGATGAAACGGAGTATTGACAGAAAGATGCCGAAGTCGCAGCCCATCGAAGCTGCTTCCGAGCTTCACTGATCGCATCTCCCTGTTCTGCTCTGTTTGTTGTTCGGAGATCTCGAAGTGCCTTGCACTCACATAGCCCTCCTTTGTCAGGTCCGATCATCTCCGACGACACACCCTGGACTCCTTGTAAGTTGAGCAGCTGATCGCGACTGCAATCGCACATCATCAGGGCAAAACTGTTACTGTTTGTGTGAAAATCGGCCACAATTGAGGTTCTATTAAGGATTTAAGCTCGCTCCGATGTTGTTGTAATGATCTAAAAGTGAGTCGTCGATTCATATTCGTATACAATCTCCTTGATCGAAATGCGTATCACCTGTTTGATGAAATGCTCGAACCAGATTTCTTTCTATCAAATCATTGAGCCAAAAGTCGTAACACATCAACTCAACCCACTCTTGACTTATTGAAACCTCACTGCGACTGATTTAGTTGGACTCCGATGCTCACTTGCCGTTGAATTGGTGTTATGATTCTCATGTTGGAAATTGCATCTTGATTTCTCTGGTTCTAGTCGAGTCTTCTGTACGAACGGAGTTCAGTGTTGGAATCGTTGCTTATATGCTCAGATTTTTCTATTATATCTTTGTATAATCCATTTTCGGTATTACTCTGACGTAAAATCGCTATGTATGGGTGTGGCTGGCGAACGATGGCAACCTCAATCTTTGTACCAATGATCGAGGGAGAGCTTGTCTCTCGAAATAGAAGCTTGGAGAAGCTTGGTGACTGTTCTTGACAAGGCCACAATCATAACTATGGACTCTTCATCCTTCTCTCTGCATTTCGTTGTCTTCATTGCATGTGCTTCCTCTTTGCTGTCCGTCATTCACATCTTTGGTTTGGTTATTGCTCTGTTTTGGGGCCCTGCGAGAACGGAGTAAAGGGTGTACGGCAGCAACTGGTGAAACTCCTGCTCTTTCCGCATCCACATTGCTCTCAGCTTGAAAGGTTCGAGTACGGGTATATTCATGTAAATTTGATAAGGAAAGATCAATTCAGTACAAGTGAATCCTCGCTTGCCTATAATCTCTGTTTTTCGTTTTCCCCTGCTATCCTGATTATGGTGCGATCGTATTTGGAAAGCTTGAGGTCTTGAATATTTTAATTACACCCCAAAAAAAAAAAAATTGTAGTAGCTGGAGTTCTTTGGGGAATTATTGATTGCTTTAGGGGAATTGGGCAAGCAAAATTATAATTTGTATTGCAGAGCTGGGTATTAAGCCAATCTTAACCTATTATCTTGCAATTACTTGGCCAAGGTTTCAAATAGGATCCGGTCCTTTATAATCCTTTCTAACCTGCACAAACTTACACATCCAAATAATTTGCGACGATTACAAAAATACAAAAGTGGGTTTTAGAATCAGGGTGCCAACAATCTCCCTTTTTTATGATAAGAAAATCACTTTTAAAGCCTCAAATTAACACTACCCTCATCATACTACAGGGAAAATAAATCAAGTGAATACATCGCATATAATATGAAGATTTTACCATTTTCCCCTTTTGTCGTAACATCAAAAAGGGCTTAAGGTGGAATGTATCACCAAACACTTAGTAACCATTTGTATATCAAAGACATTCATAAAACGTCAATTCAACACAAGGTCTACAACCATTAAGTGCAACAAAAACATAGAGGAAGTTCAACATAAACTTAAAGCACGTTCAACATAAAACAACTTCAACATAAATTACAAATCAATCTAAATACAAGTTTAAAACAAGGAGGAAATAGAGAATTTTGGGGAAATTGTGAGGATTCTAAAGAAAGTATTGGAAGAATTGAGGGATTGATGTCCTGTCAAAGTTGGTGAAAAACTTTTAGCATTTCATTTCTAACCATATGGATTTCTTCCCCAAAGTGAACTTAGCTCAGTTAGAAAGTGCCTCAACTGACGACTAATCCCGTCCTCATCCTCATGTTTGTCAACTTCAATGGCTCTTAGAACACGTCAATGGTGTCAGTATCCTTTGAATTAGGGTTGGCCATCCCATACATTTTCTCTCATCAAACTCCTTGTCACCTCTAGATGTCCAGACTCTCCAATGTATTGACCATCAAGTAAAGCCTTAGGAAACTCCCATCGAGATCGCCATCAAAAGACCTGAAGGTATGAGTAAGAGCCATCCCATCTAGTAAGTCCTTTCCTTTCAAAACACTGCATTTAACCATAGTATCAAGTATTAAGTCACTCAAAGATACCTCAAACCCATTCTTAATCTTGAACATTAACATGAGTTGGTCCTCACATGTTAAATCAAAGAAATAGGAGCAAGCTATATATCACATCATATGATGATAAGATTAATGTAGTGTAACAAATTCTAGACTAGTGAAGTTTTGGTTGGTAGGCTCTCGAGTCTTTCCCGGGTTTCTAACTAGCCCATAAAATGTTAGTGGCAACTCATTAGTCTAAATTTAAATGACTAACTAATTCGAAAACTAAGTTATAGTTGGTAACACTTGGGAGGATCCATGTTAGCCATGGGCCCACCTAATAAGAGGAACCGCCCTAGGAAAGGTTGCGATAGTTTGCACTTAAAATACTATATGTTTTCGTGCTAGTTTAAACGTCTACACGTTACGAGAGAAAGAACTCCATTTAACACAATCAATGTATGACAAGATTTGCAATAAGATGTTATTAATAAATATTGCAACAAAAAAAAAAAATGGGAGCAAATGAACACAAAAGGATGAGATGATGTATCACCAGAGAATGCCGAGGATTTCTACCACATATTGCCATAATATAACTTCTAATGGTCCTTCTCTTGATGCTACGACCGTGCATTGGCTATAACACTAAAATATATTGATGAAATTTATTCTGGCAATAAACATAGCTAATGAAGAGATAGTGATTGTGGAGTGTACATCATCTTCCTTGTTGGCTTAAAAATACGAGAACAAAATTCAACACAAATATCTTAATCCGTTCCGCAAAATGAAGATAATCACCTGACCTGCACGTCCTCACGTCTCTAAAGCAATGATTTAAGCAATTTTTTTTTTTTTAAATCCACAATACTTATGTCATCATTATTATTTAGGATAGTCCAAATAGTGTAGTAGAAATACAATTCAAATGAAGGTGCGACTAGAGACAAACCTCAAAAGGAGATGAGAAGAAGTGAGCCTAGTGCCAATCAAACCGTTGCATTCTTCTGCCACCTCTTGAGGAATTGTATAATCGAATTTCTGAACACTGCTAAAATTTCAAGGAGGAGATTTGCTAATAGGATTATATTTTGTGGGTTTTCGATTGTGATTTTCTTGTGCCTTACGTTGATTTGTACAGCTGACTTTCAAATATTTCTTCTTTTATTTTGGATTTAAGGGGAGGGATCAAACCAGGCACCTAATGATTTAGTGAAATTCATTTGTCGTGGAACCAAAATAGCTAACAGGCTTCGCATAAGTCTATATGGTCAAGTAGAATAGACATGCTACCGATTACAACAATTCCTAGCCACTTCGCATGAGTCTATATGGTCAAGTAGAATAGGCATGCTACCGATTACAACAATTCCTAGCCACGAACCATCCATTAACTATATATATATATATATATATATATATATATATATACAAACACAGTGTAATTAATTAATAAACTTATTCTCTTGTGCAGGCTAGTGTGAGCAAATGTAAATGGTGATGAAGAAACTATTTCTTAGGCCCTTACAATTATGTTTTGTCTAGCACGAGTCGAAGCTTACGAAAGGAAAATGTAAGTGTCTTTCCACACATTTGTAAGCGAGAAGAGGGAAATCTTATGGTGCGCTCACGTAAATATTGCTTACTAATCAAAACCATTCCTTATTAGACGGGAAACGGAGATCGCGGCCACCCGGCTCACGCGAGCTCCGGCCACTGGCCGTCCCTCTTTAGGCCATCATGCGTATTCTGGTTCGTCGACGAGAGCGCCGTCGCAGGTTCCGACCCCGTTAGGGCTAGGGATCTCTCGCTTCGGTAGCGCACTTAAGCCGTTCGACAAAATGCCACAATGAGATGTGGATTTTATTTCCCTGTTTTGGGCGGAGCTGAGTCGTCCTTGCTTGTCATGCTCCCCGGTGGCCTTCCTGCGATGCCGGATTCCCTGAGTGTTGGCCGTTCATTTGTTCCGTTGCCTCCGTCGCTGTTATTGTGTGTACGGCCGAGGATACCGGCGGCGAGAGCGCCGGTTGAGGAGGGGTAACTCGGGCGAAGACCAAGCCCGTGGCTTGGCCACCCAAGGCGACGACCAAGTGGGCAGCAGCACGGCCAAGGCGAGCGGCGCCGCTGTCTCAGCCGGCCAAACCGCGGAGAGCAGAGGGTGCCGCGAGGAGCGCGGAGAACGCCGGGGGCTGTCAGGTCGGATCCGGGTCAGGAACAGGATTCGATCGGATCTTTAGGATTTGTTCTTTGGGCTGAGATGAATTACGGATGTTGGGCTTATTTTGTTTTCTTGGGCTAGATTTAGTTTATTTGCCTTTTAGGGGCTGGGGGATCCATTTCTTTTCAGCTGGACTGGGCCCGCAAATCAGGCCGGCTGGGGGTCTCGCTACCCAGGTCGCGGGCCCGAGCTGCCTTCGACCTACCTTAATGTAATATTTTATTATCTATATATCAAAATATATTTTAAAAAATTAAAAAAAAAATCAAAAGATTTTGAGGTGAGGAAAGGCATTAAAAATAACTGTTGAGTAATTTTCTCCAAAAAAAGGTATGAAAACAAAAATCAAATCTAAAGGTTTAAATAAAAGAGTTAATACCTTAAAAAACCCCAAAACTGGTACACATGTGACAAATCTACCAAAAACTATTTTTTTTACCATAAAAAATCCCAAACTGGTATACCTTTGACAAATTTACCCTAAACTGGTACACTTGTGACAAATTTACCCTCTGTTAGTTTTAGTTAAATTTTCTTGTTAAATTATAAAGTTCAATGACATGTGACAATTGACCGGTATACCAATTTGAAATTTTATACTTTGTTTGTCACAGTTTACAATTTTTGTGATTTTTTTGTGGTATTAATCTAATTTAGCATATGGTATATTATTAATCATAAATTTACTAGTTTGAGGTTTTGTGTGGTCGAATAAATTAATTTGGGGTAAATTTGTCATAAATATACCGGTTTAGGGTTTTTTTTTTTTTTGTATAGTTAGTCGGGGTAAATTTGTCACAGGTGTACTAGTTTGGGGTTTTTCATGGTAAAAAAAATAGTTTGGGGTAAATTTGTCACAAGTGTACCAGTTTGGGGTTTTTCAAGGTATTAACCCTAAATAAAATTAGGTACCGAAAGGGCATTAATTAATTAATTGGTGTAATCAAGTCATTAATCCTAATTTCTCTGTTGTACATGAGTAAAATGTTTTTTCCAATATTTTATTTGGATTTCTAATTGACCTACCATAAATTAATTAGCGGCGACTCATAAATGAAATGACTTGCAAGTTAAAAAATCGAACTATAAATCACAAATTTGCAAGCTTAGGAGAGTTTAGACTAAGCTTGGACTTAGCCACCCATTAACCTTTGTGCCTACAAGAGTGTTCAAAGAGGTCGCAACATCCGCATATCTCCTTTTATTTACCTCATATGCACTCAGCAAAGGAACACTTCAATATGTATTTAGTAATGCCAAAAAAAGAGCAAAGTTTTCAATGGGCCAAAGATCAGTTTGTATTGTTGACTTTTGAGCACTAGTTAGGGAAGTGCTCACACGAAGCGCTACGATTTAAGGGCCAAATTAACTAATGAGAAATTCACATGAGTCCACATGATCAAATAAGATATGGTTGTTATCAATTACATTATGGAGAAAGTTCCTAGATACGAGCAATCCATTAGTTAGATATTATAAAAAAAAATAGAGTAAATTTTATTGTGCATATAAGTGTGAGTCAGTGTCTGGTCCATAATGAAAGGAAAATAATGCAAATCACTGTGGCCAAAAGTAATGGCCGACAAAAATAAAAGCACCCTTTGAACAACACTATCAAATTTTCTAGAATCGTTTTTGAGGGATCAGTATCACCAAGCTTAGCCAACCACAGAATTAGCTTTACAAAGAAACGGTGTAGGGCATCACAGACTTTTACATGCTTGATGATGCAATCACATTGGCGTCTGCTAAATGCTTTCTCAGTAAATTGAAAGGAATAAAGGGGAGGAAAATGCGACAATTACTTTTGCTTCAAGATTCTGTTACCTTGTCTTTTTCTTTTCTTTTCTCTTTGATATAAAAAAAAATATTTTGCGTTTAAAGCCATTAAGTTTTTTCTGTTTTACTTTTTCAATGATAAAACGAGGCCACATCAGCTTATCATATAAGCGTTGTTTGCCACGTAATCAATGAAGAGTTCATTTTATTGGTTAAAGTGAAATTATTTTTATTCCTTTCATATGGATACATGATTTTTTTATTGATTTGGCCTGAACTTCAAATGATATCTATCTACATCTTATGTGCTATTGGCATTTGAATCACGTTCAGCCACCCTCTTTATTAAAATATATACACAAAAATGAAAATTAGGAAGAATAAACAAAAAATGGGTATAATAACTGCAACATAAACTCATTTCAGTGGCACGAATATTGGTCTCTCTAAGCTTTTATATGTCTGTTAAATGGTAATTGTATGACATCATGTTTAACTATCTTCTTGTCGGTACCCTAATATGCGATTAAAAATATTTGGTAAACTTGGAAAATTAGCAAGTCTCTTTGCACTTTTATTAAGACAATTCAGCCTATGACAATTGATAGGGAAAAAAAAAGATTTCTACTCATTGGAGAACATCTACATGTGAATTCACACATAAAATTTTCAAAATTATCATCACTTATAGTGCTTATTTTTCTTTCTTCATTCTTTATTCAAACAGTGATTTTCAATGGTTAGACTAGTTGAACTGATGGAATTGTTTACTGACCCTCGCTCCTATTGAACCTCTAATATCGTTTTCAAAGCATAACCTCTAAATGGTGGACTAAAAATCATCAGTTTTTTTTTTTTTTTATTTATTGAAAGATGGGCATGTGGAAATCTTTAATTAAGGGCCGTCAACTTTGGTTTATACATCTATCTATAGAATTTCTTTAATGGACAACCTTATTCTTACTTTAATAAAATTCCATCTACTTTATTCGAAGAAAGTGCAAGTGAATTTGGAGAATATATCCATGTGAAAATGGATATGGTTGCTTTGAACCTGATTCGTCCTTTTCCTAGAATTCATTCTTCGTCCTTTTAAACATGGAGAGAGAGAGAGAGAGAGAGAGAGAGAGTCCCATCAACACATGCTCACCAAACTTCCTTGATTCAATAACATATTTTATCAAATAAAATTTATCGTATTTTATGTAAAGGGCTATATTTTTCTCCATCCTTAATTAAAAGCAACTTTCTCGAACCATAATTTTGATTGGTGGATTACAAATTATAGACATCACCCACATACAAAGATAAGTGTGGATGATATACATGTTGTTTAAAAAAACTCAGTGACCGTTACAAACCTGTTGAAATAAAAAAAATTAAAATTAAAATGCATATCTTCTTCTTGAACAAGAGATTTAGTAAGCACCACTGAGCTCAAGGAAGTGTCATTTGGATCATAGCAAATCATCCATAGTATCAAGTTTTCTCGATAAGTAGCACCTATACTACATTTATGGTGTCAATCACAAAACAAGGGATGCCCATGGTCGCAGATGCATCTCCTAACTTTTTACCAAGAAATCAATTTTCTTATCACAAGCACAAAATCAGGGACAAAAAAAAATGATATTTATCCAAATTGGATTTGTAAATTTATCTTCCAAAGTTGATGGACATTTGAGAGAAAATCAAAAAGGGACAATCTATTTTGACAAAAGGCAGATAAAAATTTGATCAGAATCTATTAAATCCTTCAAACCCTATGTACCAAAAACTCAAATTGCTACCAATCGCTCCAAGGTTCCATACCTCGCCTCACAAAGTGCACGAAGTGGAGGTTCAACAGAGTGCGAACTTATGCGAAGCTAACTGCGGAGAAAAATAAAAGACGAATTCTAGCAGGGGAAACTCCTCATGAGCTCCTCCTTCTAACTTCCCCAAACTTCCCTGCACATGTGCTTATCTGTTGTTTCCACTTTCTCGGCTGTTTCATTCTCTTCTGATAAGTATGAGATTAGCGGCTGGCCACATTTTGTGATGATAATCAAGCTTCTGAATGACTTTTTGGGTGGGTTTTGGTGTTATATCTTAGAAATCCTTACAATAAATATTCGACAAGACTTTGCTAAGCGGGTCCAATTTGCCGTTTACCCACAGTGGAGGAGGCCCCTCCAGCACCGATAAAAACACCAGAATAAGCGGGCAATCGCACCCCAGAATAAAATTGAATCCCGGCCACGAAGCAAGGTATGGTTTTAATTAGCGCATGTTTTCCCAATTAAAGAATACTAAAAGAAATGATAACAACCAATAAAAAGTCAACAAAAAAGTTCGCCTATGAATTTTAAATATTTGTAAAACAAAAAAATGTATCTTTAAAACCGCCGCTTGCGGTGGCCTAGTTGGATAAGGCTCTCATGATCCTTTGCAAGGAGGAGAGGAGTTCGAATCCCGCTGGCCGCATGGGATCTTAAGTGCGACGTCAGAGTGGTGGGTCCTCCGCTAGCGTCGCCTCAGGATTTGCCCGTCGGCTATGTGCTTACGGGGTTCCCTGGGTCATAAAAAAAATATATGTATCTTTAATTATTTCTTCACCCAGAAAAATGAGATGCCTACGTATTACATTAGCATCTAATATACCTAGCCACATTTAGTGATGACGTGGCACCGAGGCAGCCGCAATTACATTTCTATTTGCAATTTTAACAGAAGAACTGACTTGAGTAAAAAAGCGTCCTAGGAAACACATTAATAAAAATAAAAAAAAAGCATATAGACAACACTGAACTCATCGAAAAATTGCATCACTGATCTTTTCGTTATCTCTAAATTTTTGGCACAAATTTTATGAAGAGGGATTTTAAAGAAGTTCTGTTCAGTGTTCCGTTTATCTTTGGCAGAAAATCACTTGCAATCATGGATGTGCGCAAGTTGGACAAAACTAGAGTAATGAATTCTGTTTTCATCATTTCTAAATGTCCTTGACTTTGATTTTGTGCGGCCTCGATTCAGAGGAAGGGATTGCTTTGCTGGTGTTGGGAGGTTTAAAGAAGCAGATTGACTAATCAAAGAAACGGAATACATCACGAGATCTGGTTTAAGTGCAAGAGGGCTTGGGCTGGACGAGAAGAAACGAGAAATAACGGAAAATTTTAATATTTCTTCCCCAAGAAAGATGAAATACATCAATATTGTATTAGCATTTAATGTACCTTAGCTACGTTTGGTGATGAAAACTAAGTCTTCTATGTTATTAAATTTTCATCGCTGCTGTAGCTTCAGCCATTCTTCTATCTCTCACACACTAAGTGCTTGTGATTTTTTTTTTTTCGGGTCTAATTTCTAATAATTTTATCTCAGTCAATAGAAAAATTTCCATCTTTTCTCTAATTTATCTGATCAACATTGAGACGTTATTGAAGGCAAACATGTCAACATCTTGGTTTGCAATATATATAGGGACCACGTTGGTAAAAAAAAAGTACATGGGCTCACATCAAACAAATTAAAAAAACACAGATACTAGAGATTTCATTTTCTCTAAACATTACGCATAAACTTTATTAATAGATTATGGATGCTTTAATCTTCTTCCACCATAGTGGGGCTGTGGGGTAATAACATTTTTAAGAAAGTCATCTACAAGTCTCAAATTCTATTCCCCTCTCCACATGTATCATCTTTTCTAACGTTACGTAAGTCTAAAAGAGCAGCATGTCGAAAGTTAATTTCCACTATCGACACCTTGACACTAACGCAAGTATCGATTCTTTCCACTATTGTGGAGGGAAGCCAATACATCGCCCATCTTCACTTTGATTTGCATGGCCATCCGATCCTATTCCAATAACAACTACCAAAATATCTCTGGAGTCTACCATAGGGGTGGTATTCTTGCCAATTTAGAGGAAATGATTGTTTTGGTGGTTTTGGACACGGTAGAGGGAAGGATTTTTTTGGCTGTTTGGAAGGATTGTTTTGGTGGTTTTGGATATAGTGGAGGGCTAAAGAAGTGAATTGCCTCTTTAAAGATTGCGTGGATTCCAAGCACACGTGGATCATTCTTTGGGGCAAGAGAAAAGGCAAAAGCTTGTTAAAGTCCCAAGGGCTTGTGCTTTAAGAGGAGAAACACATCGGTAAGAACACCATCCCCAATCACCAAAAATCACCAAGAGGCTCCTTTTATGTTCTGAGATACTTGGTTTGATAGCTCGAAGCTGTGCGTGAAGATAATCCTTCGATTGCACCATCTTTCGGTACTCGAACACAACTTGATCTATTTCAAGGTAACTTACTCTCAAACACAAAATATTTAATTATTACTCATTGTGGATCATCTAACATCATTTAAAGTATAAAAATGTAAGGTGTGAAATTCGCATGTGACTTTTTCAGAATTTTCATTACACATATTGCTCATTTCTTTTGCTATAATCTTTTTATTCAAACTGGTTGATATAAATTCTTGGATTGGTTGAACCTGGTGAAATAGCATATCGGCCCTCACTCCACGGTTCTATGCCTCTCACACAAAGTGCACAAAGTGAGGATCCGACCGGGTCCAAATTTATGTGAAACTGAATATTGAGAAAAATAAACGGTTATAAGAAAAATATAATCGTATGGCAAAAACATATTGTGCGATAGGTAAATTGATGTAGTTAAGAATAGAGATAAACATAGATTATAGATTTGTTTGATTGTCAAAAGAGAAAGCTTTACAATCCTAAAACACTGGTATTTATAAACCTAATATTAGTAATAAGCGTCCCCTATATGGACAACAATCGCCCACACAACTCCATTCTTCATTCCTCCTCTTTCGTAACTTCCAGCTTCAAGGGCGAATGCAACTCATCGCGGGCTCCTCTCAGTTACTCCTATTATCGTGGCCAAGTTCTCCGAACTTCTTACAATTCGGCCTAGCTTGGGCGAATTGCATATTCAGCTTAGCTAGAACGAGGGACCACCATTCTATTAAAATTTCTTCTTTTCAAGAAACACTTTTCAATGGGTGTAACTAACTACGACTTAAGTATTTCTTTAACCATTTTTTTTGGCGATTTTTCAACGACAAACCTAGTCAACGATGGTGTTTTTTCAACTGCTAAACAGTTAGCACGGTTTATTTCTTTTTCGAAACTTAGATAATAATTTACCTCATCATAAAAAATATGTTGCTCTTATGAGTCAAGCGAGACTTGTCCTCGAGCATTAGGCCGAGCCATCAACAACGATGTCAGATTACTCATTTTGAATAAATATTCATCATGTTCCTCCATTTTTTCTAAGGTTAAATTGACATTATTCACTTAATTTCAGGTCATGAAAGCATTTTGACTAAAAAAATCCAGTATGGCAAATCAATATATAGACCATTTTCATCAATGCAAAAGTTTCAAGCCAATTTTTCGTACACATGATTTTCCAATGGGAAAGATTTTCATAATTCTCTCAAAACATTAAGGTGCTTGACCGAGTTAACCACCGAAAAGATTTTCACACAAACAATATATGAAATGCTAGGCATGAATAAATTTCAGGAAGTTAGGGAAGACTGATGGTTAACCGATTTACAATGGTTTGACCCAAATCAGCACCTACTTCGCTTCTCAAGGCCATTCGGTATTTATGGCCATCCCACTATTTTTGGAGTCTTATATAAAGGTTGGTTTATAATGGAGCCAACGCTCCTCTGCAAGCAAGGTGAAGTAATTTACTAGGGGTGGCAAATGGGTGGGTCGGGTTGAAAATGGGTCAACCCATGTTCGACCCATTTAATCCGTTTTGACCAATATTTTTATAGTGTAAATCTAGTGACCAATACTCGACTCGACCAGTATCCGACCTGACCCGTATTGCTAAATTCTAGGAAAACCCACTTTTACTATATGCTAATTGGATTAAGACTTCAAATTAAATTAAAAATAGCAAATAAAAAAATTTAAAAAAAACCTATAAATTGAATGGAAAATTTTTACAATTCTTTCTATAATATTTTTTAAAAAATCGAATTTTAATTTTTTTAAATATTATTTTTAAATATAATTTTTAATTATTTTTAAAAAAAATATCATTTTTAATTATTAAAATATAATTTTAAATTTGTAAATGACATTTACAAACAATTTCCCTCACAAGAAGTTGACTTGCATGGTGAATACAAGAGAGATTTTGCAAGTATTTTCATGTACACACATGCCCAAGACAATGGCTGCCTTATTTTAAGGAATACAAACTCTCACGTCTAATTTACATTGGTGGTAAAAATCAGCTGAGATTGGGCGAACGAAATTCAAATTTAAATTGTCGAGCCGTGTATTGGGCCAACTCTGGCCAGCTATCCCGCCATTACTTAGCTAGGTACCTAGATATGCTTTTAGACAAGTCCACTATTCTTTAACCCTTTTCCAACTTGCACAAACTTGCAGAAAACATTTCCATTGTGACGATTATAAACATACAAAAAAGAGTTTTGGAATCATCAAAAATGATTTAGGATCAATAGTGGCAACTTATAAATAAAAGGTGCAGCTTAAAATTATGTTGGACTGCCAAAAATTTAAATATGATAAATGTAACATTTTGACAGTTTAATCTATTGCATGAATAGGAGAAACAATAATCTATTATGTTAAAATAACATATCAGGTAACGATTAGGGTTTTTGTGATAGGCTATTTGCACTTCATCTTCACTAATGAGTAATGGTACAAAGAAAAAATTATAGAATTGCGAGGTTATGACTATCTACAAAAATTTAGGTATTTTAAGTTAGTTTTAAGAACCTTTAGCTTCGGCTAAATTATATGAATAAAAAAGGTATTTGTCCATTTTTCTTAACACGATTGATAGTAAAATCTCGAATTAGTCCATTAATTCGATGCATTTACTTAAATGTAGAATATAATTATGAGGAGCATATGTTGATAACCCTCTTATTTAGGATGTCATTAGGTCGTTTGGTCGGCGAGGGTGTATAGCCCTCACCTTGGCACTAGCGACCTGTTGGCCTTCGCCGCTACCCCACCAACAATGGGGCAGCGGCCACAAGTGGGAGGGAGCAATGTATTTTCCTTTTGTTAAGTTTTTTTTTTTTTTTAAAGAAAGACATAGGAAAAAATTTAAAATTTTAAAGACGAAATTGCCCTTCATAGACAATGAGTTCAAGCCATTCTTTGAGATTGATATGGGCACTCAAAACCTTATTTAAAATAAGATTTACTTCGTATCATTATTAGAGAAAATTAGAGCACTTTGAGCCATTATTTGAAATAATACCTGTTTCAAATCCTTATTTGAGAAAATGATGGCACTTCAGGTTTTTATTCAAAAATTTTCTAATGACTTGTTTATACTAGTTAATCAACTAATGTCATTTCAATATCTAATCTTATTTAAACATCAATGTTTTATTTTTATATTTTTTGGATTTTTCATGCACTTTCAAGAGAGAAAATACTCAAAAGCCATTTTTAAGCCTTTTCCTAATTTTTTTAGAAAAATAAAATAAAATTCTTCTGATTTTTTAATAAAATATTTTTTAAATATTATAATAATATTATAATATACAAAAAAGGACCCGGGTTGGAACCCTCCGTGGGGAGAAAATATTCAGTGGTTCGTGCGCGCCAGGTCATCCGCTGACGTGGCGCGCATGTTCCATTCAGATATCGACAGGTGTCCTGTGGGACCCGCCAGAAGATGGGAGGGCTGGCTCGGCTCGGCTCAGGTCGCTGGCAGAAGAAAAGACGTCACGCTCCCGCCCAAAACATTTCTCCCTCTTCAATTGAACTTTCTGCAATTTTTTTTTCTCTCTCTTACTTTCTCTCTCGAGACCTGCGTTTCCTTCTCCACGCATCCCACCTCCTCCGCTTCCACCTTCGGCTCCGACTCCGCCTCCGACTGTTCCCGTGGAGATCGAGCACAAGGTTTGTGCTCGCGTTGGTCTCCGCCTCCCGCCGGCCTCCGCCGCAAAGCCATCGGCCTCCGGCAGGAGGGAGACGGCCTCGGTCTCGCTCCCGAGCGGCACCAGGCTCCCCGCTGCTGACTGGGCGTTGTTCCTGACGCTGGGCCGCTCGGTCGCGAGGGAGATCTCGGCGGACCTGGGCTGGTCGACGGCGCGGAGAAGAAGGAGAGGCGCGGGTTGGAGAAGGATTCCCGCTTGCTGTGGAGGAGGTATGTGAACCGGCTGTACCAGCACCGGGAGCTAGGGATTTTCCTGGACGTGAGCCGGATCGGCTTTACGAGCAAGTTCATGGAGGAGATGGAGCCCCAGTTCCAAGCCGCGTTCAAGGCGATGGAGGAGCTGGAGATGGGTGCGATGGCGAACCGGACGAGGGCCGCATGGTCGGGCACCACTGGTTGTGGAAGTCGAAGCTCTCGCCGACCCGATCCTGAAGGCGCAAATTGAGAGCACGCTCGACCCCGTCTGCAATTTCGCTGCCGACGTGGTCAGCGGTAAGGTCAGTTCTGGAATTCCGTTCGTTGTTACTCTCCCTGTGGTAAGAGAGGCTGTAGTTCCTTGCGTTTTTTTTTTCTTTTATCGGTTTGCTATCGTAGTTGCCTAGGTCAGATTTCTGGTAAATGTGAACATTGTCTTAGTCGCTCCTGAAAGCGTGAGCTGAGGATAAATTGAAGTGGTTTCTGGTGGAATAGATGGAGAGCTCATGTACGAATTAGTCACTTGAAATGACCGTGTATGGAAATCTCCTACTCTGAGGCGTAGTAGTTTCAAAATGACAACTCAGAAGATTCTGATTAATGTCAGCATGAAATTCAGTTTTTGATCATCGGTTTTCTTTTAGGGTGCTTAGCTGAGCATTGGACACAGACGCAATGATTGACTCGATTATGTTTGATGCTTAATTTGCAAGTTAAGCCCCCTCCTACTTCTCCCGTGGATCGCTTCAAGTACTTTCAGTTGGAATTGGGGGTTCAACTCTTGGGCCACAGTTTGTTGTAGAGGCATTGGTTCCCAATAATCCTCCATTGAAGGTGTCTTCAGACATTGTAGATGAGTTGGTGGTGGCTTGTTTGTCTTCGTCCTTTCTTGCCGTTTCTACTAGTTAAAATTATTTCTCAAGTCTTGGCAACTCTTCCCTCAAGTGAGCAGTTCTCTTAACGCTATACTTCCTACTTGGATTAGTCAGGATGTCATTCCACTTCGGGCTCTTCGTTGCAAGTTCATTGCTATAGATATGAGAATGATCCAACTCCCTTCCCTGTATTCTTCCCGCTCACATTTCTCCTCCATTATTTGGAGTAAGTGTATATGCTGCTTGATTCACTTATGCGCAATGAAAAAAAGATCTACTTTGGTTGATTAACTGTACTTAGGTCTTTTGTCTTCGTCCTTTGATTCGGTATTCAAAAAGCATTAGTAAATTTTAGATTTTGCGCATCAGATTTAAGTAAAGTTACAAGCTATGGATGAATGTTCAGTTATGAGTCTCGGCACAATGGGTGAATACCCTGTGTTAGTGATTTTTTGACTTTTGACGGTCTGGATGATATCTCAATTTTACTTTTGGCAGATTAAATTCATTGACAACACAGATCCGGTTGGAATTGACCATCAAACTGCGCACCTTGGTCCTAAGCTTTCTTCTACCCCAGTTATTGTGATATCAAAGGTGCCTGCATGTATTTTGCTTTGTGATCTCTCCTTTATGCAGATTAGAAGAATATATCATTGTTATTTCCTGTCCTACAGAGTGGTGGCAACCCTGAAACCAGAAATGGCTTATTGGAAGTACATAAGGCCTTTCGTGAAACGGGATTGGAATTTGCAAAACAGGCTTTGGTCCCAGGTTTTTTCCCCCTACCTATAGAAGTTTCACCGACAAGTCATTGAGTTTCACGTTCTCTTTAAAGATACTAACTAGAGCAGAGTTGAACAAGAACAAAACTTTGGTGAAAAGATGATTAGTGAGGGAACCCAATCCAAAAAATAGTGTGTGCTTTGGGGGGGTTGGGGGGAGAGAGAGATCATGGACATAGTGTAAATGCCATAATAAAAGCCATTAGACATATTATAACAGTCACTAAATACTAGATTTGGCTTGCATACCATTCAAAGCAAATTTTAGTAAACTCAAGTTCCATTTGAAAAGCTAATGCAGCGAGTTGAACATCACGAGCTTGGATAATGTGGTTCAAACAAATCCAGCTGTTTGGTTTCTTCTTATATGCCTTTGCTACTGACCTAAGATTCATTGCAGTTTGTTCTCTTTTTTAAAAATTCTTCTGTGGTGCTGCACTGGCTTTACTTCATCAGAGTTGCGATGCATGAGATCTTTCCTAGGGATTTCTTCTTAATGAGCTCATTTCAGCTTTTTGTTTGTAGATCCAAGCTTTTTTGAGCAGTTTGGTTGGGGCAATTATGCTTGTTTTGTCCATACAGTATGTTAATTCATTATTAGGCTGCGTGAGTTTTTCTTGGCCTCCAAGTCTTCATTCATTGTCTTTAGATGCCATGACAAGGCTCAAGTCATATGGGCAAATTCTCATCTTGGTCGGTCGAGGTGCTGTTACTGCAACTTCTGTTGCCCTTGTGGAAGAGTTGCTTTTCAGATCATGGTTAACTGAAGACATTGCTGCTGATCTTGGATACCACCCAGGAATTATTTTGTCAGGGCTTGCATTCTCCCTGTTTCGGAGGTACATTGCTTTAATTAAGTCATGTTCCTTACAACTTTTTTACTCCTTTTTGTCCTTGGATTTTCTCCTTCAGTTTTCTGTTCTTCATTTGTTGCGGGAAAATGTCTTCTGGGGCCAGGAAAAGCATGTTACTCAAAATATGACAAGTAAATCAGCACTCCTGGAAATCAGCTTGTAACTTGGTGACCACCCTTTTCTATTTTAAAGTAATCATGCAACACTGCTAACCTGTTCTTACTGAAATCTTGGTTCTCGATTGAACATGCTTGCAAATTTTTTGTTTTTTTATCGAGAGAAGTTTACACAATAAACATTCTGACGATGAAGGCAAACTTATGACTTGCCAAACTTGCCTTCTTGAAAGGCTTAGATCTGTTTGTGTCATGTCACATTCTTTAGCAGCTACAATGAGGACAACGTTCCTTCTTCTTAGCTTGATCTTTCATCCTTTCTCTTTTAGGTTAAAGCGTCTGCTTCAAACCTTGTTCATGTTTCCGTCATGCACTTGATCAATTTGCTTCTGACCTGATCTTCCCTTTGAGTCAACATCAAAGATACTTGACTTATCCGCCGCATTTCAGGTCTCCATGGGCAATACCTGGGTTGTGGCTCTTATCACTAAGCTTGGCCGGGCTTCGACAAATCGGTGAAGGTAGCCTCTGTGTTCCAATTGGGCTCCGCGCAGGGATATTAGTCTCAAGTTGCACTCTCCAATCAGGTGGCTTTTTGATCTACAACCCCAACTTCCCCCTTTGGATAACGGGGACTCATCCTTTCCAACCATTTGGTGGGATAGTTGGCCTTACATTCTCTTTGGTGCTGGCAATTATGTTCTATCCAAGAGAAGCCGTCATGAAAAAAGAACTTACAAGACCCATACGGGAGTAGCTACATGACTAGTGGATTGATGCACGATTTGGAGGGTATGGAACTCTCTGCATTCTATTTTTGGGTAGGCGCATCGGTAATGGGAGATGGTTTTAGCCTCCGCCGGTTTTTTTCTTCTTTTACTCATGAAGGTGTAGATAGAAATAGAATACCTCAGAAATAGAAGGCAATTTTGACAGAGCGTGTTGTGTCGATGCGTGTATCAATAACGGAATCAATATTAAATTGTACAGTACGAGCTCTCTCCACCTCTTGTTCTTTTGTATTGATTGTCCTCTCTCCATACGTCAGATGTGTACAGCTGATTGGAACAGTCAATTCCAATAGACAAGTTTTCCTTGTGATTTATTTTAAAAGACTTGTTTTGTCTCAGCAATTTTTTTTTTTGGATAGTCTTGTGCTAAATCCAAGGGACTCGCTACCGTCGCTGATCCGAGTAACACATTTGGATGCACATTCCTAGCTTAAAAGCGAAGGAAAAATGGTTGAACGTGAACTTACAAGTGGAAGACAACAGGTAAATTGAGGGGACACTGGGGAAAAGGAAATTTCATTGAATTGACTTTTTGAAGAACCTAACCCAACATACATTCACGGCAGAAAGAAGCAAAAGAAAGATTGACGAAAGCAGTTGCAAAAACAAAAGCAAAAAGTCAATTCAATGAAATGGCAATTATTCCTCAACTCTCGAGAGAATTTGGAGCTGTCTGCCTCTTGAGATCTGCCCTTTTGTTCACCTCTAACTCACTCAACAGCAAGGGGAACCGACTTGGCCTGTCAAGACAAAGGAGCAGTGTGTGAATATCCGAACAAGGAGTCAAAATATGCGTGCAGATTGTCGCGCTCATGATCTGATGAGAAGCCGAGTCTCTTACCAATTTCCGATACTTGAAGACATAGAACATTTCCAGGTAGCGGTGGCTCTCGAGACGGTCGAGATTCGAGACGTGCTTCCAGAAGCCGAACACCGCCGTCAAGTTGAGCAGCATCTTGGAGTAAATTTGCGATGTATACCTGCCAAAAGCAAAGCACCACATGTTACCCACGTGTTTCTTGAACAAGTTGAAATGTGCTCTTTTTCCCTATCAAAGATTGAACCTAACAAGAATCCCGGTCCTTACTTCTCCTCGATTCTCTGCATCGCCCCCTGTGATATCTTGTCCCAGTGGCTCAGGTCCACTTTGCACTTCTCGAAGAAGTCCGCAAGGATCTCCACTGCCTAATCCCCGTGATAAGGATCAATGTGGAATTCAGACTTGCCGTGCACAATGATCTCAGCAGGACCGCCTTTGCAAGTTGCAAAGGTCGGCAATCCACATGTCATGGCCTCCACCACGGTCAGTCCAAAAGCCTCGTAGAGAGCGGTCTGCACAAATGCTCCCCTCACTCATGTCGCAGTTGTACCGGTAAAGCTCTCCGTTCCTCACCCAGTTCATCTGGGAGGAGATCCACCTGAACTGGCCATTCAAATTGTACGTCTCAATCAGCCCGTACATCTTTTTCATCTCGGCTTGCTCTTCCAAGTCCTTAGATTCCTTCCTCCGGTCACCATCGACCACAACCAAGTTGACCAGCTCTCTCAGGCAGGTGTTCTTTCCGTACCACTCGACCAGCCCAGTTAAGTTCTTGACACAGTCCAGTCTTGCCATGGTGAACAAGATTGGCTTGTTCCGGTCCTTCAATACGCATCTGTTTTGATATTAACCAACACATCCATGTCAGCATTTGTTTGAGCTTGAACATTATCATTCAAAACACAGGATGCTAATGTAGGTCCAAGTCCAGTATGGGAGGGGAAAGAAACTCCAAAAACTCACAGGTGTTCCTTGTTCTCCACATCGCTGAACAGAAGTTCTTTGATCTCAACATGGAAAGATTTCAACCTCCGCTTCTCCTCCGTGTAGGAGAAATAAATGCTCATATCAGCTCCTGGCGACACGATGTTGAATTTGGGATTGAAAACATCAATGCCATGGACAACTCGGTACAGTTCAGGAAATGTAAACGCGGTGCGACTTTCATATTGCCCAACCATGTCCTTGCTGAAAACATATAATTATATGAGCAGTTTAGCACATTGCGGTGGATGGAGGAGCATTTTAGCATGAATCCACATCTGAAAGCAAGATCAGTTACCTTCTGGCAATCTCCTGGAAGGTGCTGGTGATTATAAAGTCGGTGTGGTTCATGGCTATGAGATCTGCTGTAAACTGGCAAGAGAAATGATATTTTTCCTCGAACTTTTTCCAGTAGATGTCAGATTCCGGGTATTTGGTCTTCTCAAGGGCATGAGCTATCATGCACTGCATAATAAATTAGAAGAAACTAATATTTAGCATTTGGTATTTGATTAATCATAGTGCCACTATAGAGAGTAAAACTAGGAAGGGACAAACCTGCGTAACGCTCAACTTATGGGCCAGCAAAGAAGCAACAATGTTACCATCACTGTAATTGCTGATGATCAGATCGGGCTTGCCTTGTAGTTCTCCAGCAATTTCATTGGCAACATCCTGATGAGAGAAGATAAGGTTAGTCTTCATATTACGAAAGATTGGAATGTCAACAAGAAATCCTCGCAAAGTATAATCTTATGAGCTAATATACCTCAGTGTATGTTTCCAAGTAAGGCCACACTTCAAATCGTCAAATCCACTTTCACACCATCCCTTTCTCCGTTCTAAAGGGAACTCAAAGAATGTGGGAGTATTCTGTTCCAAAAACCTTTTCAAGATGCTGGTTGCACGTGGTTCCTACTGCATCAGGAAGAAGACGAGTGACCTGCAGCCAAAAGGGGCAGGACACAAAACAAACATAACGAGTTAGTTGGATTGGCCAGCAAAAAACTATTACAATATCAGTAAAAAAGCAAGAACCTACGATGAGGATCCGAGGAGTAATATCCAGCCCTTGTTGTTTGATACGGTGAAGCATCTCACTCTCCAATGCATGAACTTGGTCCAAGATGTACACAACCTACAAAATGTGAACAACGCATGATGATGGAATTGCATGTAGAAATACTGGCAAGAGATGCTAAATCAATATTTGAGACAATCAATGACCTAGCCACCGGTATCAGGATATCCGAGGACATCATCTTGGGCAAAGTAACCGTGAGGCAACATGATAACAACGTTAAAGACCATGGGGATTCTTCCCAAGAAATTCTCGAGGGTGCATGGATCGGGAGCCTCAAGTAGATCCAGAAGAAGCCGAATCATTTCAAGCACACGCTCGGCGGTGTTGCCCCAGCTCCTCTCTAGCCCAATTTCCTGAAACTTGTGCTTGAACTGAGTAAGGTGTCTCAGGTTTGAGGGCAGAGAGGTACTCCTCTGCCTTCCTCAGGACATGTTGGAGCGAGAAGATATTTTGAATTCTCGTGTTGACCATCATGTTCTGCATCACAGATCAGCATAAATGAGTCTCAAGTAATTGTTTGTGAAAAAAAAAAAGGATTCAGTCCATGCATCTAAAATATGAGCAACTCTAAACTGTCCTTTCAACAGTCATGAAGTTATGTGAATGTTGCAATGTTTCCTTTGAGTTGTCATTACACAATCTTGTTAATACAATTGAGTGATACGCGCGCGGCACATAAGAAGTAGATCCAAGAGAGTGAGATGAGTGTTATCTGCCCATGGGCTTACCTTTCCTTTGTAGCAATGAACTTGAAGGAACTCAAGCAGAGGGTGCAAGCTCTCCTTGTCATGGAAGAGCTTTGCCGAAAGGTGGCGGTTGAGAATCTCCACTCCATTTCCAATGGACTTTGAAAGAGTTGGGCAGGGAAATTGGGCGGTGAATGGCTCAAAGTCCAATTCAAGCACGAAGTTTCCATTCAAACTGCAACAGAGTAAGCGGCATTCATTTGCATATTATAGATCTCATGATGTAATGCCGTGACTGCCAACAATCCACAAATTCGAGTAACCTACAGCCCTTCCGCCAAAAGCAAAGCATGCTAGCATCCATGTGGTGGTAAAAGCCAAAAATGAGAAAAGAAAGACTTACTTTCCATCGACAAGTTCTTCCTTGAAATGAAGGAACTCAGTCACTTGCAACTCCTCAACAACAAGGGCATGGATATTTACCCTAATGTTACTCCCACACACCGGGCCTGGGACGCACAGCAAGGGCAATCCATGGAGGCAAGACTATTGCTTCCTAAAGAACAAACGCATATCGATAGAACAGAGAGATCAAACGTAAAAAGATATTTTTCATACACAATAATGCATACTAGAAGAGCTAATACCTGACTGAGTCTCAGAGTACACAGCCCAGGTATTGCCCATGGAGATCAAACGGAAAAAGATATTTTTCATACACATTTATTAATCGGAATCTTCTGAGTTGTCATTTTGAAACTACTACGCCTCAGAGGAGGAGATTTCCATACACGGTCATTTCAAGTGACTGATTCGTACATGAGCTCTCCATCTATTCCACCAGAAACCAATTCAATTTATCCTCAGCTCACGCTTTCAGGAGCGACTAAGACAATGTTCACATTTACCAGAAATCTGACACAGGCAACTACGATAGCAAACCGATAAAAGAAAAAAAAAAACGCAAGGAACTACAGCCTCTCTTACCACAGGGAGAGTAACAACGAACGGAATTCCAGAACTGACCTTACCGCTGACCACGTCGGCAGCGAAATTGCAGACGGGGTCGAGCGTGCTCTCAATTTGCGCCTTCAGGATCGGGTCGGCGAGAGCTTCGACTTCCACAACCAGTGGTGCCCGACCATGCGGCCCTCGTCCGGTTCGCCATCGCACCCATCTCCAGCTCCTCCATCGCCTTGAACGCGGCTTGGAACTGGGGCTCCATCTCCTCCATGAACTTGCTCGTAAAGCCGATCCGGCTCACGTCCAGGAAAATCCCTAGCTCCCGGTGCTGGTACAGCCGGTTCACATACCTCCTCCACAGCAAGCGGGAATCCTTCTCCAGCCCGCGCCTCTCCTTCTTCTCCGCGCCGTCGACCAGCCTAGGTCCGCCGAGATCTCCCTCGCGACCGAGCGGCCCAGCGTCAGGAACAACGCCCAGTCAGCAGCGGGGAGCCTGGTGCCGCTCGGGAGCGAGACCGAGGCCGTCTCCCTCCTGCCGGAGGCCGATGGCTTTGCGGCGGAGGCCAGCGGGAGGCGGAGACCAACGCGAGCACAAACCTTGTGCTCGATCTCCACGGGAACAGTCGGAGGCAGAGTCGGAGCCGAAGGTGGAAGCGGAGGAGGTGGGATGCGTGGAGAAGGAAACGCAGGTCTCGAGAGAGAAAGTAAGAGAGAGAAAAAAAAATTGCAGAAAGTTCAATTGAAGAGGGAGAAATGTTTTGGGCGGGAGCGTGACGTCTTTTCTTCTGCCAGCGACCCGAGCCGAGCCGAGCCAGCCCTCCCATCTTCTGGCGGGTCCCACAGGACACCTGTCGATATCTGAATGGAACGTGCGCGCCACGTCAGCGGATGACCTGGCGCGCACGAACCACTGAATATTTTCTCCCGGGTCGCCTACCAGGGGCCCATCTGGGACTGAAATGCGGGCCGAGTCTAGCAAACAAAATGAACTAACCCTGGTCCATTAAAGCAGAATAAGCCCAATATTCCTAAATCATCCCAGCCCGAATACCATGCCCTAAAGACCTGACCCGAGTCCGAGACGGTACCCAGGCAGACCCGACTTGCTCTCCTGCCCCTGCCTCTCGCGGCGCTCTGTCGACCTCGCCCCGATGGGGGCGGCCACGGCGAGTGCGACCGCTCGCCTCGGGCTGGCCACACACTCAGTTCGGCAACGTCACGGCCAGCCCAGCCCGAGGGCCATTTCTCGGCCGACCATCGTCGCCAGCCAAGTACCAGCTCGGCCTCCCCTACTTCGGCCGAGATTTGGCTCGGCCAGGCATGGCCGGTGGAAGCCGCTCGACCCAAGGCCTCCCCAAGGCCGTCTCCCCTGTCTCGACCCTCCGCGTGACACCCAGACAGCGAGTAGACAATCGATCGGAGCTCGGGGAACGGACTTTCTCAACACAAACTTTGAGATCTTGCTTAGGCATCTCGTCGAGCGGATGGCGCACGATGTGTTAGGGGGATCAAGATACCTGATGATGTCTGTTGCCCTTCATCATTTTGTTTCCTTCTGATATTACACACTAGTTCTCAACTAATTAATTTCTTAATACCAAGTTGTGTGTCAATAAAGTTGTGATTTTATGTTGTCTTGTTTTTTCGTGTTTGTCTAATGGTCATTTACAATTATTCATCTAGGCAAGTTGGACAGAACCGCTGTGATGATTTCCGTCCTAATCATTTGCCTCTTGTATTATACAATTATCAACTAATCAATTTCTCAATTGCAAGTTTTTTTTTTTTTGATGAACGATGAATTTGCGTATTTGTGTTGTGCGCGTACATGCAACGGAGAGAGTAAGGACAATACAAACTTTGTTCAAGTCGAAAAGCATCGTCCCATTATGATTAAGTTGAATAGAAAAAGCTATATTGAAGAATTAACTATCTAAGGAAAGAAATATTTTATGGACCAAAATTACAAACTTAATAATTTCACAAAATTTAATCCATCAGAAATTATGACAAGCATGGTTAATTGATGAGGAATTGATTTTCAAACATGGAAGGATATAGAGTCAATTTTAAATAAACATAGAAGGTGAAGAGGAGATGAGAGAGAAAAAAAAGTAGGGTGAAATGGTGATTCAGCTTGTTTCCAAACATAGAAGGTTATTTTGATCAAATAAAATATTTGTCCCAAGCCAAAGAGGGGATAAAAATAGCCCCACCCTATTTATTTTATTTAAAATAAAGAAAGCATCAAAATTTTTACTTGGAACAATGTTATACTTTAATTTAGAGTTTCTCACATTTGGATGTGGCCATTTTAAAGAAATTATCTTTTAATCTATGAGCACCGGTTATCAAAACAAGTGGTGGATGGTAGAAACATCAAAACAATTACTAGCTCTCTAACAAGTACCCGGCATCTTTTAATTTGTAACCTATACTTATTGCTTTCTTGTGAAATCATGAAAATGAAAAGAAACGTTTTAAGCTTTGAAATACTGAGAAAAAAATTCAAAATGATTATGCCTGTCAATTTTCAAAAGAAACGACAACTGTTGAACTAGTATGAAAGATAACATGGACAACAGGAACAACAAATGAAAATAAAAATAAAAATTAGGCTTCTAGTGCATATGGTGGAGCAGAAACGTGTTGCCTCGTCCACGTGAGATCAATCGCAAGTTCTCCATCTAAACCGGCAACGTGTTACTTGGGTGCATCGAGCGCGGTGAGCCATCATTGAGCGACCAAGTGTTTTTCTATGTTGCTGACATTCCTCAGTCTCTGTTTATTTACATCGCCCCTGCTTCCGTACACTCCAGTCTCTCTCTCTCTCTCTCTCTCTGGTTTTGTTTCACAATTCTAACCGATTAGTTCTGTTCTCACCTCAGTTTTCTCCGCACCCATTTGTTTAAGCGACCAATAAAAGGAGGCAACAAGAAGAGGAAAAAAAGAAGGGGGAAAAAAGAAATTTGAAAAATTAAAGAAGAGATTATGGCCGAGGCAATTGTTTACCCTGTTGCGTCGAATCTTTTGTCGAAACTCGGCGAGTGCCTCTTTGCTCCCATTGGACGCCAATTTGAGTACGTGTTGTGCTACAAGAGCAATGTCGAAGAACTCAAAAATGGAGTCAAAGAACTAGAGACTGCGAGGCAAAGGGTGCAAAGATCCGTTGATGAAGCCATGTATGACGGAAAACTTATAGACGTGGATGTTGAGAATTGGTTGGAGAGTGTGAAGGACGAGACCGAGAAGGCAGATGACCTGTTAAAACGTAATAAAAGTGCAAAAGATGCTTGCTTCCGTGGGTGGCTTCCCAACCCCATGGTGCGCCATCCTATTGGTAGGAAGGTGAAAAAGATGACTCAAGTCATCCAAGGACTCCATAAGGAAAGCAAAAATAGTATCTTCCAGAAGGTCTATTATGAGAATACTCCCAAAGGAACCGTCACCACTACCACTTTCGCTGCAAGATCTGTTGACAGGAAGGAAGATGTCCCGGAGTCGAGGGCTTCAATCATAGAGGTTGTAATTAAGGCTATAACTGATGACAAGGTCTGTGTGATTGGAGTGTATGGACCGGGTGGGGTTGGCAAGACGAAGCTTATGGAGGACGTAGAAAGGCAAGTTAAGGAAGAGCAGCTATTCGACGTGGTTGCCATGGCAAATGTATCACGCGATTTAGATGTAAAAAGAATCCAAGGAGAACTTGCTAATGCACTGGGTCTAAAGCTAGTGAATGAGGAAACTGTTCGTGGGAGAGCACATTGTTTATGCAAGATGTTACAGAAATATTCTGAGAAAAAGGTTCTCATAATTTTAGATAATTTGTGGACGAAGTTAGAGTTGAAGGAAGTCGGAATCCCTTGCGGATATGATAATAAAGCAAGAGGCTGCAAACTATTGCTAACGTCTAGATATCGAGATGTTTTGTACATTGAGATGAGCTCTGACCGAGAATTTTATCTCAATGTGTTAAAGCATGGAGAAGCACGAATCCTTTTTGAAAGGATAGTGGGGAACACAATTAACAACCCTAAATTTGAGAGCTTGGTGGATGGAGTGGTCAAGAACTGTGGAGGCTTGCCTCTTTTGATTGTCTCGGTGGCAAAAAGGTTGAAGTGTGGAGATATGCCTGAATGGAGGAATGCTTTGACCAATGCAGAAGGGACAACTGTAAAATCAATAGTGGAACAAAATTACAATGACCTACAAGATGAGAGGATCAAATCATTGTTCTTGGTTTGTGCTCTAGACTCTGGGAGACCGGACATAAGTCATACCCTTGTCTACTGCATGGGTTTGGGTTTATATGAAAAATTCAGCCAGACCATCGAAAACGCTAGAAATAGGTTGATTATGGATCTACATCACTTGCTTGACTCTTCTTTGTTGCTAGGTAGTGATGACCTGGAACAGTTGAGCATGCATGACTTATTTATTGACGTGGCTGTCTATATGCACAACAAATTTATTGACATGGAATGGAACACCTTGGTCGGGAGAAAGGATTTTGGGTTTAAAGAGTGGTCGAAGAATGATCTCAGAAAATGCACTGCAATGGCCTTCAATTATGTTGGCATTGATGAACTTCCTAAAAAATTGGACTGCCCAAACATGAGGATTCTTCTGTTATTAGAACACAACCGATTTCTCAAAATGCCCGAGTCATTTTTCGAATCTATGGAGGAGCTCCAAGTCTTGGACTTGACTGGCTTATCTTTTACCTCCCTACCTTCATCGATGGAGTTACTTAAAAACCTCACATCACTATGTCTTGATTCATGCTGTTTGGAGGACGTGACTACTCTTGGAAAGCTAAAAGGATTGCAGTTCCTCAGTTTTTTAAACTCTACAATTGCTCGGCTGCCCAAAGAAATGGGTGAACTAACTGAATTGAGATTTTTGGACTTGCGAAGCTGCACCGAGCTTAGAGTTATTGAACCTGGCATGCTCGAAAGCTTGGTTAATTTAGAAGAATTGTATATGCAATATAGTTTTGATCAGTGGGAAGCCGAGGATGAAACCCCGCGAAGCAATGCTAGCCTGGCTGAGTTCAAGAGCATGAATAAGTTGAGCACTTTATACATCGCCATTCCTCGTTTAGCCAGTCTCTCAAGAGACTTACCATTTGGGAAACTAAATAAGCATAAAATCCTAATTGGGAACATTTGGGATTGGTCAGATGAATACGAAGAATCCAGAACTTTAAAACTCAAGCTAGATTCGGGCAATCTTCTTCGTGAAGTGTGGGTGCGGAGATGTTTGCAAAGAACACAATATCTCAACTTGGCGGGATTGCAAGATAATCACAGCATGCGCAATTTGTGCTTTGGAGGTTTTCAGGAATTGAAGCATCTTCACATACAAAATAGCCCCTCACTTCAGTACGTTGTTCACTCCACGGAGGACATTCAGTGCACTGCATTTACGAGATTGGAATCGTTGTTTCTCGAGAATCTAAACAACTTGGAGAAGATTTGTTGCGGTCGCCTTGCCTTAGAATCCTTCAGCATATTAAAGATTTTGAAAATGAATAGCTGTGGTGGAATCAAATATTTGTTTCCTTCCTCCGTGATAGGAAACTTCTTGCAGCTAGAAGAGATTGAAATAAGTAAATGTCACTTGATAAAGCAAATTGTCGCAAATGCCGAGGCAGACGAAGACGGAGATGAAATAGATGTTGATCCCAAAGTGAAGTCATGCAATTTGCGTAGGTTAACATTACGAAACTTGCCAGAGATGACAAGCTTTTGTAAAACTATGGACCATTCGGTCGTACTCTTCGACAAACAACAGGTAAATTTCATATTTTCTAAAATGGTCATATTATCCACCATCCATGCCATCCTAATTGGAGAATACTTTCTCTACCTAGTCTTGAGATCCATGAGTTACAAATATGAACATTGCCTTCAATTAATTTAGTTCCCACGCGTTGGGCCGACTTAAAAAAGTATTGACTTGTTGAAATATTTACTTTGGAGATATAATGTAAGAACTTTTGTGTAATTTGATAAAGTAATATGTATTTATCAACTATACGAAAAAATTATTTACCAACAGTTGAATCGATTAGTATTTTGTGCTAAAAACTATTGATTTTATTCGACTGTGATTACTTAAACATTTGATTTATAAACACATTGAACTATTGACTTCAGAGTCATCTCAATTTGATATGTGGGTGACTACTGGTGTGACACGTTTTGCATTTTATAGTAAATGAAACTTTATGCATGGGTATTTTAGAGGAGCCTACTAGCACATAGAGAAATTGGAAATATATACAGATTCTTTCAATTAAGACAAAATAATGATTTAATTTATCAAAATGTAATTGCTATGTGATATGTGAATGCATAAAAACATTCATATTGGTTGATTACATCCCATTTTATATGAGTTATGTTATCAACATAGTTAAAGAAGCACCATGTGATGTATCAATTTTTTAAATAGTCTAAAAGTTTATCACTGCTTTATGGTAAAGTATATACACATACATACATTATGGATATAATTGTAACATAAAGAAGGTATATACGACGTATATAATTTGTATGGCCTTCATTTAGTAATTATGAAAAATTGTAAGATTCTATTACATCCACGTGATTAAAGGGGAAAAACCAGAACTAAAAAAAATCCCTGTGAATTGAACTTAGTGATTATGTGGGAAGAGACATCCAGATCAATTGATTACTTTAAATTATTTTGCAATTTTCATCTTAAGTACATCAATGCTAATGCAATTGAGACGATTAAGTTGTTCCCATAATTGTAAAAAGTTTGGGTAGGTGAACGGACCTTAGTGGAAATGTGGTTCTACAATGTTCCATCATATAAAAATTTTCTTTACTCTTTTATGTTAGTTGACGGAACTATTATGTGACGAAGGAATGAAAATTCAAATATAATAAGGCCAATTTGCGTTTGTTACTCTTGGTACTTTATTGAGATGTTAGTAGAACAATTAATTTTTTTTTTCTAATTTATGTGAGCTGTGGACCTTTTTGTAGTGAACAAATTTACCACAAATCTTCATTCTGGCAGCTTTTCCAATATTCCTAGTAAAATTTATGTGTGTGGCACATGTTTAAATTTATTTTTCCTGTAATAAAATGTCGCCTTGAAAGTATTAACTAGAAACACATCTAGCATTCATTTGTGCACTATTGTTTGGAATCATCAAATTTTATATCTATTCTGTTAGTATAAAATAAAAAATTGGAAACCCTTTTCTAATTATTTTTTATAATAATGTTTATCACGTGACCCAAACCACAAAAGCGTTATTCTCGGTTAAAATTATTATCAAATTAATCAATTCTTTTTCTTGGTCACATGACTAAAACTTTCTACATTTTACATAAAGTAAGCAACTTTTTTATGATGAGGAAGCGTATCTTGGGTCCTCATATTTTAAAACTAAATGCTTTGATGAAATTGACCTTGATGACCATATGGCGCTGTTATGATCAATTCATGGATATTACAGCCACCAATGGATCTTATGGAGATGAACCCTTTTTCTAACATTTGGTCGATGTGGCATCTATTTCGCTTTACATCAATACCAGAAAATAATGGATCTTTTAGTGCTATGCATGGGTACAGTAAAATCTTAGGACTACTTTAGTATTTCTCTCATAAATTTATAATAACTTTTTTTTTGGTGAAAAAATTTATAATAACTTTTTACTTTTACTCTCTCGATAAGAGGTTTTTTTTTTTGGAAATAGTTTGGAAAAAAATGCCAAGCTCAACTGACACGTGCTAATCAATTAAAAGTATTTTTTAAATCAATTTATCAACTTAGTTTATAACAATTCCAGAGAAAATCATTAAGATTGTTTTTTGCACTATCGTTTGAGATATTGTATCGGACTACAATCAATGATCAAAAAATCAATTGAGCCTATGCCATGAATTTCTAAAATTTAGGCAGATTGCATAAAATGTGAGGGTAAATTCAATAACCTCAATAATTCATTCTTGTTAATGTATGTATAATAAAGTCCAAATACATAATAGGTAAATGATCAGTAAGTGTAAAGTAGATAATTTTAAAGAAGAATAAGAGAAAATTCAAAATCACTACCCCGCTTCATCTTCCATTATCCTTAGATCTGTCATGAGAAAATATTTCTTCTGTTATTATTTCACATGCAACTCGTATTCATAGTTTCTAGTTAACAGCATTGTTTTGAGTGTGGTGTTATTCACCCTTTGCAGCTAATAAAGCTACAAAATTTGGAGGCTATAATTGTTGAAAAATGTCAATTAATACGAGAAGTATTCGACCTTGAGGAACTGTCAATTATGGGGGATGTTGAGATTCTATGTCGATTGACTAGATTGACCTTGAGCAGCTTACCAAATTTGGAACACATATGGACCAAGGATCCAAGCAGAGCATTGTGCTTTCAAAACTTAAAGGCACTGAAGGTGCAAAATTGTGAGAACTTGGGGTTTCTTTTTTCTTCTTCCATGGCTAAAGCACTCGTGCAGATAAAAGAAATCGAAATAGTGAATTGTGTCTTGATGGAAGAAGTTATGTATGCGCAAGAAGAAGAATTAGTGGAAGCTACAACCACTGACACTTTTGAGTTTCCTTCGTTAACCTCCTTGTCTCTTGTGGAATTGCCAAATCTCAAGACATTCTCTTATGGAAAGTACCGTATTCACTTTCCATCCTTAACAAGACTGACAATTTCCGAATGCATCAAAATGATGACATTTTCTTCATTCGAAGGAAGGCAACAATTGATGACAAATGATACAGGTTTACAACAAGCATTTGGTCATATCAACTCTGGCTTGTCCTTGCCCGGCTTCTTCAATGAAAAGGTAAGCATCTATAGTATTTTTCTATTGATCATTCTTTTATTCTAGTCAGTGAAGCAAATTAGTAGAAATTTGATCATTATTTTGTACCAAAAGATTGGCACTTCACAGTGGAAAAACAAACTCACAGCTGGTCATTCCCAAAGTTTGCCCTTGCCCCCGAGTTTCGGCATAATAAAATTATATACCAAAAATTTCAGCCATTTTACATGTACAATGTTTTTACACAGGTTCTTTTTCCAAGCTTGGAGGAATTGAAGCTTTCTTCCATGTGCCAATTAAAGAGGATATGGCACAGTCAACTCCACGGACAGTCCTTCTACAAACTTGCATCCCTCACTGTTGAACTTTGTGAAAATTTGTCACATGTTTTTTCGTCAAATTCAATGGATATGTTGCAGAGCCTGAATACAATTAAGGTAGTCGGGTGTCCCTCCTTGGAAGCATTATTTGAACCCATAAATCTCAGAGCTGAGAAAAGGCAAAAGCCATTGGTCCTCTCTGCATTAAGAGAATTGACGTTGTTGAATCTATCAAGGCTGAGAGACATTTTGGAGAGTGATTGCAAAGTCACCTTGGCATTTCCTAGTCTGATGGAAGTGAACGTAAAGGGTTGTCACAGTTTGCCATATCTCTTCTCAAGTGCCATGGCTGAAATTCTTGATAAACTTGCGGTGCTTGATGTTTCCTGTTGCAACAACCTACGGGGCATAATTGCGATGGAAGAAGGAAAATGGAAAACCTCAAAGACTTTGAAGTTCCATCAGTTAAGCACACTCAAGCTTGGTGACCTTGAGAATTTGATCAGTTTCTGCTTAGTGAGTTGTGCTAGTGATGGGTTACAACCTCTATTTGATGAGAAGGTATCATCTCCCGATTTATCTTATATGTTATTTTACTTTGTTTTTAGTGCTTTGTCCTTAAACCATTTTGCATATTTTTTGGTGGCTTACATTTCCAAAGTTAGAAGAGCTACACATCACGGAAATTGAAGGGAAATCAGGTAGCCAAAATAGGGGGTAGAGAGAGAGAGAGAGAGAGAGAGAGAGATGCCAATGTAGATGAGGAAGAAGAAATGCGACGTAGGGAAACTCATTAGTGAATGAATTCATCCTCAAAATTGAAGAAAACAAGTATCTAGGTCAATATTTACAAGTAACAAGAGTTCAAACTAAGTAAGCATATCTAAAATAAGAGAAATAAATCAAGATAAGTATCTTAAATTATTAATAGTATCAAATTTAATAAACTAATTGAAGATACAAATCAGCAAAGTGGTTGGAGAATCATGTCATACATCAATCTTTCCCACCGAAATGAAGTCAAATCCTTTCTCTGGTGGCTCTTCCTGTGAGTAAGAGATAATACCACAACTTTTGCCCTACAAAAAATCTTCATGACATGCAGAACGCCTGATTTGGATATGCACCTAGGGAGTATAAGGCTATACGAAGTATTATAGAACAAATTTTAGCATCACGAATTTTTCTCTTCTGTGAATCATCAATAGGAGAAATTACGTTTATGAATTTATTAAATATCAAAAGGTGCTTCAATAAATTCATCCTAATTATTTGTAGAATTTTACTACTCACTTCACTATTCTCAAAAGCAGAGATCCTTATTCAATTCTTCAAGACGTTGAGAATATTTTTCCATGTCATTTAGCTCATTGGCAAATGATTTTGGCCCGTTTTCATGTCTCCGTTACAATTGTTGATTGAATCTATCCAATTCTCATCAAAATTGTTGAAATTTTCTCTCATATCATTAAACAAATTTTTAATCTCTTCAAGATTATTAGGGATTTATAATAATCATAAGGATGGTAATAATCGTATTACTCCTAACAATCAACACTATTAAAATAACATTGTAATCCTTGTAATCGTAATCACTTGAAGTAATAATAGCAATAACCCCTACTTTTTTCAAATTTCAGAATAACAGATTTAATAAATATTGCAAAATTTTTCATAGAGATAATTAGACCAAGCATAGAGTGGCTCCAAACCAGTAAAAATGGCAGCTGAAGTTTCAATAGACATCAATGCCATATATCTTCATGAACATATTAGATCAAAATTGCAACCATAGCAACGAAAATGAAAACCAAAGTGTTGACCTTTGGTCTAGTATCATCGCATGACAATACCACAAGCACGAAGCAATATTTTGATACCAATTAAATGTTGAAGAGATCCAGCTCAGATACCAATTGATGAAGAACATATCTAAATCCATTACCAACTAGTGCTAAATGAAAGCATGAAGAATGTTAGGTTTAGATTTGTAGAAAGTGGAGGAAAATAAGATAATAAGGGGAAAAAAGAGATAAACTAGAGAGAGATGAAAGAGATAGAAGGGCCATCCAGGCTGGCAAAAAGTCACGTCATATAGGCAAACTTAGTAATCAAATCAATCTATTTATTTTGTAGGCACCTATTAAGAGAAATAATCAAGATAAATTTCCTTAATCTTCGATAAAATCGAATAACTAAAATAAATAAAGAAACAAATCAGCTAGTGGTGGAGCATCTTGTTCAACATCAAAATTGAACAGTACATACCTGCACCCTACCATCTTTTGATTTAATGGTTGGATTTCTTTCTTTGGTTTATGTCATGTTTTTTTTTTTGGTCAGTATGTTTTGTTTTCTTGAAGTCTATACATTGTTGAAGAAAATTTTAAAGTGCAAGATTCATGAAGCATTGATTTGTGCTAATTGGTTTTTATTTTGTGGGCATCGACACCCTACAATGCACAAGCTATATTTTTTAAATGGTTCAAAGAAATGGGAGAGTACATTTGAGGAATCTAAAGATAGGCTAAATTTGATATTGCGGGAAACATCCGATGTGTGACATGATTATGCTTGTCTAACTTATGTGGTTATGGATTATGCTACATTTCAAACATAATGCTTGATATTTATTAGATGAATATATGCTTTCTACTAAAAAATAATATGACAGGAGAATGGATTTTAGGGGGTGGCATCTACTGAAAAATCGTGCGTCTAGTCTTTCTTTTTTTGTTCTATCCTATCAATTATGCTTGTTAGTGATTTTCCTTCTTCTTGAAATTACAGTTCCCCCCCCCCCCTTTTATGGGAATAGAGAATCGGCTCTAATAATTTAATTGAAAAATAACAGGTTAAGTTTCCTAATATAGAGTCGATGGAGATCTCGCACATGAATAACTTGGAGAAGATATGGCTTGATGATCTTGCTTCAAATGCCTTTAACAAACTCAAGACACTAGTAGTGAAGTATTGTGAGAAACTTTCATCCATATTTTTATCTTATACTATGCTCACAAGATTTCAAAACCTAGAGAAGATAAGTGTAACCGATTGTGGGTCCCTAGAAGTGGTATTTCACGTCCAAGAGTTCAATTTTAGCGAAGCTCGTCCTACAAGCACTTTTCAATTGAGAGAATTAGTTCTAATGCGGCTCCCAAAAATGAAGCATGTGTGGAGTGGACATCCTCAAGGAGGTCTTACCTTTGGATGCTTACGATGCATGAAGATTGTTGAGTGTGAGATGCTCAAAAGTTTATTCCCAAACTCGGTGGCAAAAAGTATGACACAACTTGAAGAACTTTTAGTACGGGAGTGTGGGGTGCAAGAAATTATTGTGGAGGAAGACGGAGTAGAGATGAATGCAGGGGATCTCTTCTTTCCGCGATTAACCGATCTCAAATTACTTGAGTTGCCGGATTTAAGGAGCTTCTACAGGAATAGTCATACTTCAACAGAGCCAATCTTGAAGAAATTGCGAGTAAGACATTGTGGCAAGATGAGGTCATTCTCATTTATTTGTGAATACCAAAGCTGTCAAGGTACAAGTACCAGTGAGAATCAACCTGCACTCTTTTCTTTTGAAAAGGTATAGTCCTCAATTCTAGCTCTCTGCAATTGCCTTTATTGGTTCTATTATTCTCTATTGGAAATTCGAATTGTCGAAAATTTCACGCTTACAAATACTTACCGAGCCAAACCTACGAATTTCTTCGAAATTGAAAGATCGTTTGCGATTAACTATTTCTAGCTCATATTCTTCGAAATCATCCCAGCTTTTACTTTGAAAAAACAAATTATTAAATTAACTTGCATAGATAATCATGCTTCTAATAGCGACTTGTGCCTTATGGCTGGGTTATACCTACTTAATTTAATTTTATCGACATCGTCCCCTAAAATTTAAAACAAAATATGTATGTATATATATATATATATATTGTGTTCATGTGGCATATTGCTAGTTTAGCTATGGAGCAAAGTCCCATGCTTAAACATTGTGAAAATGATTGGTAACTGTCAAGTGCTGCAAATAACTTGCTTATCTAGTCACGTGTTAGTAATTTATTAGTAGGCCTTGAACAACACAAACTTTTTTTGCTCAAAAAAAAAAAAAAACAGCACAAACTTTTTTCTACTTTGTAAATTACCAACTACTTTAATAATCTAGCAATATTATTCTTGTGGATCACCAATGTATTTGAAATTACTAACTTTATTTGAATTTACAAATTTAATTTGATTGGTGTACCAACATCTGTAATATAAAAATTGATTTTAATTACTTGCCAACTTTTTATCTTATAAGATTTTGAAAAGTACCAACTTTCCAAAATTACGAATCACTTTAATAATCAACCAATAATATTCTTGTGACAAAACAATGACTTTTGAATAACTTACTTTAAGTTTAAATTACAAATGTTAAATTGATTGATGTACCAACATATTTCAAATCAAGATACCTATGGATTTTAGTCACTGAGAAACCTTTTATATTATAGATCTTGAAAAGTACTTATATGTCTTTATACTTTCATGATCACCAACTACTTTAATAATCTATCGACATTTATTCTGATGGCTTGCCAACACTTTTGAAGTTAATAACATTTAATCGAAATAATCAACCTTAGTTTAAGTATTATAATAGTGATATAACAACCCATAATTAAGTTCCATTTCAAACCACACGGAACGCTCAAACCGTCCTTGCATTTGGGGGTCGCGTATTTTTGGTTTGTTTCTTAACTTATAAAATGTTTTATTGCCAATAATTTGTTCGGTTTTAATGCATTCTTCTCGGAGGGGGAAAAAAAGGTTAAGCCACACTCTACTCATGATCTATAATAAAATAGATATTAGAACAGTAGCTTAGAAAATAGAGTGCAACATATTAATACAATTTCTTACTATTGAAACACATCTACTTACTATAAATGTGACATCATTTTCAAAAATAAATAAGTTTTTTTTTAAATAAAAAAAACTTGTTTGCTACGAACTTGTTGAAATTCATGTTTTTTAACTTTTGGATTGAATTAGTTGACTATTGAAATAGCTGGAGTATGATTGAGAAATAACTGTCTTTATTTAAATTAGCGAAACTTATTTTGATTGAGTTGGGCAAACCCTTAACAAACATCTCTTCCATTGGCTCTTGAATTCTTTTTCCTCTTTTTCCTAAAATAAAAGGATACTTTAGTTATTGTGCTGTGGCTATGCCCCGTATTTACTTCCAGTAGCCTAATTAAAAGAAATTCCTATAGGTCATACCAAACTTGAAGGGATTGACATTGATGAGTGGGGATGTTATAATGATGACACTGCAGCACCATTACGTCTTTCGCAATCCCATAGAGCTGGACTTGGCATGCTACCATGATGAGAATGTCACTTTCCCCTCCAACTTCCTCCTTCACGGATTCCCCAATCTAGAAGTGCTTTCTCTGTCCTGTAGTTCCTTTGAGGAGATATTTCCACAAGATGCGTGTGGACATGGGGGAGCAACTTTCTATGGAGAGTCAACTGACATGGAAACACCTCTCAAGACACTCAAAAATCTGTGGCGACTTGAGCTGAATAAGCTGTGTAAACTCCAACGAATCTGGAAAGATGGCTCCTTGATGGCTGAAATCCTTAAACAGATTGAAACTCTGCTCATTTCGGAGTGCTCAAGTTTATCAATCGTACTTCCATCCCCAACTACATTCCAGAGATTGGTGGGATTAGAAGTAGGGGATTGCGCTAGTTTAGTTCATATGGGGACTTGCTCAGCAATGACAAGTCTGGTGCATCTTATTTGGCTAACGCTAAGAAATTGCGATGCAATGGAAGACGTGGTAACAAATGATGGAAATGGAGTAGGGGAGATCTCTTTCCCCAAGCTGCAGCTGTTGACACTTGATGGTTTGCCAAGCCTTGAGAGCTTCTCCCCCACTAATTGCACCTTCATGTTCCCATCATTGTGGCATATTAATGTGAAGCAGTGCCCAAAGATGAATATATTCTGCAATGGTGACTTGAGTACACCAATATTACATAAAGTATGCCTCTTCGACGAGGATTATGAAGGACGTTGGGAGGGGGATCTTAATACCACAATCCAATTCTTATCAACATGAAACAATCCGCGCTGAATTCACTGAGTCAGGTAAAATCTAGGTGCCTAATCATGTCTCCCTGAACCCAGTGTCAAACGGAAGAAACTGGTATTATTCTTCAAGTTCTATATTAGCTAATATGAAGTCGCTCTTTCTTTAAAAATGTTTGACTTTTTTTAACGGGATCGTAACATAATTGGAGTTGTTGGGTCTTTTGGGCACTTTTCCACCAATGCATTGTAGCCGTTTGATGAATTGCTTAGCATAACCTCTGTCAATGTAGCTGCAAAGACTGGGGTTTTGTTATATGTGGTTGTGTGCTGGTCCACTTATTCAGTTACCCTTGAGGAATGTTGGTATTTAGACACGTCTTGCTAACAATGTTTGTCTCTTTTAGGTGTCATGCTCGCTATGCTACGATCAAAGTGGCCTCTTTTATTTGCTAGAAACTGTCTTTACAGTAAGACGTTGAAGCAAGTATTCTGTAGCCTGTGCACTAATAATGTTCCAGCACAAGGTGTTGTTGCCTCTTGATATGGCATCCATGTGCTAACAAGTGGTGTTTGTAAGAGTTTTCCTAATATAGACTACATTAATTGATATTATAATTTACTATTTTTACAGCTACCGTAAAACATGGTTGGTCTAAGATGAGATAGAAGGTTTCTTAATTAGTCTAATATGGAGCTGGCTAGTGTGGGCCGAGTTGAGCCTGGCCCATAATGAGGATGCCTGGTTGGAAACTCTATAAATAATGCTCAAGTCTCCTAATTCTAATTCTCACATATCCTCACCAAAAGGGCGTTTACCTAATGCTACACGTGAGGGGGCCGCCTCATTGAGCCAATGATACGGAGGGCAATAGAGGAGAAGGACTTATACGTGGAACATTGTGTTTCCGCTTCCGCTTCAAGAACAATAGATCCCAAAACAGGTGCATTAATCTTTTTGCTCAATTATGCATGTCCTTGTTCTATTTATGAAGATCTTGGGGTCGCGCAATTTGTGCCCAACATATGGTATCAGAGCCTCCATAACCCTAGAACACGAACGCAAAGGATTTTGCCTTAATTTGAGATTTTCGAGACTTTTCGTTCAATAAAAATTAAATTAAATTATATATTTGAACTAGGCTCGATGAGACGAAGAAAACCCTAGGCGGCGCGTCTCCAGAGGAGGTTGCATGCGCCCCCACGTGCCTCTTGGGCATCGAACACGCGCCGCGCACATAGGCGGCGTGTGCGGGCGCGTGGAGTGTCCGTTCGGCGCATGATTGGTGGCGTTGGATTCGTATTGCCATGTTCTATCTTGTGGTATATTTATTTGACATGTTTGATGACTTTATGGATATGAAAATATGTATAGAGCCCTAAATACGTGTATTTTTGCATATTTATCTTGTATTTTCTGTTTTTTTGGAAATACTTGTGTTGGGTTACTGTATGTTATCACATAAGCATTATAAAAGTGTGATTTATTAATAAAGTTAAACTTTATTGTATTTTATTAATGAATAAGGTAGTGTAATTAGCATATCATGTGATTTGAGTGATATGATGCCCCTATCACTAAAGTTAAATCACATGTATATGGTATATGTGAGATGTAAAGATTATATCCCTGGTATGCGAGAGTTTCAAGTGAGTTGTGACCGTCAAAGTCGCACACTTGATTGGGTTTGAGAAATTTCAATCTCATATATTGATTGGGATGTCTCCTGGTCTAATGCATAATCATACTCCCAAAGGAGGTGATTGTGTATTAGTTCATGGAGGGATACATAATAGTGTGGTGAAGGAGTGATCAATCCTAATGGTTTATATGCCCAAAGGTGATGAATTCACGAAGATTGGAATATATTTTAATAACCTCTATCATGTGGGGAGTGTACAATTGCATGTCATGTATTCAGCTCAAAGGTGATTATATGATTTTGCATGTAACTCTCTGGATATGTACTTTTTACATCAAGTTACATAATGCTCACATGATGCTAATTATATATGCTGCTTATCTTTCAGTCACATTTTCTGTAAACGGTAACTCCGTCACTATTGAGGTTCTTGCTGGTTCAAACTTTAAGAAATTGAGAGAAGATTTTCTGTTTGCTATAGAGATGGCAAATGTTCATATGGCTCTTACTGTCAATCGACTAACAAATCTTATTGCTAAGAGTATAGAAGCTTAGAAAGCTCATTTTACTGCATGGGAAAAGAGCAATAGAATTTGCTTACTGTCGATGAAGCGTTCCATTCAAGAACACTTGAAAAGTGGTTTGCCTACAAATTGCACTGCTAGATAGATGATGGAAGCCTTGATGGCTAGAAACCATGTCTCACCTAATGCTAAGATAGGAACACACATGCAAATACTATTTACTATGAAGTATGATGGTTCTAGTGGAGTTAGAGAATATATTATGAGAATGGTAGATTTGCAAACAAAGCTTGAGACTCTTGTTATTCCCACTACTTGCATTGTACATCAAGTTCTAAATAATCTTCCTCCTGATTTTGGGATTATCAAGATCAATTATAGTTCCCAAGATGAAGCTTGGTCAGTTAATGACTTGATTGCAAGGCTGGTAGCAGAGGAAGAAAAATTGAAGAAAGATAAAGGGCACGTTGCCCTTTATGCTTCTAACTCTGGTAATGATAAGGGAAAGAAGGTAAAAACTTATACTCATAAGGGCAATTATGAAGTTGCTGGACCTTCCAACAATAAAGGAAATTTAGAAGATGCTGGACCTTCTAACAGTTTGGGTCCCAAGAAAACATTCATCAAGAAGGATGTTGTTTATTGCTACTTTTGTAGGGAGAGGGGACATGTAAAGAAACGCTGCAGCAAGTTTAAGGCTTGGTTGTCTAAGAGAACTAAGAGTAAGCCTAAAGGTAATGATTCGTTGGCATTTGTTTATGAATCCAATCTATATGAAGTTCCGACAAATTCCCGGTGGCTAGATAGTGGTGCAACTAATCATGTTGCATTTACAATATAGGGGTTCATAAACCAAAGGACGCCAAATCAGGATGAATTAAAGCTCACTGTTGAAAATAGTGTTGGAGTTGACGTCGAGTTCATGGGAGATGTTATTTTGATTTTAGATTCTAGTTTTCGGATGGTGTTAAGAAACACTTTTTACATACCTTCTTTTAGGCGGAATTTAGTTTCTGTGTCTTATTTAGACATGTGTGGATACTCTTTTAAAATAAAGAGTAGTATTATTTTCATGTTTTATGATTCAAATAAGATTGGGTATTGCAATTTATCCGATGGATTATATCGATTGAGTTTATCTCCCAATGACATGTACGTTGCTTATTCAGCTGAAAAGGTTGTTTCAAAAAGGCCTCTACCTAAGGAACAATCTTATGTATTGTGGCATAAACTTGGTCACATCTCTAAAGAAAGAGTAGAAAGACTTATAAAGGCTGATATCTAGCCTACTCTTAATGGTGATCAAGAGACTTGCATAGACTATTGCAGAGGTAAGATGACCAAGATAAAGAAGAAATTTGTTGTACTAAGTTTAAACTTGTTGGAGGTTATTCACACTGATATTAGTGGACCATACACGGCTACTTTGTGCAGAAATTTTTATTTCATCACATTTATTGACTACTATTCCCGATATGGATACTTATACTTGATTAAAGAAAAGTCCGAGTCTCTTGATAAATTCAAGATTTTTTCGACTGAAGTGGAAAAACAGTTGGGAAAAGTTATAAAGATTATCAAATCTGATCACAGTGGTGAGTATTTTGGTAGGCACGGTGATGCGGGACAACTTAAAGGGCGGTTTACTAAATACTAGAGGATTCTGGGATAATAGGTCAGTTTACTATGCCTAAAAGTCCTGAACAAAATGGTATAGCTGAAAGGCGAAATCGTACTCTTATGGACATCATGAGAAGTATGATTAGTAGGACCAATTTACCTAATTTTCTATAGGTTAAAGCTTTGAAAATAGCTCTTTATATTATAAATCGCGTTCCTACTAAAGCGGTTCCATTGACTCCTTTTGAGTTGTGGACTAGACATAAACCTAACTTGAATCATCTTAAAGTTTGGGGATGTCCAGCAGAAGTGAAGTTATATAATTTAACATTGAGTAAGCTGGATTCCAAAACTACTCGGTGTTACTTCATGTCTTACCCAAATCACTCAAAGGGGTATCAATTTCATAATCCTAATGGAGGTACAAGAATTGTCGAATCTCAGACTGTAAAATTTTTAGAATTTGATGTAGCTGAAAATGGTAGCTGCTCACAAGCTATTGAATATGATGGTATGGTGAAGATTACTGGATCACTATCTCATCCTATGCAAACAATTATGGAAACTCTTGTGCCACAAATTGAGCCTGTTGTGGCCTAGGATCCTATTGTTGAGATAGTTCCTGAAGAAATTCTACAAGCTCCTTAGATTCAAAATGAGGATGAAGTAGCTCCACTCAAAAGATCAACTAGGGAAAGACGTTTAGCTATACCACCAGATTATCTAGTCTACCTGGGAGAGCATGATTATGATATAGGTTGTGTTGTTGATCCCGTGACTTATATTGATACCATCTCATGTCCTCAATCAGATTTGTGGTTAGATGTGAAATGAGATGCAATCTATGAAACACAATGGCGTTTGGGAGCTTGTTGAATTGCCTGAAGGTTGTAAACCTATTAGCTACAAATGGGTATACAAGACTAAAAGGGATTCCAATGGGAAGATTGAAAAGTTTAAAGCCAGACTGGTAGTTAATGGTTTCACTTAAAGAGAAGGAATATATTATGAAGCAACATTTTCTCCAGTTTCTTCTAAAGATTCTTTTAGAGTGATCTTGGCATTGGTAGCTCATTTTGATATGGAGTTACACCAGATGGATGTTAAGACTGCTTTTCTAAATGGAGACATTGTTGAGGAGGTTTATATGGTGCAGCCTGAAGGTTTTGCAGTAGATGACTCAGGTAAGCTTGTTTGTAGATTGAAAAAGTCTATTTATAGCCTTAAGCAAGCTCCTAGATAGTGGTATTTCAAGTTTCATTGTGTTGTTACTTCATTCGGATTTATTGAGAACAAAGTAGATCAGTGTATATACACCAAGGTCAGTGGGAGGAAATATATTTTTCTCATACTTTATGTAGATGATATCTTGCTTGCTAGTAGTGACATTGGTTTACTATATGAGACGAAGCGGATGTTATCGAAATTTTTTGACATGAAAGACCTTGGTGAGACGTCTTTTGTTCTTGGCATTGAGATCCGTAGGGATCGCTCACGCCGTTCATTGGATTTGTCTTAGAGGGCATATATTGATCGCATTTTAGAAATATTTAATATGCATGATTGTAAACCAGGAATTGCTCCTCTTGTTAAGGGTGATAAATTAAGTCTTTCACAATGCCCTAATTCAGATTTGAGAAAGCTCAAATGAAGGATGTACCTTATACTAGTGTGCTTTGAAGTATCATGTATGCTCAAGTTTACACTAGGCCAGATATTGCTTTTGCAACAGGGTTTCTAGGCAGATATTAGTCTAATCCAGGACGCGATCACTAGGTTGCTGCCAAGAAGGTTTTAAGGTACTTAAAAAGAACAAAAGATTATATGCTGATTTATAGACATGTTTCAGACTTGCAACTAGCAAGATATTCAAATGCAGATTTTGTTGGTTGTCAATATGATAAGAAGTCAACGGTAGGATATATATTTATGTTGGCAGGAGGTGCAGTATCATGGAATAGAGAAAAACATAAATCCATATCTTCTTGATATGGATTTTGTAGCATGTTTTTTAGCTACTACTCAAGTTATTTGGCTCCGGAACCTCATTAGGGAGTTATTTGTTTTTGATTTTGTGGATAAACTCATACAGTTATATTGTAACAATAACTCTGCGGTGTTGTTTATTAATAACAACAAAAGTCTCAAGGGGTTTAAACACATGGAGGTCAAGTTTTTGACCATAAAGGAATCGGTGCAGAATGGTGACGTTGCAGTAGATTATATTCCTACAAATGATATGGTTGCAGATCCACTAACTAAAGGCCTACGCCCGTGTGTATTTGATTGACATGTCATTAGTATAGGCTTAGGAGCATCTTGGGATGTTGTTATTTAGTGGGAGCTGTGTTTTATTTTTCTTTAAATAAAGTTTATATCTGTTTTGTTACAATTTAGTAACACTTTGATATTATATATGTCAACTTTTGCATTCAATAAAATATTTTTGAATGAATTGTTATTATGTTGAATATATATATTGTTGAAAGTCTCAAGGTATTGCTTAAACCTTGAGTGAAGGCTGGGGGCATCCGGGCATCCGGTTATTAGCCTTGTGCATATGTCTTGTGATAAATAAAGAAAGGTTAACCATAAGGACAAGACATATGTGGGTTCATTAAAACCATAAAGCATTCTCTAGTGGCACAAGTTTTTTTTTTTTTTTTTGGTGTCGTCTAAGGTAAGAGAATGGTGACTGATAAATGAGATCTATCTATGAGAGATGTTATCCATTTACCACACTACCATATTGAATCAATATCAATAAAGTTGAGAGCACTTGTGACCATGGAAGGCTCTGTGTGTATACATGCAGTTACCGCCATGATTTGGTGTTTAAGACTTTATGGGATAGGATTGACTATTAAGAATTATCTCTGGACCAATGTGCGCACATAAGGTACGATTTCAATTGATATAGTCCAAGTGGGAGAATGTAAGAGTTTTCCTAATGTGGACTACATTAATTGATATTGTAATTTACTGTTTTTACGGCTACCATAAAACAGGGTTGGTCTAAGATGAGATAGAAGGTTTCTTAATTAGTCTAATATGGGGCTGGCTAGTGTGGGCCGAGTTGAGCCTAGCCCATAATGAGGGGGCATGGTTGGAAATTCTATAAATAATGCTCAAGTCTCTCCTCTAACCCTAATTCTCATATATCCTCACCTAAAGGGCATTTACCTAACGCTACACGTAAGGGGGCCACCTCATTGAGCCAGTGATACAGAGGGTAATAGAGGAGAAGGACTTACGCGTGGAACATTGTGTTTCCGCTTCCGCTTCAAGAACAATGGATCCTAGAACAGGTGCATTAATCTTTCTACTCAATTATGCATGTCCTTGTTCTAGTTATGGAGATCTTGGGGTCGCACAATTTGCGCCCAACAGTGTTCACAGTGGGCAGGTGCTTCATTGAATATCTCATTCCTTTTCTAGTTTGGGATGTCCGCTCATTTCCTTGATAATGGTACAAATGTAGCAGAATGGTTGAGCAAATAATCAATTGAATGTGGGGGTACTCAATCTTCCATTGAATTTTATAGAGATTTCTATGAGTGTTGGCTTTTAGGCAGCCTCATTTAGCATCAAGAGTTTCTTTGGAGTTGGCCCATTTGGATGATGACAATAGTGGCCTTACACTGACCAGAAGGGGAAGAAATCCAAGAATCCAATTACGCACATCCTTCAAGAAGTGCACCAGAGCCTACATGGAGCCATTCACACTAGATGTTTTCATCTCCTAGCGCTTCGTCTCAGCTTCACTCGCTCACTTATAGGGTCACGTGCAAGCAGGTCGCTGTTGCCGGTACTAATAGGACATTAAAGTCGTGCTCAAGTCTCAATCGAACACACCAGCATGTTTGGCCACAGACCGGGCTTTGGCAGACTGGGGGAGAGAAGCTGATGACTGCACTGCTTCCCATACTGCAACAGCAAGGGACAAGTTTGAAGGAAAAATCCGAACGGTAGTTCAGTCTCTGATTGACATTGGCATCGATTTATATTGAGCGATTTTCCCTGCTTGAGCATGATCTTGCTTATGTGCACAGCTCGTTATAGGAATGTACAGACATCTTTGACATTGTTTTGAGATACTCAAGATGTAGTGTTGGTTCATTTGCTGGTTAAATATAGATAATGGTGACTGTTTGTTTGACAAGAGTAGAATTCGACTGTTTTGGTTTTGTTAAAACATTTACCTTCTGGATTCTTGGATGAGCATAGTGATGGCTATCATAGCTTTGTACGTTTTTCTCTCATTTTACATGGTGTCTATGTTGACTCCGCTATTGAAACCTTAGATGTCCATGCCACGATGATTAGTTTCGTCCAGTTTTCTTTTAGCAAAGACTTATTGCAAGGTTAGGTTCAAAGCTCTTGAGAGTCTGAAGTACTATCATAGCATGGATTGGTAGGTAATATCCTACTCAATTATCATAACTTATGTTAGTTGTCTCTTGTTCAATTGTTTTACTTGAGTTCATGATATAGAGATACATAGGTATTACTTTGCCCGCCTTCATGACTTGATGATAAGAAATTAATTAATGCAATATCATAGGATTTGGTCATTGTATTCTTGTGGAAAATATGACGCTAAATATAAAGTGTTGTTAGTCATTCTTTTTCTTCTGTTTCTAAGTTTGACCATCTTGGACAAGAAGGGTAGACCCAACTAAAAGGTGAATTGATCTGATCTGTTGCTTTTTGAATGTTGAGCGACATATCATGAAGAGAGATGTCCAAAATTCAATATGCTCACGGGTAGTCCAGTATCTCCTGTAAAAATAGTGGTGACATGTCTGGAAAATGAGCTAGGTGATTGAAGGTGATCTAATTGCTTTGTCAATCACCTACTTTAGATGCTTATACTACAAAAGCATATGGTCTAACCATCACTCAGCTACTTAGCCTATTGCAATTTCATTTGTTCATTGAAGGGCTGGTATGAAGAAGAAAGGTTCACTTGCTAATTGCTATTATCAGATAATGTTTGAATTCTGCTATTTTCGTCTTGTTGTAGTTTTAGTTGTACTCATAACTTCTTTGGCGCTTCATCATCATAGCTCTTTCCATATGCGCCAATATGGACTATTCATTTTTTTTTTTTTTTGGATTAGGAAGTAATATTCTCTACTAACTGTGAAAAAATATCATTTGAGTCCACAATCACAGAGTTCTTAGTAATCTGACTACTCAATTGTTTCAAATGAGTCCATAAAATACATCAAATAGTTCACAAACTTAAAGCACCATATTCATTTCCATGACATAATCAATACAAGATTGCACAGTAAAATGTTATTTACTCCTAGATCACATTATGAACGTGGCATTTTCCATGCACTTTGGTTCAGTGAAGTACAAGGGTAATCCATCAAGATCGTGTCGAAAGCATCTTTTCCTTTCTGTTTTCTGCAGATAGTCACAAAGACAAGTCAGAGTTTGACCCTACTGCTGCTTAATAAAAATGTACAAGTAGGCTTGAGAAATCTGGTTACTCACTGACTATCCATGTTGAGGAATCTGTTTCTTCCAGGATTGCTGTTGAAATAATATTTCACTGTACCCAGTTTCAAAAACAAAGATGTGTTTTCTAAAAGTGTAAGCTGTCCAAAATTTCTCATCAGTTCCTTGCCATATCTTTTCATTGCTTTCTATCAAGTAATCCGGCGTTACCTTTTCTTAAGATCATTTCCTGAGAATATCCAGAGTCGCTGAGTCTAGGGGTTCTCTTCTGTTCTCTTGAAGTTGTCATCAAATTGTCTAATATGTTCCTGGAGGCACTAGTGAATTGACATACTGTAAAACTTGTTGCCAGAGAATCCATTAGTCATTGAGTGCTTCGACTTAAATACTAGTGGGAACCATGCACTTGGAGGGTAAATAACTTTTCTCATGCATTTTGTAGCGCATGGGCTTTTTTGTATGTTAATTTGCTTCTCGTTTATTCCAGTAATCTTCAGTAAGTCCATAGCAGACTTGGGGAAACTTCACTGAGAAAGCAACAGGGAAAATTTTACTTTACCATCTTCTCATTTAGGCTATGAAAAGGTGCTTGTCATTCTTAAATAATTTAATTCTCTTCATTCTGATAAGCCCTTTGATCATTTTCAACATGCATCTCGCAAAAGTTCCCAATAAGGGAGATGATTACGTACGTCCTAAAGAGTAGCATCATGTAAATTCACATGATGAATGTCTTGAATCTAACATACTATTGATATGTTTTGGCCAAAGACCTAAGTGTTGATTATAACGTGTTAGATAAGTGCATGTAAATTTCCACAATGAACATCTTAAATCTAACATGCTACCAATCTTTTTTGGCCAAAGACCTAAGTGTTGATAATAACGTGCTAGATCATTTTGACAATATACTTAGGTTGTGTTTGGCAGTTAAGATAAAATTTATCCTATCTTGCGTTTGGTGCACACTCAAGATAGGATAATGTCAGATATAAATGGAATATACACTGGATAAAATTATCCCGTGGTGGATCTAGGATAAAGGTGGATAGGATTGGATATAATAAGAAAGTTTTTTTTTCAAATAACAAAATTTTAAAATTAACAAATTAAAATTATATTTCAATATAAAAAATAATTGAATTATAATATAAGAAATTCAAAATAACAAAAAATAAAATTTTAGTTTTTCAATTTAATCTTATTTTTATTTATATATTCGAATTTAATTCTATCTTATAATATACATTCAATATATAAATATATATTTATTACATATTTTAGGTGTTTTAGTAGTTTAGGTATATTAGTACAATTTCTATTTAATAAAAGTTTATTAGAGAATGATGGAAGGGGAAGAAAGAAATAAAAAAGGAATTAATTAAAAAGAGGAGAAAATAAAATAAAAAGAAAATAAAAATAAGGAAGACAAGAGTGTTACGAGAGATTTTTACTATATCTGTTTATAAATCAAACAAAATATATAATATAATGTGAAAATATCCAATTTTATTATTGCAATCATTAAACAATAGATAAGATATAAAAAAATCTGCTAGATTTTATATCTTATCCTATCCAGTTTTATCTTAATTAGAAATCTGGACAACCAATCGTAATTTTAGAGCTCATCTTTCTCAATATTCACATGTTTTTTTTTTTTTGCTCGGGATAGGTTGTCTTGCTTAGCCTCACCACCTCTCTTATATCTCAGCAAAAGAAAATTCATAAATGAAAAGGAATTGCAATGATCAGAAACCCGCTCATAGCAATCACATGAGCAGTGGTGGTGATTACCATTGAGATCGTTTGCAAGCCTTATCTCGACGGATCTCTCAACCCTGATTATGGCCGAACTGATGACAACCGTAAGCTCTCGCTCACGTCCTTGTAATCAACCCCAGCAGCACCAGCTATGTGTGAATTTCAAATGACTTCCCAATCCACCACGGTCACTGGTCCAGCACTCATTGTTACCATCCGGCTATGTCGAAGTCACAATAGCCTGGTCAATGGAAAAAAAATTGAAATATAAAACAAAGTGTCATCTCTTTCCATTGCATGACATCATGTCTTATATCTTCTTGTCAGTAGCCTAGTTGGTGACTTGAAAATATTAGGGTGATCTCAGAAAATTAGCATGTGATAGGAAAAAATTGATTTTTATTCATTGTAGAACTCCTAAAATACTATAAAGCATGAAAATACTACATGATTTCTCTCATAACATTTTCGAAATCATCATTGCAAATATTGCTTATTTTTCTTACTTCATTCATTATATTCAAACAGATTGGTACAAATGATTGGATCGGTGAACTAGAGGAATCGCATATCAGCCCATACTCCGGTTCAATCTTCGGTATCATTTTCAAAACATTGCCTATAATTAGACCTGAAATAATTGACTAAAAGTCATCCATTCTTTCTTGAAAGGTGGGTATGTGAAAATCTTTAATTAGGAGCACTCGCCTTTGCTTCGTATATCTATTCATTGATTTTCTTTAATGGATGACCTCACTCGTAATTTATTAAAGGGATAAGTACATTGAAAATTCTAAAACTTATTAACAAAGTGTAAAAAAGTGCAATTAAATCCTCTAATTTGTCATGAAAGTGTAATCGCGTCATTAAACTTTTAAAAAGTATAATCAAGTTCTTAAACTTGTCAAGTTAGTCAAATTAAGTCATTTCATTGATAGCACTATTTAAAATATTTTAGGTCTCAATTGTATTTTTATGACAAGTTTTAGAACTTGATTGCACATTGTAATAAATTTTAGAACTTAATTGTATTTTTTGAAAATTTTAGGATTTAATAACAATTTCATAACAAATTGTAGGACTTCTAGTATATTTATCCCTTCATTAAAACATCATTCTTAAAAAAGTGGGAGTATATGGTGATTATTACAACGGGGAATTGGACATCGTTACTTTGAACCTGCTTTGTCCTCCTACTAATTGAGAGGATCTGACAAGAATATACATTTCAATCATGTGGAAGGAGAGATAGAGTCCTATGCAAACACGCACTAACCGAACTCCTTCAATTTGATAGCAAAATAGTGAAAATGAAATTTACCATACTTTATGTGAACAGTTGTATTTCCGTACATCCTTTATTATAGGAAACTTTATCGAAACATGCCTTTCGTCTGTGGAATACAAATTATGGATCATCTACATGCAAATAAAAATATGAGTGGTCCATGTTATCTTAACTTAATACTTGTATTTTATTATGCTTAACACGTGAAATTGCACATGAATATATTATCTAACCAAATTCACCCCAACTTATAGTGGCTCCATTTACCTCTCAACCTCATTTAATAATTAATGATAGATCAGATGTTAGAAATTATAATTCAACTTTCGGCTTCATTATTTTGTTTAATACATTTTGTCATCCTTTCCTAGATCAAGGCATCATCCTCTATATTCTAAATAAAGATCGCTGAGTATCTTATTACAGTTAAAAACTTGAAAGAAAATAACCTTCTTACTTATCCATGAGCAAGATAATATAGTAAGAATAGCTGAGCTCTAGGGAAACTCATTCGGAGTAGCAAATCATCAATAACCTCAATTATCTCGATAAGTAGCACCAAGTCTATACTTGTTGGGTCCATCATGGGACACAGGCTGTGACTGGGCGCACGCTCATCTCCTAATTTTTATTTTTCAATTAATAAAGTTTCTTAGCAAATGCTCAAAATCAGGTACAAAATTAATGATATTTATCCAAGTGAGATTTGTAAATTTATCTTGCAATATTAATGGACATTTGAGAGAAAATTAAAGGGGACAATTTATTTTAACAAAAGATATCGAAAATTTTGATCAATATTTATTAAAGCCAAAAAAAAAAGAAAAAAGAAAGCACCAAGAGCTACCGAGATCGCTGCACGGTTACATACCTCGCTTCTAAAGGCCACAAAGGGGTTGCGCATTAACGTGGAGCTAAGTGTGGAGAAAGATTAAAAAAAAAAAAAAGATTTGCTAGAAAAATGTAAATTGCATTGAAATGGTGAAATTCGAGGAAAATAAAATGTAGTAAAAAGCAAATATAAACATAGATTATAGATTTGCTTGATTGTGGAAAGAGAGAGCTTTACAATCCCAAAACACTAGTATTAAAAAAAAAAAAAAACTAAGAATAACAAGTCCCTCCTCTATGTAAAAGAACCACCCGCATAACTCCAATAATTCCACCTCTTTTGCTACTTCAACTTCAAAGACGAAATGCTACAACATGCAACTCAATCATGAGCTCTTCCTAGTTACATCTGGCTTATTATCAACACATCCCAAGCACGATTTAAAACTCAATTATTGAAATCATCAAGCATGAAACAGAAATCTTCAGTTACGAATGATTTCATGCTAATTACGGAGGTAAAATGTAAACTCACGGTCCTACCTATTGCTTAGCTCTTCCCTATCCACAGTGACGGGGAGTCAAATCGGACATTGACCTTACCGATGCTTTTTCCTAGAGATTTAGACAAAAATTTCAATCACGGCAAAACTTTAATAAATTTCTTAATTAATCCATTATCTTTGAAGCATATTACTTAACATCTCGTGAAAGTTACTAGTAAAGCAGAAGATTACGAGGCTCTTAAAGAGTACTATCATCTAAAAATCAATTGCCGCTATGAACACTTTGACTCCCACATAAGTTTCATAATACCATTCTTTTTTAGCCAAAAGGTCCCTTAGCAAATGACCCGTTATTTGGGAAGGTGTACAGGCAAAAAATTAATTAGTAACCATATCTCTTTCAATCAAACTTTTTTATTGCATGTTATGGTGTGTCGACAAAGTTGCGGTTTTTGGATACCTTGTTTGGTTTGTCTTTGTATGATCTGTAATTATTAATCCACGCAAGCCTTAGACAAAATCGAAGTCATGAATTCCGTCCTCATCAAGTTGGACACAAATTTTTTTCACTTTGATTTGTGTGGCCACATGATCCAATTAATATCCTCAAAGTCTACTAGGTGGGGGGCATTCTTGTACCATCTCGTGTCAAAAAGCACAGGGTAGCACTATGTGATAGCAATTCTCCATGAGTTGGTCACTTTTTAACAAGCACGAATGATTTTGCAGAGGATTATTATGGCAAATGCAGAAACCCTTGCGGCAAATATAGAGGAGAAACACAAATCCACTATAGAAATCAAGTATTACAAAAGGTGGCTCTAAAAAGCTTAAACTATTTCTGTCTTAACTTCATGCAAAATGTTTTAGTAGAATCTCCTACTAAAATATCACTCTTCTAGACCAAAATTAGATTTTTAGGTCATCATATCCACTTATGTACCATAATTCCAATAGAAAGGTCAATCTCATTTATTGATAAGTTCCCGGATGAGATCAAAGACAAAACTTAATTACAAATATTCTTGGGGAGTCTCAATTATATTCTAAATTTCTTCCCCAATATTAATATACTTTGTAAACCTTTACACCAAAGGCTACAAAAGGATCCTCCACCACAGACTTCAATCCACACAAATATTGTCAAACAGATAAAGACCTATATAAAAGAAATACCATGCTTACATCTAATTGATCCATCCATTTTTAAAATAGTTGAAACAGATACCTCAGAAATAGAATATGATAGTATTCTTTAACAGGTCAAAAATGGTAAAGAATAGGTTGTCCAGTCTGTCTCAAAATATTGAAACTCAACACAACAAAACTACTCAATAATAAAAAAGAAAAAAGAAATACTTGCTATTGTTCTATTCATATCAAAATTCCAAGGAGATTTATTAAACCAAAAATTTCTCTTGAGAATTGATTTCAAATCGGCCAAAGATATTGTACAAAATGACATTTTAAATATTGCTTCAAAACAAATTTTTGCGAAATGACAAGTCATACTTTTAGTGTTCGATTTTGATATTGAATTTATAAATGGTTCTTCGAATTCATTACCAATTTTCTCACAAGATAATTTTTACAGGGAATACGATCATGTCACCAAAATTCAAAAAAAGACAAAGACAAAGACAAAACCATTGCCGAAACCTCCAATACACCACCTAAGCCAAAAGGCTTAGACCAATGAATATTAATGATCTCCAAAGGGAAAAACAAAACTAGAAGATCAAAATGATACTTCCAATACCTTTGATCTAAACTTCTTAAGGTTATTGATGGAAATAACTTCTAGAAAATGGATAATTAATGTAACAATAAAAAAAAAAACAATAATGAATTCATCATTGAAACAACAACACTCTTTGATATAAAAGCAAATCTCAATTATGTTAAAGAATGTCTTGTTCCAACAAGATACTTCGACAAAACATCAGAATAATTAAAATTACCCTTAGGAGATAAGTTGAATATCAAATATAAATTACCATAAGCTTTAATAATAATAAAATCACATGTCTTTTAAAACTTCCTTTTTTTAGGTCAAGAATATAAGGCAAAACAATTGAATAGGATAGAGTCAATGATTCAGAATCCTACCCAACAAATCATATCATAAGTAGAAACATTCGAAAATCCTATTTTTAAGACAATTTAATTCCCAAAAAATCTTACCCTAGAGTTTACCAAAGCCATAGAACAACTCCAAAAATTATATCATAGTAGAGCTACCCCACTAGACATTACTTTAGAAGAATCATTGCAAAACATACAAAATAAATACTCTCCAAATGCCATTTATGAATGGAATATATATGGTGTTGCTAAAAGTAATATAATGAATATTTTAAACAATATGGTAATATTAGCTAATGCCTACAAAACATAGCAAGATGTTTCTAATCATGCTATTGCTCATCTTTTAGTAGTGGGTTTCGCAGGACAACTAAAAGGATGGTGGGATAATTATTTAACAGATGAACAAAAGATATAAATTTTAACTGTCTATAAAATAGATGACTTCGGACAATGCATGGATAATGAACAAGGACATCTCATCCAAGATGCGATGAATACATTCATTTACTCTATTTCACAACACTTCATAGGAGACCAATCACATATTAGAGATAGAAACCAAGACTTCCTATCCAATATGAGATGTATTATTCTTCTTTTGTTAGCATATTTATTTCAAGGGTAGTTATTGAACAAAATAACTATACAAATTAACATTTAGTAACCATAGAAAAACAATTGAATAGGATAGAATAATCAAAAAGTAATTCTAAAAACACCTTTCAAACAATTGATTCAACCTTTTACAATAACAAATGAAGGAATTGAAACTTGGGCTTTAAATAGAAAATTCACTTTCGATTTTATAACAAAACCACAAAAGAGAAGCCTAAATATCTTAGGAGAACACTCAATTTCAGAAATAAATTATCTTATTAAAGATAAAGAAAACTGACTTGAGTTTTTAAAGAAGACTTAGAATTCAAAAGAATAGAAGAAGATCTCATAAAAACAGATATCAAAGATAAAATAGAATCTCTACAAAAATACATAATAATAAAAAAAAAAACTATATGTTCCACTTACCCAATGCACTTTGGGGAGCGCATACGACAGTGATTTCCTTAAGGCTAGGTTCTCAATTCTCTCAGCCATCACCGTGAGACTAGCATTCTCTTTTAGCACAATCCCCTTAGTGGTTTTTGCATGTAGATGCAGGAGGAGCTCCGCACCCTGAGTTTGTCATCGACTTGTATTGCAGGCCCATTTTGCAAACACAGTAGAACTTCTTTTCTTTTCGGTCATTTGGTCCTTTTGTTAGGATCGTACTAAATCGGGTACCTATACTCTATTATTTTCCCCTTCTAGATATGTGTGCTGTACGACCAACTTTTTGAGCTAGAGTGTGCTTTGGTGGAACTTGGCAAAGGTCAAGCCTTGATATCATTTGGCAGCAAAATCGTCCGGCTTAGTTTGTCTCGAATGCTTATTGCTTTCAGTATTCAAGAGACTGCATTGAACCCTCCCAATGTGTTCTCCATCGCCATCAGTATGCCTGTTGTATGATTGCTCTTTTATGAGGAGAACTTTAATGGTTGCAAAGGAAGAATGGTCTTGAATTGCGTAATCATTATCGTTTCTAGCAAACTACCAGTGTTGCCTTGCACACAGGTTACCTTTTGTTAGCTTGTGCTTTTGTAAAGAGTTGAGGGACAAAATCATTCATAGAAATATTTTGTCAACTCATAATGTTTAACAAAAATTCACACATCAATCAAACCACCGACCATTACAATGCTTGTTGCAAAAACAAAATAGGACCAGACTGGATCAAATCCAGATTCGACCATGAAACAATGGATCAAGTTGAACAAATAAAATAATATATGAGAAATAGGAATATAGAATTTATCTATACTATGATGTAATATAATGAAGATTACATTAGCCTATTTATAAGATGTATGGGATGGTTATCTAAAGTAACAAGATAAACATAATATCGAATATAATCAATCAAGGATATGCTATATCAAAGGAGATATGTGCATAATCTTGAGAGATATGCAGCATCAAGTAAATATCTTAGTATTGCAAACATATCATAAATCAATATGTGCACTGCACTCCAATTGAGTTAGATACAAAGTGTGCTTTGAAGAAACTTGGTGAAGCTCAGGCCTTATTATCATGTGGCAGCGAGATCTTTCGGGATAGTTTGTTTCGAATGCTTATGCTTTCGGAATTAAAGAGACCACATTGAACCCTCCTATTGAAATCCCCATCACCATCTGTGTGATTGTTCTTTTACGAGGAGATTTTTGGTGATTGGTGAGGAAGAATGTCCTAGATTTAATAGTCCTTACAATTTTCAGCAAATCACCAGTGTTGTCTAGTACACAGATTATTTTTTGGTTAGTTTGTGCTCTTTAAAGAGTTCAGGGACAAAATTATTCAGAAAATGATTAGTCGGCTAATAATGTTCGTACTTCAACAGAATTTCACAAGTCAATTAAACCCTAGATTAAAAGCAACAAGCAAAATACGACCAGAACACTATTCGTATCAAATCCAGATCCACCAATAAAAAGATGGAACATAACCGCAGTATCAGATTAAACATCTTCCCATAGTATCAGGTTAACTATATCCCTGAATTGCCTTGCAGTATAACCAGTTAGCAAATGCCAATATTCATTTGAATAGCCGAAATTACCATTCGATTTTATGGAAAAAAAACTGGCACGAGCTTTAAAAGTTCAATAAGCAGACGTTCAAATAAAGACAGACAGACAATGATTTCGGATCGATCTTGTAGCGATAGAGTCAACTCCCATGCATCAAGCGTCAGAGACTCAAAAGGCCATCCAAGCATTTTCCCCGGAAGTTTCTACAAAATTTCAAGCACAGCATGACTTTAATAAATTTCCCGGCCAATCCCTCATTTTCTATCTCCTTCCCTCGGCTGCCTTCCTCTCCTCTGAATCCCCTGATTCCTCAGCAGAGGTGAATCCACATACTAGTCATGGTCATCATATTATGAAATGTCGAATGGGGTGAATTAACACCTGATCACCTATTGAATCGGACTCTTATCTCCTTATATAGCAACGACCTGCACCATGATTCCTAGAACACACGCAAAGCTTCGAGCTCGATTCAATTCCAACACTATTTGTAGCCCTCCAAAAGGAAAACAAATTTACGGCCCGCGGCTGTGCACACGGATCGCTCGACGCACAGATAAGACCATGGTAGTTTTAATCGAGGCGTGACAACCGACCCAATCCGCCAAAGGCAAAGAGTGCAAGAGGGAGGGGGAGAGAGAGAGAGAGAGAGAGCGAGAATGGGGGGTTGCTTTTGGGGGTGTGAGAGGAGGTCAACAAGCAGTAGGGGGCACACAACATAGGCCCATGGGAGGAGTATAATCATGCATTTCATATTCTTTATTGCATTTAAGCATTTAAAACATGTAGGTTTAGACTGATGCATTTGCATCAAGTGAAACATGAGGCCGATTGTGAACTCCTTTCGGATCAACCCAATAGATAGCCCTACATTCACGCAAAGTCTAGGCCCATTCCCTCCTTTAAAATTGAGCCCACAAGTTCGGTCCCCTTCTCTCTCTCTATCTCTCTATTCATATACTTTATGTTCCCTCTAATGTCATTCGATCATGCCAAATAAGTATGACCCCATTTCTTGTCACCTTAGACCATTTTAAGCAAAGCAGCGATCACGGCATTTGAGATGATGGGCATGCTGAAATTGACTAGGAAAGGATTAAATTTCGTGCAATTGAAAGGGGAAAGAATGAATAAGAGTTTGACTGAAATTAGAAGAGGAGTGCTCGGGCAGAAAGCAAAAGGAACAAGGCCCTCACTTTTTCTTTTTCTTTTTTTAATCTTGCATCATCACTAAACAAATGTGGATCTCCTCACTATCGCAACTTCTTCGAACCCTCTTGCAGACGCAAAGGCTAATGGCTTGGTAAGGCTAGGCTTAGCTTAGATCTCTTAAGCCCACCAATTCACTATTTATGATTCGAGTTTTTAATTTACAAATCGTTTCATTTAGGAGTCACTATTAATCAATTTGTGATGAGTCAATTATAAACCAAATTAAACTGTTGTGAGAATTATTTTACTCCTGCGCAACACACGAAATTAAGATCAGGGATTTGATTACACCAGTTAATCAATTAATACCCATTCGATACCTAATCTTATTTAAACATTGAGTAAATCATTTATGCCAATTACGAGTCCTAAGATTCAATTCCTAATCAAGTTGAGGAAATAGCAACCCATGCATCATAAACGGCGTCATTGGAATAAAGGAAATGTACAAATAGTAATCTAACATTTGCTTCCAAGAATTTAAACACGATCTTTAAAAAAAAAAAAAAGAAAGGATTTTCACATATTTTAAGAGAAAACCACTCAAAAACCATTTTTAAAGTTTTGTCCGCATTTTTTGAGAAAACATTATTTTTCAATTTTTTTTATACTTCTAAAAAAAATATTTTGTTAATAATTTTTTATTCCAAAATTGGGACCCGGGATGGGCCTTCGAGCCTAGTCCGAATATGGGCTGGGCTGCCCCTGGTCTTCGGAGTTTGGGCCCAATACCTAAAGGCGAAGAAAAGAATGGGCTCCATGAACTTATACCCAATTCGGCCACTACAGGACAAAATCCAAGCCCACTCAACCAAGAGCACAAACCCAAACAAGCCAACTAAGGCCCAAACCTCACTAGCCTTGTAGTAAAAACGAAGCCGAAATTCACCCAAAACACACTCATGCCTCTCGTGTTATTTTTAGTGAAAACAAAGCCCATTTTCCCTATTTTTGTTTCCTTCTCTCTTTCCCTAAGCCTTTCAATGTCTTCTCCCCTATCCCATTAGGGGTGATCGGTTCCCGGTTCGGACCAGTTCCAAGGTGGAACTTGGAGCCGGACCAGGAAAATCGGTTCCCAATTTTGGGAACTGTGGAACGAACCATCAGTTCCGATCCGGTTTAGTCTGGTCCAACAGAATCGGCATTTTTCTTTTTCACTAAAAAACGATCATGCTCTGGACCGATTAATCCAATTCGATTCTCAAGCAATCAAATAAAACTACTTACACATGTTTTCACATGCAAAATATTCAAACTTCATTTGCGTCTATATCAATCACAGTTTATATGTTTCACTTTTAATTTTAAGCATAAAAGCCATGAATAATGTGATTAAAGGTTGTGCTTGGCTTAGGTTTTATAGACAATCTTTATGAAACTAATAAGTTTTCTCTATAAGTAAAGAGTAACAACAAGAGCTTCGGTGATCTTTTGGCCATATAAGAAGTTATTACCTCAATTGCAATTCCGATTGCAATAAGTTTCATATATAATATTAATATATTATATATGCTTATATATTATATGTATATAAATTATATATATATAAATTTGGTCCTGTCCAATCGGTCCGGTTGGTCCCGTTCCCACCTTGGAATCGGGAATCGGACCAACCGGCCACCAGTTCCAAGATTATGAACCAAGAATAGGATTGCCGACCGTGGGAACCACCCAAAACCGGCCGGTCCGGTCTAGTCCGGTCCGGTCCCGATTTGGACAGTTTCCGTTGCACACCCCTATATCCCATGACAAACCCAGAACGCCCCAACATGGAAGACAATAGCACGAGGGTTTCATCAATCAAAGCTCAGCCCACGTTTGTCATCTTCCCACTCTTTTGCCAATCTCTACTCTCACCTTCGCGACTTATCTGAAGCGTTCATCACGTGCTTCACTTTTTTTCCCAAAGGACCGAGAACATTGGCGGATAACTCAAGCTTTGACCAAAATGGTTCAGGCACAGCCCAAGCCACGTCCAGCCACCACGCAGCTGTCATTCGTCGCCATAAACACCACCACCCTTCAACTTCGCCGGCGAAGAACCAGTCACCCGGAAACACAACCTGCACACAAAAAAACGTTGAAAAAATAACATATAAAGCGAAGGGTACTAGCGGGGCTCTATCAAAACTCTTTTAGCAAGCCACGAGCACCCAGGACGGACAGAAAACTAAGAGCATCCTCACGAATCTCACTCGGGCGTTTCATCAAACACACGGAGTACACTGGCTAAAAAGAGAGAAATCAAACCAATTGAGACTCGAGATTGAGTCGGGACTCATAGCAATCAACAAGCCACACCCTAAAATTGTAGCACACACACGAACGGGGTCGGGAACCCGCATGAGACAGACAAAACAGTCCGGTCCGGCGAGCCCGATACAGGGTGCAAACAGGCAGATGACCGAGGGTCCCTACCGGGCTCGGCGACGTTGGACAGTGGACGAGCTCAACAGATCGGGCTACGTCCGTTCGCCTTGCGCGTCTCCGAGCGGGGATGCTCGGGAAAACGACCCCCAAATCGGAACAATCGAGGAAAAAGGAACAAAAAGAGGGGGGGGGAGGAGGGGTTACGGCGGTGAGTCACCGGCCTTATTCGTCGCCGGAGGACGCTCGCTCGCTCGCTCCCAGTTTCTCACTCGGCTGTCCCTCACAGCCCACCCTCTCTCACTCGATTTTTCCCTCCCAAGGTCCCCTTTTTCACTCTCCCGATCATCCCGAGAAGGCCGGTCGGCGAAGGCGCTTCGGCCGCCGGTCCTTGGCGCCCCGACTGGCCCCTCTTGGTCGAACCGGCGTGACATCCCCGTCACCTCCGTCGCCGTCCGCCTGCTCCTCTGTCCCTGCTCTGCGGCCGCTCCTCTGCTCTGCGGCATCCTTGTTGGCGTGAGCAAGAGGAGGAAGAAAGGGGGGAGACGACAATCTAGCATCGTGAAGAAGGACCGAAAGAGGAAAAGGTAAAGGATGGGAAAGGAAATGGACTTGGTGGCTTAGCAGATCGTGGCAAAAAGGACGAGAAGAATGTGGGAAGTTCGTGGGGAAGGGGCTGGAAGAATCGGTAGAGGTGCACATTCACGCTTTCATATCAATTCTCTCAATCTTGCACATCAGAAGCGGAGGATACTCGGGCTAGAAGGAGCAGCGCTTCCACCGTCCTCTGCTGTCCCCGGAGTCGTCCATGTGAGAATTTAAATTCCTCAGCTTACTCTGATCGCGTTCAGCTCGGTTGTAGCCCAAAGTTATCTTGTTTAATCACGGAACTGATTGGAAGAATAGGTGCGCATGCCTGAGCCCCCGTTTGTTGATCCTAATTAGTTGTTCACCTTGTTTCTTCGTTGGGTTTGGTTGCGGATGCATGTCCTTGCGTTTGCTCATTTAATTTTCAGTTTATTTTCTTTTCAGCATGTTCGCTAGAATCTCATAATTAAATAATTCTCTTGAAATCAGTTGGTGCCGATTGTTGTCTATGTTTCAAATAGCATTGACATAACATAGTAAGGGAGTTCTGCATCGTGTAGTCCATTTTTTTGCACGGTTCGTACCACTATGCAGGCCAATCCATGGCTTGGATAAGGAGCCGTCATTCATTTTTTGACCCGATATTTGGTTTCTGTTCTCAACATTTGCCCTAACAATTAAATAATTTCACGTTTCTTTCGATTAATCCACATTGATTTTTCGTCACATTGGTTTAGACTTAACACCTTAATATGTGAGAGTGTACTGAACAACACTGTCTAATCCATGGATAGTGTGAATTCAAACATGTTCCGCCTACATGATACCTCACGAGCCTCTTCCAACACATATGGTCAAGGAAAAAATTATTCAAAAAAAATCTTAAAATCATTATACCACAATCAATACAATTTTAAACTTGATATAATCACTCGATATCATATGAGTTGGTCATTGTATTCTCGCGGAAAATTTTTTAACACTAAATATACAATGTTGTTTAGCCACTCTTTTTGTTCTATTTTCTGAAATTTGACTATCTTGGATAAGAAGGGCATCCATTCTTTCTTTTTCTTTTTCTTTTTCCTATTTTCTGAGTTCAACAATCTCGGAGAAGAAGAGTAAAGGCTCATAGAAAAATGAATTCGTTTGATCTAATGCTTTTATAATTTAGTTCTTGCCAATTTACTTTGGTGGACACCAAGAAAAATGTTTTGCACAAATATTATGCCGTTTAATGTCCCTATGCGATTTTAGCATAATAGTAGTATCAGCCATGCCAATGTGTGCGTCTCCCTCCATTGCATTTAGTTCAAGTCAAAAAACAGTTGAACCATCAAAGAGGGAGAAAAAGGCACTGGATCCAGTTTTCTTTATATTTCCTTTATAAATCTTGCCCCAGCTTTCCAATATCTACCATCCAAAATTTACTGGATCCTCTCCCTTGGAGGATGAGTGACGTATCAAGGAAGTGAACTTAGTTGATTGAAGATGATTTAGTTGCTTTGCGAGTCACCCATTTTAGACTCATCTACTGCTGATAAACCTCGCAAGATTGGGCTTGGCCTGAAAACTCACAGGCCTCAATCACAAACCCACTCATAAGGATCGCATGGGTGGTGCTGGCTGTTTGTGCCTTGCTTTGCCCCTTTTTGGGCTCGCTTGACCGGACTTCTTTGTTGTTTGGTTCTCACGAGCATCGGCCCCATTCGTCCGTGCACCGCTACTTTGGGCCACTACTTGTTGATTATTGTGAGTCCCAGCACAAGTTGGTCGGTTTTTCCCTCATTTAGTCAGTGCGTTTCAAACTATGATAAAATATCTAAACCAAATCTATTCGGTTGAATCTAGACTTTTGAATTGTTGAAAGGAGCCCGTGAACATGTGTGATGCATTGTAACCTCTCTTGTGATTAGCAAGTACATTTTCGATCATGTTTCATTTCTACTGAAGTTTTTTGGGTTGCTTTGCTTCGTGCCTAGGTATAACCCTGCGGTTGTCCTTGGTGTTCGGGGTGTGGCTGCGAACGGGAGCCTCCAGTGATTAGCGATGGAGACAAGTGATTGCTTGGTGGCTGAAAGTCGCTTGCTGTGAAGATGCAAGGATGTGGTCACGTCGTTGAGGATGAGAATAATTTCTTCACGTTATGGTTTGGGGAGAGTCTCGGTTGTGGATGTGTGGGTTTATTCAATGATTGAGTAATTTTGGGCTTGAGTGGTTTTAATGAATTCGGGTTGGCTTCATTTTTGGAAGTGCTTGGGCTGAGTTCTTTTTAGTAATATGGGCTTAGTGCACTCAGTTACAAAGGAATGGGCTTGGTGTAGCTTTGGTGGAGGCTCACTTGGGAGTTTTTTCCCAATAAGCCATAGAAAGAGTAGAAATGGAGTGAGCTTGAGGATAAGATCAATCGTCCCCTCTAGTCTGAACTGTGAGTCCAAGTTCATCCATGTTCTAGCTAGGTCCCTATTTTTAGACTACTTATTAATTGAATAAAAAATATATTTTTAAAAAATTAATTTTATAAAAATTAATTAAAAAGTCTGAAAAAATATTTTTCCTAAAGTCAGAAAATGCTTTAAAATTATCTTTCAAGGTAGCCTTCTCTTAAAGTTATGGCAAAATCATTGATAAGAAAATTGTGTTAAAAAATTAAACAAGCCCTTATGACTTTATCATAGGGTTTCGATTGTCATTAAAACAAATACCCTTAATTACACTTTTTCCATTTGTTGATTATGATTTCCCTTTAGCTTAGTCTAAGATGACAGGCTCCTTATTTGATATTGCTAGATTCTTGCTCTTCCGATTCAATTTATTCGATGCCACTTTAGTTGCTAATTGTCATGTTAATGATTGGGCATTCGCATGGTCACCTTATGTATTAGTGAATAGGTCTAAAATCAACATAGACTGCCTCATGGAAAATATTTTTGAAATGAACAAGATTAGATATTGAAATTGCATTAATTATTTAATTAGTGTAATCAAGTCTCCAATCTTAGATTATTTGATTACGTAGGAAATGAGGTATACTCCCATACCTCATTTGATTTATAGCCGACCCTAATAAACTAGTAGCAACTCATTTGAAAATTTTTATGAACACTAAACATCACAGGAGGTGTGAACTTAGAAGAGCTTACGTCTAGTCATGGGCCATAGGGACGTCTTTTAAGCAATACTCCTAAACCTATTTCCTTTCATATCGAGGGGTAGGTCGAGACAAGTAAATATTGATCTTGCAGTCTTCATCAGTCGGATCAGTACATATACATAGATTTATTCAGTGCTACTCTATACTTAAAAATTTGATCATTGGTAATCTATCTTTATACACATAGAAGTGGATATTACTCGTGTGAAAGTGACCCACGTGGTAGCACATGCGCTTCTTCATCTGATCTAATTTTTATGGTAATTTTAGCATATTTTTAATAGTTTATTTAAATTAACGATTGTTGTGAGTTTTCAAAAATGTTTAACAATATAGGGATACATATTATGCTATGATATTCATTTGACCTTAAATCGAGGACTATGAGGTTTCCGTTAAAAGATTTTTCACAATATTGAGATCTAATTTATGACATGATAGCCCATATTTGGTAGATGATATTAGCGAATCAATAAAAGAAAATCCATTGCTCCCAGAAAATTTCATCACAAAAAATTAATAATATGTATATTACAAATAAATGAATATAAGAAAATGATGAAAATAATTATTAGCAAAAGAGTAGATAGAGTAATCCACCATTAAGAAAAATTTAACTTAGAAAAAAAAAGCATTAGATGACATAATTGCACATAATTTCGTATACAAATATGATAGCTCTTGGTATTATATGCATACTCGTTGTCACTAAAATCAAGCCATGCCCTAACACTTTCCACCGTTGAAGAATTTAGCTATTACAAATCAATTACCAAACCTCCACCTATTAGCATAGATATTTTCAAATGCAAGCCGGCCTTTGCAAAGACGGTGGAAATTCCTAACCACAAGCCATCTATTATCATAATTATTTTCAAATACGGAGTAATTAATAGATAAATTTTGTTATGTTAAACGGACATGATGGCAAGGAAATTATTGTGTAAGCCCTTTTGATTATGCTTTGTCTTTGTAGGAACCATAGCCTAGAAGAAGAAACGCTAGTCGCTTTTCCAAGCATTATGTAAGAGAGAAAGGGGAATCTTATGGCGAGCTCATGTGAAGAGTTGCTTATCAATCAAAACCTGACCTTTTTAGATGGGAAGGGACTGAAGATAACATCTCAATTTCCAGGACCCACACCATCCATAGTCGTTGCATTTATTTTATCAATCAAAACTCATTTGTCGCTCGCAATTATTGATCTGGACAAGTTGGACGGACCCAAGAAAATAAAGAAAGAATTGACTCATGTGTATCATCCTTTGTGGGGCAAGAGAAAAGGTAAAGATCTTTTTTCGTGGGGTCAAAGAAAATTTTATTGAAATTGCGAACATGGTCAAAAGAGTCCCAAGCCAGGGGAATCTAAACAATGGAGAGAACAATTGGCTTATGGAGGAATAGAAAGGCAATTTTGTGGAAGAGAGCCAATCCGTCGAGTCTTCGCAACTTAATTTACAAAGCCCGCATCAGTGAGAACAAAAAGTGAAATAATCTGTATCTATATAACAAAATGGAAAGGGAGATCTATTTTAAAGGAAATAATCTATCAAAAAGTGTCAAAAATCCATAATTCCATAGACAAGTTAGTAGAATTTGGGGGGGGGGTGATTTCCATGTGGATCGAGGCAAAATTTAAACCTTAGGAACCAACACATCACTAGCCCCCCTCTCTCAACGGTGCATGAGAGTCAAATTTGCAATTTTTCAATATATTTGAGATGTTACTAACGAGAATATGAAATTTACAGTTCCCATGAGTGATGCAAACGGTCAAGATATCAAAGAATTTCCAATTTAACAATTGGAATCACACGTGTAAATCTCATAAGATACGTAATAAATTATTTTGGGTTATGGTCACCTGCACATGCAAATTGAAATCTTTAAATCATGAATTAAGAAATTTTAATTACTAATGCTTTCATGCTAACGTGAATGTAGGCAAGAATGTAAAAACCTCATGCTCTTGTGATAGCTCTTCGTGTCTCCTTTGCAAAATTCAAGAAAGAAATCAGCCAAGAACAAGTTGACGGAAGCCGCCTCCACGGATTATTACCAAAAAAATGAGGTGGCATAAGAGATGCACCCGATGTTCTCTTAGCTGTTCCATCTCTACGGCAAGAAACGTCATGGGTCATCACGGCTCTTAAAGGTGCAAATGGCAAAGTTTCTATTCCGGGGAATTATTTCTTTTCAGAAATAGTTTTTTTTTCTATTTCCACTCCGGGAACAATTTCTGAGTAAAATAAGGTGTTTGGTAATTATACAAATTTTTTATTTTTGGAATAGAAAAAGAATAGAAATGCGTTTGGTAAGAATTTACAAATTTTCGTATTTTTTTTTCTTCTTAGTCACAGACCACCAACCATCGCCCGCCGCCGCACGACCGCCGCACAAACGCTGCACGACCGCCGACCGTCATCGTCACTGTGGGATTGACGCCTGCAGCCCACCGACCACAGGAGGGGGTAGCAGCCGTTGGGCTGTGGGCGGCGGTCCTACGGCGGCAGTCGTGTGGCAATCGTGTGGTAGTTGGCGACGGCAGGCTACTGACGGACGGTGGCTCTGATCGAGAATTCCAACTCAATGAGTTAAAGCATGGAAAAGCACGTATACTTTTTTTAAAGGACAGTGGGGGATAGAGTTTATGACTCTGAATTTAAGATCCTCATAGATAGAGTGGTCGAGAATTGTGGAGGCTTGCCTCTTTTGATTCTCTCAGTGGCTAAAAGGTTGAAGCATGGAGATTTGCCTGAATGGAGGGATGCTTCAACTTATAAAGAAGGGTCCGATGTAAAATCAATAGTGGACCGTAGTTACAATGACCTAAAAGATGAGAGGATCAAAGCGCCGTTCTTGGTTCATCCTCTAGTCTCTCGGGGACTTGGCATAAGGGATGCCCTTATCTACTACATGGGCTTGGTTTTATATAAAAAAATTCAGCAAGACTATCGAAGACACTACAAATAGGTTGATTATGGATTGATGTTGCCTCCTTAACTCTTCTTTGTTGCTAGGCAGTGATGGCTGAGTCCAGTTGAGCATGCATGACCTAATTATTGACGTGGCCATCTCTATGCATGACAAATTTATTGACATTGAATGGAACGCCTTGGTCAGGAGAAATGATTTTGGGTTTAAAGAATGGTCACAGTATGATCTTTAAAAATGCACCGTAATGGTCTTCTACTATATTATCATTGATGAATTTCCTGAAAAATTGGACTACCCGAACATGAGGATTATTCTATTATTAGAAGAAAACTTTCTCAAAATGCCCGACCCTTTTTTCGAATCTATAGAGAAGCTCCAAGTCTTGGACTTGACTCGTTTATCTTTTATCTCCCTCCCTTCGTCGATGGAGTTACTTAAAAACCTCAGATCACTATGTCTTGATGAATGCCATTTGGAGAATGTGACTGCTCTTGGAAAGCTGAAAGGATTGTAGTTCCTAAGTTTCTTCAATTCTAGAATTGCTCGGCCGCCCAAAGAAATGAGTGAACTAACAAAATTGAGATTTTTGGACCTAAGATTGTGTTTCATGCTTGAAGTTATTAAAAGCTTGGTTAATTTAGAAGAATTGTCTATGGAAGAGAATTTTGATCAGTGGGAGGCCGAGGATAAAACCCCACGAAACAATACTAGCCTGGCTGAGTTCAAGAACATGGATAAGTTGAGCACTTTATACATTGCCATTCCTCATTTAGCTAATCTCTCAAGAGACCTACCATTTGGGAAACTAAGGGTGCGCACGACAACGTTTCTATTTTGGCGAACTATTTCCTTTCAGAAATAGTTATTTATTTATTTATTTCTACTCTAGGAACAATTTCTGAGTAAAATAAGGTATTTGGTAATTGTACAAAATTTATATTCTTGGAATAGAAAAAGAATAGAAATGCGTTTGGTAAAAATTTATAAATTTTTATATTTATTTGTTTTTTCTTTTTACTAACGGATCGCCGCCCGCCAGCACCCGCCGTCGCACGACCGCCACATGACCGTCGACAATCACCGCCGACCGCCGCCGCAGGATTGCTGCCCAAAGCCCACCGACCACGGGAGGGGGCGGTGGCTATCGGCAACGGTCATGAGGCGGTCGTGTGGCGGTTGGCGACGGCATGCTACCGGCGGACGGTGGCTCTGATCTAGAATTCCAACTCAATGAGTTAAAGTATGGAGAAGCACGTATACTTTTTGAAAGGATAATGGGGGACAGAGTTAACGACCCTGAATTTAAGATCCTCATGGATAGAGTTGTCAAGAATTGTGGAGGCTTGCCTCTTTTGATTCCCTCAGTGGCTAAAAGGTTGAAGCGTGGAGATTTGCCTTAATAGAGGGATGCTTTGACCTATAAAGAAGGGTCAAATGTAAAATCAATAATGGAACTTAGTTACAATGACCTAAAAGATGAGAGGATCAAAGCGCTGTTCTTGGTTCATGCTCTAGTCTCTCGGGGACTTGGCATAAGTGATGCCCTTATCTACTGCATGGGCTGGCTTTATATAAAAAATTCAGCAAGGCCATCAAAGACACTAGAGATAGGTTGATTATGGATTGACGTCACCTCCTTGACTCTTCTTTGTTGCTAGGTAGTGATGGCCTGGCCCAGTTGACCATGCATGACCTAATTATTGACGTGGCCATCTTTATGCATGACAAATTTACTGACATGGAATGGAACACCTTGGTCGAGAGAAAGGATTTTGGATTTAAAGAATGGTCACAGTATGATTTCAAAAAATGCACCGCAATGGCCTTCTACTATGTTAACATTGATGAATTTCCTGAAAATTTGAACTGCCCGAACATGAGGATTCTTTTGTTATTAGAAGAAAACTTTCTCAAAATGCCTGACCCATTTTTCGAATCTATGAAGAAGCTCCAAGTATTGGACTTGATTGGCTTATCATTTATATGCCTCTCCTTGTCAATGGAGTTACTTAAAATCCTCAGATCACTATGTCTTGATGGATGCCATTTGGAGAATGTGACTGCTCTTGGAAAGCTGAAAGGATTGTAGTTTCTAAGTTTCTTCAATTCTAGAATTGCTCGGCTGCCTAAAAAAATGGGTGAACTAACAAAATTGAGATTTTTGGACCTGAGATTGTGTTTCATGCTTGAAGTTATTAAAAGCTTGGTTAATTTAGAAGAATTGTTTATGGAAGAGAATTTTGATCAGTGGGAGGCCAAGGATAAAACTCCGCGAAACAACGCTAGCCTGGCTGAGTTCAAGAACATGAATAAGTTGAGCACTTTATACATTGCTATTCCTCGCTCAGCCAATCTCTCAAGAGACTTACCACTTGAGAAATTAAGGGTGTGCATGGCAACGTTTCTATTCCGGGAAACAATTTCTTTTCAGAAATAGTTTTTTTTTTTAATTTCTACTCCGGAAACAATTTCTGAGTAAAATAAGGTGCTTAGTAATTATACAAAATTTATATTCTTGGAATAGAAAAAGAACAGAAATGCATTTGGTAAAAATTATAAATTTGTATATTTTTTTTTCTCCTTACTGACAGACCGTTGACCACTGCCCGCTGCCACACGACCGCCGCATGACCGCCGCACGACCATCGCACAACCGTCAATCACCACTGCCGAACGCCGCTGTAGGATTGCTGCTCGCTGACCATCGACTAGTGGGCTGTGTGTGGCGGTCGGCAGCGACAGTTGGCGATCGTGCGGTGGCAAGCAACGTTCGTGCAGTGGATGTGTGGCGGAAAGCGGCAATTGTGCGGTGGTCGTGTGGCGATTGACGACGGCAAGCTGCTGGCGGACGGTGGCTCTGATCCAAGATTCCAACTCAGTGAGTTAAAGCATGGAGAAGCACAAATACTTTTTTAAAGGATAGCGGGGGGACAAAGTTAACAACCTTGAATTTAAGATCCTCGTGGATAGAGTGGTCGAGAATTGTGGAGGCTTGTCTCTTTTGATTCTCTCAGTGGCTAAAAGGTCAAAGCTGGAGATTTGCCTGAATGGAGGGATGCTTCAACCTATAAGGAAGGGTTTGATGTAAAATCAATAGTGGACCTTAGTTACAATAACCTAAAAGATGTGAGGATCAAAGCACTATTCTTGGTTCATGCTCTAGTCTCTTAGGGACTTGGCATAAGGGATGCCCTTATCTACTGTATGGGCTTGGGTTTATATAAAAAAATTCAGCAAGACCATCGAAGACACAAGAGATAGGTTGATTATGGATTGACGTCGCCTCCTTGACTCTTCTTTGGTGTTAGGCAGTGATGGCCGAGCCCAGTTCAGCATGCATGACCTAATTATTGAAGTGGCCATCTCTATGCATGACAAATTTATTGACACGGAACAGAACGCCTTGGTCAGGAGAAAGGATTTTGGGTTTAAAGAATGGTCACAGTATGATCTCAGAAAATGCACCACAATGGCCTTCTACTATGTTGACATTGATGAATTTCCTGAAAAATTGGACTGTCCGAACATGAGGATATTTTTGTCATTAGAAGAAAACTTTCTCAAAATGCCTGACTCATTTTTCGAATCTATGGAGAAGCTCCAAGTCTTGGACTTGACTGGCTTATCTTTTACCTCCCTCCTTTTTGTCGATGAAGTTACTTAAAAACCTCACAACTATATCTTGATGGATGCCATTTGGAGAATGTGACTGCTCGTGGAAAGCTGAAAGGATTGTAATTCCTAAGTTTCTTCAATTCTAGAATTGCTCGGCTGCCCAATGAAATTGGTGAACTAACAGAATTGAGATTTTTGGACCTGAGATTGTGTTCCATGCTTGAAGTTATTGAAAGCTTGGTTAATTCAGAATAATTGTTTATGGAAGAGAGTTTTGATCAATGGGAGGCTAAGGATAAAACCCCTCGAAACAACGCTAGCCTAGCTGAGTTCAAGTGCATGAATAAGTTGACCACTTTATACATTTTCATTCCTCATTCAGCCAATCTCTCAAGAAACCTACCATTTGCAAAACTACGGGTGCGCATGGCAACGTTTCTATTCCAAGGAACTATATTTTTTTTTTCAGAAATAGTTTTTTCTTTCAATTTCTACTCCAACAACAATTTCTGAGTAAAATAAGGTATTTGGTAATTATACAAAATTTCTATTCTTCGAATAGAAAAAAAATAGAAATGCATTTAGTAAAAATTTATAAATTTTTCTATTTGTTTGTTCTTTCTTCTTACCCATAGACTGTCGACCGCCGTCGAACGACCGCCGCACGAACGCCGCATGACTGTCGCACGACCGTCACACGACCGGTGCACAATCGTCGACTATCACCACCGATCGCCGCCGCAGGATTGCTGCTTGCAACCCACTAACTACGGTTGGGGGCGACGACTAATGGGCTATGTGTGGCGGTCTTGCGGCGACCGTCGGTAGCGACGATCGGTGGTCGTGTAGCAGCAGGCGGCGGTCGTGTGGCAGCTGGAGACAACAGGCTGCCGGTGGAGGGTGGCTCTAATCCATAATTTCGACTTAGTGAGTTAAAGCATGGAGAAGAACATATACTTTTTTAAAAGATAGTGGGGGATAGAGTTATCGACCCTGAATTTAAAATCCTCATGGATAGAGTGGTCGAGAATTGTGGAGGCTTGCCTCTTATGATTCTCTTAGTGGCTAAAAGGTTGAAGTGTGGAGATTTGCCTGAATGGAGTGATGCTTCGACCTATAAAGAAGGGTCTGATGTAAAATCAAAAGTGAAATGACCAAAAATATAAGAGGATCAAAGCGCTGTTCTTGGTTCATGTTCTAGTCTCTCGGGGACTTGGCATAAGGGATGCCCTTATTTACTGCATGGGCTTGGGTTTATATAAAAAATTCACAAGATCATCGAAGACACTAGAAAGAGGTTGATTATGGATTGATGTCGCCTCCTTGACTCTTCTTTGTTGCTAGGCAATGATGGCCGGGCCCAGTTGAGCATGCATGACCTAATTATTGACGTGCTCATCTCTATGCATGACAAATTTATTGACACGGAATGGAACGCCTTGGTTAGCAGAAAGGATTTTGGGTTTAAAGAATGGTCACAGTATGATCTCAAAAAATGCACCGCAATGGCCTTATACTATGTTTTTTTGTTTTTACTATGTTGACATTAATGAATATCCTAAAAAATTGGGCCGCCCCGAACATGAGAATACTTCTATCATTAGAAAAAAAATACTTCTATCTCCAAGTTTTGGACTTGACTGGCTTATCTTTTATCTCCCTCCCTTCGTTGATGGAGTTACTTAAAAACCTCACATCACTATGTCTTGATGGATGCCATCTAGAGAATGTGACTGCTCTTGTAAAGTTGAAAGGATTGCAATTCCTAAGTTTCTTCAATTCTAGAATTGCTCGACTGCCTAAAGAAATTGGTGAACTAACAGAATTGAGATTTTTGGACTTAAGATTGTGTTTCATGCTTGAAGTTATTGAATGCTTGGTTAATTTAGAAGAATTGTCTATGGAAGAGAGTTTTGATCAGTGGGAGGCGAGGATAAAACCCCGCGAAACAACGCTAGCCTGGCTAGCTTCAAGTACATGAATAAGTTGACCACTTTATACATTGTTATTCCTCGTTCAGCCAATCTCTCAAGAAACCTACCATTTACGAAACTAAGGGTGCACATGGTAAAGTTTCTATTCCCGGGAACTATTTTTTTTAAGAAATAGTTTTTTTTTCTATTTCTACTCCAAGAGCAATTTCTGAGTAAAATAAGGTATTTGGTAATTATACAAAATTTCTATTCTTGGAATAGAAAAAGAATAGAAATGCATTTAGAAAAAAATTATAAATTATTATATTTGTTTGTTCTTTCTTCTTACTCACAGACCGTCGACCGTCGACCGCCGCCGTACGATCGCCGCACCAATGTCGCACAACTGTCGCACGACCGGCACACGACCATCGACAGTCACCATCGATCATCGCTGCACGATTGCCGCTTGCAGCCTAGTGACTACGGTTGGGGACGACGGCTAATGGTTTGTGTGCGTCGGACTTGCGGCGGCCGTCGGCAGCGACGGTCGGCGGTTGTGCCGTGACAAATGGCGGTCGTGTGGCAGTTGGCGACAACAAGCTGCCGGCGGATGGTGGCTCTGATCCATAATTCCAACTCAGTGAGTTAAAGCATGGAGAAGTACGTATACTTTTTTAAAGGACAGTGGGGGACAGAGTTATCGACCCTGAAATTAAGATCCTCATGGATAGAGTGGTCGAGAATTGTGGAGGCTTGCCTCTTATGATTCTCTCAATGGTTAAAAGGTTGAAGTGTGGAGATTTGCTAGAAGGGAGCGATGCTTCGACCTACAAAGAGGGGTCCGATGTAAAATCAATAGTGGAATAACCTAAAAGATGAAAGGATCAAAGCGCTGTTCTTGGTTCATGCTCTAGTCTCTTGAGGACTTGGCATAAGTGATGCCATTATCTACTGCATGGGCTTGAGTTTATATAAAAAATTCAGCAAGACCTTCGAAGACACTAGAAAGAGGTTGATTAAGGATTGACGTTGCCTCCTTGACTCTTCTTTGTTGCCAGGCAATGATGGCCAAGCCCAGTTGAGCATGTATGACCTAATTATTTACGTGGCCATCTCTATGCATGACAAATTTATTGAAATGAAATGGAACGCCTTAGTCGAGAGAAAGGATTTTGGGGTTAAAAAATGGTCACAGTATGATCATAGAAAATGCACTGCAATGGCCTTAACCTATGTTTTTTTTTTTTTTACTATGTTGACATTAATGAATTTCCTAAAAAATTGGACTGCCCAAACATGAGAATACTTCTGTCATTAGAAGAAAACTTTCTCAAAATGTGCGACTCATTTTTCGAATCTATGGAGAAGCTCTAAGTCTTGGACTTGACTGGCTTATCTTTTATCTCCGTCCTTTCGTCGATGGAGTTACTTAAAAACCTCACATCACTATGTCTTGATGGATGCCATCTCGAGAATGTGACTGCTCTTGGAAAGTTGAAAGGATTGCAATTCCTAAGTTTCTTCAATTCTAGAATTGCTCGGCTGCCCAAAGAAATTGGTGAACTAACTGAATTGAGATTTTTGGACTTGAGATTATGTTCCATGCTTGAAGTTATTGAAAGCTTGGTTAATTTAGTAGAGTTGTCTATAGAAGAGAGTTTTGATTAGTGGGAGGCCGATGATAAAACCCCACGAAACAACGCTAGCCTAGCTGAGTTCAAGAACATGAATGAGTTGAGCACTTTATATATTGTCAATCCTCGTTCAGCCAATCTCCCAAGAAACCTACAATTTGCGAAACTAAGGGTGCGTATGGCAACATTTCTATTCCCGAGAACTATTTTTTTTTTCAGAAATAGTTTTTCTTTTCTATTTCTACTCCAAGAACAATTTCTAAGTAAAATAAGGTATTTGGTAATTATACAAAATTTCTATTCTTAGAATAGAAAAAGAATAGAAATGGGTTTTGATAAAAATTTATAAATTTTTTATATTTATTCGTTTGTTCTTTCTTCTTACTCATAGAACGTTGACTGCCAATCGTCGCTGTAAAACCACCGCACGAACGCTGCACGACCAGCCCACGAAAGCTGCGTGACCATCGCGCGACCGTCGCACGACCGGTGCACGACCGTCGACCTTCACCACCGATCACCGCCGTAGGATTGCCGCTTGCAACCCACTAACTGCGATTGGCTGCGGCGGCTAATGGGTTGTGTGCGGCGCTCTTATGGCGACTGTTGGCAATGATAATCGGCGGTCGTGCAGCGGCAGGCGATGGTCGTGTGGCGGTTGGCGACAACAGGCTGCCGGCGAATGGTGGATTCCAACTCAATGAGTTAAAGCATGGAGAAGCACGTATACATTTTTAAAGAATTGTGGGGGACAGAGTTATCGACCCTGAAATTAAGATCCTCATGGATAGAGTGGTCGAGAATTGTGGAGGCTTGCCTCTTATGATTCTCTCAGTGGCTAAAAGGTTGAGGTGTGGAGATTTGCCTGAATGGTGCAATACTTCGACCTATAAAGAAGGGTCCGATGTAAAATCAATAGTGGAATGACCTAAAAGATGAGAGGATCAAAGCGCTATTCTTGGTTCATGCTCTAGGCTCTCGGGGACTTGGCATAAGGAATGCTCTTATCTACTGCATGGGCTTGGGTTTATATAAAAAATTCAGCAAGACCATCGAAGACACTAGAAAGAGGTTGATTTAAGGATTGACGTTGCCTCCTTGACTCTTCTTTGTTGCCAGACAATGATGGCCGGGCCCAGTTGAGCATGCATGACCTAATTATTGACGTGGCCATCTCTATGCATCACAAATTTATTGAAACGGAATGGAACACCTTGGTCGGCAGAAAGGATTTCGGGGTTAAAAAATGGTCACAGTATGATCTCAGAAAATGCACCTCAATGGCCTTAACCTCTGTTCCTTTATTTACTATGTTGACATTAATGAATTTCCTAAAAAATTGGACCGCCCGAATCTGAGAATACTCTGTCATTAGAAGAAAACTTTGTCAAAATGCCCGCCTCCTTTTTCGAATCTATGGAGAAGCTCCAAGTCTTGGACTTGACTGGCTTATCTTTTATCTCCCTCCTTTCGTCAATGGAGTTACTTAAAAACCTCACATCACTATGTCTTGATGGATGCCATCTAGAGAATGTGACTGCTCTTGGAAAGTTGAAAGGATTGCAATTCCTAAGTTTCTTCAATTCTAGAATTGCTCGGCTGCCCAAAGAAATTGGTGAACTAACAGAATTGAGATTTTTGGACTTGAGATTGTGTTCCATGCTTGAAGTTATTGAAAGCTTGGTTAATTTAGAAGAATTGTCTATGGAAGAGAGTTTTGATTAGTAGGAGGCCGAGGATATAACCCCGCGAAACAACGCTAGCTTGGCTGAGTTCAAGAACATGAATAAGTTGAGCACTTTATACATTGTCAATCCTCGTTCAGCCACTCTCCTAAGAAACCTACCATTTGTGAAACTAAGGGTGCGCATGGCAACGTTTCTATTCCAGGGAACTATTTTTTTATTGAAATAGTATTTTTTTTCTATTTCTACTCAGAAAATAATTTCTGAGTAAAATAAGGTATTTGGTCATTATACAAAATTTATATTCCTAGTATAGAAAAAGAATAAAAATGCGTTTAGCAAAAATTTATAATTTTTTGTATTTATTTGTTTGTTATGTCTTCTTACTTATAGAACGTCGACTGCCGACCACCACTGTACGACTACCGCACGAATGTCGGACGACCGCCGCATGAAAGCCGCACGACCGGTGCACGACCGTTGACCTTCACCACCGATCATCACCTCAGGATTGCCACTTGCAGCCCACTGACTAGGATTAGGGGCGGTGGTTAATGGCCTGTGTACGGCGGTCTTGCAGTGGCCGTCGGCATCGGTGGTCGACGGTCGAGCAACGGCAGGCGACGTTCGTATGGCGGTTGGCGACAATAGGCTGCTGGCGGAAGGTGGCTTTATTGCATAATTCCAACTCAGTGAGTTAAAGCATGGAGAAGCACGTATACATTTTTAAAGAACAGTGGGGGACAGAGTTATCAACCTTGAAATTAAGATCATCGTGGATAGAGTCATCGAGAATTGTGGAGGCTTGCCTCTTATGATTCTCTCGGTGGCTAAAAGGTTCAAGTGTGGAGATTTGCCTGAGTGGAGGGATGCTTCGACCTATAAGGAAGGGTCTGATGTAAAATCAATAGTGGAATGACCTAAAAGATGAGAGGATCAAAGCGCTGTTCTTGGTTCATGCTCTAGTCTCTCGGGGACTTGGCATAAGGGATGCTCTTCTCTACTGCATGGGCTTGGGTTTAGATAAAATAATTTAGCAAGACCATCGAAGACACTAGAAAGAGCTTGAATAGGGATTGATGTTGCATCCTTGACTCTTCTTTGTTGCCAGGCAATGATGGCTGGGCCTAGTTGAGCATGCATGACCTAATTATTGACGTGGCCATCTCTATGCATGACAAATTTATTGAAACGGAATGGAACGCCTTGGTCAGGATAAAGGATTTTGGGGTTAAAAAATAGTCACAGCATGATCTCAGAAAAATACACCGCAATGGCCTTATGCTATGTTTTTTTTTTTTTTTACTATGTTGACATTAATGAATTTCCTAAAAAATTGGACTGCCCGAACATGAGAATACTTCTGTCATTAGAAGAAAACTTTCTCAAAATGCTCGCCTCATTTTTTGAATCTATGGAGAAGCTCTAAGTCTTGGACTTGACTGGCTTATCTTTTATCTCCCTCCTTTCGTCGATGGAGTTACTTAAGAACCTCACATCACTATGTCTTGATGGATGCCATCTAGAGAATGTGACTACTCTTGGAAAGTTGAAAGGATTGCAATTCCTAAATTTCTTCAATTCTAGAATTGCTCGGCTACCCAAAGAAATTGGTGAACTAACAGAATTGAGATTTTTGGACTTGAGATTGTGTTCCATGCTTGAAGTTATTTTTTAGCTTGGTTAATTTAGAAAATTTTTTATGGAAGAGAGTTTTGATCAGTAGGAGGCCGAGGATAAAACCCTGCGAAACAATGCTAGCCTGGTTGAGTTCAAGAACATGCATAAGTTGAGCGCTTTATACATTGTCAATCCTCGTTCAGCCAATCTCCCCTACCATTTGCGAAACTAAGGGTGCGTATGGCAGCGTTTCTATTCTCGGGAACTATTTTTTATTTTTCAATTTCTACTCCAAGAACAATTTCTGACTAAAATAAGGTATTTGGTAATTATACAAAATTTCTATTCTTAGTAGAAAAAGAATAGAAATGCGTTTAGTAAAAATTTATAAATTTTTATATTTATTCGTTTGTTCTTTCTTCTTACTCATAGAACGTCGACTCCAAACCGTCACCGTACGACCGCCGCACGAACGCCACACGACCGCTGCACGAACGCCGCACGACCACTACACGAACGTCGCACGACCATCGCACGACCGTCGCATGACCGATGCACGACCGTCGACCTTCACCACCGATCACCGCCGTAGGATTGCCGCTTGCAACCCACTAACTGCGATTGGGTGCGGCGGCTAATGGGTTATGTGCGGTGGTCTTACGGCAGTCGTCGGCGATGACTGTTGGCGGTCGTGCAGCGGCAGGCAGCGGTCGTGTGGCGGTTGGCGACAAAAGGGTGCCGGTCAAAGGTGGCTCTGATCCATAATTCCAACTCAGTAAGTTAAAGCATGGAGAAGCACGTATACATTTTTAAAGAACAGTGGGGGACAGAGGTATCAACCCTGAAATTAAGATCCTCGTGGATATAGTGGTCGAGAATTGTGGAGGTTTGTCTCTTATGATTCTCTTAGTGGCTAAAAGGTTGAGGTGTGGAGATTTGCCTAAGTGGAGCAATGCTTCGACCTATAAAGAAGGGTCCGATGTTAAATCAATAGTGGAATGACCTAAAAGATGAGAGGATCAAAGCGCTGTTCTTGGTTCATGCTCTAGTCTCTCAGGGACTTGGCATAAGGGATGCTCTTATCTACTGCATGGGCTTGGGTTTATATAAAAAATTCAACAAGACCATCGAAGACACTAGAAAGAGGTTGATTTAAGGATTGACGTTGCCTCCTTGACTCTTCTTTGTTGCCAAGCAATGATGGCCGGGCCCAGTTGAGGATGCATGAGCTAATTATTGACGTGGCCATCTCTATGCATGACAAATTTATTGAAACGGAATGGAACGCCTTGGTCGGGAGAAAGGATTTTGGGGTTAAAAAATGGTCACTGTATGATCTCAGAAAATGCACTGCAATGGCCTTAACCTATGTTTTTTTTTTTTTTTTTATATGTTGACATTAATGAATTTCCTAAAAACTTGGACCGTCCGAATATGAGAATACTTCTGTCATTAGAAGAAAACTTTGTCAAAATGCCCGCCTCATTTTTCGAATCTATGGAGAAGCTCCAAGTCTTGGACTTGACTGGCTTATCTTTTATCTCCCTCATTTCGTCGATGGAGTTAGTTAAAAACCTCACATCACTATGTCTTGATGGATGCCATCTAGAGAATGTGACTGCTCTTGGAAAGTTGAAAGGATTGCAATTCCTAAGTTTCTTCAATTCTAGAATTGCTCGACTGCCCAAAGAAATTGGTGAACTAACAGAATTGAGATTTTTGGACTTGAGATTGTGTTCCATGCTTGAAGTTATTGAAAGCTTGGTTAATTTTGAAGAATTGTTTATGGAAGAGAGTTTTACTAGTAGGAGGCTGAGGATAAAACCCCGCGAAACAACGCTAGCCTGGCTGAGTTCAAGAACATGAATAAGTTGAGCACTTTATACATTGTCAATTCTCGTTTAGCCAATCTCCCAAGAAACCTACCATTTGCGAAACTAAGGGTGCGCATGGCAACGTTTCTATTCCAGGGAACTATTGTATGTTTTTTTGAAATAGTTGTTTTTTTTTTTCTATTTCTACTCAGAAAATAATTTCTGAGTAAAATAAGGTATTTGGTAATTATACAAAATTTCTTTTCTTAGAATATAAAAAGAATAGAAATGCATTTAGCAAAAATTTATAAGGTTTTGTATTTATTTGTTTGTTCTGTCTTTTTACTTATAGAACGTCGACTGCTAATTGCGTTGTACGGCCGCCGGACGAAAGCTGCACGACCGTCGCACGACCGGCGCACGACCGTTGACCTTCACCACCGATCATCGCCTTAGGATTGCCACTTGCAGCCCACTGACTACGATTGGGGGCGGCGGCTAATGGCCTATGTGCGGCGGTCTTGTTGTGGCCGTCGGCGTCGACGATCGACGGTTGTGCAGCGGCAGGTGGCGGTCGTGTGGCGGTTGGCGACAATAGGCTGTCGGCAGAAGGTTGCTTTAATGCATAATTCCAACTCAGTGAGTTAAAGCATGGAGAAGCACGTATACATTTTTAAAGAACAGTGGGGGACAGAGTTATCGACCTTGAAATTTTGATCCTCATGGATAGAGTCATCGAGAATATTGGAGGCTTGCCTCTTATGATTCTCTCGATGGCTAAAAGGTTCAAGTGTGGAGATTTGCCTGAATGGAGGGATGCTTCGACCTATAAGGAAGGGTCCGATGTAAAATCAATAGTGGAATGACCTAAAAGATGAGAGGATCAAAGCGCTGTTCTTGGTTCATGCTCTAGTCTCTCGGGGACTTGGCATAAGGGATGCTCTTCTCTACTGCATGGGCTTGGGTTTAGATAAAAAAAAAATCAGAAAGACCATCGAAGACACTAGAAAGAGGTTGATTAAGGATTGATGTTGCCTCCTTAACTCTTCTTTGTTGCTAGGCAATGATGGCCAGGCCCAGTTGAGCATGCATGACCTAATTATTGACCTGGCCATCTCTATGCATGACAAATTTATTGAAACGGAATGGAACACCTTGGTCGGGAGAAAGGTTTTTGGTGTTAAAAAATAGTCACAGTATGATCTCAGAAAAATGCACCGCAATGGCCTTATACTATTTTTTTTTTTTACTATGTTGACATTAATGAATTTCCTAAAAAATTGGACTGCCCGAACATGAGAATACTTCGGTCATCAGAAGAAAACTTTCTCAAAATGCCCAACTCATTTTTCGAATCTATGCAGAAGCTCCAAGTCTTGGACTTGACCGGCTTATCTTTTTTCTTCCTCCTTTCGTCGATGGAGTTACTTAAAAACCTCACATCACTATGTCTTGATGGATGCCATCTAGAGAATGTGACTGCTCTTGGAAAGTTGAAAGGATTGCAATTCCTAAGTTTCTTCAATTCTAGAATTACTCGGCTACCCAAAGAAATTGGTGAACTAACAGAATTGAGATTTTTGGACTTGAGATTGTGTTCCATGCTTGAAGTTATTTTTTAGCTTGGTTAATTTAGAAGAATTGTCTATGGAATAGAGTTTTGATTAGCAGGAGGCCGAGGATTAAACCCCGCGAAACAACGCTAGCCTGGCTGAGTTCAAGAACATGAATAAGTTGAGCACTTTATGCATTGTCAATCCTCGTTCAGCCAATCTCCCAAGAAACCTTCCATTTGCGAAACTAAGGGTGCGTATGGCAAAGTTTCTATTCCCAAGAACTGTTTTTTTTTTTTTTTTTCAGAAATAGTTTTTTTTTCCATTTCTACTCCAAGAACAATTTCTGACTAAAATAAGGTATTTGGTAATTATACAAAATTTCTATTCCTAGAATAGAAACATAATAGAAATGCGTTTAGTAAAAATTTATAAATTTTTATATTTATTCGTTTGTTCTTTCTTCTTACTCATAGAACATCGACTGCGTATCGTCCCCGTACGAACGCCGCACGAACGCCACATGACCGCTACACGAATGCCGCACGACCATCGCACAACCGGCGCACGACCTACGCACGACCGTCGACCTTCGCCACCGATCACCGCCGCAGGATTGCCACTTGCAACCCACTGACTGCGATTGGGTGCGGCGGCTAATGGGCTGTGTGCGGCGGTCTTACGGCAGCCGTCGGCAATGACAGTCGATGGTCATGCAGCGGCAGGCGGCGGTCGTGTTGCGGTTCGCGACAACAGGCTGCACGCGAAAGGTGACTCTAATCCATAATTCCAACTCAGTGAGTTAAAGCATGGAGAAGCACATAGACATTTTTAAAGAACAATGGGGGACTGAGTTATTGACCCTAAAATTAAGATCCTCGTGGATAGAGTGGTCGAGAACTGTGGAGGCTTGCCTCTTTTGATTCTCTCAGTAGCTAAAAGGTTGAAGTGTGGAGATTTGCCTGAATGGAGAGATGCTTCGACATATAAAGAAGGGTCCGATGTAAAATCAATAGTGAAATGACCTAAAAGATTAGAGGATCAAAGCGCTGTTCTTGGTTCATGCTCTAGTCTCTCGGGGACTTGGCATAAGGGATGCTCTTATCTACTGCATGGGCTTGGGTTTATATAAAAAATTCAGCAAGACCATCGAAGACACTAGAAAGAGGTTGATTAAGGATTGACGTTGCCTCCTTAACTATTCTTTGTTGCCAGGCAAAGATGGCCGAGTCCAGTTGAGCATGCATGACCTAATTATTGACGTGGCCATCTCTATGCATCACAAATTTATTGAAACGGAATGGAACGCCTTGGTCGGGAGAAAGGATTTTGGGGTTAAAAAATGGTCACAATATGATCTTAGAAAAATGCACCGCAATGGCCTTATACTATATTTTTTTTTTTACTATGTTGACATTAATGAATTTCCTAAAAAATTGGACTGCCCGAACATGAGAATACTTCGGTCATCAGAAGAAAACTTTCTCAAAATGCCCGACTCATTTTTCGAATCTATGGAGAAGCTCCAAGTCTTGGACTTGACTGGCTTATCTTTTATCTCTCTCCTTTCGTCGATGGAGTTACTTAGAAACCTCACATCACTATGTCTTGATGGATGCCATCTAGAGAATGTGACTGCTCTTGGAAAGTTGAAAGGATTGCAATTCCTAAGTTTCTTCAATTCTAGAATTGCTCGGCTGCCCAGAGAAATTGGTGATCTAACAGAATTCAGATTTTTGGACTTGAGATTGTGTTCCACGCTTGAAGTTATTGAAAGCTTGGTTAATTTAGAAGAATTGTCTATGGAAGAGAGTTTTTATTAGTAAGAGGCCGATGATAAAACCCCGCGAAACAACGCTAGCCTGGCTGAGTTCAAGAACATGAATAAGTTGAGCACTTTATACATTGTCAATCCTCATTTAGTCAATCTTCCAAAAAACCTACCATTTGCGAAACTAAGGGTGTGTATAGCAACGTTTCTTTTCCCGGGAACTATTTTTTTTTTTCAGAAATAGTTTTTTTTCTATTTGTACTCCAAGAACAATTTCTGAGTAAAATAAGGTATTTGGTAATTATACAACATTTCTATTCTTAGAATAGAAAAAGAATAGAAATGCGTTTAGAAAAAATTTATAAATTTTTCTATTTATTCGTTTGTTCTTTCTTCTTACTTATAGAACATTGACTACAAACCGTCGCCGCACGACCGCCGCACGAACGCCGCACAACCACTGCACGAATGCCGCACGACCATCGCATAACCATCGCACGATCGGCGCATGACCGTCGACCTTCACCATCGATCACTGGCGCAGGATTGCCGCTTGCAACCCACTAACTGCGATTGGGTGCGGCGGCTAATGGGCTATGTGCGGCGGTCTTATGGCGGCCGTCAGCAATGACAGTCGGTGGTCGTGCAGCGGCAAGCGGCGGTCGTGTGGCGGTTGGCAACAACAGGCTGCCGGTGCAAGGTGGCTCTAATCCATAATTCCAACTCGGTGAGTTAAAGCATGGAGAAGCACGTATACATTTTTAAATAATAGTGGGGGACAGAGTTATCGACCCTAAAATTAAGATCCTTGTGGATAGAGTGGTCGAGAATTGTGGAGGCCTGCCTCTTATGATTCTCTCAGTGGCTAAAAGGTTGAAGTGTGGAGATTTGCTAGAAGGGAGCGATGCTTCGACCTATAAAGAATGGTCTGATGTAAAATTAATAGTCGAATGACCTAAAAGATGAGAGGATCAAAGCGCTGTTCATGGTTCATGCTCTAGTCTCTCGGGGACTTGGCATAAGGGATGCCCTTACCTACTGCATGGGCTTGGGTTTATATAAAAAATTCAGCAAGACCATCAAAGACACTAGAAAGAGGTTGGTTAAGGATTGACGTTGCCTCCTTGACTCTTCCTTGTTGCCAGGCAATGATGGTCGGGCCCAGTTGAGCATGCATAACCTAATTATTGACGTGGCCATATCTATGCATGACAAATTTATTGAAACGGAATGGAACGCCTTGGTCGGGAGAAAGGATTTTGTGGTTAAAAAATGGTCACAATATGATCTCAGAAAAATGCACCGCCACGGCCTTATACTATATATATATATATATATATATATATTTTACTATGTTGACATTAATGAATTTCCTAAAAAATTGGACTGCCCGAACATGAGAATGCTTCTGTCATTAGAAGAAAACGTTCTCAAAATGCCCGACTCATTTTTCGAATCTATGGAGAAGCTCCAAGTCTTGGACTTGACTAGCTTATCTTTTATCTCCCTCCTTTCGTCGATGGAGTTACTTAGAAACCTCACATCACTATGTCTTGATGGATGCCATCTAGAGAATGTGACTGCTCTTGGAAAGTTGAAAGGATTGCAATTCCTAAGTTTCTTCAATTCTAGAATTGCTCGGCTGCCCAAAGAAATTGGTGAACTAACAGAATTGAGATTTTTGGACTTGAGATTGTGTTCCATGCTTGAAGTTATTGAAAGCTTGGTTAATATAGAAGAATTGTCTATGGAAGAGAGTTTTGATCATTAAGAGGCTGAGGATAAAACCCCGCGAAACAACGCTAGCCTGGCTGAGTTCAAGAACATGAATAAGTTGAGCACTTTGTACATTGTCAATCCTCGTTTAGCCAATCTCCCAAAAAACCTAACATTTGTGAAACTAAGGGTGGGTATGGCAACGATTCTATTCCCGGGAACTATTTTTTTTTCAGAAATAGTTTTTTTTTCTATTTGTACTCCAAGAACAATTTCTGAGTAAAATAATGTATTTGGTAATTATACAACATTTCTATTCTTAGAATAGAAAAAAAAATAGAAATGCGTTTAGTAAAAATTTATAATTTTTTCTATTTATTTGTTTGTTCTTTCTTCTTGCTCATAGAACGTCGACTGCAAATCATCACCGCACGACCACCGCACGAACGCCGCACAACCGTTGCACGCCCATCGCACAACCGACGCACGACCGTCGACTTTCACCACCGATCACCGCTGCAGGATTGCCGCTTGCAACCCACTATCTGCGATTGGCTGTGGCGGCTAATGGGCTATGTGCGGTGGTCTCACGGTAGCCGTCGACAATGACAGGCGGCGGTCATGTGGCGGTTGGCAACCACTGGCTGCCGGTCCAAGGTGGCTCTGATCCATAATTCCAACTCGGTGAGTTAAAGCATGGAGAGGAATGTATACATTTTTAAAGAACGGTGGGGGACAGAGTTATCGACCCTGAAATTAAGATCCTCGTGGATAGATTGGTCGAGAATTGTGGAGGCCTGCCTCTTATGATTCTCTTAGTGGCTAAAAGGTTGAAGTGTGGAGATTTGCCTGAAGGAAGCGATGCTTCGACCTATAAAGAACGGTCCGATTGAAAATTAATAGTGGAATGACCTAAAAGATGAGAGGATCAAAGCGCTGTTCTTGGTTCATGCTCTAGTCTCTCGGGGACTTGGCATAAGGGATGCTCTTATCTACTGCATGGGCTTGGGTTTATATAAAAAAATTCAACAAGACCATCGAAGACACTAGAAAGAGGTTGATTAATGATTGACGTTGCCTCCTTCACTCTTCTTTGTTGCCAGGCAATGATGGCCGGGCCCAGTTGAGCATGCATGACCTAATTATTTACGTGGCCATCTGTATGCATGACAAATTTATTGACATGGAATGGAACGCCTTGGTCGGGAGAAACGATTTTGGGGTTAAAAAATAGTCACAGTATAATCTCAGAAAAATGCACCGCAATGGCCTTATACTATGTTCTTTTTTTTTTTTTTTTACTATGTTGACATTAATGAATTTCCTAAAAAATTGGACTGCCCGAACATGAGAATACTTCTGTCATTAGAAGAAAACTTTCTCAAAATGCCCGACTCATTTTTCGAATCTATGGAGAAGCTCCAAGTCTAGGACTTGACTGGCTTATCTTTTATCTCCCTCCTTTTGTCGACGGAGTTACTTAAAAACCTCACATCACTACGTCTTGATGGATGCCATCTAGAGAATGTGACTGCTCTTGGAAAGTTGAAAGGATTGCAATTCCTAAGTTTCTTCAATTCTAGAATTGCTCGGCTGCCCAAAGAAATTGGTGAACTAACAGAATTGAGATTTTTGGACTTGAGATTGTGTTCCATGCTTGAAGTTATTGAAAGCTTGGTTAATTTAGAAGAATTGTTTATGGAAGAGAGTTTTGATCAGTGGGAGGTCGAGGATAAAACCCCGCGAAACAACGCTAGCCTGGCTGAGTTCAAGAACATGAATAAGTTGAGCACTTTATACAGTGCCATTCCTCTTTCAGCCAATCTCTCAAGAGACCTACCATTTGGGAAACTAAGGGTGCGCATGGCAACGTTTCTATTCCGGAGAACTTTTTTTTTTTAGAATTAATTTTTTTTTTCTATTTCTACTCCGAAAATAATTTCTAAGTAAAATAAGGTGTTTGGTAATCATATAAAATTACTACTCTTGGAATAGAAAAAGAATAGAAAATGGTTTTGTAAAAATTTATAAATTTTTGTATTTATTTGTTTTTTCTTCTTAGTCATAGACCGCCGCCCACCACCGCATGACCGCCGATTATCAACACCGACTGTCATCGTTGGATTGCCGCCTATAGCCCACCGGCCGCAGGAGGGTGCAATGGCCGATGGGCTATGGGCGATGGTCTTGCGGCAATGGTCGGCATCGACGGTCGGCGGTCGTGCGACAGTAGGCTACGGTCATGTGGCGATCGTGTGGCTGTTGGCAACAGGAGGCAGCTGGAGAATTGTGGCAATCGTTGGTTGGTGGGCTGTGGGCAACAGTCGGTTGGCTACAAGCGATGACAACTGTCGCCGGCGGTCGGCTACCAACGATGGCCACGAGCGGCAGGAGGTGACCGACAGTTGGCAGGCAACCAGCGATGGCCGCAACAAGGAAGAAGCACAAAAGAAAAATAGAAAAGAAAAAATGTACTTATTTTTAGAAATTGTTCCTGGGAACAATGAGTTACTTTTTTTATGTTTCTTGTTTCCATTCCAAATCTATTTCCTGGTTACTTTTCTATTCCGGTAAAATGTTAGTTACAAATATTTCAAATATAAATTAAAAAAAAATGCAAGCAAATGAACACGAATGTTGTGATGATAAATCACTTGAGCTCGCTAGAATTGTTGCCACACATTGCCCTTAATAAAGAGAGCGATTGCTGAGCTTACCATCATCTTCCTCGTTGGCTTAAAGATAGGAGACCTGAATTCAATAGGAAAACCTTAATTTAATCTGAAAAATGAAGATTAATCACCCAGTATGCATGTTCCAATGTCTCTAAAGCAACAATTAAAGCAATTTTTAAAATCTACTATAGTCATCCAATTGGTGAAGTAGAAAGAAAATTCAAAAGGAGCAGATTTGGTACCAATCAAATTAGAAATGTACAACAAAATTTTTGAAATAAGATATCAAGCAAGAGAGTTGCTGATTGAAAAAATAAATAAAGAAAAGATTGTTGACATTTGAATTTTTCTTTCAACAATAAAAAATTAAAAATATCAACAAAAAAAATGAATGAACAAGAAATATAAAACATATATAAAAAGAAAAAGAAAATGAATGATAATATAATAATAACAATAAAATTCGGGTAGGCCATTTATGCCTGGCCCGGTTCCTTTAGCATGATTCCTGGCTCACTCAGGCTTAATCCCTGAATTAGCCCAATTTCCCTCTTATCTTTCTTATTTTTAATCCAGCCCAACCCTTTTCTTTGGTTTTCGCCTTTTCTCAGCCCATTTTGTTTCCTCCAAAGCCCGGCCCTTTTCCCTTTCTCCTCCCTGCCGCACGCGCGCCTGCGAGCAAGAACGAGACGAGCGGCGAAGGGAGGAACGATCCAACGAGAATGTCCGTGCGACTCACAGGGAGGCGAGGCGAGCGAATCCAGTGCTCTAGAAGGTTGCTAGCCGGCGTATGGGGAGTCGGGCTTAACGGAAAAAGATTCCGTTCGACCGAGAGAAGGAAAAACGGCCGAGGGCTGGGAGGAGTTTCGAGAAGAAAAAAGAGAAAGCAAAGGTTCGGCCGGAGAGGAATCGCCGGTTAGAGAGAGTGAAAAGGCCAATAGAGAGAAAGCAACCCATAGAAAGAGAGAGTTTCAGATTTTCAATCTTCGTTCTGGTCGATATCTTTGATTCGAGCTCCGCTGCATTTTCCTGAGGCTTCGAGCGAGCCGAGCCATGGCCGAGTTGAGCGACTCAGTGTCCACGTCGACGTCGACGCCGTACCTTTCGAAGGGAAGGAGCGTGTGGTGAAGACGAGCGAAGATTCGGTTTCCGTGTTCGTCTGCGGCGATCGGGAGAAGCCCGCTCTGATGACGCCTCCCCACGTCGCTCTCAATTATACGTCGTGTTTCTAAGTGCCGATGACCTTGCGGACCAGGTCGTCGAAGTGCTCGACTTCTTTGGGCTGAAGGAAGTTCTGTGCTTAGGTGTAACGGCCAGTGTTTACATCCTGACTCTCTTTTGCGCACAAGTATGAAGAGAGGGTTCTTGATCTGACCTTTGTTTCCCCGGTTTGCAAGGCACCTTCATGGACTGAATGGCTTTTTAACAAGGTGTTGCTGAACCTCATGAAGGAGTTTCTTCTCAAGCGGTACTTCAGTAAGGAAATTCGCTGCAGCATGCACGGTTCAAAATCCGACCTCGTTCAAACTTGTCGAAAGTCGCTGGGTGGAAGATAAAAGTCTGAATGTCGTGCGCTTTCTTGAGGCCATGAATAGGAGGCATGATCTGACAGACAACTTGAAGAATTTGCACTGCAAAACACTCATTTTTGTGGGTGAGAGCAGTCCATTCCATGCTGAATCAATGTACATGAGTGCCAAAATGGACAGGAAAGTCTGCGCTCTTGTTGAGGGGGGATCGTCGGCCACGAAGGAGCTCAGCTGAAGAGAGCTTCGCCGGAAAAGAAAATAAAAACAGAGAGAGAAGACCGTGACTCCATTTCCGAAGCAGGTAAGCTCCTCGCTCCGAACGTTCTACTTTGCTCTATTTTGCTCTACTTTGCCCCGTTTTTGTTGAAGCTGAGATACAATATTCATTCATGAGATCGTGAGTGACTTGTGTGAGAATCAGGTCGATTTGCAATGAATAATGACGAATGAAAGTTTTATTTACTACGTGTAGATCGAGAAATGCATTTCAATCGAATCTGGAATTGATATTTGAAAATGCCTTCTATCTGTTTGATGATTTGCCAGAACGAGACAGTAAACTTAGGATTGTGTAATCGATGTTTAGAAACTCAGATTGGCACTCGAATGCTTCCACGATTACTGAACTGTTTCCTCTTTGTGTTTTTTCTGTGATTTTTCTCGATGTTATTGCATATGCTTCAACTTTCGGCGTCGGCCATGGATGAGTCCTTGCGTTGGAGATACCGTTTCCTTACCGGCGTTGCCCACGGTTAAAGGCCATCACCGTCAGTTCTCTGTATCCTTCTCTCTATTGTGTTTGTGCGTATTCCTTGTGCCGTTTGAGAGTTGTTAATGCTGTCTTGGCCAGATATCGATGGCCATTCGAAATCGAGTTTGTTGGCCGATAGGCCGGTGATGGAGTCCTACATCGGTGTCGGTGCCTGTGCCGACGTCCGCTCGATTCGAGTTCACCAGCTTCAAGCATCGGTGATGGTTCGGCGAAGAAGAAGTTGCAGGCGAAGAGGATATCGTTCAAGAAGTAGTGCTTCGGGAAGAAGACCTGCAAAAGAGGAAGAAGAAACAAAAATAAAAGAAAAAGAAAAAAATTTTAAAAATCAATAAAAATTAAAAAGAAAGAAAAAAAGCTTTAAAAAATTCGGTTTTATTCTGAGGTGGGTCGGATACGGATAGGCGGATTGGGCCGGTAGATCGGACCGGGTTACCCCGGTCCGAATTCCTTTTCTAGAATATAACAATAATAATTATTTAAAAAGATTCAGAAATCATAAAAATCATTAAAAAAATTCTTTTAAAAATTCCAAAAAAGATCAAAAGATTCAGAAAATTCGAAAATATTAAAAAATTCCGAAAATTCATAAAAAAATAAGAAAATCATAAAATTCATCAAAAAAATTCAGAAAATTTAAAAATTCATAAAAATTCTAGAAAATCCAGAAAAAGCTTTGAAAAATCATTAAAAAGTGCAGAAAATTCAGAAATTCTTGGAACAAGGTTAAAAAATTAGCTTTTCAAATAGTTTTCTATTAAAGTTTGGAAAATCCTAAAAAAAAATTAAAATCGGAAATTGAACAAGCTTTTAGGGTTTTACAATAGAGACTTTTGGATTGTCATTTTTTTTAGAAATGGTATTAGGTTACTTGTGTGTTTTTTACTTCAATTATACTCGATTGCACATTTCAATATCTTGAGTGTTATTTTTTTAAGAATGATTAGAATGAAATCTAAAAAATCTTCGATAGGTTGCTATGCCATTAGTTAGCACGCAATCAAGTTAAGTATCAAAAGGGCATTAGTCTTAGGATTAATGTAATCAAGTCCTTGTTCCAACATCTCTAGTTGCACATGCAATGAGATATTCTCCCGTATCTCATTAGCAACTCTTTAAATAGAAATTTGTCTATAATTAATTAAATAGGAATCGAATTCCCAAATGTCATAGGAGGGAACCCAATCAATTGAAAACCATTGACTTGAATTTGACAATATCTCTAAACTTAATTCCTCTCCCTACTAAGGGGTAGGTTGCGACAAAGATTATGTAGTTTTTCAATTGTGATTTTCTTGTACCATTTTACAAGTATAGCTCATTGCAAAAGCCATTCACAACACACACACACGACCTATATTTCAACTCTATTATAGTCCATGCTTTTCTTTCTCATGATTTAGATCTCACTAAAAATTTAAAGTTATTATAATATCACTATGGGCTTTTCTGGAGTTTCATGTCTCTTATAGTTAATGCCTTTTTTTCCTCTCCTCATGACATAGATCTCGCCAAAATTCTACTGTCATTCTAATATCATTATGAACTTTTCTAGATATTGGCTTATCAATTATAAACATCCATTTTTCTCCATGCAAATATGACCTTGGAGAAGATTAAAATTTACGAGTTGTATCTATTGGGCTCAGCCCGAAACCTGATTGGCCCACGAATTATGTCTTAGTTTGATCCAAATTAAGTTTAAACTACAGATAACTCACAGGACCAACGAGGCCCAAAATAGGACTGTATTTGTTGTTGTTCCGAGTCTGGCTATGTTTGAGATGAGGGGGTAAGGTAAATTATGGAAGAAAATTTCAAAATTTCACGATTTTCCTTCCCAACAAAATTTTAAATTCTTCTGCATTTTCCACACAAACTGTTACTTTCTCCATTTCCTTCGCTACCCAAACGTTGAACAAGGAACTCTATCACTAATAAACCGAGGCCAACCTTTCCAATTGATACATCACCTCCTCTTTCTTGTGGAAAGGGCCAAAATAACTAACAAGAACATCACATGAGTCTACACGGTCAAATACGATAGGCTTGCTATCAGCTACAACAACGGTGGAAGTTCCAAACTGCAAGCCATCCACTGGCTATATATTTTCAAACATAGAGTAATTAATTGATAAACTTATTCTCTTGTGCAGACTAGTGTGAGAAAATGTAGATGGCGATGAAATTATTTTTTAGGCCCTTACTATTACGTTTTGTATTGTATGAATCGTAACTTGAGAAAGGAAATATTAGTCTCTTTCTACGCATTTGTAAGCGAGAAGAAAGAATCTTACGGCGTCCTTATTTTATTTTTGTTTCTCTAAAATCTTGTCCTTATTAGATGGGAAGGTTTTGAGGAAAAACATATTGGTTTACTAGGCCATACCATACCAAAATTTTCAGAAAACGTGGTCATTAGAGAATAATGCCTTCTAGTTGAGTTGAAATAAAAAATTCGAAGCATGCCATTCTGACATTTTGCAGAAGTTATCAATAAAATGGATGATTACGTACATGGCTCTTGAAGAATAGCATCATGTAAATATTAATTTCCACTATGAACATATTGACTCTATCATAAGCATCGATTCTTTTTTAACCAACCACCTAAGTCTTGATTAAAGGTTTTTTTTTTTTTTTAGCAAAACACCATTTATTTGGGACGGACATTTTAAAGTGTGGCCGGCCGGCGGCCGGTGTAGCAATGGGGTTGGGAATCTTTTTCAAGGCCCCAACTTTGCCTTTACAGAAGACAGCACGGGGACTCTCACCCCAAGGCGGTTTACCCGCCTGTTTCTCCTTTGAGCAGTTTAAGGACCTGCTCAGGTCTTAGCAAAAGAAGAATTTGACTACAGCATTAATTGGTCCGAAAGTTTCCTTATGCTATCCAGATTGCCCTCCTACTAGTTTCTATTATGACGACATCGTGATTTTTTGACTTGGTTATGCTTCACTATTCATTTCTTGAAGAAACGTTTCTCCAATCTAATGAAAACCGGTATTGTCTATGCTTTTAAATGTGCTGAGAAATTAAGGTTTTTTCCACAATCGACCCCCAATAGAATACATTGCAGATTTGTTGGAATTTTAGGAACCATGAATACAAATTTTCATTTTTCTCTTCCTACGAAAATGCTTTCAATGTGTATTTGATAAGTCCCGATGTACATAATTCAGGTGAGTTACAAGTATTCATGTGGATTAGTTGACTTCAAATGTTTGAGTTCCCCATGTTTTTGGTATAAAAAAAAAACAATTTTGGTGAAGAAAAATCAGCTTTATTTAGGACAAGAAAAATTCCCCAAGACAAAAATGTCATAGTCTGTGACATATTGCAGTAACATCATAAATACTAATTAAAAAAAAAAAGCAAGTGCATATACATATTTGAGGGACAAAAACAGCCGCAATCGGGGGAACAGAGCTAGCCTGCGGTTCCATGCAATAGCTCTGTTGTGGGCCTTTCACCTACCTTCACTCACCCCAAGTGTGGATGGTTACTATACCAGCTTACCCGATGATAATTGAGACATACAAGCACACCCAGGCGTTGAGTCTACCTTCCCCATTGTAAGGCTCCCAAATTCCCTATTTATCTTTGTCTTCCCAATAAAGAGAGAATACGGAGGACAACACGGGGTTTATCACCCTTGGGTGATTCTCCCGCCTATTTTCTCCTTAAGTCTTTAAAAGACCTGCTCAAGTCTGACCACTTTTTAAATGTCCTACGAATAAATAAATAAATAAATAAATAAATAAATAAGCACTTACTCTTAAACAAGGAACAAAATAGCTGCCTTTATTTTTTCTGTCTTAATGAACCTACGTGGTAGCTGACAAGGTAAACGGCGCTTCATGTTAAACTGATGTGCCGTTTTTCTTATTCGAAAAGTATAAAATAAAATTTATAATTTTAAACTCGAAATAAAATAGCTTTTATCAAAGGGAAGAAGAAAAAGAAAAAGAAAACTTAGAAGAAAAGAGAGGAAGCGGGTGCGTTCGGTAGTGGTGGCCACACCGCCATCGAGGTAAGCGTGGCCACAACTATTATCGCGTCGCCTTTGGTGCTCTTTTCGAATTCAATGGGCAAGGCCAGCATCGGTTCCTCCGCGGAACGTAGAAAAAAAAGGCGACCGTGGAGAAAGCACCATTCGCAGCAGGGCTGGGCACTGGGTCTCTAGTCTCGTCTTGCTCAGCACAATTTCTCTTATTTCTCGGCAAAAGTAGATACATAAAAGAAGGGTAGTGGACGCCCGCTTATAGCGACCACATGAGTGGTGCTGGCGATCACCGTCGAGGCCGCTTGCAGACCTTGCCTTTATGGGGCGAGGAAGTTGACCGATCTCTGAAACATTGATTATGACCCCGACAACGAGGGCAAGCTCATGCTCACGCCCCTTGAATCGCCCTTCTAACCCAAAACTTATAAATTTAAATCCAAAGTGCATCGATGGTTGCTTCCATGTATCTTCTAAAACCGTTTGATCAATGCTCTCTATTGTAGTATTAACGTCCGACTAATGATTTCTCATTTTCACTGTGACTATTTTTTCGGGTATTAAAAATAGGGGCAAAAGGTTGGTATTTCCTTTTCTCTTAGTACTACCGTATTATCACATATCAAACTATAATCTCAATCTGACATTGATGAAGTTGGCTTTGAAACCATGAGGGGGTTACAGCTGGACTATTAACACTCAGAGTTAGGAATCACTCTTGGTCTCAGGACATCACTAGTCCATAAAGTTCTCCGGCCTCCATAAGCTTTTTGATCCACAATAAAAGGGCAATAATGCAAATCACTATGGCCAGAACAATGGCCAATGAAAAAAATAAAAGCACGCTACTTACAACATTATCAAATCCCCTAGAATCGATTTTGAGGGATCAGAATTGCCAACCTCGGCCAACCATCGCTGCCAACTATTCAAATTCATGAGCTCAAGATCCACACCTTATGCGATGTTTTTCTATGTAAATCTAAAGGAATAAATGAAAGGCAAATGTGACATCTGCCTTTGTGTTAAGATTCCGTTACTTTTTTTTTCTTTTATCTTTGATTAAAAAACATTTTCTTTCTGAGTTTAAAATCATTAAGTTTTTTTTTTTTTTATGTTTTACTTTTTCAATGATAAAAACAATGCCACATCAGCTTAGCATATAAGCATAATTGGGCTCGTATGCTCATCGAAAAAGATAATAGTGGTCATTTTTATACATCAAAAAGAATATGGGCCTTTGTTATTCCTTTCTTATAGATACATGATTCTTTTTTATATGGATTTGGCCAGAACTTCAAATGATGCTTCAACCCACGACGGGGCCCTAGTGCTCTTTGTTGGCATCTTGATATGTCCAAGTTGCAATAGCATCATGGGAATGAGGAAAAAAAAAGCGAAAATGAAGAAAAAGCCATTGCAGTTGTCACCATCGACAAGTAAAAAAGGACTGATTACGTTTGGGCTTTGTGTAAGAGTTTTCTTAATGTGGACTACATTAATTGATATTGTAATTTACTGTTTTTACGGTTACCGTAAAAATATGGTTGGTCTAAGGTAAGATAGAAGGTTTCTTAATTAGTCTAATATGGGGCTGGCTAGTGTGGGCCAAGTTGAGCCTGGCCCATAATGAGGGGGTCTGGCTGGAAACTCTATAAATAGTGCTCAAGTCTCTCTTCTAACCCTAATTCTCACCTGTATTCTCACCTAAGGGCGTTTACCTAACGCTACACGTGAGGAGGCCGCCTCATTGAGCCAGTGATACGAAGGGCAATAAAGGAGAATGACTTGATGCGTGGATCCCCTTGATATGTGGGTATTCCCTTTTCAGCTTCCGCTTTATGTTCGATGGATCGCAAAACAGGTGCGTTAATCTTTCTACTCAATTGTGCATGTTCTTGTTCTGGTTATGGAGATCTTGGGGTTGCACAATTTGTGTCCAACATGTGGTACTAGAGCCTCCATATCCCTAGAACTTGAACGCATAGGATTTTGTCATAATTTGAGATTTTCGAGATTTTTTATTCAATAAAAATAAAATTAAATCATAAATTTAGATTGGGCTCGATGAGACGAGCAAGATGGTCGGTGGCGCGTCGCCGAAGGAGGCCACACACGCCCCCACGCGCGGCCACATGTCGCCTAGGCATCGAACGCACACTGCGCGTGAGATCCACGCGCCGCGCACTCAGGCGACGTGTGTGGGTGCGTGGAGCCTCCATTCGGCACGTGGATGGTGGCGTTAGGTTCGTATGATCATCCTCTACGTCATGGTGTATTTATTTTACATGTTTGATGATTTTATGAATGTGAAAATACATACAAAGCCCTAAATACGTGTATTTTTAGTATATTTTTGCGTATTTTTTTTGTATTTTCTGTGATTTTGGAAATACAGGTGATGGGTTACTAGTATGTTATCACATAAACATTATGAAGATGTGATTCATTAATAAAATTAAATTTTATTATAAATTGAAATTGGTTTAATGAGATACAATCAGTGTGGGATAGTATTTAAGCTATGTATTGAGGTGATGAGAAACAGTAAAGTTTATGAAATTTTTGTTTCTCAAGCATACTCTTTGACACGCTGGTAACTTTTGAATGATGAACGTCTTAAGAACCTGTGACTAAACTGATTGTACTGATTAACACATCTGTTGAATGTGGGTAATGCATGTTAACACATCTGTTGAATGTGGGTAATGCATGTTAGTTAAGTTATTGCATATTGTATCTAAACCCATTTGGTCGCTGGTTAATGTCTATCAAGTTGAATATTTTTATGGTTAAGAAGTATGACAGCATTTACACAGAGCAATTGTATCTATTGTTACAGTTTAGATAATTGGTTCTGTGTTTTGACTCAATTTATAGGCCACTGGTTGATACAATGATAATTTGTTATTTAAAATTGGCTAATAAATCAGCTATTGGTCGAGTCATGTTTTGCCTTATGAAACTCATAAGCAGTAGTTGATCAGCTATCAATCTTGTCAATCTGGAGTACCCCGTATTACTATTGATGTTAATTTGTGAGAGATATTTTAGATCATCATTCTTTTATGTTGTTCTAGTAATCAGTAATTAGGGTGCACAAGAGATGCTTGCTTCTATGTTATGAGAAGTTTCTTGTGTTGCTGTCATCGGTGATCTCATTAGGAATCTATCTTTCAAGTTCGCTATATATATATAAAGATTTTATTATTGAATAAAGCAATGTAATTAGCATGATATGTGATTTTGGTGATATGCTGCCCCTATCCCTAAAGTTAAAATCACATGTATATGGTGTATGTGAGGAGTAAAGTTTATATCCTTGGTATAAGAGAATTTCAATGATTTAATTGAGTAGTGACTGCCAAAGTGGCACGCTTGATTGGGTTTGAGAAATTTCGATCTCGTATGATGATTGAGATGTCTCCTAGTCTAATGCGTAGTCATACTCTCAAAGGAGGTGATTGTGTATTAGTTCATGAAGGGATACATGATAGTGTGGTGGAGGAGTGACTGATTCTAGTGATTCATATGCCTAAAGGTGATGAATTCACGAAAAATTGGAATATATTCTCATAACCATTATCATGTGGGGAGTGTACAACTGCATGTTATGTATTCTGCCCAAATGTGATTATATAATTATGCGTGTAACTCTCTGGATGTGTACTTGTATGTCAAGTTACACAGTACTCACATGATGCTAATTATATATATTGCTTGTTTTTTCAGTCACATTTTATGTAATTAATAACTCCACTATTATTGAGGTTTTAACTGCTTCAATTTTTATGTAGTGGACATATGATTTGCTGCTTGGGAAAAGAGCAATAAAATTTGCTTATTGTGCATGAAGCGTTCCATTCATGAACACTTGAAGAGAGGTTTGCCTGCGGACTGCACTACTATAAGATGATGGAAGCCTTAGTTACTTGAAATTATGTTTTGTCTGATATTGAAATTAGGACACATTTGCAAAGATTGTATTTAAGTCCTAATGACATATACATCTCGTATATGGTTAAAAGGTTGTTTCCGAAAGTTTTCTATTTAAGGAAAATGACCAAGATAAAGAATAAAATAATTACAATTAGTCTTAAAAGGTTGTCAAGCTTAACAGTGGCCGTGAGTATTTTGGCAAGTATGACAATGCGAAATAGCTTAAAGGGTCATTTGTCAAATATTTAGTAGATTCTGGGGTGGTAATTTAATTACTATACCTAAAAAAATCCTGACAAAAAGATTTGGCTGAAAGGCATAAATGCACCATATTGAACATGGTGATGAGTATGATTAGTAAAATTAATTTATCTGGTCTTTTGTGAGCTGATATTTTGAAAGTAACATTTTCACATAAAAAATAGTTTCATAAATTTCTTTTGAGTTATACACTGGACATAAATTACTTGAATCATATGAAATTTAGAGATGTCATGCAAAAGTGAGGTTATCTAATCCAATATTAAGTGCGTTGGAATTTAGATCCACTCGGAATTATTTAGTATCTTATCTAGATTGTTAAAGAAGTATTTATATTATGACTCTAAAGAAGGTGCAAGAATTATAGAATCACATACTCTAAAGTTTCTAAAGATTGACGTAATTGTAAAGGATAGCTGCTCTTAGATTATTAAAGATAATAGTATGATGGAGGTTACTGTGTTTTTGTCTTTACTTATACAGATAATTATGGAATCTCTTGTACCAAAGGCTAAACTTGTTGAGGTTCAAGATACTATTCTTGATATAGTTTATAATGAAATTTCCTAAACCTCTCAAGTGCAGAATGAAATGGTTGCAGCTTTATTAAGGAGATTTATTAGGGAAAGACGATCAGTTATACCATCAGACTATATAATCTATTTGTGAAAGCATGATTACAATATCCACTATATGATTGATGTAATGGCATATTTATAAATGTCATTTCTTATTCTCAATTAAGTATGTGATTAGATACCATAAAATGCGATATACAATCTATGAAACATCATAGTATTTGGAAACTAACTTACTTGCCTAAAGATCATAAGTTCATTAGTTGCAAATTCACGTACAAAACTAAAAGAATTTCAAAGAAAAATTGTGAAGTTTAAAACTAAACTTGTAGCTAAAGTTTTCACTCTGAAAGAGGGGTGATAGTTTATAGTGAAAAAATAAATATTTCTTTCTAGTATTTTTAAAGATTCTTTTAGAGTGAGCGTGACATTAATAATTTATTTTGATATGGAGTTACGCCAAATAGATACAAAATCTATATTGTGCAATTGGAGGATTTTGCAACAGATGTTTCAAGTAAACTTGTGTGTGGACTGAAAAGTTCTAATTCATGGTATTAAGCAAATTTCTAGGCAATATTATTAAAGTTTCATAATATTATTATTTTTTTCAATTGGGAACAAAGTAATTCAGTATATATATACTACAAGGTTAGTGGGAGGAAATTTATTTTTCTCATACTCTATGTACGTGATATTTTGCTTACAAGTTGTGACCTTGAGACATCTTATATCATTTGTACTGAGGTCTATAAGGATTGCTTTTGCCATATTATATTAGATTTTCTCGGAGGACATTTGCTTATTGTATATTGGAAATATCCAATATACATTATTGCCAGCCAGGAATTGCTCATGTTGTTAAGGGTGATGGACTGAATCTATCACATTGTCCTTATTTAGATATTGAGAAAATCTAATTAAATAGTGTACCTTGTGTCAGTGCACTTAAAAGTATAATGTATGCTCGAATTTGCATTAGACTAAATATCGTCTTTGTGACGGGACTTCTAGGAAGATATCAGTCAAATCCAGGACGCGATCACTGGATTGCTGCCAAAAAGATTTTAAGGTACTTAAATAAGACAAGAGATTATATGCTAATTTACAGACATGTTCAGTTCTTGCAGCTAGTAGGGTATTCAGATGTAAACTTTGCTGGCTGTTAGGATGACATAAAATCAATAACAGAATATATATGTATGTTAGCAGGAAGTGCAGTAAATAAGTTCTATGTTATCTTCTACTATGTAAGTAGTGTTAGTAACATTCTTTTAAACTGTTACTTGGGCTATTAGGCTCAAGAACCTCATGACGGAGTTGATTGTTTTAACTTTATGGATAGACCCATACGGTTGTATTGAGATAACAAATTTGTAGTATTATTTATTTACTACAGAGGTCTCAAGGGGTCTAAATATATGATAGTCAAAATTTTTGACCAAAAGCAAACGGTACAGAAATGTGACGTTTTAATATAACATATTTTCACAGATGATGTGGTTGCAAATTTACTAACTAAAGGCCTACGCCCGTGTGTATTTGAGCGACATGCCGTTAACATGGGCCTAGGAGCATCATGAGATGCTGTTGTTTAGTGGGAGCTATTTTAGCTTTATTCTGATAAATGTTTCATCTGTGTTCGTTACACTTTATAACGGTTTGATATGTATCAACTTTTGCATTCAATAAAATATTTTTGAATGTGTTGTTATTATGTTGAATACATATTGATAAAGTCTCAATGGATTGTATAAACCTTGAGTGAAGGTTAGGGGCATCCGGGCATCCGGTTATTAGCCTTGTGCATATGTTTTGTGATACATAAAAAAAAGGTTAACCATAAGGACAAGACATATGTGAGTTCATTGGAACCATAAAACATTCTCTAGTGGCACAAATTTTTGTGACACCTAAGGTAAGAAAATAGTGACTGACAAATGGGATCTCTCTATGAGAGATGTTATCCATTTGCCACACTACCATATTGAATTCATATCAATAAAGTTGAGAGCACTTGTGATCATGGAAGGCTCTGTGTGTATACATGCAGTTACCGCCATGATTCGGTGTTTAAGACTTTATGGGATAGGATTGACTATTAAGAATTATCTCTGGACCAATGTGCGAACATACGGTACGATTTCAATTAATATAGTCCAAGTGGGAGAATGTAAGAGTTTTCATAATGTGGACTACATTAATTGAAATTGTAATTTACTGTTTTTATGGTTACCGTAAAAACATGGTTGGTCTAATGTGAGATAGAATATTTCTTAATTAGTCTAATATGGGGCTGGCTAGTATGGGCTGAGTTGAGCCTGGCCTGTAATGAGGGGGTCTGGCTGGAAATTCTATAAATAGTGCTCAAGTCTCTCTTCTAACCCTAATTCTCACCTGTATCCTCACCTAAGGGGCGTTTACCTAACGCTACACATGAGGGAGCCGTCTCATTGAGCCAGTGATACGGAGGGCAATAGAGGAGAATGACTTGATGCGTGGATCCCCTTAATATGTGGGTATTCCCTTTTCTGCTTCCGCTTTATGTTCGATGGACTCCAAAACAGGTGCGTTAATCTTTCTACTTAATTATGCATGTTCTTGTTCTGGTTATGGAGATATTGGGGTTGCGTAATTTGCGTCCAACACTTTGGTCGACAATGTCCTTCGTTCCATGCTGTTTTCGCCCGTCACGGGGTCCACTCGTTCGAGGCAATGAAGAGACAATGATTGCCAAGCGAACACATCATCTTCCTCGTTGGCTTAAAAATACGAGATCGCAATTGGACACAAAAACCTCGATGCATTCCGCAAAATGAAGATAATCGCCTGATCCGCACATGTCCTTGTGTCTCTTAAGCAAGAATTGAGCAAATTTTAAAATATACAATTTTTATATCATCATTATTTTTAGGACAGTCCAAATAGGTGAAATAGGAATCAAATTCAAAAGACAGGACGAGTGGAAACAAACCTTAGAAAGAGATGAGAGGAAGAGAGCCTGCTACTGATCAAACAGATCCACACTTCAAACCTCAGAAAGGTTGTATACGGCATTCGACCTTTGTCTTAAGTCTATCATAATCCACGCTTTTTTTTCTCCTAATTTAGATCTAGCCAAAAATTTAATATCATTGTAATAGCACTATGGACTGTTCTCAAATTGGACTTATCAACTATCCACGCCTTTTGCCTATATGTGGGTAGCGCAACTTCAAACAACTTCACATTATTGGTGGTATTCGAATAGGTGACCTCTAAGTCTTGATCTAAAATTTTCTTGATATCCCGACCAACTGTGCCGACTTTTACAATTATTTAAAAAAAAAGAAAAAGAAAAGAAGATGGAGATAAGAGAGAAAAAGGTTAATGAATTGGGTATAAACATCTTCTTTTCACTTTGAAGATTCTATTTCAAAGTGGAGAGAAAACTTAAGGCAAACTATGACGTGAATAAAATCATAGACTTGATCGACCATTCAAGACTAGGTTGAAACTATTACAAGGTTGTTGACTTAAATTGAATTTTTATCCCCACATGTCACGAACAGAAGTGATGATATGAGGTAATCCTCCTTTGTCTGCTATTAAACATGACTGGCAAAGATTGAAATTTACAAGTTGTGTGTATTGGGCTCAGCCCAAAACCTAATTAGCCCACTAGTTGTGTCTTAGTCTAATTGATGCCACAGACAACTCGTAGGACCAAGGAGGCCCAAAACAGAATTGTATTCCCAGAAGTTCCATGTCTTTGCTACGTTTGTGATGAGGGGGTGAGGAAAAATTATAGGAGGAAATTCGAAATTTCACCCTTTACTTTCTCGAAGAAATTTTAAATTTTTCTGCATTTCCCACCCAAACATTCATTTTCTCCATTTCCCTTAATTTCCCAAATGTTAAAAGGAGTAACTCTGCCATCACTAAATCTATGGTGAATATGAAAAGTGATGAAGTCATACGGGAAAATTGGCCGGAAAGGACTAAATTGGTACAATGTAAAAATGTTTAGGACTAAATTGACACCAAAAAAAGGTTTAGGACTAAATCAGCACAAAGACAAAATGTTTAAAACTTTTTTGGCACTTTCCCGTCGAAAGTATATTGGGTCTAGGGTGAATCGATGTGGCCGTGTTATTTATTTTAATTACCTATGCTAGTCATAATCCAGTATGTCTTTTGCAAATATAATAATTACCACATTAAAGCAGCATAATCCAAAAAATTTATCCTGTGGCTTTTTTTTTTTTCTAAAATTCAACTTATGCAAAAATTTAATGAATATGTAAGTGTAGATTTCATATTGACAATATAAGACACACTTAGCATGCATTAATATAAAAAGAGCACGAAAGAGGGACGCTTGTCCGATTTAAAGTAGTTCAGCTGAAATCAGTGGCCAGTCCACCCCTCAAGACTGTTCAGGAATTGTTCTGATTCCATAATATTTGAAGTTTCATAGAAAAGTTGATTTATGAGGACCTATTTGGTAACTGGTCAAACAATGTTCGATTCTATTCTTTTGTCCGGTAGAACAAAAAAAAAAAAAACAAGGAATAGAAATTTGTTAGATAACTTTTTTGTTCATGAGAATAAATTTGGAATATAATCAAAAAGTAAATAAAAAAATTGATTCTTTGTTATTGAGAATAACTCTAGAATCAAGCACATTTTCTTTTTTTCCTCTTTTCTTCTTTTTTTTTTCTTTTCCTTTTCTTCTTATTACTTGAGCTGGTCTCTAACTAGACAAGGGCTAGCAAACTCACCGAAGCATCGCCAACCCCTGATGAGACCCGACTTCACTTTAGCTGAGCGAGGTCGACCTTGCCCAAATTTGGTGAGGCTAAGCTCACCCAACCATCAGTAAGGCTCAATCTTGCCCACCCAATGCGAGGTTGAGTCTCATTAGTGGCTGGACAAGCTTGGCCTCGCCAGATCTAAGCGAGCTCGACCTTGCCCTTGCTTAGCCACGGCGAGGCTCAAACTGATAAGGCTTGGTCTTGCAGAGGGCAGGCGACACTTTGATGATCAACTTAAGGAAGAAGAAAAGAAACAAAAAAAGAAGAAGAGAAAATGCAATAAAATTATTCAAAAAATTAGAAGAAATTCTAAGTTATAAAAGTATTTTGAGGATCGTACAAAACACATTGCTATTCGGAGAATAGAAATTTTGGACAGTTATTAAATGCATTCAAATAATCAAAAATTCGTCCAAGGAATGGAATTTAAAAAAAAAAATTCTAAGTAGAAATTGTTCTCAAGAATAGAATGATTATTAAATGCATCTTAATAGAGCTAGTATTCCTCTACGAATAAGGTGAATCCTTTTACAAACAATTTTTCTCGCAAGAAGTTGATTTGCAAAGTGAATACAAGAATGACTTTGAAAGTATTTTCACCTACACGTCCCAAGACGATGAGCTACCTTATTCTTTTTCTTTTTTTTTGTCGGTAAGAACTACCTTATTCGAAGGAAAGCAAACTCTCCTAACTAATCCCCGTCAAGGATGGCAGATCCCAAGGCGTTACTAACATTCCGGATGTCCATTCAAAAGATGGCCCAGCACTAATTAGGTTGGGTGAGCAAAATTACAATGTATATTGTAAAGTTGGGTATTTGGCCAATCCTAGCCTATTATCTTGCAATTACTTAGCCGGGTACCTAGATATGTTTTTAGACAGGAGTCGGTTTCCACCTTGCACAAACTTACAGAAAACACATTAAAAAGATTCATAGCGATTACAAATATACAAAAGTGAGTCTTAGAATCATCAAAATTAATTTAACGTTGACAATCTCCCATTTCTTATTATGACAAAATCACTTTTAGAACCTCAAATTAAACCCCCCTTAACGTAATATAGGAGAAATAAATCATGTGATTACATCACATATAATAAAACATTATTCTATTCCCCCCCCCCCCCCGACCCCCCTTTGTCATAACATCAAAAAGGGCTTTAAGGTGGAATGTATCATCAAACACAAAAAACCCATTTGTGTAACAATGATATTCACGAAACATCAATTCAACACAAGGTTGACAATTATTAAGTACAACACAAACATATAGCAAGTTCAACATAAAACAACTTCAACATAAATTACAAATCAATCTCAATGTGAGTTTAAAACAGAGTAGGAGGAAATGGAGGCTATTCAGGAAATAAGTGAGCTGAAGAAAAAAATTAGGCAAAATGGGAGACCAATGTCATGCTGAAGTTGGTGAAAAACTTCTAGCATTTCATTTCTCACCATATGAATGACTCCCTGAAGGGAACTTAACTTGGTAGAAAGTGTCTCAACTAATGACTAATCTTGTCCTCATCCTCATTTTCATCAACTTCAACGACTCTAAGAATGCGTTAATGGTGTCCTCACCCTCCGGATTAGGGTTGACCATCCCATCCGTTTTCTCTTATCTAAGTTCCTTGTCGCCTCTAGGTGTCCATACTTTTTAGTGTGGACTCTTCAATGCATTGACCATCAGATGAAGTTTCACCCTTGAGATCACCATCAAAACCCTTTAAGGTAAAAGTAAGGGTCATCCCATCCATTAACTCCATTCCTTTTGAAACAGTGCATGATCATCGTATCAAGCATTAAGTCACTCAGAGATACCTCAAACTCATCCTTAATCTTGAACGTCAACTTAAGTCGGTCCTCACGTGCATCTATTTGAAGAAATAGGGAGCAAGCAATGCAACACAATCATATGAAGATACATACATTGACATCCAAATGTTGAATCTTAGGAAGTAATTGCCTTACTTGTTCATTAATATATCATTTCTCATAGTCATGTAGGTATCAATGACAATTAATATCTCTCGAGACCAACATATAGACAGTTGGTTGCTAATTGTGTTTCTTGTTTTGTATAACAACGCATGGCTTGTGAAATTGTGGATAGCTGCTAGTTTCATAAGTGGGGCTTATTATTTCATTTAGGATTAGTTTCGACTTCCTAACGCGAGCTTGTCTGCTTTAGACAAAAGTTAGAGTCAGTAGTGCTCATTATTAAAAATAGCCAATCAACTATTTGCCCTTTGGTCACTAGTACCTTTTCAATTGATTTTACAATCACAAAAATCTGCATCCAGATAAGCATGAAGAGCAAAAGATGAATTTCTCGAATGCCACACTCTTAATGATGATCTATCTTTAAAATATCTAAAAATATGTTTAACGGCTATCAATATATAACACTTGGCATGCGTGGATATAAAAAGATGGTAGGGAAGAGAGATGCTCAATGTATTTTGGCCCATATTTCTCATAATCCACTCCCAGGACCTTCTGGGAGTATTGCCCAAACCGCTATACTTGAGGCCTAGCACAATGATTGGTATGGTTGGTTTATATAAGAGCCAACTAGTCTTTCTAAACAATTGCTTCCGAAAGTTTAGTCTCACAAAAAATTGATTTACAAAGTGAATACAAAAGAGATTTTGCAAGTAATTTTCATGTACACGTGCCCCAGACAATTGTTTACCCTATTTATAGGAAAGTAAACTCAATTAGCGCTTACGAACACTATAAATAGCTAGTTTTTCGACCATTGAAGATTCAGGTTTCCAAAAGAAATGGCCAAACACGCACTAGATTAGGTAGAAAACATTCAAATTTGAACTCAGCGTAAACAGGTATTTAGCCAGACCTTTTTCAAACCAGGCCAAGCCTTTTTTAACTCTTGCTAGTCTACCCATAACTGTAGAAAACATATTCAAATAGCTTGTAACAATTACGAATACGCAAAAGTGTGTTTTGGAATCATCAAAATTTATTTAAGGTCAACAAGTACAAATTGTAAATAAAAGGTGCAACTAAAGATTATGTATTGCTATCCAAAAATTAAATTTGACAGATGTTACTTTTTAACACTTTAATCTATTATAGGAATTGGGGGAAACAGAATATAATACGAAGAAAAACAGCCCTCGGTTGATCGTAGTGCTCGGTACCAAAAGAGAAGAACCCATCCGAAGAAAGAGACGTCCACAAAGAACACAATTGTCGAAGATTTCTTTTCTGCAGATTTTCCAGCGAGGCACCGATGCCGAACCATCCTGTCCATCCGTGAGTCACAAAGACCCGAGCCTCGCCGAGCATCACTATATCACATCGCGAGTAGCCGTTTGAAGTCCAAATTTTGTTTTTCTTCTTAATGACGCCCTCGTCTTGGGTGCCGTCTTTCTTTTTGTGCGGGCGTTGGCTTCTTCCCGCACTCCACAACGTGGTTTGGGAATTGTCCTGGATCGATTGAAGACTGCGGGAGCACTCGTTGATGCTGCTGTCAAAGCTATCACCAGTGATGGATGGATGCAAGTGGGACACTTGGAAACGCCAAGGCAGCAGCGAAGGAGTTGACGGTGAAACACAGCTTTCGAGTGATGAACATGACTGAGAGAGAGACCTCCTTTCCCTTCTCTCTCGCTTTCTTCTCTCCATTGCAGCTCTATATATGTTGACCTTGACTTTTCTCCTCGGCAGCTTTTCCCTTCTTTTTGTATTGTTTTTGATTTTCCCAAAAGAATGAATGAAGAGCCCCCAAAAACCTTGAAAACGAAGACAAAATTTTCTCCTTTGTCTTCAATTTTTGACCTAGAAAACGGAGAAAAGCTCATTTGGGCGGCCATATATTCAATGCGTGGCCTTCTTCCTCACTCTATAATGTAGCAACCTCTTTATAGGTGAGTGCACTAGGGCTTTAGATCAACATCCATGAGGATTTTTTCGAATGCAATATTCCTTCACCGATTTTATTCAAGATTGTCATATAATTTTTTCTCAAATCCCAAATCTTGCAAAGATGAGCTCGCAATATTTTTTGTCACACTTACCCTATCCGATGATATTGAAAAATTCTGATCAATATCCCGGAAAATTTCAAATTTCTATTTCTCGCAAGATAATTTTTTGTCATAAAAGAAAACGAGCTTGAACCAATTTGCTCCCTTCGTGGGCTTGGTCCAACTTGTCAATCTAAAGCTCAGAACCACCAATTTGAACCCATTCGTCACCGGTCCAATAAATGCAAATTAAAAATAAATGTACCTAAATCTATATGCTATGCAATTAATATTTTTTTCAAGGATAAAATTAGCTCATAATTTTTTAATGCGGTAAATGACTAAAGAGGTCGCTAAAATTTAGGTGTCAACAGTGTATTTGCCTACTTCTTTGGTTAATCTTAAGGAGTGTCGATAGTTAGCCATGTCTTACAGACAATTGTTCGTTTCTTTCGGTTATCATGTTGCTATGATTGAAGTGGCTGCTTTTCATTGATAAAATGTGTCTCCACAGTAAGATGTTGAAGCAAGCCTTTTGCAACTAATGCACTAATAGTGTTCTAATGCATGGTAGGTGCTTAATTTCCTTGATAATGGTACTAGTGCAGTATATTGGTTGAGCAAATAATCAATCAAATGTGGGGTTGCTATCCTTCATCAAACCGCATATGGATTTTTTTCTTTTTTTATGAGGGTTAGCTTTTGGTAGACGCCGTTTAGTAGGTAAGACTCAATTTTCTGTTATCATTTTTAATGGGGTATCATATGCACAGTCTCCCAAATCTTTCATCTACTGAGATTGTGTCAGTTGGTAAGCTTGACACTTGTTTCATTTGTCTGAATTGCCTTATTTAGCACCATGAGGTTTCTTTGGAGTTGAAGAGTACTTGGATGATGATAATAACTGACCACACATTTATCAAAGGTGAAGAAGTCCCATAATCCAAATAAGTAGATGTCTAAATTTTTGCTATATATTTATTGCATGAAAAAAAAAATTGAGGACTGCCCTCGGGCCCTAGCAATTTTTTTTTTTATTAAATTACATAGCATATAGATATTAGGAGCATTTGCATTAATACTAATAGAATCTAGTTAATTTTTTAAAAACCAAAAAAAGAAGGGAAAGCGCTCTTCTTTTCCCTGTGCAAGTCGGCTCATTTTCCCTTTTTCCCGAACCCGGCCCGTGCACCATTTCTTCCTCCTCTCCTCTCGCACGCGTTCCGCACATAACAACATAGGGAGAGAGATGGCAGTGCTACAGCGGTAGAGGAGGGCGTCCTAGCCACGATTCCAGAGGCGGCCCTTTGCTAGAAATGGACCTAACTCAGTCCCTAGGAGAGAGGCCGTGGAGGACGCACTCACCGGCTGGTTTTCTTTTTCTTTCTTTTTTTTTTCTTAAAAAAGAAAGAAGGTGGTCCAGAGAGGGAGGACGGAGGGAGGAGAGAGAGAGAGAGAGAGAGAAAGAGAGAGAGAGAGAGCCGGTGGCCACCACACCTCGATTGGGCCGACGACCCGCCGACGCATCCTTTTCCTTGCACCGAAGTCACGGATAAGGGCCCATGGAGGAATAGCTGCGATGAGAAAGGTTGCGTTGTTTAGATACGATGGGTTATGTCTTTTGGGGGAACGTTACCCATTGAAGAATTACGTCTTTTGGAGAAGACATAAGAGAGAAAAAGAAAAAGGGAACGTACCATTTGGGGAACGTACGTTTGTTTTTAGTCTCTCTCCCCCTCCAAGAAGCGTAAGACGCTACGCTCCCAAGACAACGTTTTTCTTCCCCCTAATAGCAAAAGTACGCTCCTCGATAAAACGGGATCAGGATTCTTTCTCGAACTTCAACATTGGTATTTAATCTGTGCACAATAAGGTAAGCTCGATTCCGTGGTGTATCTTTGATCGGTAATACATTTTATTCTTAGGCTCATCTTCCGCATTTGTTTTAGGGGTTCGATTTAGTATCGAATCCGTTTTAAGGAATCAGTTTTTCTCTACATTGGTATCAGAGCCCTAGTTCATGTTTCCCAATCCCCTTTTTATGTTATTGAATTATTTTTGTGGTCGAAATTCGAGAAAAGCTGCTGCCGGTTGATTAGGGACGGATAATCTCGATAACTGCGTACTGTTCACCCTGTTTTGTGATTTTCTGCAAGTTGAAATTCAATTTTGATAGCGCAGAGTCGAAGCTCTCGTTGATACGAGAAAAACAAGTCACAAATCGCCATCGGAAGCTGCCGGAAGCGCCTCCACGCGCGGCCAGAACGAAGCACGCACCGATTTGGGCTCCCTCGGGTGCGTGCGTCGCAGGCGCCGCTTAGGCCCCAGGCGCGTGCGACGCGCGCATGGAAGCCTGGCGAGTGCTGCGCACACACCAGCTAACATCTGCGTGACGTCAGCCTGCGCACTCGCACGGCACGTGCCGGTCGGTTCATCCGACCAACCCAACCGGCCCGACCTGATCCGACCAACCCCACCTGACCCGACGACCTGTTGACCTGATTGACCTGTTGACTCGACCCGTTGACCGTCGTTGACCACCGTTGACTTGCATTGACCACCGTTGACTGGCATTGATCGGCGTTGAACACCATTGATCGGCGTTGATCGGTGAAAAAAAAAAGAGGAAAATTTTGTATTTTCCAATTTGTTCGTTTTGGATTATAAATAATCCTCTTTTTTTTCATTTTGCATTTGTTGCATGAAACATAGAAAATTTAGTATTTTCCTTTTTGTTCATTGTGGATTATAAGTAATCTATTTTAATTCTACATTTGTTGCAAATATGATGCGTTATGCACGTATACCTGCATTTCCGAGAGCGGAGGAAGAAAATGCAAGACTTAAACAGCTAATGACAGAGTTAGCTAATTATCGGTGGAATGATGGTGATGCAGTATCACATGTGGTCAATGTTAATTAGATGATACAAGAAATCATTTGGAATGGTTATCTTATGCTAGATTTTGAGAATATACCAGCTTTAATGAACACTCTTCCACCTGAATGACAAGCAATGTTAGATCGCCTATGGGAGGTCAAAGTGGTCCTGGATTAGAGGAGGCTTACAGTAGCTTTAGTAAGAGAATACTATAGAATTGAGTTAACTAAAACTTTAACCCTTGGGATGAGCGTCATATGGCGTAGAGTGAATGCACCTTGGAGGTGGCATAAGAGCTCTCCAAAAGTTTTTCCATAGTTAGCCAATGTGCCTTCAAAAGTCTTAGAGAATTTTACTGATAGATTAGAAAAGACTTTCCCTATTTTTTTTTTTTTTAGATTAGTCTAAGATGTTTTTAGGTGTAAATATCTCTTTCTATATTGATATTTTCCTCTGAATATATTACTTAGTGTAATTGACATGTTTAATTATTGAAAGTTCAATGTTATTTATTGTTATAAATTAATATGTTAATTTACAATTAGTTGTGGGAAGTTCAAGAAAGTTTTAGTGACTTTGCTGAACTTATTTTGCATAGAAGATTATATTGATGATAGTTTTAAGTTAGGATTTTTTGGATGATGATTGGAAACAAAGTGACATTTTGATTTCGAAAGCTTACTTGAAATTATTCATTGATATGATTGGTCTATGTAAAATGGACGCATAAACGATAGTCATTAATGATTCGTGCATATGTGTCTGATATGTTCAGATCGATGGCTTTAGCAACTAAAAACATAATTGCTTATTTGAACAAAGAAGACAAATTGAACGGCGAGAATTGTAAAATATTGAATAAGAAAATTCAATATATGCTTGAAAAGCAAGAAGCACTAAAAGCTCTTGACCATGTTATGGAAGAACTTGAGAATGTTGTGCGCCACCTTGAGTTAGCAGAGGACCGCCTTAAGGCATTTGAGCGAGATACATATATTTGCTGTGTTGCTTTTAGCTCAAAATGGGCTTCGAGCTCTAAGCACAAACGTATTGATTTGTTCAATATGTGGAAATGCAAAGGATCAAGTCTTTCTTGTAAGAAACCAAGAAGTAACCAACAAGAGAGGAAAACGTTCTCGTGTGAATTTTTTTTTAAGGGTGAAGTGTTTCAACTATGACCAGAAGGGTCATTATGCTTGCAACTGTCGTGAACCAAAGAATGTGAATACCACTTGTACTTTTGAGAACTTTGCTTATGTGTTAAGTTCTGTATTTTTAACTGAATCTAATCCTTTGTGGACTGCAGATTCGGGAGTAACAGACCATATAGCGAAGGATAGAGAATCTTTCATAGAATTTTGACGAGTTCTGACTGGAACTAAATGGATCTATGTAGGAAATAACTCCAAAGCTGAAGTTAAAGGAATTGACACCTGCCAATTGAACATGCGTGGTGGATGCACCTTGTTCCTACATGATGTTTTATATGCTCCAGAGATTCGTTGAAATTTAGTGTCTGTTTTGGTGTTGGTTAAGCTTGGTTTTAGTTTGAACTTTCATAATAACGGTGTGGATTTGTATTTGGATACAAACTACTATGATTGGGGTTATTTTCTGGATAGTTTTATTGTACTAAATGTTGACTGTGGTGATGTCAATGTTTGTTATTCCCTTTTCACATCTTCTACTTCATATGATAATGATGTGAATGTGTGGTATGCTAGACTTGGTCATATTGGCCAACAGCGTATAAATAGGCTAGCCAAAGAGGGCTTGTTAGGCAACATTGAAAAATTCGATTTGCCCATTTGTGAGCATTGCCTAGTAGGGAAAACAACAAGAAAACCATTTGAAAAAGATAAAAGAGCTGAATTTTCTTTGCATTTGATACATTCTGACGTCTGTGGTCTGATGAATGTGAGAGGAAGGCATGTGGCTGTTTATTTCATCACATTTATAGATGATTATACTCGATTCGGATATGTCTATTTGATTTCTCATAAATCTGAAGCATTGAGTTGTTTCAAAAGGTTTATGAACCTGGTAGAAAATCAATTAGACAAAAAAATAAAAGTATTGAGATCCGATCGAGGTCAAGAATATTTTTCTAATGAGTTCAGAAAGTTATGTGATGAAGAAGGAATAGAAAGATAGTTGTCTATTCCATATACTCCTCAACAAAATGATATTATGGAGAGAAGAAATAGAACCCTTATGGAAATGATTAGGTCCATGATGGCGTATGCTAACTTACCTATCACTTTTTGGACTGATGCTTTGTTAATTGCTGCCTATATACTTAACCGTGTGTCTTCCAAATTAGTTATTTCCACTCCATATGAGTTATGGACAGGTAGAAAACCGGAGTTAAGTTTTCTTAAGCCATGGGGTTGTGCTACCTATACTCATGAACTCTTTCACAAGTTTGGGAAATTGGGTCCCAGAGAAAAGAAGAGTATTGTCATAAGATATTTTGAACACTCGAAATGGTATGTGTTTATAGGTGAGCAGGAAAGTGAGAGTATAATTGAGTTTGAATCACAGGATGTCACATTCTTAGAGAATAATTTTCCTAAGAAGGGCAAAATAGATGAGGACTACTCTCTATTTGAAACCTTGGAACCAGATAATGAATTTAGTGAAGTTCGTCCAAGTGGGAGTAACATGAGAAGTGATGAATTTAATTCAACTCACTCTCAATTACAACCATATGATGAGACGATATCATCATTATCTAATCCAAGTGGGAGCATAATGAGAAATGATGTACAAAGTGTACCATCTCCCATACGACGAACAAGTCGCAAAAGTATTCATTGTCGACGTTTTGATATTGAAGGGGAAATTTTTATGGTTGCTTCGCAAAATGAAGATGAGTCAAGGAATGTAAATGAGGCTCTAAGTTTCCCTAATAAAGAAAAATGGATGCATGCAATGGAAGAAGAAATGGAGTCAATGAAGTTAAACCATGTTTGTGAACTGATTGATCTTCCAAAAGGACGTAAAGCTATTGGGAATAAATGGGTTCTCAAAATTAAGCGTAAAGCTGATGGCTCGATAGAAAGGCATAAGACTCGCCTTGTGGCGAAGGGATATAATCAACAGGAATGAACTTATTATAAGGAAACATTTTCTCATGTCGTGAGATTTATCTCGATTCGCATTATTTTAGCAATAGTAGTAAGTATGGATCTTGAGTTACATCAAATTGATGTAAAGACTGCTTTTTTCAATAGATAATTAAACGAAAAAATTTATATAGAATAACCTGTTGGTTTCATTATGAAATGCCAAGAACAAAAGGTATGTCGACTTTTGAGATCGATATATGGCCTTAAGCAGTTGTCGAGACAATGGTATATACGTTTTCATAATGCCATAATAGCATATAATTTTACAATGATTAATGAGGATCATTGTATATATATCAAAAGATCCAAAGATCAATTTATAATCATATCATTATATGTTGATGATATACTGATTGCTGGAAGTAATAAGGAGTTTATTAATATTGTCAAAAGTTGGTTGTCTTCCAATTTTGAGATGAAAGACATGGGTGAGACTGCATAAATTCTTAGAGTTAAGATTTCAAGAAATTGTTCGAAGAGATCATTGTCTCTTTCGCAAGAACCATACATAAATAAGGTTCTTGAACGATTTCATATGCAAGATTGTAAACCCATAGATACTCCTATTGCAAAATGCGAAGGATTAAGCCACAAATTGTGTCCAAAGACTCCACAAGAGAAGGAACAAATGCAACATGTTCTTTATGCTAGTGCTGTTGGGAGCTTAATGTACGCTATGATGTGTACAAGACCTGACATATGTTTTGTAGTTGAAATGATGATTAGATACCAATCCAATCCAGGTCAAACACATTGAAAAACCGTTAAGAGAATACTGAGGTATCTAAAGGGAACTACTGATTATACGCTGAGTTATCAAGGAAAGGATCTGTGACTCGAAGATTATTCAGATGTTGATTAGGGAGGAGATTTAGATGAAGGGAAATCTACCTCTGGATTTGTTTTCTTACTGAATAATGGCGCCATATGTTGGAGTAGTAAGAAACAAATGTGTATAGCCTTGTCTACGATGGAAGCTGAGTTCGTGGCATTATCAGCAACAATACAAGAATGTGTTTGGCTTAAGAGATTTTTGGATCATTTAGATGTTATTGAGAATGTTGAAGACTCATTGTTGGTTGACTATGATAGCCATGCAGTAATAGCGTACATCAAAGATCCAAAATATCATGGCAAGACTAAACATATAAATACCAAGTATAATTTTGTCAAAGATATGGTTGCACGAAAAGATGTGAACTTACAGTATATGTCTACGCATAGAATGGTAGCAAATACTATGACAAAGCCAATACCTAGAAATGTGTTTTGTGATCATGTAAAATCTCTAGGATTGCGTATAGGCTGATGTACTGAATATTGTAATTTCCCTGAAGTGTTCAAATTTAATGAATTTGTGTTTTTCATCATTAATGCCTATGAATATTTGTTTGACATTTATGCATCTTAATGCTCAGTGCATTATATTAAGTTGAGAAAGTATGTCGGATTGATAAAAAGATTAGCCCACTCACACGGATAATCGCCTTTATTTACTATGTGATAAATAAAGATGAGACGGTTTTTAAGCTTATTATCTAGGTGATAATCGAGAGCTCAAGCTTAAAATGTATATGTCGCCTTAACTAAGTGTTAAGATGGAGACATAATATTTTTTATTTTCGAAAGTAAAATAACCCACAAATTTTACTTTATCTGTCTATGATGCTAGATGTGAGTTCTGATGAATTCTGTAAATGAGTAGATATGTGAACTCAAGTTAGCCATTATGTATATTTGAACTATCATGTACGATATTAAAGATGTAGACATATGCTCCATGGGAAATGAGTTAAATAACGTAATACGTATTTCATATTACGTATGCATGAGACGACCAATAAGAGTGGCAAAAGTTTGATCTCAACTTTGATGTCGTGTAAGACTCTTGAGGAAAAGAGTTCCTCAATTTAGTGCCCTCATGACTCTTACTTATTCTCAAAATTTTTATTCAGTGTTTGCTATCTTAGGATGTTGCCAATGATCATGGGTTGATTCGATCTAATGGGACATTTCTAGAAAAGCAAGCTGAATTGAAATTGAGAGTTTGAAGGAAAGAGGAAGATCGAATTTGGAGAATCACATTCTAGTTTTGTATTCACTGGTCGATCAATTATGATTGTTTTTGGGATAATCATAATTGTGAATACAATATATCAATGATTAAAAAAAAAAGAGATCAAGAGAAAGATATAAATGTGATCGATCGATCTAAGATACTGCATACTAAATCTACTCAAAGTGTGATGCCCATTATGAGTTGTTATATATTCCTAACATATGTATGGCAACGAGCTCTCAAAGTATGCTGATCGCACGGATTATTCACCAGTATGAATGTTGCAGAGAGGTAAAGAGGATCCTGTTCGGCCCACCATGTGCGAGTGAGAGATGATGGGTGTCTTAGTCTATGTGATGATGGGCCTAAGTGGGCCTGTCCGCCCATGTTGGGCATAAAAGCCTGGCCCGCAAGATAATGGCCCATGGAAGAACGGTTGCGATATGAAATGTTGCGTTGTTTATGTTGGAGAAATCCTCTTGAAGTGTTTTGAAGTTGACAAAACGTTTCCATCAGTCTAGTCTGAAGGCTTGCAGACTGCTATTTAAAGTCTGAAGACCTCTGGACAGCCAAACTCAAGACTCAAAGTCTATCCTCATTGACAGTTTCTAATTCGTTGAAGGAAAAGTTGTGCTGTAACTTCTACACTATGGAATCAAGGAAAAGTTGTGCTGTAACTTCTCTTTTGTTCATAGTGAAATCCAGCCAGTGGGCTGTCAGTGCAGAAGAGTGGACGTAGGCTTGGAATAAGCCGAACCACTATAAATCTTGTGTTCATTTATCTCTTCCCTATCATTTACTTCGCTTTGATCATATTTTCTTTTCTATCGTTTGCCTAGAATCGCTTCCGTATCTCGAGAAATTGTTTGTGCACCTATTCACCCCCTTCTAGGTGCTTATACTAGCTATCTCAATTGGTATCAGAGTTTGTGTACTCACTTTTGTTGAAGTGTTTTACTTCAGAGTTAAAGATCCATGGCTAGTATGTTAGCTCCAGGACTGGTAGAAGGGCAAAGCAATACTAGACCACCTTACTTTAATGGAAAGGATTACAACATATGGAAGAACAAGATGAAAGCATTCCTAAGATCAAAGGATCCTCTGGAATAGGACGTTGTAGAAAAAGGAATTATTCCTAAAGCAGCATCTGTCTCAGAAAGAGGAAAAGATATTGTTGAGTCTAGCGAAATGACTCAAGAAGAGAAAATCAAGAGACAAGCTCTTGATGCAAAAACAATTTATTCTTTATATTGTGCTTTATCTCCTACTGAATATAACAAAATATTTTCTTGTGTTACAGCTAAAGAAGTCTGGGATAGATTACATATTACCTATGAAGGAACCGATCGAGTGAAAGAGACTATAATCAACATTTTCCTCAGTCAATATGAAGCCTTCAAAATGAAACCAGGAGAATCTATAACGGATATGTGATATAGCTAATATAAGTACCTAGAGGGGGGTGAATAGGTATATAAATGATTTTTCTAGATAATTGCACAATACTAGACAGTTGATGGATTTGAGACAAACGATAATTAAAGTGAGACTGAGAGAAGAGAAAATTGAACACGAGGTTTATAGTGGTTCGGCTTATGTCAAGCCTATGTCCACTCTTCTGCACTGACAGTCTATTGGCTGGATTCCACTATGAACAAAGAGATGTTACAGCGTTCTTCCCCTTGCTTTCTCAGTGTAGATGATCTACCACACTCGCTCAAGGTATCACTAAGTATAGACACTCTTTGTGTATACAATTTTGCTCAAAATGTATCGACTAATAATCAAGGTACTTCAGACTCTGGAATTTCTCTATCGATCATGCACTAAAGCAACTAGAATGTCTTCCTTTTATACTCTTTTATGCCATCATATCCGTTGGCACTTACCAAAAGAATTCCTCCAATCTACCCGTTGGACGGAATCAATCAAGAAGATCATTCGAGCTATTAAAGGAACCTGACGATAGCCCATCAATCCTGTTCGCCCATACAATCAAGATCTTGGTTTCCAAAAATAGAACCTTCCAAGAATATTTCGTCGACCATCGGATCTTCAAACGATCTTGATTATGAATAAAAGAATACGTTATATTTATCCAGCCAAGAGATCTTCTCCAGAGGATAGGACTAAATCCTCAACCAAATACTTTGGCTCTGGATTGCCTTCGTCATTGGATTAGAAAAACTGTCAATGAGAATAGTCTTGAGTCTTGAGTCTTGAGTCTGGTGATCTGAAAGTCTTCAGACTCTAACCAGAAGGTCTGTACTTATCCAGACTAGACTGATAGAAATGTTTTGTCAGCTTCAAAATATTCTGGAAAGATTTCTCCAACAATCTCCCCCTTTTTGATGGTGACAAAACTTTCCTGTAGATTTGAACAACTTTGACCTGGAAAACATTACTCAAGCAATATGACTATCTCATAAAGATTAATAAATCAACCACTCTGCATCCACAGAAAATTGGTTAGTCTTTCATGAGTAAGACCATATAACAACACTTGATATAAATGCAAACAGTCAAACATCAAAATCCACACAAGTCAGTCAAATTCAAGTTCACACCCAATTCATACTCAAATATTCAAACACGTCAAAGTTTTAAAGAGTTTAAAGAGTTCAAATTGCAATTCTCCCCCTTTTTGTCATCATTAAAAAGGTGAGAAAAAAGTCAAGTCTGCTTGGGAATGCGCACAATCTGGAAATCTCCCATCGATTGGACGATGCCTTCCAGCCTCTTCAAGACTTCCCGTAGATGAGCCACCTCTTCTCCTTTGGCATTGGCTTGAATTTGAAGAGCGAGGGCTTTCATTTGATCTGCCAGGGTAACAGAAGATGCTTGTCTAGCATTCTTCATGACTTGAAGTTCATATTCCAGAGCATAGATTTGACCTTGCATTTCCAGAAGAACATCAAGGATACGACGAAAATCTACTGTATTGTCCGTCTGTGTGCTTGCATTTGCTCTTTCGGATGGATTGAAGGCAGACGATGGAACTTCGGTATAATCGAGCAGATTTGGTGTTGACGTATCATGTCCTTCCTCAGGCATTTGAGAAGCCTGAAAATCTTCTGGATTTGCTGGTGAGCGACTCACACCTTCACTGTTGACAGCATGTGGTGTAGTCCTTCCTTGCTCACCATCTCCCCCTGTCTCTAAGACCTCAATTGGGGAAGAGTGATGGTCATGCTCTTCAGCGTCTTGATTCCCTTCCTCTGCGGCTTCATCTGTAGACTTTTCTTTTTCTGCTTCTCCTTCTGCTTCAGCTTCTTCCTCTGCATCTTCTTTCTCTTTCTCTTGTTGCTCCTCTGCTTCTCTGTTCTTTGCTTGTCCCTCTTCTTCTCTCTGTTCTTTTTCTTCTGCTTCTTTTCCTTTCTTCTGTTGTTCTGTTGATTCAAGTACAGAACGTCTGGTTCTTTTCAATGTAGAGATAGTGAGATCTTCCTCTTCATCTTCATCCTCCAAGATAAGAGTTCTTTTCTTTTTGGATGGAGCACCTATGGGCTCCTTCCCTTTTTTCTTTGATGCAGAAGATGCTGGAGTCTTCACTTTGAACTTCTCCATTGCCTTATTAAGCTCTTTTAGACACATTTTAGTCAGCATTTTCAAACCCACCACCATTTTGTCACATGGTCGAACACAAAGAGTATGTGGAGGTTCAATGTTCAAGTGTCTGAAGATCTTGGTCACAAGACCAGGATAAGGCAATTGGCCCTTGTCCTTCACCATTGCTCTGTACATGTGAAAGAGAATGGTGTGAGGGAGAGAGAACTTTTTCCCTGAGTTGATCGCATACATCAATTTCGCCTCGGAGTTAGACACGTCAGTCTTTGATGTAGACTTTGGCCTGATACAGTTGATCACAATTTTGTGAAGCAAGATGTTGATGGCATGCATTCTCGAATATGTAACTCTTCCTTCTGTACTCCTGTCTTTGACAAGTTCCAGTGTGGTACGAGCGATTGAAACCTTAATTGGTTTATATCGACCTCTTTCAACTCCAACTATGTCTACCAACATGTCCACATCCACCTCATAGACTTGGTCTCGAACACTGAATGATATTCTATTCGCATCCAAAAAGCTAAGATTCGAATAGAAGTATGCTGTTAATTGCACATAACCGTCTGTGGTATCGGAGCAGAATTGCTCAAGTTGAAGCAGATTTAACCTCTCCCTTAAGTTCACATTAATGGCATCCAAGAAATCGAAATCAACACTCCTAGGGTTTATCACCCCTCGTTTCAACAGTCTAAAGAACAGATTCTCCTGTTCCTTCGATTTAAACAAGTCCATCCTTTTTCCCTTCACCTTCGCAGCAACTCCCATTAGAGGTTGAAATTCTCTGAACATTTTATCATCATCGTTCCCCTCAGTCGGATTCAGTCCCGATACACGAGTCAGTCGAATATTCCCGTCAACCGGAGGAAGAAATAAAGGCTTCCTCATCCTTTCCTTTGGGAGCAATTCCCAAATCCTCCATTCGTCACAAAAATATATACTCATTCCCATAATTTTTATCTTTAAGGAAATCATCTATATAGTTCAGCGGAGTCCCAATGCTCTTCATTGCACGATAGAGCTTGTAAATAAAAGAGGGTTTTTGGACTCTTACAGGGTCTGCGTCCTCGATTATTTCTTCCTCCGGTTGATGACTCACATCTTGTGGGGTAGATGATGAAGAGTGACGTGGTGGAGAGTGAATCGGGCTCTGTTGCTGACTCGGTAAATCTTCCTCTTCAGTGAGATCGAAATGGGTAGGTCCCTCCCTCATTCTCTGTGGTCCCCTGTTTGCGATTCTTGAAGACTTTCTCGAGGAAGACATCCTTTCTTGTCGTTGAAAGATTCCTTTACTCGTTTTCCCAAGAAAAGATGACAACTTTCTCGAAGATAAACATGAAGTAGAAACAGGATTGGGAGGAGAATGCCTTTTAGGGTTTTGAAGTGTAAGCGAGGAAAACTGTATATATATATAACTCAGTTTAAAAAGGAAAAACCAATCGGCACAAAGGAAAATGAACAGACGCCTCTTTTAAAATCAATAACTGCCAAATAGAAGTTAATCCCTTTTAAAAGACAAGATTCAGTTTTTCAAGGAAATTATAAACTAATGATCTTACCTTTTCGAGATTGAATATAATAACAACTTGCAGTCTATAGCCATGAATGTCTGAGTCTAAGGGTTGGAGAGTCTCTAGACTTTAACTTCCTCAAGCTTCAAAATGTTGAGTCTAAAACGGATGAAATCGAATTGATTTTTCTCCAAAGGCTTTGTGAATATATCCGCTAGTTGATTTTTTGAATCAACAAATTGAATCGAGATTTCTCCATTTTGAACATGATCTCTAATGAAGTGATGGCGAATCTCTATATGCTTTGCTCTTGAGTGAAGGATTGGATTTTTAGTGAGATTGATTGCGCTGGTGTTGTCACATCTAATCTCTGTGCATGAGTCTTCAATTCCAAAGTCTTGTAGCTGTTGTTTTATCCATAGAATTTGCAAGCAGCAACTTCCAAGGGCTACATACTCTGCTTCTGTTGTTGAAAGACCCACGGTGCTTTGTTTCCTTGAAAACCAAGACACTGTCCTGCTTCCAAGCAACTGGCAAGTTCCCGAAGTGCTCTTTCTATCAACTCTGCAACCGGCCAGATCTGCGTCTGAATATCCCAGAAGATTAAAGTCTCCATTCTTAGGATACTAAAGACCGATGCTTGAAGATGAAGCAACGTATTTAATAATACGTTTTGCAGCACTGAGATGGGATTCTCTAGGATCTGATTGAAACCTAGCACAGATGCAAACACTCAACAAAATGTCAGGTCTAGAAGCAGTAAGATAAAGAAGTGAACCAATGATGCTCCTGTATAGCTTTTGATCAACTTTCTTCCCTTCTTCATCTTTGTCTATCTTCAAAGAACTTGAATTGGTATGTCGGTCTTTTTGCACTTTTCCAGTCCAAACATTTTGACAAGATCATTAGCATATTTTTCTTGATAAATAAAAGTTCCTTCCTTCAATTGTTTTACTTGAAGACCAAGAAAGAATGTTAACTCTCCCATCATACTCATTTCAAACTCGTCCTGCATAGACTTAGAAAATTTCTTGCACAGACTTTCATTAGAAGATCCAAAAATAATATCATCCACATATATTTGAACAAGTAAAAAAAAAAATTTTCCTTTTTGATAAATAAAGTAGTATCTACTTTACCTTTGACAAAACCATTATGTATTAAGAACTTACTTAGTCTGTCGTACCAAGCTCGAGGTGCTTGCTTTAAACCATACAAGGCCTTTTTCAGTCTGAAGACTGAGTCTGGCTTCTTTGGGTCTTCAAACCCCGGTGGTTGTTCCACATAAACTTCCTCATGGATAAATCCATTTAGGAAGGCACTTTTGACGTCCATTTGGAATAACCTGAAATTTTTATAACAAGCAAACGCAAGTAATAGTCGAATAGCTTCTAACCTTGCTATTGGTACGTAAGTCTCATCATAGTCTATTCCTTCTTCTTGCGTATATCCCTTGGCCACGAGTCTTGCTTTGTTTCATACGACTCTTCCTTTCTCATTCATCTTGTTTCTGAACACCCATTTAGCTCCAATAACAGTTTTACCTTTTGGTTTGGATGTCAATTCCCAGACATCATTAATGTTGAACTGTCTGAGCTCTTCTTGCATAGCTTCAATCCAGCTTTCATCAGATAAAGCTTCTTCTATGCTCTTTGGTTCAATTTCAGAAACGAGAGCCACAGCACTAGACTCTTCTCGCCTTTTGGATCTGGTGCGAATTCCTTCATTAATTTCGCCGATAATGAGATCTTTAGGATGACTGGACTTATGCTTCCAGTTACTGGTTGATTTGTCTGATTGATGATCTCTTTCTTTATTTGAATCTTCACGAACAGCTTGATGCTGGTCTTCCAGAGTCTGAGATGCTTCTTGAGTTGTAAGCTTTGGAGGGTCTGGAGCAGGTTCAGACTCTTCATGATGAGTTTGACTGGATTCATCTTGCATTGAGTCTTGAAATTTGACATTCATTGACTCCTCCACAGACTGGCTCTTCTTGTTATAGACTCTGTAGGCTTTGCTTGATGTAGAATATCCAAGGAAGATGCCTTCATCTAATCTCTCTTCAAACTTACCAACTCGATCTTTTGCATTTTTCAATATAAAGCATTTGCAACCGAATACATGAAAGTATGAAACAATAGGCTTCTTATCTTTGAATAACTCATAAGGGGTTTTCTCTAGAATAGGTCTTAAGAAGACTCTATTAATGATAAAGCATGCTGTTGAAACAGCTTCAGCCCAAAATCGTGAAGAAATCTTACTTTCAATTAAAAGAGTTCTAGCCATTTCTTGAAGAGATCTATTCTTTCTTTCCACAACTCCATTTTGCTGAGGAGTATATGGAGAGGAGAACACATGCTTAAAGCCAGATTCATCACAAAATTTTGTAAAATCTTGATTTTCAAATTCACCTCCATGATCTGTTCTTATACTTGAGATGACACATCCTTTTTCATTTTGAACCTTTTTAGCAATTTTTTCAAAATACGAGAAGGTTTCGGACTTACTTGCAAGGAAATATACCCAAGTAAAACGGGAGTAATCGTCCACAATTACTAGGCAATATTTCTTCCCTCTTATGCTCTGGGTTCTGGTTGGTCCGAAGATATCCATATGCAGCAACTGTAGTACATGATTAGTAGAGACATGATTTATTGGCTTAAATGAATTTCTTACCTACTTTCCCAGAATACATGGAGTGCATGGATCAGTCTTTTGGTATGGTAATTTGGGTAGACCTCGAACAAGCTGCTTTGATGAGATTTTGGCTAATTGCTTCATGTTGACATGACCAAACTTTCTGTGCCATAAGCTTGCTTCGTCTTGAATTGAGATTAGGCATTGCGATTCATTTGGTTTCACATCCAGAAGATAGATATTTCCATGTCTTCGACCCATGAAAGACTAAGTAGAGTCTTTACTGATTCTAGAACATATTCCTTCTTGAAAGAAGATCTTAAAACCAGTATCACACAATTGACTAATGCTGAGAAGATTGTAATTGAGTCCTTCCACTAATGAAACATTACTTATTGTGAGATTTCCAATTTTCACAGTTCCAAATCCCACAATACTTCCTTTGCTGTTTCCTCCAAATGAAACTTTTCCACCATTTACTTAAGCAAGCTTTATAAAACAATTTGAGTCTCCTGTCATGTGTCTTGAACATCCACTGTCAAGATACCACTTTACCTTTTTCTTGACGGAGACTTGCATTTAAAATAAAGTCTCAAGCTTTCTTTGGTACCCAAACTTTCTTAGGTCCTTTGGTGCTAGTAAGATAAGCAGTATTAGCCCATACTTTCTTAACAGGTTTCCAAACCATAGGACACTCTTTTTCAAAGTCATCCGGACTGTTGCACTTTGAACAACTGAGAGCATTTCAACCTACAGACTTTACAAAAACTTTCTTGAAATGATTTTTGTAAGCCTCTCTCGAGGGTCTTTCCTTAATTCTTTCTTTTACTTTAGGAAAATCAATCAAGGGAATTGTTTCTGCTGTCATACTTAGACCGGACTTATTGAAGTAAGGTCTTTGAGCTGAAAGAATTTTTTCAAGTTTTTCGGACCCTATTGAAAATTTCTTTGAAATATTTGATAAGTCAGTTTTTAAAAGGGCATTTTCTTTCAAAAGATTATCTTCATTTTCTTTAAGAGTGGAAACAGTCAAGTCTAGACTTTTAACTCTTTCTTCTAAAACGTTTTCCTTTTGTTTTAGAGCTGAGTTTTCCTTTTTAAGTTCGGAAATTCTTTTGAGAGAAGTCTTAAGACTAAAACACAGTTCATCAATGTATTTAGAAACTTTGACAGGAATTTTAAAATTACTTGCCTCAAATTCACTGTCTGAGTCTAATCCAGAGTCTGAATCTGATTGTGCCATCAGACATAGGTTGGCATATTCATTATCACTTTCTTCACACTCTGTATCACTCTAGGTTTCAGCTTTGAGAGCTTTTCGAAATTTTTCAGCTTTTCCTCTCTTCTTCTTCAGAAGAGGACAGTTGGGTCTGATGTGTCCCTTTTTCTTACATTCAAAGCAGACTACATCTTTGTTTGGTTCCTCATCATTAACAGACTTGGTCTGCTATCTTTGAAAACTTTGTTTCTTTGAGTTGAACCTTCTTCTTTTTCTATTTAGTTTTCTGAATCTTCTTATCATGAGAGCAAGCTCCTCATCGTCCATATCATCTTCAGAATCTGTATCATCAGAATCATCATTTGATTTTAATGCAATGGATTTCTTACCTTTTGGATCTTCATCTTCATTGATTCGTTCCACTTCATAAGACTGAAGAGTTCCAATCAGCTCGTCGACAGATAGTGGCATAATTCTTTGCGTCTCTCTTATTGAAGTCTTTATGTGATTCCAATCCTTGTAGAGTCCACGCAGTAGCTTGTTTACCTTCATGGGATCAGAAATTGTTTGTCCTTGATTCTCAAGACCATTGACAATATCTGTAAAACGGCTAAACATATCAGTTATAGATTCTCCTGATTTCATTTTGAAGGCTTCATATTGACCGAGGAGAATGTTAATTCTGGTTTCCTTCACTCGATCTGTTCCTTCATAGGTGATATGCAATCTGTCCCAAACTTCTTTTGCTGTAACACAAGAAGATATTCTGTTATATTCAGTTGGTGACAAAGCACAATATAAAGAGTAAATTGCTTTTGCATCGAGTGCTTGTCTCTTGATTATCTCTTCCTGAGTCATTCCGCTGGTCTCAACAGTTTCTTTCCCTCTTTCAGAGACTGATGCAACTGTAGGAGTAATTCTTTTTTCTACAACGTCCCATTCCAGAGGATCCTTTGATCGTAGGAAAGCTTTCATCTTTTTCTTCCAGATGTTGTAATCCTTTCTATCAAAGTAGGGTGGTCTGGTATTGTTTTGCCTTTCCATCAGCCCTGGTGCTAGCATACTAGCCATGGATCTTTTACTCTGAAGTAAAACACTTCAAATAAAGTGAGTACACGAGCTCTGATACCAATTGATATAGCTAGTATAAGTACCTAGAGGTGGGTGAATAGGTATATAAAGGATTTTTCTCAATAATTGCACAATACTAGATAGTTGATGGATTTGAGACAAACGATAATCAAAGTGAGACTGAGAGAAGAGAAAATTGAACACGAGGTTTATAGTCGTTCGGCTTAGGTCAAGCCTACGTCCACTCTTCTGCACTGACAGCCTATTGGCTGGATTCCACTATGAACAAAGAGATGTTACAGCGTTCTTCTCCCTTGCTTTCTCAGTGTAGATGATCTACCACACTCGCTCAAGGTATCACTAAGTATAGACACTCTTTGTGTATATAATTTTGCTCAAAATGTATCGACTAATAATCAAGGTACTTCAGACTCTGGAATTTCTCTATCGATCATGCACTAAAGCAACTAGAATGTCTTCCTTTTATACTCCTTTATGCCATCATATCCGTTGGCACTTACCAAAGGAATTCCTCCAATCTACCCGTTGGACGGAATCAATCAAGAAGATCATTCGAGCTATTAAAGGAACCTGACGATAGCCCATCAATCCTATTCGCCCATACAATCAGGATCTTGGTTTCCAAGAATAGAACCTTCCAAGAATATTTCGTCGACCATCGGATCTTCAAACGATCTTGATTATGAATAAAAGAATCCGTTATATTTATCCAGCCAAGAGATCTTCTCCAGAGGATAGGACTAAATCCTCAACCAAATACTTTGGCTCTGGATTGCCTTCGTCATTGGATTAGAAAAACTGTCAATGAGAATAGTCTTGAGTCTTGAGTCTTGAGTCTTGAGTCTGGTGATCTGAAAGTCTTCAGACTCTAAACAGAAGGTCTGTACTTATCCAGACTAGACTGATAGAAACGTTTTGTCAGCTTCAAAATATTCTAGAAAGATTTATCCAACAATATGTTCAATCGCTTTACAGAAATAGTGAATGGTATTGAAAACCAAGGTCAACCAATTTCTGATCCTATGAAAGTAAACAAGCTACTGCGTGGACTCTCTAAGGATTAGAATCACATAAAGACCTCAATCAGAGAGACCCAAAGAATCATGCCACTATTTGTTGATGAGTTGGTTTGGACTCTTCAGTCTTATGAAGTGGAGCGAAATAATGAAGACGAAAACCCTAAAAGTAAGAAATCCATTGCATTAAAATCTAATGATGATTCTGATGTTACAGATTCTGAAGACGATATGGATGATGAGGAACTTGCTCTCATGATAAGAAGATTCAGAAAGCTGAACAGAAAAGGAAGAAGATTCAATCCAAAGAAACAAAGTTTTCAAAAGCAACAGACTAAGTCTGTTGAGGATGATGAATCAAACAAGGATGTAGTCTGCTTTGAATGCAAGAAAAAGGGACACATTAGACCCAACTGTCCTCTTCTGAGGAAGAAGAAAGGAAAAACTGAAAAGTATCGAAAATCTCTTAAAGCTGAAACCTGGAGTGATACAGAGTGTGAAGAAAGTGATGGTGAATATGCCAATATATGTCTGATAGCTCAATCGGATTCAAATTCAAATTCCGAGACAGATTCAAACTCAGAAAGCGAATTTGAGGTAAGTAACTTCAAAATCCCTGTTAAGGTTTCAAAGTATATTGATGAATTGTGTTTTAGTCTTAAGACTTCTCTTAAAAGAATTTCCGAACTCAAGAAAGAAAATTCTGCTCTAAAACAACAGGAAAATATTTTGAAAGAAAAAGTGAAATGTTTAGACAAGAATGCTTCTTCTCTTAAAGAATGTGAAGACAATCTTTTAAAAGAAAATGTATTCTTGAAAAATGATATCTCAAATATTTCCAAAAGATTTTCTATAGGATCTGAGAAACTGGAAAAAATTCTCTCTGTTCAAAGACCTTATTTCAATAAATCTGGTTTGGGAATGACTGCTGAAACCATTCCTTTAATTGATTTTCCTAAAGTAAAGGAAAGAATCAAACAAAGACCCACAAGAGATGCTTACAAAAGTCATTTTAAAAGGATCTTTGTAAAACCAGTAGGTCGCAATACTCTCAAATGCTCAAAGTGCAATAGTGCAGTTCATTTTGAAAAAGAATGTCCCATGATTTGGAAACCTGTTAAAAAGGAATGAGCAAAACCCGTATATCAAACTAACAGCAATGGACCCAAGAAAATATGGGTACCAAAGAAGGTTTGAGTTTCTTTTTTAAATGCAGGTCACCATCAAGAAAAAGGTAAAATGGTAGCTGGATAGTGGATGCTCAAGACACATGACAGGAGACTCAAATTACTTCATAAAGATTGTTCGAGTAAATGGTGGAAAAGTCTCTTTTGGAGGAAACAACAAAGGAAAAATTGTGGGATTTGGAACTGTAAAGATTGGAAATCTCACAATCAACAATGTTTCCTTAGTGGAAGGGCTCAATTACAATTTGCTCAGTATTAGTCAACTATGTGATACTGGTTTCAAAATCAACTTTCAAGAGGGAATATGTTCTGGAATTAGTAAAGATTCTACTCAGTCATTCATGGGTCGAAGACATGGAAATATCTACCTCTTGGATGTGAAACCAGATGAATCACAATATCTAATCTCAATCCAAGACGAAGCAAACTTATGGCACAGAAAGCTTGGGCACGTCAACATGAAGCAAATAGCCAAAGTCTCAACAAAGAAGCTTGTTTGTGGTCTACCCAATTTATCATACCAAAAGTCTGATCTATGTACACCATGTATATTGGGAAAACAGGTAAGAAATTCCTTTAAACCAATAAATCAAGTTTCCACTAACCGTGTACTGCAGCTTCTGCATATGGATCTTTTTGGACCAACCAGAACACAAAGCATTGGAGGTAAGAAATAGTGCCTAGTAATTGTGGATGATTACTCACGATTTACTTGGGTATATTTTTTGGCAAGTAAGTTTGAAACTTTCTCTTACTTTGAAAAGTTTGCTAAAAAGGTTCAAAAATGAAAAAAGGATATGTTATCTCGAGTATAAGAACATATCATGGAGGTGAATTTGAAAATCATGATTTTACAAAATTCTGTGATGAATCTGGTTTTCAGCATGTATTCTCCTCTCCATATACTCCAGAGCAGAATGGAGTTGTGGAAAGAAATAATAGATCTCTTCAAGAAATGGCTAGAACTCTTTTAATTGAAAGTAACATCTTTTCACGTTTTTGGGCTGAAGCAGTTTCTACAGCATGTTACATTATAAATAGAGTTTTTCTAAGGCCTATTCTAAAAAAAAAAACCCCCTATGAACTATTCAAAGAAAAGAAACCTATTGTTTCATATTTTCATGTGTTTAGATGCAAATTTTTTATACTGAAAAATGCAAATGATCGAGTTGGTAAGTTTGAAGAAAAGTCAGATGAAGGCATCTTCCTTGGATATTCAACCACAAGCAAAGCGTACAGAGTCTACAACAAGAAGACTCAAACAATGGAAGAATCAATGAATGTTAAATTCCAAGACTCTATGCAAAATGAATCCATTCAGACTCAACTTGAAGAATCTGAACTTGCTCCAGAATCTACAAAGTCTAAAACAGCTCAGACTTTGAAGGACCAGCAACAAGTGACTGTTGAAGATTCAAGTGAAGGAAGTGACCATCAATCTGACAAATTAACCAGCAACTGGAAACATAAGTCCAGTCATCCCAAAGATCTTATTATTGGCGACATTAATGAAGGAATTCGCACAAGATCCAAAAGGCGCGAAGAGTCTAGTGCTATGGCTCTTATTTCTGAAATAGAACCCAAAAGCATAGAAGAAGCTTTATCTGATGAAAGCTGGATTGAAGCAATGCAAGAAGAGCTCAGGCAATTCAGTAGTAATGATGTCTGGGAATTGACTCATAAACCAAAAGGTAAGTCTGTTATTGGAGCTAAATGGGTTTTTAGGAACAAGATGAACGAGAAAGGAAAAGTCATAAGAAACAAGACAAGACTCGTGGCCAAGGGATACACACAAGAAGAAGGGATAGATTATGACGAGACTTATGCACCAGTAGCAAGGTTAGAAGCAATTCGATTATTACTTGCTTTTGCTTGTTATAAGAATTTCAGGTTATTCCAAATGGATGTCAAAAGTGCCTTCCTAAATGGATTCATCCAAGAGGAAGTCTATGTTGAACAACCGCCTGGGTTTGAAGACCCAAGGAAACCAGACTCAGTATTCAGACTCAAAAAGGTTTTATACGGCTTGAAACAAGCTCCTCGAGCTTGGTACGACAGACTGAGTAAGTTTTTAATTGAAAATGGATTTGTTAAAGGTAAAGTAAACACTACTCTTTTCATTAAAAGAGAAAGAAAGAGTTTTCTACTTATTCAAATATATGTCGATGATATTATTTTTGAATCCTCTAATGAAAGTCTATGCAAGAAATTCTCTAAGACTATGCAGGATGAATTTGAAATGAGCATGATGGGTGAGTTAACCTTCTTCCTTGGACTTCAAGTAAAACAACTGAAGGAATGAACTTTTATTCATCAAGAAAAATATGCTAATGATATTGTGAAGAAGTTTGGACTGGACAATTGCAAAAAGGCCGATATACCAATGTCAAGCTCCGTGAAAATAGATAAAGATGAAGGAGGAAAGAAAGTCGACCAAAAGTTACACAGGAGTATCATCGATTCACTTCTTTATCTTACTACTTCTAGACCTGACATTTTGTTTAGTGTTTGCATTTGTGTCAGATTTCAAGCAGACCCTAAAGAATCACATTTAAATGCTGCAAAGCATATTATCAAATATATTGCATCAACTTCAAGCTTCGGTCTCTGGTATCCTAAAAGGGGAGACTTTACTCTTCTTGGGTACTCAGACGCAGACTTAGCCGGATGCAGAGTTGATAGAAAGAGCACCTCAGGTACCTGTCAACTACTTGGAGGCAGGACAGTGTCTTGGTTTTCAAGAAAGCAAAGTACAGTAGCTTTCTCTACAGCAGAAGCAGAATATGTAGCTCTTAGAAGTTGTTGTTCACAAATTCTGTGGATAAAATAACAGCTAAGAGACTTTGGAATTGAAGATTCATGCACGAAGATTAAATGTGACAACACCAGCGCTATCAACCTCACCAAAAATCCAATTCTTCACTCAAGAGCAAAGCATATAGAGATTCGACATCACTTCATTAGAGATCATGTTCAAAATGGAGAAATTGCGATTCAGTTTGTTGACTCAAAGAATCAACTGGCGGATATATTTACAAAGCCTTTGGAGAAAAATCAATTTGAAATTATCCGTTCCAGACTCAACATTTTGAGGTTCGAAGAAGTTAAAGTCTAGAGAATCTTAGACTCAGACATATAAGACTTTGACTGCAAGACTTTGACTGTAAGTTATTTTCTCTCTAATCTCATCTTGAAAAGGTACGTTCATCAACCGTGTTGATTATTGTTATCTCAATCGCTATCTTTAATTGACGAGATTATTGCATCTTTTCCTTTAGATAAAGAAGTTATTTTGAAATGACCATATTTCGAAAAAGGCAGTTATTTTTTTTAAAAGGTATCTTTTCACTTTCCATTACGATGATTGGTATCCCCTTCTTTCAACTGTCTTATATACAGTCGGTTTCTCTTCGCTTAACTCCAAAACCCTAAAAAGCACCAATCTTCCATTCCCGTTTTCTTCTCTTGTTTAATCTTCGAAAAAGTTGTCATATTTCTTGGGAAAGTCAAGCAAGGAATCTTTCAAAGACTAAGAAAGATGTCGTCTTCAAGAAAGTTATCGAGGATCGCAAGCAGGGGATCACGGCGAATGAGTGAGGGGCCTACGCACTTCGATCTCACTGAAGAAGAAGTGTCTCCAAATCAGCAGCAGAGCCCACAACATTCTCAGCAGCATCATTCTCCTCCATCTAGTCCTCAAGATGTTGATCATCATCAAAATAAAGAAATCATTGAAGATGCAGATCCTGTAAGAGTTCAAAGGCCCTCTTTTATTTATAAGCTGTATCGTGCTTTAAAAGGGACTGGTACTCCATTAAACTATGTGGATGATTTTCTTAAGGACAAAGGATATGGAAATGAATATATCTTTTTGCGAAAAATGGAAAGTTTGGGAATTGCTCGTAAGGGTGTGGCAGAAGAATCCCTTGCGAATATCCCAAGTGACCCTCATGATTGGGGAGTTAATCTGGTGGATGGAAATGATGATGACAAATTATACAGCGAATTTCAGCCAAGAATGGGAATTGCGGCGGAAAATCGAGGAAAAAGGGGAGAGTTGTTTAGATCGAAGGAACATATGGATCTATACTCAAAATTGCTGAAGCGTGGGGTGATAAACCCTAGGAGTGTGGATTTTGACTTTCTGGATGCTGTAAATGTGAACTTAAGGGAAGAGTTTGGTCATCTTCAACTTGAGAAATTTTGCTCTGACACCACAGAGGCCTATCCTCAACTAACTGCATATTTCTATTCAAATCTTAGTTTCTTGGATGCGAATAGATTCTCCTTCAGTGTCAAAGATCAAAACTTTGTTGTGGATATGGATATGCTGGCAGATGTGTTAGGAGTTGAGAGAGGAAGATATCAATGGATCAAAGTTTCTATTGCTCGTACTACTCTGAAACTGGTTAAGGACAGGAGAACAGAGGGAAAAATTTCTTATTCAAGGATGAGTGCATTTAACATCTTGCTGCACAAAATTGTAATCAATTGCCTCAGATCGAAATCAACTTCCAAGACTGATGTCTCAAGTTCAAAGGCAAAGCTAATGTATGCAATCATCACTGGGAAAATGTTTTCTCTTCCTCACACTGTTATGTTCCACATGTATAGAGCTGTGATGAAGGACAGAGGACAATTTCCTTATCTAGGTCTTGTGACGAAGTTATTCAGACATCTGAACATTCAGCCTCCGCAAATTCTTTGTGCTAGATCGTGCGATCATATGGTGGTAGGACTGAAAATGGTGACCAAGATGTGTCTGAAGGAACTAAGCAAGGCATTGGAGAAATTTAAGGAGAAGACTCCAGTCAAATCTCATCAATTCTCTTCTGCAGGAAAAAGAAAAGGGAAGGAGCCCATGGATGCTCCATCCAAGAGAAGAATAGCTCTCCTCGTTGATGATGAAGATGATGAGGAAAACATCACTATTTCTGCTTTGAAGAATCTCAGTTGATCTATTCCAGAAAAAGAGTCAGAACAGCAAACATAAGAAAGAGCAAAGAAAGAAGCAGAGGAAAAAGAAGCAGAGGAAAAAGAAACGGAGGAAAGAGAAGAAGAAGAAGAAAGAAATGCTGAGCAAGAGAGAGTTGAAAAAGAAGAAGAAGAGAAAAGAGATCAAGAAGAAGAAGAACATGAGGAGCACTCTCTACCTGAAGGCATGAACACAGGGGGAGACCAAGAGAAAAGAGGAATATCTTCAAATCATGCAACCAGTGAGGGAGTCAGTCGATCCTCAGCAGATCCAGAGGATATTTATGCCTCTCAGTTTCCTGAGGAAGGTCATGAGGTTTCTTCGCCAAATCTACGTGATTATGCTGATCTACCATCGTCTGCATTTACTCCATTAGATCGTGCTAACGCCAGTACGCAGACCGACAATTCAGCAGACTTTCGCAGAGTGATGGATATTCTCTTGGAAATGCAAGGTCAGATATATGCATTGGGATGTGAAGTTCAGAACTTGCAGAATGCAAGAGAAGTCTCTTCGGGTTCATTAAATGATCAAATCCAAGCCCTTTCCCTTCAAATTCAAGCTAATGCTAAGGGTGAGGATGTTGCTCAGCTGAAGGAAGACTTAAAAAGGCTGGAAGCCATCGTTCAGTCGATGGGAGATTTCCAGCTTGTTCGTGTTCCCAAGAATCCTTGACTTCATTTTCATCTCATTTTTTATGCTGACAAAAATGGGGAGAGTTGTGAGACTTGAAAAACTTTAAACTTAAATTTGCTTGTTTAACTTGACTTTTGAGTCATGTGTGTGTGTCTGGATGTGGACTAAATTTGGATTTGGATTTGACTGCTTATTATTAACTACTATTGATATCTTATGGATGGCTTTATTGCATACTGTACTAACCTATTTTCTGTGGTTGCCGATTCTAGTGTTATCATTTAGCCATTTATCTCTATAAGATATGCATATGTGTTTGAGAAATGTTTTGCAGGTCAAAGTTTCCCAAATCTGCAGGAAAGTTTTGTCACCATCAAAATGGGGGAGATTGTTGGAGAAATCCTCTTGAAGTGTTTTGAAGTTGACAAAACGTTTCCATCAGTCTAGTCTGAAGGCTTGCAGACTCTGCTATTTAAAGTCTGAAGACCTTTGGACAGCTAGACTCAAGACTCAAAATCTATCCTCATTGACAGTTTCTAATTCGTTGAAGAAAGGCTATCCAGAACTGGATGTTTCATTAAGGATGTGGCCTTATCGACTGGAGAAGATCTTTTGGTTGGATTTAACATAACAGAATTCTTTATTTGATCATAATTGATTCGAAGATTAAAGATCCGATGATTGGCAAAGTATACTTGGAAGGTTCTACTTATGAAAACCGAAAATCCTGATTGTATGGGTGAACAGGATTGATGGGCTATCGACATGTTCCTTTAATAGCTCGAATGATCTTCCTAATTGATTCTGTCCAACGGGTAAATTGGAGGAATTCCTTTGGTAAGTGCCAACGGGTATAATGGCATGAAGGAGTATATAAGGAAGACGTTCCGGTTGTTCGAGGTGGTGCACGATAGAAGAATTCCAAAGTCTGAAGCTCCTTGTTCTTAGTCAATTCATTTATTAAGCAAAATCGTGTAAACAAAAGAGAGTCTATATTCATGAGAAACCTTGAGGAAGTGTGGTAGAACTTCTACACTGTGGAATCAAGGAAAAGTTGTGCTGTAACTTCTCTTTTGTTCATAGTGAAATCCAGCCAGTGGGCTGTCAGTGCGGAAGAGTGAACGTAGGCTTGGAATAAGCCGAACCACTATAAATCTTGTGTTCATTTCTCTCTTCCTTATCCTTTACTTCGCTTTGATCGTATTTTCTTTTCTATCGTTTGCCTAGAATCGCTTCCGTATCTCGAGAAATTGTTTGTGCACCTATTCACCCCCCTCTAGGTGCTTATACTAGCTATCTCAGTTTAAATACGAGGAGTTGTGTCTTTTGGGGGAACGTTACCGTTGAAGAATTACGTCTTTTGGAGAAGACATAAGAGAGAAAAAGAAAAAGGGAACGTACCCTTTGGGGAACGTACGTTTGTTTTCAGTCTCTCTCCCCTTCCAAGAAGTGTAAGACGCTACGCTCCCAAGACAACATTTTTCCCCCTAATAGCAACAGTACGCTTCTCGATAGAACGGGATCAAGATTCTTCCTCGAACTTCAACATTGATGTTTAATTCGTGGATAATAAGGTACGCTCGATTCCGTGGTGTATCTTTGATCGGTAATACATGTTATTCTTGAGCTCGTCTTCCACATTCGTTTTAGGGGTTCAGTTTAGTGTCGAATCCATTTTAAGGAATCAGTTATTCCCTACATATGTCTTGAGTCATTTGTCGAGAGTCCAGTGCGGGATTCGGCCCAGTTTGAGCCGGGAACCCCTCTTTCCAATTGCGTGCCTCACCTATTCGTTAAAATGCCTGAGTCGAGCTTGTTTGATTTTCCCTGATTTTGGTTTGTTTTCGGGCATTTGTTGGCCATTTGCCATGTTTGTGGACTTTTCCTGCATCCATGAAGTGGTAGCCGCCACATGTTGGTGGCTCAAGGTGATGGCCGATGGTGCCATGGCATTTGCAAGTGAGAGATGTTGCAGTGGTGACTGGTAACGACAGTCAAGTGTGGTGACCAACGGCGGAGGTTCAGTGAATGAGTGTGTTCGGCCGACTGTGAAAGGAGGTGTTCTGGTCTGAAGTCTTGGTGTTGCTTTAGGAAGAGTGGGCTTGTTCAAGTTTAGTGAATTTTGAGCCTAGATAGGTTTTATGGGCTTAGGCATATTTTGGGTCACTAAGTTTGGGTTGGACTCGGCCTTGGAGATGTGGGGCTTGTCTGGGATAAGTGGAATTTGGGCTTAAGTTGAATATAGGCAAATACGGGCTGATTTTGACACTTAGTGAACTTGGGCTGGAAATTGGGAAGGTGGACTTAGGGCTTAGGGGGCTCGGGCTAGGTGAAAGAAGAGAACAGCTGGTTGGGCTTGGGGAGGTTGACCCTAGTGACGTTAGCCCAACCGGGGGTGAAGCCCCGGCCAACCTGTGCCCGAACCGGGCACTAGGACCCGACCTAGGTCCTTTTTTAGATTAAAAAAGCATTTAAAAATATGTTTTAATTAAAAATAAAAAATTCCGATTTTTTTTCCTGAAAATTAGGAAAAAGCTTAGAATTTAGAATTTGAGTAGTTTTCTTTAAAAATGTGTAAAATTTTTTGATAAAAAAAATTAAACAAGTTCTTAGGGATTTAAAATAAGATTGTTATTTGCGTGTTTTCATTTTGATTATTACTTGATTGCACACTTTCAATACATTGATTATTGTTTTCTTTTTAACCTAGTTAGGAATGGAACATTAAGACTCATAATTAGTGAGAAGGTTGCATAAATATTTTGCTTGATGATCAAAGAAAATTAGGTCTCAAAAGAACACTAGCTAACTAATTCGGTGTAAATACTATGGAAGCATAGGGTTAGCAATATTATTATATTTAGTTAATTCCACATATCTATGAGGATTATCCATATATCTTCTCACTTCTTTATTAATTATAATTGATATTATGTTTATCTTGTCACCTTAGAACCATTTCATAAAGCCTAAAAATAGATTGCTGTAATTTTCGTTATGATTTATTGAAATATATTAAAAATTCCCCAATTTCTCTTTTCCGCATTATTACATTCAACTCATAGGAAGTGAGGTATACATTTATGCCTCACTTGATTTCTAGCCAATCCAAATAAGTTAGTGGCGACTCTTCCTTTGAAAACCCTCATAATGTCAATTGGATTTACTATCAAATATCCCAACGTCGTGCGAGATAGGGCTTGAGAAATCTCGTGCCTAATCGAGTGCTTTAGGAGCACTTTTAGGCAATATCCCTAAAACTATGTCTTTTCCCCATCCAGATGGAAAGGGTAGTTCACGACAGTGTCCTTGAGATTTCCATCACGGTGCTCATTCAAACATTCCGGCCTTCTTGGTCGTTGGCTGGATTTTCGCGGACTGGGCTAGGAAACCTTATGTGTACACTGCTTGCAGTTCTCGAAGAGAAAGGAACGAGTTTTGAAGGAAAAATCATAGCACTAGTCCAGTTTTTGACTGACGGTGGCATTGATGTTTATTGATGTTTGTCTTGACTGATTTTCCCTCCTTGGGCGTGATCTTGCTTATGTGCATATCTTCTAATAAGAGTATAGCAACATCTTTGACATTGTTTTGAGAATATGCAGGATTTAGTGTTGGATCTTTTGCTAGTTACAGATAGATAATAGTCACTGTTTGTTTGACAGTAGCGGAATGAGATTTTGTTTTGGCTTAATTGAAACATTTGCCTTCTAGATTCTTGAATAAGCATTGTGATGGCTATCATAGTTTCATATATATTTCTTTAAGCTTACGTGGTTTTCAAACATTATGGATATCCCAGCCAATATGGTTAGTTCCATCCATCTTCTTTTAGCGGACAATTGTTTCCAGGATTAGGTCCACAGTTGTTGACAGCCCGAACCGTGGATTAGCAAGAAGTGTTCTACTGAAATTATCTGAACTTTAAGTTAGTTTAGTTGTCTACTCTTCATTTGTTTGGTCATTCTTTTCTATCTATTTTCTAAGTTTGACCATCTTGGACAAGAAGAGTAAGATTCATTAAAAAATGAAATCATCTGACCGCTACTTTCTGAATTTTAATTCGTGCCAATTTACTTTGACGGAAACTAGAGCCAGCAAAATGGATGATAAATTCATTTGATAACTCATTTTAAGTTCTAAAGACTACAGCAAGTCCGGAGACTTATCTCGAAATATAACCCAAAATCCGAATCACCAGCTAACCCTCCGGTTACTATAGGCCCATGGTGTATTCACTTTTGGAGCAGGCAGGGACTGTTATAGAAGAATCTCTAAGACATTATATCCAATTCCATAATTCACGGTTTAGAACTCTGTGTTGATAGGTTGAAGGAGTCGAAGGCATCATGGCTGCTTATGCTGTTGCTTTGCATAATGTTGCCTTTGCAGGTCCCACTTTATTTGGTCCAGTGATCAATGGGGCAAGTGATCAATAGGGCTGCTTAAATAGCTGGCCAATCACTTTCTAATAACAATAGCAAATACTATGTTTTGCTCATAATACTACATTTTCAATCTTTCTTAGCTTTTATATGTTTTTCTGCACAGCTGATAGAAGTTTACCTCCTTGTTTAGGATGGAGTTCTCACGAATCAATAGGAAACCATGGATGCATTAGTGAGGGCACCAGATCTTCCACTCTCAATTTTGATAGTTAGAGTTGGAGGTGCAGATTTTACACAAATGGAGGTAGGTTTGTTTTTCATGGTTTAAGTAAAACTTCCTTGCGATTGCATTTAAGAACTACATCAGAATATCTCTTCCAGAGAAGATATAGAGAGCTTAACAGTCTACAATTTTTATTTCCATCATAAACTTGATGGTGACCATGATATTAGATGGAAAGCTCTACTAGTCAGGTGGCCACGAGCGACATTGTACAGTTTGTTCCAATGCAAGAAGTTCATCATAAGTTAATTTTCTCATGATCCTTTTTGTTGATGAATCCATTAGTTTTCATTAATTGAGATAGATGTTCATGTTCCCATTAATACCTGACTAAAACCATAAGTTTCCATCCTTATTAATGTATTCGTGATAAGATATCAATTGAGTAGCATTTGAATAGGGGCAATACTGTTCGGTAGATCAAACCAAAAGAGGTTGAAAACCTGGCATTTATGTTAACGTTGTCATGGTGTGGTTGGAGGATATTAGAGTTGGACTCGGTTTCTTTCTTGACTTTGTAGATTCCTTGGTTTCGATAAGCTTATTCATTTGTTTACCCATCCTGGTTGTATTGTATCTTGGCATATTATCTATAAAACCATTTGATATAAAGTATTTTGTTTCAACTGATTAAATTTGGATCAGAGAAGCCAGTATTAGATTTGAAAATTCTATTTGGCTGCTGCTTTGTTTTTCTTTTTTTTTTCTTTTTCTTTTTAAAGGTGATAATAGGAAAGGTTTTGCAATCAAGCACAAATTTATTAAAACAGTCTAACTGTTGCTGATAAATCTTCTGTTTTTCTCTTGATAGTAATTTACACAAAATTATAATGTTCTTGGCAGATGGAAGCATATCAGCGGTGCAAGCTCTTTTGGAGGAGCTTCCTAGATAATTCCTGACTTACATGCGGGCTAGAGACATAAAACCATGCAATCATACACCTCCTTGAGAAGTTCTTCAAGAAGTGCCATTTGTGCTGTAGTTTCTTGTACATCATAAAATTCAAACAAAGGAAGGATAATGCTCATGCTCAAATTGTGTACTTCTGCTATTGAAGGGTTGAAGTTCAGTAAAGAACAGTATTATTTGCTGTCAATATAACTTCTCTAAAAGGTAAAGAAAAAAGGGGAAAGGGCAGAAGCGGTCTCATTGTGCAAGTGTAGTTCCTATAAATTGCTAACCATACTGCAAGTATGTGAATACGATTCACATCTTTGTGAATACAAGTGTAATTTAATTTCGTCATTTTTACTGAAGTACCTATGTGTGATGGAGGAAATTTGAAAAAATAAACTTGAAACTTGCACTATTCATTCGCATCCGGATGAATACATACACATAGATTCATTCAATGTTACCCTAGGGTTAAGATTGGATTATTGAAAATCTTTCTGCACATAAAAGTGGATATTACTCGTGTGAGGGTGACCCACGTGCTTGGGCGAGCTTTATCTAATGATATAATTTTTATGGTAATTTTAACATATTTTTATTAGTATATCTTGAATTTGAGGATTATGATGAGTTCCCGAAAAAGTTGAACAATATAAAGTTACCTATTATGATATAATAACCGTTTGACCCTAAATCGAGGACTATAATGTTTTTATTAAAATATTTTCCAAAATTGAAAACCAAATATGACATATAGATGATATTAGAGAATCAATAAAGAAAAAATATCCCTTGCTACTAGAAAAATTCCTAAAATAAAAAATTGCGAGTATATTGTAAGTAAATGAATTACAAAGCAGTGAAAATAACTATTAGCTAATGAATAGAGAAAGTTACCCGCCTTTAAGAAAAAAAATTAAATGACATTATTGCGCATAATTCCGTATACAACTATGATAACTCTTGGGATTAAATGTGCAATCAAAGATAATTGTCGCAACCTCCTTGAAGCGGGTAGAACCACCTAAGGATTTGGTTAATGGATTATTAAGCCTAGACTTAACTCAATTCTTCCAAACTCATACCAATTCACGACTTAGGGCTTAAGTTATTAACATGCAAATAATTTTTCAATTAAGAATCACCACTAATCTATTTTTTAAGTAACGAAAGAATTACTTCACTTCTATGAACCAGAAATTAAATGAGTTTGGGAACTTGATTACGTTAGATTTCTCTAATACCCTTTTGATACATTTCCTCTTTTTTTATTTTTTTATTTTTGCAGACAACTTGCTTTAATTTTAAATTACTCTTAACATGTAAGATGATCATATGGGTGCGTCCATTATTAAACTCTCAATAATCAAAGCAATAAATAAATTGCAAGCATAAAGAATGAATACTTACCTTGGTGCTAACACAAGCATCTGCACCAAATATTGATTAGAAACACATGTTTGACCTAAATATGATTTTTAATTGTCACAAAATCGTCTTGAAGTAAGGAATATATTAAAGATAGATGCTCATCTCTTTTCTTCGCTTTGATGTTCAAGTGGGGTCCGATGACACTTTTCCGGGTTGATTGGCTTTAGCTATCTTGGAGTCTACATATTAAAATGCCCATTCTGGAAAAGCAAAATGGATGCATTGGACGATCTTATGTTTGCGTAGGAATTTGAATGTTAAACGGCAATTAGGTAATCACGACTTGCAATCACCCTTGCAATCATGCTTATTGGGGGCAAATATAGTAGTCCATTCAGATTACTTAGGTTTCTATTTGCTTTTTGCGTTTCAATGTGAGGAAGAGGAAATCTAAATGGTATCTTTAATCGGGAGGTTTCTTGGCAGATGTTAAAGCTGTAGGGCCAAAAGTTTAAGGAGAAGAGAGCTGTGTACTGTCTAGTGTCTAGAACCTTCATTTTTCGTTAAATCTTATGAATCAAAAGGGTACATGTCTATCTTTTGCAACACGGCTGGCAGTAAGATCTTAAATTACCCAACTAGTATGATGCATTTATTGGTAGATAGAACATGGTTATGAGGAGTGGAGGTTGACAAGACCCGATTATTTAGGATGTCATCATGCCATTCAAGTTTGGCTACTGCAAATTATCCACTCTTTTTTGGTAGACTCTTTCCTCCTAATAAATATGCACCTCTTTTTGAATAATTATGCATTAATAAGGTATTATCAGTTGCTTCAGTCCTTTTCACTCCAAATTTCTAGCGTAAGATTATCTTTAATTCCTACCTCACATATGCACTAAGGCTGCTTTTGGCAACTTGCCAAACATAAATAGTTTATGTTCTTTTATTCCCTAGAGTAGATTAGAAATAAAAATTCGTTTAGTAAAATTTTTATTCTTGAGAACAAATTTCTATTTCTTTTTCCTAGAAGTAGATTTAGAATAGAATTGAGAAGTAAAAAAAAAAGCTTATTCTTTGCTCCCGGGAATAATTGTAAAATCAAGTTAATCTATTTTTTTTTCTATTTTTTCTTCTTTCTTCTTGTTCTTCTTCCTTCTCTCTTCTTTTTCAACTGCTACCGCCGTCCATCACTGCCGGTCTTCGGCAACCGATCTGACGAGCTCGCTGGAGGCTCACCAGGCCAGGGCGAGATCTGGCAAGCTCGTCGATGGCCAAGCAGGCCTCGGCCTAGCGAGGCTCGACCGAGCCATGGCTAGGCAAGGCCGAGCTCGCCTAGCCGTCGGCGGGACTCGACCTTGCAGAGCCACTGCAAGGTCGGCCTCGCCTAGCTAAGGCCCCCACCGATGATTGGGCGAGCTTGGCCTCACCAGATCTAAGTAAGGCTGCTTGCCTACCCAAGGCTCGATCGAGCCTCGCCCAACTGCCGACAAGGCTCAGCTGATGAGGCGTGGCCTCGCCGAGGCTCAACAACACTCCGGTGAGGTCGCCAGCTCTCATTTGGTTGGTTGCCGATCATCCCAAGGCCAATGACCGGCAACCCTTGAAGAAGAAGAAGTAAAGAAAGAAAAGAAAAAAAAAAGAAGAAAAATGAAAAAAGTAATAAAATTATTAAAAAATTAAAAGAAAATGATTTAGATGAGAAATTTTGAGGATGGTGCCAAACACAGTTATATTTTAGGAATAGAAATTTTGGACAGTTACTAAATGATTTCAAATGTTTAGAAATTGTTTCCCGAAATATAAACATTATCAAACGTACCCTAAATAGTCTCCCTCTCATTTGTGAGTCTACGAAACCCGGGTCAAGCATTGCCAATAGGTACGTGAGCTCCTCCTTGAGGATGACTGAATACTTCTTTTTATCCCTAATGTCAGATGTGGCACTTTCGTTCACTTCACATGTGGACTCAATAAAGGAACGCTTAAAAATGTATGCCTGAAACAAAACCAAAGAAATAAAAAAGCAAAATCTTCAGTGGGCCATAGATTTGTTTGAATTGCCTAATTTTCAATCATTATTCTTCGTTTTTGGATTTAAGGGAAGTGACCCACCAAGCACGCAAATGATTTAAGTGAAATTCATTTCTTGTGAAAATGGACAATTTAACTAGCATAAGATTCCCATGAGTACATACCGTCAAATAAAATAGGCTTGCTATCAATTACAAAAACAGTGGAAGTTCACGTGAATTATTGTTCAATAATCCAGACTTGTCCTCATTAGATGGGAAGAGTTTGAGGAAAACGCCTTAATTTGCGGGACCACACCGCACCGTAATTTTCACAAAGCCAGGACACTAGAGAATATTGCCTTTTGTTTGAGTTGAAGAAACTAAATTGAGACCATACCATTCAACATGAAGCTTGCAAAAAGTCGCAAATAAAGGAGATGATTACGTAGATCTTAAGAAAAGCATTGCGTAACAGTTAATTTCCCCATGAAACCCCCGAATCTAATGTAAGTATCGATCCTTTCTTGGTCAATAAGTTGGGCTTAGTATTTGAACTAGGAACAGCGCTAGTGCTCATTATATAAATGAGAGCACTAAACGTGTTGGTTTTATATCCTCGGCAATTGTATGTGTTTGCCTCTCTCTTTGTCATTGGCCCATTGCAAAAAATCAGTAAAGAATCCCTTCATCCTCTAAGTCGTTCCAAGTCGAAGCTGAAGGTATTGAAACATCTTCCTCCATTATTTCTCCTCAATGAATTTGCAGTCCCTACTGTCTTCGTTCCCGAGAGTATCCCCTTACTTTCAAGTTGTGCTGATTTGTCCCCCTGTACTGTGGTGTTATCAGGCCTGGTTTTGGCCTGCTTTCCTGTTCTTCCATCCCGCAGACAAGTCAGCAGCTAAGAAATCTCAGCTCCTCCTGCATCCTTAGAGTGAAGCCACTCCTGGTATGTGTCATTATATATCTACTTTTCGTGTTATATCAGCACTTGTTTCAGATCACCCTCTTTGTTTGGGAGTCTAGTGGATATTGATTGAACCCTAAAAACATAAACCGAAAAAAAAAAAAAAGGGAAGAAGAAACAAAATGGGTGAAATCAATGCAACATAAACTCATTTCAGAGGCACCGATATTTGTCTCTCTAAGCTTTATATATAACTCTAAAATGGTAATTCTATGACATCAAATGTAACCGTCTTTTTGTGGGTACCGATATTTGCGACTCGAAAATGATAGGATAAATTTGGAAAATTTGCTGCTCTCCGCGATTTAGACAATTCAGCCTATTTTAATTTATAGTAAAAATACTACTCCTCGATATCCTTATAAAGACACAGACCTATGTTTTCACTTGGTTATGCCTCATAACTCCTTTCGTCTCCAATCAAGCCATTGATGGTGCCGCATATATTTTCAAAGGGGTTTATCAAGATTAAGGTTCTTTCCACATACCCAATAGATTACGCAGCAGATTAGTTCAACTTTTAGAACCATGAACCCAAATTATCCTGCATCTCTTCCTAAAATAATGCTTTGAAAAGTATCTTACAAGTCTCGATGTACATCAATTTGGTTGATTTACATACTTTCATGTGGATCAGTCAAACTTCATTTTTCTTTTTTCTTTTTTTGGATTTAAAAACTTCAAAAGTTTAAGTACTTCTTGTTTATACAAAAAAAAATCTATTAAATAAGGAAAATCAACTCTTTCGTGCTCTTTTATTTAGGATGAGAAGGTTCTTTGGATGAAAATTCCAGGTCTGTAAAATTTATATTAAATGGACAAAAATGACTCCGCATTTCAAATGTTTAAAAAAAAAAAAAAAAAAAAAAAAAAAAAAAAAAAGCACTCACTCTTAATGGAGGGATCCAAATGGCCACCATTATTTTTCCGTCCAAATGAATTACGTGCAGTTGACAAATATGCTTACAGATAAGATGACATGTCTTTTTTTTATTATAAAAAAAAAGAAAAAAATGAAATTAATAATTTTAAACACAAAATAGAATGTTTTCTATCAAAGAAAAGAATAAAACGAAACTGGAAGCAGTGAGAGGGGAAGGGGCTGTGTCCGGCGGTGCTGGCCACGCTGGCATCGAGATAAGCATGGCCACAACCGCCGTGCCGTCGCTCTTGGTGCTCTTTTCGACTCCAGTAGCGGACGATATAATCAGTTTTTCCACGAAACATAGTCCGCAAAGGCGGCCATGGAGAAAGCGCCGTTCGCAGCATCACTCGCGACAGGGTGTCTACCCTCGCCTTGCTCGGCCTGACCATCTCTATTATCTCACGTCAAAAAGAAACAACATAAAAGCAAAAGAATGGCCGCAATCACAAATCCGCTCATAAAGTCGTGAATTTTTGTTGCCTTCTTTTGTTTTTTTTTTTTTTTTGGGTAACCGAGAACTCCACCACGGACTCCCCGTGCCCGGACAGCACTGAAGGGCCGGACCCCTATACCTCGGGAGAGACTAACACGAGACCCCAACACCATGGCCCCACTTACAATGCTAGCAATCGGTAGGATTCGAATTCTCGACCTCGGCAATGAGGAATGGACCCTAATACCAGCGCGGCTACCCACGGTTGGGTGTCGCCTTCTTTTGTTTGTCTTTGTTTGATGGTCATTTGCAATTATTTATCTGGGCAAGTTGGACAGAAGTCACAGAACCGTAGTGGTGAAAGTTGTTTGTCAAATGAAACTCCGCTCAAGCCAAAAAGTAGGAGTTAGTGGTGCTCTGTGTAAAAATACCTCACGTCATCTTGTTACAATTTAGAAGAATTGAAAAAGCTACATTAAAGAATTAACAATCTAAGTAAAGTAGTTCTGACCAAAAAATTCCAAGTCAAGTTGTTTATGGACAAAAATTACAGAATTGCCAATTTTACAAACATTAATCCATCATAATTTACAGAAAGTATGGTTAATTAATGCTCAATTGATTTTCAAACATAGAAGGATATTTTAGTCAATTAACCATAGACATAGAAGGTGAAGAGAACATATGAGAGAGAAGTGGGTGAATTGGTGATTGACCTTGTTTTCCGAAGGTAGAAGGCTATCTTGGTCAATTGATAATAGGAAGTTTGTACCAAAATAAAGAGGAGGTGGTAATTGTCCCACGTTTCTTTTATGTAAAATAAAGTAATAAGATCTGAACTTTTAGTTGGTGCGAGTTTATTCTTTAAATCACAATTTCTCAAATTTAGATATAGCCATTAAAAAAAAAAAGAAACTCTTTTAGTAAACTAAAAAGATCTGCTGTGCTCTAATAATTATTTCTAACCTCTTCCATACTCAAGTCCGAGTAATGAATGGTACAAACATCACAACAAGTAACAGCTATCAATTTTTTTCCCAAAAAGTACTTATTGATTTCTTGCAAATCATGAAAATGCAAAGAAATGTTTTAAGCTTTAAAATATTGGGAAAAAGTTCTAAATAATTCGATCAGTCAATAATTAAAAGTCCTAAATTGGAACACACTTAAACTTTCTCGCGGAAACACTTTGAGAGCGTGAAATTGTGATGGAGTCTGTTGATGTCCTCGGAGAGTCATCCCCATTATCAAGAAACTGAAAATAAAGAAAAAATAAATGAAAGAAATTTATCCTTCTACTGCACGTGGTTGACCAGTAACGTGTTGTCTGTCCTCGCAAGATCATCTGCAAATCGTCCACATAGACCCGTAACGTGTTAGTTCGGTGCACCGAGTGCGGTGAGCCAAGGAGCAACCGAATTTTCCCATTAACTGCTCCTTCTTTTTAGTATGCGTTGTGCCGATGTCTTTCTTTTCTTTGATTCTTTTTTTATCCTCAATCTGATTCTAAATTGCTCTTGCTGATATTCCTCGGTCTCTCTGTTTATTTACATTACTATTGCTTCGGTACACTCAAGGCTCTCTCTCTCTCTCTCTCTCTCTCTCTCTCTCTCTCTCTCTCTTCTTTGGTTTTGATTCACGGTTCTCATTGTTTTATGACTTTGCTCTTCCTTTCTTTTCATACAACGAGTGATTAGTTCTTTTCTTTGTTCGGTTTCCTTCACACCCATTTCTTTAAGCAAATAACAAAAGGAGGCAACAACAAGAGGAACAAAAGAGGGAGGCGGGGGGAAAAAGGAATTGCTGAAAATTAAAGCAGAAAAAATGTGTGATGCATTTGCTACCTCCGTTGCATCAAATCTTGTATCGAAACTCAGCGAGTACCTATTTGCTCCCATTGGACGTCAATTTGGGTACGTCCTGTCCTACAAGAGCTATGTTGAAGATCTCAAAAGAGAAGTCAATGATCTGAAGAATGCAAGGGAAAGGGTGCAATTCTCCGTTGACAAAGCCTTGTATGACAGGAAACCTATATTCACTGATGTTAAGGATTGGCTGAAAAGTGTGAAGAAGGAGGCTGAGGAAGCAGAAAACCTATTAAGAGATGGCGAAAGTGCCAAAGATGCTTGCTTCCATGGGTGGCTTCCCAACCCTGTGGTGCGCCATCCAATTGGCAGGAAGGTGAAGAAGATGACTCAAGTCATTCAAGAACTCCATAAGAAAAGTAACTTCCCCGAGGTCCACTATGACTATCCTCCGACAGGAATCATCACTGCTACCACTTCTGCTACTAGATCTGCTGACAATAATGAAGATGTCCTAGAGTCAAGGGCTTCATTCATAGAGAAGGTAATTAAGGCTATAGCTGATGACAAGGTATGTGTGGTTGGGGTGTATGGACCAGGTGGGGTAGGCAAGTCTAAGGTAGGCAGAGAAAGAGAAGCTTTTTGATGTGGTTGCCTTAGCAGAAGTATCACGAAAGCCAGATCTAAGAAGAATCCAAGGAGAAATTGCTTATGCATTGGGTCTAAATATAATGAATGAGGAAACTACTCGTGGGAGAGCAGATCTTTTGTGCAAGAGATTAGAGAGTTATTTTGAGAAAAGAATTCTCATAATTTTAGATAATTTGTGGACAAAGTTAGAGTTGAATGAAGTTGGAATCCCTTGCGGATATGAGAATAAAGTAAAAGGCTGCAACCTATTGATAACATCTAGAAATCGAGAAATTTTGAGCATTCACATGTGCTCTGACCAAGAATTTCGACTCAATGAGTTAAATGATGGAGAAGCACGAAGACTTTTTGAAAGGACGGTGGGGGACAGAGTTAATGATCTTGACATTAAACCCTGGGTAGATGGAGTGGTCAAGAATTGTGGAGGCTTGCCACTTTTGATTGTTTCGTTGGCAAAAAGGTTGAAACACGGAGAGTTGGCTGCATGGAGGAATGCTTCAACCCATATAGACGTGTCAGATGTAAAATCAATAGCTGAACTAAATTATAATGAATTAGGAGATGAGAGGATCAAAAAATTGTTCTTGGTTTGTGCTCTCTACTCTAGCAGTATTGTCATGAGGTGTATCCTTGCCTACTGCATGGGTTTGGGTTTATATAAACAATTCAGCATGACCATCGAAAGCGCTAGAGATAGGTTGGTCCTAGATTTACGTTGCCTGCGGAACTCTTCTTTGTTATTAGATAATGATGATAGAGAAGACCTCAAAATGCATGACATATTTGTTGATATGGCCATCTCTATTACTTCCACAGAGTGGAAGGCCTTGATCGGGAGGAAAGATTATGGGTTTAAAGAATGGTCAAAGGATGAGCTCAGCAAATGCACCGCAATATCCTTCCCTTTTGTGGGCATTGATAAGCTTCCAGAGAAATTAGATTGCCCAAACTTGAAGATGTTTCTGTTAGCTGAAGACAACGAGTCTCTCAAATTTTCTGAGTCATTTTTTGAATCTATGGAGAAGCTCCAAGTCTTGGACTTGACTTGCTTATCTTTCACCTCTCTACCTACGTCAATTAAATTCCTTGAAAACCTCAATTCGTTGTGTCTTGATTACTGCCATCTAGAGGATGTGACTATTCTTGGAAAGCTGAAAGGATTGCAATTCCTAAGTTTCCACGGATCTATAATCGCTTGGCTGCCCAAAGAAATAGGTGGACTAACAGAATTGAGATTTTTGGACTTAACAGAGTGCTTCAAGCTCCAAATTATTGAACCCGGCATGCTTGAAAGCTTGGTCAATTTAGAAGAACTGTATATTGACAGATTTTGTCGATGGGAGGCCGAGGATGAAGCACCATGAAGCAACGCCAGCCTGGCTGAGTTGAAGAACATGAAAAAGTTGAGAACTTTGCACATTACCATTCCTCATTCTACCAATCTCTCAAGCGACCTGCCATTCGGGAATCTAAATGAGTATAAAATCCGGATTGGGGCAATTACGCATTGGTGCGATGAATACAAAGAATCCAGAAGTTTAAAGCTCAACTTGGATTCTGGCAATCTTCTCCGTCAAGCGTGTATGCAGGAATGTTTGGGGAGAACGCAAGATCTCTGCTTGGATGGATTGCAAGATGACAGAGATAGCATTCATGACTTGTGCACCAAAGGTTTTCAGGAATTGAAGCATCTTTGTGTAAAAAATAACCTCTCACTTCAATATGTTGTCGGCTCCACACAGTCCACTGGATTTATGAGACTGGAATCATTGGTTCTACAGAATCTGAACAACTTGAAGAAGATTTGTCGCCATTGTCTTACCCCGGAATCCTTTAGCAAATTAAAGATTGTGAAAGTGGAAAACTGTGATGAAATTAAACATTTGTTTCCTTCGTCCATGACAGGAATATTCTTGCAGCTAGAAGAGATTGAAATAAATAGATGTCGCTTGATGCAACAAATTGTTGGAGATGATGAGGTAGATGAATACAGAGATGAGATTGATGATGATGCCAGCGTGAAGTCATGCAAGCTGCGTAGGCTAACGTTACAAAACTTGCCAGAGATGATGAGCTTCCATAAAACGGTGGACCGTTCATTCGTATTCTTGGATGGGCAACAGGTAAATTTAATGCTTTCTAAAAGCATCATCTTTCTATTCATCTGGACCATCCTAATTGGAGGAAACCTTCTCCGACTAGTCTTCTGATGAATGAGTTATAAACATGGATATTGCCTTTAACTGAATATGTTAATCGTAGAAAAATACTGGTGTAAGAGTGAGTTAGTTCACTACTCAATTCGCTATACTCTCGATAATAAAATCTGAGGAAAGATAGACAAAATAACATAAATTAAGTTTCCGATTTTTATAGCCTTTTCCAATTTCCTCCATGCCTTTCAAAGGTATCAGTTGAAGCCCCCCGCATTTTACGGTCTTCTTAAAAAATGACTTGTTGAAATACTTACTTTGGAGAGATAATGAATAGAAATTTTGTCTAATTTTAACAAAGTAATATGTATTAATCAACCAAACGACAACAATTATTTAGTGAGATTTGTGTCGTTTAGTGTTTTGTGTTAGAACATATTGAGTTTATTCGAATTTGATTATTTAAATATTTGATTTGTAAACACATGAAAGTATTGAATCTAGAATTATCCTCAATTTATTTTTTATGGAACTGTGGCTCCGCACAAACTTCCATTATATAAATTTTTCATACTTTTATGTGCTAATTGATGGACTATCATGTGACTACGAAATGAAAATTCATATATAATACTCAATAGGGCAGTTTGTTTACATTACCCCAGAATGGACCTTATGTGGTGACCAAATCCAGCACAAATCTACATTCTAACCACTTATTCTAATATTAATAGTAGAATGTATGTGCCCTGCACATGTTTAATTTTTTTTTGAAATAAAATATTATTGAAAGCATTTATTAGATATACATCTAGCATTCATTTGTTCACTATTGCTTGGATTTAACAGTTTCTGTAACTATTCTGTTTGTATAGATTAAAAATATGGAAACCCTTTTTTAAATTATCTTAAAATTATGTTGATAGTGTGATCCAAACTGCAAAAGCATGATGCTCGATCAAAATCATTTATTAAATTAATTGGCTGCGTGATTAACTCTCCACATAAATTAATCTTTTTTATGACGAGAAAGGGTATCTTAAGTTCTTATATCCGTCGAATTAAACCTATTGCTGAAATTTACTTTGAAGCCAATATGGTGCTGCTGCGACCAGTTCATGGATCTTATGGCCAACCACGGATCTTAAATTGATGAACCCCTTTCTGACTTTGGTTCGATAAGTCATCTATTCCGCCCTACAGATATACTAGAATTTTAGCCCATGTTATGCACGGGGACAACAAATTTTTCTGACTACTTCATAAATTTATAATTACTTTTTAGTTTCAATCTTTTGATAAGGCATGTTTTTGTTTTTGGAATACCTTGAAGAAAAAAGCCAGACTCAAGTTACACGTTTTGATCAATTAAAATTATATTTTTTATCGGTTGGTCAATCACAAGCCCTTTAAATAATGTTCATTGTTATGTTTAATGTTGTTCTATGTCTTTCTTTAACCTAATATGTTGTTAGTCCATGAACATTTGGTAGAAATTAATTAAGGTGGTTTTTGTAAATTGTTATTTGAGAATATTAAATAATACCACAATTAATGACTAACAAGAATTAATTGAGTCTACGCCATTAATTTGTAGAATTTGGAAAGCACAAAATGTAAGCGCAAATTCAATAACCTCAATAACCCATGGATTATATCTTCCTTCTCTTGTCATATATATAATAAAGCCCCAATAGACAATAAGGTGATTGATAAGTCAAGTGTAAAAGTTGATAAAATTTAAAGAAGAAAAAGGCGAAATTGAAAAATCACTACAAGGCCTTTTTTTCCCGTCAACTTCAAATCCATTATGTGAGATTATTTCCCTAATTAATTTTTCACAAACAGCGCGTGTTCACAGCTTTTAGTTATAAGCATTGTGAGATTATGTGGGATCATCCACCCCATGCTGCTAAAGAAGAATCAATGCATATGCCTTCGTAACGTTATTTTCCTAACTTTTTAAGGTTTCACTGCCCTTGTTGGAGTACTTGACACTGTCTGAACTTCCCAAATTAAAAGAGATATGGAATTCTCAATTTCCTTCGGATGTGAGCAACCTAAAATTTTTGAAGGTAGAGAATTGTGCGTTCCTCTTGAGCATCTTCCCATCAAACTTGGTGACAAAGCTACAGAATTTGGAAGCCATTACCATTGAAAAATGTCTGTTAATACGAGAAGTATTCGACGTTGAAGAATTGACAACTAGTGGGGATGTCAAGATTCTATCACGATTGACGGCATTAACCTTGAGTGACTTACCAAGGTTGGGGCATATATGGAACAAGAATTCAAGAATAGCATTGTGTTTCCGAAACTTAAGGGTATTGAAGGTGCAAGGCTGTGAGAACTTGAGGTTTATTTTATCTTCTTCCATGGCTAAAGAACTCCAACAAATAAAAGAAATAAAAATAGCAAGATGTAAACTGTTGGAGGAAATTATTAATGTGCAAGAAGAAGAGTCAAAGAAAGTTGCATCTATGCACACTTTAGAGTTTCCTCTATTATCCTCCTTATCTCTTGAGGAGTTGCCAAATCTTAGAACATTCTCTCATGGGACACACCGTATTCACTGTCCAACCTTAACAAGATTGAGGATATCTGAATGCCCCAAGATGATGACATTCTCTTCATTCGAAGGAAAGCAACAGACGATAGCAACTAATACAAGTTTACAACAAGCACTCGGTGGTGTCAACTCTAGCATGTCCTTGTCTATACTCTTTGATCAAAATGTACGTAAATATCTCTGGAATTTTCTATTATATGTTTATCGTAGAAACTATTCTTGCTAATTGTAGTCTTATCGCCGACAAAGCAGTTGAAAACTCTGTCTGCATGTCCTTTAAAGCCTCTTGCTACTGCATGCATTTGTCGTTTTTCTATGATGATGGTAATCTCGAGTAACCAACTTCATTCTTGAAAATATATTATCAAGCATATTATCATGGGTAACCAACTTCATCCAAATCAGGATTTTTAGCAGTTCTTGGTCGAGAAACTAACATATAGTCGTTTCATACAGATTCTTTTTCCCAACTTGGAAGAGTTGACCGTCGTGTCATGTGGGTTGATGAAGATATGGCACAATGAACTTTCTAAAGAATCATTCAACAAACTAGCATCCATCACAATCCGAGATTGTGAAAATTTGTCTCATATTGTACCATCAAATAGAAAAGGGGTGTTCCAGAGCCTGAAAATGATCGAGGTGGTCAACTGTACCTCTTTGGAATCATTAATCGAACATGTTGCTGTCAATACTAAGAAAAGGCTAAAAAGTCTGGTCTTCTTAAACTTAAACGGAGTGAAGTTGTGGGACCTGCCGAGGCTGGATGCGTTAGTGACAAGTAGCTCCCAAGCAACTTTGAGTCTTCCTAGTCTGACTACCGTTAGCTTGCACAACTGCCCCAATCTGAGATATCTCTTCACTTATGATACATCCAGGACTCTTGATAAACTTGAGATGCTGGATGTTTCTGATTGCAATAAGATGCAAGAAGTAGTTGCCATGGAAGAAAGTGAAGAACGAAAGTTGAAAGCAATGAAGTTCTCTCGCTTACAAATATTGAAGCTTTGTTCCCTTGAGAGCTTGATTAGTTTCAGCTCAGGAAGTTGTGCATTTGAGTTTCCCTCCCTCACAAACCTGTCAATTCTAGAGTGCACTGAACTCAAGGCATTCATACTGAGGTTGCCAGTGCCAAGAGTGGAGATGACGAATGAGGGAACTGCTGGATCCAATGAAAGTCCACATTGTTTATTTGACGATAAGGTTTTCCTCTTTCCTTTATCTCGACTGGATCGTTGTTCATGTGATTTGCTTCCTTCTTTGCTTTGCTCTAGATAAATAAGCAACTTTGCTTCAATGCCCGTCATTGTGACTTTAGCCAGGTGATGCCTCTATAGGTTGTATTCCCAAATTAGAAGAGCTACGTCTAACCAGAATTCAATCAAGAGATTATGTATAATTTGAACAAAGTAATATGCGTTTATCAACCAAACGAAAAAAATTTGTTAGTAACATTTGTATCATTTAATGTTTTGTGTTAAAAGGTATTAAGTTTACTCAAATTTGATTATTTAGATTTTAAAATATAAACACATTAAAGTATTGATTTCAGAATTATCTTCAATTTTATCTTTTGTGGAAATGTGTCTCTAAACAAACTTCCGTTATATAAATTTTTCTATACTCGTATATGTTAATTGCTGGATTATTACGTGACTCCGAAATCAAAAACTAAATATAATATTCAACAGGCCAATTTGTTTAGAGCTACATTTTTCTTCAATCTAAATGTGCGTAAATATGTCTGGAATTTTTTATTTTATGTATATCCTAGAAATTATTTTCAATATATGTGTGGAATTTTCTATTTTGTGTTGATCCTAGAAATTATTCTTGGTAACGGTAATCTTATTCCGATGAAGCTGTTGAAAACTCTGTTTGTCAGCATGTCCTTTAAAAAATCCTGCTGCACCATGCATCTGTTGTTTTTCTATGACAATGGTATAATCTCGGGTAACCAACTTCATTCTTGAGAATATATTATAGAGCACGAATCATGGGTAAACCAACTTCATTCTTGAAAATATATTACAGAGCACATATCATGAGTAAACCAACTTCATCCAAATCAGGATTTTTAGGAGTTCTTGGTCGATAAACTAACATATGGTCGTTGCAAACAGATTCTTTTTCCCAGCTTGGAGGAGTTGACCGTCGTGTCGTGTGGGTTGATGAAGATATGGCACAATGAACTTTCTAAGGAATCATTCTGTGAACTAGCATCCATCACAATCCGAGATTGTGAAAATTTGTCTCATATTTTTCCATCAAATAGAATAGAGGTGTTCCAAAGCCTGGAAATGATTGAGGTGGTGAACTGTACCTCTTTGGAATCATTAATTGAACATGTTGCTGTCAATACTAAGAAAAGGCCAAAATGTTTGATCTTCCTAAACTTAAATAGAGTGAAGTTGTGGGAACTGCCGAGGCTGGATGCGTTAGTGACAAGTAGCTCCCAAGCAACTTTGAATCTTCCTAGTCTGACTACCATTAGCTTGCACAACTGCCACAGTTTGAGATATCTCTTCACATATAATACATCCAGGACTCTTGATAAACTTGAGATGCTGGATGTTTCTGATTGCAATAAGATGCAAGAAGTAGTTGCCATGGAAGAAAGTGAAGAGCGAAAGTTGAAAGCAATGAAGTTCTCTCGCTTACAGATATTGAAGCTTTGTTCCCTTGAGAGCTTGATTAGTTTCAGCTCAGGAAGTTGTGCATTTGAGTTTCCCTCCCTCACAAACCTGTCAATTCTAGAGTGCACTGAACTCAAGGCATTCATACTGAGGCAGCAGAAGCCAAGAGTGGAGATGATAAATGAGGGATCTGCCGGTTCTAATAAAAGTTCACATTCTTTATTTGACGAGAAGGTTTTCCTCTTTCCTTTATCTCAGCTGTATCTTTGCTCATGTGATTTCCTTTCTTCTTTGTGACGCATTGGATACATGATCAAGTTTGCGTCAATGCCAGTCATGTTGACTTTAGCCAGGTGATGCTTTTATAGGTTGTGTTTCCCAAATTAGAATAGCTACTTCCAATAAGAATTCAATCAAGAGATTTTGCGTAATTTTAACAAATTATATGCATTTATCACCAAACGACAAAAATTGTCTACTAACATATGGTTTGTTTAGTGTTTTGTGTTCAAAGAATTCATTTTATTCGAATTTGATTATTTAGATATTTAATTTATAAACACATTAAAGTATTGATTTTAGAATTATCCTCAATTTATTCTTTGTGGAAATGTGGCTCTAAATAAACTTCCATTATAGAAATGTTTTTATGCTCTTATATGTTAATTGATGGACTATTATGTGACTACAAAATGAAAAATCCAATATAATATTCAATAGGCCAATTTGTTTTCCTTACCCCAGGTTGTAATATTGACCTTCCGTTGTGATCAAATCTACTGCAAAAATATATTCTAATCATTCTTCTGATATTACTAATAAAATTTATGTGCGCTGCACATGTTCAATTTTTTTTTTTTTTGTAATAAAATATTCATGAAAGTATTCGTTAGAAATACATCAAGTATTCATTTGTTCATTATTGCTTGGATACTCTTATAAAAATATGGGAAACCTTTTTTAAATTATCTTAAGATTGTGTTTATAATGTGACCCAAACTGCAAAAGCATAATGCTCGGCTAAAATCATTTACTAAATGAAGTAACTCCTTTTTCTTGGCTACATGACTAACTCTCCACATAAATTAATCTTTTCGTGACGAGAAAGGGGGTATCTTAGGTTCTTATATAGGTAGAATTAAACCCATTGCTAACATTGACATTGAAAAGTTAAGTAAGCATCTATAGTTTTTTTTTTTTTAATTTGGCATTCATCTAGTTCTGGTCAGTGAGGCAATTTCTTATAAACTGGATCATCATTCTGTGCCAAAAATTTAGCAATACGGTGCAAGAACTAACTCATGATGTTGTCCATTTCCAAAGATGCCCCTAAATTATAGGCTTAATAAATTCCGTACCAAATATTTCAGTTATTCAACATATACGAGGTTTGTACACAGGTTCTTTTTCCAAGCTTGGAGGAATTGAAGCTTTCGTCCATGTGCCAACTAAAGAGGATATGGCACAATCAACTCCACGGACAGTCCTTCCGCAAACTTGCATCCCTCACTATTGAACTTTGTGAAAATTTGTCACATGTTTTTCCGTCAAATTCAATGGACATGTTGCAGAGCTTGAGTAAAATTGAGGTGGTTGGATGTCCCTCCTTGGAAGCATTATTTGAACCGATAAGCCTCAGCTTTGAGGAAAGGCAAAAGCCATTGGAACTCTCTGCATTAAAAAAAATGAAGCTGTTGAATCTACCAAGGCTAACAGACATTTTGAAGGGTGACTGCGAAGTAACCTTGACATTTCCTAGTCTGATGGAAGTGAACGTCAGACGTTGTCATAGTTTGTCATATCTCCTCTCAAGTACCATGGCCAAAACTCTTCATGAACTCGTAGTGCTTGATATTTCTTGCTGCAATAATTTGCAGGACATAATTGTGACAGAAGAAAGAAATGGGAAAACCACAGAGACATTCGAGTTCCGTCATTTAACCAAACTCAAGCTTGGTGACCTTAAGAGTTTGATTTGTTTTAGTTCAAAAAATTGTGCTGGTGATGGTTTATATCCTCTATTTGATGAGAAGGTATCATATCCCGATTTATCTTATTGGTTATATTTATTTGTTCTTTTTTTTGTGATTTGACCCTAATTTATTTTGGGTATTTTTGATTTATCTCTATACACTTGTAGCTTGCATTTCCAAAGTTAGAAGAGCTACACATTGAGGGAGTTCAACAAGAAGAACTATGGAACAATAAAATCCCTGGGGAGTCCTTTTGTTGTCTAAAGGTCCTCAAGGTGAAGCATTGTCACAACCTAATGAATGTGATTCCTTCATTCATGTCAGAGAGGTTGCTTCACTCTATGAAGTCCTTGACGGTTGAGGAGTGCCCACGTCTGAGAAACCTTTTTACAGTGTTTATTGCAAAAAGTCTAGGACAACTTCAATATCTCGGTCTCGGTGGTTGTGGAGAGATGGAGTACATTGTCACCAAACAAGAAGAGAAACCTAAAGAAGCAATCGACAAAATTGTAATTCCTCAACTTGTCACTCTGAATCTTCACAACATGCCAAAACTCAGAAGTTTCTGCCAAGATAAGCATATTTCAGAGTGGCCCTCCTTGAGAGAGTTTACTATTGAAGATTGTAAAGCTATGAAGGTGATTCTAGGAGATGCGAGTTGTAGAAAATTGGAGGGCGGCGGTCCAACACATCAACCATTTTTACTCGTCGAAAGGGTTTGCACTCATTCCTCTCTAATGGCATATCTAGTTTGTTGTCCTAATGGTTTGAGCTAAGGGTATGAGCAATCACTTACGATAACTTATCATTTTCATTTACAAATCTATGACCTCAAATAAGAAACATCTCAAGTCTACTTCTTTAATATAAAAACATTTAAGTGAATATCGAAACTTTTTCATAAATTTCAAACACTTGATACTTTTTTTCTTTCCTCTTTAAGTCTTAGACTAAATTGTAGCTGAAGCACAAATAATAGGGAGAGGCTAAGCTTCAATTAACAACTTTTAATAATCTAGAGTCTAGACAATGCCAAAGATGTCTACTTAAATTTCAATATTGTTCATTGTAAGATCAAAGATTGACGACACTACGAGTTCCAAAACTTGTGTTGGTTCGGCACTTTAGTTCTAAAATTTGCATGACTGATGCATTTCAAGACTTGTTAAGTCCGTCCATTTTTTTGTAGAGAAATTCTGCATTTTTATCATATTTTCAGTTTTGCATGGGCTTTAACGCGGTGATGGAGCTTCCTCAAGCACAATGGAGCTGTTTCACTATTGCCACATGGAAAAATTGAAAAAAAAAATTAAGATCATACTAAAAATTAGAAAAAAAAAAAAGCACTAGAATGAAACTGGAAATGAAAAAAAGTCCCATGAGGGATCGCCAGTCAGAGGGGGAAGGACTGCATAGGGAACGCCACTATTGCTTCCCTTCTTGCCGACAAAGGCCAACAACCCTAGCCGTGAGCGAGCAATGGCTTGTTACCGCCTTTGCCAATTTGGGCAAGGGCAAGTGCACTCCCTCACGTGGTGGCGAAGAGCTAAGTTTGGCAATAGTTGGTGGCCTAGCGAGGGTGGCGAGCACCTAGCTATGACCTAGGGAATGGCTGTAGCTGTCGCTAGTGCAAAAGCCCAGAAACCCCACCCCCGCGAGCCCCTTCTTTCTCTCTTCCCACCTTGTTTTCTTATATGTACTTTCTAAAAAAAATTTCATACTTTTTAACGTGGCATCACCACACCACATTAGTACTACATTTTTACAATTAAAAAAAAAGGAAAATTCAATGAAAAATGCCATGTATATTTTGGGCAATGGAAAGACTCAAATGCTGAATTGAAACAAGTTTTACTAATAAAGGGGGAAATGTTTTAGTTCTTAAACATGCCAAACTGGAATAAGTTTTAGGATCATTTTGCCACTATTCCTAAAATCAATTGTAAATATCGTGACAAGAAAATCATTCCACAGGTCCTCAAACATATTTATGAAATGCAATCAAATCTTAAATTTGTTAGTTGATGCAATGAACTCTTATACCTTTATCAAAAAGTGCAATCGAGTCCCAAACCTTTTGGTTGGTATAATTAAGTCATAAATTAATACAAATGAATGCAATTTGAGGTCGCTGCATAGGCAATCTAAGTTATTGTGTACTAAAAGAACTTGATCATGCTTTTTCAAAAATATTTAAAACTTAAGTAAGTCAATTGCAAGGTCTAGGTCTTGACTACATCTCATAAATAAGACAAATAAACAACAAGATGGTTGAAGAATCATGTCATATATCATTCTTCACAAAAGGGAGATTTGGATGTGCACCTTGGAAGTATAAGGCCATGCTAAGGATTTTAGTACAAATTTTAGCATCATGAATTTGCAATTCTGTGAATGACCAATAGGGAAAATTGTGTTCTAGATTTTACTTAATTTCAGAAGGTTTTTCTGTAAATTCATCCAAATTAGTTAATAGAATTTTACTCCACTCACTTCACTATTCCCACAAGCATAGTCCTTATTTAACACTCGAAGACATTGAGAGCACTTATGCATGCTATTTTGCTCAATAGCGAACAAATTTTGGATTGTTTTCTTGTCTTTTTTTTACAGTTTTTCATTGAATTTATTCAATTCTTGATAAATTTGTTGAAATATTCTTTCAGAGCACTAAAATTTGTTCAACCTCTCGAAGATTATTAAGGATTTATGATAACCACAATCACAACAATAGTCGGATTACTCCTAACAGTCTACATTGTTAGAGTAGCATGATAATCATAATAATAATAATGGCCATACCAATTGACATGATAATCTTGATAAGCCCTACTCTTTTCAAATTTAGAAATATCAGAGTTTATAAATATTGTAACATTATTCAAAGAGAAAATTTACCAAGCATAGAGTAGCTACAAATTAGAAAGCCTAGCGGCTAAAGTTTCAATAGGCAGGAATGCCATATATCTTCATTAGCATATTAGATCAGAAATGCTAGTCTAGTATCTAAAAGAAGTACTATAGCGTTGGCCTTTGGTCTAGAATAGTTGCACAATGATAATAAGTAGTTAAAGCGAAGTTTTGATACCAATTAAAGTTGAAGAGATCTAGCTTAATGACCAATTGATGAAGAGCAGATTGAGATCCAATACCAACTAATGTTGAATGAAAGTATGTAGAAAGTAAGGTTTAGATCGTTGGAAGTGGAGGAAAATCAGACGATAAGAAAAGATGGAGAAACTAAGGAGATATGGAAGAGATAGAAAGACCAATGGGGGGGGGGGGGGGAGATACGTTAAATAGGCAAACTTAGTTATTAAATCAACTCATAATTAATACTAAAGAAAAATATTTAAATGGTTTATATTTATAGGCAACTTAAATAAGAGATGAACTACTAACCAAAATAAATTAAGATTAATACCTAAGTCTTGATAATTTCAAATAACAAACTTATAAAGAAACAAATCAGCTAGTGATCAAAGAGTCCTGTACAACATAAATTAAACAATACATACTTGCATTTACCATCTTTTGATTTAATTGTTCGATTCTTTTCTTCAGTATTTGTTGTGTTTTCTTTGAGTCTATACTTTGTCGGAGAACTTTTTAAGTGCAAGATCCATGAAGCATTGGTTTGTGCAAATTGGTTTATGTTTTGTTGTTTGCAATTCAAAGAAATTGGACAATATATTGGCTATTGTGTTTTTCAGTGTTGTAATGAGCCAAATCTAACATGGGCTAAATTTGAGGTTCATGGGAGACAACTTATGCACGAAATGACTATGGTTGTCTAACTGAGAAGGCTATGGTTATGCTACTGCTTAAACATAATGCTTACTATATATTAGAAAAATTTATGCTTTCTACTTTAAAATTATATGATAGATGAATAAATTTTAGGGGGTGGCATCTACTAAAAAGAAATAACATACGTATAGTCTTCTTTTCTTTCTATTTTTTGATAATATCCATCCTGTGATTTTCTTTGTTCTTCAAATCAAAGTATTCTCTTTTTTGAAGCAATAGAGGATCAGCTCTAATTAATTAAATTAAATATAACAGTTTGAGTTTCCTGCTTTGGAGTCGATGAAGATCTTGCACATGGATAACATGGAGAAGATATGGCTTGATGATCTTGATTCAAATGCCTTTGGCAAACTCAAAACACTAGTACTAAAGCATTGTGAGAAACTTTTATCCATATTTTCATCTTATAATATGCTCAGAAGATTTCAAAACCTAGAGAAGATAACTGTGACCGATTGTGGATCCTTAGAAGTAGCATTTCAAGTCCAAGAGTTTGAATTTAGTGAAGCTTGTTCTACAAAATCTTTTCAATTGGGAGAAATAGTTTTGAAGCGTCTCCCAAAAATGAAACACGTGTGGAATGGACTTCTTCAAGGAGGTCTTACCTTTGGACGCTTACAACGCATGGAGGTTGTCAAGTGTGAGAGTCTCAAAAGTTTATTTCCAAGCTCGGTGGCAAAACATATGACACAATTCAAAGAACTTTTAGTGGGCGATTGTGGGGTGGAGGAAATTATCGCGAACAAAGATGAAGCAAGGATGCATGCAAGTGATCTCTTCTTTCCGCAATTAACCGACCTAAGATTACTTGAGTTGCCGAAACTAGTGAGCTTCTACCGGAATAGTCATACTTCAGCATGGCCACTCTTGAAGCAATTGCAAGTAAGACATTGCGGCAAGATGAGGTCATTCTTATTTGCTAGTGAATTTCAAGGCTGCCAAGGTACAACTACCAATGAGAACCAATTTGCACTCTTTTCTTTTGAAAAGGTACTGCCCTTATCAATGATTCTAACTCTTTGCTATTGTCTTCATTGGTTTATGTGCATAGCTCTTGGTGCTTTGTTATTTTCTCTAGGAAATTGAAATTGTCAAGCATTTCATGCTTGTTGATGCTCGCCTAACCAAACCTATGAATTGCTTATTAATTTAAAAATTATTTGTAGTTAATTATTTCCAGCTCATATTCTTTGGTATATAAATCTATTGATCCCAGCTTTTATTTTGAAGAAAAACACTTTTTATTAAATTAACTTACGTAGACAGTCATGCTTCTAATAAGTCGCTCATATCTTATGATTGAGATTTACCTATTTAATTTAATTTGACCAACCCTGTCCACCAATTTTTTTTTAAATAGTATTATGTTCATTTGGCATATTGCTAGTTTAGCTACAAAACAAATTTCCATCCTCGAACATCTTGAATATCGTTGGTAATTGTCAAGCAATGCAGATAACTTGCTTATCTAGTCACATGTTAGGAATTTATCAATAGGCTTTAAAATCACCAACTACTATAATAATTTACCAACTTTTATTCTTGTGGCTCACCAACATACTTGAAATTACTTACTTGATTTGATTTTACTGAACATAATTTGATTGGTGTACCAATATTAGTCACATAAGGCTCCATTCGTTTCACAAAAAATGGAATGTAAGCAAAATATTTTCTGAAAAATGATTGCTTGTATTGCTTACAAAAATGAATGAATGAAAAATGTTTTCAAAATCCACAAACTATATATATATATATATATATATATATAAATTGCCATTGACAATGAAAAGAATTTTAATTAATTAATTATTATTGAGAGATACAAGTAATCATTTTTAAGAAAATATTTTTCAAAATATTCATTTTCTATAAAATACAAACTAATTCCAACTTTTTATCTTATAGATCTTTAAAAGTACCATTATATACTTTCAAGATCATTGACTACATTAAAATTCTACCAACGTTTATTCTAATGGTTGACCAACACTTTTCAAGTTACAACGTTCAATTGAAATTACCAAACTTAAATCAATGATCTACCAACACAGAATTAGGTTCCTTTTTAATCGCACAGAATGCTAAAAAATCTATTTATCTGGGGCTATGTACTTTTGGTTTATTTCGTTGTTCATCTAATGTTTCACTTTGCTTCTGTAAGAATGAACAACTTGTCTTCATTATTTACTCTTTTTTCCATCAAAATTTTGAACTATCATCTCTATCTTGTTTTATTGCATTTTCACAAATGTGCCATGATTTCAATTTTTCTTTTCTTCTCTTTTCTTTTCTTGTGTTTTTTTTTTCTTTTGCCAATCATTTGTTGAGTTTGAATGCATTCTTCTCAGAGTTATAAAAAAGTGAAACCATATGATACTTATGATCTATAGTAAAATAGATATGAGAACTGCAGTTTTGAAATTACGTGCAACATTGACACAACATCTTACTATTGAAACACATACACTAACTATAAAAATAACCTGATTTGTTAAAACAAGCAAATGTAATTTTTCCATTTGAATTTAATTAGTTACAATTGATATAGTTGAAGTATCAATAATTAATAACTTTCTTTATCCAAATTCACAAAATATATTATGATTGAATTGGGCACACCACATCGACCAGGAAAAAAAAAAGAAATTGGACACACCATTAACAACTATCATCCCTCATATAATAGCCATCGATGCTTGCTCATCTACTTCCAGAAAGTTGTGTTTCTCCTTATTTCCCTAAACTAAAGGACATTTTAGTCATTGGAGTATTGGTGTCCTAATTAAACGGATTCCCTCCCGCAGGTCATTTCTCACTTGGAGGTATCGACTTTGACAATGGAGGATGTTATGATGATGATGCCGCAGCACTACGTCTTTCACAATCTCAAAGCGCTGCATCTGGTATGCTACCATGATGAAAATGTCACTTTTCCTTCCAACTTCCTTCTCCACAGATTCCCCAATCTAGAAGAGCTTGTTGTGAAATGTAGTTCCTTCGAGAAGATATTTCCAGAAGATTCGTCTAGACATGGGGGAGCAACTCCATGTGGAGAACTAATTGACATGGAAAAAACTTTCCAGGCACTGCAAAATCTAAGGCGACTTGGGCTATCTACGCTATGTAACCTGAAGCGAGTTTGGAAAGATGGCTCCTTGATGGCTAAAATTCTCAAACAAATTGAAGTTCTGCAACTTGCAAGGTGCCCGAGTTTTTCAATCGTACTTCCATCCCCGACTTCATTCCAGAGATTGACGATTTTAGGAGTAGAGAATTGTGCCGGTTTAGTTCATATGGGGACTTGCTCAGCAGTGACAAGTCTAGTCCATCTTACTTGGCTATTCCTAATAAATTGTGGTGCGATGGAAGACATGGTGACAGATGATGGAAATGGAGTAGAGGAAATCTCTTTCCCCAAGCTACAACGGTTGACACTTGGCGATTTACCAAGCCTTGAGAGCTTCTCCCCCACTAATTGCACCTTCAGATTCCCATTGTTGGTGCATATCGTCATCATGAAGTGCCCCAAGATGAATATATTCTGCAAGGGTGCCTTGAGGACACCGAACCTAGATAAAGTACTCATCTCCTACATGGAGGATGAATGGCGTTGGGAGGGCGACCTTAATACCACCATCCGAACCTTATCAGCTTGAAACGATCTACTCCGAATTTAGCAAGACAGGCAAATCTGTGTGCCTAATTATGTCTGTCTGAATCTGGTGTCAAAAGGAAGAAATTTGCATTCTTCAAATTCTATATTGGCTCATAGTAAGTCGGTCTTTCTTAAAAGAATGTTGGACTAGGTTTTAAAGGAATTGTCACACGATTCAATAATTAGGGGCTTTTGAGCACTTACTCACCCTTGCATTCTAGGTGTTTGATGAATTGTTCAGCATAGCCTCTGTTAGTGCCGCTTTGAAGATTGTGAGGTTTTGTTATATGGGGCTGTGTGCTCGCCCACTTCTCTCGTTAAATTTGATGAGTGTCTTACGGACAACGTTTCTTTCTATCAGGTGTCATGCTCGCTACGATCAAAGTGGCTACTTTCATTTGCTAGAAAGTGTCTCCTGTTGTGGGATGTTGAAGCAAGCTTTTTGCACCGTGTGCACTAATAATGTTCTAGTGCACGGTGTTGATGCCTCATGACATGATGTCTTAGTGCCGACATTGGTATTCACAGTAGGTGCTTCATTGAATTTATCATTCTTTTGCTAGCTTGGGATGTCTTCTCTATGTCATTTCCTTGATAATGGTACCAGTGTAGCAGAATGGTTGAGCAAATAATCAATTGAATGTGGGGGTACTCTAACATTTGTCAAATTGTATAGATATTTTGTATGAGCGTTGGCTTTTAGGCAAAAGTTTCTCTGGAGTTGGACTATTTGGATAATGAAAACAATGGCATGCACTAACCAAAAGGGCACGAAGTCCAAGAATCCAAATAAGCGCATGTCCTTCAAGCAGCGCAACATAGCCTACATGTAGCTGTTCACGCTAGATGTTGTCATCTCCAAGCACTTCGTCTCTACTTCACTCACTCACAAAGTCACGAGCAAGCAGGGCGCTGTTGCAGGTACCAATTCTAAAGACATTAGAGCCGTGCTGATGTCTTGATTGGACATACCGGCATGTTTGGCCGAAGGCAGATTTTGGCAAACCAAGCGAGGGAAGCTGATGTGTGCACTGCTTCCTCTACTCCAAGAGAGAGGGACAAGTTTGAAGGAAAAATCAGAGCAGTAGTTCAGTCTCTGATTAACAGTGGCATTGATACTGAAGTTTATCTTGACTGATTTTCCCTCCCTGAGCATGATCTTGTTTGTATGCACTACTCCAAATGGAAATATACTGACATCTTTGACATTGTATTGAGAATATGCAAAATGTAGTGTTGGTTCATTTGCCCGTTACATATAGATAACTGTGACTATTTGTTTCAGTAGCAGAATCAGATTTTGTTTTGGCTTTGTAGAAACATTCACCTTCTAGATTCTTGAATAAGAGCATTCTGATGGCTATCATAGCTTCACATATATTTCTCCAATTTTACATGGTGTCTGCATCGACTCCAGCTTTTGGAACATTATGGATGTCCATGAGAGGAGGGTTAGTTTCATCCATCTTCTTTTAGCAGACAATTATTTATGCAGCTATGATCGAAGTGACTGCTTTTAGATGCTAGAAAGGTGTCTCCTGTAGCAAGAGGTTGAAGCAAGCTTTTCACAACCTGTGCACTGATAGTGTTCTAGTGCGTGGTGTTGATGCCTCTTGACATGGTGTCTTTGTGCCGACATGTGGTATCCACAGTGGGCAGGTGAATTCATTGAATATCTGATTCTTTTACTAGTTTACGATGTCCTCTCTTTATGATTTCCTTGATAATATTATTGGTGCAGCATAATGGTTGAGCAGATAATCAACTGAATGTGGGGTTGCTCTATCCTTAATTGAACTGTGTAGGGATATTGTACGCATGTTGGCTTTCATGTGACCATGTTTAGTGGTTAAGACTTTAGTTTTTTGTTTTTGATTTTTATAGTACTCTCCTAGGTCCTTCATGTCCTAAGATAGTGCTGGCTGGTAAGCTCGACACTATTTGTCTGAACAGCCTCATTTCGCACCAAGAAGTTTCTTTGGAGTTGAAGATTACTTGGATGATAACAATAGCTGGCCATACAATTACCAAAAGGGGAAAAAGTCCAAGAATTCGAATAGGCACATGTCCTTCACACAGCACACCACAGCCTAGATGGAGCCGTTCATGCTAGATGTTTTTATCTCCAAGCACTTTGTCTCAACTTCATTGACTCACAGGTTGCTGTTGCGGGTACCAACTCTATGGACATCAAAGCTGTACTCAAGTCTCGACTGGACATAATTGCCTGTTTGGCCATAGGTCGGATTTTGGCTGACTGGGCTAGGGAAGCTGATGTGTGCACTGCTTCCTATACTAAATCAAAGCAATAGTTCAGTCTCTGATTGACAGTGGCATCAACATTAAAGTTTATTTTGACTGATTTTCCCTTCTTGAGCGTGATCTTGTTTATACCGTGTAGGAGTATACTAACATCTTTGACATTGTTTTGAGAATGCGCAGGATGTAGTGTTGGTTCATTTTCTGGTTAAATATAAATAATGGCGACTGTTTGTTTGACAGGTGCAGAGTCCAAATTTGTTTTGGCATGTTGAAACATTGACCTTCTCGATTCTTGAATGAGCATTGTGATGGCTATCATAGCTTCGTATGTCTTTCTCTCATTTTACAGGGTGTTGATATTGACTCTTGCTTTTGAAACATTAGGGATGTCCATGCCACGATGATTAGTTTCATCCAATCTTCTTAGCAAAATTCGGAGTTTGACCCTGTTGCTTCTTCATAAAAATTTATAAGTAGGATTGAGAAACCTGGTTATCTGATTATCCATGCCGAGGAATCTGTTGATTCTAGGACCACTATTGGAATAATATTTCTCTGTTCCCAGTTCAGAAAACAAAGATCCGTTTTCTGGAAGATTAAGCTGTCCAAAGTCTCTTCAAATGTCCTGTTCGATATTGTTCCTTGCCATATCTTTTCATTGCTTTATCTCTCGTACTCCGGTTTATTAGGATCTGTTCCTGAGAATGTCCAGAGTAGTTGGGTCTGGGGTTTCTTGTCCTAGTTCGTTGAAGCTGTCATCATTCGTCTAATATGTTACTGGGGGCACTAGTTGACATACTTTAAAACTCGTTGCGAGTGCAAATGCCTTTTCTTATGCAGTTCGTAGTACTTGGGCTATCTATATGTTAATTTGCTTCTCGCTTATTAGTGTACCTCAGGTCCATGGCAGACTTGGAGAAACTTCACAAAATGGTGTGAATTTTACTTTACCAGCTTCTCTTCAAGGGCATGAAAAGGTGTCGGGAGAATTACCAAAAAAGTTATTAACCTATTGCAATTGTGTCAATTCAGTCCTAAACTTTTTTTGGAGCCAATGTAGTCCTAAATTTTTTACAATTGTGTCAATTCAGTCCATCCGGCCAAAATTGGCTAGTTGGTGCTGACCGGCCGGGGACAATTGATGTGGCTATTTTTAAATTTTTATTTTTTTCGAATTTTATTTTTTATTTTTTGATTTTTTTTCTTTTTTTTTTCCACCTTCTTCTTCCTCTGGCCGATGAGGTTAGCCTCGTCGGCCACTAGTGACGGCAGCCCTGCCGGCCACCAATGAGGACCGTCGCCAAATCTCAACGCTAGATCTGGCAACGGTCCTCGCTGGTGGCTAGCGAGGCTGCCGTCACCAGATCTGGCGAGGCTTGGCCTCGCCTAGCCATGCGAGGCCGCCGTTGCCAATAGCCAGCGGGGGTGAGCCTCACCAGTGATAGGCGAGGCTGATCTTGCCGGCCCTCGCCTCTGGCTGGCCAGAGGAAGAAGAAGGTGGAAAAAAAAAAGAAAAAGAAAATATTAATAAAATACTAAAAGATTGCCACATCAACATTTGCCGGCCAGCTGTCCTTGACCGATGTCCATGTCAATGTCGGATGGACTGAATTAGTATAATTGTAAAAGGTTTAGGACTAAATTGGCCCCAAAAAAAGTTAAGGACTGAATCGGCACAATTGCAATAGGTTTAAGACTTTTTTGGTAATTCTCCCAAAGGTGTGTCGTTCTTAAATAGTTCACTACTCTTCATTCTAAGGAGCCCTTCGATCATATTCAACATGAATCTTGGAAAAGTTACCAATAAAGAAGATGATTATGCGAATCCTAAAAAGTACCATCATGTAAAAGTAAATTTCCACGAGGAACATCTTGACTCTGATGTTGTATCCATTTATTTTTGGCCAAAGACCTAATTGTTGATTAAAAGCTAATTTCCACAATGCACTAACAGCACTTCTTGCTCGATATTTACATGTTTTTTTCTTCTTCTTTTTGCTCGGACAGGGTGTCTATTCTTGTCTTGCTCAGCCTCACCATCTATCTTATCACTCGGCAAAAGAAAAAAGATTAATGAAAAGGAAGTGCCATAATCACAAACCCGCTCATAGCAATCAGATGAGCAATGCTGGTTATCGCCATTGAGATCACTTGTAAATCTTATCTTGATGGATCTCTCAACCGCGATTATGACCCTACCGATGACAATTGCAAACTCACGCTCATGCCCCCGTAATCGACCCCTGCAACACTAGCTATGTGTGAATTTTAAATGACACCATAACCCACTATGGCCACTAACTCCAGCACTCAATGTTAGCATCCGGCCATGTACAAGTCGCAGTAGCGCGGTCAATGGGAAAAAAAAAATTGAAAAAGAAAACGAGGTGCCGGGTCCTTCCATTGCATGACAGCATGTCTAATATCTTCTTGTTGGATGATCCCGGCGTGGATTTGCTTGAGTTCACGGAGGGATTTGTAGTCTTTGAAGGTACGAAACGAACGGTGTCGGGCTTGGAGAGAGGGAGTCGGAGGAGGAGTTGAGGAAGCGTCTCGAACAGACGTGGCCGGGTGTCGGCAGAAAGAACGGGACTCCGACTCCAGCCAACATGTGCGAGGCTCAAAACTCAAGTAAAATTTGGGGTTTTATACACTAATGCAAAATGATGATGATGATGATGATGATTTTCAAATAATGACATGAAGTAGAACCGTTTTTTCATAAAACGGTCTAAAATTAATATTGTCTCAAATAAGAGTCCGATGTGATTAACTTAGGGTATGTTTGTTTTTTTATTTTATTTTATAGATATAGTCCTTTTATATTTCTATTCTTAAGAACAATTTCTAAGTGAAAGAACATGTTTGGTAACTATACAAAAAATCTATTTTGAATTGAAAAATAATAAGAATGCATTTTTTATGCCGTAGAATTTTTTTAAAATTTTTTAGATTTTTTTCCCTCTCTTCTTCTTCTTTCTCCTCCTCTAGCTTGCGACTAGCGGATGGCCGCTAGTGACCAGTGACCAGCAACGGGAGGCAATAGAGGAAGGCGGCGGGCAATGGGCAACGATGGAGAATGGCAGGGGGCGACGAGGGCGGCAAACAGTGAGGAAGAAGAAGAAAAGGAAAAAGAAAAGAAAAGAAAGAAAATGGCTTATTTATAAAAAAATTGTTCTCAGAAATAAGAAATTATTTGTTTCTACTTATTATTTTTGTTTCAAATTTATTTCATAGCCATTTTTCTATTTCGGATAATAGAAAAATCAACTGAGGTTACCAAACAAATTTCTATTATTTTTCTATTTCGAGGAATGGGGAACTAAAAAACAAAAAAGACAAAGAAACAAGAACATTGCCATGCAGGCCTTAGTCTCAAGCAAGGACTTCAACTTAAAAGCCAGCCAAATCTTAATTGTAGCTAGGGGTATTTCCATCTAAAGACCTTTTTTTTTCTTTCTTCTTTTATTTCTTTCCTCTTTCTTTTCTTCATCATCCTCGTACCTCCCCTTCTTCGCTCTCTAGACCGCGTTCTCTAGAGTCCATCGTTATCTTCCCTGCCAATCTCGCCATCAACGCCCTCAACCTCTCCCTACTTGGTGCCCTCAACAGCAATTCCAATTCCTTTTTGAAAAGATGGAGGTCTATCCAAGCCCTAGATTGAGAACAAGTGGGCCAAGATGTGACACTTTGCTTGGTTTGACCCCCACATCTTGTGGTCGTGGTCAAGCATGACGAAGAGTAATCCATTGGCTCCCTATCCTTGTCATCGCTAATGCTTGAACTCAAATCCGTCCTCACGCAAGCTATGATCAAATCTCAACAAGAAGCTGGATTGACGTCCCTAAGCCAAATTTATTAGAGGTATTTTGAGGAATCCCTATGATATTCATGTGCACAATTCGTTCAGTTAAATGTGCGATTTTGAGGATTTCTAAGCGATTTTCCATTTTAATCATCTTATAGTCTCTCTCAAATCTATGAAGATAATATTTTAGAGTTAGAGATGCAAATTTGTTTCCACGTTTGTGGAACCAAAGTCATATGTTTTTGAGATTGAGTGCTCTCTGATTTGAATCGCTACTGACAGCAAATATCTTCAATTATGAGTCAGAATGATTTAGCAACCTTTTGTAGTTAACCAGCATGTGCTACACAATTGGACCCTCCCGAGAAGCCACATATTCCACCTCAATGCAAGCTGTGTCTATCAATGTTATGAATAATCCAACCTGAACCCAACATAACATTCCCTAGAAACTGTGAGTGAAAGTTATCACGGCATAGCCAATTTCATTAGTTGGGAGAACGTGAAACTGTTGCTCTAATTACCAGGATAAGTTCTTACAAGCAAAAAGAATAAAAACAGAACCCATTTATGGATATTTCTCCATTCTCAAGTTCTTCATTATCATAGGAGAAGGTGAAATCAATTAGTGCTGGGTGAGGACACGAAATTGCATAATGCAAAGAATGCACGTTGAAGTTTGCTAATGGGGAGGCTGCAAAACTGAAGCACGCAATTTGAGTTTTTGAAAATTGCAAGACTTCTCGAATATTTTTCCATTTTCTTCTTTTCCTAAACTGTTCAAATTGTTTTGCACCTATGCAAACTTGTGCATGAGGATTCTGACGCAGTTGTCAAGAAAGAGGTGATGCAACTAGAGGAGGAGGCGCAAGCAAGACAATGAAAGAAAGAAAAGAAAAACAAAAAAATCCTTAGATGAAAATACTCCTAATTGCAAATAAGATTTGCCTGATTTTAAAATTAAGGCTCTTATTTGGGATTAAGTTTGTCATTTCAGACCCTTATTTGAGATAAAGCCTACTTTGTCTTTTTTTTTTTAGAAAACAATTATACTTCAGGTCTTTATTTGAAATATTCCTTATAATATATGATCACAGCAATGCTTAGGCTTGACTGTCACAAACTCTA